>OY979695.1:171820973-173084255 GCA_963855945.1 Thereva nobilitata
TATTTTCCTAATATTTATATACGACCTGCTCTCGGTCCCATCAAACCCACTTGCAACTTCACAGCTTCGGTGAACAAACTTCATCAATCTTTTTAATTCCGTGTAATGTTTGACACTTACTTCCAATATGCAAACTGCAATTTATCCTATCCTTTATGGCATTGTAAAGTTTCGATTAAAAATGCAGAATCAGACTAGATTTTACTTCATTAAATATGAAATTCAATTTGCAAATCTCTATACAAATGCATTGAAAAACAACGTGGCCTCTGTCTTCGGGTCTATGGCAAGGACCTAAATTTCCATTTGATTCTCTGCACTCCAATTTCCTGCTGGCTTAAATGCAAGCTAGTCGTCCTGTTTAGAAGCAAATCAGAAGAAAAATTAGGTTATCCTTCAAGTCTTTGTATCTTCGGTCGTATGCTGGGTGAATCCTGCCATGCTAAGCGCATCGACAATACAACAGACTTCAGACTACACCCAGATCCGGCAGCAACAATACTGTGATCGATAAGATGTGGGGGTAAGGATCCGAATCCAATCGGCAAAGACCTATCCAAAGTTTATAAAAAGCATCCTTGCACTTGACAGCCTACAGCAGAGATACATGCATCGTTATAGTAGCACAAATGAATGCAATCAAAGTCTGAGACTGACTTGTGAAATCGAGCTGAAATCTTCCTCATCTGCATAGCGTGAAGGCAAATGGCTTTTTCCATCTTGGAGTAGACAGCAAATAATGGACATTTTTCTGGTGTGCATTCTGGATGCACTGAAACGAGTCAGTGCCGTTTATGCTTAAATAATTTCTATTTTGCCGTGTAAGTCAATTTATTTAAATTGCAACTGAATGCTCGATTTAAGGAAAGGTAATGTTCTACTACGTAATGGGATTTAAAAGGTTAATAAGTCATGTCTTTGGTCGTTTCATGCTAAGAAATAATAGGCAGTGCCCTTTTCGTTTACCTCGAGTACTTAAGCAAAGTTCTGAAACAAACCCTCCTTCTATTGTCGAGTGTCACATGCCAGACGGTAGTATTATATACAGTCAGCGTCAAAAGTGACGCAACACCTAAAATTTTTAACTTGAATATCTTCGTCATGTAAAAACGGAAGATTGTGTTTAATATCTTAAAACAATGCTTTCTTTATTTATCAATAACGTATTTTATAAAAAATTTCATTACAACTATTAAAACAAAAAAAAACTGTACTTCATTTAGTAAAAAATCCATATCAGTCAAAAGTGGGTTAACACTTGGAATTTTATGTTTGAAATTTAACAATTTTTTTTTTCTTTAATATTTGTAATGAAATTTTTTATAATATATTTTCTTGATAAATATAGCATTATTTTAAGATATTAAGCACTATTCTCCGTTTTTACATGACGAAGATATGCAATGCGAAAGTTAAAACGTTTAGGTGTTGCATCACTTTTGACGCTGACTGTAAATATTAAACACGCACAACAACCTGGTAACAAATACATTGAACTTTCCCAAGTGAAGGCCTGTTGCAAGACCTTTCGTTCTGTTGTTTGATATTTCCTGCAATATACCCCCTACTCCTGCACGAATAGAAACCCAAATATCACCTGATGTTAACTTAGATAACGATCAGGTGTCTGGGTATACCTTAGTGCATAACTTTTCCTACCATATTGGACTAGCAGTTTATGTCAGGATTGACGTAGCCTTCCAATAGTTCAACTTCTGATATTAATCATTTCTGGATTAAGAGAGTTCTTCGAAGCCACGTGATATATTCTGTTTTCTATAGCAAGTCCTAAAATTAGGAATGAACCCTCCAATTTACCACTTGATACACTTTCAAATTCGAACAGATCCCCGAAATCTGGCTTTTACAAGACCGTCTCAACTAAAGGCCATTAAGTAGTGTTTTTCGTGGTGTTGGTGCCGGTCCTAAAAGTGTCTGACATATTATCGGAATAACATGGCGGGAGACGTACGCGCCAATTTTTTAACTCTATTTTTGCAGTAAAAAGTGGTAAAATATTGTATTTGATCACCTTTTACTGCACATGGATTACCAGTGATTTAGTAGCGTGTGTGAGTGGGAAAAACCTCGAAAATGGTACCTCCTTCCCCCATTTTCGAGGTTGCTGAGCACGATGCTGGGGTTAGAATTTCTTTTTGGGGTTGCGCAACCCCCAAAACGGCCAAAAACCACCCCCTGAGGGGTTAAACGGACTTAACACGGTTTCCTTGTAGAAAAAATCACCTTCCCTCGTTTTCGGGGGTGCTGAGCACAGTGGTGGTATTGGATATCGCTTCCGACCCCCACCAACCCCTCCAACGGCCAATAATCTCCCCCAAAAAGGGGTGAATTTTTTTTATAATATCAGCGCCAAAATATATTTCCCCCCGTTTTCGAAGATGCTGAGCACGGTGGTGGTTCCCGTAAATAAAACAAAACGGAGACGAGATTATTGTTGGGGATCACATGGTCCCTCGTGTAGGAATGTCCTAAAACGCTTTTAAACTGGTATGGGAACGGGAGCGCTGTAACCTTTTTAGGGAGTGCTTAAAGAAGGCTATTGCAGCACTCAATTTCCCGCTGGGATCTTCGTCTCAACCATTTCTGCAGACGATCTATGAAAGAACCTATCCTAGTGTCGCACCCCTTTTAGGAATTTTTGTTTGAATAAAACGTCTTGGATCTCCCCATAAAAGGACACGGGAAATCGGCCAGTCCTGAATGATATTCATTTTGCCTGAGTGCGAGGGAGTCATAAATTACGTCAAAGGATACAGCAAAACGCCATTGTTATAACTGAACTTATCCTAATGTCCTGCTTTTCCTCCCCGAGTAAAATAAGACTTGTCCGTTCTGAGCCTGAAACAGGCACGCACAACGTCAAAATGCCAGTATAGGCCAGTCAAATTGTCGAACTACTTTTGGTGCTCGTAGACCTTTGGGAATGTTTCCAAAACGGCGTTAAAACGGGGCCAAAAACAGTTTTTCGAGTTCTCAAAATAAACTAGACTTTGTACAAAAAATAGGTTTATAGAAAAATTGTAGAACTTTTTAATACTACCAAAATGAGGCCAGTTTGATGTCAATACATAAACAAATAAAGGACTTATTGCAAAAAAAATGCTAAAATCACATATGTACCTATAGTCCGTTGGGCAAGGAAAGTTGCCACGGCGAAAAATCTATTCAAATGCAACCACTAAGCCGACACGATCGGCATTTGATTTTTTTTACAAAGCTTCCTTGTACACGACACCAAATATCTGAAAACGTGGTTTATAGAGGAGAAGATGAGAGCGGAAGATGGAACAGAACAGGCTTATCGCGTGAAGGAAATAGTGTGACTCAAAAAATATGCCTTCCAGCTACTTGCGGCTGCCTCCAGAGTTTCTTTTATTCTTAGCCTTACTTTGATAACCATACACTCGGGTTTGATGGAACTCATTGTAAACATGTTCTAGTCCATAGCTTTAGACGCGGTCAAGCCACCGTAAAAGCCACAGATGAAATTATAAGAGATTCTACTGTCATTTTGGTAAAAGTCGGACTGTAGGAGGACATGATATCAATGCCGTGCATCGTTGGATGACAATATCATCAACTCAATTATTGCTTCTCTTGAGGTACTTTTTGCTGAAGAAAACACTCCATCATTCGCATTGTCTAAATTGCACCCGGTGCAAATGCAAAACACGCCAGGGGAAAACTTTACAGAAGCTTGTGAATCCTTCGACCAATTTTATGATCTGCAAAACATTAAATAACATTGTGGCAGGATAAGGACATAAGAACAACCCAACAGAACTAACTGAACTAACGGTAGTTGATGTCTTTTACGACGGGAAAACCTTCTTTCAAGCTTTAAAAATTCTGAGTGCTTTACTGGGCATAACGTGTACTGTGGAATGATCCTTTATGGACCGTCCAAACGACAAAAATAGTTTTGGGCAAAACTTGTTGCTAAAAGAATTTTTTGCGATTTTTCAGGGGCGCAAGCCTAATGACGTCACCAAATGTAGTCGTAAAATTGTTATTTTTTCATAAAAGAGCCATAAAAAGCAAGTTTTGCGCAAAACTGCTTGAGTCGTGTGGACGAGCCGTTAGTAGCATAAGAAGAATAAAAACGTGGCTGCGAAGCACTATGGTAGAAACTCGTCTCAATAATCTAGCAATGATGAGTACGAAAGTTTATTTTTGACAAGCCAATAAAGTTATCGAGAATTTCGGAAATTTTCTTTTAATTTTTTTTGTAAGTAAAATATTTTTTCGCAAATTTTAATTATTGTACATTCATATTTCTCCCCACCTCTATCATCTTGACCGCCTCTGGACCAACGGCTGGCGACGCCCTTGCCTTGGGAAGTGCAATACAAGCGATTTTGAAAATTTGCAAAAAAATAAATACGGTTTTTTAGAAAAAAATACCATTGTTGTCGAATACGATTAGCTCCTAGCCATCAGCACCTACAGATACGTTTTTGGGCTTAAAATGTTCTTGAAGAGTTGTGCTATTAGTTTTTTTGTACGCATATTGGAAACATGCGTAAAAATGGCCGAAAAATCGGTAAAACCAATTTTGCCTACAAAATTTCGAATAATTGACCACTGGAACTAAATTGGACCCTTATGATATTGTATAGGATGAAGAAAACGGCCATTTATCTCGGTGACCAAAAAGGGTGCCATTAGCATACTCAACAGACCGGTTAACGTTCGATTTCGTAGGTCAAACAGCATTGGATGTGGATAATACTAAGTTGGGGGACCGCTTGGCAAAACGACACTCACCTGCATACCGTAGCATTTTTTAAATTTCCATGCCCGTAGCGGGTGCGTGCATACTTCTATGGCGGGCGCTTTTGTACATTTGTGTACCTGCCATGCGTGCTTGTTGCTGGCGCGTATATGCTTTTAAAAGAATTAACCAACCAAATTAATTTAACTCGCTTCTATTAGGTATCGTCACATGTTTCGTCTTATTTTTATTGATGATAAGTCTAGCATTCGATGATGCTTTTTCTACCGTCACAAAGACTTCCTTTGCTGCAGCTATTGTCCTGCCTATGATGACTATGTTATCTACATACGGCATTAGCTGAACAGGGTTGTTTTTGAATTGTCCCTTTGGTTTCAACACATGCCTATCGGACCGTCTTTACAATGTTAACTAGTAAGCAGGATAGAGTCTCTTTGCCTGAGGTCTGTTCGTTTGAAAGGGCACCGAAACGTGGCCCTGCTTTTCGATATTGCACTGTAAATATAACCATAGACAGTAAAAGGACTCCTTCCTCTGAGCTCTAGTCTTTCACATAAAAAATTCCCTGTAAAAGTGGCAGTATTACCATCGTAACATTTAAATTTGTTGTGTTCCCTACCACCACTTTCCACGGTAGCCACATTCATACCATCTAACAATTTTTACATTTCATATCTGTCAGATTTAGTAGCAAGAACAGATAAAATCTCGAACCATCCCTCACTATGGCATTGCTAAAAGCAGCGTTCGGATCTGTCATGGGAATTTTCCCAGACCATTCCGCTATTGTGATGCGTTCTGTCCAGCTGATGAAACCAGACTCAGGCTACACCCTTCTGGTAATCATCACATCAACTCAGAATAAATTTAATAATTCCATGCTTTTAACCAGCTTCTTCTCCACTCACATCCCTAATTAAAATTCTGAAAATCCTCGGATCGCTGGAAGAGAAAAATATAAATTTTAAAAGGACCAAAAACAATAATTAAAAAATAAATTCAACTTTTGTATTTGGGCAGGAACTTTCGGCAACTCCCCTAGCAACAGAGAGCCTCCCTTGCGTTTAATTTAAAAGTCGGGAGAGTGTTTCGCGATAAATCCGATGCTTCCTAAAGTAATTAACCCCTCCACTTTTATTTATAATGTTATTAAATTCGGGTTGGCCAGTACTAGAAAGCCGTTAACAAACAGTTCGGCTGGTTTGGCTCAATAGCGGCTTGGAGCCGTCACCGTTCAGGGTACAACATTATTTCATAAAATAAATTGCTAAAAAGCTGGGGGACAGATTTTATCACAGATAATAAAAGCTTTCTCTGGCGGAACTTCCAGGAGGCGTTTAATTGTTAATAATCATGATTAAGCCGCTGTTAATTTTACTGACTGCGAAAAGTGAATTTAAAATGCCTAAACGACCAATTTCCAAGATCGTAGATATGATGATAATGTTCGGCTGGGAGCGAGCACGGCGAAAAATCCCGGGGCCCGGGTGCCAGGACACCCCCGAATATTATATCCCGAAATCATTGTTCTGTAACTAACAGCTTAAAATGGGAAAACTCGAGTCCTTGATAAATGAATTAAAATCCAGGGATATCGTTTTTTTAGTGTAGGTTTTATTGTTTTTCTGCCTGATTATTTTCAATGGTAATTTCCGGAATTTGGGGGGATGATGGGGCGCTTTCTGAAGGCATTTATGGAGCGCTTTAACTTTAATGTGGAAACTGCTTCGTTGTAGGAAGGAGTTTAAAATACGCATTTTCGAATATTCCACAAAATTTCCGTTCGATTGTTATAATTTATTTATGGGCAGCAATCGTACAGGGCTCAATTTTTTTTATTTGGATAAACCAAGCTTAGTAATCACTCTTTGTACTACCAGTCTTTCATGTCGTTCAGGTCATGTTGCAACGTCTAGTAGTAAGTTTAGTTTGAAGGATAGAGGATAAATAGGACAGTTAAGGCCCGTCCTCACTACGCGGACTTAGAATCCACGCGCTTTTGGTCGTACGGCCAGCCAAAAGCGCGCGTGATCTTTTAATTTTCTGAGTCATGAGTGAGAAAAAATCAATTCTCCTTTGAAACGGCGTACGCGCTTTTGAAAAGCTCATAGTGTGTGGACGCACAATGTACCTTTTTAACCACAGCCTTTTGTCCGCGTTGTTTGGCCGCACGGCCTTTACCATGGACAAAGTCGTAAAAAAGTCGTAAAAAAGCCATAAAACTCCATATGAAAAAAAAAGGCAAAAGCGCGTACGACCCAAGACCGCGTAGTGTGGCCACACCATTAAGAGGGAGAAGGTGCTAGAGTAAATGCCAACGAACTTTACGTTTGAACTCTAAGGGCAGTAAACATCATCGAGGAATTCCTTTAACCGAGAGTCAAGGATTACCCTTACCCACAATAAGTGATATGTTTAAAATACTTAAACGCACCAATTCCTGTAAAACCTAAGAATTTTGAGACTTGAATTGCATCATGACTTGAATGGCTTGACGGACTAGTGGTATAAAGCGTGATTCCTGAAAAAAAACACAAATATGGACCTCTCGCTCCTACGTCTATTTCAATGTAAAGTTCAATCTCAGAGTAAAGATCACTCCAATATTCTTAATACCCCGGCTTCACCGACCTCAGTTCAATAATTTTCAGTTCAATGCACATAAATGGCTTCACCGGCTAAAGTCCAGTTCATGTTCAGTTCGTGCTTGAAATTGTTGTTGCTATTTCGGCAGAAGTCAGAAATATAAAAGCTCACCACTACTTCCACTACTCCAATTGATTACTCTCTTTTGAGCGAGCTTTTACGTTTTACTCAAGTTCGAGTTCAGTTGGGTGAACTGAGGTCTGTTTTAGCCTCAGTTGAATATGTGGAAATTGTATGCGAACTGAGGTTATTTTAAAGTTCAGTTCAGCAATTTGCTCGAACTTGCGCAGTTCGGCCCGTGAAGTCAGGGTATTTCGTGTTTTGGTACACTGATAAAAAAATTTCTTGGCCTAATGCACTTTTTCTTGAACCAAGCAACTCATGTTTTGGATATAACGAAAACAAAATTGTCTTGGGATAAGCAATACTGATAGTCTTGGTTTTATTGTCTTGGATGACGACAAAAGTTGACTTAAAGTAAAAAAAAATACAAAACCAATGATATTATAATTTAAAAAAATTCAAGTTCTAAAATCGGTGTTAATGGTTGTGATACATTTTTAGACTTGAAAGTCCAGCAACCGAAAAAAGTCCGATGAATTAAATATTTAGTTTCTTGAGTAAAGAATTAAACAATCTTATTTCGAAAAAGACATATCTTGGTCGAAAAATATAAGTATTGAGCGAAGAAATACGATTGCTTGGCTCAAGAATTTCCAGTTTCTTACTATGAGACAGCATTCTCATGTTAAGACTGAAAAAATTTTCTACTCAAGACAACGAAACGAAGACTATCGAATTGCTGGAATCAATACAATTTTTTTATCAGTGTGGATATGTTTTTCAAAGCGTCCCCCAACTTAGTACTAATCACATCCAATGCTGCTTGGCCTCCGCAATCTAACGAGAACAGGTCTATTGAGTATGCTAAATGACGACTTTTACTGTCACCAAAATAATTGCCTGAAATGTGAAGCGAGGCAACAACAAAAACTAAAGCTTTGTATAAGTAAAAGAAAAGTTTAAGTTTAAAACTGATAGGGCATACCGCCCTAAAGTATCGCAGATTTTTCTTTGTGTGGTGCTCATGAGGAATCTAAGGCCAAAGCTCTCTTTCGGCATGCTCCATATTTGCCACTTTGGGTCCTTACAGGGAACCTACGGGGAAAACCCTCTTTTGGCATGCCCCTTTAAATGTTAGTCGGAACGCTACCTAAGTCTAAAGTACAGATGGCAGCTCTGCGCACACCTGATTAAATATAGAGGCCCAAACTATACTACACCAAAAAATTCATGAAGTAATAGTCCCAGTATGGGGAATAGGAAGCGATGCGATTTTAAAAATAAGATATCACAAGGTGGGTTAATTATCGAAAGTTGTTGAGTACTGCATATTAGATATTCCATAACAGCATAGGCCAATACCAGTATGGCGCTCAAAGTGATCCGATATTGGGGTCTGAAACAGGCACAATCTACCACAAATCCATACAAATTCGGGGTTGCGCAGATGACATAGATATAATTGGAAGAACATCAAGAGCTGTCGAAGACACTTGGCACTCAATGAAAACAAAGTACAGTATATGGGAGACCCATCTGAGAGATGATCTAGCATTGGTCACACAATCAAGGTAGTGGGGAATGGTGTTGAGTGAGTACTAGACTTCACCGTACCTTAATTCAATAATTGCATCCAATAACAGCATGGGACCAGAAATACGCAACCAAAACCAATAGTAATCTGACAAGCATCTAACCATACCATCGAAACTAATGTTCAGGGTTATCCCGGGTGAAAATATAAAACTGAAAAAGACTGAAAATAGACTGAAAAGTGCATTTTAGGCAGAATGATGTCCGAAATAAAGCCGAAAGTGTTATTTACTGAAAACTGATATCAGTTACCCTTCATGAGTATAAAAAAAAGACTGAAAAGAGGCCGAAACAAGGCGGAAATTTTTATCATTTTTAGATTTGGAATATTCTTAGGAGGGACTCTACATGTCTTGGACTTGAAATTTTTTTAATAATTGTTACTCCATTCATCCAAATGTCTAAATGTTTCCGTCTAAACTCCGCCTGATGTCCATTCACACTCTTCAGTCGAAATTACCTATAATTTTCAATGCATTTTCAGTTCCGTCTCCTGTTCACTACCTCTAGGCTAGTGCCAAAGCGGATTTAAATGAGGAAAAAAAAATAAATTAATAGCAGGGAGGGACCAGCAATGAAATGTCGTTAAGGGGACATAGCACCTACAAATTTTCAAAAAATCTAAAATTTTGTTTTGACAGAATTTGTTAGAATAAACCTTTACGAAATATTTTTTAATAATATAAATAAAAGTGAAAGGCATCGTAGATTGAATTTTGGTAAGGTTTTTTTTAAAAAAAATGTTGTATTTTAACTTGAACGCGATTTTCTTAAAACAACGAGTTTCAAGTTGGTGGGCAAGATTAAAAAAAATATTTATTCGATCGTTCTAAAATTTTAACACGTTAATCTACACATGTTAATGTACAAAATGAACTACGGATGAAAAAATCGGCGTACAATTTTTTGAGTAACAGGATGTTTTCGATGGCAAAAAATTTCAATTTTTGAAAAAACGCCGCCATTTTGTTATTTTCAACCAAATTTTTTCTTTTTAGTTCATTTTATAGCGGCATTGATGCTTGTTAAAACCCCTTTTTTGTTTTTGTATCCGACTTTTTTGAGAACAGAAATCCTGCCCACCGTGATTTATTGGGTTTTTTTTGAAAAAATTCTAGCAGACGACGCGGGACCCAAAAAAATTAAAAACATATTTTTGTGTATAGTTAAATGCTAGTAAAACATATGTGCACAGTTTCATTAAGATATGTCTACGTTTTCATTTAAAAATTTACATTAAAAAACAAAAAAAATTGAAAAACCGAACGCCTGAAAAATTTTAGATCTTTTTATTATCTACAACTTTTGTATTAAACATTTTTCACTAGGAGGTCATGTTTCACCGCAAATCGCAAAAAATCGTTTTCAACCCCTAAATAGCATCCATTTTACCATTTCCCTTTTTTTCGAGTTTAAGTTTTTTTTTCTTTTAGTTATAACCTTAACGACATTTCTTTGCTGGTCCCTCCCTGCTATTAATTTTGTTTTTCCAAAAAACTATCGGCACTAGCTTACTCAGTCTAGTTTCCGTTAGTTTTCCGACTGCCCTTCAACATTGAAAAAATTAGTAATTTTTCAGTCTGTTTTCAGTCTTATATTTTCACCCGGGTTGGTGCTGCCAGAACCCACACAAAAACACTCTTACATCTTAGTCATATTCCAGAGGCGAGTCTTTCGGAAAATTCTTGGTTCCGTATTTGAGGAAGGATAATTCCGCAGGCTCTATAAGAACAAGATAGATTTCGTGTAGAGAATAGGGCTCAGTTGGGTAGGACATCTAGTTCTTTAAAAGGAATTGAAATTTATTTGTAGTAGGATTTATGCAATGCGACAGCGAGGTACGCCAAATCTCCATTGGTAAAATAGAGTAAACCATGACTTAAGGCTTAGGGATGCCAGATTAGATGACAACCGCTTGGAATCCGGACCAGTGGAGAGAGAACTAGCGAGACGAGAAGTTTCCTGTTTACAGTGCACGTAATCGTAAAAGATTCTGTATTTATCAACCAAAATTAAGGGAAAAGTATGATATATGTAGGACAACCCCCGATAACAATACACAATTATTTGTTTCATGTTGTAGGCGTCCTTTTTGCGGGGGATATCTACTTTTTAACTTTTGCTCAACATCAAGACACGGATTCCCATGGACGTCGACAACAAATTTGAAGCTTTTGATTTCCATTCACATGAAATTGCTTAGAAAAAGGTCAAATAAATGTCACTTGTTAATTCCGCACGTTTCAACACGATTCCTTCAAACCACCCAAGAAAAATAAAAGTAATCTTAAAGCAGCAAAAGCATTTTTCTTTCGTATTTTTTTTAGGGTCGTTTTATGGGGCTTTAATTCTGTTCTTTTATCGTCTTAAAAAACATTTCCTATTAAATAATTCCTAGAATGCGAAAATAACTTCCAGTGATGACCACGGTATTTGGGATGTAGTATAGGAAAAAAGGAAAAATCTCTTCCAATACAATAAAAATACCAAAAGATAAAAAAAAATAAGATAAAATAAAAAAATTCCAAGAAGCTCATTTAGTAACATCAAAGGAGCTGTGAATAGCATACAAAATTAAAGGCTCATACTAAACAACCTTTCTGGGCTGCCTTCATATCTATTGGGAAGGCTGTAGTAGGAGAAGCTCAAAGCAATTATGTTAATCTTAGTAACTTCCGTTTCAGTATATTACTTCAGCCTCAAAAAAAAACCCTTGTTCGTTCCACCAGGCACCACCAACAACGCCGGGGGGATATTATCTGTGTAACTATGATGTGCGTATACGAGTATACAATATATGTACACGAATATAAGACAGCATGGATATTGGAAATCATGTGCTCATCATTTTAACATCACATTGTAAGTAACAAGAGTATCTTTACAATGGTTACCGAAACCAACATGCGTAGATGGTACGTTCGTAAATAATGCTATTACCAAAATTTATGGAGCATACAGAATCGCTGGGTACTAAAATCGTGGAAAAGAAAACGCGAATAAGTAGAGAGGATTGTTAAGCGAAAAGAATATGGTAACGCTATCCTATACACAGCTTGCCAGGATCCTTAGACCCTCACCCTCTCTAACCTCTGCCGAATATTGGAACCATATACAATACCCATAACATTCTTGGAGCATTTTTACAGTCCAATGATACACAGAACATTAACATTTTGTGGCTACGATTTGTGAAACGTTTTCCGTTCGGTCGGTTTCTACTTTTTACGTTTTTTTATTGGTACGTGTTTGATGTCCTGATGGAAAGGAAACGGATCCTGGTCGATATTTCAAGGAAGTATTCTTTACGAGGATTTAATTCTGTCAGTTTTTGTTAGATCAAATTAAATAGTTTATTGATTCTCTTGTCCTTTATCGCAATGTTTGTTTTTTGTAAGGATCAGAATTTTTTCCGGACTTAAGTATTGGGAAAAAGGAATTGCGGTTTGTATCTACAGATTTTGATAGAATCTATCTAATCTATATTTGACGCTTGCTTAGTTAATCTTTCTTTTCTCCTTTTTTATAACTACACTAGTGCCAGCGCCCGCCCTAGATGTTACGTTACCCCGGAAAGAAAAATCAATTGCCGCCCCTTGTATTGGGTGATCCATTTAGAGGTATTTTTTTCAAAAATAAAAAATATAAAAAATTTCAATTTTATCAAGTAGTCTTGATAATCATACAAAAGAACCATTCTTTACATTTACTTTTAAAATATTACTTCTTTCAAATGTTGACCGCAGCTGCGGCTAACATTGTCCATTCTGAAGTTCCAATTTTTAATGTCACGTTCGGGCATTTCGGGTGACTAGACTTTAGATAATAGCCCAAAGGAAGCGTAATATCAAATGGCCAATTCATCGGTCCGAAGCTCACCGAATTGTTCCTGCAATAAACCATGGTTTTACGGGCTGTATTGGAAGTAGCGCCCCGTTTTATTGGAACCTAATGTCGTCGAGATTACGCGATTCTATTTCAGGCTGTTGCCGCGATAATGGGCTCTCTATCGAGTTGCTCTTCAGTAAGAAAACGGAAGTTTTGTTTGTTGACGTATCCATTAAGTCAGAAATGATTCTCATCGATGAGAATACGCTGTGCCAAGCTGTTTTTCCATGATGAAATGCCAAATGATACTGAACGAAACACCATGACAGTTTGACACATCTCAGGCGTGATCTGTCATAAAAAGTATACTGATAAATGTATCATCCGTTATATATTATATGGACTTTTCCCAAGTCTCGGCAATTAGGTCTTCGACTCCCTCTTCCCTTCTCCTTTCTCTACAGTATACTCTATACTTTAAGTGAAAAATGGTAAGCAAAAGTATAAAATTTAAGTTATACAAAACCGTAATAAAACCGGAACTTGTATACGGATCTAAGGGTGCGTGCGTTCACGTACAAAGCTTGTTTCCAGTGCAGGTAAACAATCGCCGACAAGCGCTTACAGGCGCGAGTAAAAGTGTCCATCGTTCACAGGAAAAGCTGGCGGACACCAATCTGCATATGTCTAAGTAGTGAATTTCTACGTTTTTTATTTGGTAGATGGTAAATGGTAGATGTTTTTGGTTTGCCTTTTTCGTCAAAGTTTCAGCACTACATTTTTATTTAAAAGTAGCTCATCGTTACTTGACGAAGACATCTCGATGACTGTAATTTTTTCCAGCGTTTACCGTGAAATACATAAATTTTTGTAAGCGCTTGAAGCAAGCAGGGCGCTTGTTGCCAGCTTTGTATGTGAACGCACCCTAACTTCGTAGTGGACTCACCAGTACTGGTTAGTTCGGAACTCATTACCGATCTTTTCGGCCACTTGTGTCCCACCCATCTCCCAGACAGATAGGGCTACTTACCTCTGTTTCCTGGGTTCGCCTTTTCTGTTCTGTTTCAGCCGTTTCAACAGCATTCGACTCAACTAAAGGCCAGCTGATACCTTGACACGACGTAGCGCTGTCTACCTTATGTAAGAACGACTTTTCTCTGCCAATTATTTCTTAACCACGTCAACTTAAAAACCGTTCACTCCCCTTGTCCATCTTAAGCAATAAATTGTAAGCGATTCCGCCAGAATCCACGAGGCCCACCTCGATGGATTATAGATTTCTCTGTCTTGCAGGTCTTACTACTTGAGGAACTCAGTCCTATCCTTTTAACAATTTTCATAACCGCGGCTTTGCTGGGTGTCATCATTCGAGCCATATGAATTCAAGTTATTTTTTTTTGTGCCAGTTATAAGCTCAGCAATCAACCATTGTACTACCAGTCCGTTATGTCGCTGGTCACGTCGTCTGTCTCGTAATGTTTAGTAGTAAGCTTAGTTCTAAGGATAGAGGTTTCTGGTTAAGAGCAATCAGGAGGGTGTTGAAGAAAATGTCGATGAACCCTACGTTTGAAATCTTTGATGTTGTAGGAATTTGGAAATACTGAAGAATTCTTATTCCACTGAAGGATTAGTCCACGGCATTGTGCGGGAAAAGGTAGGCTGCAGGTAGAGGGAGTGAATAGAGCGGGGTAATCTGGTGTTGCGAGTGTAGACCTCTTTTTTAGCCTTTTCTCTTTTTTATTACTTCTCTAATACACTCCTTAACTCCATAATAAAAAAGGTTCTAATAAAGCTATTGTCAGTTTTATACAGCACAAACAAAATGACGCATTTTCATATAAATAATTAAAAATATTTTTTAACGTTAAAAGATAAAAATTTTAATATTTCAATTGCATATATACAGGAGCTTTGAAATTCATCATAACATTTTTCATATTTCAATATCACCGATTTTCATAATTTTCGCTTTAAATTTTTTGTATGGAAGTGATTCAAAAGCAAATAAAACATATGAATTTTATTATATGCTCTGCTGCATTTATTGATAGCTTTTCTATTTAAAAAAAACACTCTATGTTTTATATTTTAAAAGGGAAAAATGTTATTCTATTTTCCATCCATGACCTGAATTCTGAGAGATTAAAATAAAGCAAAATAAAGTTATTTGTTAATACAGGGTGTGTTTTATTTTCCAGGTGGATGTTTTTCTTTGATTACTTTTAAATGCAACATAATTGTATAAATTATACTTTAATAATTGATAATTGATTATTTAACAAATTTCCTGAGGCTACGGCGCAAACGCGAGCTCTTTCTAGCAAATTGCTCATAACATCGTCACAGACTATTGGTGTTATTATGGCAATTTCGATTCAAATGTTGTCCCTAAACATCAAGATTGTTGTTGGTTTGTTGGTGTGCATTACTCTCTTCAAGTATCGCCCTAGAAAAAAATCGGGGATCGTAGGGGCCAGTCGATATCGCTGCTTCGTAACATTATTCGACCGGGAAAAGTTGCATCGTAGCACTAGCTGTGTGTGATGTGGTACCGTCCTGTTAGAACCACATATGCTGCAGACCCAAATGATTCAATTCGGACACAAGAAAGTTTTTCAACTTGTCACACACAGTATTACAGTACAAAGCCAGAAGTGTTGTCATTTGTCAAAATCGCACTTCTGGCTGTATACTGTAGAGTAGCGATCACCAGTAACTGTTACAGCATTACCTCTAGCATCCTCGAAGAATTACCGCCGGCCCAAATGGCGTACCATACAGTCAATTTACTAGGGTGTAATGGTCGTTGGTGTGTATCAATTGATAAATTTCAATGCCCAATAGCAGCTATTCCGTTAGTTAATAAAGCCAGCCAGTAATAAAGTCATAGTGGTCCAGTGAGCATTGCGCGTTCGCAATAGAAGCGTATATTTAAAAAAAAAGCCAATAATTCACGCAGACCAACAAGCAAAACTGTTATTGGACACCAAAAGAAGAAAACCGGCAATTGAAGTCCAAAGATTGAAGACAGTTGAGATTGTCACTGTTGATAGTGATTGTTCGAGCCCAAAACACTTGGGCAAACCCACTTTGTAAGGTCCACTTGAATTTGATAAAATAAATAAATGTAATTTAGTTGAGTAGTGGTAAGGTGGTAATAGCAATGATGGTAATACAGCACAGCAGTAATAATACTGGTTCAATTTAGAATTATGTTAATCGACATATTATATACAGGGTGTTTCAAACCACCGGTGCCACCCAATTCTCTCGGAAAGTTTCAAATGAAAAAAAACACGTGTTCATTATTTTTTGAAAATCTATCTGACCTTACCATACAGAAATTGACGACCGCCCCACCCCCCCCTTTGTGGAGCGTGGGGTGAGATAACTCTAAAATTTCAAAGGGGAACCCTGATTTTTTTCCACGGATTCTGATTTTCGGAAGAGAAATATGAAAATGAATGATTTTTGGGGATAATTTTGATTTTTGATGATTTTTGGGGGCCCAGGGGGGCTTCGGATAAAAAAAATATAAAAGTTTCATATTTCTCTTCGGAGAATCAGAATCCGTGAAAAAAATGGGGGTTGCCAGTTGAAATTTTAGAGTTACCCCACGCCCCCAAAAGAGGGTGGGGCGGGGTCAGTCAAATTTTGTATTGTCAGATAGGTTTTCAAAAAATATTGAACACGTGTTTTTTTTTCAATCGAAACTTTCCGAGAGAATTGGGTGTTATTGTTTTTGTCGTCGTAAATTTGCTATCTGTCCCAGTGTGCGCCGCATGATATGCAAATGCTCAATGTACATCAAAACCAATCAAGATCCAGTACAAACCAAGTTCATCGTAGCAGTTCTAGTTTTGGCGCTATTTTGACTAACAAGGTAAATTTGTTTTTTCAAAGTGGCTACTAAAAACTGCAAACGCAAAGTAGAGGTTTATTCCACTTTACGATTGCGTAGTGCGGAAAAATGATTTTAATTTCGATAACTAAACTAAATTTCGATTAACTTTCGATATTAATTTGCATTTGTACAAGCTCCAATTTGCGTTTCCACGTTGCATTCGGGATGTAAACTTCTCTTTATTGCGAGTCCTCCAAGTTCCCACACCATCCAAGACCACCAGCACGAAAGCTCACCCATGACACAAACAGGCGAAGTTGAACTAATTTCACACAGGTTGCGCTCACTCAGATCCAAAGCTTCTTAGCTTACCACCAAAAAGTTCACCACAGAGGTTGTTTTCCGGTATGAAACTCACACCCGAGGCCACCACCAACACTCTAAAAAAGCTTTCCGCGAAGTTCAACCAAATTCCCCACAGATGGCACACGCCTTCAACCCAAGGCACAATCCAAAACAATGTTCTACCTAAGATAGAAACAAAAAAGCTCGATTTCGGAGCTTGGTGAAATAGTCGGCCCGGAAACGGTATAGTCCTACTACTACCCAATATGGCGGCCAAACAAAGTCGGCTTAAACATGTTTTTTTGATAGTATTTGCTCGAATATCCCTAAAACTAATGTATCCTTCCGTAATATTAGGATTTCTATTATTAATAAATGTTCTTGATTTTTTGCACACAACTCTACTTTACGATTACAAACGGTGAGCGGAAATTCCATTTACGTTTCAGAATATAATGAATACGGGGAATTGCTATAAAGAGGAACAACAAGTAAGAAGAAGCGAAGAATGAAGACGCTGCGTGGAATAGTACCAAGGTCTCGGGAGAAAACACTCTAGCCAGGATTGTTAATGGTGGACCATCAGGAAAAAGAAGCATAGGCTGACCAAGAAGTAGGCGAAAGGATGACGTGCTACAAGATATAGGTACGGAAACTTCGTATAACAAAGTGGAGAGAAGTAGCAAGATGGATGGTGAGGTAAGAACTAGAAACGCCTGGAAGAAAAGAGTTCAATAGGGCCAAGGACTGCAGCGCCATTTAAGAAGAGGAAAGTAATTGCAATCGCATATATGTACATCAGTTCGGCCATTAAAATGTTAATGATCTACTAAAATAAAATTATTCCTTTAACTGACTAAAAAATTAGTATCCATTCTCTGTTATGAATATTAATGCGAGACCATCAAAGAACTTCTATGAACATAAAATTTGTTATTAATTAAAATTAACAAAAGACCTGCTATAAATAATGCACCCTTTTCAGGAATTCTATTTCCAACTTCATATTAGCTTAATTGCACTCATTTTAATAAGGACTCGGCAACAAACATCCCCGAGTTCCACATTAAATAGACCCACATTGAAAGGTACACCATTCGAATGACATACGAACGGTATTATAGCCTGCCCTGCTCCTACATACAGCTTTATCCATTTTATAAGTTTTTCTCTCCCCGTCAGAGAAACTCGGTGGATAAAGCGGAAGATGAATTTCCTCTAAGAAAATTTTCCTCAAAGAGGGGAAACTAACTTAATGAACTTCCCCCAGGTTCCCGGGGGCTGTCGTGCGTCCCTCTTAATCACGACCATCACTTTGGGCGAAATGTCACCCAGTAGTATTCGTCCTTAATAAGCTGTTGATGGTAAGCCAGGACTCACGACAGGAGCCAGCATGTGGAAAAGTTCATTCATTATATTTTAACAAAAGGCTCAAGGAACCCTCTAGACGTCAGTCCTTCCTTGTCATAGACTGGAGTACATTAGCCCTATGTATAAGCAATGAGCTCCATATTAAATACTTACTTGGAAATTCGCCCGTCCTTGGACCTGGGGATACTTTAATTAAAGTGCCATCAGCAAGTGTTTGAGACATCTGCTTCCTTTTATGGCATATCACCGAAATGTTTCCGGTTGACAAGTTATACGTATTCACATTTCATGCTCACCAGATATGGGTGCTTCTCGGATTTCGTATTTCGTTACTGTCTTCCGCACATGCAAATGCAGTTTTCTGTCAAGACATTATACACACTCGTGAGCTGGTGGCGTCCTTCGACTCTCGATTCGATAGTCGCCTCCTTGTCCATTTTAGTTTAGGAAGTTTCAGCCAACCCGTCTGACAGACAGCATACACAATCCGGCAGCGGAGAGAGAACGGATATATGCGGGGCTCGTATACCCATCTCTTAATTTTCCTGACAGGATTTTTTAATCTAAGTTTTTCACATACTTTTCAGCGGGTGGGAAAGTTTGCCAGTTTTCCAGTTTGCAACAAGTTGAAACTTAGAACGGCAAGAAGCAGGAAATTTTCGTTCAATTAGCAGCGAGCGCCGTTAAGGGAGAAGTTTTAAAATTTGTCAAGAAGCAGCACGAAACGAAACTTTTATAATGAATTTTTAGCTTCGTTAAATTCAAGTGTTATTTTTGAAATCTTGTTACTTTTCCCCATAGTGTTTTTATTTTATATATATTGGATTATTTTTCCTTTGACGATGTTTTGGGCTCGTTCATTCACCGCGGATATTGCGGAGATTCCCCTTCCTTTATACAAATTTAATATGATTTCAGGAAATGCTGAAGAAAAAACATTTTCCCAAAAAAATTTACCATATCTAATACGATTTTTAAAGAATTACTTTGTGACAATTGCAAGATACAAATTTTTTACATAAGAAATTTAATACGAAATACTTTAACCTTTCAAAAATTGATAAGGTCTACTTGCTCGTTGAAGATACTAACAACCGAACAGAACGGATAAAACGTAAAGACCCGCTATTGAGAAGTTTAAATCACAGCGGGCTAAGCACTGCGTTAACGAACCGATGATCTCAAGTTAAATCTCTACTAGCGTCCCGCTGTGACTTTTGCCTTAATTGGTATAATTCGCGAGATTACAACAGCAGCGCCAGCTTTTGGGAGAGTATTTACTAGTTGGAGTTTTTATGTATAACCAATCAATTGGCAGATGCATTTATTAAATTACGTACATTTTAGAATTTTTAACTCATAAGGTTTACTGAGTATCGTTAACTCACACGCTAGATGTCTCAATAAAGGATAAAGTAAAAATTTAAAGGAAATATGCAAAGAAAAGATGATACCAACGAATTACAACCGAAAAAACAAACACTTCCTCTAAAATGGAAGTAAGAATTAGATGTAAAAAAAAACATCAATTAACTTATTTACTAGACTAGACACTAGACGGCTATATCAAAATAAGAAATGGCAATCAGGATCTACATTCTAATGAAGCAACCTCTCCTGTGCCAAATTTTATATAGGATCAATACAATAAAATTGATAAGAGCAACAAAAGCTAATAATGTAAAATAATAAATATAGCATTTACAAATCATACTAATCACATATCACTCAATTATTTCGAAGAATGACGTAAAGATCGCGGCACTAGCGACAAATCCTAAATGTGCCAGATGAAGAAGTAATTCATGTCTTTGTAAAAAACGATAGAAAATCAAAGTTAGTTTAAAGTCAGTTTAGTTTTTTGTGGACTTTTGCGGACTTTACAATAAACAGAAATATCGAACAAAGAATCTGTCTTAAATTTTGCATTGCAAATGGAATTTCGTGTGTCGAAGCACTGAAAATCAAAAACACGTGCGTACGAGTGGTACAATGCCTTTAAAAGCGGTCGAGATTTGGTGGAGGATTTGCCTCACTCTGGTCGGTCATCAACGTCTTTAACTAAACTTAACACCGCTAAATTAAAGGAAATGGTGACTGAAAATCGTCGTTTAAGTGTGAGAGAGATAGCTGCCGAAGTTTCTGTGTCTCACGAATCAATTCGTACAATTTTAAACGATTGTTTGGGCATGAAACGCGTTGCCGCTCCACTAGTGCCGAAAGTCCTGAATTTTCAGCAAAAACGCGTAAAGGTCACTGAAGACATATTAGAATGACTCCGACCCCAAATTCATAAAACGCATTGTAACTGGTGCTGATACATGTGCTTACGAGTTTGACATGCATACCAGTCAACAATCTTCGGAATGGCGCCTTCCAACTGAGTCGAAAACGAAAAAAGCACGTCAAAGTCGATCAACAGTGAAGATGATGTTGCTAGTTTTTGTCGATTACTGCGGTGTTTTGCACTCGGAGATCTTGCCAGAAAGAGAGACAGTAAAACAAATGTTGAGCGCTATGCGGCGTTTGAGAAAGCAAATTCGTCGAAAAAGACCAGATTCGTTGAAAGAAAACTCATGGATTTTGCACCACGATAACGCACCATCTTTACAAGGCTATCATTTTGAAAGAATTTCTGGCCAAAAACTCCACAAATCTTATCGAACAGTCACGGTATTCCCCTGATATGTCTCCGGCCGACTTGTTTCTTTTTCCAAAACTCATATTACCACTTCGAGACACGTAAGTAAGGGGGAGACTGGACTACTTTGAAGGCGATACAATAAATTTGGATGAATAAAACATATTTTGGGTTTCATTGACCAATTCCCAGTACTTTCTTGACATAGTAGTACTTTGCATTTCGAATACAAAGGATCTAGCCCCCGCTGGAAATATTTTCTGGTTACGCCTATGAGTGGGTACGACGTTTATTCACTGTTGACTGAAAACAACAATGTGTTGATGATTCAGGGAGCTGTTTGGAGCTGTTTAAACGAAATAAAATGGATTTTTTGATGCAGTAGATGAAACTTGGATCTATCACTACACTCCAAAGTCAAATCGGCAGTCAACCGGCAGTCATCGACAATCTTGAAAAGAGAAAAAGGATCAATAGTGAATATTTTATAGAGTTATTAAGTGCGTTTATAATCGTGAAAAAACAGTCCCAAAAGAAGAAAAAAATTGTTTCGTCAAGAGCCAAAGGTCTATTGCAACAGCGGCAAAATTGCACTAATAGTAGGTACTTCGAATTGCTTCCCCCTTCATTGTATTCTCCAGATTTAGCCCCCAGCAACTAATACCTGTTCTCATATCTCAAATAAAAAAATGCTCTCCGTAAAGAAATATAGCTCCAATAGCCAAAACTGAAGCCATTTTGATGGGTTGGACAAATCGTGCCATACCCTACTAAAATTTAAACAGGGTATGCCTCACTCATGTAGCGTGCGTGCCCCAGTGGCAAATGGGGACATGCCGATAGATAGATTTCCCCGTAGGTTCCTCATGAGGACCCCAAAAAAAAATCAGCGATACTCATAATGGTCCCGTGAGGCATACCTCGTTACATTTAATCGAAATTTTGTAGGCAAAAAGAATTTTTTTTAGATATTTAGATATTTTTTGGCATGTTTCCAATGAATTAACAATGTGCGCATAAAAAGCAACTTACTAGCACAGCTCTTCTAGAACATTTTTAGCCCAAAAACGTTTCTGTAGGAGCTGATGGCTATGAGCTAATCGAATTCGACAAGGGTTTTTTCCCCAAAATTCTGCATATTGCAAAAACTATTTGGGTGCGCATTCTAGACCTTCGGTATTACTCTGAATAACTCTGGAAATTTTCTCGCGATTTCGACAAATGTACACGATTCTGAAACGTTATTCAGTACCATTTTAGCTATGAGTCAATAAACAGCGAATGAACGCACTGAAATTGTGGCGCTTTATAACGGATCGGTAACATCTTAGCTTAGACTTCCACTTCCACATACAAAAAAGGGTGCCCGAAAAAGAGCTGCTTTTTGCGTATTGAATTTGGGGTGGCCATTTAATCGATATTGTATTCAAAAACTGATTTGAAATATATGGTTGAGAATATCCTAAATAAATTTGCTCATTTGTCAAAATCGGCTAAAATATGTCAGAGTTATTCAATGTTGAAATGCCGAAGGTCTAGATGGCGCAACCTTTTTTTTGGACAAAGTCTAGTTATTTGTTAAAACTCGAAAATCTGGTTCTGGCCCTTTTTTGTCGCCATTTTGGAAACTTTCCCAAAGGTCTATTTGTTCCATATTTGGCTCGTTTGGCGAGGTTTATTTTCGACAATTTGACTGGCCTACACTCAACAGACAGCTTCTCGTTCGATTACGGAAGTCAAGCAGCATTGGACATGGTTAGTACTTAGTTAGGGGACCGCTTGGTACAACGACACTGGCGTTTTGGAAGAACGCAAGGTGGGAACAAAAATATACAACTTTCGACATCGCCACAGTTTTACTACCCAAATATACACGTCAAAATCTCGGAATCAGGCAGCAATCATTATTCCTCACGAGGGCTAGATGCGGCATTCGTAATGATTCGCAAATTGTAGTCGGGCGTGAGTACGGCATAGTACCGTCATCAGTGAAGTAGATTCTTTATGGAGATTGAGAAAAGACCGGATGGTAAAATTGACTCCTGGGACTCACCGGCAGAGATGTTATGGAGCTGAGATTTGACGCCATCCACCGTCATGGAACGGTCGGAAAGAAAACTCTAGATCTAGTTCTTCAAAACTGAGTCAATACAAATAGCTTGGAGTTTAGCTAACCGAGTCGACCAAGCTCAATTAAAAGCGTTAAGGCTTCATTATGGAAACACTCTATTGAACAGGGCTTAACTGAACAAAACATTTTACGGAAAATTTTCAATATCCAAACTTTGTGCTGCATTTGAAAGACAAGAGAACAAACATGCTAAAATCACTAAACAAAATTATCAAAGCCACAGAATCAGACCTATTTAAAATTAACTCTGCATGATTAGAAGTTGAAACAAAAATTCATACAATGTAAAACTCTCCATAGGAATTGTGGTAAAAGGTGGAAATGCCATTGACATTTTTCTCAGAAATTTTACCAGTAATTAATTGTATTTTAATAAAGTTTCTCAAACAGACAAAAAATAAAAAATGAAATTTTTTCAGAGGAATTCAATAATTGAAATGATTTTTACTAATCAGAAAAAATTACAAAAATAAATTGAATCAATGGGAATAAAAATTAAAAGGCTGCTGTAAAGGCGACTTCTACTGAAATGAAACACAAGTCAATTTCAATTTCTCACCTACTAAAAATGCAATCACCTACTCTGACTTGTGTCCTTGTATGTGAGCAACAAGCACTTCCTGAAGGGCTTTTCCATGCAAATTAAGTTCTGCAAATACCCTTTTTCTGCACAAACCTTTTTTAAAACACAAGAGATTGTGAAATAGTTTTATTACCTCAAGAATTGAACGCTTTTTTTAACAGCAATAAAAAAGGGATTAACAAAGTAATTCCAGCTTTAGTGAAACCTAAATACTACTTGTACCACGGCTTTTTTCCACTGCTATACTATTACACAAAACATTAAGCCCATACGAACGTGCACGGACTAGCCCAGGTAGAGACATAAAGGACATTCCAATTTTAACCGCACGTTGGGAGCTTAGTTTGGAAGTCATCGTTCGTTTGGCGATGTCATTTATGGGTCAGCAGGAGCCCTTAGGCTTTCAGGCCCTGTTATCTAAGCTAAATGACTCTTCTCGTTTGCGAGTTACATAGGCACATATCGTCCGCGCTACGAGATAAGATTGATGATGAACAGCCGAGCCCGTCGTGGGTGTCCTCCGTGTTCGTACGCTCATCAAAACCCGATTAATGGCGGCGACAAGAACAAAAAAATGCAATGCAAACTTTCAGTCTGTGTGACCACCAAGAATTTTAAATGGTTCAGTTATAGCTTAGCACTATGTGATGCGATGTAAATCAGGATTGCTCGCTGGTTTATGGGGTGCATTTTCAGATAGGGGTTGGTTTTTTTGTGTGTAATAGACGGGAAACAGACATTATAAGGGTACATTGAAGTTGAAGCTGCTTATTGCTCGATGTACCTAGGATCTTTTGACATTTACTAAAGTGGAAGCCATTGTTCGTACATATGTAGATACTCACAACACAGCATACTCTGAGCAATAATAAAGTATAATAATTTTACTTCATTGGTTTTATAAGCAATTCCACAACACAAATGATTTTTATAAATAATTTTTCAACACAATACTGAATATCTTTTTGAAAATAAACTATTCCTATACAGAAAAATTACGATTTCTTATGGTGTAGATTGTAGAAGAAGAACTTTAGAGATTTCATCAAAGAAAACCTCATCAAAATTTATCTACAAAAAAAGATTATCTACAAAAAAAGATATTATACATTTTCCCGTATGAATTGCCATTCACGAGATATCGCCGTTTTAAAGATTTAAAATACTCATTTGCGACTTGGATAGGTCATCAGACGTTCAATAAATCCTTTGCTGGACTACGTGGCTAATATTTTCAGGGGTGGTTCCGATATGTATTTGGACAAAAAATTGTTCTAGAGAGGGAGGCTATCCAAACTATCCACTAAAATACAGGGTGTTTACGAAAAAAATTTGTAGGTTTAAAGTATGGGCAAAATGCTGAAAAACGAGGAATATTGGGATTTTGCGCACACTTTAAACTTACATATATTCTAAACGGAGTTACTTAACTTTTTGATCTTTATATCAAATAAAAGAATACACATTTACCTAAAAGATGAGCCTAATTTTGTTGCTTTACGATAATTAGTCTAGGAATAATTGAAGTTTAAGTAAATTTTCAAAAAATAATTTTTTTTTCGTAAACACCCTGTATTTTAGTGGATAGTGGGGATAGCGCCCTCTCTAGGACAATTTCTTTCTCCAAACACATCCAGGAATCACCCCTGACAATATTAGCCAGGTAGGCCAACAAAGGATTTATTGAACGTCTGATGACCTTTGCTAGTCGCGAATGAGTGCATATGAGTATTTTAAATATTTAAAACGGCGATATCTCGTGAATGGCAATTCATACGGGAAAATGTATAATATATTTTTTTGTAGATAATCGCTTAATCTACAAAATTTGTGAACACTATTTTATGATAAGACTTACCGTTTAAGAGAGATTTGCAAAAAACTGATATTTTGACCTTTTGACTTTGAATAAAAAAATTTCCTCCCGACCGATCGCGTGTCAGTCTCGATATTTTATGTATAATTATATTTTTAAGGTATGTACTAATTTTCGGGAACTTTCCAATTATCTATGAGTCAAATATCTATTGTGACTGGACTATTAAGCGTTTATTCATTATCACCACAGAAATATACGTTTATATAATCGTTTTTGATTTAGCTTTTTTTTATCAGCATTGGCTCTTTTTCTCGGAAAATTTGGCTCAAAAATGTTTTGCAGAGTGGCAAGCCTGTCCACAACACATGACATAATGCCGGGTGTGCACAGGAGGTAAACAAAGCATAGGTTTGAAAAAAACGTAAAAGACATCCGATAAGGGCACTTTATTATACTTTTGCATCAATTGGCCCAATCTACACTAGTATTCCTTCAACAGCAGCAGAACCGGTTTTTTACGAGAGATGTATAGAAAGGACAAGAGAGTACTGCAATAACATGTTCACTAGAAAATTTCGGCTTGAAAATTTAACACATACACTCTTACTCTTACCGTGGGGTGCAAAACTATCGACACGCACACAGATATCTCCGTGCCAAGACAAGAAAGTTATTCGCGAAAGAAAGACCAGTGTAGACCTAGCTAAACTTGTAAAACCGGTTCTGCTGCTGCTGAAGGAACTAGTGTAGATTAGGGGTGCCCACTTAGAAAATACATTGATTTTTTTTCGATGCAATACATTGAGATTGTGCATCGATGTTTTCCGATGCATCGGTGAGAAATAGGTCGTCAGAAATAGCATCGTCAGACTTCGGCGTTTTCCAGCTATTGTGGACTAATTTGTTATGATTTTCCCACAAAGAAAAGTTCTCTTCTGGTTTGTCGGAATGATCTAAAGAATCAGGTTCTCCAGTCTCATTTTGTGCTATAGTTTTCTTCATCAATTCTTTGACTTTTGTAACAGCCGAAGAGCAAGCGATTGGGTCTGTAAAATACTTTTTTTAACCGCGGATCCAATATCGTGGCTATAGCGAAGGAAGTCACTCTCTCTATAACACTCATTATCTTGTCAATCTCTTTAAGAACAAGTGACTCACTTCTTTGGCAAGAAAATCTTCGAGTCTAATTGGTTTAACTTTTAAAACAAGATATATTCTAGTTTAGAGATTCGATGTTTTATGAAAATACATCGATTCATCGAGTAAATAAATAGCTTTTCAAAATATTGAATCGATTCGATGTATCGTATTGTAAACATCGAGTGAATTCTATACATCGATGTATATCGAATATCCCTAGTGTAGATACTCATATTGTCTCCAATTTCTAGCAGTAAACCAGTGCTGGGCAATAGCAGCTCATGGGAGCCACACGAGCTTCTCAGGAAGTTCCAGAGCCCTCCTAACCTGCTTGTGAGTTCGAGCGAGAGAGGTATAGGACCCTTTATTGCTCTCTCTTTGCTTCTTGTGGGCTTAAAGAAAAAAGAGAACTAAAAAGGGTCCTCACTCACTCAATCTCGCAAGTAGAATAGGTTGTTAGTAGTTTAATTTTAGCAAGCATCACTTCTAAAACCTATTGGTGATATTATATTTTAAACACAGTGGTTCTAACATAGGGGGTAGGTGGAAGCGATCCATTGTACCAAAACGAAGCCTTGCTGGTGATTTGACAAAGTCAACTATTGCGCGGCTCTGCAATAAACCGAACTTCATCGGAAATTTAAATTTTTTTGACCGGCTTGGACGACGCATTGATTGCGCCGTATGCATAGATGTACATTACAAGCTTGCACGTGCGTCAACTTTTTTTTTAGTGCATAATAACAACATAGGTAATCTACCTAAAAGAAATATCTTTAAAAAATGAAGGGCGCCTAAAAATACCTCGCCAGGGGCGCCAAAATACCTAAAGCCGGCCCTGATCCTCTTATAAACACCAAGTAGGTACATGTATCGAGTAAAACGGAAACAATTGTTAAAATCTAAAAAATAATCTTATCGTCCTCCATCGTTTTCATCATCTGCAATGATTTTACATAGTCCCTCGTAGGCATTGGTATTCTTTTAAATTCGATTTTATAAGAGTTTAAAGTAAGGCCTTTACAAAATAAATTTCAGAAATTATGTCTGAAATTATTATAATTTATGATGCAATAAATTTTCTTCAAGCATTTCCCTCCCTTTCTGCGCCTCCACCAAAATCCTTCATTAAAATTAGAAGTTTGAAAATAATTATTGTTCGTTTGGCACGTAGTTTCGTAAATATTCTATATCCTTTAATTTAAAGTTTTCCCAACAACGAAAACGTGAAAACATTTCAAGTTCATTTAATTAAAACATTTCAATGATTTTCATCCTTTTCCACGGAGAAGCAATTTCGTTTAATAAATTTCAATATCAGTATACCAGCTCGTTCGGTACCTACTGTTAAAGCCAGCAGCCAGAGAACATTATAATTAAAGAAAGAAAATTTCAGAATCGTCTAACTTGGGCGCTTTGCTAAAAACTTTTCCCCACCAAATAAATAGCATTTTACCCTCTCTAAACTATTCAAACTTCCTTAATTACTCACAGTATTTGAAAAGTTGAATGAAATTGAAATGGAAACGAGATCCTTACTCAATTATATTTAAAAAACAAAAATCTCAAGTTAAATGTTTCGACACATCCTTTCTTCCTTCCAATTTTTTTTGTTGGTGAATATCGATTATATTTTACTCAATTGGGATTTATGAGTATTTTACTCCTTGAGTCGTGGTAAGAATGGGCAAAATACTTTTAATTCCCTTAATTTTGAACAAGAGGAGTTTTACAAAATTTACAAATAAATAGTTCAAGGTTAAGGGTTTCCTTCTGTTAAGTGCTGCACCAGGTGTCGTGAACAATCAAGTAAGTACCAAAAAGATGAAGTTGTTCAAGGACACTTGTGATTTATTTTCGTGTGGGACAAAACTTTTGCGCGAATAAAATTTTCTTTTAAGTATGAAACACGAAGATAGCGATAGATACGAAAAATATAAATACATATATAGTGATATATGGCCCAGGAAAATATCGATGTGGGTAGGAAGCGTTAAGCGTAATGGGCCCCGAAGAAATTAATATAAACTTTAAAAAGGCCAAAAAGGACCAGAAACAAAAGTGATCCAAATAATATTTAGTAGACCTTTTCCTTAATTCTTCATGAGAAAAGATCCATTACATTCCCGGCTAAGAAATTCAATCTACTCAAGGGCGTCTCTGTATCCAAGCTGTCGCCAAATTCATTTATTTTATTTAGAAGCACACAACAAATTTTGCTTTATCTCATCACAGCTTAGTTTCTAATCTTACCAAGCTATTCACGGGACAGATAAGGACATTGTAAGGAACAGCTCATGGTATTTACAGTGGTTTTATAACTTAGCAAAGATTACAATGAAAATAATAAATTTTCTATGCAGTCAAATCAAGATTATCACCAATACCATTTTCTAGGAGTAATTGAAACAGTTCTAGTTTCTTTTGAAACATGGGTGAAGGTATTAAATGTTTTTTATATAAACCTATTGTTTGGTACTAACAAAATAAACCATCAAAAATAGCCAAGGTATCATTTTTCTCAAGAAAAAGGACGAAAAGAACAAACCCCAATAGCCATCGAGTTTTTGTTTGTTATTGTGGATTCTCTCACTTGTTACTGCCATTAAATATTAAAAAGTTCGCGAGCCAATAAGATGCTTTAAAAAGTATTGACTTCATTTGTTCTTAAAGTGACACTGAAAGTTTTTAGCCTTAAGATAACCTTCAGGGCGCAGAGACTTGCTTAATTTCTACAGAAAAACTCAAGTACAATTCTGTATAACAAAATTGTTGTAAGGGATGCGACAGGCTTCCATGGGTCCGAGTTTGAGGAAAAAACAAGGAGTTCGTGGAAATTCGCACCACCACCCAATATTACTTACATCTACATTCATTACTGAAGTAAAAATTAGAACTAAGTCCTATCTAAGACACAAGTTAATCAATAAACTAGATCCACGATATTTTTGAACTGCTCTACAGGGTGTTTCAAACTAACATTTTAATCCGTTTAAGTGGTGATTCCTGGGTATATTTGGAGAAGAAAATTGTTCTAGGAAGGGGACCAATCGGTACTATCCACTAAGGTATAGGGTGCTTACGAAAAGACTCTTGGAAAAGTTTTTAATTGACTAAACTGATTATCGTAGAGCAACATAATTGGGCTTATTTTTTAGGTAATTCTGTATTCTTTTATTTAGTAAGTATAATTTAGAAGATATGTATAGGTTCAAAAACAATATTTTGCATTTGGACCTCCCAAAATTTTTCTTCAGTAAAATGCATTATTAATAGTATTTTTGTTTCTTGCATTTCTGAACGCTCTACTAAAGCGAAAGCTTTCAGACAGTCCCGGTATCGACACCTGCCGCTGTGTTGCGCCCATCCAAGTAACACACGAGAGAGGCCTGATGTTTCTAAAAACCCAGGTAAGCCTATCTTGTATGTTTATTTTCACCTATGCTCGAAGTCCGATGAAATCTTCATGCCAGACAGTACCGTAGAAACAGTGGTGAATGCAGCTATCACAAGATATAGATAATCAACACATCATTGTTGTGTAAAGAATGGCAAAAGGAATCTCTACTTAATATTATAAATGCGAAAGTAACTCTGTCTGTCTGTTACGCTTTCACGCCTAAACCGCTAAACCGATTTTGATGAAATTTGGTACAGAAATTGATTAGATCTAGGAGAAGGACAAAGACTACTTTTTGTCGCGAAAAAAAACGCTTGAAGGGTTGAAAAAGGGGATAAAATTTTGTATGTGAGTCCGTCATTATTGCGTAGAAAATTATTAATGCCAGCTACCATTTGAAACCGATCAACTTAAAATTTTGCACAGATGCGTAGTTTTCTTGACAATGCAATGTGAATTTTTTGTGCAAAAATAAAGATGGCGGTTCCAAGATGGCGGCCGATTTTTGCATTTGTCTACCTCGACCCCCGGAATGGGTATCAAATTAAACGGTATGACAGGTAGCATACAATTAGCGGTGTGCCGTCATTCAAAATTCTAATTGGCGGCCAACACAAAACAGCGGAAAAAATAAACTAGATTAAAAAGTAGAAAATATAACCGATCAACTTAAAATTTTGCACATACGCATAGTTCGCCTAACAATGCAATCCGACCATTTAGTTAAAAAATCAAGATGGCGGTTCCAAAATGGAGGCCGATTTTTGTAATTGTGTTCCCTGACCCAGCCACATGAGTATCAAATGGAAGGGCATGACAGGCAGAATACAATTAGTTGTGTGCCGTCATTCCAAATTCAAAATGGCGGATTACCTCTTTCTTTACAACCCTCTCAGTATGGGTATCAAATGAAAGGGTGTGACGATTATAATACAGTAATCTGTATGACGTCATTTTAAATCTAATATGGCGGCCACCAAAAAAATGGCTGAAGACATATAATAGACTAAAAAGTAGAAAATAAAATGTACGTAATATATTTTATCAAATCAATATAAACAAATATATGGCTTCATTTACTTCCTTTGCCTATTGTATATATTTTAAGACAATCGTTTAAGACAATCGCGTCGGAGCTGACACGCACTTTCTTTTTTTTATAGCCAACTGTAAATTTTTATATGTATCCAAAATCAATTTTTGCAGATTTGTTCTTTTTTTCATTATACCTTTTTCCTACCGCGGATTGTGCACACATAATCTTTTGTTATTTAAAGGCGTTGTAACGCACGAGTTATAAATGCAATTGAGAAAACAACCGAAATTCTTAAAAAGTTTAAATAAAAAACAGAAATTAACCAAAATTTAATTAGGATTTATTTTAAAAGAACGTTTAGCTTCAAATCTTCGCACAAGACTGAATCTTTATTCTAACAGTTAATACAATTTTACCATAAGTCAAATGAATCTATTTAATTACAATAATGTTTCTTAGAATTTTGATAGTAATGAATGAAATGAATTTTAAGATAGACAAAACAAAAGTATACAATTACATCTTTGGTTTGCTTGATTAAAAGGAAATGTTGTGCATGATTGAAATTAAAGTGCAAAGTTAGCTAAATGATAGGTCTAATTATGTTGAAGTGGATTGTGAAGTTGGGGACGTAACTCACGCAGGGTTCTTTATAAATCTAAAAAAAGCAACGCAAATGTTGACTAATTCCAATGGGAAATTCTCTTTGGCCAAGTTCTTAGACGAAATCTGAGCCACTCAAAAAAGTGAAGGAATGTGTTCGCGCAACTTACAATACGGTGCGTGAGAAATGCATCTTAAACAATTTGTGCATGTATCATGGCACCTTGAGCGTGACTCAGGGTGCGCGTTTCTCACAGTGTGACTTCAAGCTTTATTACGAGCTCAGGGCCGGCGCGTGTTTTTTTACGCCCAGTGCAGTATGCCATATTGCGTCTCATCATATGAAAATAAGGCTTCTTTCGTATCGATCGCAAGGAAGCAGAAGCTGGAAATACAAAGGCACTTCTAACTTGGTAGCAATTTGCTTTGCTTTTTCTTTGGTTGCGCACTCTTTTGTACAAATTCGATGTATTTCATACATATACTCCACCTTGGTATCTAGCATCGACTTTTGGTGGGGCAACTATGATTGCACTATCACGATTGATTAAAATTCGATCGGAAAAAAATGTGCGCAACTAAAGAGTGTGTCTGTGGACGGACTATTAGGGGACAAACAAGAAGGATTATCGCAATAAGGGACTTTCTCCTCCTCATTTCGTCCATTTACCTCTTTTAAAAAATTTTTGCAACCAGGTTTGAAAGTGCTCCAAAAGAAGTTTATATCAATTACAGTATACATATACAGCAATACACAAAACAGAGCCATTGGAACATTGTTTTCCTTTGTGTGAGTGAGTGTGGTGCATTTTACACAATTTTCAAAAAGTGTTCAGCGTAGTATAAATGAATGAGAGATTTTTCTCTCACTTGATGGATTTTTCTCCTGAATTTTTACTTTTGATTCTCTTCTTTCACTTTTTGAGTAAAATCTTTTCCGGGAAAAACTGGGTAGAAATTATATGAAAGTCTCGAAGCGAAAATCTTGGGTAAGTTCCTGTACTGGGGCAGAAATTGGGTAAATTTGTGTAATTTCTTGCGCCCGCGGGATCGACATGTGTTGAAATAGAGAATATTTTATCGGGGAAATAACATGGAAAACTAAATAGTGGTAATAAAAATGGATTTCTATATTAAAGTGAAGTCACAGGAACAATTTTCCAATATTTTTCTGCAAAGTTTTTATTTTTTTTATAAAAAAGCTTAATATCTGAAATTGCGCCCCGTCCAAATGCGTCCGGTGCAAGTGCACCATTCGCACCTGGTGGTCTTTTTAAAGAAAAAGAGAGTGTTGTTCGGATCATAAACTCCGGCGATACTCTATAGTACAATAATATTAAAATAATTTCGTGTTCAGTTTAAATCATATGTAAACAGTTTTTTGGTGAAATAATTGATATCACCCATCACAAACGGTGTTTCTACCATAATATCATTCACAGGCAAAAACTAAATAATCCACCGCTTTCAAAGAACACGGAAAACTGGCATCGGTGTCATAGAGCTCATCAATGATGTAAATTAGACGATGCATCATTCCTTTTTTACCGCCATACACAAACCAGTTTATGGACAAGGGGTTGCAGGGAAGTTTGTGTGTTTTCCTCACAAACATACATCGTATTTGGGGGACTTCGAAAACTATGAAAAGTTCTCCTTCTCATTCTCGTTTCTTGTAGTACAATTATATAGGCATCACAAACGTTATACAAAAAGCATGCAGAAAAATGATTACATCACGTAAAGGGGCATTTACACAATACAACTGTTGGACCCACTTGCGTTGTCACTTTATCGGTCCAACAGCTATAGGATTGTACACACATGTGCAAACACCCGATACAATCGTCGCATTTTGCCCCTTTTTACCTGCATCATACACAAAACGAGTGTGAGGTGAAGGCAACAGAGTGATGGATCGTGTAATTTACCCCTTAGGATCGATGAACTTCCAGGACTACTGCTTGGCTTAAAAATATTACTTTGAGCTATGTGGTTAAATAAACTCCTAGAAATGATTCACATTAGGAAGTTGAGTTGTCGAAACGATTTAATTCTGGATTACACCTTACCATCGCCTTCTCTTGTAATGCGTTATATAAGGGCTCTTCTTACACCAAAAAAATATGAGAACCCCTCACCAGATGACTATATCAGTGCTTCATCGGTAAGTGCTACCTAGAAGTCCTAGTGGGTTCTATCTCTGTTTTCAATAAGAATATTTCTAGAGGACAAATGCCCTCCAACTAAAGAAATAAAAAAGTTTCCTTAATCTATTGAGATTAAACTTCCCTTTTCATCCTAACACATTTCACTATCTCTCTGTATTTTATCCCTTACTTTACCTGCAGCAACAAGGATAAATTTGTTCAGGGGTTGTCGATTGAAGTTTATCGCAATCTGGTAGCTGCAAGTACGTCCATGTACAGTACACGTATCAAATCGCCCCGTAGGGTTATGCACGTTTTGATTTGAAAGTACAGCATTGAATGGGAGATCCATTAACGGTGTAAGAATGGAACCTACAGTCACAGTCCATAGTGAAGTAATCCTCTTTTTATTCAGACATTACGAGCATTGTTAAATCCTAAGTAACCGAACATTTCCAAAAGTATGTGAAATTACTAGAATTTTCAAGGGGGTTTATTGCAGGTACAATTTTCAGGAATTCGTGAAACAACATGGCAAATTTCTAGGAATTTTTGAAATGTTCTTTTTGAGATTTTTTTAAATCTGCATACAAAAAGACTTTTCAGTAGCTAAACCAAGTAAAATCTGAGTTTTTAGTTTGTTTTCTTTTCCGTTCTGCGTAAAGTGGAAAAATGATAAAGAGTAGTTTTATTTTACTGTTATTAAGGATAATCCCCACTAAAGTAGTTATCAGAATGATTATAAAAATGAAAGTTCAACATTTACAGGACAAACAGACAGTTTCCATGGATTATAAATTTTTTTTTTAATTTTTTCGTGCTTGACGGCGTCTGTAGCGCGTTTTCCAATCTTCAAAATATTTTGCCGTGGGATAATTGAGGTACGGTTTTCAGTTCCTTCGGTGAATTTTCTTTTACGGCATCAAAAAGTTTACCTCGCAGTAAAAATTTTAGCTTAGTCAAATGGGGGCAAAACAGGGAGTATGGTGCTTGATCGATAACATACGTCAAATTTGCGACAAAAACTCTTGAACAAGAATGACTTTGTGGGTGCATTGCCTTCCACAAATCTCACAAATCTTAGGAATACACCACCACTCGATATTCAAAGAAAACTGTTAGAACAACTGTGATTTTGGAATGAGTTTAGGCGTTTCGGTTTTCTGTTTCGGGCTCGTTTCTGAACGCCATTTCTGAAAACTTTTTTGCCGCCAGTTAGTGTGCTGTAACGCCATTGGACGGATGGTTTTATGTTTCATGCCGATTTCGTTTGGCTTTAATTTGTCACTTCATATTTGACAATTGTGGATGGATTTTTCAGATCGGTAAAGAGATAGACGATCAATATTTTTGGCAAAGATCATGAGTAACATTTCGACTTTGTTTGCTTTGTTAATAAACAGAATAGTCGCTATTGGGCCATTGAAAATCTTCAATTGATACACCAACGACAATTACACCCTCGTAGAGTGACTGTATCTGTATGGCGCGCCATTTGGGTCGATCGCCGCATTTCTTCGTGGATGCTTGTAAAAATTGTAAAAGTTACTGGTGATCGCTACAGTGACATGTTGAATGGTGCCCGAATTGAATCATTTGGCCCTAGAGCATATGTGGTTACAACAAGATGGTTCCACATCTCACACATAGCATACACATTGAATGGATCCGCCTACAACATAAAATACGTGCGTTCAAATTCTACATTCGTGCTGTTCTCGAATACATATTTGTTATTTGGGGGAGGACAAGGTAAGTGGTTTATGACATGGCATGGTTAGATAAAGTGCAAAAAAGAGCCCTTTATTTTACGGTTTGCTCCAGCGTTATCAAATTATAGAACATTTTTGGATATAACTTTTACCCGCGTTTTGGAAATAATAAATTCGGGTAGCTTTTATACAGTGTACACATGAGCGGATCTAGGATTTCTTTCTGGGAGGGGCACACATAATTGGAATTTCCAAAAACATACATCATTAAAAGAAATATATTTGTAACATTAAAATAAGGTTTAGTTAAAACATTACATATTTGAAAAAGGCAGTTTTCTTTTATGTTTCCTACTGCAAATGTCCAGTACATCAGTAGGGTTCATTTTTGACTCAATGTCTTGGTCGATATGCATTAAATCTAAAGATTTATACCATCTTCTGTCATCCTAAGGTGAAGATATGTTTTAAGTCGGGTAAGGTGGAGAAAGATCGTCCGGCAATGACAGTAGTTGCAGGAAACGGGTACAAGAATTGGCACAGAGTTCTAATATTTGGCAGCATCTTGGCTCTTTTGTAAGCATCGGCTGGAGATTTTGGAATATTTTCTCTCATTTCTTGCCAAATCTTTAGCTCGCCCTTCAAAATTAAAAAACAAGGAAGGTCTCCTTGGTACACTTCAACACCTTGCAGAACCACCTCTTCTATTTTTGGTCAGAAACAGCAGTTTTTGCAACTGCCCGAGTCTTTGCGGCTGAATGCTAGGGAACTTGGAGGCAGTGTAGGGTAGGAAACGATCATAAAATGAGTTTGTAAGAGGTGGTTCTTTTTTTTGAACCAGTACAATGTAATACTTCAAATGAGGCGAGGTGCTATTGTAGTGCCAAACTGACAAAAACAAGCAAATTAAAAAAAGAAAGAAAACAAATACCTTTTTTACGAGTTTGATTCTAATATGCATTGAGCTGCCTCAGAGTAGGTAAGAAAGCTTATGTCTCCACAATGTATATTTATATTTTACAATCTCACCTCGCCTAATTTCGGGTGTGTTTCAAGTGTCATCAAATATTGCCATCACCCCATCTGTGGGCAGTTGTCAACATCACATATGTCCCATATTCCATAATTTTTTGTCGGATTCGAACATTCTTGTTCCATTGTCCATCACTGATTCTTGAGGGGTGTTTTTTAATCTGTTCCAGCACAGAACAGAACAGCTTCCATACAAAAGTCTTGTCCCCGATAATTATCAAGAACACTATCCAGCACATAGGGAAATTTTAAATTTCCCTTTTCTCACATACATTTTTTAACTTGACAGTTGACAAATAAAGTAAAATGTTTTGTTTACTGAATGAGAAATTAGTGGAGAGATAAATAAGACTGATCTTTATGCAATATTAGAAGAAATTAAAATGCCCAAAGCCGTAATTTATGTAAATAAAAATGAAAATTTCCCTTGCCGTTTTTTAATGTTCCAGGACAGAACAGAATAGAACAGATTAAAAAAACACGGCATTGATTACTGATTGTGGTGAAACTAGAAACACACCCTGCAAGTTGGGAATTTTAGCTGCCGCAAAAGAAATAAAAAATTTCCCCCTAGTTCGTAATTTACAATTTCACCACGGCTCAGTTCAAATTTGAGATATTACTCCCGCAGAAGAAGTAAGTTCGTATTTACAATCTACCTCGCCTTATTTATCTATGCTGCGTTTTTTTAGTCTGTTCTGTTCTGTGCTGGATCAGCTTCCATACAAAATCTTGTCCCCCATAATTATCGAGAACAGTATCCAGCACAAAGGAAATTTCCCTTTGCTCACATACGAATTTTAAGTTGACAGTTGATAAATAAAACAAATTGTTTTGTTTACTGAATGAAAAACGAAAAAAATTAATGGAGAAATTGAAACGCCCAAAGCCGTAATTTATGCAAATGAAAATGAAAATTTCCCTTGGCGTTTTTTTAATGTTCCAGCACAGAACGGAACAGAATAGATTAAAAAAACGCACCTCTAGATGCACGCTCATATACCAGTAGGACATTATTTTTGAACCGTTACATTTAAAAAAATTGAGGCGTCAGCACAATTTACCATGACGTAAGGGACAAATGTACTGCCTCGTGTAAGCCCGGCTCAACTCTACCTGGAGGAGATTTCATTTATTAAATAATATAAAACAAGAGTTATATATTGAAAGGCGGTCGGTAGTATTCTTCAACAGACTGAGTCTGCATATTAAATCTATTCGTAATTCTGCGGACTGTAATTTCTGTGCCAATGCAGACTAGCTGTGGTAGTATTGATATAAGCTGAACTGCAGAAAGTACATTATATCTATTTCAATGGCTTGTAGCGCTTGAGATAAAGGCAACGTGATTCCTAAAATAACGGCGCGGATTACCAAGATTTCAAGAAATTCCGACGACATTATAGCATGGCAACGAAAATGTAGGTGTTGCACGTCTATGCCCTTGATCAGCCATTTTTTGCAAAATTCCAGGAAGACATGGCAATACGTCCAAAAATGCCTATTAATGACCGTCTGGGGGGCACCTGCCCCCGTGCTGCCCCCCATCTAAATCCGCCTATGAGTGTACACCACGTACATATGTCTCAAATCTGAGTTAGTAATCAATTCATTTTACAATCGATTGCTGAAGTTCATTACTGACCGACAAAATGCGATAACAACGTATTGTATTCACAGCATATTCCCAATTCCACCAATAATAATAGAAAATCTCAAATAATAAAAGAAAATCACCCAAAAGTTTTGCCAGTAGCAAAATGAACGTGCCTCTGAATATCCTTGCACCTTTTAACATCCTATTTCATATTCAACTATGGAAATATCGGGAATGCACAAAATTTGTATATGCACATAAAGGACCCCCAATAGAGACACAAAGCATAGACTAAGATAATCCTTGCATTTTAGTATAATGGCCAAGGAATACCGTTTTCTGGCGAATCCTTTGCTCCTTTTTCCTTTATTTTCAGTATGCTTGCAACTTCTCCGAGGGAGGCGAAAAGCACTTGTGTAGTCACACTAAATTTTCGAGATTTTAACGAACGAGAGAAGGAAGAGTTCTCGCAGTCCATGGGATTCGGGCAAATAAATTAATGCCTTTGAAACACGCCATTTGGAATTTATGCTCGGAGTCCTTTTAATTCGTTATACGGAAGAGCTTTAAAATGGGAAATTCACATTGATAGAATGATTTTCGATTGTGTCTTTTTTTTGTTGTTGTTGTAAGGATCGCACAAATTGGATATTTTCGTTTTATTTGCAAAAAGTTTTGCATTAGCGACAGTTTATTGGGAAATTTGTAGTATAGAAACTGGGAGAACTTTTCTAAGTTTTACGAAATTAAGGGAAGAAAATGCTTTAATCGTGGCAATAATTTACAACGTTACAAGAAGGAACTAATAAACCATGTTAAATATGAAATTTAATTTATGCAGTAATAAAACTTCTTCTTTCGTTCTGATTCAGAGGGTTTAATAAATTTTGCGCAGATATCAAGTAAATAAGAACTAAATGGAACAATGTTATTGAAAGGAAGTATTTGTGGATGATGTTTTTGTGATTTTCAGATTTGCCAGTTCTAATCTCAGGAATCATCCTTTGTTCTATCGGTCCGTCATTTAGTTGATTACGTCATGGTGGCACTCCTACTGATAAGTTAAGTTCGAAGGATAGACGAGGTTTCATGTTACAAGGAGTCAGGAGAGTGTTGAAAGAAATGCCAATGAACGCTCTGTGTGGGAATGTTCCACAGTCTCGTTGTTATATTTATGAGAAAATGCTTTGTATGTATCGCGCGTGAAAGATAGAGCTGTAAGCAAAGGGAATCAGCCGAGCGGGCTAGTCTCGGTGAAGCAGTTCGATTTCACTCCGCGACATATAACGTTCCGTCTTTCTTGTATTCCTTAGTTACCTCAATTCCCTGATTTCTTTTTTGAAATCGCCAGTAAACACAACAATTGAGACTCCCATCTCCTATGTATTTCATCACCAAAGTCAGCATTCTGTCGCCGTAGTATTGTAAACAAAAAAACACAACAGCACCACCGCTGTTAACCCAAAGACAAAACCGCTGTAAAAGACATTACGAAACAGAACAGCGACGCGCAGCAAGGCACCAATATAAAGACAGTCGTAATCAGACAGTGGAAGAGTTGATTCCTCTGCCTGATAACTGGACGGAACCATAGGAGCGTTCATCGTATGGTGAGCCAGTGGCCCCGACCCACCAGTAAATTTACAAGCCACGGAGAATTGATCCAATGGCGCCGACCAACCGGTAAACCGACAGGACCCGAAGAGCTTATCCGGGAGTACTCCGACTTAAAAGGAACACAACGAGATATCTCGGGAGCGTTGATCCAGAGGTAACCCGCCAGCCCTTAATTTCCTCCCTTTTCCCTCCCCTCGATAGTTGCATAATGGGGCTTATTCTCGTTGTCGAATGCCGTGGCAGATGTCACTTCGACCCTCAATTGGTATTCTCATTGTCAATCTAAGTGACACCTGGCGACTAGATCGACAAACGTCGAATTCTAATTGTCACTAGGTGGAAGTATCAAGTGACATTTTGCTCGATACCATTGTAGGTATCGACAGTTCTATTTTTAGCAAAATGGAAGCAGAAAAAAATGTAAACAAAAATTCTTTTGATTGAATATTCCTTAAAAAATTATAGACAATTAAAATAAATATATAAATTTTAATATTTTAGTGTAAAAATAACAACAAGAAAACAATTCAAAGTGATGGTGGAGTTTATGCTGCAAAATTCGGAATCCGAAAACCAAAACGCAAATAAACTCGTTTTATTTATTTATTTTTACAAATTTTTATGCTTTTTTCACAACAGACATGGCACTGTTAAATATGTCAAACTCATTTTTCAAATAAAAATGTGTTTCATTTCACAACGTTCATATTAGCCCCGTCACTCGCCAACGAGAATACCACATTCAGAGTGGCGTGACACCGCCTAAGACAAATCTCACTTTGGTGATTCGACAACGAGAATAAGGCCCAATATAAAATTTCTAGAAATAAAAAGAACATAAACGTAACAAGAGTTTTTATTTGAACCTTGGGCATCTCAGAGCTGACCCGCCACTCCCGACGTAACGGTATTGAAGTGATAACGGTGGAATAAAACATCGTGTTGGCGTTGGCAGAACTTTCACTCTTCTCTTTACTATCTTTCCGGCTAGAGCTTACTGGTGGCCAGATTTCGATGTCCAGATTCCCATCAGACAGATGAAAAACCTTCAGCCTGACAAGAACTATGATGCAGTTTTCTATAAAAATGGCTCCAAATGTTTTCTCCTCCTCGCGAAACCTTCGAAAATGCTACTGCCTGCCTATTCTGCAAGTGCCTTCCAGACGAAAATGATGAAAATCTTTAAATCTGTCTAGCAATATAGGCAAATCCAGGGCCAGGAGCCAGGGTAATACATATGGTATGACAAAGTGGCCTTGCTGGTCGAAATCTTTCAATGGGGAGCACCCTTTTTTGGCGAGGAGGTGCAGGATCACTCTTTAGTAGGAATAGCATCACAGAAACATTACAAGCAACGACAAGGCAGATGAATGGGTCAGCCTAGTAGCAAATCTTGCAGACGCACCATCGAAAGTATAGTGTAAGAAATTCAGTCGGTGTGACGAAGGAAGATATCAGAATATACTTCCTTTCAATTGCAAGCTAGTAATATCCCAGAATTCGTCACTAGTGGATTCCTTCTCCAAAACCTGATTCAGCAAACATTAAAGCCTGAAATACATTAAGAGGCAGTGCGTCGCGTCGGGTCGCAGTGCGCCGCAGTGGTTGATTAAAGTATGAACGTTAACGCATATTGAAAGGGCTGCGCGTTTTTTTGACAATTTGATTATTCATGTATTGAAAGGCAAATAATTAATTAAAATAAATATGTTGAGACGAAACCAGGTTAAAAGGAGATCGTAGTCTCGATGGCTTTTATTATATAACAATTCTTTGCCACGTACTAACTTAATTAACCTTTCTTTTTCCATGTTATCGGTGTGATTGACGACAACTGTCAAAAGAAGCAGTGTTTTAGAAATTAGCCTAAGCCAAAGCAGCGCGTCGCGTCGCGGTGCGTCGCAGTGTGGTTAATGTGACTCGCCACATTCTGTAACTATAAATCTAAATTTTACTACGACGCGACGCGACGCACTGCCTCTTAATGTATTTCAGGCTTAAAGCCCCAGGCCCGAAAGAACTTTTATTTTATCTCTTGCCACGGAAGCTCCTCGATTAAAAGCTTTCCCGCACAACTATAAAATAAGCTCGTCCATCATTCCGTAGACAGTTCTTTACCGGACTCGTATCGGAAAAGTCAGGTTCTCCGGTGGTAGGAAGCTGAGCTATTGAGGTGTAGACCCACTCAAAAGTCTTTGCCGAACTTTGTTGAGGAGTAGATCCGACAATATTTTCCAGACCTTGTCAAGGCGTATAGCTCCGAAAATATTTCTGGACCTTTTGGGGGTATAAATTCAACATTCCCTCCTCCCCCATCACCGTACGAGTATAGACCTATCCGCAACCATCAAAATCAACTTACCGCTCCTCCGGCCAGATCATGGCAATACATCACGAGAATTCAAGTCTCGCACTCCCCCCCCCCAGGGGTAGCCGCGTGTAGACACCGATATCCTCGTATATCACAGTGCTGGGAAGATTTTTAGGGACACGATAGTAGAGGCGACCGTTTATATAAACTTAGATATAAGGAACTATACCAGTATTAGCAATTAAGTACCATGCAAAGACCTCATATAGCCATGGTAATGGAACAAGCACGTTTGTATAAAATTAAGAATATACATACATAATTACAAACATACATACATAATTAAATATAATCGTACATGGATGATAAAATTGATAAATGATAAATTTTTTATTAGCTACATATATAATGTCAATCTAAGTAAATTCTATTGAGGAATGGATTTATCGATAAATTAAAGCAGGTGGAAGAACCATCTGGGAACACTACAGTCTCCGCAGAACCCTGGCTTTACATGGAAAATGTGCCTTTCTTTGAATTTTTCATTTAAATCCGAAAGAGTACATTAAAAAATCAGGATTATTATAAAATTATTAGCCAGTAAAAAGGTGTTTGAGATTAATTTTATTGTATTTTGAGTCCAAATAAAATTCGACAGTTCTACCGTTTCAAAAATTGGAAATTCTTCTTGGAAAAGGAAGAAATTGGCTGTAAATGTTCAAGATAAACTTCAAATGGAAATCTATCGAAAAATTCTGGAAAAACTTTATTTAACGCAAACTTAGTATACAAATATATGACAAGCAAATTTTTCAGAATAAGATTTAAAACATTGACTGTAAAAAATTTAACAAAAATTTTAGTTTAATTTTCACCCAAAACTTTTTTTTATCCTATTTCGTATTTACTTATAAATCGTATAAATCACATCTTATTTGAAATTCAGTAGTACCACCATGTGTGCATTATTGACTATGATGGTTGCAGATAAATCTTAACTCCACTTTTCTGTTCTCCATAAAGCATCCTATCCATTTTTGTCCTCTCACATAAATTTATGGAGCAAATATCTTCTAGGCTTCTTATTAGATCTTAACATTTTCTGCAAAGCAACTCATGCTGATACTATGTCATATCGTTAATTATGCGTCAAAGTTTACGGTGACAGTGTTATTATGCATAGTTTTTTATATGTGTGTGAAAGACTAGAGCTTAGAAGCAAAAGAACTATTATCGCTTGGTCAATGGGATGAAGTCATTCGACAATTGCTAAGTTTGTATACTGCAGTAACGAGCACCAACGGGAGCTTAACTACTACGCTAATATGCGGATTTTTGTTTTTTAGGCAGTCCTGCAGACAAATTATTTCGGCGTGGGTATGTGGGCAATAACTGTGGCGGTGCGGTGTCGAAAGCTTTATATATATTTTCAAACGAGAGTATCGTTTTACCAAGCGGTCCCCCAACTAAGTACTAATCACGTCCAATGCCGCTTGCCCTCCGCAATCTAACGAGAACCGGTCTATTTAGTATACTAAATGACAACTTTCACGGTCGCCAACATTAATTGCAACTTCATATTTCAGCAAGACAACAACAAAAACTATGCTTTGTCCCAGGAGGGGTAAAAGTAATGTCATAATGTAAATGGCTGCCATTTTGTTAGAAATGAAAAATATTGTGCTCAACGGAAAGTTTATTTGAAGGTGTCAAATTGATGACATTAAGTTGAAAATATGATGCCAATGTTGGCTTTTAGGACTTTCAAGGTTTGTGGTTTATGTTGTGGTAAAGCGAGATTTCAAAAAGCCACAAAAGGAAAAAGTCTACTGCCGTCAGATCTAACTTCAAGCCAACATTGAAGAAGAAATCACGAATCCAAGCCAACATTGAAGAAGAAATCCCCAATTTGGAGCCAAATGTTCTGCGAGTAACAATTCAAAATGCAGTTAAACGAGCACGAATGTGCATCAACTCGTCATTTGACCGATATAATTTTTTTAACTTACTGTCATCAGTTTTACAACTACAGATAAACTTTCCTTTAAAACCGAGCCCAATTTTTCTATTTTCTGTCAAAATGGCAGCCAATTCACATTATGACACCTTGCATGAGTAAAACTAAAGGTAAAGAGTATCACCTTAAATCTTTTTAAAAGCTTTCAGAAACGTAGGGCAGATGCTGGGACTGCCCCATTTCATTTGTAATGAGGTTTGCTTCCTTGGGGCCTTGTAAGAATTTGATAGGACTTCAGTATCGCAGATTTTTCTCTGTGTGGTGCTCATGAGGAATCTAAGGGAAAGCCCCTTTCGGCATGCCCCAGAGGGTCCTCATAGGGGACCTTCGGGGAAATGCGTCTTTCGGCATACCCCTCATTTCCTACATGGGCCCCATACGCTGCCCGAGGCATGTCCCATTTAAATGCTAGTCGGGTACAACTTGTTCTCGGCTAATAGGCTCTCAAATGTAAACCAGAAGAAAGAAAATTGGTCAGTCTAAGAGAAAATCGTGGAAATCAACAGATATACAGTGTACAGAAGCCACATATTATGATGGAGACAGATATCGTCTTGAACCTCCTTTCAATAGTAGACTCCAGCCAAAGGAGTTTAACATCAAGCGCATTATCAGACCTAGACTAACATGGAATAGGTGGGATCCACTCCAAGCACCTGGCCATATCTGGTCACGGAGGTTGCCGTCTTTAACTACCTATAAATATCCTCTTCATTTGAAATGTGACAATTTTTCCTTTTGCCCTTGAGTCAGAAATGATCCCAATTGATAAACAGACTTTTCTAATGATACTGTGGGTGATCTTGAATTTGATTTTCAATCCATTCGCTAAACAGACGACCGAAACGATGATCAGGGGACTTCAATTCCTTTACGGGTTTATGCAAGATCTTTATTTAAAATTTCCTCGATTAGTAGACTGACAGATACTACGTATACATGATGAGTTGAGTTTGAGTTAAATTTCGACAATCGACAAAATTCGACAAAAATCATAAACAAATCCCAGAGATGCTGCTGTCAACTAAATGCAACTACTCAACTACTGAACTCGCGTCTGTATGCATAATTTCAACTCAATCCAGGTAGCAGACCTCAGTCGAGTTCAGTCGACCCTAACTCAACTCCACTTACGTCTACATGTAATTGAACTCGGGTTCGACTTGAGTTCAACTCATCATGTATACGTAGTAAGAAGCCCAATTGTAGCGCACTTTGTCGAACCAAGGTGTTTTGAATTTTCTTCGATACTTTGCTAAACACTGCCGATATTTTACGATAGTACCGGGTACGAGGTGAAAAAGACCCATGGTTTGGAAAAAACGTCGATGATAACTAAAAACCCTTTCATTAGACGAATATGCATTACGGCTTGATTTATATTCGATGGAATTGACCGACTGAAGTGAATCAGTGCAAGTAACAAGAGAATAGCGTTATACCTTACCATTTGATATTTGGTATATTTTCCCTTTGTCAAATCAGAGAGTTTTTACGAATTAAAGTAAGAGAGAGTCACTTAAAATAATTGAAATCGTTTAAAAATTCAAAATACAATGTGACCTTTTTTTTTATAAATCGGAGCTCCCAAAACACGCTTCACCTCAAACTTCATACTTTCGCGTGTGTGGGTCGACATAACTTCGACTTTGTCAATGTCAACTCGAAACTCATATGAGCGGTAAGCAACATAAAACTCCATTAATTCACATAATGCTTTCGAAATTTATTATTCATATTATCGTAAGAAATTTAAAACAAAGTAAGTACAGCGAATATTCATAATGAAAGAACTTAAATTGATTTGCATCTGCTGAGAATTCGTACTTCAATTTAAATAATACAAAACGAAATCCTCTTTACCTTTGCCAAAATCACCTAAAAAGTTACAATTGTTATTACGTGAATATGTAACTAACACTATAAAAACAAAAGGGAAAAGCCCGAATTTTTAATTTGGTCCTTAATGGGCGCGGTTTTGAAAAAATAAACTCTCGAGGACGATTTCGAATGCACATTGTAAATGCTTGTCGTTTCTGCAGCTTTGAGCACAAGAAATGCAATTAAACCTTTCACAAAACTACTTAACGAATAAGGTTTCAAAAGGACTCTCCAAGTGAGCGCTATGTGCTGGTATTTATGTGTGTGTGAAGCGAATAGGGTATCCGAAATGTTAATTAGTGGTTTTAGAAGTAAATTCTGGCACAAATTTCACTTCAATAAATAAACTTCTTGCAAACTTCTGAAATTGCATTTTGAGTTGAGCTGTGCTTAATTGTTACAAATACTTTCGAAACTTTTTGGTTTTGTTATTTTTTTGTTTTTTTTACAGATGGTATTTATGAAACCAACTAAGGGCTGGTGACTCTTCCAATGACTATGATTACGGCAGGTACAGGAAATTCACTACGGCCAGAAAACGAGACAAAGTTCGTCTGTTTAAAAGTTTCTTACTTTTGCCAAAATCTCAAAGGCAGATTGGTTACAAGGTGGAAAAGTTTATGAAATTATTTTTTAAATGAAACCAAGAATGGTTTCTGTTGAGAGCAAAGGTGGCAGTTCGAAATAATAACAATGTAAGGTGGTATATACAAAAATAATTACATTTGGAACCAGCTAAAAAAAATTTAAGTTGTGAAGTGCTAGCGAACTTGTTCATGTTCTCGTAGTTAGAATTTGCTGTGATTCTTGAATGAGAAAAAGGTAAAAAAAGAATATCAAAGAAAAATGGAGTTACGTCTAAATTACACAAATAAATTTAAATGCAGACGAAAATGGAATATGCAGAAACATGAATGAAAGCACTCTAAATGATACGGGCGAGACAATTGGTTGAAAAGATTGGAATGAAATGACGAATCGTTTGACGAGTAATGTAAACTTATAATCTAACAAAAAAATTATTCAAGACAAGCGACTCCTTAAAAAAATATGCTAAGCACGTTCAATTTTCTGTTCAAGTTTGCGATGTTCAACACTTCCTTCTCTTTCGCTCGTATGCAAAATTAGAAGAGTCATTTTCTTGAACATAGAATGGAAAGCAAGAAAAAGTTGAACAGAAATTTCTATTCAACTTTGGATCTTGCCTTCAATTTTTTTATGAGTGTGGGTATATGCGTAAGAGTATAGGTATAAACGCATAGCTGTGACAGCCAAACAATATCTTCGTCTTCACATCAATCACATTTGATATAAATTTGACATAAATGCATTGCACACTTTATATAAATTTGAAATTAGTGTAGACACAACTTAGCTTCAACTCTAGTGTCTATACCAGCTGTTCAATTCAAGACCAAATTTCTAGCCAAAAAAAAGTATTGAACATCGCAAAATTAAACAGAAAATTGAACGTCTAGAACCGGTCTAAAGGCCCAACTATGCATGGCATAAGCGCATATGCCAAGTGCATATGTCAAGCTCGGAACCAGAACTTGTTATGAAAGTGGCTACGGTTGACATAACACGGCATAAAACCTTTCGTTAAACATTCGTTAAACATAATGGATGCGACTTGGGTCGAACGTGACATGACAACATTAGGAAAAGCAAGGTTATGTTTATTGCTGTTTATTAGAGCAAGTGATTTTTGTGCAAGTATGGAGAAATAAAAATATCTACATAATATAAATCAAAATTAATTTTCACTTTCACAGCGCAGATTTTACATAAACTTTATGTCGCTTATGTCATGCATAGGCGGTAATATGTTTTGATTGTCATAATGCTGACTTTCGATATTTTTTGGCGTTTTGACATATGCGCTTATGCCATGTATAGTTGGGCCTTAAGACATTCAAAAATATAATAGTACCTACAGAGCGCCAACTGCTTCGCCATGACAAAATACGAGTTAGTTTGAGAGTAGTGCCGGTGTAGTTGATGCCATGATAAAGTCATTTCTCATTTTCCGTGTCGATGCCATCCATTTTGACATTCCTTTGTTATTGGTTCCCGACTAGCATTTAAAGGGGGCATGCCTCATGCAGCGTGTGGGTCCCATGTGGTAAATGAGGGGCATGCCGAAAGAGGGATTTCCCCTAAGATTCCTTATGAGCACTATACAAAGAAAAATCTGCCATATTGGAGTGAGGTATGCCCTATCAGTTTCTCATAAAGGCCTTTTGAGGCAAACTTCATTACAAATGAAATGTCACAATCCCAACATATGCCTTAAGGTGAAACCCGAATGCACGTCTGACTTCCTTTGCTTGGTTTGATATATCAAATAAACCAAAGCTTTATTATGAGGCAAAACCAAATGCCAAACCTGCTAGGGCACAGCTTCTACACGAAGAATCTGAAAAGCACAGCAAGCAAAGCCTACATTGGGGTTTGATTTTAACGTATTCGGAAAGCTTTTTAAAAGCTTTAAGCTTAAGCTTTCGTTTTACTCATAAAGCTTTAGTTTTTGTTTTTGCCTTGCTTCATATTTTAGGCAATTATGTTGGTGGCCGCGAAAGTTATCATTTAGCATACCCAATAGACCCATTCCCGTTCGATTCGGAGGTCAAGCAGCATTGAACGTGATTTGGTTAGTACCCAAGTGGAGCAGACCGCTTGGAAAAACGACATTCGCGATTAAAAACTCTTTCGCTTTCGACATCGCTGCAGTTATTACTCCACGCCGAAATACTCAAATTTGTTAGCCTCTTTTTTTCCACTCGGGATAGGGTAAGGCGTTAGATGCCCCTTGTGGGTCTTATAGGGCAATCCTCATCGGGCCTACATGAGGCAGTGTGGCTAGCCTCATAGGGGCCCCATCGGCATCCCCTCAAAATTTTAGTCGCTTTGCCTTGGACTATGCTATTCTTCTGACATGGTCTCGTCTTCCTCGCTAGCGTATCTCTATCCAATCCCAGAAGACTTTTCGAGGAGGCATGAGAGCTCTCGTAGACCTCGTCGCAGTCGGGTATTTGGGTTTGTCCTGCCTCACATATTGACATAACACGGATCTTTCTCTCGAACAAGGCTAAGATGTTAAAGGGTTTTTACTAAGCAACCATAGATCACTAGTATAGCTATGCCGGGGGCAGTGACGTCATCGGTTGTGAACTCGGGTGTGGATGTGGTCTTTTTTTTAATGAGCGCCGCCTGTGTGAGATTAGTTGAACTTCGCTGAATTTTATACTGAATAAAAATATTGTTTGATAATTATTTATTTTTAAAATTCGGCATATAATTTGCCGTCAGAAACTCCGTTGAGCCTTGGTAGAGGCTGACCTAATCAATTTGCTCCGTTTCATCGCGGAACCCTTTTAAATGTCACGTCGTTGATAAGGCCCGCCGAAGTAATGCCTTTACGGTTTGTGCCGGTGTAGCCGCAAAAGTCATGCAATAGGGTTGGTGAGTTTAGTCAGTAGGAATCTAACACTATCGCTTGGGTGCGGATCACCCTCACTCTTCTGTCTTAGGCTTGTGACCTGCAGACAGTCGATCACACATTTCCATGCTACTCGACCGATGACAAATTCTTACCACTCGCTCGTAAAAAAAAAGTCCATTTGTCTGCTAACCATCTCAATGTCCGAGCACTAGAGCGGTGGAGGTGTTTTCTACATCCTCACTCACTTCCCACGCTCCCTCGTAAGCCGTTTTCCACGTTTTTGATAAGTCTGTGGGTCCACAGAAGACCCAGGGGCCACAGAAGACTCGGGGGGAGATGGATAGACTCTGTGACGGCTGACGCAGAGGCAATTCTCAACATCCGGAACTGGAGACATGCTGCAAGGGTCCGTCAAACTTGGAGAAAAGCCCTCGAGGAGGCCAAGACTCGATTCGGGCTGTAGCGGCACTGGATGGATGGATGATGGGTCCTCAGACCATTAACAGACTCGTCCCACCTCCCTTTCCATTCCTTTACCGAATCCCAGTGCAGTCGCACTGTATTTAGCTCCCCTGTACTATATTCTGGATCATAGAGACACATGCCTTCTCTCGCCATTATGTCTATGGGGATCATCGCCACTATCACTCTCCGCACATCGATGGACGTGGTCCTGTATGCGCAACATGCGCGGATGGTGCTTAGTCTGTGCATTGTCCTCCATTTTCTATTATTAGCCCACACTGGCGCTACATATAGCAGGACTGACGTAATCACCCTTGCATCAGGAGGCGACGACTCGGTCAAGGCCCCACGTTGGACACTTTTCTTGAAAGTTACTTTAGGGCGGGCTGTGAGTGAATGACCTGTTGTTGCAATACCTTAAACCTTACGGACAACGGTTTTATCCGTTTGCACCGCTTCAGTTTTGTGGTCAGCAAGCGTCAGGCCTCCGCTTTAAGGCCGGGCTTAATCTCCCAGATCGCTTTGTTCGTACAAAATTCGATCTCATCGAGGGGTTGTCCTACAACCACTACTCGGTTTCATCAGCGAACCCGACCGCAACTGCTGCTTTTTGGGAGGCGTAGCCAAAACACATCATTATACATTGTGATATACAGAAGAGGGCTCAGGACTGATCCCTGTGGAACTCCGCATGTTGTTCTGTACACCGTCGGCTCATCTTCCGATTCACCATGAAGTGACCTACCTTCTTTCCTTTTTAGGTAAAATAACAAATAACAATTTCGGAATGTGTTTGTCTGACATGGTCCGCCGGCATTGTATTACGGTACCAGGACAATGATCTGTTGGTGGTTTCTATATAAACCCCAGCTCCGACGCCCTTTGGTGTTTTGGAGCCTTCCATCGGTCAATTTTCGTATATCAAAATTCTTCAGGACGTTTATGATTCTCCACTCTGTACTTGACGGTAGTCAATCTTCGGCGGACGTCAGTCATTATAAAACGTCGACTCTTTTAAACATGATTGTCTTTCATATGGTCCCTTATAAAATGCCAATTTAATAACAGAAAAACAATGAAAAATATAAAAGACAACGCATAAAAATTTTTTATTAACAAAGGCTTGCATGAAGAGCCTTTGACGCGCAACGTTTCAATTTACCAAAGACGTTTCCGTGGTAACTAAATCGCGAAAGGAGGAAAATAAAAAATTGAAATATTTCACCAGCATCCAACCCAGAGAACGAACGGGGAAAAATTCAAATCTTTAGCATCGTTTCGTTGAAACCCAAAGATTGATTTTTGCCAAGCTAAAAAAAAATAGGAGCTTTCACGCGAGACTTCACCTTAGCACGTGAATGTATTTTAATGAAGAAAGATAAGGCGTTCAGGGAATATTGATCAGGAGCGAACATCTTATATGTGCTGCTACCCCACCGCTTTCAGCTTAAGCAAGAAAACATACAAAATCACTCACCAGCTCAATGCAAAGCTCACGTATAATAATATGTACTGAGTATAGCGGAGAACATTGGGCGATACGTGACAAATTAAAAAGAGGGGGGCAGGAGGCAATATTTTTCTTCTTTTTTTTTAGCTTTCGCATTTTTTTATCACACCGCCCCGCAGCCGCCCCAAAAAGTTATTACAAGTCGATTACATTGTAAGGAGAAAAATATATTGAGAATTTGCTTTTAAAAAATAACGAGATTAAATCGCGTATGGGCGGAGGAAGATGCTGCCGTACTTTTCGCCAGCACCTGCCGTGGGAGCGGCTAATAGCCCAGTGCAAAAGCTACCTGGTGCGGAGGCTCCTTGTAGGCCGACTATATATACAATAATCGCGTCGTTCATGAAAGAGAACGTAAAGTGCTGCACGGTTTTGATGACTGATCACACACCTGCGATTGTTCCTGATTTTCAATCTCCTCCTTCAATCTCCTTCCTCAAACAAAATCTCCTTCTAAGCAGTCAAAATTAAATTCTTAGCTTTCTATTTTTCGAGTTTCAGGATCCGATTTCAGGTAAATTTAAATTAGGATCGTTTTTCGTCATATCCTGTTTCGTTTTACAATTGAATTTCCTTAAATTTGGTTTTAATATCGCCAAGTAGCTTTATTTGAAATATGAGTATCAGAATGTATGTAATGAAATTTCTGAAGCGTTATAAATTTGCAAAATAGTTATTCGGAGTTATCGGGATGTTGTTGTGATTTTTTACTTTTATCGTTCCGTAAGTATCACCCTAAGCGACAGCTGCCGCCACATATCGGGGCTGATGATTGTACGTACTTACAGAGGTGCTAACTTCGACTGGGATCACTGTCTAGTTGATAAGATACAGTACATCTGCCCTAAGCAAAGAAACCAAAAATATCGCTCATTCCACAGGCAACTTGAAGCGATGGGAAAAACATTTTGATGAGTTCCTAAAAGGCGAGCTTACTGCATCCACCAAGTAGATTGACAACTTCATTGGAAAGTTTCGTCTCGAATTGCGTACCTGTATCAGTTGTGTTTTCACGGGGTACACCGGAACGTAGAAGGAATCTTTAAGCCACTGTTGAAGCTGAGATGTACTGAATTGGGCATGGTTCAGGCCATCTCTTCTTCAAGTCTGCTATAATTAAAATGTAAAAGTATCCAAGAGATTGTGCTAGGACTCCCAATATTTCCATTAAGTGGTGGGCAACGGAAGCTCCTGGGTACCACACGAGCTCTTCCTGCTTGTGAGGTCAGAGAGATATAGGCAAAAGTTTTGAGTTAGCTTTGAGTTAGAGTGAGAAAGTATGAACTAGAGCTTTTAAAGCTATTTTGGTGCTCTGGAAAACTCAGGTGTTGCCCACCATATGTATATGGTCAAGTATGTTATTTGGAAGCTTAAAAACTCCAAATGAAGATTTGATATGACTTTTGGCCACCAAAGCACGATCGAGACCACTCATTGCAGTCTTTATTGATCGATGGTCAGAAGTATTTCTTATTAACGGGTGGTCTTGTAGCACGAATAAGTAGCATAGCAATAGCGGTTCTGGGCCAGTGACGTCATCTGTTGTGAGCTTTATTCAGGGCAAGAACCTGTGCGGTGAGCCTTTTAATGCTGAGCTTTGGTGCCACTTGTGGAAATTTTTTTTTTGCTTATACCTCGGAAACTGCTGGTCGTAGGCTATTTTTGATAAAATTTTCACCCTCACTCTCCGCCCAAAGTACTACCCAGAATCTATAGCCGCTGAAAAAATAATGATATTATTAATTTCATAAATAATCACTAATATTGCTTAAAAATGTAAAATTGCTTATACCTCAGGAACTATTGCGTTGGTTGTAGGCAATTTTTGATGAAATTTTCACCCCCATTCCCGCCCAAATACCATCCAGAATCTATAGTCGCTGAAACAATAATGATATTAACTTAATAATTTAACTTAATTATATTGCATAAGCTTAACGGAGACGCAAACCAAAGTAGAAGTTAATTCACCGGAACCCGGATCAGCAAGATCCCACCCAAGGCACTCGAAACTACAGATTCGATCCCAGTGTGAAAGCCCAGCCAGCGCCTAAGGTTATCCAAGACACACCCAAAAATTGGAACCTGGATGAAATTCCACCACAAGATTCCACCCAAGGCCGCCGATTACTACCCAAGACACACTGCAGTGAAGTTCAACCAGTTTGACACAGGTGGCTCCAAAGCTCAGCATAAAAAAGCTCCCCAAAAAAGCTCCCCAAACGGATAAAGCTCACATCCGAGCTCAGAACCGATAACGTCACTGGCCTAGAACTGCTATAGATATACTTCTCGAATACCAGGGTGACTTAGGCTATGTTCGGAGTTGAGCGCTGGCCTGCGTAAGGAATGGGGTTTGTAGGGCGTAGGAATGCCTGTCCTGTCATGTGAAATAGCATGTGATGGGTAGAAAAAGGTATTGGTGCTCACTAGTTTTACCCTTGAGCCGGTACAGGGGTGCTCCTGAAGCGGTTTGAAATCGGTGCCACTTTATGGAGCATGAGCTTTTGCAGGAAGGTCGAAGGCTACTGTGTCGACGTTGTCGGTTTCCAGTGAGCTTGACAAGTAGTTTCCGACAAGGTTTTGTTTACCTGACACCTGTCGGATGACTGTGGCCGTAAACTATGAAATTAGACCCAAATGTGTGGTCTGTTTAGGGGTGAAGAGCAGGATCCAGTGGTTTGTGATCAGTATAGACAAAGGAATTGCGCCGTTCAACGTGTTCATCGATGGCAAGGAGGTCCCTGTGAGTTTGAGGAAAGCGTTGAATTGTTCAAATTCGCCTCCGATTTCATAATCAGAGGCTTCAGTCGTTAGAATGCATTTTTCTCGATTGGATGGTCCAAGTTTTTACCTTTAGGTATGCTGCCTGACAATCTGCTGGCCAGGGAAATTCACACGAGTAGTTGAGACGATTTGTCAAATGCTCGTTGATCGGTAACCAAATTTCGGCCAGATTGGAAAGAAAGCGGTGACAAATCCATTACTAGATCTGTTTGATCAAAGTTGGAGGGACGAGATCAGCGATAGCCTGAACCCGATAGGGGGAAGGAAATATTTTGAAGGGGAACTGGAAAGGCAAATATGAGGGGACAGCAGGGTTGGATCTCGCTCTTAGAGCAGAAAATGTATGCGTGTAATAAAGAGGCTTAACAGATGTAAGTAGTTTAAAGTTTACTATGAGTTTTTATGCTTATTTCTGCACAAATAGAAACTTTCTTTCTACGTAATAAAAAAAATGCAAATGTAAGTAAACATTCAGCTACACAGAAACTGTCTTTGTGTTTCGATTTTTATGAGCTTTAATAGAATCCTGTTCATCTAATAAAAATACTTTCACCACACTCGTAATTCATCCTTGAGGCGTAAAGCTCTAACGTCAACCACGGGTGGTAGTTTGTCATAAAAGGAATTCCTTCTTGCCTAATTTCACTTTTTCCTATTTGAACTGGAGCAAAGTGAAGTGAAAGTTATCTCGGCATGTAAACAGAAATCCGGAAAAACAGAGGAAAAAAACAATGGAAAAAAAGGATCCAATCTCGAATATTCCAACGAAGCCTTACGACGCCTTATGTAATATGAAAAACGACCGGAACGACTGATGCTAACCCAAATGAAAACTAAAACTCCGACCTTCTGTGAGCATATCTCTGTGAGTCTAACCAAAAACCACCTTATCTTTATCTCACCCGAGAAAGCCATAAGAATACGACACAACTTTTGTTACATCGTCGGGGGTGTGTGAATCCTTGCCACACCGGCCCAGCCCCAAAACACCCCGTAGTATGAGAGTTTTTTTTATGCATTTATTTATTTTGTTAGTGTGTTGGTAGTAGTAGAAACCCTTGAGATGCCGTCTCGCCCCGACTTTTATTGCTTTTTAATGAGTTATTAGAGTTTTTGCTACCAACAAAGCCCAAGTCCAAGCCGCTGCCGCTAGGGAGTGTCGCTGCTACTCTGTGCGACAGGACAAAATAGACCCTGGAACGTGCTCTCAAGTACTCTCCATTTATTTAACTGTACTGAAATATAGCCCTCCACTAGTGGGGCCAGTGGTTAGCTTGATGTGGCTCTTATCACAGTTTTGTAATTACCCCAGTCTTAATTTTCCATTGCCCTTTAATGAGTTTGAGAATTTCGCACTAGTTCTCGGCCAAACATGCACTAATTACGGTCCCTTTGAAGGTATCCTTTCTAGACATGGCTAGTAAGCAAGTAATTTTTGGTCATTAGGAATTCTATTTTAAAGTTTCTAGACGTGACGAAGTCAATGTAGGTCCCTTTGATTGTGTTGCATTGCCCAGGCAATTAAGGAGCCTTAGTACAGTTTCTTTTGAAGTTGAACAAGTTTCTTGCTGCGCTTTTTTGTGTTGAGCAGAAACTTTTTAATTAAATTACTAACTTTTTCATACAGTGAATAGAGAAATAAATAGAACTGACGGCGGCCATGGAAATTCGTATAGAAAGTTTTTGTACGAAATGTAGATGAAATTCTGCTTAAATGAAAGCTTGATTTACATCTAAAACTCTTGTTGAAGAATCTTTGCTGAAATTTTAACATTTTTTTTTGTTTTTTGGGAATCGTAATATTTTTGAATTATAAATAGTGAAGATTTATTTAATAGATAACAACGAACAAAACTAAAGTAACTAAGTTTGATGAAATGCACAACGGTTTTAGTCTTTAAAAGCTTTAGCTTGAGTTTTGATTAATTTCAGTTGTAAATTAAAATATTTTTTAATAAATTTATAATTAACTTTAGCGAAACTCTTGTGCATTAATTTCTAAAGGACCTTAACATATTTTGATAATTATAACTCATGAAATTTTTCCTAACATTTTTATTAACCGTCTGACCTTTATAATTCAATGGTCTTCTCGACGTGGCTTACTCTTAGCTTTTGGATGGTTCGGCGTGTGCAATATATCCTGAAAAGATGGTCCAAATTTAGGAGAGAATTTGTGATATTGAATAACTGAATATTTTCTATTCTCGCAGGCGTTTCCTAAATTTCTTGCAATGGAGTGTTTCCTTTCAGAGACTCTGATGAATTCCTTGTACCGGCACAATGGAGCTCCTTGCTGGTGACAGCAAGGATACTACCATCATGCTTGGGTAGACATAAAAATTTAGAGACACACATCCTCCCTATTATTCCGAACCATTTCTAGGGGATGTTAAGCCGGTCACACGGTTCACGCTAGCTCGCCGGAAGGGGTCGTGGGGTGTGTGACCGGAGGTTACCTATTTGGTTCACCACTTACCTCGATGCTACTCAAAGAAAGGACTCTTCATATCGGTCTTGGTCTTCAATCGTTCTTAAGGGTGTCTTGGTCCAACCATACGCTTCGGGGAACCTGTAATAAAGTTAGCTCAACTACGTGAGCCCCTAGTGAAAGATCTCCCCTCCCTACCATCCTAGTAACTCATCGAAACCAATCTAGCAATGCATGCTGGAAAAAAAACACACAGGGTAATTAAGTTTGTTTCAACATATAATTTTGTTTTTTTTTTTTTAATTAGATTAAATTTCTAACACGACCACCTTAAGGGTATATAACTACAATAGTCTGGCAAAACAATGGTGTCATGTATTGTGTGTGTGGTGGTATAGAGGGATACAAAAAAAACCTCTGAGTCAACGTTAAACTTGGACAACAAAAACAAAAAGGGAGTGACAACGTCGATTTGGCCAAACGATGATTCGGGACAATATGACTTTGTCTTAGTATTAACAGACAACCAATTCCTCAGCGGACACAAGAGCAGAACGCTCCCGGCAACTAAAAAAACTCAGAAGATCAGAAGGCAATTTGTTTAAGTAGACCAGTCGAGGGTTTGTTTGTATCCACCATAAAAATCAACCCCGTGTAAAGATATTGTTACAGGGCAAAAGGGGTTAATTCAGATACCGTCTAAAGTGTAAATACCTATAGATAATGTAGAACAGTAAGAGAATAGAAGAGGACTATGTTATATCCTCCCAAAATTGTATATATATATATATATGTAAATTGTATATAATTGATTAAGATAATTGAATGTGAATATATATAGGTAAATAAAATTTTCAATATAATTAATCAAATGTGAATATAGGTAAAATATAGTAAATTAAATGTGAAGACCGAACAGTATCTTCGTGGGGTGACGAAAACATTAAAACAATCTTCTTAGCAGTTTTACCAATAAGTTTAAGTTTTTCTTTTATCCTCCTTAAACCGTCTACTCGGGTCACAGGCTCCGGTTCAGTAGAGGATGAAGCACCTCTCGCTTCACAACTGGCAAAATCTGAAACTGTCACACGGCGAATTGCACACAGAGCACAAGATATGGAGGAAGAGCTTCTAAATATGCCAGGCAGTCAACGCTCTCTCTACCCGCTCGCTCTATTGAGTAGCACCAACTTCCGACATACCATACGGCAAGATGGATCTCCCACCGAACGCAAAAATTATGGTATCTGATTAATATTAATACCAATGTTCTTCTCTGGTCGATCCTCCAATTAGGTCACTGTTTCAAAAAGTCTTCCTTCGGCCCAAAATGAATGGCCAATCGGGTGCTTATGCAACGATAAGGGTATATATATATATATATATATATATATATATATATATATATATATATATATATATATATATCTATATATATAAATTTCTTCTGTCCGTGTGTATGTTACTGAACTCCTTCTAAACGGCTGGACTGATCTTTATGTAATTTTCTGTGTGTATTTAAGTTGATTCGAGAATGGTTTAGAATCACAATTTGAACCGATACCTAAACGGAACACCTGAAAAATCCAAAAAATTGGTAATTTTGGGATTTCTCACTTGAGATTACTTTCTAGCTTCATGGCCTACCTATATACTGTTTGACAGCTTCGTAAATGTGAAATTGTCATTAAATTGAATCGGACATTTTTCAAAAACCCCAATTTAATGACAATTTCACATTTACGCAGCTGTCAAACAGTATATAGGTAGGCCATGAAGCTATTAAAACTAATTCGCAGTGAAATTTATTTAGATTTTTCCGTAGTTCCTTTGGGTTTTACTTATATTTCTTTTTAAAACAACCCCTGTATTGAGGCGAGCCATTTAAATCTGGAAGTTGGTGCAGCCGAACCGTCACTTTTACAATTTTAGATAGGTGGGAGTATTCTGCGTACCCTGATACGTTATTCATGAAAATAGGTTGAAGCGTTTCAATAACACTGGATGACATGTACAAATCTAAACAAAAAAATAAAAGGACCACAGCAGATAAACCGTTATTATTTCCAACCACCCGAAAACTACAATTTTTGGTTTGTCTGACCAAAAACTATCAACAGTCGGCCACTTTGTAAAATTAGCATATACAACCTGTTGTTATCTGGAGTAAATTTTTTTTATAAGGAGTTTTTCAATCTATGCAGCCGACTAGATATTTTGGGTCAATTCGCAAAGACATTAATGTATACTGATGTGCCACGATTTTTCACATGGAACAAACAGTCAAAAAATTGGCAACCACGAAAGCGAGGCGTTCCAGTCGAAGGATACGTCGACATATTTATGGCAAATACTTTAGGCCGATTATATACAGTCCATCCAAAGCAACGCGAATGTTTTTTTTTTGCGTTTGTTGTTGGTTAACGTTCCTGGACCGACATCCTTTCAATATTTGCGAACAGTCAATGGTATTTTGTACGACACGTACTTCAATGCGTGTCGCGAATTGCATTTACTGGAAGATGATAACCATTGGGATCTCACACTTGCAGATGCAAACTGAGTTCCTTTCCTCATCAAATTCGTCAATTATTCGCTATATTATTGACGACATGTTTTCCGTCTGAAGCTTCTGCTCTCTGGGATAAATATAAAGATTCGATGAGTGAGGACATTCTACACCGCATTCGGATTGCTGATCAAGATACAAATATCGATTTTTCGACGGAAATATATAACGAGGCCTTAGTAAAGATTGAGGATATTTGTATTCTCATTTCGAATATGCCACTCATTAATTTCGCATGCCATCGCCTAACCGCCCAGCAGCACAAATCATTAACAGCGATGTTCAGCGCGAACAACAGTTCGATACCATAGCTTTGGCTACTTTCGTTGCTAATAATGAGCAACTGCTCACTGCTGAACAAAAGAATATATATGATCAAATTAATTTGTCAATTGCATCACAACAAGGAGGATTCTTTTTTTTTGACGCACCAGGTGGCACTGGCAAAACATTCCTCATCTCACTGATACTTGCGCGCATTCGATCACAAAGTCATATTGCGTTGGCAATTGCTTCATCAGGCATTGCAGCTACCTTGCTTGATGGTGGGAGGAGTGCGCATTCAGCACTCAAGTTGCCATTGAACATTCACACAAATCCAGACGCAATGTGTAACATAAAGAAGCATTCAGGCATGGCTGAAGTTTTGAAAAAATGCAAAATTATTATCTGGGATGAATGCACTATGGCCCACAAGCATTCACTTGAAGCCCTCGATAGAACGCTGAAAGATCTCAATAATAATACCAGACTTTTCGGTGGTGCTCTACTGTTGCTGTCCGGTGTTTTCAGACAGACATTGCCGGTAATTCCACGTGCTACATATGCGGACGAAATTAACGCATGTTTAAAAGAATCATACCTATGGCGAAGTGCCAGGAAATTATGTCTTACCATAAATATGCGTGTTCAATTTCAAAATGATCCATTGGCATTGGCATTCTCAGAACAATTACTCAACATTGGCAACGGAACCATACAATTGCATGAAAATACACAATACATCAGACTCCCAGAAAATTTTTGCAACATGGTCGATACTAAAGATAGTTTGGTCGAAAGTATATTTCCAGATTTACAAGCTAATTACACTAATCATGCGTGGCTACGTGACCGAACTATTTTAGCCGCAAAAAATATAGATGTCGACGCAATTAATTTTAAAATACAACAGTCATTGCCGGGCAATGAAATATCATTCAAATCGATCGATACTGTTGTCGATCCTGAAGAAATTGTTAACTACCCTGTTGAATTCTTGAATTCATTGGATTTACCTGGAATGCCACCACATAACTTGCGATTGAAAATTGGTTCACCAATAATTTTACTTTGAAATTTGAATGCACCAAAGCTATGCAATGGCACGCGATTGATCATAAAAAAAATCATGAGTAATGTTCTTGAAACTACCATTTTAAACGGCAAGTTTCAAGGTGAAGTTGTTCTTCTACCACGGATCCCAATGATCCCATCAGACTCGCCCATTCCATTCAAACGCCTGCAATTCCCAATTCGCTTGGCATTCGCAATGACTATTAATAAGTCACAAGGCCAAACAATGTCAATTTGTGGGTTGGATCTAGAAAATCCGTGCTTTTCACATGGCCAATTATATGTTGCGTGTTCAAGGGTTGGCAAACCATCAGGTTTGTTCGTTTTTACCTCTCAGGGATTAACTAAAAATATTGTTCATCAAATAGCATTAAGATAAAAAGTTTATTCCTGTTGATATTAAGATTAAAAATAAATATAAATATTTATTTTTTGTACATTAAAAAAAAATTACCTTTCATGAAAATTACTTTTCCTTCTAACATTTCACAAATTTAATTTATAATTCCATCACAATTGCCATTGAACTCTAAATAACTGAAACAGATATGCTGGCCAACTATTGCGGGCAAAAAGGTTTTATGCCGGGTCCAACTAGTATATATATATATATATATATATATATATATATATATATATATATATATATATATATATATATATATATATATATATATATATATATATATATATATATATATATATATATATATATATATATATATATATATATATATATATATATATATATATATATATATACGCGGAACGTATATACACCCGCCTTATTCGTGCATTATTTCTCGCCACACACAATAGAAATATACGTATACAGAAATACCTTAATGAGTTTTCTCATAGGCTGCTTCTCTTCTTGTGTTTCCCATTGTCTATTCTTCCCACAGGAAAGTTCTTCCACGGCGAAACGTCCGCGTTCCCAAGAGATCTTCCAGCAAGAATTTTCTTTTGTACGCTCGATCCGGTGAACTTTCTCGTGAGTGGAACTCCCTACAGACTGAGTACCACCTCTTCAAAGTCCAATAAATTCCAGCCTCGCTCGTCCGGCTCCAAAACAACCTGAATCCACGTCCGGATTCTAGGAATTCCTCCGATTATGCAAGACTTCCTCTAATTGTTATTAGAGATTGGCTTCCTTTAATAATTATTATTAGAGATTCAATTCTCCCGATTATGCAAGACTTCCTCTAATTATGCAAGACTGACTTCCTTCCTGAAGAATTAATCCAGACTCTCGACTCCCTTTAAAAAAATTCGATCCCTACCAAAAAATTTTTATTTTTTTTTCCTCACCTACTTTATTTATTCGAACATTTTGTATCCAATTTTTTTCGGACAGTCAATTGCTTACTAGTTTGATAAATTTCCGCGAGATGGGAGGAACAATTATTAAAGAGAATTTGTCGACCAATAATCGACCGTTACATCCTGTAAATACGATTTGGGATGTGAGAAGATCTTTGCATTAAAACATGTAATAATGCCCCGGCTTCAACGACTTCAGTTCAATAATGTTCAGTTCAACCCACATAAGTGGCTTCAACGGGCTAAACTCCAGTTTATGTTCAGTTCGTGCTTGAAATTGTTGTTGCCGAAGCTAGAAATACAAAAGCTCACTGGAATGGCATACCATTATTCCAGTTGATCCCTATCTTTTGAGCGAACTTTTACTTTTAACTCCAGTTCGAGTCCAGTTAGGTGAACTGAGATATGTTTTATCCTCAGTTGCATATGTGGAAATTGTATGCGAACTGATGTTAACTTCCCAGTAGTGTAATCGGTCCGAAAATCGTATTCGAAATTTTCAATATATTTACACGTGGTCCCAATCGGATTTTAAGCAAAAATTTGAGAAGAAATATGTGTGTGTGTGCGTACGTATGTATGTGGTCATTTATTCCTGCACGATTTCGCGCGAACCAAAAAATATATCGACTTCGTTGAGGTGCCGTTCGAAGCGTGTTCAAGGAAATATGATCTGAACAGATTTTCATAAAAATCGTTCGAGCCGTTTTTTTGTTTGAACGACCTAAGTGATTTTTGCATCTGAACGATTACGCGCGAACAAAAAAAGATATCGACTTCGTTAAGGTGCCGTTCGAAGCGTGTTAAAGAACATATGATCTGAAAAGATTTTCATAAAAATCGGTCGAACCGTTTTTTTGTTTGAACGAGGTAAGTAATTTTTGTACCAGCACGATTTCGCGCGAGCCAAAAAAGATACCGACTTCGTTGAGGTGCCGTTCGAAGTGTATTAAAGGACATATGATCTGAAAAGATTTTCATAAAAATCGGTCGAACCTTTTTTTTGTTTGAACGAGGTAAGTAATTTTTGTACCAGCACGATTTCGCGCGAGCCAAAAAAGATACCGACTTCGTTGAGGTGCCGTTCGAAGCGTATTAAAGGACATATGAATTGAAAAGATTTTCATAAAAATCGGTCGAGCCTTTTTTTGTTTGAACGAAGTTCGTGATTTTTGTACCTGCCCAATATCGCGCGAACCAAATATGATACTGACTTCGTTGAGGTGCCGATCGAAGTGTATTAACGAAGATATGATCTGAAAAATTATCATAACATTCGGTCAAGGCGTTTTTTGTGTTTAAATGAAGAGACTTCGGCAAGTGTGCCAAGTAATTTAAATTAATTAGTTTTGCTGCTGTCTAATATACTCGTTGGAATGAACCCGTTCCAAATGAGGTTAACTTTTATGGATTCAGCCGAGCAATAGCTTCCCACGAAATTTTCAAACATTTGTCCATTTTCTGCCATACATCTGCCTACAAACACTTCACGAATAGGTGATTTATCGTGACGTATTTTGTAACGTAACATCCGCATGAGTTGTTAAAGAATTAAGAGAGTGGTCATTATTTTGGAAGATCGTAACTCCAATAGCTGCCACTTCAAGTCCCTTAAATTTAACAATATACTTGTTAAATAAGTTTTGGAATAATAAGATATTCTTCATTTTTCACGCAAGTGTCAGTGTTAAAAGTAATACATTAACTTTGTTTACAACTTCGTCATCCTAATCTTGTAAATACGCACATTAAGCGAAAGTATTGATAAACAAATGTGACAAATGTTAGGTATTATATATTACATATGATAATATTCCACATTCATAATACTGGGAAGTTGATCTTGTGGACCGAAAGGGTTAAAACCACATCCCAACTAGTTTTAAAGTACAGTTTACCAATTTGCTCGAACTTGCGAAGTTCGGACGGTGAAACCGGAGAGAAATTCAGAATCTAAAGTTTCTGAAATGTGGGATGTGCCTTGAATAACTAGTCGTCTAAAATCATGCGTAAGAGGATTAGAGGCGATAGGTGAAGTGACCCCTGTGGGCAGATTTGTTCAATTTCTTGAATTCCCGAACTTCGTGAACAGGCTTGGGAAGCTTCAGTTGGTAGAGCTGGTGTAAAGCCCGCTCCACATGTTGGCACCAAGGTTGGCCCCAATTGTACTTGTCCAAGGTGTGGATCGAGTAATGTGCATTAGTCCCATTGGCCGTTGCGTGTCGGAATCTGCGCCAACGTTCGCTGGTACTAGCGTTAATATAATTAGTGGTAGAGTATACTGGGCGAATACTAACTACATATCCTGTGAACTCGCCTAATGAAAACTTGGTTATAGTAGAGTAGAATGGGATAGCACCGTGGTACCGTTACCGTTACTCTACCACTTAAAAGTACCCCAGTTTCTCTACCGCTAATTCTACTAATGTAAACCCGGCATAAAGGATGCTTCACATTTGCTCCCTTTGTCGATCTAGAGAATGGTTTCTCGTTATCCTCATGTGGAGTGGACATATTGTGTCGGTGTTCTTGCAAGAGTCTCTCCTGGCATGGGTTAAGTGCTGCCATTCGTGTCGTCACTTCAACTGACTTGTCCACTGTTTTCCTTACCTAATAACCTCATGCGCCCTGGAGTCCCGAGTAAAAATAAAACTCGCCCGCAGCTAGGATGCATCAGGTACGCACTAGCCTGCGCGCCCACAGCTAGCACGCATAGCGAACCGGACGACACATCTTTACTAGGGGTGGAACCTGATGCTTCGTACCTAATTCTTAATCGAATGGTGTAATTCGGTTCGAGGGTTACGTAACTCCATGAGGCTTTTGGGTCATTCCACATCAAATCAACCAATTTTTAATTAGTTTTCATGGACTTCAAATCACCTAATTTTTTTTATATTTATTCTTCTGGTGGGAACTAAGAAAAAACCAAATTTTGAGATTTTTTTGACTTTTAATTTTTTAGTTATTAATTTTCAACAAATCGAAAATAGCTAAATTTTGACAAATTTTGACATCTTTAAATTACACTAGTTTAAAAACTATTTGACATAGAAAGCTGAAACTTGCACCAATTTCTTCTGCTTTAATAAGGCTTTAATTTGATATACAACATAGTATTATTAACAAGAATAAAACTTTTTCCGCCATTTTGAAAATTTTCTTTTTGAAATATCTCAAAATAATGTTTTTTCAATTTTTTGAAAAAAATATATTTTGTGCATACACTCTTAGGGTACATATAATGCCAAAATTTAGGATGGGACGACATTGGGATCATATTGAAATAAATTTTTTTAGGTACTTGAAGAGCTGAACGTTCAATGAACGCAATATAAAAAAAAATTTAGCTGCGGGAGAGCTGATACGCCCCGCTGATAGTGTCACCCCTTACTAACTTGGGTATGCCGAATTCAATGAAAATAAAACCAACCCCATAATTTGACCGGAAACTACACCCAGGACAACCCTTTTTACTAAAACTGAGTGTTTCGCACTTGCTTATGAAAACATCCCCTCAATTTTTTGTGCAGAAATAGCCCTTACGGTATGCTACTTTTTAAGCCCAAAATCAACCCTATCGGTGTAGCGGAAGCCACCCCCACAGCAACCCCTAAAATTAAAATGTTTTTTCTACTCCCAATACAAGGATCCACCACGCCAATTTTTGAAGAACAAATACCTATTAGATATAAGATAATTTATAGAAACCATACCTACCCCCTCGGGCATCGGACACCAGGCCCACCACTAGGGGGTCAAAACTAAATTATTTAATTGAAGTTTATTTATAAAATTAAATAATTTAGATCCCAGGCCCTAGTGGTGGGGCTGGTTTTCGATACCCGAGGCGGCATTGAAAAAACATTATTTTGAGATATTTCAAAAAGAAAATTTTCAAAATGGCGAAAAAAGTTTTATTCTTGTTAATAATACTATGTTGTATATCAAATTAAAGCCTTATTAAAGCAGAAGAAATTGGTGCAAGTTTCAGCTTTCTATGCCAAATAGTTTTTAAACTAGAGTAATTTAAAGATCTCAAAATTTGTCAAAATTTTGCTATTTTCGATTTTTTGAAAATTTATAACTAAAAAATTAAAAGTCCAAAAAATCTGAAAATTTGGTTTTTTCTTAGTTTCCACCAGAAAAACATATATAAAAAAAATTATAACTATCGGAGGTGGTGAGGTCCAAAGCATTGGTTGATTTGATATGGAATGACCTTTTTGATAAGTGCTGCACAATCGCTTTCGATACTTCCTTGATCTCTCTTTCAGTCACTTTCACTATTGCTTAGTTACCAGTCGTCCACAAGCTTTGTTGTTGGTGATCACAATTTTCGCCCCCATAGTTCCTGTCGATGAAAATAATGGCAACATAAGTAAATATTTCACTGTTTGCGGTGTGGCTTGAGCTTATCACAGAACGCTCTGAAAATTTTCCGCTTTTGGGTAATTCTCTTTCCCCGAAAAAGTGACATCGTGTAGGTGAGGTTGCCGGCCCTACAAGCTTAGGCTCTATACTTTCTACACTGAAATTTCTAAAAAAATGATGCCTTAAACTTTTGCTTGTTTCCGCCTAAGTAGACAATTAGAGAAGAGATATCGTACATCCCGAGGTAATTTTTAAGGATAAATAACAAAAGTGAAAAAAATATTTTCAAACTCTACCCTTAGCCTATTAAATAATTGCGATAATTTGACCGAATTCAACGACTAAAAGGTTATTTTCTTAATAAGTTACTCCGGTATTCATAACAAGCCTCCCATTAAAACAATTAAACTAAGCGAAAATTAATTAAAAACGGCAAAGTTTTTAATCATGTACTCAGGCCCATTGCGTAGAGGGGAAGGATGAAGAGGATGGCGAGGGTCATAAGGGCAGAGGAGCATCAGCTTTTTGTGAATATAATTATCTTAAGGAAAAATTTTGTGCCCCAGAAAAATATTTTAAAACACTTTATTCACCCTATTAAGGGCCATTATAGATGTAACCCGTCGAAAAGGTCGCACAAAAACCGAAAGGCAAAAGGTGTGAAATGCAAGCAAATCTACCAACAACGATTTCATTTAAAGTTGAAGTCACGTTGCCTGTTTACCTACAAATAAAGGCTTCCTATCTGAAAGGGTCAACCATCCGCACCCCCGCCATTCTCTACCATTAACTCAAACAATTTTAATGAAAATTGCATGAGTATTTGTGGTCCCTTTGAAAGCTTCCAAAACGAACCTATTATGTTTGTATGTGCGTTATAAAGGCCGTTTATATTTCTAGGCACGTACAAGAACAGACAAAAATGTTTCCTTTTTTATGGTAAATTACAGTACTAGCACGAGAGAAATTTTAGCTTTATGTGTGTATATGTATGTATGTATATAATGGTATTGAGCAACGTTTTTCTGGTATGATTTCATTTAACGCCCAAAAAGTTGCGTAAATAGAATTTCTTGTTTAATGTAAAATGCTTCTAATTTAAGATCCTTGAACTTCGATAAATAGCAAAAAAGAAATGTATCCATTACCCTGGCAGGCAGCACCTGTTCGTCCTTTGTCAAAAGTTCCTGAGACAAATTTCAAGTAAGGAAATGATCCACTTGAAAGGGTTTGCTGTTTACTTAGGCACTTTCTTGCGTAACTTTCTGAAATTTTCTAATTAAAAATGGACAGACTATCGCATTAAAGTCAATATTTGAGGTAATTAACTGTTTCAGGTTGAAATACCTATTTTCTCATCGTTTCGCGTATACATAAAGGACCAAGCCAGAGCATACACATCGGCTTTAAAAAAATATTGTGGCACTTAACGAAATTTTAATCGCAAGTAATGGAATACCAAGAAATGGACTCTGATACTGCTGTAATGGACTTTGGAATGTTTACTTTTTAGCAAAGCTCAGAATGGCTTCAGATCAGCTGTTAATAGCTCGTGGCTAGCTAATCTATTGTATATAATTATTGTATTAGAAAGAAAACGTTAAGTGCTATACAATTTCGTCATTTTAATCGGCAATGGAATTAAAGGAATTTTTTTAGGGTTTCCAGGACAATAAACCGACTGCAGGACATTAAAGTGAAAGATGTAAACAAACATTAACAATTAAAAATCTTTTGACGGAGGACTAGTGGCGAATTTGGCTTAATCGTCATTTCTTTAATTTTCTGGGTTGTTGTTGACGAGTCAGTTCTCCCGGTCTCATCGCAGATCAGGCTTTTATAAGAATTCTTCTAAGAAATTGGAGGATTCTGAGAACATAACTCGGGGGTCAAATGGTAGTAACGGCCTCCGCTGTTGCCGGTTTACCAAAGAAACAAATCCTGAGAAACGCTATCTGCTAATACGATCTAAGATCTATCGCCATGATATGGAGTCTTACCTGCACCTCTCCGAAGATGTTGACTTTACATTGGATGACCCCTTGGCGCTAACCAGGCCCGCCACAATGAAGCGGGGCAACTGGGATGATTTGTCCCAGGCTCCAGACTGAGGAAAGTGAAAAGCGAGTGTTTCACGCTTTAAAAATGAAACAAACACCGCGTTGGCTTTCCAGGTTGGGGGTTGGGCGCAGGCTGTCAACATACTACGATAAAGACCCACTTGTCTCGAATCCTCAAGCTATGCCTTGGACAGGACAGACTCAACGGCAACGACACAGGCATCGGAATCATTGGCGGATCCAGGGGGGGCCATGGGGCCATGCCCCCCCAAACCAACATGAATCACCTCGAACGAATGAGTGCGCCTTATGTTGGAAGGCGAACTTCAGTCCTTCGTACCGTTACTTAAAATAATCGATCTATTTAGATTCTATTATGCTGATTCTTTTATCGGTAAAATAATCAAAAATTATTTTTTAGAGTTTGTACCTGATTAATTTTGGCGCTCAGGCTATAATTTTTTGTTATATATTTTCAATTTATTTCGTTTCAAGAATCAATATTTATTGTTTTAAACAAATTTAAATTAAAAGAAGGAAGACGTTGCTGAGCACGGAGAGAGACGTCTTTCTGGCGAGGCTCTAGGTCAGATAGTGCTGGATATTCTCAAGTCTTTTACTTTGGATACCTCAAAATGTGTCGGGATCGGAACGGACAACTGCAGTGTAATGATTTCTACAAACCAAAAGAATCTTGGAGCTGTTGCAACGATCCAGCTTGAAGCAACGAATGCCAAAAGATGTCCATGCTATAATCATTCTTTGAATAATTCGCTGGCAAAGACTTGAAGTGTGGCCTCCTGCAGAAATGCTATGGGAACTATGAAAAAAGTGGTTCAGTTCGCTAATGCTTCAGCTAAACGGACTCAATTATTTCAAGAAGAACTTGGTGTAGCTTTCAGAGGTCTTTGCGAAACTAGATGGGTGGAAAGGCACGATGGCGTTTTGCAATTCCGTACAGTTATTGTAACAAGGATCAGTATCCTATCATAAGCAAAATGATACAGATATTGCTTACACTTCCGTCAAGTGTTGCGACAGCTGAGCGGTCCTTTCCCACATTACGTCGTATTAAAACTTGGCTGAGGACCTGTATGGGTGAAGACAGGCTTACCGGTCTAGCCCTGTTAAATATTCACCATGATATTCATGTGAATATTGAAAATATTGTCGAAAGATTTTGTAAACAAAAAGCAAGAAGGCTTAATTTTATAATTTAAATAAATAAAAGTTTACTTAAAACAAAAGCTTTGTGTTTTTATTTATATTTGTCGAGCCCCACCCCCCTTCGCCAACAGCTTTAAGATCCGCCACTGGATGAGGATGGCCCCCACAAAATAAATTTCTAGATCCGCTACTGATCGGAATATGGAATTCAATTTAGAAACTTGGAACATCAGATAGCCCAACAAGAAGGGCGCTCTGCGTTCGCTTTTATCATCACTAAAAAAATACGACCTAGCGATATCCTATGAAAAGCTACTTGCCAACTATGAAAAAAAGGCAAAAAATTGAAAAATTTAAACTTTTTAATTTTTTCAAAGTCCTTAAATGGGCATTTTAAATTAAGTAACGAAGTATTACGTATGCTCACAAGAAAGTACATAAAAAACCTAGAATTTAAAAAAAAATTACCGTACGATGATTTGGCATAAAATGGCGGCAATTTTAATATTTTTCGAAAAATGCCTATCGTAGCCGTAAAAATCGATTTTTTTTTTGAAATTTCAACCACGTATTTATAGCATCAAAATACATATTTTCTCCAATTTTTATCAAAATACGACTATTTTCTCGTTATTTATTGCATTTTTAGTAAAATAAAACAAAATTTCATACATTTTGGTTTTTTGAGGTTAGGTTTCATTTTTAAAGTATTTATACCAAATCAGTTCGATAGTCTATTCATTCACGACTATTCTTCAATTTTTTTATTTTTCTACGACCAACAGAACTGGAGAAATTAAAAAAATAGTGTAGAAATGCACTCAAAAGACATCAAAAATGGACATTTATGCAATTTTCTCTAGCAGCACAGGACCGATTGTGCAGAAATTTTTTTTCGTTTTATCTTAAAACATGTAAAGAAAAAAAAACAAAAAAAATCCAATTTCCCAACTACATCATAATTTCCCTTTTTTTTGTTTAATTTCCCTCTACTTCTCATAATATTTTTAAAACGCGCCTAAAGAAGTATAACTTCAAAAAAATTTTAATTTACACAAGTCACTGATGTGTACACATGTCAGTGAAAAAAGGTTTGCCACCTATGGAACCAATTGGTGCCATGAAAATTTTCTGATGAGCAGTCCACTCTATATGTCAGTGGGTGGGACCTCGCGACGATCTCTGCTCATTACTGACGAAGGGCGGCTTCAAATTACACAAATGGCTGGCAAACTACACGTCTCTGCTAACAGGCATCGAAAACCAGTATCGAGTCCATTCACATTCGCTTAAGATGGTCAGGAACTTCTCTACTAAAACATTGGGCATCACTTGGATTCGAACAACTCATGAATTTAGCTTTAATATAGGCTTAAGCAATTCCGCCACATCAAATAAACGTTCAGTGCTAGCAACTATCAGTCGTCTTTACGACCCCTTGGGTGGCTGTCTCTAATCAGCATCATCGCCAAAATTCTTTTGCAACGACTGTGGTTAGCTACAGTAGGCTTGGATGACCCATTTGCGGATGATCTTCATCACCAATGGATGATGTACAAACGCTATTTAGAATATCTGGCCCACCTTAGAATCAGCCGCTGGGTTGGTGCTACCATCAAGCCACTTGAAATCGAGCCCCATTGTGGTTCATCTCCTGTGGTTTCGATATTTAACGATACTGACAAATATAGTAACTATAAACGGTTTGTAACTATTTTTAAAGCAATTTTTATACGCTTTATATTAGCTTCACCTGTATGTTGTATGTTTCATGTAAACAAATCTTGCAACTTGAATTTGACCCACTTTCATGTAACGGATCAACTAGAAATTTTGCACATATGTATAGTTCACGTGACAATGCATTCTGACCATTTTGTAAAAAAATTAAGAAGGCGGCCGAATTTTGCAATTGTGCTCCCCGACCCCCGACATGGGTATCAAATGAAAGGGTATGATAAGTTGAATACAATTAGCTATGTTGTATCTATGTTAGCTATGTTGTATCTAGTACTAAGTAAACAAATCTTGCAACTTGATTTTGACCCACTTCCATATAACCGATCAACTTCAAATTTTGGACATATGTATAGTTCGCGTGACAATGCAATCTGACCATTTTGTAAGAAAATCAAGGTAGCGGTGCCAAGATGGCGGGTGAATTTTGCAATTGGGTTCTCCAACATGGGTATCAAATGAAAGCGTATGACAAGTGAATACAATTAGCTATGTGGCGTCATTTAAAATGGCGACCAACACAAAATGGCGCATTACCGTTTTTCTTTACAACCCACTCGATATAGGTACCAAATGAAAGGGTATGACAAGTAAAATACTATTAGCTATGTGGTGTCATTGTAAATTCAAAATGGCGGCCAACACAAAATGGTGGTTTACCTTTTTCTGTACAACTCACTCGGTATGGGTATCAAATGAAAGGGTGTGACAATTAGAATACTATGAATTGTGTGGCGTCATTCCAAATTCAAAATTTCGGCCAGCAATGGCGGTTTATCTTTTTCTTTACAACGCCCTCGGTATGAGTATTAAATGAAAGTGTATGACGAGTATAGTACAGTAATACAGTAAGTACAGTAATAGACATATAATAGACTAAAAAGTAGAAAATAAAAAATATAGTTTAAAAAACTAAAAAATACGCTTTTATTTTAAAATGAACTAAAAAGTAAAAAATAATTTTGAATGTAAAGTTTTTATTGCTCTAGCCAGTATATGGAAACTACCTACCTTTCGAAATGTAAAAAAGCGTGGGACTCTACCTATATTCTTAGCGCCCACGCGTTTTTACTAAAGACGAGCCGCCACTGCTACTCCATGTTTCGTTTTACCAAAGAATCAAAGCCCGGGAAATTGAAGGTGAACCACAAAAACGAAATCGTCTTAACATACATTTTCCTTTTGCTTGTGCGGGGGCTTAAGAAAGAAACGTGGAAACTCAAATCGAATTGAAAAAAACCTCAACCTTCGGAAAAAATATTTTGATTTAAACTTTCGAGTAAAATTCGTTTTAGTTCACATACTTTAAAAAACAATATTTAAAGAAGGAAATGCTTTAAAGTACATTTTACGAATTATGTCAGGAAAAGGGTCAGTTGGACCAAATTTTGCTAACCATATTTTAAATGTAATCAAACTGCATACACTATACACAACTGCAATCTAAGGCAGCGGAGCAGTAAATCTACACAAAAGAGCTGCTGCAGCAGTCATGTATCCTGGGAAACACTCAGGGATGTGCATATATGATAATGCGTATGAAGGTGAAACTAACAGGGAGTGGTTGTATCAGTAGAGGGTTTATAGTCGCGAAATATGATAACCAAGTAAACTTTTTATGTATTCCCTGGTGATGGAAAAATATTTCACAGTAGATTGGCCCAAGTTTTATGTTCAGTTAATAGCCGAAAGGGGTGTCCAGTAAATGATGTCGTAAATGGCATTGGAGTAAACGATATATCAGAGCTTTATGTAGTGCAAGAATTATCCTTAATATTTTTTAGTTTTTCGAAAAACATAATTCATTCTGTATTAAGACACTAGATTAAATGTCCTTCTTTTGTCGGGAATATAGATTAAATTAAAACCATTTTTTTTCTGGCCGAACCTTAGTCGTTCTCAACTAAAGCTCGCCTCCCCTTAAAAACTTCAAGTTTCCTAATCCCATAGCAAAGTGATGATTCCGAACCTTCACAGAGCAGACTTTACTCCCAAGCCACACATCTTTTCGGTACGGTTCAGTTAGCACGTTAGCACTGTAGAGTTATCGATGTTCCTGCTCCTTTACCTACATGGCCACCTCTATAGGGACATGATTCCTCACTGTGTAGTATGTCAAAACCGTATTTTCCGATCTGTATTAGAAATCAACTTGAGCTCCAGCTGTGGCCGGTTCCCATCCTTTTTGTTTTTTCTTCTAGCACACTTAAGTCCCCTGTTCATCAGCAAGAAGAGTTCAGTAAAAAGATTGAAAACTTTGATGTGCAGCGAAGTTAAAGGAAATTTATTTTATGTGACAAACAATTCCGAAAACCGTTTAATAACTACATTGGCAAAAACTTTCACCAACAAATATCCAGTGACATGTCACTGATATGTTTTTCGATCTCATCTCTCCACAAACAATTTGCTTCAATGTCACAGCTTTTCGCCCGAGTGAAAGTCAACAAAACTTTCTATTTTTTATTTTTTTTGTTGCTCTTTGACGTTTTGCAATTTTAATGCTTTGTTCGCCTGTGACTTTCTGCGCGGCTGCCTGGTGAAAGTGAGCGAGCCCAAATCAGGTTAATCTGGTCGATCCTGTTTTGGGCGAATTGATGTACTAAAGTAGACAATTTCCGAGTCCTGAGTGCTTTTCTGTATCCTTGAAAAAATCAAATTTACAAGCGTGCTTTTTTGTTGTTGTAAGTGTTGGAGGAAAAGGGAGCAAATTTGAAAATAGGCTTTGTATGCTCCTTTCCTTGACGCCTCAGTGGATTTTATTGAATCAGGACTAGAAAAAAAAACTAGGATAACACAAATAAATAACGTAAATGATGCAATAAAAGCATATAAAAAACTATTTTCCCTATTTTTTTTATTAAGAAATGGTTTAGGGTTTTATTGTGTTGCATTTGAAGATATTAAATCCGATGCTGGAGTGTGAAAAGCAGAGGAATGGCGTTTCCGGTGTGACAGACCATAAACTTGGTATTCGCGATGCTGACTAGAGGATAATATCTGTTTGTATTATTACTCTCAATCTTCTAAATCTCCATAATAAATAATATTCCAAAATAAATCGCCTTGAAAGAAGGATAAGCTAAGAAATTATTTTACGACTGACATTGACTACGATGACCAAAATTATGCCTTTTTCTGCCACCGATAACAAATAACCGAAGATATAAATTATGATATGACCTGAAAATTTATTTTGAAAACACTATCAGTAAAGAAATATTCATGTAAACAACGATCTTTGCAAAATAGAGCAAGGTTACTACTGGGGAGCATTTTGTCTCACTTTTTGGTACATGAAAAACTGCCCGGAGAGAAAAAAATAGAGTATTCACGCATGAAGCTATAAGTGACAAAATTCGGTCTTTTTAAACCATTCAAGTCCCCTGAAGAAGATGGCAGTTGTCCCATACAGCTTCAGGAGATCTGCAGCCTAATCACTCCCTTACTCTGAAAAATAGTTCTAGCTTCCCCTGAAAGGATGGCGTAAACCAGGACGTCCACAGCTTAAGGATGCGAAACAGGAAATTATCGTGACAATGCATACACAGCCACATTAGACCATGCCACCCGAGGAAAAATAAAACTCGCCCGATCCCAGCCCGCAACAGGCACGCACGGTGTCAAAACGCCTGCACGGCACCCGAAACAGCCACGGTTCGCCTGAGTAAAAATAAGACTCGCCCGCACCCAGCCTGCCATGGGCACGAACACAATAGGTCTGTTCCAATAGAGAATGCGGGATCCCGCGGGACCAAGAAATCACCCAATTTCTGTTCCAATAGAATCTCATGCTCGGAAAAGCGGGGAAATTTTTACTTCCCCTCGACCAAGAAACCGCAGGAGATTTTTAGGTGGAGTGAAATCTTACGACGTTTTCAACATGTCAAAACAGCTGTTACTTGTCGTGTCAAACCAAAATGATTACGATGTGCTGAAAATAATTTCTTCATTTGGTGCCTTACTACAAGATTTTGAATAATTTCATAAATAATTTATTAATTTCAATAGTTTTATGTCATTATTTTGAAGACACAAGTGATTTTTAGGTTATGGTCTTCTTGATTTGCACGAAACATCCCAGAAAGCATTCCTTCACTTTTCGGGTTTTTGACTAAATTTTCCCCCACCAATCAAGTAACTTTTCGCAGGCTACGACAGGACAGGTTTTCTATTGGAACAGACCTAAAGACTCAAATCGTCTGAATGGCACCAAAATTAAGCACGATACGCTCACACTTTTTTAGACCAAACGACCAAAATTCGGGCTTTAAAAAATTGTATAGGACAAAAAAAACAGGCTTGGTGACCATAAAGAGTGCATTAGCATACTCAGTAGACCGGTTCTCGTTCGATTGCATACTTTAAGCAGCATTGGACGTGGATACACTGTAAAAAAAACTTCCAACACAGTACTGGAAGTTTTATTCAAAAGCAGTTTTGTAAATTTACAACACATATTATTGGGAATATTCCTAATAAACGTCAAATTCTTCATGTTTCATGTTACAAGTTACAAAATTTATTGTAATATTACAATAGGTGTGTAGTAAATCAGTATTTCGTATCGCGATTTGTAATTTTACTGTACATTTGCACTGTGAAGTTACATATTTTTTTCACAGTGTAGTGCTTAGTTGGGGGTTTGCTTGGTAAAAGAACACTCGCGTTTGGAATGGTCTATGCCGATGCGGGTGCATTTATAGATGTTCATGCCTGTAGCTGGTGCGTCCATACCAATAGTGGAGCGTCCGTACTCGTGTGGCATTCACAATAGTTCGGTATGCGTGCTAGTTCGAGCAGGAGCAGCAGCTAGATGCTGATTCAGTTTTGCGATGTAATGCCGTAACAATGTCACGCGGAGAGAGGACGAGTAGGGCATCAATGAAAGCTAAACAAAACATTTTCATGGTGAGAAACATGGATTTAAAGTAGTGCAATGAAGTAGAAAAGACGATTTGGCTGTGTAAAATTACACTGGTTGGATGGTATGCAGGGGTGGACTGAGAATGAATTTAGGACCGGGAAATTCAAAAATTTCGGCCCATTTCAATACATTTTGTTTTGACAATCAAGTAAAGTTTTTTTTTGTTTTCAAAAGTTTTTCTTTAAGCATAATTATGAGAAGAACTATGTGTGTATGTGTAGGTGTGTTTGTGCGTACGTCCGTAGTAATTTTTTCCTGCACGATATTGGGCAAACCAAAAAAGATATCGTCTTCGTTGAGGTGCCGATCGAAGCGTATTAACTAAAGCATGATCTAAAATGATTTTCATAAAATTCGGTTGAGCCGTTTTTTTGTTTAAACGACGTACGTGATTTTTGTACCCGCACGATATCGCGCAAACCAAAAATGATGTCGGCTTCGTTGGGATGCCGATCGAAGCACATTAACGAAAACGTGCTTTGGAAAAAATTTCATAACATTCGGTCAAGCCCTTTTTTGAAAAGACTTCGGCCAAGAGCCACAAGCATCATCTAATAAACTCGATGGAATGAAACCGGTTCTAAATGAAATTAACTTTTCTGGATTCAGCTTCCGATAGCTTCTCCATAAAACATCACTTGTCAACGAAATCCGAGCATTCTTTAAAAACCGTGCAAAAGTCACTATTTTTTTCAAACCTTAGATCACCACTTTTTGGTGAATTGTATGAGTCGTCAAAGTCAAAATTTTGGTTTTTTTAACTACAGTTTCAACTTTCACTACTTTTTTCTCCAAAAATTACGTAGTTAATCTATACCTTTTTTTTCTAAAATTAAAAAGCTTGGAATATTTCCAATGAATTATGTCCGGACAATTTTTATATTAAGCATTTAAAAGTTCTTGTTTTTTAATTTTTTGTTTCTCCCAACCTCTTTGTCGTTTCGTTGACATTTTGATTTTTTAGATTTTTTTAAATTCCACACAATCCTTATTAAATAACATTCTTCAACAAACTAATTGGCAATTTCGTAGGAGACCGCGAGATATGTGTTCTTTAAAGGAATTGTGATACGCTTGAAATTTTTTTATTTTTTTGTGGGAAAATTTTATTTTTTTCAAAAAAAAATTATTTAGAGGAAACATTTTTGATTTAACATTCGGCACGGCCCACCGGGAAAGTCCCGGTAGCTTGGTAGGCCAGTCCAGCTCTGATGGTATGGAACAAAATATCAATATGGTAAGGGTAGCGAACTAGGAAAGAGCTAGTAGTAAGGCTATGAGATTCCTGCATCACCCCCTTGCTCCGCTCCATCCCCTTTTCCTACAAGCTCGAGGGGTTGGTTCATTGTTCTACTTTATTGGGAGTGTGCTTAAATTTCCTGAAAACTGTCGAAACATTGTCGATAATAATTGAGCATATTTGGGTTAAATTTGGCTGCAAAGACTGTAGTGGTATTTAAAAAGAAGATGACCTCGTCATATTTATTTGTATTTATTTAAAAATCAATTTGAAATAAGAAAATTTGTCGACGTTTCCTATTGGCTGTCTCCTCAAAAAAATCCTTCTATATTCAAGCTCTATGAATTGTTTTTAAGTATATTAATTTCATATTTTAGTTTATAATCTTGATATTATAAAAGTTTCAAGTCTTTTCCAAGTCGTCTTACCTACGTTTTTAGTAGAGATATGCTACCTGTAGTTTTAAAACCGTTATATTTCTCTATAAAATGAATTTTGTTACACAATCAAACTCCTGAGAGGAAGTTTTCATATCCTTACCCTCGTCTACGTATTCTATATTAAAAAGTCTTGCCTTTAGCGAACATCTCAAAAGTGTACACGGCTTCCACTTTTGAATGAGTTTCTGTTCTTTATTTGATGTTAATAAAAACCCTTTCACCGTCAGTTTCCAGGTATTAAAACAAGAACTGAACATCCTCTATATATTCTATTATTTTGTCAACTGCAGAGATTCAAACTATTCCTGGAATATGAGGATGTAAGAATTTTTTTTTAATAAAATTATATTTAATGTTTTTTTTGTAAATATTTAAGTTTAATCATTTCCTGACCGATTCGCAAAAAGTGAGAATTGCAAACAAACATAGCTGCATACGTAAGTACTCTTTACTATGGCGAATACGTACTTTAACTTCAACCCATATGGCTTACAAAAAGTTTAACGAAGTAAAAAGGGAGAAGAAATTGGTACATGTGGAGCACGTACACCTTCCCTTGTATAGTCAAGAAGACGATGCGATTCGCCCAACTTATCCCGGAAGCACTTTTGCAGCCTTTATCTTGCATAAAAGGAAACCGGCTCTTAGAAGGAGCACTTTATGTTCCGTATAGCTCAGGTAATGTTTAATTTGCTCTTGTATCCCGGATTTCCTTGTTTTGTTAAGGAGATCTTATCGCTTAGTACAATAAAGGTTTTCCGCCTTTGGATGCTCAATAACAATATTAAAATTGCTTATAAATATTATTGTGCTTGGGTATGGAATAGTTGGTAGCCACTCAAATCTGCGACCAGGTGTTTTTAAGGTGTAATTTATGAAAAGTTATCCTTTGTTTTTGGGTTTTTTGTACTTAAATGGTGTTTTATGGTGTTGAGACCATAGTTTTAACTCTTTGACATTGAACATGATATTTTTGAATCTTTTTACTATTTCTTTCTATAATATTTCAACTACATTATAATTACTAAAATAATGAGGTGCACCTTCCGAATGAAAAATGTCCTGTAGAATTTGCTTAGTGACTGTATTGCCAGTCCATCATGTCCAAGAGCTGTTTTAGACGGTGCGCTCCAGCGCATGTGCCTCACGAACGTTTGTGGATGAAGGGAGGAGTGGGAATGAAGAGAGGTACCACCCCACTTCTCCCTTTATCCACAAAGTTCGTGAGGCACATGCGCTGGAGCGCACCATCTAAACCGGCTCCAACTTTTCGAAGTTGTAGCGGTTTGGGAATACTGTGGGAGATTGTTCCATTGTATCTCTCAATGAATTTATAGACTGGAGTTTGCGTAAAAATGAGGTATGTAGCCTTTTCCAATATGCCGGTCTTTGCCGAGAAGTCCGGAGGATCTTAATTTTGGTGGAATAGTCGTTACGGTTATAGCGGTAAAATTTTGTCAGGGCTACTTGATTCCTGTACAGCCATAGTGCGGAGAAGTAAATGGTGCTATCTCCAATGAGTTGAACAGCGTCGTTTTGCACCTTATATAGCCGCGACAAGACGTTTCTCGGATATCCAGCCCAGATATGAACTGCAGTTTACAGGCTGAGCCGTTGGTTAGTAGAATGCTTTTTTTAGCGATTTGGAATGTGTGTTCGTTAAATCGCAGATCCTCTTTCAGCTTGTTAAGTTATGGGTTAACCATTATTGTTGCACCGTTCACTAACACAGATAGTAAGACAGTATTTTCTTTTTGGAAGTAATGAATTCGGCATGACTTTGCACTCTCAATCAAGAGTTAGTCCGACATTCCTGTTGATTGAGCTGGTCAGGAGTCTGGTCACCAGTGTAGTTGTGAAAATGTTTGGAAAGATAGAGAGGTGGTCGTTAAGCAAGATAAAGAAAAGGGCGGGTGATAGATATGATGGTATGGGGCTTAGATTTCACACCATACAATGGTTCCTTGATGGAAAATGTAGAAAAGAAGCTCTTAATGCAGTTATTAGAGAGAGCCACCTAGGGGTTGAGTTTGAGCTTGGGAGTTTGAGATTCTTGAAAAATTGTTTGTAGTTTTCCTGAATGGGTGGAATTCGAATGATTATATGAACCATTAGAACGACAGGTAATAAAACCAGAGTAAATTACTCTGGAGTTTTGTAAACTACGTTCGTTTTCTGCTCTCCGTTGGCCATTAATACACGAGGGACCATGGTTTCGAAGCAAGAGCTTTTTTTCGGCAAGGAATGCGTGCGGAGGTCCCTCATGTATGAATGGCCATTAGCACCCTATCTCTTACAGCATGTCTTTATTCAACTGGCAACTAGCTTATATCCGATAAAGGATATGCTGGGCTTGACTGATAGGGAGTCGATTATTGCCCGCAATCAAGTTAACCTGCATTGACCTAACAAGTTATTGTAAGACTTCTGGAATTAGAGTGAGTCTACAAAAGAATGTTTTTATTCCAAGGTGGGACACTCCGATTTCGTCTTCCAACGAATTTGTTTCATTTCAAAATAGCAAATGTACATGGAAATGTTTTTTTTCTGAAAGCCTATAAAATCACTTGGAGCAGTTATTTTATCCATAAACACCAGGGACGTGAGCATGGGATGTAAAATAAGGAAATGGAGATTTAAGCTCCGAATAGAAAAATAAAAAATGAGTCACTAAAGCGGCACAATCAAGAATTTTATAAAAAATGGAAGCAAATACGAAGATTGCAGGATACTGATAGCAGGTTAAGAAATTTTTGGTAAGGTAGACCACTTCCAAGAATTATTTAACTTTGCCCACAATGCCGTATCTCAACCTGGACTTGGTGCAACTGGTGAAAATCCCTTATTAATTGCAGGGCTGTTAAAACTTCACCAGTATATCAGAGAATATTACATAAATTACGAGTGGTATATAAAAGGTTTAGAAGAGAAAATAGGCTTGAAAATTGTTAGATGGAAATCTTTACCTTGTATAGGCAGGTCCGCCACGGGGGTAGAGGGCAACTGGGACACATTTCTCCACGCATCTGTTCAGGGGGCACAACGAAAAAAGATTGAAACCCAAAACATTATTTTGTTATACAGCTTAAAAGCCAATATATTTTAGCCACAGGCCCCGCAAGGTTTCGTGGCGGGGCTGGGTATAGGATAAAAGATGTTCTGAAATATCTTATCTAAGAGATTATGTACTATGCTGAGAATATTGTACGTGAATATTATTTTAGGTTCAGATTGAATAGGTCAAGGGTCAACGATTGTCCGAATATTTACTCTTTGGTAAATAAAGGAGAAGTTTTATAATCATAACTTACATTTATATTTCTTGCTAACTGACTTTAGCGCCCGAATTCTATATGCAGTCACAAGTCACAACGTAATCACAAGTGTGTGGTGTCTCAACTTGAGGAAATTTTGTATTTTAATTTTGCAGACAGATTTTTGACATTCCTCAAACAGTCCCAACGACTATCGAAATTGTGATTGGATAACCCGCAGGTCACAAGAGTATAACAGCAGGATTCTTGAATATTTTTCCTACCAGTCTTACAGGCTCGACAGACAAACAGCGCCAACTTCGATGACGTTCACACACACTCTGCCTCACTGCATCTATATATTCTGATGTACGTTAGGGCTACATTGCCGCCCAGCCTTTGCTTTATCTCATTACACGAATAAAAATTCATCATTAGAGGTAATTTCTTGTGATTGTTCTTGTGACTGGTTCTTAGAATACCAAAATAGGTCTTATTCGATAGTTTAAATATAATAGTAAAGCGATTAAGTAAAATACTGCCACGACTTGTAATTCCTATGAAATTGTCGAAAATTGACTTGTCGAAATGATGATGATTAGAAACCTAGAGTGGCATTACGAGACGTTAGGACAGATTCGTATTAGGGATTGGTTATCTATGGCACATGACAAGATGATATGGAGCTCAATTGTGATGGAAACACGCAGGACTTTAGCTCTAGGATTGATGATGATGGTATTATTACCTTTAGATAAAAACAACAATGAAAATTTGTAGTTTTGTAAACATTATAATTAATCCAGGCCTCTTTTTTCTTGGATCCATTTTTTTTACGTGCCAAGGAATGCTTAGGAATCCTCCTTTGTAGTACTAGTCAATGGCCTTCCGCACACTTGTCCATAACATCAAAACCAAAACCGGTTTTATAGGCAAGGGGTCGCAGGGAAGACAACTTTTCTTCCATAATTTTCCATCATTTGTTCACCAAAACATTTTCTGATTTCACCGTCCATTACGCTAACACAAGCATATTTTCGTTCTCAGTAAAGCTCCTTCGCTGTGCTTGCACACCACGCTACTACATAGGCATTACAATCGTTACACGAAAATGATGGAAAAAAGTGAGTTCCGAGTGTATTATTGAACTCATATTAAAACCGGTTTTAAATTATGGACAAGTCTGCGAAGGGCCAATCATGTCATATAACTCATGGTAGGTACAATGTCTAGTAGAGTTAAAACCAAAAAAGAAGAAAAGGGAGCGTGCAGCTGGGGGAAATGAAAACTGCACACAAATAAAAATTGCGCACATATGGATAAAAAACGCGCTTATGTATTTTGAAATTTCACCTTCACAATTTTTGGCGACTGGACTATTGGACGGAAATGACATGCGGGGATTCTACTGCGCATGGGAACGTTTCACGTTTTCTGCTTTTTCGGTTTTTTAACTCTAGTAAGCTTGACTGAAGGATAGAAACAGTATTGTAGGGGTCTGAAGAGTGCTTGAGTAGATGTCGAGGAACTTTGTGTTTGAGCTCCGAGATGTTATATATGTTCGAAAACACCGATTGGGGAACACAATCGAGTTTTTCTATTTAAAAACGAACCTCTAAACCGTAATGTGCGCGAAGACGAGGACTGCAGTGTGGTGGGGGGTGAGCCGAGTTGGGTAGTCTTGTGTTGCGGGAAAAAGTTGCCGTGCAGGCAGGAGGTTCTCTATTTCAGTGGAGCAGTCGCTCTGGTAATACCGATTTAATTTTGAGAGGGCTGCTATATTCCTACGGACGGTGATTAGACTGTTCGTTCCTACGTACGTTCCTCACGAGCTTTTAGATGAACGGGGAAGTGGAGATGATGCCCCTCATCATCTCCACTTCCCCGTTCATCTAAAAAGCTCGTGAGGAACGTACGTAGGAACGAACAGTCTAATCACCGTCATGAGGACTTAAAGAGTCTGCGGAGGCGAGCAAGGTGCAATAAGTTTGATGGAGCGGTTTTGCACTTTGTCCAGACATGCCAAGGTGGTTTTTGGGACTCCCACCCAGATATACGAGTTGTATTCAAAGCATGACCAAATGTAGGATTTTTAAATTGTACCCAGGACTAGGAACTTGCATGTCTTGAAGAATCCAAGGAATTGATATGATTGTTTGCTGATTTGGAATATGTGATTATGGTTGACTATGGTGTCTTAGATCCAAGGTCTGGTATGTGCTTGTCTTATATTGAGCCAGCCACGAAACTATTAAGTGGGTTGTAGGGGATTGAGAGCAGATCATTTATTAGAATATTAGAAAGAGAGCAGGTGAGAAGATTGGCCTTTGGGGAACTCCGCTCGAGATGGTGTGGGGATTAGATACGACGTCTTCCAACACCACCTTGATTGAATATCCAGAAAGAAAGTTCTCAATCCAGCTGCTTAGAACTGAGTCGATACCAATAGCTTGGAGCTTGGTCAGCACAACTGTCAAAATCTAATCTAATATTTTTAGTTAAGGTGTTCCGTGAGGCCAACGGGAAGGTCACTTGTAGTAGATCTTTTAGATCTGAACCCATACTGCCTGTTGTGCAGGATTTTGTTAGATTTAAGATAGTCAGTTTTCTATAGTTTATCGACTCCATGATTTTGGAGAAAATATAGATAATTGATATTGAGCGGTAGTTAAAAGGGTCGTTGGCTGCACCCTTTTTCAGAATGGGCTGAACATGAGCCAGTTTCCGAGAGTTAGGATAAACTCCGGAGAAATATTACAGGGCAAAAATGTGCGCAGAGGATTAGCTAAAGGTGAGACACATTTCTGAAATACCATAGGGGAATATTGTCAGGACCAGAGGACCTCTTTGAGACATTTATACTCCTCCCGAGTTCTGAAGAAGTGACATATCGGTTTCGGGTAAAGAAGAATATGAGGCGAACAGACATGCCAATAAATAGATCACATTTGATTTCTGTTATCACCTCCTTTTCATAAAAGAAATGATATTTGCAGTCCTATATGTTTGGAGCTTCAAGTCTAAATTTAATTATGTTTGTTATTAGTTTTTCTACTGTGATTAAAAGAGATATGCCTCTATAGGTTGCGCAGATGAATTTGTCATTTTTCTTGTGTATTGATTAGATTTGATAGTAAACTCGATTTTTCTGCCCACATTAACTATATTGCTTCCAAAGGTAGTTTAGTCCTGGGTTTTATAAAAAGGTGGTCTAAAGAACTCAATAACCCCTTGATTACTAAACACCTTTATATCTCTCTTGTCAGACCATTACTCGAGTATGGGTCCCAGGTTTGGTCTCCTCACTACTCTTCGCACGTCGGAAGAATTGAGTCAGTTCAAAGGAGGTTCGTTCGATTCGCACTGAATCATCTTCCTTGGGATGACCCAATAGCTCTTCCACCATATGAGTCTCGGCTTAAGTTACTCAACTTAAGCTCTCTTTGCAGGCGTCGTGAGGTTGCCGATGTTGTATTTGTTCATCAGCTCCTTAATGGAAAGGTTGACTCAGGTTTTCTGAGTCGCCGTGCGTCGTTTAGAGAGAGTAGATACAATTTGAGAGGGCCACCTCTCTTACACACCAACTCCTCTAACACGAATTACGGCAGATTCGAGCCTGTTAATCGCATGTTCATTAATGTGAATAGAAATATCGATGTTTTTAGCGTGAGCATTAGTAAGGACGTCCTTAAAAGGAGCCTTTTCAATCTCACTTGACTGACTTTCCTTGCACGCTTCTTTGTGTATTGCATTTATTATTGTTTTAAGTTATATGTTTTTAACACTTTTTTTGTTTGCATGTCTTAGCTGAGCCACTGTGCAGTGGTAAATGTGACCGCGTTTGTGTGCAGGGACCGGACCGGCTCGGTACCGGAGTGCCGGGGAGGGTCGAGAAGGAGCCTGCATTTTCGATCGCATGCTCGTTATGTGGTGTTTTCTCTTCTTATACCTTTTTTGGTGCTTTCGGCCGGTTCGGTCCCTGCACATAGGCGTGGCCCGTTTCTCAGCCCAGCTGAGAAGTGTACCTTCTGAGCTAGAAGATAAACTCTATTATTATTATAAAGCTTTGACCCCAATCATCGGGCATTTTTTCGTTTCTCAATATGCAGCGTAGAAGATCCTGTAGCTGCTGACAGCCGTGCGCTATCTTGCTTGATCAACTCTGTTGCTATTGCTGATATTATTCAATCTTCGGGATTTGTTGTTTTTTAAAGGATCGTATGGCACTTTGTACTTCTTCCAGGGTTGGTAAGTTCGTTTCTCTGGTGGCAATCTTATGTTGTAGATGGGGTTCTGATATGTGTCTGGTATTTTAATTTGCGCTCAGCAGCTCGCTAAAAATGCATTCTACTAGTGCCTTCTTTTGTTCTAAATATTATGTCATTTATGGCATATTCACCATGGTGAAATTAGACATATACAATGTCATCTGGACAGATTTGGACTCAATCATGGACTGTGGGGCCACGCTGGGTCTATGGTTTTGTCAATAGGAAGTCTATGCTAATGATACACAAAATATTGACAACCTATGAAATGGGATGACATATGAAAACTTTGGCCAAAAAGGATTATCTTCTACAAGAAAGTACATAGCGGTCATTTGGAAGATATCCTGTTGAAATAAAATTTTATAATGGCCGACACTTAAATAAAATAAAAATAGGGAAATTCGAATTTGTTCGTGTTTTATTTAGAAAAACTTCCTGTACATATTTTTGAGACACCCTGTATTAAAAAGCATCACAAATCTACTAGGAAATAATTAATTCATAAATATCAAGTAAAAACACTTTTAATTTAATTTTTTTCCGTTTGGTCTTTATTCACATTTTAAAGAAACAAAAAAAAATATCGGTCTTAATAATGGTCACAAGTGATAATTTTCGTTATGTCAAAATTCGCTTACAATATTTTTTTTTTGTGTTATTATTACATAATCCTTATTATTAACAATATTTACAAATTTTGTTTTTTTTTTCATTTTCCCAAAAAAATTTATTATCTATAATTAATAATTTTGTTAAGTTTAAGATTTTTTTTGTTTTTGGATTATTCCTAATCATAGTAGTTTTGATTTGTGAAATCAATCGGTCTCATCTGCTGATATTAATCACGTCCTTGGTCCAGAATACCGACAATACGATCTACCTAAAATGTCCTCCGGTGGAATTGAATGATCAACTGGTGGTACACCTTGTTGCTCCATTTTATCTCTTACCTGCGCCATAAGAAGAAAATAAAATTAGAGAGAGTTGTTTTTTGTTTTCTTATTAATAAATAAAATCTTAAATGATGGCGTGGTATTTATTAAAGCATTAGATTTTTGGTACAGTTTTCATAGAAAAATACACGAATGTCATCATCAATCATCAAAAGTTTTTATGCCATTAATCTCGTTACCGCGCTAACACTGAGAGATATCAGATTGCTAAAATGGAAGGAAACTTTCTCACCACCATTACTGTATGGGTATTTGTTCGTATTATTAGTGGGCGTATATGTGTGGGTATTTTTGCTTATATGAGAAAGTCCTTATACAGTTCGGTTAATTATTAATGATTCTGTGTGGAGCGACGACAAAAACTTAACTCATGAATTTATTTATGAACATCATCATGTCCTCACGAGAATGACAGTAATTTTATGTTTTCAAGAGTTTTTCTGTATAAATTTACTACAAGGACTTGAAATCCTATGAACAATTTTGAATAAATTTTCGAATTTGAAAGTAATTTTTTTTATTTTATTTCTTTGTTTAGTAATTTAAAAAAAAAAGAGTTTTCTGACTTTGTTTTGTTAAGGAATTACACAAAGTCGAATAAATGTTGGTATTTTATTATAATTATTATTGTAGAAATGAATGTAGATTGTAGACACATCCATAAGTATGTACTTTGAAAATTTTAATTACCAAACATAAAAGGATATCGCCTTAAAATGACCGATTTTCTCGTCTACAATGGGGGCTCTATACAAATAGAATAAGTTTTTACTTTAAGCCCCAACGCAAGCTCTCATAATAACTTCTTGTTATTGTATAAAATATCACGTTCTGAGTGTAATACTAAATATTTACATTGCTTACATAAACATCGATTATCCATTGAGCTAAATTGCTCTCTCTCTCTCTCTGTAATTTAGATATTCCCTCAAGGCGTTAAGGCTCCATTAAACACACTAAGGTCATCATCGCGAGACGTAAATATTTGAATAGAAAATGTAACATTCATGAAAATAAATTTACAACTTTATCGTTGTTCGTTTTTAAGATGGAACTTTTCTTTTAGTAATTTTTGTTTATAAATTTAAGCTTAAAATTAATGGCCACTGGTGGTGGCTTAGGGCGATTCGTGAAGAGAAGAAAGTTACAGGTGGAGTGGTATATTGAAAGCTAAATACATTCTTTTTCATTGAAAATTATTACCAGGTTTTCAAAGAAATCAACAGGGGGAGATTAGTTAATGGCAATCAATACCGATGGAAGGAATAAGAAAATGCAACAGGATATCATTTAATATAATTTCAACAACATTGATAAATGTGAAAAAGGCAATAATTAAATTCAAAAAAAAAAAGAAAATAGAATGCCCAGATGGTGATTCACTCACAGTGAATTACTCAAAATAAACATTGAAGTAGTATCAGAGATTTTACATCCTATATTACATCATCCATGAAAAATGTCATAGCAACAATATATACAGCAATCTTACAGTTCAATTCAATCCATACAGTAATCCTTTTTAGAATTGTAGATAAAATAAATTGCCAATTAGCGCCCTGAGCGTAAACATCAACCAGGATTTTCAATATCTCGAATCAAGGATTACTTTTATCCGTAATACATAATATTTTGAATGTGCTTAAACATCAATCAGCGTTAAGTTTTGGCAAGACTCTTTGAATATTTTTGAATATTCACTGGGATTTTTTATCACGCCTTACACCTCTTTTACGCATATCGACCCCCTCACCCCAACAAATAATATTCTAGAACATCTCCTTACACCTCAAACCAAAGCATTGCTGTTTTATTTCGACGTAACAAGATCTCAGGCGTCTCATGGGGAGTGATGTGCAACTTGATGGCGGATCCTGGGATATGACGCCTCTTAACTCTCACTCCCAATTTCTTAAGCTCGCTACACACTATCGTCATTTTACTCCGCGTTCGTCGAACAGCGTTGCCCTAACGACGTACGCTTCTATTCTATACACATTATTCGTCGTTTAGTTCGAAGAATACCATGAACGAAGATACTTTGTTGGCAGTAGAGGCTGTTCTTGCTGGAAAAAATTGTAGGAAAAAAAACGTGTATGGTGAAAACCCTTTTTTGTGCACAACAGGTACATAATTCACTGCCTAACGACGAACGACGGCACATAGTTTTCATCCACACTATCGTCGTGCAGCGTACAGCGAACAGCGAACGGAGAAAAATCAAAATGGATTTGATTTTTCGCTGTGGCGAAAAACGCGGCGGCGTTGTCATCCACACTGCAATTTTCTATAGCTGTCATAGAGGCTTGGCTATCTATAGCCCCTGCTCGATGCCCTCGGACGTCTTAGGCTGCGGTTACGCTGGCTGAAAGTTGGTGATAGTCCAGATGGTGCCAGCTATTACAAGAAAATTAAACAAAGTAACTGATCCAGAGTGGTTAGGCTAAAGCTTGCAAGCATTCACACTATCGTGAACATTCATGACAGCGTGATAGAAAATCAAATTTGTTTAGTTAGCTGGCACCAGTTCAATAGATTCAAAAATGGTTTTGGGTCTTATCCTGTACTGTAGTATTCATAAAATCGATCTTCATCTTGCCTCAACTCCATGTGTAAATTATGGAGCTCGCCGTGTTGTGATCATTTTTTAAAAATGGAATGAACAGCTAATTCTCTACTTTTACATAGCACTTAAAATAACTGTTTTATGTTAAAAATAGCATGTCTTCAAATTACTCATTCATTATGAAAAATTGCCAAGTATTACTGAAGAAATCACTGAAAAATTTGTACCAAAAAACGATACTAACAGTCAACAGACCAAATCGATCCTAGATAACTATCACGATCTATTTTGCGGCATAACCACTAAACAGTAATATCTTGGATTGTAACAGCTGGCACCAGCTGAACTACCACGAACTATCAGCTAGCGTAACCGCAGCCTTAGAACCGTCGGTGAGTATCCTCGGTGAACTTCCTCACGGCGCACAATGGTTCCAAATGCCGAAAAGGTGGCCAAAAGCCCTTGAAATCGATCTTTGATTTGGGGACTTTTTGGGTCTAGTTATGTAGGTTGGTACCTAAGATATTAGAAACAGCGTTTTATAACGGTCAAACTTGCATGGGAGGCTCTCGGGAGCCATTGTAACGTGAGCGTCTGGCACACGAGGACCTCGGCGCAGTACATAGTGAAACTGGTTTTTTGTGTTAACAGTGATCTGGAATCATTTGAAATGGCTTTTGCTAACGAAAGTAAGTACATACTTGTAAACGTTATTTCATATTGACAATCAATTTTCTTAATTATTTTAGTAATGCACCATTCAAAACAAGCTTTTTAAAACATCCCGTTGTAAACGTCAATGTTTAAAATTACATTATACTCAAAAGTCCCACGGCATCCCACTCTCTAACAAGTTTTGTCGCATTCTTGAGATCTTTCTCTATAACTTGGAAGTTTCAAAAGTTGCCCCAGTTTGCTCCGATTTGTTTAATTTAAATAAAATTTCATAAAATTTTGGCCATTTTATAAGAACTTTGTCCGCCATATTGGATCCGCCATTTTGTTTTTTAAATTTTGAGTAGCAATTAGTAATCAGCAGACTCGAAATACTCTTCATACCAAATTTCATAAAAATCTGACCACTTTATAAAAATTTTGTCCGCCATATTGGATCCGCCATTTTGTTTTTTTTTATTTTGAGTGAAGATTCGTATTCAGCGACCTCAAAATACTATTTGTACGTAATTTCATACAATTTGAATAACGTCTACATATTTTGGCCGCCTTTTCGGGATTTAGAACCACTGTGCGGCGTGTCCGTTTCTTCATTCTCTTCAAATAGTGGGAATATGTAGTGTTATTTTTAATATGCCTGGTGAATTATATGGGGAGAAAGTGTTCGTTGCCCAGAGCACATATGCGATATTAGGTCAAGTCGAATAAATTCTTCGCAGCCTGACTGGGGTTTCAAAAGACCAAGACTTTGCCTTCCTTCATGGATTTCCTGTACAGTCCTAGTTTTTCCAATGGAAAGGCGGTAGCGGGATAAGAGGGGTCTGGCGGCCCCCACCGGATTCGCTACAACCGATCCGAAAATCTTGAAGAGGGTCGAAAAAAAAAAATTTGAGATTTTTTCCGACCCCATGGACCCCCATGAAAACACCATAACCTCAAAAAATGTGATTTTTTCATATTTTAAGTTTTTTTAAGCATAAAATTTATATTTTAAACAGGTGTAACGCATCTAAAATATTTGTTGATTCGTGGAGATGTTACCTGAATTTTTTCAGATTTTTTCGTTGAGTTAAAATATGTGAAATATGAGTTTGAATGCAAAAAAAATCGTAAAAAGACGCTATGTTGCGTGAATAAGTCTATGGTTTTTAGGTTTAGTTTCATTCTTATTTTTGGTGTTAAATAGCTTTGAAAGCGACAATATTCCTCTTTCGCCGATTTTTTGAATAAAACTCGAATTAATAATTTTTATGGTTTTTCGACAATATAAAAGTGTCTTTGATGCAGTGCGTCCACGCTATAAAAAATGGATCAAAATAGGGGTTTTTGAGGTCGCTGATCACGAATTTAATGTCAAAAAAAATTGTTGGCGTGTGACAGCTGTCAAAAACGCTGTCAACAAATAAGCCTAATTATTCATTTTTTGACATTTTCGTATAAATTGCTTGAAATGTGGTATATATAGGGGTTTTCGAGGTCGCTGATCACGAATTTGATGTCAACAAACACTTTTGACGTATAATAGCTGTCAGAAACGCTGTCAACAATAAGGCAAATCATTCATTTTTTGACATTTTCGTATAAATTGCTTGAAATGTGGTATATATAGGGGGTTTCGAGGTCGCTGAACACGAATTTGATGACAAAAAACTGTTTTGACGTATGGCAGTTTACAAAACTCAGAATCAAACTTATTTTTTAAATACTTTTACAGCCTTTGAATTACAATTATAGTTCGATCCTTATTTTAACAGGTTGACAACTGTAAAAAATAAAATTAAGAATATCATTAAGTCATTTCGAAGAATCTAAGGTTTCTTCTTAGAATAGAGAAGATAAGGAACAGAAAATAGCGTACATGTATACGGATTCGAGGGAAACAGTTGGATTCAAGAACCTCTCACTCTAAAAGAAAAGAAACAACCATATGTTCATAGGTTTCATACAGATCCCGGACAGAGGCGTACCGAAATTCGTTCGCGTTTGGTCCAAACATTTTCAGCCAAGTGATGTGTTCTCGTTTGGATGGTTGCTGAGAAACGCAATCCCCTCCCGGTTTTTGACTAAATATGATACCGCCATTGTCCGGGATCTGCAGAAATACTATTATTACAAGAGTTAGAAAGTGTGTTTAAAAATTGTGCTAACTCCTCTGCGTCGATTGTACACGTATTCGAAAAAACCTGTAGTTTGGGAATTTCATCAGCATAGAAGCGTTCACCAATGAGATGTTCAGAGCAACACCGATTGTTTTTGGGAATAAAAATTCTCGAATGAGTAAAAGCCTGTATCCAAGCTTTGAATGGAACGACAATTTTTTTTTCATTCAGGACAAGACAAACGCAACAAGATTTGTGGGACGCACTAACTCTATTCAACGGCATAACTATCAATTCGCGTTCTTTTTTTTCTCGGATAACGAAAGTCGGGTCATTAAACGAAGACGATTGTGACAGTGATGACGAAGATCCTGTGTCTGATTGTGAATGCTGGATCGGCTGATGTGTTGGTTGGGAATCATTACCTGATACTGACAAATTCGACGATTGTGATGACTGCTCTTCTACTGGATAGACTTCTAGCGGAATATTTTCTGGTTCTTCTAGATGGACCTCGGGCGGGAGATTTGCTGATTCTGCTTGATCGACTTCTGGCGGGAGATGTGCAGGTTCTACTGGAGCGTCCTCTGGCGGGGGATTTGCAGGTTGTACTGGAGCGACTTCTGGCGAAGGATCTGATGGATGGCTGCGGCTCGTCGATGGTTGATCAATTTTTGCCTTTTTATATGCTTTTGCGCGACAGCTGTTGCATAAAATGTCTCCTACATTCATTTTTACACCCATAGTGTTGGAAAATGTTTGGACTTCAGCATCTGACGAAATGATTTTTTGCTGTCCAGAATCGTAACGCAGCAAAGTCTTGCATGAAACGCATCTTTTTTGGACTAAAGATCTTCGTTTCTTAGGTGGCATCTTACATTAAGTATTGATAAAAAGTGATTTTATAATGTAAATGATAAAAAAAGTTTAATTGGAACTATAAGAAAAAATAATCATTACCTTTCATACAAAGTGTTGAAGCAAGCAGGAAAAACAATAATTTTAAGACGGATATTTGATCAACGAAGGAGATTTATATACAACGAAGCGACACTTGACACGTGTATGCGACTAACGCTGAGAAGAGAAATAACGTTACAGTGATCTAGTGTTGCTCTGACGCTCTGATGCTCTGACGCGTACGCAGTGGGGCCCAACTGAATGTTGGGCCTGAGGCCTCGAGTGCGTAGTGGGTGTAGTCAGGTAGCTCCGGCAGATGGCAGTTCATTCAACAGATTTAAATGTTTAAACTTACAAATGACGATGCAATTACTTATATAAATAAAATCAGTTATATTATAAAACAATATATAAATTCATGAAAATTAATTTTTAATAATAAAATTATATAAACGGCAGAAGTAATATACCGTTTTTGACGGTTATACGTTAAACAGTTTTTCGACATCAAATTCGTGATCAGCGACCTCGAAAACCCCTATATATACCACATTTCAAGCAATTTATACGAAAATGTCAAAAAATGAATAATTAGGCTTATTTGTTGACAGCGTTTTTGACAGCTGTCACACGCCAACAATTTTTTTTGACATTAAATTCGTGATCAGCGACCTCAAAAACCCCTATTTTGATCCATTTTTTATAGCGTGGACGCACTGCATCAAAGACACTTTTATATTGTCGAAAAACCATAAAAATTATTAATTCGAGTTTTATTCAAAAAATCGGCTCGCTCACCAGAATCGACCAAATGAAGCGCTGTTAGTCTCATTCGAAAGAGGAATATTGTCGCTTTCAAAGCTATTTAACACCAAAAATAAGAATGAAACTAAACCTAAAAACCATAGACTTATTCACGCCACATAGCGTCTTTTTACGATTTTTTTTGCATTCAAACTCATATTTCACATATTTTAACTCAACGAAAAAATCTGAAAAAATTCAGGTAACATCTCCACGAATCAACAAATATTTTAGATGCGTTACACCTGTTTAAAATATAAATTTTATGCTTAAAAAAACTTAAAATATGAAAAAATCACATTTTTTGAGGTTATGGTGTTTTCATAGGGGTCCATGGGGTCGGAAAAAATCTAAAAATTTTTTTTTTCGACCCTCTTCAAGATTTTCGGGTCGGTTGTAGCGAATCCGGTGGGGGCCGCCAGACCCCTCTTATCCCGCTACCGCCTTTACATATATGTATGTATTTTGTACTGATCTCTAAGAATTTTGATTTTTTTTAGAAGATTGACAAAAAGTAGCATTCATTTTGTTAATAGCATATTTTTTGGCGATAAAACTCTTATTCTTTTCCAGGCCAAATTAATGATAACTCAAGAAACTGATTTGGGCCAAATGCGGAGGTCTCCTTTTTTATGTGAAAGACTAGCCTTCAGAAGTAATGCCCTTTTGGACTGTAGAGGGCTCTCAATATCATTGAGTGCAATGTCGTATAGCAACCTATAATGGGAAAGATAGTAGAGAAAACAAAGAAGGAACTGACAATGCCAACACGCAGATTTATTCCACCAACTAATCATCCAGTCAAAGGACATATGGATATCCTTAACGGTGTCCTAAACATTTCAACTGCGGTTTCAGAGGAAATTCAGGGCGATTATTCTGCGTTGCTCTGAGTGAAAGGAACTTATCCTTCCTGGGGTACAAAAAAACATAGTTCAGAGTGTGGTGTTGAAGGACCGAACTCCAAGGTCTGGATTGCAGTGGGTAGGTGGCCCTCTGTTTTCCAGACCGAAATACAACCCATTGAGGCCTGTGCTAGGCTCTACAGTGAAAAAGGTTTGAAAAGCTCCAAAAATCGAATTTTTCGGACAGTCAAGGTACCATCAAGGCACTCTCATTGTGGAACTTTTCGTCCAAAATATTTGTAGAATGTTTTGACGTACTCCAGTGCCTGGCCATAGCGTCTCTCTCCGCTGGGCCCTCAGACACTCGGATATCGAGGGCAATGAGGCTGCAGACAAGCTCGCGCGGGAGGGGTGACAGACGTTGGACCAGCGCCCGGAACCCTTCTGTGGCATGTCATGGTCCACCTCCCTACTGGGTAGAGTTGAGGCGGATTTACACGAGGTAGTACATGTGTCCCATACCCTATGGTAAATTGTACTAAGGCCTCAATTTTTTTAAATGTCCCGGTTTAAAAATAATGTCCTACTGGTATATGAGCGGGTATCTAGATAGATGATTGTGAGATTGTAAATACGAACGGGAGAGACATTTCTTAGTTTTTTTGAGGCAGTGAAATTTCGTACTGAAGAGACATTTCTTATTTCTTTTGCGGCAGCAAAATTTCCAACTTGAAATTAGGCGAGGCGAGATTGTAAAATATAAATATACATTGTGGAGACATAGCTTTCTTACCTCCTCTGAGGAAGTTTAATGCATAATAGAATCAAGCACGTAAAAAAGCTCTTTATTGATGTTTATTTTCTTTCATTTTTAATACGATTTTTTGTGATTTTGACATTACAATGGCACCTCGCCACATTTGAAGTATGACGTTGTACTGACTCAAAAGAAAAAAAGCGGAGGGTATCTACATAATGAGTCTAACTTGGCCGCATATTCATGGCAAATGGCAAAGCTGGTTTTTGTAATGAGACAAGACAGAAAAGAGATAACGAGAGTTATCTAGGATTGAAAACTGAAAAGGCGAAGGAGCGGCACTGAGTGTATTCGAACCACGGACCTCTGGAGTGGCAGTCAGGCGGTTTAATCCGTAGATTTCGAGGCCGGCAACTTAGGTCTGCGACTAATATTGGAGCTCAGCGCAACTTTTGGCTAATATACAGTCATCTCTGTGATAAGCCAAAATTCTTTCAGCCCGTTCAGCTGTCTTAGAGCCATCAAGCTTTGACTTTCAAGAACTAGAAAATATTGGAAGATAACTCCCAGTGAGTTGTAAAGTAATAATATGAAAGGTTAACATTTTCTGATTTCGGGTCATTATTTTATTACGAATTATACTTAATCCCTTTGTGTATATTTCATCACTTTACTAAATTAACACCGCATCAAATCTGCACGAAAACAAACCTCGTCATTAGCATTGTGCGAAACTAAGTAGCTTTAACCTAATTGAACCTTAATTTAACTGCAAATTAAATTTTAAACTGTTGCCATCTTTATTTATTGTAAAGTCGACGTAATCTCCTGTTAGCTTAGCACGTTTAAGAAAAAATGTTTTGAGTACAAGCATCAAAATTGACATTGCGGAAACTAATTAGCATCTAATTAGGACTTATTTTTTATCATAAGCCAAATTTAATGCGACTCACTTTGACCTGCCAGGTTATTAGACGCCCCCTTTTTTAGGCGTGTATACACGTTTTACTGAGTTGGGTTTGACCTTAACCTTAAGCATTTTTATGGCAGTCTTGCTGAAAAATATCAATCTGTCGTTGAACTTAAAAATGGAGGTGGACCAGGTACGAAATTAGATTTTTTTTAATGAGTAACATTATTTGTGGACCGCTTTTAAATGGAACACGTCGCTCCAGTTTTGAAACAGTGGAACCTAAACTTCCTTCCGGGATTTTGTAAATATATTATAAATTCTTCATATGTGATGTGAATGTGTAAGTGCTTAGGTGCGTCTTTTTTCATACATTGCAAACCGCTACCATATAATTTCCGTTTTCCGGGTTTTTATAATTTCGAGCTTCTACTGCTAATACTACTCTTGCCTTTTCCAATATTTTAATTTTTCTTTCAAGCATTTCTTGGTATCTCCACCTTCCCATGGGGATTCTAAAGAATACAAGGACACGCTCCTTCCGACTAAAATTTTTCTTTTTCCTCCCTTTGCGGAAATGTGATATAAATTTTGCCCTTAGCGCCCCCAAAAATATTCCCGGAGGCATGTTAGGGAAGCAAAATTAGTTTGCGGGCTTCTGAATTTTTAAGTGGAATAATTCTTATTTATGTGCCTCTGCACAGGCCTACACCAACGACGATATTTCGAAAGGTACTTTACTTGCACGGAATGTGAGGAAGCGACTATATACGTACTAAATGAAGGGCGTGGTAAGTGCTACAACTGAAGAGTACTGCTCCCCCCCTTTTTTTTGAGAACGCACTAAAACCGCATATCTTATGTGCATATTTGCAAAAGGTACGTCCTTAATAGCGCAATGTTTATAGGCTTTGCTTTGATACATACTATGCCTATGAAAAGTTTGGCTTATTTCATTTTCATTAGTACTTCATTTCTTTCATTCATTCGTGTATACATCATTTTCATTTAGCTTCAATTTTTTCATTAGGAAAACGATGATTCTAAAGGGAATTGAAGCATTTTATTCCTAAACATATTTATAAAGTGTCTTGATGGTCGTTAATCTTCTCCGAAAAATTTCATTACTTTCAAAGAAGTTCCATTGGTGGTAAAATGTAGAGGTTGTGCTAGTCCCTGAAAAGGGACTTTCTGGGAATGGTCTTGATTTTCTTGAGTATTGCTCGCTAATTTCCCAATCCGTTTTTTTCATAATCTATATTGCCATGGAATTTTTCGTCCTTAGTGACCGTAATCTAGGATTTTTGTGTAAATTATTTTTTCTTCCTTTTTCCCTTTTTATTTTTATGCAGGAATTAAGATTATCTACTGAAAACCCACTTATGTATTTGAAAAGGTTTCAAGTAGTTACACGTGAGTCAATGCTCTCATATTTTGACTGCAAACAGCTTTCTCAAATAGATATAATTTCACAAATTTCCTTTTTCATCTCTTCGTTTGAATGATTCTTGCCCCATTCGAACGATATCTTTGCAGATAATCTCAACATAATTTGGCATGGAAAAATTTTGTTGAGAAGATAAGACGATAATACGTTTACCATAAAATGTTAATAGAATAAGGTCACTTTTTAGGACTGTTTACTTGGACACCAGATATAGAGATTAACTGGATCTTGATCCTTATTAAAAAAGCATAGTGAAGCTGCTTTTTGTTATGCAGGCTTTTCAAAAACGTTAATATAGCTGCCCTTAAAAATTAACAAAAACAACTATAATATTTTCTAACGGGATTTGTCTAAACTTTACTACTAGTAGAGTGAAAATGAACAAAAAAATTGGTGATAAGTGATGTAACCGGAACTTCAAAATTTTTTTATATCTTCATTTCATACATGCACCTGAGTCGAAAACCGAAAAGTTTGGAATAATCAAATGTGAGCATAACGAGAAAAGTGCATAAAAGTGCATTTTGAGTGCATCGTAACACAATTTTGGTTCTATTGGTCATAGAAAAACACAAAAAAAGGAAAATATTCGTGAGTAAAAGGGCTATCGAACTGGTGGGGCGATATTATGTTAACAATATTTTCTAACCTCAAAAAATTCAAATTTCTCATTTTATTTATTTTTTAACTAAAAATGCATTAAATAATGAACAAATCGGTGGATTTTCATAAAAATTGGAGAAAACATTTATTTTAATGTTATAAATATCCTATTAAATTTTCAAAAATAAAATTTCATTTTGAGGGCCAAAATTGATCATTTTCGAAAAATATTAAAACCCTTGTAACTTAATGAGAGATGGTCCTAGCGGGAACTTTTTTTTCCTAAATGTAGGTTTTTTATGTACTTTCTAGTAAACATATACCGGAATCGGTTTATAATGTTTAAATGTAGCTTTTTTTTAAATTAAAAGCAACAAAAAATTGAATTTCGTTTTTTTAAACATTTTATCATCCACTCGGACCATACTTCCTTCCTAGAATTTCATTAAAATTTATTTTACACAAAATCTTTATAAAAATCTTATGTAAAAGAAACGGTATAAACGAAAAAATGTTAGAAAAAGAAATGTCATGTTAAAAAAATGAAGTTTCTTTTTTATTTTTGATTTTAATTTAAAAAAAAAGCGAGATTTATACTTTATAAACAGATTTCGGTATATGTTTACTAGAATGTACATAAAAAAACCTACATTTAGGAAAAAAAATTCACGCTAGGACCATCTCTCATTAAGTTACCAAGGTTTTAATATTTTTCGAAAATGATCAATTTTGGCCGTAAAAATGAAATTTTATTTTTGAAAATTTAATAGCACATTTATAACATTAAAATACATGTTTTCTCCAATTTTTATGAAAATCCACTGTTGGTTCATTATCTAATGCATTTTTAGTTAAAAAATAAATAAAATGAGAAATTTGGATTTTTTGAGAAAATATTGGTAACGTAATCTCGTCCCACCAGTTCGATAGCCCTTTTACTCACGAGTATTTTCCTTTTTTTTGTTTTTTTTCTACGACCAATATAACCGTAGACATTTAAAAAATAGTGTTACGATCCACTCAAAATTCACCAAAAATGCACTTTGCACTGCAAATTAGGATAAAAGGGTTTGTACAATGATTCACATTCACAGCTTCAAGATGCAGTGCTCAAATAAAGCAAAACTCAGCTGAAGCTTGTAGTTTGAAGCTTGCAGCTTGACGCTTGCAGCTTGAAGCTTTCATTGCATGGTGAGCAAAATTCGATTTTTATGTATAAGGAGAGGGCATACACAAAAGTTTTGGAAATTTACAAAACTATGAAGTAAAAGCTCCAATACTGATTGTCTTTTTACATCCCACATAATGTATATTTACTACACAGTTGGTAAAAATACGTAAAGTAGAATTGGAATATTCCTAATAATATATATTGCAAATTTACAAAACTGCTTGTGAATAAAACTTCCAGTATTTTTTTTTGTAAAATTACCACAGAAATTTTTTACAGTGTACGCTTTTCGTACGCCATCGATTCTTACGAAAACGGAATCTGTAGGGCTGTAGGCAAATAATATTCTTTCGAGCATGCAACCTCATTGCCTTGAAGTTCTGCAGGTCAGAACTAAGGCAAGTATTGAACGCTGAGTGTCCATTGAGTTTTCAGCGATCAGTGGAAGTCTCGCGATCGAGCAAGATCTGCTGCTGAAAATTGTTAGTCCGTTTTGATTGCCATGCGAATGCTAAATAAGGCGCAATCAAAAAAATAGTATGTTATAATAACAATAATTTAATTGTTTTGAATGCTTAAAATGCTTAATGTGGCGACCCGACTACGAAGTGTGTTTAACGCCATCTACATGTTAAAAACTATCATTCACAACAACATGTTACTGAAAAGCCACTGTACATAAACGAAATTAAAACACTTCACCAAGTTTAGAAATTAAAACACTTAGACCAAATTTAGATGTTAATTTTAGGAATTGTTTTTGAACGTTAAGTTTAGGAATTGTTTTTGAATCTAAGTTTAGTTATCATTGTACAGCCTTCGGGTTAACTTGTAATAAATATAATCTACATATTGTACCCTCCTTTATTAAATAATTCCTATGAGGATTAGGAGTCGAGTCCCCATATTAATTGTGTATGTGGCGCCATCTATTAGAATTTTAAACGAACTCTAAATTGTAACGATTTATGCAGTAATTTAACAGCACGCCATCTATTAGTTAAATTTTGAACGAACAGTAACTGAAGACCTTATGCAAGTTTTGAACGAGTCAGAAATAGAGAACTCTCCAAATGGAGGTGGAAAGACATAGAAATTTGACAAGGGGGGAGCTTTGGATATGTAAATGCAGTGGCGATGGCACTTTGAAGTCAGTTTTAATTAGAAAAGCAATAAAGGCGTTCTTAGTGAGCAAAGTGACCTTAACCGCAATTAAGTAGTGAATTAAAAGGCGATACTTAAGAGTTATTTGTGAGACTGTGATAATTAGCGAACTTTAAGAATTCTCTTGCTAATAAAAAGTTTTTGTGTAAACATTTAAAAAGTGTATTCCTTAATTACTCCTGCGAATCTGTTAAGCGTTAAAACGGAACAATATTCATTTATACATATTCGTAATGGTAGGAAGTTAGTCGTATGGATAACAAGATCCTCACATAGTTACAATACCCGACATTTGTGGAGTCGTAATACACGGTCCATTAAGGTGACGCGCAGGGTCAAACCAACCCCACAACTGCTTTATTGCAGCACTTGTGTCCTCTGTCGCAGAGCCTATTATACTTACTTTCATATATTGTAATTTATTATGCTATTGAAGTAATAGACCTAAAAATATAAGCCACATAATGAACTTTGGCTAAATTACCCAAAAGTAAAATAAAATTGTCCCATGGCAACAGAACTTGCTTGAATAAAAACGGCCGACGCATACTGAAATTACAATTGAAATTCATTAAAGCCGAGAATTTTTATTAAAAATAAAATTTGAAAAACCACAAATATGTTTTTTATGTAAATTTATAATAAATGCCTTTCGTAACAAATTCGTATTAATGGCCTCGTTAAGCACGAGCAATCATATCTGCTGTTAAAAAATGATAAGGTGATGAGGTTCACCGCTCATATATACAATTTCGCAAAAGTAAATTTCTTTATACTATATGAACTTTCATTGCTATTTTTTTTTATCAAATAAAATCACACAAAAGACCCTTCTTTCGTCAATTCATTTACAAAATCACCTCTCGTTCCGTTTCACCGATGATAAATACTCAAGATTTGAATAAATTTGCTTTAAATCATATAAATATCAACATCTCTCAATTGAGAGATATTCAAAAGAGGAAAACGTATTTACATTTTGTCTATTTAAAAAAAAATGTCCTTGTTAAAAAAAATTATTCTGTCCCAGTTTGTAAAAATTTTGTGTCAATTCCAAATATTCTATTTATAATACATATGTACATTATAGAAAGATTTCTATGAAATTTCCAGGTCCATTCACATAATTCCCCACCCATCTTCTGGGCGCTCTTTAACAAATACTACGTATCTAATAAAATATAATGTATATAAAAAAAAATACTGTTCGTCATCAACCTTGAATATAAACATCTTCCACTTTGCTGACAATTACGTCAATTCTGTGAAAAAAGCAAGGCATCCCTTCGTCAACATTTAAAAAGGGACAAATGAATTTCAATAAGGCTGTTCGTACCTATCTTGTGAAAAATTCAAATGGGTGAAAGGGAATCAATGACAAAAGGACAACAGGCCTCTGGGTAAAAAATTTTCTTTCTCTCAATGAATCCTTTTTTTTGTTGAATAAATTATACATGGTGAAATGTTTGTGAAATAGGGAAAAGTGATAGCCAAGAAATTTGTCAATTTAGTGATGATGACGAATCTAGTAGAGCAATGAGGAAAATTTCAACATAGATTTAAGTGCCCTTTTATTTCAGGTCCATCCCCTTTTTATCCTTTATATCCTTATATATAGTAGTAAACTTTTAATGTAACAAAACATTTTACCGCTTCAACTTCCTTGAACACCCTTATAAGGTTTTTTCCGGCCAGCTTTCCAATATCCTCTTCTGTCCATTTATCAGATTGGAGAAGCTCTGCGAACAGATAGGGATACTTCGACACGTCCTCTAATCCTTTTGGTACTCTAGAGAGAAAAAAAATAGAAGAGAAAAAAAAAATAAATATATAGGAAGCGTCATAAAAAACTATTTTCAACACAAACAGGATACAGGATAAACATGGGTATGTTTAGGGAAGCCTGGTGAAATAGTAGTGAGGTAAGAAGGGGATCCTTTATCTTAATGCGAAAATGTTAGGGACACTATAAGCATTATTTTATGTAAATTGAGAAGCCTTTTCTTCCGTATGGAAAAATAAATCACGGGAATTGCCTTGGCTTTTGCTTGGCACTGCAAACACTTACCACTACACAAATAATGGATGTTAAAGTGGGACAGATTTGTAAATATATGTTACCCAAAAAAATAAGGAAAAAAAACCATTGTGAATATTAACTTACAAATTAACACCATCGTATCCAGCACCGATGCCCACGTAGTCTATTCCGGCTACATCCCGAATATGGTTTATGTGAGCTGTGGATAAGAAAAATAATATTTGTCCTGTTGGTATATATTTCGTCACATATATTTATTTTTTTGAATAAGAAAAAAAAGCGACTGCTACATATATTGCTGTCATGTACAAACCTACAACATCCCTGAGGCTGGCCCTTTCTGAGCAGCTTACAAAATGTGGATAAAATGCCACCATTACAAGTCCACCGTTAACTGCCTATATAGAGACGAGCCAGGAGCAAGCGTTTGAGAAAAAGGGACATTTTTGAGCTTTCATGGATATATACGTTTATATCTTCAGTGAATTTACATAAAAATTTTACAATACAACCACAACACAAAAAAAAGTATACCCCCCAAACCCCACTATCCTTTACACAATTCATGATAACAAAGAGAGGACATATTCCAGTCCCACCATTGTATTACGTGTGTATATCTACAATCTACATGTAACAAGAGAGCATGCATTGCTACGTGAAGCATTGTGGTGGAAAAAGGATTCACGGAAAATTAATATACATACTATTCTTTTTAGAACGTGATCTGGCACATTTCTGGAACTGTTGCATATTGCATGCGCTGAGGAATGTGAGAAAATTACTGGTGCTTTTGATGTTATCAGGGCGTCCAGCATGGTCGGAACTGACACATGTGACAAGTCAACAATCATTCCCAGACGATTCATTTCGTTTACAACAAGCTGAAAAAAAAATTGCGGTAGATTATTTCGGTATATGTGGGGCGGATGTGGTCCTTTTGTTTCATTTATCATAAAATTAACACTTACCATTCCGAAATTTGAAAGCCCCCCAATATGGGGGACTTTACCTGGCTCATCTACCTTGCAGCAGTCTGCCCTGGAAGAGAAAAATTAATTGTATTTGTTTATTTAATGATGGAATCAACTACAAGTGAGTTTGAAGAAATTTATCTTATTTTAATTGCTAATTTTAATATCAAGTACCGACCGAAGGGGCGGACTAGTCTATAGTTACTTCAGCGAGGTGATGGAGTTTCACGAATTCGAAACTAGAAGGCTCTTTTGAGGGACATCGAATCGGACCACTGTTTGTGGGTCTCCTTTCCCCTTCTGAACACGGGTGCAGAGATCACACGGTGCTCCCAAGCGGTCACCCATCTAAGTACTAATGGCAACGAATGCTGCTTATCTTCTAACGATCTATTTTAACTAACTAACCAAAACTTTTGCGTGTCAAATGGGAAGCGATGTGCAATAGAAAGCTAATGGCACGACTTCGGATACGAGGCTTATCAGTTTTCACCCCCATCTGCTACAATAACCATCACGTGGTGACGCTGTTAACTGGCGCTGTGGACGGTGTGCGGTCAATCTCATCGGTAACGAGGAGTGCAGGTGATATATTAGGAGCTAACCATGCAAAGCCTACCAATGCAAGATATAAATGCTATTGTGTCGTAATGGGTAGTTTGAGCATTGTTACATAAGATTTCCCTCGGACACCGAGCGCACACCAGTCGTAACATACAAATTATTCTGATGTGGAGGCTCTGTCAGGATAAACATATCTCTCTTTCCCTTTCATGGGTCTTTTATGACTCAATTTAAAAAACAAAAAAATAATAATGGCGAATTAGTGAGTTGTGAACGTGATGCTAACAGTGTCGGCTCGGAGCTGAATGGGGAGTCCCTGGAGATACTTCGTCCGACATGGAGGATTCGTCCTCACAAACTAGAAAATCTTCTCAGACCACTGAGGATAATGTTGAAGAGCTGTTTGCCAAGGTATAGCTGTGCAGGGCTTCAATCGAAACCAATCGAGCAGTGCCAGGAGAAAGAGGAGGATTGCCATTGCAATAATACCTGCCAACTTTCCTGAGTACCAATCCTTTTAGTTTGCGACTCCATCATGCCTGAGATAGGCAAAACATCCAAAGTTGAATGTCATTAATGGTCATTCGTCTCTCCTGCGCCAGCCAGCTTACCAGTCAATGGCTGGTGTGTACTGTCGCCAAGCTACGAGTTAGGGATGGCTCTAGATTCAAAGCAGTTAAGAAGAAACACCTCCCAAAATTTAAAAGCCCGAGGAAAAATAAAACTCGCCCGTTTTTGCCTGAAACAGCCACGCACAAAGGCGTGCATGTCACTCAAAACATGGGTGGTACGACTGAGTAAAAATAAGACTCGCCAGTTCTTAGCTTGCAACGGGCACGCACAGCCTCAAACGCCTGCATGGCACCCAAAACAGTCATGGTACGCCCGAGTAAAACTCTACTTTTCCAAATGCAATCCGGAACAGGCACGTATCAATAAAAGACGCACCGAATAGTCCAAACGAAAAACGGTACTAAAGGGAGCAAAATTTGAGCTTTAAAAAATTGCTTGCGACGAAGAAAACGAGAAATTATGTTCGTGACCATAAAGGATTCCATTAGCATACTCAATAGACCTGTTCTCGTTCGATAGCGTGAGTCAAGCAGCATTAGACGTGGTTAGTACATACTAAATTGGTGACCGCTTTGGTTTTGGAATGGTCGATTAAAAATAAATTCATATCTGCAACAGAGGCGAACATACCTCTATAGCGTAGTTTAGATTTTCATGCCTGTAGCGGGAATGTGTATATCCGTCTGGCAGGCAGATGCTTTTAAAGAAATTAACCAATTAAATTACTTCTACTCGAAAGGCCCCTAAGAACGTTGGAAAACCATAAGAGGTTCTTACCAGTCTGGAATCACTGAACAGCCTGTTAAAGCGACCTATTGGCATATGATGAGCAAGAAGACTGACCAGAACAGCCAAACTCTGGAATGGTTAAAGTAATTGCAAGAACAACTGCAGTACTGTTTCTATTCTTGAATCTCGGGCAAATCAGAGCAAAAGAACTGTGATGGAAAAAGAGGCCGACTGCTGATTCACAACACCAAAGTTTTGTTGGGGGGTTTCTCTTGCGCAAGTTTGATTACCTTAGTTACAGCAAGCAGTCCCGGTGACATAACAATCGAGGTTTAGGGGAACTACCCGAGTAAAAATAAATGATGGCCTTAGAACGGGCAAATGCCGACTGTGATTGAAACATAGTCCTCGGCCATCTGGCGGTTAACAAAAGGCTCGTTGCAGGACAGTGCGGCGGTACGGGGGGCGATTGACGGTGAAACAACGGCCTTACTGTTCCAATAACGGCCATACGACGGTGGTACGGCGGCCGTATTGTTGCTATTACGGGTATACGACGGTGGTACAGTGGCAGCAACGTGGATATTCGCCCTCCTATAAGAAAATATATTTCACTGCAATTTTGTTTCGGCTATGTTTTTTTTCTTCAAGCCATTAAATAACAAAATTTCCCACTAAAATATAAATCAACACGCACCACACATTTCACGTACAACAAACCGACGACTGGCGAGCTCGTTTCTCTTGTGCATCGATATCTTTAAGTAGGATAAATCGAAAGAACCATTGTACATAACGAAAATGATGAAGTTCCCATAAAACACATTCAACAATACATTTGGTGCAGATTCTTTTTTTGGCTCAAATTTCCCGTCGAATGCCCCTTTCTACAGCTCAGTACTTGGCCTTTTATATATTTTTTGGTCAAATTTGGCCGTCGTAAGGCCGTATGTGCTCCCATTAAAAATGGTTAAAAAGTCGAAGGCCCTCATATGCCCCTTAAAAAGCCAAGCGGCCGGTGTTCGCCCTTTATAAGGCCGGTTTTTATTTTTACTCGGGTAGCCTGGCTAACTAGTGTTATGTCTACGGAAATAAGATGAATCCCGACAACTAACACTAAAGCGAATGGCGAAACTGGTTTCCCGGCTTTAGGAAAAAGTAACTTTGTTGGCATTCTTTAGGTTGATGATTACATAGCTATAATAAGTAGGTTTCTTCTATTCACATTCAACAGCAAACATTTTTAAAATAAGTAAGTTTAGGCTCCTCACTATCGCTGGAAAATGACAGAGAAATGAAGAGCAGACAAGAACTTTGCGCGACAGAGCGTGCGCGTGGGGTCCTACGCCCTTCCGATCCTCCATAGGTGGTAATTTGAGAACAGATCTCCGTTCTGCTGCCCAATTACTGGAGGCTGGCAGTGTTGCGAACCTTACCAAGAATTAACACTGTGGAGTTCATCAGACTTGGTATAGACTAACTATAGAGTCCGGTCATTTCGAATTCTTTTCACCAAACGGGTCGTTGCCGCAAAAGCCGGTTCCGGAACGATGAAAACAGCGCCAGAGCCCGAAAAGGTGGCCAAAATATGTAGACGTTATTCAAATTGTATGAAATTACGTACAAATAGTTTTTTGATGTCACTGATTACAAATCTTCACTCAAAATAAAAAAACAAAATAGCGGATCCAATATGGCGGACAAAATTTTTATAAAGTAGTCAGATTTTTATGAAATTTGGTATGAAGGGTATTACGAGTCTGCTGATTACGAATTTCTACTCAAACTTTAAAAAACAAAATGGCGGATCCAATATGGCGGACAATGTTCTTATAAAATGGCCAAAATTTTATGAAATTTATTTAAATTAAACAAATCGGGGCAAACTGGGGCAACTTTTGAAACTTCCAAGTTATAGAGAAAGATCTCTAGAATGCGACAAAACTTGTTAGAGAGTGGGAAGCCGTGGGACTTTTGAGTAATGTAATTTTAAACATTGACGTTTACAACAGGAATTTATAAAAAACTTGTTTTGAATGGCACATTACTAAAATAATTAAGAAAATTGATTGTCAATATGAAATAACGTTTAAAAGTACTAACTTTCGTTAGCAGAAGCCATTTCAAACGATTCCAGGTCAGTGTTAACACAAAAAACCCGTTTCCCTATGTACCGGGCCGAGGCCCTCGTGTGCCAGAGGCTCACGTAACAATGGCTCCCGAGAGCCCCCCCCGCCCGCAAGTTTGTCCGTTATAAAACGCTGTTTCTAATACCTTAGGTACCAACCTACATAACTAGACCCAAAAAGTCCCCAAATCAAAGATCAATTTTAGGAACTTTTGGCCACCTTTTCGGCATTTGGAACCACTTTGCGGCGTCCGCGATTTCATTGTTCGCAAAGCTTTGGTGGCTTGGGATCCACGTGTGGCTGACCCGATTGAGAACACCTAGCAGCCACTTTGCAGCCACCTTTCTCACAAAGGAAGCAAAGACGGAATGTCGCTGATCAGTATGCCCTATGGTTCCGGTTCTAGCGCGAAGTTATATCTTTATGGCCTGTGGCGGTTTGGACCCAACCGTCATGGAAAAAAGGTTTGGTGAGTTTAATCTGCAGGAGGCTGAAACCCGTGCGAGTTCGGAGTCTCAAGTTCAACGATGTCTATTGTTTTTGGGCATGGATTACAGGCGGTTGAGGGTCGAGCACACAACGCCCTGTTGCTCAACTGATGGAAGATTCTCCCTCCTCCCCCCTCGAAAAAAAAAATAAAAAAATTAAAAGCTCAGAAAGAGTTGGCATTCTCAAACTAATTTGGACTTGGTTTTACGGGACTTTATCGCTCTGGTTGACGTATCCTATTCTCTTCTATCTTTCAATTCGGGTTTACTACTAGACATTGCATCATGACTTGAACGAAATGATAGGCTGGAAGTGCAAAGAGTAATTCCTAAGCCAGATTTAAATACAGAGAGAGCAAAAAGATCTGCTTGTTCAAATAGGGCCTTCTTAAGTTCTCATAGGTGCATGCCAATACAGCGACACCTCTATTTATAACAGGATAGAGGATGCATATCGCTCTACAACACTTGGGGCTTTCATCCATACCATTCTCTGTGTTAGGGATGGGCGATATTAGAAAAACATCGATATATCGGTAAGTAAACATCGATGTTCGATAAACATCAATAAAAAACATCGAAGTTTTGGTGCTAAAATCAAACATTTTTAAAATTCTATATGGAGTGGACCCAGCTCCAACTCGACCCCCGTTTACGGGTTGAACCTGGCTTGAACCTAGTCATAAACGGGGTAAGTATGAATAAAAAAAACGTATTTAACCATAGACTACAGATAAACAGAACGGTAGTAAGTTTGTTTTCTTTTATAACCCTTGAATCAAAAATATATATTAGTGACATTTAGCATAAAAATTAAGAACTACTTCGCCAAATTCGAAATGTGCATTGATAGGTTAAGCCTAGTACGGTGATCGGGCTAAATTTTGCCTCGCCATTTTTATCATTTTTCGGCAAAATTTTGCCCAAGTGTAGAGTGGTGGAGCATAGTGGAAAGTTTTTTCTTTACGTAATTTTGCCTGATCACCGTACTAGGCTTTAACAATTTAAAAGTCGTTTGGAAATTTTACTTTAATGAAGGCTTGTATAAGCTCAATTTAATTTTTACAACAAACAAATGTGGAAACATCGATTTTCGATTATCTTGTTCCCATCATCGATGGATCGATGTTTTAGAGGACTTAATATCGATGTTAAAATTTCGATGTTTTCACGCTCAACATCGATGTTTCCATAACCTCGATGAATATTGACCATCCCTACTCTGTGTGCACCCATACCATTCTCTGTGTTGAAACCATCCGTGTAATACACTTGCCAATCCTGCGCAGGCATGCAATCTGATGGCAATCGATTTCAGCCGCATTGCAGTGGTTATAGCGGATTTCTGTACTTCAAGATGGAGCGAATAGCTCCGCTTATATAAAGATAAGCTTTCTTTGTTTTGTAGCAAAGCTATTAAGCATGGTTTTATGCTACTCCAATGAAGCTCCTACAGAAATCTGCGATATACCATCAGATTGTCCATGCACATGTACTGGTACCAATCATCCTCGACCATCAATTAATGTTATGCATTCGACGTTCTCTGCGGTAAGACTTATGGGGTGCGACAGCGAAGGAGACCCAACCTCCGCTGGAAGGATGGCGTAGACCAGGACGCTCAGAGCATAGGGATGCCAAACTGGATGACATCGACTCAGAATCGGGACCGGTGGAGAGAACAGTTGCGAGAGGCCAGGACCGGATCGCGGTTGTAGAGCCGTTAAAGAACAAGAAGATTCGACGTTAAATCAGCTGTCAGTTTCAAACCGAAGGAAGATCGGTGCAGACTTTATTAGAAGAGATAAGACATACTCGATTTTGAAGACGTAGTATTCAGCATGATTCTTTTCGACTGTGATCGAATTCGACGACTCATAAAGAGAGTTTTCTCAATTCAGCTTTTCAGAAATGATTCGGTACCAATAGCTTGGAAGTCAATTCATCAGGATGTGCTACTCCGTCGAAAGCCGTGCAGATAACTAGATGTTTATAGGTCGCCAGTTGATATTTTCGGTCTAAAGCCATCCTGCTATGGTCTAATATGAAGTTGGATTCAAGATACTCTTTTTATTAATTATGGTCGTCATGGTTGTGGAGAGAATAGAAATAAATGCTAATGGACGGTAATGGGACGAGTTTCTATATGTATAGTGAACTTTTTGGTATGGGCTAGTTTCCAAGAGTCTGGATAAATTCCGCGAATGACAGGAGAAAGAATTTGCGTAAAAGCTTAGCCCAATTTCTTAAATCATCATAGGCGGTGTATTTTCTAGGCTTACAGAACAGAAAGCTCGTTTTTCCATAATTCCAGTCAGTTTTAGGAGTAGTGTTTTTGGGAGCAGAGAATCCGCGGAGAATCTTGAACTTGAACACCGGGACCTCGTAGGATGATGTTCACTTTGATGCAGGTTAATAGTGTGCAGTAAGAAATTGCAATTTTTGCCCGAATCATTTGAGTAACTCAGCCAATTTGCATTGCGAACGTCGAAATCCCCCGATGCCAGTGGCGGATTTAAGCTCGACTGCGCTCTAGGCCCCGTCCGATATGGCGCCTTTTTTGCTTTCTAGTAATACTTTTTATAATAAAACATTTGATTTACGAATAATGAAAATTTTTTATTATAAGCTTTATTAATTTGGGTTAAAACTCCAATTATATCCTAATAATCGATTTCCGGCCTACGTACTCCAATGAAAATGTAACGCACCTCTTATTGTCTAAACAGCTTCTTCTTTTTTTGAATAAAATTTAAAGTGACTTCATTGATATTTACGTTAAACAACTGCTACACCACAATATGGGCTGGGGTAGCTGCAACTACGCCAATCTGCGCTCAACTACTCTGGAGTACGTACTCCAATGAAAATGAAACGCACCTATAGAGGCCATGCACTATGTTAGGCAAGAGTATAGCTTTAACCAACTTCATACGAACAGCTTGTAAGAAGAGGTTACGATGAATACGAAGCCGCCTTAGAATACTATACAGGGTGTACTACGAAAAGTTACAAGCCGGCCGGCTGTGAATAGGATGACTTTGATGACTCATTACTCTGGAAGTTGGTAGGGTAGAACCTTCAACTTTACAGTTTTAGTTAGATGGGAGTATTCTACGTACACTGATACCTTATTTATGAAAATAGTTCATAGGGTTACTAAAATACAGGGTGGTATGCAAAACTCTAAAAAAAACTTCAAAATGCTAAACCGTTACTATTCCCCCCCCCCCCCCATACGATTATTTGCTCGTCGCCTTCTTTGGATGGGAAATTGATAGGTACCTTCCAGGGAGTCTATAAATTAATAATTTAAACAAGGAAATTTTAATCAATAAAATTTGATAACATAGTCTATTTTTTTAATGTCTTCTTTCGTTGTAAAATTTCTTGGGTGTGCCAATAATTTTGAGAGCCACTGTATACTAAACAGTAGAGGGCCTAAGATAGATCCTAGGGGAACGCCAGCAAAAATATGCCAGGGGAGGAAATTAAATGAGAAATCTTCACCTGTTGTGAACGAGCAGCTAAAAGGCTATACATGAGTGTAAGGGCAGAAGAAGGAAAACGAAGTTGGTTTTCAGGTCGCACTGGTGGTGGTGTTGCTATATTCCTTAGGAACCACTTAAAATTTAGGATTATCGGTCACTCTATGAACCTTGGTATATAGACACAAGGGGCGACGGCACGACTTTGGATCTCTCCATTTTCAGAGTGCTTCAGAGCACACAGAAAAACTAAGTTAAATAGATTTTTAAATTTTAATCGTTCTATAAATTTTGCAGCCTCTAAAATTTTGCAGCCCCCAAAATTTTGCCGCCCCTAAAATTATGCCGCCCTAGGCCCGGGCCTCACGGGCGTAAGCGTAAATCCATCACTGCCCGATGCAATGATATAACATTGCCATTTTGTGTCAGAATTCTTATTATCGGTCAAACTCTCATATTGTTGTTAAATAAATCATTTTTTGGTGTAATATTTATATTAAAGTTTGTGTATAATTAGTTGTCTGATCAATATATTATTTTAATATAGTGACCTTTTAGCATTTTATGGTATCATGTCAATTTTACTTAAGTATTATCTAAGTAATAACATAAATTAATATTTGTCCTTATTGCTGTGAACTTTAATTCGAAGAAGTTGGTGCTCTTTATATGTTATAGCCTTTATTTATATCAGTCGAAATTGCTTACTACCATGAAGCCCCAAAAGGCTTATTATACATAAAATTGCCTAATTAGTATGACGTTTGCGTTTTTGGGATATTACATATTCCGAATCTGCCATGATTGGATCGGTTTTATGTAACTGAATGAAATATTATTCAATTTTCATAATGGAATTACTAAAACTATAATATGCGAATTAATGTTGGGTTCTAACTTGGCTTTACCTTGCGAATACACTTTTCCAATTTCGTTAATGAAAAACCCCAAAACAAAATCAATATCGAAAGAAAGCAAAAAAAAAAAATTAATTGAAAACGAAGCAGTAAAAAAGGGAACACTATGAGTCAACAAATTGTAATAAAATCAACCTTTCTCAAGTATTATAGCCAGGAACAAGGCAATATCGAGAAAGTTCATCCACTTAAGAGATACATCTTCATTAGCATCACAAAAATTAATTCCAACCACTTCCATTAGGTTCTATACACATGCAAGGTAGAAAACCATGATTCTGGAATCTAAAGGATTCTTTCGATATAAGAAACTTACCAAGGTGTGTTGCAAGTGTGCGTTAAAGTAAGATAACGTGCTCCTAATTGATAGAACATCCTTAAGACACTTAAGCTTGTTCCAATGGCATGACCTCCTTCGACCCCAATCAGGCTGGCAATTTTCCCATTCTTGTGACTTTCTTCTATACCTAAAAAAGGAAGATAATATATTACAGTATATGTGACAGTTATGGGCGGTCTGAAAAGGATTTTTGTTATCTTTCACTTGCAGAGGACCAAAGGACGACCATAGGGAAGGATTACAACACGATTCAGGATACTTTATTGTAGCTGTAAAGAAAAAAAATATAGTAGTAAAAGGAAGCTTACCTGCGGCAGTTGTCACTAGTGACATGTGCTTCGGATATAAATTCACAAGACGTCGAATTAAATCTATTTGCTCCAATGTCAGCTGAACAGCATCTAAATGTTGTGAGGAACATGGTGCATATGCAGACCAGAACTGAGGGTGAAAAAAATATAAAAAGAAATAAAACATACAGAGAAAGGATCAAGGACGTCTTATGCACACCTTTATTTATATGATATAAAAGATGGTGATTTTATCGTGATCTAAAATAAACATCTTCTTCAGTATATACGTAAGCTGAAGGCTTTGAATCGATATTTTTGAAATGTCTATAACATTTGCACATAGCGTACATAAGCAAAAGCAGCAGCATTCGTATAGGGGGGCGAAAACCTGCTCCAACTCCTCAAGGCGTTCTTCTAGTGTGTGAAGGTAAATATTTGCATGACTGCAGGTGGGAATTTTTCGAGATTGTTATCTTTTAAGAAAATGCTGAATATGCATGCAGGAAATACCCTGACTTGTTTACGCCAAAAGAATTTTGAATTAGGTGTAAAAACAATTAGGGGAGGTTCCTGAATGTTAAGCGAAAATATAGAGACAAGTGAGACATAGATATGGGATGATCTGCGCTTTAGAGGAAGACATTCTGGGTACATTTGCTGGAGAAAAACACAAGAAATATGTGATTCATACTAACGTAGTTCAAGGTATTTTGATATAATTTATATAATTGCTGAGTTTGCAGTATAAAATGTTATATTAGCAATGCATGTGCAATAAAGCAAAAATGGCGCAGTTCATAAAATTTCAAAATGTTAAATATGAATTTCGTTTCGAAGCACCTGTCGATGGAAATTATTGATAGTGGAACTTTAAGTTATGGTTTCAAGACATTCTAGAAAGTTTGATCTAGGGAAGAAAATGGATAATTGAATATACCGACAACGGGACCAAGTTTGGCTTAACACTGGCCCACAGTGGTATCCCCAGGCTGCTCTAAGTGTGGTTAAGGTTCGAGATGACAACTGCTTAGCGCAATAATGGCGCCGTGAGTTGCCCAAGAATAGTATGGCTGGGTTGTGCCAATCCTGGTGCATAATTGAAGATTGAAGTCGACAATAAAAATGGGTAAACCATTTAAGAATTTTCTCCTGTATATAAAGTTCGAGCGTAACCCCTTGTCGATATTATGTACAAAATTCCAATAAGGTTTATTGAGAAGAAGAATGAATGCGTGCGTGGGAAATGCAACGTAAGCAATTTGCGAAGTTGTCTTGGCACAGGGCGCGTATTTCCCTGAGTGTTGTCTTATTGACGATATCAGTAGTAAAATGAGAATAAGTATTGTGGATTTGAAAGATTTAGGAATTTTTTAAAAGATTAGCGTTTAAAGTGAAGATTAAATACAAAATAAGAAGAATTATGGTGGATTCGGAAAATTTGTGAAATTTTTATGCAGGGTGTATCATGAGGAGGGTCAAAGCGGCCGACTGCGGATAGGTTATGGATAGACGAACAAAAACTGGTACTGGTGGGGGCGGGGGGGGGGGGGGCGAAATCGTAACGGTTTAGGAGCTAGGGCGTTTTGAAGTTTTTTTAGACTTTTACATATCACCCTGTATTTTGGTTACCCTATGACCTATTTTCATGAATAAAATAGCAGTAAGAAAGATTATAGGGGAGCTGGGGGTGCTCGGTAAAATGCGGATGAACCTTACGTTTGAATTCTAGGAAGGATGTTCTACGAGCTGGGACAAGCTGGCTAGTCTTGTGTTGCGGAAAAAATATTGCAATGCAGGAAGGTTAACTAAAATGACAAGCTAACTGAAGGTGAGAGGCGCCACCAGTACCCGCTGATGCGTTAGGCATCTTTTTAAGCCGAAAACTGGGTCCAACTGTGGTAGATTTATGAATCCAAAATTGAAGGAGGAGTAACCGGTGCTAGGGTTTATGGGCCCAGATGTTGACTAGCGGTGGTATACGCCGCTGAGGCGACAGCCAATCGGCACATCTGTTTATATAATGTCTAGCAGTCAAGCAGCCCTAAAACCCCATTAGTTTAAGGGCAGTGAAATCAAAGCTTATAAAGAAAAACATCGATTTCCTAAACGCCATCATACCCACTAACATAGTTATCCTGAAGGGGATATCAGGCCATGCAATGTTCGACGGAAATGAACAAGCAGATCGCATAGTAAAAAAATTCAGCTGCACCTCGATCCAGAGTCTTTCTGTGGAACATCCACTGGTCACACGAAAAAGGCTCTTCGAATATGAGGGGGAAAGCGTTCGTCTTACAACTGGACTCACGTTCCAGGTATGAAGACCAACAGAACATGCTCCTGTCAGATATCAGCAGACCAAATGGATAAATGGATACCCACATGTCCAGATACTGTCAGGTAGAAACAGAGATTGCAGAACCTGCTCTCTGCAATTTTGTTGCGCTTAAGAGACGCAGATTTTGCTATACAGGAAAAGCACACTACACTACACCAATGCAAGAGCTATCTTAAGGTTGATCAGTAGCCAAAGTCCGACTCTTGGATAAATATTTTAAGGGGATCTTTTACTGGTCGAAGTGTTTGTTCGAGGACCACTAGATGCCTAACGTCCGCAAAATAAAACATAACAAAACAAACTGATTGACCATCACCAATGTGACAAGCCAATTCGAAATGCTTGCAAGATCAATCAACGTTTAATATGATGAAGTATCGTTAATTTCGAATCTATCACATCTCAAACGAAACACTGAATTATAAAAAAACTTAAAGAGGAAACCTCACAGGATGTTCATCTAGCAAAAATAAATCTAGACTTAATAAAAGGCACAAAGTATGAAAAAGAGCATCAAATTCAAAATGGAATAATTTTCAATAGTCAACGAGTCATGGGACCAAACTTAATGCATCAAACTGTCTTGGCGCGGAACAGCATCACACCTGTTAAAATGAAACAATTAGCCGGACAGTACGTTTATTGGAAGAACATAGATAAAGATATAGAAAATCTTGTCAAACATTAATCAAATTATGATCGAATACGAGAAACCCCTACCAAAGTTCCCGTCCATCACTGAAATGAACCTTCCAAAAATTTTGAAAGAGTTCATATGGACTAGGTAGGGCCATTCCAGAACCATAATTTTTCATAGTAGTTGGTTGGAAGTCCGTTTTTCCAAGAATGCAAATCAACAATTCAATCCTTTCAAGATTTATTTTCAGTTCACGGTTTGCCAAGGATCCTGGTCTCTGACAACGCATCTATTTTCAAAAGTAAAACCTTTACAAGATTCTGTACCAGCCAGGGCATTGACCAAAAGCTCATAGAACCGGACACCCATCTACCAACGGACTTGCTGAACGTAATGTGCAATCTTTCAAACAGAAACTACAGGCCATGACTTCGTCCACACTGCCTCTGCAAAGGAAAATTCAAGAAATACTGATGGGATACAGATCAAGACCTCTTGCTTGTGGGAAGTCTCCATCAGAATTGTACGTCTTCACGAGACCACCCTCACGTGGGAAAACAGCCATGGAGATTAGGAACTATAACACAGAGACTCGAGAAGCTGCCTAAAAACACATATCAACCACTTATTGTCAAGTAAACAACAAAAAAGAGTGACGTTTTATCCAACACTCAGTTGTGCCGACAGACCAGGAAGTGGTTGTTCGGGAGCTTGTTCAAAAACCTTGCTACGCTAAGCTACGATGTAGGCTGTGGTTATGCTGCGTCACTTCACTTAACCACGAAAGTTATTGTTTAACCATTGAGGTTGTTGAACCCACCGTGGTTAACTATGAGTTAAAGAAGGAGAAAAAGATTAAAATTTTCCATAATATAGTCTCCACTAATTGGTTCAATTGTTTTGTATGTGTCCTCCAGGGTTAAAATTTAATTACACCATGGTTAACCACGGGAGTTTTTGAACTTCAAAAAGTTATGCTCGTGGTAATGTTGTAGTTAACCATAACCAGGGAGTTTTTCAATGATAAAACTTTATCATAGTTAACCATAGTAAGGTTTTCGAACAGGCTCCAGATGTTCAACCAGAGCAGACTGAGCCAACAAGAACCAGAACAGACTGAAAGACAACCAGGACCAGAGCAGCCGCCAGAGGGAGAACCAGTAAGATACCTATCCTAAGAAGATCAAGCAGGGAAAGGAAAACCCCAACAAGGCTCCAAGACTACGAAATATCCTTTTGAATTTTAATTTACTTTTGCAATTCAATAAGAGAAAAAATAATATTCTAACTGCAGAGTTTAGAGAGAATCAAGAAACCTGTACTGAATTTATATATTTATTAATAGTCCAGTCAAATTAGTAAATAAAATTGCATTTTAAGAGGTACGGAATTTTTTTTGGCATTTGTTCGGGTACAACTGACAATGATAAAACCAAGTTTGTGGGGTCCCAATGGCTTGGGAAAAGCCGCCATCTTGAAAAAGAGGGACAGCTTGTTTATATTATAGGTTTTTAAGTTCAAATTCGATTTTTTAAACACCAAATTAAATTTTTTTCAAATCAAATTGAATTTTATCAAGTTCAAATTCAAATTTTTAAAATGAAATTCAATTTTTTAGAAGTCAAATTAAATTTTGGTAAAGTTTAAACTCAATTTATTAAAGTACAAATTCAATTTTTTTAAGCCCAAAATCAATTTTTTGAAGTTCAAATTCAATTTTTTCAAACTCAAATTCAATTTTTTCAAGTTTAAATTAAATATACTGGAACTCATTCCAAAGTTGTGGGGAAAAAAATTATCTAAAAAATGAGTCCTCAACGAGCTCTGTAAGTTAATTTGGCTCAAAGTAATGGCCGGTCAAAATTCAACCATGATCGTGTGGTGAGGGTTGAATGCAGTTTTTTGCAATTAACTCGCCAAATGTTAATTTTTTTGGGTTAATGCCCATTAACAAATTTAAAGTCCTAGTAATTACCTTTAGAATGAGCCCTTAATCGTCGTTATCGCTTATGTAGTTTGGGAGCAATCCGAAATAACTGATAACGCCATTTTTTTGAATATTTCGTTAACGGTTGCTCATATGAAAAAGTAGTAAATGGCAGGAATACGGACAATGAAAATATCTTTCTAACGAGGTATTGGTCGAAACTCCGAAATAGATTTATCCTAGGCTACTCCCCGCATATGGTATATCTTTTGCGATATCTTTTTTAACCATATCACGAAAACATTGTTCATTCGAAAAAAATTACATCAAGCGAGGAGTTTATCAAATTGAAAGGAGTATTTCACAATATTTTAGAAGAGTCATACTTGATAGAAGGCCTACAGAAATTAGACTTTAAAGAGTGAGCTGAGAAATAAATTTCATTATGGTCGGGGAAAAGCATTTCAACAAACCATTTATAAGCAATCGGCTCAAATTAACCAGAGTGTTATTTACACTTTGTCCTTCAAACTTAAGTTGTTAGTTTGGGAAAATTTTGTGAAATCAATAATAAATGTTTAGCTCTTGCGTTGGCTAAGTTTCGATATTGAAAAAGTTGTTTGGCTAATTTCTGTTGTTTACCTGTTAAAATTGGAAATGCTTCTTTTAAAATATCAGATCGCTTTCAGCGATAAAAGTCATAAATATCATAATCAGTTTTGCTAAATTGTTAGGTTTTAAGTAGTAAACTTAGAGTTGTGAAGTGTTTTTAATTCGATGTATGTCTCTGTAGGTAAAATACCAGTAGGTTTACATCCTGCTATTGAAATGCGATTCAATAACTTTGGTTTACTCCTAAAATTCCTATCTTCAGAACAATGTACTCCACCCAAAAATGAGACATTTTATTTTTGTTTTTTTTATTTGTGTATGTATAAACTCGTTAACGTAATTTTAGTCCATGGAAATTCACCGGAAAAACGAACACATTATTTCTTTTCTCCTGCCACAATAATCCTTTCTTCTGCTCACTTTCACTTTTATAAAAGATCAAAAAAGAATCCTTCGTTTATTGTGGTTTAAATTCTTTTCCACTTTTACATCCCCACGTAAACCCAGCACAAAGGACCAAATTGAGCAAGAAAAAAGGGGGGGGGGCAAAGGTTCACCTGCGCGATTTAACAATGAAAAAATAAAAATGCCAAAAAATATTTTCCCTTAAGCATCAGATATTGCCAATATGTTGCCTTATGGTTTCTTTGTTGTGTTCACGAGTTCATATTGTCCTGGCGTAGAGGCCATTTGCTGTATCCTGTATATCCTGACAGCCATGGCAATGCCTGTACACCTTCTGTAATTTAGTGTGCAGCCCACCGGAGGATATTTTTCCCGCAGTCTTCTAATATGGATTGTCGTACCTGTAGTATTAGGTTACTGAAGCCGAAAATTTCTCATTACTCCACGGAAATCAGTGGGAGATGCTTGGTTGCTAAGAAGCCGTATTTTGTTATATTTTATGCTTCAATTATTTTTTCAGTTACATAATTATTATAACATTTGTATGTATTTAGTGAAAGGTGGGCATAATAAGATTTCATTCAAACATGAAAATATTGAAGTGGAAATTTAATCAACCACAAAATACGGCAAATGCTTTATGAGTGATGAGGCAACTTAAATGACTTTTAATTAAAACTCAACGATTGGAAAATTGGATTTGATTTCAAAATAGTCAAATCAAATTGAAATTAACATAATGAAATATATTGGCATTTGTTTAATTTGTAATTGGAGTATCTCGGACTGGTGGTAACTCTCGCAAGTCTTCAATAAGAATGATGCAATCAACTTAGCTCAACTCAACTTAAGTCTTAACTGGCATTTTAACCCATCTCTTTATTCAACGCAATTTAACTCAACTATTAACCCAACGCATAACTCACTGAACTCTAAACAACTTATTTAAATTTAACTTATCCCTTAACAAAACTCTTAGCTCAACTCTTAAATCCACCCTTAACTCCACTCTGAATTCAACTTTTTACTCATCTCTTCTCTCACCTCGTAACTCAATTCTCTTATCTCTTCTGTCAACTCTTACCTGAACTCTGAACGCTTCTTTTCAAACAACACGTTACTAAACTCAACTTAACTTACATATCTCAAGATAAATATTACGACTCTTTAGTCAACTCTTAACCAAGCTCTTAAAAATCGACTTAACTCAATTCACCTCAAGTCTTACTTGAAATTTTAATCCAACTCTTAACTCACCTAAACTCAAATAACCTCTTAAGTCAACTTTTAACCCAACACATAAGTCAACTTAAGTCAAATTAATTTATCTAATCTCAACTTAAACCCTTAACTCAACTCTTAATTCAATTGTTCATTTAACTCTCGCAGAAGTCAAAAGGAGATTGGCGCTGGGAAATGCTATTTTAGGCTACGTGCCTAAACATTTCTTAACAAGGAACATATGAAGGCGGACTAAACTAAAACTATACAGAATCCTTATAAGGCCAATACTACTGGATGGATCCGCAACCTGGACATTAAGAACTAACGAAGAGCACCTCCTAGGGTGCTTCGAAAGAAAAATCTTGCGCACTATAGGTATATGGAGGAGTCAACGGAAACGGTGATTGGAGGACAAGATACAATCACATACTGTATCAATTGTATAAAGATCCAAACGTCATAAAAACTATAAAAATTAACAGAATTCGATAGGCAGGACCTGTTGAACGTAGCGGTGATGGCAGCATAACATATAAATTATTATTATGAACAAAAGACCAGATGGACAGAGAGGCACGGGACGTCCAAAAAAGAGATATACAGATAGCGTAAAAGAAGATATTCGAACCCTTGGTATAAGAAATGGGAGACTTCAAGCCAGGGATCGACAGTTCTGGAGGACGATGTTGCAGGAAAGCAAGGCTAATAACAGACTGTGGAGCTATTTATGATGATAAACTTAAATCTTAACTCAACTTTTAACGCAGCGCGTTACTCAACTCTATTTAACTCAACTTAACTGAACTCAAGACAAGTATTACGACTCTTAACCAACTCTAAAAATCAACTTAATTGCTAAGACTAGAGTCTTCACTGAAAATTCAACTCAACTCTTAACTGCGAGAGTAAAAATAAAACTCGCCCGCACTTAACATGCTACAGGCACGCACGCACAGAGTCAAAGCGCCTGTATGGCAGGGTGCGTTCACACTTTTTTTCTAGACTAAAGGCAGCAAAAATGGGCATTTAAAAAAATGTATAGGACGAAGAAGACTCTCTACTCAGTAGACTGGTTCTCGTTCGATTACATAGGTCAAGCAGCATTGGACTTGGTTAGTGGTTAGTTGGGGGACTGCTTGGTAAAACAACACTCGCGTTTGGAATGGTTTATGCCGATGTGGATGAAGATGTTCATGTCTGTAGGAGGAGCGCGCACACCTCTGGCAGTCGAATTTTTAGATTTTCGTGCCTGTGGCGGGATCGTGTGTACCCGTGTGGCATGCGGATTTGTTCGCTATGCGTGCTAGGTGCGGTCGAGTGCATGCTTTTAAGAAAGTTTAATTATTTTTACTCGGTTGAACGCAACTCAACTAAACTGTTAACTCAACTTTTAACCCAAGTCAACTTAACTCAACTCAATCAGTTTAACTTATCTCAGCTCAACTCAGCTCTTAACTCAACTCCTAACTCATCTGTTAACGCAACTCTTAAACCAACTCGTTATTTAACTCAGCTTAACTCAATTCAAGACAAATATTACGACATGCCGTCATGGCGTAACACAATCTCCCGTCACGGTATATGAGTTGGTTTCAATTAAAATAAAAAATATACAGACTAATTATTATTGTTGCATCTGAAACAGGTATCATCCATTTTTCAAACAAAAAGACTAGCCCCCTCAGCTCACTCTCATACCCTGTAGCCTGCAGTATCACTTTTAGCACACTCGGCAGTCTATAAGGTTAGGTTATAAATAGAGCAACTCGATTGTGCAATAATCTTCCGCATTCAGTATTTCCGAACTCGTCCAACATCTTAGTGTTCAAGATCTCGTTGTTTAACGCGACCTGGTTGGAACTGTGAAGTCTGAGTGACAAACCACTAGGTAGGTCATTCAACGTATTTGAGCGATCTGTGTTAAAAATCTCTCGTAAAAGGTTTTTGCAATAGGTCAATTGGTAGCCGTGATAATTTTGGTCCTGAGATATATAACAACTACCAGAACTACCATTACAGTGGTGATATTGAATACTGCCTCAGGTAATTAGTTACCATATGAGCTATCATAAGTACACTGCAAATCCCAGCTTTTGAAAGTGTAGACATTTTTTAAACACTTTTGTAGACATGGTAGACATCTTTTAAACACTTTTAAGTGTTTTAAAATTGTCGACAACGTTAATCAAATGGGTGACGTCAAAATAAAACGTAAACTTTTTGAAGTAAAACACTTTTAAAAGCTCAGATTTGCAGTATAACCAAATTCAATAGTCGTTCAATATCAAAATAATATATTCATTTAATCTTTTCGATAATATCCGTACATTCTTACGATGCAATAAAACAGATCAATGTTCTACCAATCTTTTACTCAACCTAATTCTAGTTTAAACCTCTTAATGCTTTAATCTCTTAAACGTCCTTAATCCAAAATCATCTGGCAGGATTATTTGAACCAGAGTGACACAAGTACATGGTATTTACTGCAGCACACTTGAACAGGCTTACAACTAAATTCAATACGATGAAATCTACATAAGTTGAACTAATTCACCACGAATCCCACTAAGTAAATTTGTTGAAAATGAATTTTAAAGATTCGGTAACAGTAGAAAATCCAATTTAGTTATAGTTTCGTTGAAATTCCAATTAAGAAAACTTTTACCCAATCCAAGCCAATCAATTTATCAAAAAATTTCTTTCACTCGTTCACTCCAAAAACTATCGAGAACAGACATGGAAAACCCCCGTCCAACACAGCTGTCACTACAAGTTGCATACTTAGAAGAAGCCACCATTTATTTTGCTCGTAAAGCTGAATCTAATCCATTATGTATGTTGGTGAAAGTTTCGTATTCTGATAAGTTAAATCCTTCAGGTATACAAGCAAGAACAATAGAATCCTTAGTAAGTAACTCTCCTTAGTGAAAACTTCAATGAATTGATTACAATGTAAGGTAAGATAATGTAAACTCAGCAAGACTTTAGGACATGAAAGGACTGCTTGTTTTCACTTAAAACAAAGTTCCTTGATAGAATCCTTTTTGCCTCGGCTTTAGTTTCCTGCAAAACCAAAAGCAAAAGAAAGAAAGAACAGAAAAAAAACGCAAATAAAAAAAAAGGGATAAAAATTTTCTATTGTCTTAATCTGATGAACAATGGTTGTGGGTATAGAATTAAAAGGGGCGACTCACCTGTGCTGACACCATTCCTTCTTTCAACCTTTTCAAATCTGTGTGACTCCATGCGCTTGTTGACCATGGAATTATTTCCCGTAGGTCTGCACCAAAACGAAAATCCTTGAGTTGATTCTTTAAAAATTTTCTGATATTCCATGGCAAATCGTTGTGTCTGCAAAAAAATAGGTAATTTTATTATATTGTATTGTAAGGTAAAGCGTTTAAGATACTCAATCAATGTTTCTATAGATTCTATAAGATTTTAATATTATACTGTTGTGAAGAAAAGAAATTGTAAAGAAAGTTAATGGTGAAATTTTAACGATAGAAATTTGCAATTCGGTGTCAGTGGAAGTTTAAGAAGAATTTTACTTAAACCACAAGTCCTTTTTACATTTACATGAGAGACGTGATAACAGAAAGCAAATATAAGGCCGATTTATTAGTATCCCTCCTCAGCTCAAATTCTTCCTTACTCAAGGCTAGGACCGCGCCCGACCCCGAGTCTATCACCTGGACCAAATTTTTCTACAGGACTTACGAACTATATATGTAGGTGTCTGAAAGAGTTCCACGTTAATAAATTCACAGGGCCTTTTAATATACTGCATAAGGTTCTCAAGAAATGTGCTTCACCTGGTACTAAAACTTCTGCGCCTACTCTTTGCTCCGTAATACTTCTTCAGGGTTTATCCAGGCTCTTGGAAACTAGCTCATGTTGAGCCAATGCGCATAAAAGGCGACTCTAGGAGAGGTTAGGTTAGATATGGCTGAGCTGTGTGTTTAAGCTAAAGCCAAAAGGATAGGCCCGTTGTGATGCCATAGTGATTCCACTTTAAACCGGATGTTAAAGTGTCGTTTCTTCGCTAAACCATTTCGAGGAAGAAATGAATCTCCTGAGTTGCGGGATCCCAATCTTCGAGATTTCCGCAAGCGTGATTAGAAAGGGTTCACCAAATGTGGTTAATCTCTTTCTGCTTAGGGCTGGGCATTGACAGAGGAGATGTAGTTACACTTTCCTCCTCGTCCGGATTTGTACAGCTTTTGCAAATATCGTAGGTCTCAAGACCTAACCGTGTCGCATGCGTCCCTGTAAGACAGTGTCCGGTCAGCATTCCCACTATAACTGAGAGGTTTTGTCTCGCGAGGCTCAGTAGTGAAGTGGTCCGCAAGAGATCATAAGAGGGCCAGGTTATTTTGGCCAAGGTGCATTTTGGCGTCTTGGTCTCGACTCGAGAAACGAGGCGAGAGTAAAGTTCGGTCTCGACGAGACGAGACGAGATAAGGATGGGCAAGATCCGCCGAGAGTCGATACAAGACTCGAAATGGTCGAGACTTACCGAGATCGAGACGAGAGTCTTAAAAATCTCGTTTTGTCTCGGTCTCGTGATGCTCTAATACCAACCCTTTCCTTTCCTGGAAGGAGAGTGGCGGTCGTGCCTTTCCTAGCCAGTTCGTCAGCTTTGCAATTTTCCTCTATGTTTTGGTGACCGAGCACCCATACGAGGAAGGTCTTGAACTGCTGAGCCATCGCGTTAATGCCGGGTTTTCACTAGTAGAATTAGTGGTAGAGTATACTGGTCGAGTATTAGCTATTCTGGGAACTCACCCAATGAAAACTCGATTATAGTAGAGTAGAGTGGGATAGCACCGTGGTAAAGTTACTCTACCGCTTAAAAGTAGGCCAGTTACTCTACCACTAATTCTACTAGTGAAAACCCGGCATAAGAGATCTGCGACATTCAGAGATAGTTCTAGAGCTATTTGTGCACGCAGGGTTTTCAGAGCCGCCTGACTAACATAGAAGATGTAGACAGTCCGATTCCTGTCGCTTTGCTGATTGCTTAGTAAAACAGCATCATGTATGGCTAGAATCTCCGCTTGGTATACACAGTGATCGAGAAGTCGGAAGGAGACTTCAATCCCAAGCTCTGGGGAAAAGACTGATCTCATACTCGACGCTCGAGCTTAAAACCATCAGTAAAGAAGTTTATGGCATCCTGAAAACTGTGTGGTCTATTTCTCCATTCACAACGTGAAGGGATGTGGACTCTGTAGTTCCTCGTGAAGGAAACCTCGGGTATACAGATGATGCGCTTTTCTGTGTTTTCATTCCAGAGGAGTTTCGTGTCCCAGATATTTGGCACTGTTGATAAATTTGAGCCTAACATTGTTTAGCCGTCGGGATTTTACCTCCTACCTCATACCTCCTCGTGGAGAGGACCAGTTCCGTTTTTAGTGGATTAACGCTGAGTCCGCGAGTAGCAGTCCAGCTTGAAAGGGTTTTGTAACGCCGCCTCCATGAGATCATAGAGGACTTGAGAAAATTTTCCTTTCGTGATGATGACAACGTCATCCGCTTACGCCAACCGCCCGTGTGTCGAGGGTATTAAACGACTAATGGAATGACATAAAAAGAGCAGTGAAAGGAACAGCAGAATATATTCTAGGTTCCGTGCAAAAAGAACGAAAAGTAGAATGGTTTGATGAAGAATGCGCCCAGGTGACAATGGAGAAAAGCCGAGCTTACCAAGTCATGCTAAGTTGGCACAGAACAAGAAACTCTGAAGAGGAGTATAAAGAAAAGAGGCGAGCTTAGAAGAGAATGCACAAAGCGAAAAAAGGCAGTATTGGTAAGAACAGATGAAAAAAATAGAAGAATCAGCAAGCTTAAGCGATACAAGAAACTTCTACAAAAAGGTAAATCAACAACGGAAAGAATTTAAGCCTAAAGTGACAATGTGCAAGGATAAAAGTGGGGAGAGTATTTCGAGGAACTTCTACTAATGAACCCAGAGCAGGAGCACATTGATACCCGAAGGCACAGAACATGAATGCGGACGATGAGAATGACAGCACAGTAGCCCCTACCATAGAGGCAGTACGCCAGGCATTGCGAGCATTAAAAAATAATAAGGCATCAGGGTATGACAGCATACTTGCAGAACTCATTAAGCAAGGCGGAGAGGAAACTATCCAAAAACTACATGAAGTAACAGTGGAAATCTGGCGACGGAAAGAAATACCTGATGAGTGGAACGAGGGCATAGTGTGTCCCTTACACAAAAAAGGAGACCCTCTATCTTGCAACAACTATATAGGAATAACGCTATTGAACACAACATACAAAGTATTTTCACGTGTACTCTATAATAGACTGCGACCACACGTGGAAAGAATATTAGGAGAGTATCAATGCGGTTTTCGTCCTGGAAGATCCATAACAGACCAGCTATTTGTACTCAGAGAAACCCTAGAAAAGCTGTTGAATTTAACATGAACATCGACTACAAATATGCTTACGATAGTGTGGACCGTAATGAGTTATTTGATGCTATGGAGCAGCTCGGATTACCTAAACACCTAATTGAACTGACGAAAATTTCGATGAAAGATGCAAGGTGTAGAGTCAGAATAGATGGTGAATTATTTCCACCCCTCAGAACAAATAGAGGATTAAGGCAAGGTGAAGCACTCTCCTGCTTGTTATTCAACATGGCCCTAGAAAAAGCAATAAGAAATGCATCGATTAATACATCAGGGTGCATCTTTGTCAGGTCAGTACAAATATTAGCCTTTGCCGACGATATTGCTATCCTTGGAAGATCATTCGAGAGCATGAAGGAGACCTTTGTAGCGCTTGAGCAAGCGGCTAAAAAAATCGGGTTGGAAATAAACAAGCACAAAACAGAGTATATGTGCACAAAAACCGCCAGAAGTAGCAGACAAAACATAGCGATAAACACCTACAATATAGAAGCAGTAGATGAGTTTGTGTACCTCGGCACGATTATAACAAAAGGTAATGATACATCGGCCGAAATCAGAAGACGAATAGCACTGGCTAATAAATGCTACTTTGGTCTACGAAGGCAGCTGACGTTTAAAAATATAACAAGGAAGACAAAACTGGCACTTTACACAACACTAATAAGGCCTGTCCTACTATATGGTTCGGAAGTGTGAACATTGAAAAACGCAGACGAAGCATTGGTAGGAAGATTTGAAAGGAGAATTATTCGTTCGATCTACAAAGGAATACAGGTTGATGGCATTTGGAGGGGAAGATACAACTCAGAGCTGTATGAAATTAGTAAGATTCCAAACATTGTCAAAGTGATCAAAATAAACAGACTACGATGGATTGGTCACGTCCAACGAGGTTGGAAACGGGACCCGACAAAGATAGTGCTGGGGAAAGTACCGTCAGGTAAAAGGAGACCTGGTCGGCCTAAGAAAAGATATATGGATGACGTCGAGGAAGACTTGAGACAGTTGGGAATAAGAAACTGGAAAAGTCGGCCAGAGATCGAGATTCATGGAGGCGAACGCTAGAGGAAGCCAAGGCTAACAATAGGCTGTGGAGGTCCTGCTGATGAAAGCTCAAACCCGAGCTCACAACCAATGACGTCAGCGAGCTTGGAGCCGCATAGCTATACTACTACAGACTGTATAAGATTGTTCCAAAGTCGGGTAGTTCCATGAACGCATTCTTTGTCTGTGGGATGGGTGAAAAAAGTAGCCGAGCGGGGATTTTTTTTCGGTGCAGCAATCGCAATGATAGTAGCGAAAGAATTTTAAAAGGGCTCTCTGAGATCATTTTTCATGATATCGCTGTAGCGTTCAGCAACTTGCCGCGTGTCATAATCACCTCAACCAGTTCTTCCAGCCTCATAAGCAAAGAGTTCACAGTGTTATTCCACAGAAGATGTGACAAAATCCTATGTGATATCAGCTTTGTACTTATACAGGGAGGCGGCTAGCTTCTCTCGAGCTTCAACTCTGTACATAGTGCGATCGCTCCATCAGAAAATTTTTTAATCATCATGTGTTCATCATTTTTCCCCCAGGATCCGAGGTATGTTATTTTTTATATAAAAAGCTGTTTTACCAGTGACGTTTAACATCACGCCACTCTAACTTAGAATGGACTAACCCGACTACATTAGCCTTCACTCTCTGTCAAGACCGAGGCCATCACTTAGAGGTTATGATCGCACTTCGACCAGTCTGGAATAGCAACGGCACTTTTTATATACTAGTTGTTGATCTCTATACCCCACGGAGAATACCAGCCAATAGTTTCATCAACTCAGGGTCCCCTTAATCCTTCGAAAGAACAGGTGAATACCTACTGAATTTCTGCTTGTTTTTTGGACAGGGAAATATCTGAACAAATAAATTCAGGATTTTACAACAAACACTACATCCAAAACACTATGCATTTTCTTATTCACTCTCAATATTATTCTTTTAACGAAACAATCATCAGTGTTGAATTATTTGCAAAATTCAGACCACCTTTCTCGTGTAAGCATAAACGCATTTAGACGTCAGCGTAGAGGTAAATTTCCCTGCTGTTGAACGAGCCCTTTGTAAACCAGTTTAATATGCAAATTCTCCCCTCTAAGCATATTCAAAGTAGAGATGTTCCCTATATGATGAAAGTGACCTGCCTAGTTCTGAAATAGATTGTTAGGTGGAGGGATTTTCCTTTTTGAAGCAAATTGTTAGGAAGCTTTCACCACTTTATGTAAAGAAGCGATTTCTTTCAGATGGTAAAAAAATAAATTCATGATTCTTAAATTTCTTCTGTTAATTAGTTACCTGAAAGTATAGCGATGATCAGTGTTCGATAAAAAAGGGAATTTACTAGTATTAGCGCAAACCTTTGATATCTTAAAATTCACGGTAAGGACACATCCCTAGACAGAAAAGACTTTTAAATTATTTACTTCCTTATTTCCGAAAGGGTTAAAAGAGCGATGAAGATGCTTGTAAAAAACTTTCTCGAAAGAAAATTATTAGAGCGGCAGTTGCAGTAAAAAATCTGATTACAAAAAAAATTATAATCACAAACTTAATTATGAAACTAGAACAGGAAATTTTCCTCAATTATGTTCTATCTGCCTCTAACTCCCGTGCTGCCCCCGTGATCACGGTGAAAATCAATTAACTTATCGACAAGGGCGGGGCTTCGACAATTTCTCTACTTTAGCAAATTTTTGGTTAATCTAATTTTCAATCATCTTCCTGCCAATCATTAGTGTTTTCCCTTGTGATGAAATTTTGCCGACGCTTTCCCCCATAGAGAGTGGAAGCGAAATTCGAAATTAGAAATTCTTCGAGCAAAATTATGCCGCAGCTTTCACTTTTCACCAATTTCGCGCGATTCGTTACCAAACAACAGAATCCATCCGGAAAATTATCTCCATTCAAATTTTCGGTTTCAAAATTAGGAAAAGGATTATTTCTGACAAAACAATGAAGCGAAAGCATTTTTGCGGTTCACAGACGTCAGTTTTGTGAGTGCCTGAACACATAGCCTCGGTCAATATTTGCGTTTCAGTGGAGAGAGGAGATCCAGTTTTAAGGATATTTTTGGATTCAGGATGTTTCGTTGCTTGTTTTAGCGTGGCAACTTCAAGATATATTATCAACAAATTTTCTTTTATTTTTTCACGGGGGAGACGAGTTTTGAAATAACGAATATCGGATGTGGAAATTTGTTTGCCATAAATGTGACAACAAATTGGAATTGTGTCCATACCAAAGGATTTCTTGGGTAAACTTTTTGGTGATTTTTTATGTGAAAGAACTAAGAGCTTTGCACTACCAGTGCGACATGCCGTACTCGTCCTGGATCATTGTCTTGTATTAAGCTTAGTTTAAAGGAAGGAGTGGAGGATAGGTTATTAGTAGTCTTAGCGATACTAAAGTAGAAGGCGATGAACTTTACTTTTGAACTCTTTGATGTTGTACTAGTTCGAAAATTCTGACTGCGGAAGATTATTACATAGTCTAGTAGTTCTATCAATGATTAAATTCCTAGACTGTGGTTTACGCGAAAAGAAGGAAGTCTACGAGAGTGTGCCGAGCCGCATAGTCTGGTTTTGTGGGGAAAAAATTGCTGCGGAGGCAGGAGAGCATGAATTTCTTTGATAATAGCGTTACAACTGCGACAGGGCTACATCATATGGACTTCCGCTACAAATAGAACTATCATCAATGAGTTTGATATTGCGGTTTTGCATATTATCTAGACAGTTTTCGGGGCCGCGGGGAAATATAAACTAGTTATATTCAAAGCAGGGATGAATGTGGGACTTATACATTATAACTCGCTGATTAAAGGAGAAATTTGCATCTCTTTAGAAATCCATTGCACTGGGATACTTGTTCAGTGAGTTGGAATATGCGGCCGTTTCATCGAAAAGCCTAGTACTAAGTTCAGCGCTAAACTAAATTTTAGCGCGTCTCCAAACTTGTACCCTTTTTTAGCAAGATGAAATTTGACAATGTAGAATTGTAGAGAAAGTTCATATTAACGTTTTTTTTTGGTTAAATTTCAAAGTCTTCTTCGAAATAAAACTCCTCAAAATCCACTGGAAATATAAAATTTTTAAATCGTGTTTCAAAATATTCTAAACACGCAGAATTATTTATTATTTTTACTATTTTTTCATGCACAAACTGTTATTTTAGTTTTATTTCCGCACTTGAAACTTCCACAACCGTAAATTAGCTTATTTTTCTGTTTTTTTTATATCACTGGTTTTTTTTCAACAAAATTTAGCGTGAAATAAGGTGCCTGCACGATAAAAATGCAGCTAAAAATGTGGAGACTAACGTTGCTGCCATCTGTTTTAAAGAAATAGGATTTAGCGAGCATTTTAGCGGCGAACTTAGTACTGCATGCGCTAAAGATGTGGCTAAAATTTAGCTTGATAAATTTTCGCGCTAAATTTTGTATGGAAATTTCATTTAGCGGGGAACTTAGTACTAGGCTAAAGTCCTTGGTTATAGATAGATCGTCGGTTATAGATAAGTCATAGACTAGTTGCTAGTTGCACACCGCCCACAGAAGAGGTTGGAATATTATTAGAGTACACCCTTTAAAGTCTCAATAACAAAAACAACAAAGATGTAAATGTCATCATGTCGAGGACTGCACAACATTACGTAGTTTTGCACTGACGCTAACGATCTCTTCTGGGATTAGTCTAGGATTGGTCTAAGATTGGTCTCACATTGCAGCAGATTCGGCCGAATTTTTTACGGCCGTATTTGGCCGAATTTTTACGGTCGTATTCAACCGAATTTCAACTTTAAATTCGGCCGAACTTTAAGGGTTAATTTTCATCTTAAATGTTGGTTGTTTCATTTGAAATGGTCACACATATAAATATATCCTAAATAAAATAAAAGAAAGATTTATAAACATTTTTATAGGAGTGCATTTCCATCAACTTTTCGTTATCCATTTCCGCCGAATAATCAAACAAATCTGATCGGAGTAAACCTACGGACGTCAACGGCCGAAAACAACGAATGTAATGTACGAATGAGAATAGCAAAATAATTGTTTGAAAAATTCGGTAAAAAATTCGGCCGAATCGGCTGCAGTGTGAGGCCAGCCTAATACATTTGCGTTATCTTGGCACTCCTCCTGCCACACTTGATGGACATAAATAAAAATAAAATAACAGAAGACCAAGAGAGAGTTGTGGGTCTGCTGTGCTGTTAGCATCACTTCATGGCTAAAGAGGGATTTACTCGGAGTTACTTTGTCCTTCAACGAGGTTTCGTCTTGAAAATTCGCACAAGCCACTTGGTTCTGCTAAGGTAAGCAGGGCCAAGGGAAGGAAAATCAAAATGGCATGGGGAGCCTTACAACCATACCGAAGCTCGACTTTCGTCAACCTTTTCTTGATGGACTAAAATCGATAGCTAAGAACCCGAGTACCTCCCAGGAACAGACCTAACCTGTTGTCGCCCCGTCTAAGATTTTACTACAGCACCAGTTTCCATATCCTTCAGGATAACTGTCGACTCTTCTCAAGTCCATTCAACCAAATCTAGGAAGCCTAGGCAGTACATATAATTTTAATAGGGCTTGCATGAACGCAATGCAAGCTAAGCGTACAAAAGCTCCGTCGAGAGTACATCAAAGTAAGTAAAATCAAACCATCATTTGATAATAGGCTTTGCAACAATTTTGGTGATAAGAGCATGATGTTAACAAATTCACTGGCCCTGACAATGTACTCCCTATACTCCGAATGACATGTTCCTCACCTTAAGCTAAACTTCTAAGCAAACTCTTTGCCCTATTCTACTTCTTCGGACTTTATCCAGACTCTTGGAGACCAATACCGAAAAAGGGTGACTCAAGCAATCCCTTGAACTACCGCCCATTATCAATTACTTCTAATCTCTCCAACACCATGACGAGGCGATTATCTACAAAGAGCTTAAGGAGTACAAAGAGTCTAACCAAATCGTAAATTACAAACAGTAGGTACGGCTTCAGACTAGGCTTCTTTTTCCACAAAAAAATGGACCCCCTCCAGCCCGTGTTATAATACAAATCCTACATTTGGCCTCTTCTCGAATACAGCTTCTTTATTTGAGGCGAGGCGATCGACCCTTTGAGCCACCCTATAGAACCTCAACATCAAAAAATCAGCGTTTATAAAATGACGTAAGTAGGCATCAAGTTTCTGCACATTTGCTACCTCCTCCTGACAAAGCCACTGCGGCTCAAGGTTCTTAGTAGTCAAACGTTGTTACCTGGAGTCAGTGTTGGGCATTAATCAATTAAATTTTCAATCAATTAATTAATTGACTAAAAAATTAATTGCGATTAATTTAATTTCAGTTAAAATTAATTGCAATTGAAATATTAATTGCACCCCACAATTAATTTATTTGGATTAATCCGTGTTAATTGTATATAGCAACTAAATCAATTGCAATTAATTTTAACTGCAATTAAATTAATCGCAATTAATTTTTTAGTCAATTAATTAAAGACAATTAAAACTAACAATTAATCCTCTTCAATTTTATGTGAACTTGATTTAAGGGTTCCAAATGACGAATTTGTGGTTAAAATTTGAAAATTCAAAATGGCGGACTAACTTTGGCAATTATGTTCCGACTGTACTGAAAATCAGCTTCTGGGGGCTTTAAGGGTTCCAAATGACGAATTTGTGGTTAAATTTGAAAATTCAAAATGGCGGACTAATTTTTGTAATTGTGTTCCGATTGTACTGAAAACCAGTATCTGGGCGCTTTAAGGGTTCCAAATGACAAATTTGTGGTTAAAATTTGAAAATTCAAAATGGCGGACTAATTTTTGTAATTGTGTTCCGATTGTACTGAAAAGCAGTATCTGGGGGCTTTAAGGGTTCCAAATGACGAATTTGTGGTTAAAATTTGAAAATTCAAAATGGCGGACTAATTTTTGTAATTGTGTTCCGATTGTACTGAAAATCAGTATCTGGGGGCTTTAAGGGTTCCAAATGACAAATTTGTGGTTAAAATTTGAAAATTCAAAATGGCGGACTAATTTTTGTAATTGTGTTCCGATTGTACTGAAAATCATTATCTGGGGGCTTTAAGGGTTCCAAATGACGAATTTGTGGTTAAAATTTGAAAATTCAAAATGGCGGACTAATTTTTGTAATTGTGTTCCGATTGTACTGAAAATCAGTATCTGGGGCTTTAAGGGTTCCAAATGACAAATTTGTGGTTAAAATTTGAAAATTCAAAATGGCGGACTAATTTTTGTAATTGTGTTCCGATTATACTGAAAATCAGTATCTGGGGGCTTTAAGGGTTCCAAATGACGAATTTGTGGTTAAAATTTGAAAATTCAAAATGGCGGACTAACTTTGGCAATTGTGTTCCGACTGTACTGAAAATCAGTTTCTGGGGGCTTTAAGGGTTCCAAATGACGAATTTGTGGTTAAAATTTGAAAATTCAAAATGGCGGACTAACTTTGGCAATTGTGTTCCGACTGTACTGAAAATCAGTTTCTGGGGGCTTTAAGGGTTCCAAATGACGAATTTGTGGTTAAAATTTGAAAATTCAAAATGGCGGACTAATTTTTGTAATTGTGTTCCGATTGTACTGAAAATCAGTATCTGGGGGCTTAAAGGGTTCCAAATGACGAATTTGTGGTTAAAATTTGAAATTTCAAAATGGCGGTTTTGTAAACAATTGTTAGCTACATAGTATAATCTCACGAAAATATGTCAGATCCACACTCTTATTCATGCTGTAATCTTTGTTTTGGGGAGGGGAGGCAGTCCATACAATAAATTAAACATTAAATAATACAAAAAATATTATTACATTCTGAAAAAAAAATAAAGGATTATGCTAATTCAAGATTTGAAAATGGGCTTTTGACGGTGATGGACATTATACGTTTGGAGTCACGTACGGAGGAGTGTGACTTCAGATGGATTTTGCCCATGGTTCTCCTCTGCAATGTCATTGACCCAGGTTTTATTTGTTTACCCAGATGCCAGGCCCTTCCCGTATTGGAGAATCTTTCCCAAAAACCTTGTTGATAAATTCTGACCCGATTGCAGCTTCAGGATACTATGTTCAATGTTCTTCCATTTGGAGCTGAGATGTGATGATTTTCAGATTTTCCAACTCTTGGACAACCTACATACAGTTGAAGTAGGGGGAAACACCGTTTAATAATATCGAGACCAACAAATTGCCCTTGGCCATACGTTAACAAATTTGATAAATAAGGCTGTTCCGGAACACAATTGGCCAAATTCGTCCCCCATATTGGCGCGGCCATTTTGAATTTATAAGTTTTGATCATAAATTCGTTATTTGCTATCTTAAAAGACCCCAGACACCGATTTTCATTGGAATCGGAAGACAATTGGCAAATTAGTCGGCCATATTGGCGCGGCCATTTAGAATTCAGAAGTCTTGATCATAAATTCGTTATTTGTTACCTTAGAAAACCCCAGATACCGATTTTCATTGGGATCGGAACACAATTGGCAAATTCGTCGGCCATATTGGCGCGGCCATTTTGAATTTATGTCCTGATCATAAATTCGTTATTTGCTATCTTAAAAAACCTCAAATACCGATTTTCATTGGAATCTGAAGACAATTGGCAAATTCGTCGGCCATATTGGCGCGGCCATTTTGAATTTATAACTTCTGATCATAAATTCGTTATTTGCTATCTTGAAAGACCCCAGATACCGATTTTCATGGAAATCGGAACACAATTGGCAAATTCGTCGGTCATATTGGCGCGGCCATTTTGAATTTATAAGTTCTGATCATAAATTCGTTATTTGTTACCTTAGAAAACCCCAGATACCGATTTTCATTGGGATCGGAACACAATTGGCAAATTCGTCGGCCATATTGGCGCGGCCATTTTGAATTTATGTCCTGATCATAAATTCGTTATTTGCTATCTTAAAAAACCCCAAATACCGATTTTCATTGGAATCGGAAGACAGTTGGCAAATTCGTCGGTCATATTGGCGCGGCCATTTTGAATTTATAAGTTCTGATCATAAATTCGTTATTTGTTACCTTAGAAAACCCCAGATACCGATTTTCATTGGGATCGGAACACAATTGGCAAATTCGTCGGCCATATTGGCGCGGCCATTTTGAATTTATGTCCTGATCATAAATTCGTTATTTGCTATCTTAAAAAACCCCAAATACCGATTTTCATTGGAATCGGAAGACAATTGGCAAATTCGTCGGTCATATTGGCGCGGCCATTTTGAATTTATAAGTTCTGATCATAAATTCGTTATTTGTTACCTTAGAAAACCCCAGATACCGATTTTCATTGGGATCGGAACACAATTGGCAAATTCGTCGGCCATATTGGCGCGGCCATTTTGAATTTATGTCCTGATCATAAATTCGTTACTTGCTATCTTAAAAAACCCCAAATACCGATTTTCATTGGAATCGGAAGACAATTGGCAAATTCGTCGGTCATTTTGGAGCGGCCATTTTGAATTTATAAGTTCTGATCATAAATTCGTTATTTGTTACCTTAGAAAACCCCAGATACCGATTTTAATTGGGATCGGAACACAATTGGCAAATTCGCGGCCATATTGGCGCGGCCATTTTGAATTTATGTCCTGATCATAAATTCGTTATTTGCTATCTTAAAAAACCCCAAATACCGATTTTCTTTGGAATCGGAAGACAATTGGCAAATTCGTCGGCCATATTGGCGCGGCCATTTTGAATTTATAAGTTCTGATCATAAATTCGTTATTTGCTACCTTAAAAACCTCCAGATACCGATTTTCATGGAAATCGGTACACAATTGGCAAATTTGGGTGGCCATTTTGAACTTCGGTCATTTTGTGGCGGCCATTTTGAATTTCGAAAATCGGGCTTCGAGGTGCATCATGGGAGACCCACACGGACCTTCGTGCAAAATTTCGAAGCTCTGCGATCACTGGTGCGACACTACGCTTTTCATACAATAATAAGTTTTAATTGTTAGTTTTTAATCAAATCCATTAAAAAGATTAACAATTGATTAATTGTTAATTGTGGAAACTCACGACTAACAATTAATTAATTGTTAATTGCGAGTTTTCACAATTACAATTAATTAATTGTTAATTGCGAGTTTTCACAATTACAATTAATTAATTGTTAATTGCAATAGATGTGATTAACAATTAATTAATTGTTAATTTTTAATTGTCCAACAATTAAATTTTGCCCAACACTGCCTGGAGTGCGTTCAAAAACCTTACTATGGTAAACCACGAGGTAAGCTGTGGTTATGCTGCATCACTTCACTGAACCACGAAAGTTTATGTTTAACAATGGAGGTTTTTAAACGCACCGTGGTTAACTACGAGTTAAAGAAAATTAGAATTTTTTTCCATAAAATAATCTCGGCTATTTGCTTCAATTATTTCGTATGTGTCCATTAATTATTTATTTGCAATAATCTAACAAATCCTCCTTTGATTTGTTCATGCGGTTAGGTACCACTAAAACGGGGTTGAGACACAATACCGAAAGACAAAATACCGAAACCCAAAATACCGAAAGTCACAAAACCGAAAATACAAAATACCAAAAAGACATTTGACCGAAAAGACGAAATACCTAAAAGATATCTAACCGAAAAGACATAACACCTAAGGGTCGAAATACCGAAAACGGTCCGAGTGTAGTCATCCAAACCACATTATTTACCTAAGTAAGTAGGTCAACTGCACTCGATGAGTCCAGGTCAATAAACTATAACGTTGACCACCAAAAATGTCAAGGAAGGTCATTTTTCGTAATTTAAACACAAAACGTAAAATAGCAAAAATATCAAACACAAAACGAAATTCTCTTCTGTAAAAAAATTCTCTACCGATCAAGCAAAACAACAGAAAATAAAGTCTCTTCTCTTCGTGATAGTGGCCCTCGTTTTTAGCTAGAGGGCCACTGAGATTTACCTGTTATAATATATGTGGCATCCTGCCTTTATAACACTTCTCTGCATTCAATATTATACATATGTGAAAGTTATATTTTCGGATTTTTCGGTCTACCTTTTGGTATTTTGACATTTTGTTATTTTGACATTTTGGTATTTTGACATTTTGGTATTTTGACTTTTTGGTATTTTGACTTTTGGTAATTTGTCTTTTCGGTGTTTTAACCTTTCGGGATTGTGTCTTTCGGTATTTTGTCTTTTTGGTCTTTCGGGTTTCGGGATTTTGGGTTTCGGGATTTTGTCTTTCGGGATTTCGACCGACATCCCATTAAAACGACTGTCAGAGAGTTGTTTTTATTCTTCTTCTTCTTAATTATCGCTAACCATGCTCCCGAGCAGGGTTAAAATTTAACTGCACCATGGTTAACCACAGGAGTTTTTGAACGCCAAAAAGTTATTCTCGTGGTTATATTGTAGTTAACTACGGAATTTTTGAACGACAAAAGTTTACCATAGTAGGCTAACCATAGTAAGGTTTTTGAAGGCGCCTGTGTCCTTACGCAGAAAAATTTCTGGCGTTCACGGGCTCTTGGACTATAAAGCTTTACTCGATTTTACTGGTCGACTTTACTCCTTCATTGGTAGGGGGCTTAGATTTGTAAAGCAGCCGCATCGAGAAATAGGTTATCGTGGGCTGCCAGAAATGGTGAGATGCTTTGATCACGGGTAGGCACCGAAGATGGTGCCGAGCTCCACACCCAGAAGAGATATTCTGAATAATCACGTGGCAGATTTTAGCATACATGATCGAGAACTTGTGTCTAATTCAATCAAAGGGACATCGAACTCCGCAGGAATCGACTGAAAAGAATGAAGAAAATCTGTAGGCTGTTCCTATATAAATCTGAGAGGGCCAAGGACATTGTTTGCCATTCTCCGGCCATGCCTAAAGCCTCGTCCACGATACGAGCGGCGAGCCGCAAGCGGTGAGCGACACCAGAAAAATTTAATGTCTCGAATTAGCGGCAAGCGGCAGTAGAGCGGCATTTTAGTATTGCCGCTCTACCCCCAACGCTCCTCGCTCGTATCGTGGCCGGATTCGATTGTTTTCCATATAAAACAATACAAAATAAAACTCAGAATCGCCGCTCTGCCGCTAGCCGCACGCCGCTCGCCGCTCGTATCAGGCCTCCAAAAATCTGTTGAGAGCGTCACACAAATTCCTGTCAGGGGCATTGGAAAAAACCCAACCTTTGATTCTCTTCGGATATTTCGGCTGTCTCCCCAAAAACCCACTTTTCCACTCGCAAGGTCAGGACAACATTTGGACAGCAGAGATTTTATGCAAAACGAGACAACACTGACCCACATAAGTTGCTGAGTTAGTTCCACGGGTATTCATCCCCAGTAAAAATAATTGGTTGACTTGCATGGCGTACTTATATTTTTAGAAGCATACATATATGCGCCCGGGTCTATATGTATGCTTCTATTATAACATGCTCCCGCTACGGGTACAGAAATTAATAAATACGCCTGCTACACGGGTATACACGCTCCCGCTAGAGGCACAAAAATCCGAAAATACTTCAGCTATAGAGAGGTATGCACGCCTCTGTTACAGATATGAATGCATCTGCAATCTACCATTCAAAACGCGCACGTCTTATTACCAAAGCGGTCCCCCAAAAAAGTACTCACCACGTCCAATGCTGCTTGACTTGCGTAATCCACCGAGGACCGGTCTATTGAGTATGCTAATGGTACACTTTATGGTCGCCAAGATAATCTCCCGTTTACTTTGTCCTATAAAATTTCTTAAAGCTCCAATTTTGCTCCCTTTACTCTAGAAAAACTGCAAGCGTACCGTGCTTCGTTTGGGCTATTGAGTGCGTCTTGTATTGGCTGCATTTGGAAAACTAAAATTTTTTCAGGCGTACCATGCCTGGTTTGGGTTCCATATAGGCGTTATGACGCAGCGCGTGTCTGTTTCATGCTAAGAACGGGCGATTCATATTTTTACTCGGGTTATAAGCTACTTCCTTGATTCACAGCAAAAATATAATCTAGTTAGTCCAATCAATATTGGCATCATAAATTTTTTATAAATCTACAGCTTTCTCCAGAACCGTAGAAGAAAGTTTAAATTAAAAATGTATTTTTAAACGAAAACCCCATGAACCCAATCATTTTCAAATACCCTATCACATCCAACTCGGTTTACCTTCTGCTCATAAGCTATCACATAACGTAACGAGGTGGCGTTCCCAGCTGCAACGTGTACCCATATACCCGATAAATTTATGCATCATGAAAATCAGCTGCTGTGAGAGAGAGAGTTACTAGCAGCAGCGCGTTGAGGACAGTATCATCACGGATCAATATATTTCTGAGATATTTCAGAAGCGCGATGAGGCTGCCAATCGTCAGGTAACAGGAAGTTCAGGTAAATAGTTTTGCATAAATTATGTTCGGAATTAATCATCAATTTTGCATATGCACCTTCCGTTGGTGTTCATTTGAACGAAATTGAGTCTCTTCCTCTCTATATTTTTAATTTTGGAATTGAAAATGGTTTCTGCTATAAATTATAAAACCACAGGTACAGGTATTTCTAGAATATATATTTCCAAGTGTCTGGTATTAAATAATTGTGAATTTTGCTCTTATTATTTTATTTCCCTCTTGATAAACTCTCTCAAGTAAATGAACCCGATGGCTTAACATCCGTGATGGGAAAATCCTGTCCACGGAAATACCTTTTTACGCACGATGCTACACTTACGTCTTCCTTATTTGCTATAAAATTTATGTATAATAGCTCTCCATAAACGGAGCTATAAACACCCTCCTCGACGCATAAATCATACCTATATATACATCTTACCTCTACGTACAGTGATTGTTAGTATCCTCGTTCAAGTATGAGAAAAATATATAAAAAAAAACCTTTTTCTGAAAAAAAAGAAATATTCTATAAAATTCTATGAATGAATGAATCATTTTTAATTCACATCCTGCATCCCTGCAGGATTTCCCAGGAATATTATACTGCAAGGTCGGTCGAGTCGAGAGTATCTTTATGCTTTCTACGAAAATATACTATTATACATACGAGAATATATATAAAAATGGGTATTAAAATGCAAGGGTTTTCTCCACAACAGAGCCAGGAAGAGTGTATCATAATAAATTGAAAGTTTAATGATATTAAAAGTTGTAAGGATCTACATAAAAAGGACAACTTACCCGTCTATTAAAGGCACTTCTTTTAAAACTTTCCTCACTTTCTGCATACGATAGTCAAAATCGTCCGTTGAGTAAACCGGCACCAAGTAGTGAATGAAGGTTAACCAGTATAAACCACAAAGCATGAAGCCCCTGTGGTACCTCCGAGATTTCATTGCCTTACAAAACTGGTGCAGTCACATTAGACCTGGAATGGAAAAATGCATATGAAAAAGGTATGTTGATTGTGTTCAGGTGATCTGTGTGTGTATGTACCTACGACAGAGAGGAAAGGATACATGCATAATTGATTAAGGAAGAGTGGCAGCATGGACAACTAAAAGGAATGGAATAATAAAATGTGTACAGGAAATGGTCTAATTACTGGGGATACGTAGGATTATGTAATATGTGGAGTAAACGTAAGAATCTTACTTAAAAAGGATTTGTGGACCATTGAGCGGAGACTAATCTACTTTTATGTAGGAATGTGTGTTTGGTTTTCAATGTAATCTTTTTTTTTTCAAAAAGGACATATCCATAGAAACCTGTTGGAATAGCAGTGGCAGTGGCAGCTCTGCCCAAGGATCGAGGACGAAGCATAATTGGCCATTTTGTAACCGCACTCGTGAAAAACCTTTAGGTAAGTATAATATTATGTACAAATGTATTGTATATGGCATTGCCCTTTTGGGATCTGTTTTTCATATGCAGGTATCGGATCATATGACCTATTTTGGTCCTTCAAGAAGACATGTCCTTTAAAAATGGGCTACCAAGTAGATAGTGTCTGATCTAAGCCCTAGGCTTAGGGTTTGCCTGTATTGCTAGGCAAGCTTTGAAAATTTACAGCACTTTCTGTGTGTATAACAGTTATTGTCAAGCTGTAAGTTTTCCCCTTCGTTTTTGGTTAGGCGATCTGGACATCAAGCTATGATTGAAATTGGGTTTCAATGTCATGTACTTAGAAAATCCTCCACCATTCTTAGTGCTAGAGACCGTAGTATTTGTTATTGCTCTGTCTACCCTACCGAGCAGCTTGCTCCTCACGGCCCACAGTGGGGCAAATAGCTCATTTTTTGGGCAAACGACAATTCCCAAGCCTGGAATTAATGAAACTTAAAATTTTTTTTTCTAAACTATTCGTTATAAAATTGCCTTTAATGCTATCGAGCGGGAATTTTGAAATTTCAAAATTAAAGATGGCTAATCCAATATGGCGGACATAAATTGTGTAAGTAAATTAACATTTTATCAAAAGATTCTTTAAAATTATTGAAATTAATTATTATTCATTAATTGTTGGTTTCCAAAAAACCCCCCAAGTAACGATTTTTATAATTTTGTTAAGCTCTAGATATAAAACAAAGCGAGTAATGATTGATCGAAAGGGCACTACTTCAAACCAAATACTCAAAACGTTGTATTTAACGTCGAATAACGGAAAATCGATGCGTTTTTCGAGGATAACTTATATAACATTTTTTAAAGTGCTTGAAAAGACCTTTAAAGTGAACACTGATAAAAGTCATTTGCTTGTAAAATGAATGAGTTATGACAAAGAGAAGGTGTTCAAATTTTTTTTTAAAAAAATGATCAATAAAACTAATACCACTTTCACCCAAATTCAAATTTATCATGTTCCACGTAGGATTCACTTTATTTTTGAGATATATTTCGGATCTATATAGTTTGAGCGATTTTCAGGGTGTATTTTTCGAAATGGGTACGATCAAAATGCAAAGGGGATTTTACGAATTTTAGAGATTTCTGCGTTTATTTCAAAAAAACCCAAAAACTATTGAAGATACGTAAAAAACTGTTGAGTAACAAAATTTAGATTTTTCTTCCACAAAAATTTTGGTTTTTTATGTATTGCTGTAGCTTAAAAACTGACGGAGATATAGCGGATGGAAGTTTGCTTTAGAGTGTAAGTACCAACTTTGCTTAGCCCTTCGACTCTTCACGTTTTGAAAATTAAGAGTTTTAATATAATAGCCAGTGAAATTACCTACAAAATTGTTTTTGAATGGGCACTGTACCTTGAAATTTGATCCCGCTACAGTAGAAAAAACCGAACGACTTTTTTTTGAATTTTCGGAGCTCTTGTGAGCACATTACGGTATTTCACGTATACATACGTGCTACATTTGGTATACAGGTTTATTATACATTTTACAACAGAAGAGAAGATATTCTAGAAGCTGGGAGGTATTGCGCAATACTTTTGTACGCAGCTGCTAAAGATGTGCAATTAAATAAAATGAAAAAAAATTGCGGTTTGCAATCTTTTTCAGAGCACAGGTGAATTGAGTGTTCAGGGGTTGGTACACCGCCAGTATATATACATCCACGCACACGCACACATACACACACGCACTAAAAAATTTACTAAAATACTTTCTAAACTTATAACTAAATTTGTGTGTCTCAAAAAGGGGAGACTTTGAAAAGGGTGGCAAGTAGAGCTTAAATTCAAAATTTCATCAAAATCTATGGCCTCCGAAAAAAAGTAGAGGTAATACCCCATTTTTACGGTTGGGGACTGGACTATTTTTCTAAGGGTAGTTAAGGCTAGATCCTCTCATTTACACAGGAAGTGAGCGAGAGATGCCATTTTTTGCTGTTGGCCTAATCTAGATTTGCTGTATTGTTTCAAAAGAGCGGAACGCCACAAGGCGGGCCGTATGTCAGTCTAATAACTCTGATTATATTCATAAAACATATGGGGTTCTATCGAACCTTAGATTTCATTGTGCTTCCCTTAATAAGCCTGCCCGCATGAAATTTATGAAAGCCTTATTTCTACATCACGTTATATTATGCATAGGTTGAGAAAAGTGAAAAGTCCATAGCGCCTCGTGGAATCGAACCATGGACCTCTGGGATTGCAGTCGGGTGTTGTAACTCCTAGGCTAACGAAGCCTCTAGACTCGATTTGCGCCAGAAAGTTAAGCCTTACCTAGCTTTTAATCTTAGCCTCTCTTACCGTTTAGCTTTTTTCGTCTGGCCAGTGATAGCGCAAACCTGCATGCCTCAATCAGTTTGTGCAGTTCCCATCAATCGCTCAGAATTAATTATTTAATTATTTCGAATTTCTGCACTTTAATTGGGAAACGTTCTTTCTTCGCCTTAGTAGCTCTACTATGGAGCCTTCTTGTCATTGAATTGAAACGTATATTCAGTCATGTTCAAGAAGGGTCTTTTCGAACTATTAGCTTATTGGAATGTGAGCATGAATATAACATGAATGCCATGAATATTTTTGAATTGAGAGTCAGTCCCTTTGTTATACCGTCATTCCAGGATACCTTCTGTGCAAAATTTCTCGGTCATGTCAAGCAGAATAGTCACAAGGGAGACAAGTAGCCTTTTACAGAACACTACATTCACCCTATACAAATGCATGTATAACAAAGGTGTATCTGTCATCTGTTCTTATATGATCAAGAACAAGCTTTAAATCTACCTAAGAATCCCAATTATAAAACTTCAACTGAAAATACCATCGCATCGTATTTACCAGAAAAAGTATTATCAAAAGTTTAGGGCATATGTCAAGAATTTTGTGATATGATAACTTAACCAAAGTGAATTGTTAACATTGTAAAATTCACGTAATTTGCGAAAAATGAACTTAAAACGCCCGTTGGCTAAGTCACCAGAAACATACGTTGGGACACGTCATTCGTAATCCCTTTGCAGTAGTGTGAATACTCACTTCGTATTTCTGACAGATTTTTAAATCCATGGGCACATGTATGCTCCGACAAATTGGCTGGATTAAAAGGTTGACAGTTTTTTTTGTAGCAAATAAAATAAATTCTTAAATTTTGACAGTAAATTGGTGGAAATACTTTTTTTTTTAAATAAATGAGTAGAATGGCATTTGGGGATTTTTTTGCAGTATATGTCATGTTTGATGTTCGTATTAAATGTAAAAAATGTGAAATATATTTACGGATAATGGTCCTTTAACTATGAAAAGATAATCTATGTAGCGAAATGAACGAGTCCGTAAAATATTGAAATCAAGTTTGCGTCGAATCCAAGCAAAATCCAGTCGTTTATACATGTAGTAGAGGGAAATTAAACAAAAAAAAGCGAAGTTATGATGTAGCTGGGAAGTTGGATTTTTTTGTTTTTTTTCTTTACTTATGTTAAGATAAAGCGAAAAAAAATGTCTGCAAAATCGGTCCTGTGCTGCACGAAAAAATTGCATAATTGATGCATTTTGAGTGCATTGCTACACTATTTTTTTAATTTCTCCAGTTCTGTTGGTCGTAGAAAAATAAAAAAATTGGAAAATACTCCTGAATGAATAGACTATCGAACTGATTCGGTATAAATACTTTAAAAATGCTTTCTAACCTCAAAAAAGCAAAATGTGTGAAATTTTGTTTTATTTTACTAAAAATGCAATAAATAACGGGCAAATAGTCGGATTTTGATAAAAATAGGAAGAAAAGATGTACTTTGATGGTATAAATACGTGGTTGAAATTTCAAAAAAAAAGTTTCGATTTTTACGGCAATAATTGGCAGTTTTCGAAAAAAATTTAAAAATGCCGCCATTTTATGCCAAATCATCGTACGGTAAAATATTTATTTTAAATTGTAGGTTTTTTTATGTACTTTCTTGTGAGCATACGCAATACTTCGTTACTTTATTTAAAATGTCTATTTTAGGACTTTGAAAAAAATTAAAAATTTCAATTTTTCAATTTTTTGCCTTTTGTTTCATAGTTGGCAAGTCGCTTTTCTTAGTTGGCAAAAGGCAAAAAATGAAAATTGAATTTTTTTTAGTTTTTTCAAAGTCCTAAAATAGACATTTTAAATAAAGTAACGAAGTATTGCGTATGCTCACAAGAAAGTACATAAAAAAACCTACAATTTAAAAAAAATTTACCGTACGATGATTTGGCATAAAATGGCGGCAGTTTTAATATTTTTAAAAATCGAAATTTTCAAATTTTTTTTTTGAAATTTCAACCACATTCTTATAGCATCAAAATACATATCTTCTCCAATTTTTATCAAAATCCGACCTTTTTCCCGTTATTTATTGCATTTTTAGTAAAATAAAACAAAATTTCATACATTTTGGTTTTTTGGTATTAGGATCCATTTTTAAAGTATTTATACCGAATCAGTTCGATAGTCTATTCATTCACAAGTATTTTCCAATTTTTTTTATTTTTCTACGACCAACAGAACTGGAGAAATTAAAATAATAGTGTAGCAATGCACTCAAAATGCATCAAAAATGGACATTTATGCAATTTTCTCGTGCAGCACAGGACCGATTTTGCAGAAATTTTTTTTTCGCTTTATCTTAACATATGCAAAGAAAAGAAACAAAAAAATCAAACCTTCCAACTACATCTCTATCATATGACAATTTCCCTCTACTAATATAATACATAGCACAGGAGAGTGGTGGGTGACACATTATACAGTAAATTTCTGATTTTAGCATCTATGTATTTGTAATTATTATTAAGACATTTATTGTTATAACGAATAATATTATTTATACTCTCGATTCAGTCTAAAAAGTAAGCCAAAATTATGATTTGTTTTGCAGATGACGAAAAAACGATCTCTCCAAATAAAACAATATATGAAAACATCAGTAACTGCTATGCCCACTTCTGATGATCAGGTAGTACGGCAGGCTACCGATATTTTTAGCTCTGGTTCGCAGGCAAGGGCTGTTTAAAGCCTATCAATAGATATTGCTTTATTTGTGCCATTTAGTTTGATGACGAGGTCTCTCGTTAAAGGTTAATTACCTGGCACGATCCATCGAGGTTCAAAAGGTTCACCGGACTGCTCCATTGCTGAAAATCTTCCTTTCTTGTTTGTTGCTAAGGGTACGCGGCTTTGAGATTCTGTAAATACGTGCTTCTTTTAACTTTCTACTGTCGAAATGGAACTAGATTTGGGCAGTTTCAGATTGTGATCGTGCTATCTCGAGTCATGGAACGTATTTCCTAACAAAGTGCTTTGGCGCAGGCTAAGCAGATATGTCCCGAATGTGATATGGCAAAGGCCACCTGGTAAATCGGGGCCGTAAACATCAAAAAGGATTTTTAATATCGTAATCCAAGAAATTTTTAACATGCTTTAACATGAAATAGAATAAAATTTGAGAATGTCCCTTTAACGACCGTTAGGGCCGTAAACATCAGTAAAGATAATCCTACTTCCAGATTTTATCATAAACATCAACCTAGATTATCCTTGATAAAACCCCAATTGGTGCAAAAAATCTCGAATGTCGAATGTGAAAGCTTTGCGCTTCAAATTACAACAAAAATGCTGGTTTGAGGTGTGATGAGATGGTTTCGTGCATGTCTGTCGCTTTTAGCCAAACGACGTAAAAACAAGACCAAATATAAATATGGAGCGGAGCGGACACCAATATGTGGCATTCTATGATCGAAGTTGGACATTTTCTTGTATTCTTTTACAGCAAACCGGATGCTTTGTGAGAGGTATTACAGTAAGGTATTGCAGCTCTACTCGTGAGTCGTTGACGATCAGATTTTGTCATTGTCGTAGGTAAAAAAGGTAAATATTTTTTTGGTAGAAGCTTGAAAAATCACATTTTTTTCACAATTTAGCGATATTATTTGTAATTTCAGAGATTTTTGCGCAAATCCGTGTTTTTACCCTTCAATCTTGAATAAAATTTTCAATTCAAAGTTCCACCCAGATCACTGGGGACGATTAGCAATACATTTGTAGTTATAACCTTAATTTTATTTTAAACTTTGACAATAAGTAAAGATATCGATAGATCTGTAGTACACATACAATTTCTGACATAACTAAAGGATTTCATGGTGTAATTCAGAACACATTTTGTACAGTACATATACGTCTGTTCCCACTAATAAATCAGCTCTGAGCTCTGGATGTACATAAATAATCGCGTTCAACATTTAAGCTCATTTTAATGGAAACAAAGAAACATCTGATTTTAACGAAGGCTGAATACTAATTAGACAGAGCTAGTAAAAGACCTGTTGTCATTTTGCATATGTTTCTAAAGCATGGTTTCTGACAGAATGTGAAACATGTAAGCATTACGTGATTTTTGGGTAAAACATTCTATGCTCGGCAGATTAAATTAGATTTCGTTCGTTAATCAAAACTGGAACTGTGAATATTAAATTGGATTGCTAATTATAAATGGAATTGTATGAAAGACCGATTCAGGTTTTTTCTGGAATCAATTTTTTTTGAGGGAATGGATGAAACTCAGTTGCAATTTATTTGACAACAAAATGCTGCCGATCGAGGTTTTTTTCTTATTGAATTTGGTGAAATTACGGACAGAAATGTACTGAATAAATGCCAGCGAGGCTTTTTGGTTAATACTACAAATTTAGACGAATAGTTGGTTAAAGGGAATTACATGTGGACAACTGAAGCTAAAGAAGCCACCTATAGAGGTCACAGACTTTCCCGGGTGAGTCACCGTCAGTGTTTTGCATATCACACTGCATTTTTGTAACCCTATGTCCTATTTTCATGAATAAGGTAACACTGCTCGCAGAATACTCCCACCTATCAAAAGTTTGCTTTTTTTTAACAAAAATGTCAACTTCCTTTTTCTCCAAAAAAATACCGAGTTCAACAATATTTTTTTCTCCAAAATAAGAAAGCTTGGACAATTTCCTATAAATAATGTTGATATTAACGTTGGCTTTTTTGGTACTTTTCGTAATAACCTTATGTGAAAAATGCTAATATCTTCAAAAATAAAAGCCGTAACACGAAGATTGTCCAGACATTATTGATAGGAAATCGTCCAAGCTATAGGTATTTTTTGGAGAGAAACGTAGTTAAAGTTGAAATTTTAGTTACTTTTGCCTTTAGAAAAAAAGAACATAGGGTTATATACAGGGTTATATGCAAAACACTAAACAAAACTTCAGAAGGCCCTAGCAGTTAAACCGTTACGATTTCCCCAACCCATACGATTTTTTGTTCGTCTATCCAAAACCACAGCCGGCCGCTTTGTAACTTTATGCAATACACCCTGTTTGTCTACCAAGATTCATTTCATTTTTTTTCTATGTGAAAGCCCAAACTCCGGAGTGACCCCTTGTACCACCAGTCCATCATGACGTTCTCGTCATGGTACGATGTCTAGTAGTAAGCTTGGTTTGAAGGAATAGAGGCGATGGACTTGCGTTGTTAATCCCTGCATGTTGTAGCAGTTCAGTTCACACCCATTCGGTTCTTAATTTTTATAACTAATCTGGTCTCAATCCCCCCAACACTACTCTTACTAGGTCCAAAAGGCAAAACAATCACAAGCCAGGCTTTGCCGACCTTGCGCCTGCAAGAATTTTGTCGAATTTTGTCTAATATTAAATGACACCTACGTCTTCATTTTTTCTGTTTCAGTGAAAGATCTAACACCTTAGTATGACTGGACACCGTGCAAAACATCGCTTTAAAATTGATTGGTGATGGCGGCATTTGGTGTCTCATCGACACATTAAGGCAGCGTAATAATGCAGCCATTACCACGACTGCTCCATCGACATAAAAACCCACATCTATTTTGTTCATGCAATACAAAACTAACACGGTATGCTCGCTCTGACTAGGACTGTATCATTAGTGTAGGCCTTCTTCAATGGCGTAGCGTGGGGGGGGGGGGAGGGGCAGAGGGGCCATGCCACGGGCGGCGCAGATTTGGGGGCGGCGGGCAAAGTAGACCGAGCTAGCAATCCTGTCGGAAACAACAGGATATAGTCATGGCACGGTGGCGGTATGACTAAAACAAGTTTAAAAACGACATGTTTACCATTAATCTATACTAATAAAAGAAAGTTTCTGTATGTATGTATGTATGTATGTGTGCACTATAGCGCGCGCACCAGTCATCGTAGATCGTAGATTTTGCATGAATGTCCGCGGGGGTCTGCCATGAAACACCTCGAAGCCCGATTTTCGAAATTCAAAATGGCCGCCGAAATATGGCCGAAATTCAAAATGGCCACCCAAATATGAATTTGCAAATTGTGCTCCGATTTCAATGAAATTTGGTATCTAGGGGGTTTTAAGGTCGCTAATAACGAATTCGAACCTATAAATTCAAAATGGCCGCGCCAATATGGCCGACGAATTTGCCAATTGTGTTCCGATTCAAATAAAAATCGGTATCTGGGGTTTTTTGAGGTAGCAAATAACGAATTTATGATCAGAACTTATAAATTCAAAATGGCCGCGCCAATATGTCGGACGAATTTTTCCAATTGTATTCCGATTCCAATGAAAGTGCATATCTAGGGGTTTTTAAGGTTGCAAATAACGAATGTATGATCAAAGCTTATAAATTCAAAGTGGCCGCACCAATATGGTCGATGAGTTCGCCAATTGCATTCCGATTCCAATGCAGATCGGTATCTGGGGGATTTACAAATAAAGAATTTATGATCAAAACCTATAAATTTTAAATTTCGGGCCAATCTGGTCGACGAATTTTGCCAAATAGGTGCCATTTCGCGGTCAGCTGTATGTAGGTTGTTCAAGAGTTGGGGAATCGAAAAATCTTCACATCCCAGCTCCAAATGGAAGAATATTGACCAAAGTGTATCCTGGTAATTTTTTCTATTGTCGTGAAGTGTAACCCTGGAATACTATCGTTTTTTAGCATACGTTGTTATTATCGTGTGTAAAATTAACGATTGCGGAATGTGACATTGCCATAAAAAACGCAGCAATATAAAATGTTTTATAATCATTTATTTATCAAAAAATGAACATTTGTTCAACAATATTTTAATCAAAATTCACCAATAATGTCGAAATTTTTCGCGTAAAATGAACTGGCTGTCGTAATTTTGACGAAGCATAGTATTCTAGGGTTAAAAAGGGGGCAGGGTAACGGCTAACCGAAAAGAGAAAGTTAGAATTCCGATTCACCGAGAAGTTTCATGTTCAGAGGCACCTACTTGAATACATACATAACGCAGTGTCACATCTCAATATAGTACGACTGTTCCAACTGAACCGCCAAGAAGAGGAAGGAGGGACACTTGTGTGCAAGAAATTTGGTTTTGAAATTAAAGTTGTTAAAAAGAAACAAATTGTTCCAATTAATCCCTGACGCATCCGAGAACGCCCGAGAAGAAATATTACAATATTTTTTATAGGTAACTCTAAATTTCTGTATGGTATCCAAAATCATTTTTACCAGATTTTTTGTTGTTTTCATTATACTTTTTTCCTACCGCGGACAGTGAACACATAAACTTTCTTTATTTAAAGGCGTTGCAACGCAGGCGGGTTTTTTACTAGTTGTTAATAATTACCACATTGAGCATATGGTCCTGGCTGACGGTGCTTTGTCTGGACTATACGGTGGAGGCATCAAAACTTTCCAGCCAAACCCTCCTAGGTCATCAAAAAAGTGTATGGTCGGGCGTTGTTGTGATGGAAGACAACACCTTTTTAATTATTCAGTTCGGGCCGTTTTCGTTCAATTACATGGTGTAATCTCTCTAGTTGTCCACAGAATGAATCGTCTTATCAACTGAAAGCACCTCATGGTTGAGTCCAGCGCAGATACAGCAGATATTAATTTGGTTTATCATGTTTTTCGCATTCATTAGGAACTCATACATCGACCTTCTTCTTGTATCCAGGTTTCTGTAAATGGTTCAAAACACTTGTGTGGCCAATACCTAGAAAACATATTTTTTTCATGAGATACAGCAGAGCTAGCGCCATAACAAAAGAGAATATAAATGAGCCAGTTATTTGCGTTTTTAAACAAACAGAGTAACGTTCCGCTCTTGTAACTTGAGACTCTAAATGTGCATGGAAACAACGATTTTCAGATTCCCTTCTTTAATGGCGCGGGCTCTAACTGCTGAAGTTCGAGAGAGGTTCCAGTAGCTACCGAATTTGTCGTAAAAATGGCCGGAATAATATTGGGCTTCGATGATGAGGTATGCAACCTAGACCAAGCACTTCAAGATATTGACAGAGAAGAGTTTTAGCTTAAGTTCGTGCGTCTACGAAATTTTCTAGCTACAGACAGGCTGCAAGAGAGAAATTACTGATTCCAGCTCTCTGAGTTTACTAAAGTTTTATATTTTAGTGAGGATGGGCCGGCGCTTGAGACAGGGCCGGCGCTTGGGTTTTTTGCGCCCGGTGCATATGCCATATTGCGCCCCATCAGCTCCTCATCTTTTGATCGAAATGAAGGACAATGGGAAAATTGCGTCCCCTCTAATTGCGACCAGTACAAGTGCACCATTTGCAGCTATGAAAGTGCCACCCAGCTTAAGTCCATTGACCTTCTTGTCGCAGTGGAGCAAAGCGGAGAATATTTCGCCAAGTCGCGATTTCTTGACCGCGAAAATGTATAGCACATTTATATCCCCCTTCTGTCACAATCCTGTCAACCCAATCTCGGTTCAGCCTCGTTTCCATTTGATTTCGAATAATCGCAAGACCTTCCCAAGAAGTGGCTTCCTGAAGAATGAACTTCCATCATAATTCTACTAGTTTCCTCCTGCTTCTCTGCCATCCTCCTCATTGTTTCATGAACTTTGGGACTTTCCGATATGTTCTCAGAATTTCCTCGATCATGACACTCTTCTTCGTCGCCGTAGAGACGTTTTCAAAGTTTCAAATTCTTTTTAATTTTAATTTCTGAAATTGCGCCCGGTTCAAGTGCACCATTTGCACCTATGGAAGCGCCGCCCCTGATTACCGAACATTCATTAGTTACATTCAATGTATTACGTTTACATGATGTCTTGAATTCTTCACTTGAAATTTACTTGAAATTAAAATTACGTTTTCAATTCATTGATTAAAAATTATTTAAAATCTGCAATGTCCACGTTATCTAGCTATCTTGTCAATTGCAGAAGTGGTACAAATTAGCATTGACCATTGTTTTAAAGAGTTCGCACGCAGAATAAAGTTTCAATTTAAGAAAGATGTTTTATTTTGAATTCTTTTAAAATAGTGACTTTTCGACATCGCAGACTTTTTAGCAATTTTTTTCTTAGTTGTGAAAGTGGGGGCGGCCAATTTACGGCTCGCCCGGGTGGGAGCAATTTACGCTACGACACTGCCCTTCTTTTTAGCACTCACTAGAATCTAGGAAATCGTATATAAACACAAAAACTCGAATGTGGAACAACCTGCCACAGTCAGTATTTCCGATCTCGTGCAACATTTAAAAATTTAAACGCAAAGTCTGCCTGTTTTTCCTGCAGTACCTAGAATCGTAGAGTTCTTGTTACCTATAATATTCTTCATCTATCTGTCGAGCTAAGTTTACTTCGAGATATTGCAGCATAGGTCGAAGGATACGGCAGTCTGGGAGTACGTATAGTGACTCCTGCAGTTAGGCTACTACACATAAAAAAGCTGGGGGACCAAGCTGAGGTCTGTACCAGGTCTTTTTGTTTCTTCAATTATTATAGCAATGTCGTCTGTCTAAGCCAGTATTTAGTAGGGTTGTGAAGGATTGCGCTTCCTACGGTTAATGGGATCACCTTTTCTAGTTAAACAAAGGCAGGTTGTTAAACTGGTGGAAGATAAGTATCTAATTCATCTTGAGCTTGAAATTAAATTTCCGAAGATATTTAATTTGGAGAATATTGTAAGAAATAATATTATGAAAGGAGCACAAAAAAATGGGTCAAAATATGAATTTCATTGAATGACCTAGTTGACATTATTATTCTTATTATACTCAATACCAACCCTAGATATCACCCCGGAAATATCTATACAGATATCAGGAAACCCACAAACCGGAAATTGAAAAAAATACATTTCATTGTTAGCATTCGTGTTACCTATCAGTTCAAATGTCATATCTTCACATTAGTTACGTACTAGTTTGTTTTCCGACGAAACGAAATTATTAGTAATTTCGTTACACGGTATTAAGAAGCAGCTATATGTCAACAACAAATGGTTTATTCGGAAATGCCTGAAGCCCCTTAACCATGGAATAATGTCATTACCGCACGAAATTCAACTCATTTTGACACATTTCCCCCCAAGTCCGCCCGCCCCGCTCTTGCGGGTGAAGTATTTGACCCAACAAGTGAGTCTACGTAAGTATCCCAATTATTACTAACTTTGTTCCTTCCGACCAATTCCAAGCACGGAAGCATTTAGCAGTAGCCCCATTCACTCCCAGCCCCGGTACGGCTCCAAGCCCCCGCGTCCGCCAACAGTGCCAGCCTAATCCGAAGTGATCTCAATGAATTATTGATTCCCTGCCTAACGTATTATTACTCTAATGTGGCCAATAATAAATCAATAACCAAAGGCCATGTTGCTGTCATTTCTACCATAAATTTGATTTTCGTTGCTTTCCTCGTGATTGTGGCTGTCAATTCGATTAATCGTGGCCAAAAATAATTGCTACTCGCAAAGAATTTGGCGGTTTTCTTCCCGTTTGAGTTATTATAAGCCAAATCAGTTCAAGCATTAAAGAAAAATTCAAGGATATTCGCAAGAACGAAGACTTTAAAAAGAAACAAGAAAAAAGTACGAAGAAAATTGTGAAATAAAAACAGAGATTGGAGGAGGGATGATTTGATTTTTATTGTGCGCTAAATCAAATTTATTTTAAGGCGGAAAATTTTCACTCCGACCACACAACGAATATTTTCAAGCAAAACCAAAAAAAACAACATCGAAGCCATAAAATAAATTCAATTTAATAATTATTAAGGATGAACACTTATCGCCTTATTTACCGAATAAGAAAGGACAAGAAATATTGTTCTCATGGGGGATATAAAAACTCTGCCCCTGAGACTCGTATTTCTTTTCGATTTCTGCCCTTCAGCAGAAATGAAGGGAATCGATGGAAGGCAATTGATGAATAAATAAAAGGAGACTACTCTTCTAGTCCATAACACAACTGCAGGATTGGCGATGTTGAGATGTTCCCTTGTTGAAATTTTGTACATTCAGATATGAACATAAATTTCAACATTCTCCATCAGCAAAATAAATAATTAAATACCACAAACGATGAAAAGCTCGGTGAACAACTCTGAAATGGATATTGTATGTGGGTGGTGGTGGTGGTGCGGCAGAACAACAATTTCCGATGTATAGTAATCAATAAAAATAATTTCCTATGTTACGCCCCATGTTAGCGACAAAACCTGTGGTCAAAGGCAAGTGGAACACAATTCGGGGCAAAATCAATTTGTGGCCAAATATCGCGACAATTATATGAACAAAACCGGCTTCAAATATGAGTGGTACTTTGTTCGATAGATTTTGAAATTTTGCAAATTGTGACGTGGTTTTACCACTAAACCGGGCGGGAAAAATGACATATGGAGGCTTCAAATCATATTTCATCGGACGTTTTAGAATGCAATAGCAAACATAGAATATTATTTGCAAGGGTAAAATATCCCAAAAACTAATCAAAAGGTGTCGAACTATTGTACACATAAAGCGTGCCTTCACTGTTTTAGGTAGAAATTGTGGGAAGTTTTGCACACTGTATAATAATATTTTTCTTTGGTGAGATATTAGGTCACACCATATAAAAATTTTTGCGCAAATCTTGTTCCCATATGAGTTTTATGTAATTTTTTAGAGGCGCAAGCACAATGTCGTCACTAAAAGTAGTCGTAAAACTGATTTTTTTCATAAAAAAGCAAGATTTGCGCAAAAATTATTGTGTCGTGTGGACAGGCCATACAATTTACGCGTCTTCTTCACTTTGCCTATTGTACTACACCCTTATATGTCTTGAACTCCAGAACAGGTTCAGCAGTCTGTGTAGACTAGAGTCTTGGCGCTTAGAGTCGCCCGTTCGAGCTTTCGCGGGACACTGAGATATAAAGGTCATACTCATCCTGCTCAAGGTAAAGCCTACAGGTGGAGGTCTCTGTCCTCTGTATCCTCCATAAGTGGGAACCATGTCTGGTAATCCAGCCAACATGTTTCTTGCATGCCCGCCACCATGGGTGGACAACAGGGCCGTAGCCAGAAATTTGGTCCGGGGGGGGCCCGGGACGTAGTTAAAAAATTTTGGTTGCGGGGGAGGGGGGTTACATGAATAATTCTAATATTGAAGAAGAATTAATTAAAGAGAAAAACAGCTTGCTTATTATCAATCAAATGACGTTGATCAAAGTAAAAAATTTAAAAATTCAACTTTCGAAATTTCTTTGCTGCCATAATCTCGAGAACCTCATTCGGATCAACACATAAGTCCCCATGGATCAACAGTACGGCGAGTGCACTGAGTCTCATTGCCCGTTGAGTTTCATAATGTAAGTTTTGATTCTCTTCAGTGTCGAAAATGACCTATCCACACTACTTGCCGTTGTGACCGGAAGAGTCGTCAAAACTGTTAAAAGATTATTTGATTGTTGGAAATCTGCTCGGGTCACAAAAATCAGAAACTTCCAAAACCTCGGCATCTTTCTCGAGTTCTGATAATTTTTTATACCACAATTTATATTCAGGGGTTGCAGCACAGAAGTCGTTTCAACTCTTTTGTTACGAGTTTTAAATGGAAAAATTCAATGGAAAACTCGAAACAGATGACTAGAAACAACTTGTGTGCTGCCACCTCAGCTCTTACAGCGGATTCTGATACTCGATCATTGAAGTATGGAGCAAGAAGATCCAAGTAATCTTCTTTTTCAGTTGCGGTAAATCCAGTGAGAAGTGTCGGTAAGCTTGAAAGGATTCCCGCATTATCACTAAAAAAATTTTCTAAAAAATTCTGAATCAGCGTATCGACCCATGGAATAAAAATAGCAGGACAAAAGTTACGCTTCAACAAATGGCCTGGTAAAAAACACAGATCTGCGATCATTCTGCAGTATTCAGCAATTGGAAGTCTATAGCTGAATATTTGGGTTTGGGTTTGATAATTAAAACGAGCTGTTTTCTTCAACATGAGTCTCGGAATTTTGAGTTCCATATCGAATACGTCTTTCACGAGTTGTTCAGCTTTCGTCGAATGATTCTTCTGCATTTTTTCGTTCTTCTTGAAGCATATCCACAATTTCGTGAACATGTTTACTGCTGATGCCAAATTACGTGATTTTTCTTCCAGTCGAACTGACAAAGGAAGCGTGAAACTGAAAAGTCTGTCACAAACCAAGAGACTAAAAGTCGTTTTATACGCAACGATTTGTTTGTGCCAATTGGCTTGCGCAAGTCAATTTGCACAAGCAGATCGTTGCGTGTAAACCGACCTTTAGTCTCTTGGACTGTCTCTTGAACTGCTGCAAGTAAGCAAACCGCTGTTTTTGAGATGATCCTAGATTTCCCAGAAAGGACCCCGCACTTTTCCTATGGAAAATGGCTTTCGGCTAATTTTCTTGAAATTTCCCGGCCCAAAAACCACCACCAAGGGGCTAGAAGTATATAACAGATTTTTGAATGTAAAACAATTTATTCTTGTAGTCAACCCAACGGCTACCCAAAACAACCACCTCTTTCACCCTTCAACCACCGACCATCTCACCCCTCCACTCCAACTGTCAGGAAAGTCAAAATGCAGAGTACTCACCTTTCAATTCATTCGTTCTTGATTTTTTGAAAAACCAATATTACCTTGTTAGCCATGTGCGCGTTTCATTCCGACGATTAGATTCGTTTGTAAACAAACAAGACTCTTTTACATCCCAAGCGCAAAGTGGAAATGCAAATTGGAGCTCTTTTATCGCACAGAAATTTGTATGTTTTTCTCTCTGTTGCACGAACGTGGATTCCAGACAGAGAGAAAGCATACAAATTTCTATGCCATAAAAGAGCTCCAATTTGCGTTTCCACTTTTCGCTTGGGATGTAAAAGGGCCTTAATATCAAAAAATTGGGTTGGGGTTCGCGGGTTTTGGCGATTAAAATGTGAAAAGTAGATTTCCGCGTATTACGAAATTAAAAATTTTGAATTTGGAGTTGTGGAAATATTGGAAATTTCAAAAATTAGGGAAACGGGAAAATTACGAAAATGCAAATTTAGGAATTTGGAAATTCAAAATTTTCCCAATTTTTGACATTCACAATTCTAAAAATTGAAAAATTTACATTATTGTTACTCAGAATTTCGGGAGGTAATAAGAAGGTCCTTTATTTTCTCGATAAAATATTACGGGAAAACCAATCCCAGGAATGGCCCTTGGCCTAATTACCGCAGTAATTGACCGAATTTGCATAATTTGGTTCCCAGGCCCAAGTGCCCCAGTACCTACTTACCAGTTAGTCATGTCGTTCAGTTAATGATGCAGTGTATAATAGAAAGCTTATTTTGATGGATAGAGATAGAGCTAGGAGTTTGTCTATGCTCGACTTTTAAACTGTAGCATGCGGTACAAGTTCGGCAATGCTGACTGCGAAAGGCCGTTTTATCTGTAAACAAACTTATATACCATTAAGTACACGAGAGGAGGAGACTGCAAAGAAAGATATTGCCTCGCAGGCAGTACAGAGTTAATTTTAGTAGCAATAATATTTCCTAAAGGCAATAGCAATAATATTTTCTAAAGGCTGTTACACATCCCTACACGGTGGATTAAAGAGTCTATGCAGTTATAAAGGGTGCCATCACAGATGAGTTGATATTTTTCAGCCATGCTAAAGCGGTTTTCGAGATATTTTATTGAATGTGACCTATGAGGCTATAGGCCGCAAGAGAAATTTTCACTCTTCAAACATTGGAATGTTTGTTTGGCGATTTGGAATATGTGGTCACTCTATCCGCACCTAGGACTTTAAGGCACTACTCACACGGGGATACTCAAATCTCGGATACCCGGCGACTGGGATACGGAGACTTGGAGACTCGAGACTGTAGTTGCTCGTCATCCTCACACGGCCGCGACTGAAATTGCTAGTTTCCTATCAACCTACCTCAGGCTTTTCATTCAGTGCGCTTTGCAAAATGTTCATTTCGTTTTCAGTTGAAAAAAACCAGGCAACTGAGCGACTTGGAGACTAGCTTGTCAAGTCTCCTAGAAACTGGTTGCTTAGTTGCCGAGTATCCGCGACTGGAGTACCCCCGTATGAGTGCCGCCGTCTGATTACATATGACGGGTCTCTTAGTCGCCGAGTATCGCAGACGCTCCGAGATTTCAGTATCCCCGTGTGAGTAGTGCCTAAGAGATGGTTCAATCGTTAGTTTTACACCGTCTACGAGACATTGGAAGGCTGGTGCCGGTTTTATTTAAAATGAGACAGTAGTTCGTTTTTGGGCTGTTAAATTTGACATGACTCCGGTCCTAATCGAGAATAAGTTCGATGTTCCTGTTGATCAAGCTGGACTCACGATTATAAAAACTGCTACCACATACATGTCTTGAATTATTAAAGGTGTAAAGCCGTCACCATATTAGAAATATAACTGATGTTAGAATTGACCCTTGTGGGCCACCACAAATTCAGAGGAGGTTTAGTTTGACGCCATCTACTTTAAGGCTAGAAAAAAAATTCTTAATCCAATTTATTGGAACTGAGTCAATATCCACTGCATGGGTTTTAGCTAACAAAACAGGGGTTGAAGATGTCTGAAGACATCTAGAGTTACCTGTCTAGACTCATGTTGAAGTGCTCCGTCGTAAGGCACAGTAAAAAGTCATTTTTTTTGGCTAAATCCATGCAGATTGTTTGAAGTTAGTTCCGATTCACAGAGTTTGTGCTATGTGGAATGAACTAAATGCATTAATGCGTAACTACAGCCCAAATCGAGCCTAGGCCTAATCTATTCTTTTCCTCCAGTCGTCTCGGTCTCTGGCTGATGTTCGACATACGAAGAAGCGACTACTCTGCATCGGTCCATCTATTTTTAGCATTTCCTCCATCCTGAAGGTCCATGATTCCCTCTGTTAGCAAACAAAAAATTTTGTATTTTTTCTATATTCCCCGAGATTTCACCAATTCACGATGTGAGAAAAAGGTTTTGCTTAGTAGCATAATTTTTCTACTGATTTCTTTTAGCTCTTCGTCTTTGTTAGTCACGATCGAGCCTAAAAGAATAAAATTTTCATCTACTTCCAACTAACACTCATCTATCGTCAGGTGGCTTCCTATCCGTTGATTGTCAAATTTACTTCTTTAGTCGCTTCTTTGATGACGAATAATATTCTTTTTTTCACATGTGCCCCGAAAGTGCCTTTTTTAATGCATGTTCTCTTGATCGAAAATCGCGTTTTCCAGACCACGTAATTTTAGTACTATTTGAAGAAGGTAACTCCATTGAATGGACTGAATGGTTGAAAAACCTAATTCCAGTAGGATTTGAAGTAACTTTTTCGAAATTTTTCTGATATATGTTCCATACTTTTAGTTGTGAGTATTTTATCTTATAGAGAGTAGCGTGATTCTTATGTAATACTCATAACGTGGCTTATCCCCTTTCTTATGAATCAAATTATGTCTTCTTTAAAGTAGTTTGGTAGACATTAATCCACCCCGTATTGTACTTGATCGCACATGGTCCTTTGTTGCAATCCTAATAATATATATTTAAGCTGAATAAGCTAATATATCATACTTTGTAGGAAAAATTTCAATAATATTTTATATTTTTATACCCATAACCCAATAAAAACTGTGGCATTAAAACAAGCTTGTTTTAATATAAAATGATGCAGTCAATTATAATATTTGCATCTCTTTTAACCATGAACTCTTATGCTGCTGTATGAAAAGAGCACCAGCACCATTAATATTTCAAGCGAATATAATCTTTTATTCAATATAAATTCCATGCTTTATAATCGGCCAACAGCTTCATTGTACTTTTCACCTCATTCCCAATTCAGGTGACCACAAATCGATAAATTTTGGTTCTTGTTAACAGTGAAAATCGAGTGAGAGGACATTTTCTGTATTCAACTTTTTTAAAATAAAAATATACACGTGCATACAGAAAACGTGTATGTATTTACATATTATAGTGTGCAGGACTAAAAAAAATGTAAATAAATCGTGAGTTGCCTACCAAAATAGGATATTAAATGAGTTTCCTTTAATAATTTATGATAACTAAAGCATCATTTCGAAACTGCAAAAGAATGAAAACTGCATGACATAAATTTTCGTACCAACTTGTGTAGTCGTAATGCATTCTCGGTGTGCATTTGCAACCACCACAGGCAACAGAGACATCGAATCCTAATGACATTTGGTCATGAAATCATGCATTCTAAGAAAGGATATAAGCTACCACCCACCCACCCGCCCATTTGGTAGGATGTTTTCCATTTTAAGAGGCATACCCTACCACCACCAAGTTGCTATAGCCCCATTCCAAATCCTGTGTATGTGGCACATAAATGTAGGTAAGGCTTGAAAGGACTCTAAGGAAATACTAGACCATGCAAGCGGAACGGATATAAAAGGTTTCCGGTGACTTGATGTTAAGTTCTCCTTAATTTAATTCCTTTAAGGAACGTCTTAATTGGAGAATCGCGTTTCAACAAGTTGTACTTAGTACTAATATCTCATATTAGATGGAGCCCCCGGTAACAATGGTGTTTTATCCTTATAGGACTATGCTCATAAGAAAATGATACATTTTTCATGCAATCAGCGAGCATAACTCTTGCAGTGCAACACAAACACACACGAGGTAGAAAATTAGTGAGCACCTCCCTCTCGGGTTTTCCCTTTCACCTGGAAACATTACACATTTAGGGCTAGGCATGATGTTCTACATAATATGCAATTATTTTAAATATTTCGCGATTTAGTCCGGAATTTTGTAATTAATTTTATCCACGCGTAATGAGAATGAATTTAATTTCAGCTTTGCTTCGGCTTTCATCCTTACATGATGCACTTGCAATTATGTCTTTACGGGACTGAATAGAGAAGCCCTGTATCTTGTTAAGCTGGTGTTGTAGTACAAGGATCCGAAATAACCCCCAGTATTCAAAACTGAAAAGCATAAATAAATTAATGAGATTGCATTTTACTGTTCATGTCATTAGGAAGACAACGACGTGCTATGGCCAGTGTACAAGCATCCATTCATGTTATTCTAGTCTTGACTTAAATGCATATAATACTCTACTCCATGGGTGGTGAATTCAACTGAAACGCGAAAATATTCTGTAAATAAATGCTTTGAAATTCCTACGTTGATATCTGGAGACTTTTATGTTTACTTTGAAGAATTTATTGCAGGAGAGAAAACCTCGAAAGACTGCGACGTTCTAAATTGTCTGCATTTTACCACCAAATCCCTACGATTACAATATAGATTGTTGCACTAGGAATGTTGCAATATTCATTCATTTAACAGTAGTAATTTGTTGTTACTCTCAGCCCACAGTTCACTTGGCAATGGTATTAGAAACAAATTTAATGGAAAATGTTAAGAGCTTAGGAGAAATTTGCAATTTTGTGTATGTTTTTTGCATGCAATTACATCAAAAGGGATATGAACTGCACTTTTAGAGGGACACAGGAGTACCTTGACGTAATTAAAAGGGAAACCCTATGTCCGATAGTGCTCACTTTAGTCTTGTTCTGATTTTTGTGATATATGTGACTTTGTCGACCGGCTCTAGTGACGCTTGACATGCCTCTGATGTTTTTTTACCTCACAATGTTAAAAGCTAATGGATAGCAGGTATTGTGTGGGTATACCTTTAGTTTTTAATGCATTGTTGGGTGGTAGGTAGGCAGGGAAAGGTGAAAATTAACACTACAATTTGAATGAACACTAGGTATCAGCAAAGCAAATCCCAGTTTTTTTTGATATTGGGCTTATTGTGACAGAATTTTTTTTGTATATAGGCTCACAGCTTTCACAAACTATGATATTGGACAATGTTAACATATTCGATGTTTAAAACAGTTTTGAAAAAGACCCTGGTCCCGGGCTCGGTAGCTGAAAGGTTAAGGTGACCAGCTACCATCCCAGAGGTCCGTAGTTCGATTCGCGGTATGGTCCTTCATATTTCTTCTTGTCCCATAAAGACAACTCTTTCTTGTCCTTCCTTTTGACAGAAAATCCCTCCTACTTATCCTGCCGTCGCCTGTCAGCATAATAAGCGAAGAAGCCATCTCCTGTTCGATCAGCGAAGACAGCGTTCTGTCGCGGTAGTATTGGACAGCCCCGGTGGAAAAAAATCGAACAGGGTTCACAAACTGGCCTCTCTCGGTATCAAGGGAGGTAAAATCACCTGTCCGACTCCACCTAGTAGTGAAGAAGGAGGCTCTGACGGAGGAGCTGCCTATACGGGGGCTTTTTTACGAGGCGTGGTGAGAATCCTTCTCAGTTAAGCAGCGGGGGGATGCGTGCTCGACGGCCTGTAGGGCCCATGCCCAAAATAGGAGACATCGCTGAGGGTCCGCACTCCGAATCGGGTCTCCGGGTCTGAACCTTTTTTTCTATGACGGTATCCAGACGGATACAGGCCGCAAAGGCATTAAGCTGCTAACAGATACATGCGGGCTTGCGGTGCGGGCAATGACAAATAGAGTAGAAATATGTGTATTAAAATGTGAACTAACAGAATGCTGCTTGCACGCCGCGCGCACACCGCGCAAGTTGCTCTATTCTCAACTTTTTCCGCGAAAGTCAAAAAGTTGTTTGTGATTTGCAAATCTATACTTTTTCAAATTGCAGTAATGAAATTAGCACCTAAAACAAAGACAGGTCCTGTAGAATAGAAAAATAATACTCAAATCATACGGTTTTTCCAAGTTATTTCCTTGTCTCTTGGATTTTTAGGTTGTAGGAAAGTCGAAACGTGATACTAGCACCGTAACTATCTAAATGTCAGGGAAAAATCGCCATATACCCCCTGCAACGCAAGCCCGCGTGTATCTGCCAGCAGTTTTACTTCGATCTTGTGTCATCAACGTGACCCTTAAAACGGGTTCCTCGAAAGGGTCTTTAACAGAGCCGGAACAGTGGGGTATACGGATCAGCGATCTTCCGTCTCCGCTTCCTTTGTGAGAAAACTGACTTTGATGAAGCTCGTACAAGCACACGCTTTTGACGCTTCATTGCTCAGAGAACACTGCTTGAGCGAACCCACCTGGTGCCACACTGACTGCCAACTTCACCACCCTCTTCGGAATACCGTCCAACACCAATCCATTTAGTGGCTTCCACAATTTCTTCCTCCCTTACCTCTGGGGCGTCTGCTTCGTTCACGTTTATTGCAGTCAGGAGTTCCGTGTTCCCGTTTTGCGGGGGTCCGCACTCTGTCTTGAAGCATTACAGGGCAGATAATCGTTGGGGAAAGCTTACCCTTAATCGGCGATATCACTACCCTGTAAGCAGCCGCCGCCCAAATGGATTATAGTACTATCCGCGTTCTTGCACAGACTTTTAAAATGCTTTGTTTTACTCTTCCGGATACGATTTTTAGACCTCTTCTCGCTTCACTGTATTTCTTAAGGAGTTCCTCGGATTTTTCCCTGGCAGTTGCCTTCTTGTCTTCAGGCAAACCCTGTGACGCTACTCAATTTGATCATTCCACCAGAAGTTCGGTGGGCGTCGAGTTTTTGGGCGTTTGGCATGGAGGGGTCACATGCCTACGGTGATGCGTCTACCGGGGCTAAACTCCTTTAAGCCAGGAGACCTCGTGGATCACCTTTTGATTTTCAAGGAAGTAAAACGGGTGCCAATGCCATTATCCGATACTATTCTTGCCACTTTGTACTTCGATGAATCCTTTATGACGATTTTTGATTGACGATGGATTGGCCACACCTTGCGACGCGAAAACGAATATTTAGCCAAACAGGCCCTTGACTGGAATCTGCAAGGAACCCGTCGAGTCGGAAGACCTAGAACAACGTGGAGGGGAACCCTATTAGCAAAGGCCGCAACAACTGGGAGACTCTGGTCAGAGCTGAGAGCTGTCGCGCAACACAGAGTCCGCTGGAGGACAACTGTTTTCGCCCTATGTTCCACGAGGGATTAAAGGAGCGTAAAAAAAGACGAAGAAGATTTTTAGAAGCAAGTCAGAATGGCAGCACGGTAGGCCGCTCTTTGGGGCAAACAGGGCCTTTTAGTAAACGGACGGTTCCAAACCCGATAATGTGGTAGGGCAAGGCGTATATGACCCCATGTGCCCAAATATATGGTTCTTTTCACCACCCGTCTTTCAAGCTGAGGTATTCGTCATTCAGGTATGGAACCAGACTTGTAATAATAAAGCTCCAAATAGCTCCAACGTCAAAGTGTCATCAAAGACTCTTCTGGGCTGTCTCCGGTCTCTGAATTCCACAAGCACGAATAACAATGTTATTCTGATGTGCATTACAGGTCGTGAAGGACACATTGGTAATGAAAATGCCGATAACCTTATTAGAGTAGGGGCAAACTCATCACTTGTTGATCCACAACCTTTATGCAGGTCGACCAGTTATTTCTTGTCAGCTGGACAAATTCCCAGTGCCCTCGTCAAGCTAAAAGTTTCATTCAAATCGGCAAAGCTAAAGCGGGGAAACTTTTAAATTTCAAGAGATGGGAGCTACAAAAAGTAATAAAGGTCCTGATGGGCCAATAATAACGTTACATAAACGACCTTTCGAAGTATTCGATTTGGATCTGTTAACCAATTTTATCAAAATCGAATCGATTTATTTCTATGGATTTTCACGCAAATATTTAGAGAATTATGAAGAAAAATAATTTAAACCACAAATCATGCACGGTAGATAAATCGGAAAACAAATCGTAAAGCCTTTCACTGGATAAATATATTTCACAGAAAATTGAGCGCTGTTGGCAAAGAAAGACTTCACATGACTGAACGATTTTTTTAAAGCAGATATTTGGATCCACGAGTCAAGATCATCTGAAACAGGTTTCAGTCAGAACGATTTTATCCTTTGATTGTTTAACTTTTGAGAGTTCTAAAAATACTCATGCATTATTGCTGGGTCATGTGTGTAAGCATGTTGTGCCAGGTCATGTATAGAACACCTGAATAAGGGTTTTTTGGTAAAGCATGTCAATTATGGGTTTTAAGGGCATATAGCTGTCAAAAAGGATTGATGTGTTCATAATAATATTGAAACAATGATATATCTATAAAAGAATAGACAACGATTTTTCATTTACTCGAAAGTCTGTAATCCAAGGACTTTATTTCCGAAGTATTTATGTACTTAGATTCCAATAAATGATGTTCCATAAGTTCAGAGAGATTCTAAATGAGATGTATTCAAGGTCACTGCTCTAAACTAAAAATATATTCATCTGAAGATGATATTATACCTGAAGACGTAAGAGGTAAGAGTCTCTTCCACTATTGTACAATAAGTCATATACCTCAGATTTCTACACAAGACTGCTTGAACAGGTTCAACAGTTTTCCTAGTAGCATGTCGCTTTAACTGTTTGAGCCAGATCGCATTAATCAACAAGACCCTGATCAACGCTCATGCAGGACATTGACATGAAAGCAATTTTATCTCCCTGAACATGAAAGTAAACTTATCTCCCTTGGGACAGAGCGTGCTGGAGGACTTCCCTCTACCTCTCATCTGCATAAGTGGTAATTTAGGTCGCAGAACCAGTCACATGAAATCCTTTCTGTTGTGCCACAAGAATTCTGTGGGCGCTTTGCTAGACGGTACTATAGTACACCGACTAGAACATAACTGTTTCCGGCGTAATCCGTAACCCTAATAATTTAGATTGAGAATTGCCTAGCACACTAAACGACGTTAAAAATCCAGTGTGTTTTATTCCCCTTTGGAACAAATCGAGTGGTCTCAACTCATAGTCTGCTTCTTCACATTCTTAAAAGCACGTCTATCATCACATTTTGGTGGCAGCGGTAGGATTCGAAACCAAGGTTTCGTACGTGCTGTCGTGCCTTTATAACACGAGCAGGACAAGACCGTGCTTTCCTTTGCAGGAGAAGATCTCTTGCCCTTGATGTATCTTTAATTCCACAGAAACACTTTAGAGTTGATAGTTATGTATTTTTTATTTATTAATTTTTACACTTGAGTTATAAATTTGAGTTTTACAATTTGCTTTTACTCGGGTTTATAGTTTTAATGTTACACTCACTTTTCTTAGGTTTAATTTTTTAAGTTACAGATTAAGATTAATTATAGCCACAACTAGACTCTTCCTCCTCTAAACTTGGCCCTCTTGAATTGAGGTCTGAATTTCGACTGCCACTAATTTGGATCGATCGCTATTTATCATTATCGATCCCACCAAAGCTCTTTAATTCCATTATGATGAAAGTGTTCTTATTCCGCCGTTCCAATATTTCAGGGTGAACTCCCATTGGCTGAATTAATTCAAGTTATGATTTTCCAATAGTAAGCCCGGCCAATGGAAGTAATCGCAATTTAGCATTTCCCTATTGAAAGCTCTCCCGCGGGATTTTTGTGGGAGTTGACAATTACCGAGCGGGGTAATGCACTGCGCATGCACACCTTGCTAAAATGGGATTTTTTGTGTGCAGACCCATTGACGTAGTTTGTGCTCGTGTTGGGCGCCTCGGTCGTTGAATCCACTAGCAGGGTGCAAGGGTACATTGATCGCTCGAGAAATTAGTTCAGAGGAAAAGCGATATCGAATTTCGGATGTTTATCGCTTTCTTTTGCAATATGTAATTTAGGGAATGTGGAATTCGAGAACTTATGACCTGAGTGCATAAGTCAATGTATTGCAATTCGAGAGTTTTGTAATTATGAAAGCTCGTGTTATATTTTGATCGAGTCATTGGCTGAGGGCAAAGTTTCTGGGTATATCTCGAATGAATTATGCGAGATGCTCGAAAGGTTTGATGAGATGAGATTTTGATATGAAAGGGTTTGTATATTTTAGGGGTTTTAGGTAATGAGCGACGATCATTACACCTTCCCCCTTAATCAGAAGGTTGTGCGACTTTAGGAAGCAGAACCTTCGTTTTAGTCGTAAGTGTTGGTGGAATCGTGATATTAGCGTCGTGGTCCAATCATTATTACAATTTTCTTTTTCTATTTGTGTACTTAAAAGATAGTTAACTTAGGTTTACTACATTTTTTTTTTATATATATACCTACATATATAGAATTCTTAACGTATTTATTCTTTTGCATACTTTCATGCGTTTTTGTCTTGAAGTAAGTTTACTATATATTTTTTTTTGCTATTATGTACATTTATCTAAAGTATTCTTAATATACTTTGTTATACATATTTTTTGTGTTATATGTATATATTTTGCGGTTTTGTTTATATGTGTTTTAAAGGTTCTAAAGTGAATATTATTTGCACATTTTTAGGTTTTTTTGCTAAATTTTATTTTAAAACATTCTTAATTACTTTTTTTTTGTTTTAAGGAAAAGAATAAAACCTATTTTCTAGTTTAATTAAGGCTCATTTCTACAGTTAGCTTTATATATGTGTCTATTTAAATTTATTTAAAGGATTCTTAGTCTTGATTATCTATCCGTATAATGTTCTTAATGAATTTATATCTTTGCATATTTTTAGGCGAAACTACGAAACTTATTAGTATTTACTTTCTAAACTAATTAGTGAATTTTTTTTTTTTTTATATATATATTTATATGTGTTTTGAAAGGGTTTTTTTTTTTTTTAAATTTGTTCAAATTAGCATAACAAATGTAATTAAATTTATATATGTTCCTAATTATTATTTTTTGTGTATTTGTTTTATCTTTACATTCTATATTTTTTTTCTATAAAGGTATTTTATTTTACAATGTTCTTAAGATTTATTTTATAAGTATATGTGTGTTTTTTTTTTTTTATATTTTATACGTTTATATGTATTGTATGTAAAAAAAAAACATGGTGCAATTTGCGCATTTTAATGAAAAAATTGGTTTCCGATGGCATCGTTTTTCTTGTAGGAAAAAATTTTTGCATTACACTCGTGCGGGTGTCAGATTTCGCGGTCAATTAGTCGTGGGTGATATGTTTTGATCAAATGTGCTCCACTTCATTCTTGATTAATAGATTGAATAGGTAAGTAGGTACTTATCCTAAAGTACAAAAAGAATTTTTCTCTTTTTTTTTTTATTATTATATATATATATTATATATATTTTTTTTTCTTTATAGAAGGAGAAAGAAGAAGAAAAAATGGATAGGGAGGAAATTATAGACTTGACGGTGGATTCCGATATCGAGGAAATTGAGGAAGAACGGGGACCGTCTCCTATTCCACAGGTGGACCACCGCCGTGTTTATGTATATATGTGTCAAGTCACTAGAATTTATTATTTTTGTATTTTTTTCTAATAAAAACTTGAAAATGTGCTTATTGTGTATGTGTTGTTGGTTTCGATCCCCCTCCTTTTTTTTTTATTTTAATACTTCGGCCGAAAAAAAAAAATGTTTTATATGGTTTTTCTCTGGTTTTATGATTGATGTTAGGGCAATAATTGTTTTTCGGTGAGCTGCATGCTACTTGTGCTTTTCCTTCGGTGGGGATTTTTCTTTTTCTTGAAGCTTTTAAAAGCTGTTGGACATATAAGATTCTATGATTAGGTAAGTTGATGGACGGTATAATACCAGTGGAAAAGGTGGAGTTGTTGTTCCGAGAGAGCTTATTTGAGAGTTTGTTGAATATGTTCCCGAAGGAACATTACGGGTCTTTGCGATTGTACTGTTTAATAAAATGGTAAACTTGAGCAAATGTCTTGGTTGCCAAAGGGGTGATAGCTTTTATCAGCGTCAGCGTATGGCTCTGTACACGCACGATGCTTACTAGCGCTGCTAGCGGGTGATAAAAAATAATCGGACCCCCTTTCTTATTGTTTTATACTGCGAACGTTTACATATCCGCTTACTGAAAGATTGAGCTTAGAATTTATAATGGTGCTTACCCCGCGCGCTCGGATCGAAATTAGGTTGTAGCTCTGCCCCCATGCATATGGCCCATAACTATTTTAGGTTGGTACTAAAAGTGGGAAGTTGAATTTAGTCTATTTTTTGAAAAGGATTTAGTCCAAAAGAGAGGAGGACGGGGAGAGAGAGAGAAAAAAAAATTTTGCTCACTCCCAAGGTAGATGCTATATTGAGAGAGAGAAAAAAAAAATTTGAAGATAGCTGCAGGAGTAAGTCGGTGCATAAATATAATAACACAATGTTGGTAAATTTTTATCATCATAAATTTTGTGCCACCATTAAATTTATAAACTATTATAAATTTTGTCCTTCGAACTTATATGGTAATTCCCTTAGTGTTTCGCTACACATGAATATATGGGTTGATCCGTAGATAGTGTGTATGGTGCGCTTGTGGGTTCCTCTGGGTTGGGTTCGGTATTTCTATTTATTTTATTAATTGTTATTTTGTTGCGATTTATGCAATCGGCCATTTAACTTTTATAAGTAATATTGACTGCATCTTCTCCCGATGTCTTGGGGATGGCGAAAAGCCAAGTTAATAGGAGTAACCTATGAAAATCTATGCGTTAGTATCTTCGTTAAATAATTTGAGATTATTGTTATGTAATAATCGGTTTTTATTCTTAATCCTAATGGTGGTATTTTCTGCAGAATTTAACTCGATTACTGGGTAGGGGCCTTCCCATAAGGGTTCTAGTTTATTTTTTCTCTTGTTATTTTTAACCAGGACTTTGTCGCCTAGATTAAATGTTTTAATCCCGGTTCTTTGATCGTAATACCTTTTATTCTTCTCTTTCGCAGAAATTATTGTTTCTTTTGCGATTCCATACCCGTGTTGTAGTCGTGCTTTTAGCTCATTCGCGTAGTTTTCATAGTTATATGAGGGAGTTGGGCTTGATTTCAGGCTGGACGGAATTTCGGCTGGAAATCCGTATAAAAGTTCGTAAGGGGTGAAGTTGGTACTGGAGTGCGGTGTGGTGTTGTACACGAACATAGCGTAAGGTACCCATGTATCCCATGTCAAGGGATCTCTATTTACATAATGCCGGAGATATTCGGCTAAAGTCCGGTGACTTCTTTCCAATGCTCCATTAGTTTGTGGGTGGTAGGGAGTCGTTTGCAATTGTTTTATATGGAGTAACTTAGTTACCTCTTTAAACATTGCACTAAGGAAATTAGAACCTTGATCAGTGAGTACTGAATGGGGTATACCGTGCTTACAAATAATCTCCTCTACTAATGCCCTTGCTACAGTCGCGGCCTCAATGTCTTCCAGAGCGATCGCGGTGGAGAACTTGGTGAGGTCGTCTTGGAAGGTAAGTAGGTATTTCTTGTTTGTGTAGCTCATTGGTAGTGGCCCTACAATGTCTAAGAATATCTTTTGGAAAGGCCTTGAGCTGGTAGTTGTGATTTTCATGGGTACCTTGGGATTTGATAATAGCTTGTTCTTTTGGCACGATGAACATTTTTTTATATATGCTTTTATGTCAGGTCGCATTCCTTGCCAGTAGTAGTCCTTCTGAATTCTCTTAAGGGTTCTGGTGATACCCTGATGTCCTCCGGTTGGAAGTTCATGGTATTCACGCAGAACTTTTTGTATTTCCTCGGGAGTTGTAAGGAACTTTACTCTGCCTGTGTAGCAAATGATTTCGATATCTGGTTCTGATATTATGTCGGCACATATTTTCCTGAAGTGATACATGTCATGGTTGTTGAGAGGTGGAATGGCTATGTTTAATTTATTTACGCCGGCAAGTTCGCATAGTTTTAAGAAAGAGGTTAACACTTGCCTTACATTTTCTTCATCTCGTTTCATACGTATGGGGAGTGAGCATTTTGCCAGTATGTAATGATTATGATTCCCTTTTTTGTATTCGTAAACGCGGTTTATTTCTAAATTTGGGGGGATTTCGGTAATCTTATCTCTTAGTACTAATTCCACGTCACTGGAGGTCGGAGGTAGTAGGAAGAATTTATGGGTGATTCCCTTTAGTTTGATTAACGCTTGATTAGTATCTGTCACTTTCCTGAAATTATCTGTATCAGTGTTTGTGTTGTCTGCGTTCCGTATAGGATCAGCCTGAGTTGGGGCGGCTGTTCGGACGGCCTTTTTTGCCTGGTTTCTAGTAATTACCCTAACTGCCTTTTCCTCTGCCGCCGTGTCAGTAGGGTTTATTCTACTGAGGGCATCTGCATTGGCATTCAACTTACCTGGTTTATAAACTATCTTGTAGTCATACTCTTCCAACCGTATCCTCCATCTGGTAAGTCTACTATTACAATCTTTCAGATTCATTAACCAAACTAGAGGTTTATGGTCTGTGATTATCGTGAACTTTCTTCCATATATGTACGGGCGAAATTGCTGCACCGCGTAAACAATGGCGAGAAGTTCTTTTTCTATGGTAGAATACCGGGATTCGGCAGGGTTTAGAGTACGACTGGCATAACAAATTGGTCTATCTTGACCTATTTCGCCTTGGGACAAGATAGCTCCTAGGGCTACGTCGCTAGCATCGGTAGTTACTATGAATTCTTTATCGAATTCTGGGTAAGCTAGTATTGGGGTTGTGATTAATTTTTCCTTCAATGACCTAAATGCTTCGTCGCAAAAAGCGTCCCACTCAAACGGGGTGTTCTTTTTCAGAAGTCTTGTTAATGGCTTCGCCGTCTTGGCGAAATCTGGTATAAATCTGCGGTAGTAGCCCACAAACCCTAGGAATGCCTTAATGTCCTTTTGCTTTCTGGGTCGGGGATAAGTTTTTAGTACACTAATTTTAGTGGGGTCCGGATGTACGCCTTTGGAGCTTACTACATGCCCTAAGTATGTAATTTCCTTTGCCAAGAAGTGGCATTTTTCTGGTTGGAGCTTTAGATTATTCTCCCTTAATCTCGTGAGTACCTCTTCCAACTTCATATGGTGGTCTCGTAAGTCGTACCCATACACGACTATGTCGTCTAAATAGACGAAGCATCGCATTCCCTGTAAGCCGGTTAAAACCGTATTCATTAGCCGTTGGAAGGTGGCTGGGGCTCTTTTGAGACCGAAAGGCATACGGTTATAATGATAGTGGCCAAACGAGGTACTGAAAGCGGTTTTATCTTTGTCAGCCTCTTCCATGGGTATCTGGTGAAATCCATTGGCTAAATCTAAAGTAGTAAAATACTTAGACTTACCCAATTGATCCAAGATATCCGTGATATTGGGCAACGGATAGGCGTCCCCTACAGTTATCTCGTTCAACCTACGGAAATCCACCACTAATCTCCATTTCCTGTTTCCGTTAGCGTCGGGTTTCTTGGGGACAAGTAGGAGTGGTGAATTCCATGGGCTACTACTAGGGCTTATGATGCCATCTTCCAACATGGTCTGAATTTGCCTGTTTACCTCACACCTTTGCGATTCTGGTAGCCGATAGGGCTTTGTATATATGGGTGGCTTATCTGCCAAAGTGGGAATGGTGTGGGTGATAGCATCGGTGCACGTAAGGAAATCTCCTTCTAAATGGAACAGGTCATTGTACTTCCTACAGATGTGTATCATTTGCTTTCGCTCTTCCTCGTTGCAGTGACTTAAATCTATGAGACTTTCCAATTTCTCTAATCTCCGGTTGGTTTTTCCCCCTTTGGGCTGTATAACATCGTATTGTTCTAACTCAGTATATGAGGGTATTACGTCCTCGAGTGGTATTTCTGTGTCTTCTTCATTTATATTGAGGACCGCCACCTTGGCATATCCTCTTTCTGGTCGTACAATACAATTCCCTAAATAGACGCCAGTTTTTATTAATTTCTTCTCGCAAACTAGAGGTTCATCTTTTGTGACTGGGATTTCCACGATCGCTTCGGATCTGGCTGGAATTGTTATTTTATTATTATTTAATTTAATTATTTCTTTATTACTTTCCCTTTTAACATCTTTGTATTCAACCCTTTTTACCTTGAATTTAGGTTCTTCTCCACAGATTTTCTTTTTACTTGTGGGAGGTATTTTAACTATTTTAATGGGCATTTCTTCGCCACATACTTCTATTCTATCTAATTCTCCGTACACCCTATTCCCGTTCTCACTTATTACGACTGGCCTTGTTTCTGGCCTTTTATTTATTTTAATTTTTACTTTCTCGTCCACGCAGCTTCCGTCGGATAGACTGGTGGGTAATTTATATAATTCACCGTTTGCTAGGTCTTCCCCGCAGATTTCTTCTTTCCTGGGAGGTACTTCATAATTTTCCTTTTCTTCTTCAGCGTATTCTTCGTAAAGATCTATGCTTTCATTATTTATCCCTTGACATTCTATGGGATAGTTATTTTGTTTATGGTGAGCGGGTAGTTTTTGTTTATTATGGGTCAACTCATTCGTTTTGTGAGTGCTTCGAAAATTAACATGTGGGTTGTTGATTCGATAGATGTTTTTGGAGGGAGTGAAATTTTGAGTATCTATGATATTCCAAGCATCATCTAAGGGAAGTTTGAATTCCATCACACTCTCCGAATACTTGATGTCACAATCATACCTGTAAAAGAAATCGTGACCCAACAATCCATCACAGGACAGAATGTTTCCATCCCTTATAATATGGAAGGGGTTGGAAACTTGTAAACCATTGCTGCCATTATTTACATCCAGACTTCCGAGAGATAAGCCCTCAGAGGTGACGTGTTCATCATAAAAAGATATAATAGTACATCTTTTTGTTACGTCAACCCAGCTGTCTTCAGAACAAGATGAAAGTTTGTACAGACTGATTTCTGAACCTGTATCGATGAAAAAGGTTGCGGTTCCATTCTTAGAAAGTGAAAAAGGTAAGATAGTTGTGACACCTCGCTCGGTGATAGTGACCGGAACACGAACTGTGATGCTTAGTTGAGAGTATGCACTTCGGCGAGAATTTCGCGATTGCGGGTTGGAATGCCGGGGATTCCTTCCCGCGGCTCCTCGTTTCCCGCCTCGTAGACGTTCTGGTTGAGTAACCTTACTTGCTTGTAAGGTTGTTCGGGACTACTTCTGTTATTCTGTTGGCCAGAAGGGCGCCCGTTGTTGGTTGGATATTGTCGTTGCTCTGGGCGTCTGTTGGGGGATGAATTTACTGGTGTCCACGAGTCGCGGTTAAAATTTTGCTGCCTGGGTTCCTGTCGTCTATGGTTGGAACGTCTTTCATAGTCTAAGTGACGCGTCCTACATTCGCTGATATCGTGGTTCGGTCTGTTACAATAAGAACAGAAAAGTCGTCGAACCTCTTTCTTTATTTGCGCGCCTGTAAAGCTAGGGATGGCCCTGTTCCTATAACAGGTCTCCCTGGTGTGCCCTCGTTTATTACAAACTTCGCATACGGGTGTACTACGGGATCCCTCTCCGAATGTATCCTTGTACGTTCTCTCTTCTGCTCGAGAAACGCGTTCCAGGATGTAGTCAATAAGGGTCGATAAGTCGTCTTCCCCTCGGGCTTGAGCAAGAGTCTGCAATCTCTCGCTTCTTAACCCGTTTTCAAATGCAGTTACCGCCTCCCTGCTATTTTCCTTGATTAATGCTTCACTAGCGGCGCCACCACCTAAGGCTATTTTCGTTGCCTTATTTAATTCCCCCAAGGTACGGGTTATTCTTTCAGAATAGTCTAGGACGCTTTCCCTGGGTCCCTGTTTTGTTTTCCTCAAGTCCTCCCGTAACACTGCTCGAGAGACTCTGTATCTCTTTTGAAGGGCGCTTTTTAGTTCGTTCCAATCGCTTGCTCCACCGTATTCGATCATATCAAATACGGCGCCAGAAACCTTGGATTTAAGGATATTGAAGAACAGTACCTTGTCCCTCTCATTTTTAGCCGTGTTAAAAAGAGTGTCACAGCAGGAGATGAATTGGTCTAAGCCTTCCTTATTACCAGCGAATTTGGGTATCATCTCTCGCACATCTGCGATGGAGATTCTGTATTCCGAGCTACCGGGTGCATTAGCCGGGTGTGGTGGTTCCTCGGGTGGAGCCATTATGGGTGCTGGAATGAGGATTATGCGGTTTCGCAAGATTCGTGATTCAATTTTGTCACAGAATTTTGGACTTGGCTAAGGGAATATTTAGTGAAGGCCTGTGATGAGGCGAAAAAAAAGGTCCTGACTGAATATTGTAATAGAGAGTTCTATTACTAAACTAAACTTCCTGGGTAATCCCAGACATTCCGAAACGTGATGGCAAGAAATACATAAGGCCAGTTGAGAAAAGAAAATATAACAATGAGGGAGAATAAGTAATAAACAATACCAGAATTAAAAAATGAACAATCGACTCGTAATTAGCAATAAAAATAAAAGTGGATGGATCACATAAAAATTTCAAAAATTTGTTATAGGAAATTCACCAATCCCAAGATAATCACAAAAATTTAGAGAATAAATTTTGAGCAATGCTAGAAATTAGCACAATCAACACATAAACAAATGAAAAAATGGACGGATCACGAAAGGAAAAAAAAAAAAAATTTCTAAAGGGAAGGTTTCGCCCTTTTAATCACGCGCACGAACGTAGACACAAAAAATTTAATGCGAACCGCAAGAAAATAACCCAACTAAAATTCCATAATATGGTTCAATAACGCACTTATAATTTATATGCATTGGCACTAAAAAAAAAATTATTTTGACGGAGTTAATTGAAAATTGCACCTCACAACTTAATTCACAAGTGATTTTTGTATTTTATTTAATTTATCTTAATCATTCTTAAAAATAAGTATATTCTTTTTCGCCTAAAAATATACTATAAAAATAATCAAAACTCAACTTACTTGGTAATTAAATTGCCGACGGGTTGCTCCGTTTGCGCTGTGTGTACGCAATTCTTTGTCATTGTTAGGAGTTTTTTTTGTGTTATTGTTGTCCCTCGTTGAGATGATGTGGTTTTCCCTCGTTGATAAGTTGTTGATGATTTTGTTGATAGGTTTCCCTCGCTGATTTTATGGAGGGGTTCCAACGTTGATGATGTTGTTGTTGATTTCCCTCGCTGGTTAGTTGTTTGTTGATTTGTTGATGTTGGTTGGTCCCTCGTTGGTTAATGATGTTGGTTGGTCCCTCGTTGGTTAATGATGTTGGTTGGTCCCTCGTTGGTTAATGATGTTGGTTGGTCCCTCGTTGGCTAATTGTTTGTTGATGATGATGATGTTGGTTGGTTATTCAGTTATTGTTGGCACCACCCTAACTCCGGCGCCTGGCCTCTGGAGGGGCTAATAGTTGAAAGATGAGGTGCTTTTGTAGATTGTTAAAGCTGGAGGTGCCTATTCTTTCAGGACAACCTCTTTCACCACGGTAGCGGATACTGGATTTGTCCGTATCTCACCTTGCTGCCACCATAAATTTTGTCGTGCCTTTATAACACGAGCAGGACAAGACCGTGCTTTCCTTTGCAGGAGAAGATCTCTTGCCCTTGATGTATCTTTAATTCCACAGAAACACTTTAGAGTTGATAGTTATGTATTTTTTATTTATTAATTTTTACACTTGAGTTATAAATTTGAGTTTTACAATTTGCTTTTACTCGGGTTTATAGTTTTAATGTTACACTCACTTTTCTTAGGTTTAATTTTTTAAGTTACAGATTAAGATTAATTATAGCCACAACTAGACTCTTCCTCCTCTAAACTTGGCCCTCTTGAATTGAGGTCTGAATTTCGACTGCCACTAATTTGGATCGATCGCTATTTATCATTATCGATCCCACCAAAGCTCTTTAATTCCATTATGATGAAAGTGTTCTTATTCCGCCGTTCCAATATTTCAGGGTGAACTCCCATTGGCTGAATTAATTCAAGTTATGATTTTCCAATAGTAAGCCCGGCCAATGGAAGTAATCGCAATTTAGCATTTCCCTATTGAAAGCTCTCTCGCGGGATTTTTGTGGGAGTTGACAATTACCGAGCGGGGTAATGCACTGCGCATGCACACCTTGCTAAAATGGGATTTTTTGTGTGCAGACCCATTGACGTAGTTTGTGCTCGTGTTGGGCGCCTCGGTCGTTGAATCCACTAGCAGGGTGCAAGGGTACATTGATCGCTCGAGAAATTAGTTCAGAGGAAAAGCGATATCGAATTTCGGATGTTTATCGCTTTCTTTTGCAATATGTAATTTAGGGAATGTGGAATTCGAGAACTTATGACCTGAGTGCATAAGTCAATGTATTGCAATTCGAGAGTTTTGTAATTATGAAAGCTCGTGTTATATTTTGATCGAGTCATTGGCTGAGGGCAAAGTTTCTGGGTATATCTCGAATGAATTATGCGAGATGCTCGAAAGGTTTGATGAGATGAGATTTTGATATGAAAGGGTTTGTATATTTTAGGGGTTTTAGGTAATGAGCGACGATCATTACAGTGCATGTCAACATAAAATAGGCCTCTGCTTACAAGCCAGTAACTGATGTGTTCAACCTTATCGCTTAACCAACTAGGTTATCCCCTTAGATCCTGGCATACATACGCCTCTGTTTACAGGAGCTATCCATGCACGATGTGCTGCCATAGAGAAAATCTAGTATAGCGAAGGGGACTTAAACTTTGGGATCTTCCGCGGGATGTAGTGTGATCGTAATTCCGCTTGCAGAATCCCCTCTACTGCACCAACAATTGTAGAATGTTTCAGGTGAGGACAATGTCCTGAGTTCGACTCTGGTTACTGGAACTCTGCCACATCAGTTGCCACCGTGAAAAGATGGTGTTCTGCGTTCGGGACGACCAAAATCTACGATAATCACCGATGATATCGAAAATGTTCACCAAATGCTACTGGACGACTGTCGAATAGTGCTGCACACGAGACGAGACTTGTCTCGAAATCGTCTCGTCTCGTCTCGATTTTCGAGACGAGATCGAGACGAGACCTCCAGATTCAAAATCGTTACGAGACCGAGACTACCATTCGAGATATCGCGAGACATCTCGAGGTCTCGAAATCAAATCATTATTTTGAAATCGAATCGACACCAACTATTTCAGTATCTTCACGCTGCGCTCTTTCACGAGCACAACATTCGGCACCAATACATGACTTGAGCAGGCTGCGGAGACAAGGCGAAGAGTACGCATTCCATAAGCATTTAAATGCAGAGTCCATTCCAAAACAGAAGAGGTATTTTACTGTCATTTCAACGCATTTAAAATTAAATGCGTTGAAATGAAATGAAATGACTGTAAAATACCTCTTCTCTTTTAAAACGGACTCTACGTAAATGTAACTCTACACAAATTAGAAATTAACTTTCGATTCATTGGTCCCCTCTACCCCGCCCTGGTGCCACTGAAAAAGGCAAATTTACGTGTCTACGTCTGGGAAGTGACTAGCATGGAAATATACGGAATATTTGTATACAATTTCATTAATATGGCACATATTGATATTTCTCCAAATACAGAAGACTGAGCAATTTGTATTATTGACAGTGAATTTCGAGACTTTTCGAGACGAGACGAGACAAGATCGAGACGAGACCTGCAAATACCCATTTTTTCGAGACCGAGACGAGGCTGGGCCAAATGTCGTCTCGTCTCGTTTCGTGCGGAGCACTACTGTCAACGTTAGAGAGACAGACGAAGGAAATGAATTCAAAACGGGGCAACTTTTAAAAACAAGTACACAATCGTTAAACGCTACATCAAGCTATTTAGGGATATGTACTCCTAGAGCAAGGCTCTCGAGGAAAACTAGAGCCAACTAGTTTAACCTTTTGAGAGGGTTTAGTTCAGAAGATTTGCAAAAGTTTAAGAGCAGAAAGGGAAAAATTGTGATGCTGAGAAGAGTTTTCGATTATGTGTTTATCTCGAGGCAATCAAGGCAACGAAAGCATAAGCCATCGGAACAAGTTTCTGGCTAATTGTTTGTCATACTATTGACTGAAGAGTTTGACGTGCGAAAAGTATAAGCGGGTGTTTGCGTCAGTTTATTAATTGCAATAGTATATTGCAAAGCGTGAATCTGGTTCGAGAGGAAGGCGAGGACGACTATGGTTTGGGATAGACGTGGAATTGTGTTTGTTCATAGACTATCTTAAGAATGTTTCACAATAACGGGCGAATTACTAGGCATCACTACTTGAGAGGTGATTTCCTTTTGCAGCCATCGATTCGTACTAAAATATACAAATCCTCCTTTCAGCCTCAAATTTATCGGGCAAGACGCCTTTTGCTTCACGATCGACGAGTTGAGCCACCGTAGGAATGTAGCAGCTCTGACGAAATTCTATCGCAACTATCGTAGCGAATACTCCACCGAAATAAACGCTATTGGCCCACTCGTCACATTCCGTCTGCCTACAGCCCTTTTCGCGCACTTTACTAAGTAAGAATTCCTTTATAAATAGAACAACCCGACTGCAGAACAACCCTACACATTCTCTATTTCCAAACTCGTACAAAATCTAAGTGGTCAAACGTAGGGTTCATCGCCACCTTGGTCAACATCCTCCTGGCTCCTCATAACCTCAAAACTATTCAACCCTTCGAACTAAAGCTTACTACTAAACATTGCACCATAACGTGATCAACGACCTGACGCACCGGTGGAAAAAAAGGTGATTCCTAAACTTGAAACTGCCACATAAATGGCCAAAACTTACACAATATACAAAGTGTAAATCTAAATTTAAATTTCTGGTGAAGCACGTTATAAAGTTGATGTGGAAAAACTGAACGAGTTACGAGACGAACAAAATCTCTACTTGACGTACAAGTACTATATGATTTATGTTTCCATTCGAGAGCTATTGAGAGAGGTTGAGTAGTTTGTGCACTTCAACAATGTTCTATTTTCATGTGACATTTTACAGTACATTTTTTGTTCCACTTCTTTCACATTTTTTTCCATCGACATAAATAAAGTTTTCGCCTAGTTCTTGATGAACACATACACATCTAAAAGCTATCAAGGTAGTGGGCAAAAATATCCTTGTTCTGATTTGTTGTTAAGCGAAACATGTTCTGACCCAAAATAGATGCTATTTACCCGCAAATAATTATTTATATGGAAATGGTCAGACAAAAACCAGTCATGAGAAAACACTAATTACAAAAATTAGACAAATCCTGTCTGTCATAAGCGTTGAAATGCCGCCTATTTGCCGGTCGTTACCAATCAGAAACCCAAACACTGGCAAATAATTGTTCAAATATCCACCGCCGTTGAGTGTCACGTCCAATTAGTCAATCGATTGCCACTTTGTACCGGGCCAGTTGACATCAATGTTGTACAATGGTGCGTGTATCCTGGATGTCCTCCGTGTGCAATAGGTACAAGGACTCATGTTTTGCTACCGTGTAGGATGACGTAGAGGGACTTTAGGGCTGAGGCTTCATGGATGGCTTTTCTGTGAAAATTGATGTTTTAGACTGAAAACTTAATAGCTCAGGACATTCTGTTGGGATAAAGGGTGAGCTATAGCTAAATGGAACTGAGTCTACTTTCATTAGAGCCCTTGGTGATTATTGATGAACCTCGTATTAGGTTGTTTTAAAGTGTCAAAGTGTGATGTGCTAACGGAATAACAAAACAATTGACTTATGAGCTTGTAGAAATATTTATTTTATTTTTTGTTGTGGAGAGGACAAACCAGGATAATTGGGATCAGTGGTTTAAACAAAATTTAAACAATTGTGAACAGTATTAAAACTACGGAGCTTACCTTAATATTTTTATTTTTACTTTTTAATGAAAACGAATTCATCCAATTGTAGTTCAATAATAGTTTATCTGGTGGCTTAGTAGAATGTATGTTCACTTCCCACGACATTTAACAGATTATCTGCAATAGAGATTAGTTCTTTTTACAATTTTCTCTAGGATAAATCAAGGCATAATAATAATTTAGAATAATAAGAACTAGAAAGACATATCTTCTTATGCTGTTTAGCCTACGGCGCTACATAATTGCTCATTTGACATAGGTTTTTTTAGAGACAAGAGACAAGTAAAACTATCGCCTATGGGAAAAAATGTGGTTTTCAAATGAGTTTTTAAGGTATTAAATCAATTTAAGCCCTGAAACAAGTTTCTACGATAGTTATCATATTTTGCGGTTTTTATTTTTTTTTTTGTCGCAGAAAGTTATTGACCGATTTCAATTGCCCAGAACTAATTTTTTTCGCCTTTTTAAGCGGTATTACATACTATTTTTTGTTTTCCAAAAAAATTCGCTCCTAAAACGTTAAAAAACATGTTTTCGCTACTAATATTAACTTTTTTTAACCTGTTCCCCTGGACCGATTTTATACAAAGCATATTCATTAAATTCATACGATTTTTTCTCTTAATTATAGCGTTAAAAAATCGCAGGGTAAATTTATTTTAAACAAAAAACTATGTCGCCTCTGAACTATAACCCATTAAAGTTTGGCCATAGATCGTACGATTTGGATGAAATTTTGATATGTGTGCCCCCGGGACCATACAAGTTGATAGAGAAAAAAAATGTTGGTATCTGCGCACACACCTGAGATATGATATGGGTATTAAAATACCCGGCAAGCATTGCGGTGATAGTTTTACATTCCATCGATACCATTTGATGATACGGCCACTTCATTCAAAGCGTTGTATGAACAGATTGGTACCATGAATCATATGCAGCTTTGGTAACGCCCCGGCTTCACCGGGCGCAGTTCAATAATATTCAGTTCAATCCACACAAGTGGCTTCACCGGCTAAAGTCCAGTTCAGTGCTTGAAGTTGTTGCTTTTTCGCTAGAAGTCAGAAATGCAAAAGCTCACTGGAATAGCATTCTAACTATTTCAGTTGATTACTCTCTTTTGAGCGAGCTTTTACGTTTTACTTAAGTTCGAGTTCGAGTTGGGCGAATTGAGGTCTTACTGCCGGGGCCCAATGATTCCGTCAACGTGAATTTCCCCTACCACTATCGGTGAGAGCTCGCCCAATGAAACCGGCACCGTCAGTGTAGCTTTTCGTTGACAAATGTCATTTTCTGTAGTGATTGCATTGACTGTTTGCTTATTTTGTGTTTGTTTTGATTTTAATGAAAAAAAGAACTTTTTTCCGCACTTTCTGTTCAAGAAAATTGTGGACGGGTTGCTAGTAGCAACATAAATGTAAAAGCTTTCTTGTTTAATTCATCAAAAAATGAGCGAAAAAATGAGAGAGCTTTTGTTCGTGGAGGGGTAGACCGGCAAAATTAAAATTAAATCCAAGTCTCCGGCACCAGCAAAAGCAACAACAATTTATATGGAAAATCACGTTGCCGGATTCATTGGGCCCCGGCAGTTAGACAAATATCATCATCCGGATAAAACGTCGACTTCCGTGGACCAACTGGCAATGTGGTACGATCGTTTCGATGATTTCATCGGAAAACTAAATAGTCGTCATCGTTGTCCGGGGGCAAAATAGGGAAGTCCACTTAGAATATACTTCGATGTTTTATTTCGATGCAATACATCGAGATTGTACATCGATGTTAGAAACATCGATGTTTCTTTAAAATCGAGTAATTTGTTAACACTGCAACACTAAGCTGTATTCAGCCCCAGAACGATTTGAGCTGTTTTAGAAAATAAACGTTCAGATGAAACTAACGTTCTCACCATGGTCAAGTATCTATTGGTAAGCAATTGTATGGCCATTCATACACGAGGGAGCATGGTTCTGCAACCAAAAGCTTTGCTGCAAGTTTTCTGAAAATACACGGAGCAACAGCGATGGAAGCAGCTTTTGTGTTGCTACGTGATATTTGCTCGTATTAGTGAGATGTCAAATTTTTTATTAAAAACAAAATGGAGGTTTTTTCGCTATTATGAAATAATTTATTTTAAAAAATTCACTCACTCCCTTTGAATTCTCAATAATTAAAAGTGTTTTCTTATTATATACAAATTTTGACCAAATTTTACTGTTTGAAAGTTTTTTTTCATCGCCAAAGCATTGATTTCTTATTGGTGTGAGTGCATGCTTTCCGTGTTCGCAGGCCAAAGGCAGGAGCACAAAAGTCTCCACCGGAGCACGAAACTCTCCACTTATTGCATCCCCCCACGCCTCCCTTGCCGAAAAAAGCTTTTGCTCCGGAACCATGCTCCCTCGTGTATGAATGGCCTATGAAGTTTAGGAAGCTGAATTTTAAGATCATTCAAAATTTCCAATGGGTTCTCATGGAATCTTCCTATTGGACTACGCAAGCAAATAGACAGTTCGTCAGAAATAGCATCGTCAGACTTCGCCATTTTCCAGGTCTTGTGAACTAATTTGTGATTATCTTCCCACAAAGAAAAGTTTTCTTCTTGTTGTTCAGAATGATCTGAAGAAGCAGATTTCCCGGTCTCATTTTGTGCTATAGTTCTCTTTATCAATTCTTTGACTTTTGCGATAGCCAAAGAGCAAGCGATTGGGCTGTAAGAGCTGGTTTAGACGGTGCGCCCCAGCACATGTTCTTGTGGGGATGATGAGAGGTACCATGTACCACCCCACTTCTCCTTTTATCTACAAAGTTCTAGAAGCATATGCTGTCTAAACCGGCTCTAAAATTAATTTTTTGAACCTTGGATCCAATATCGTGGGTATAGCGAAGGGAGTCACTCTCTCTATAGCACCCATTCTCTTGTCAATTTCTTTAAGGAAAAGCGACTGCACTTCTTTGGCAAGAGAATCTTCGAGTCTAACGGGTTTAACTTTTAACACAAAGTTTATTCTAGTTAGTTTGAAAATACATCGATGCATCGAGTAAATAAATAAATAGCTTTTCAAAACTTCGGGAGGTTCGATGTATCGAATTGTAAACATCGAGTGAATTCGATGCATCGATGTACAAATATCGAATATCCATATGGCAAAACTAAATATGTTTGTCTAAAGTCCCATGCGAACTTTCATCCCGCTCCTTGCTTCCTGGATTTCCACAAATGCGTTGCACTAGATAAGATGATGTTTGGTAAGGCTAAATGATCTATTTCTTATAAACATTGTGTTTCTTCAATAAAATAACAAAAATTTCGATTTAAATTCCCTTTTTATACGCTTTATATTAGCTTCACCTGTTTATTCACTCCAAACGAAATTTTTCCATATAGCAAAAAATAGGTATTTTGGTATATATCATGAACTGATATTAAAATGCCCATTTTCATTAGACGTGGTATGACGGCTAGATGCATTGACATATCGCTGATGGTTTTTTTTCTCCATTGCATAGAGGACAGCTGAAGCTATCTAGTCACGGTGTGCTTTTTTCGTTTTTGTCATTTCCCTGTATTTGGCAGTATTTTTCCTGAGCATTTTCCGACAAAGAAAAACCGCGATTTTAACCTGTAAAAAACTAAAAGTAAAACCCGGAAAATTATACTATTATATTTTTTGTGTTGTGGCTGACCTTCCTTTTTACTATAAAAAAATTTACCGCGATATCTCCCTCCTGCCCGCGTTAGAATTTTTTAAGTGTCAACACTTTCTTGCGTATTAATACAGCTTAGACTTATATATAAAAAGAATTCTTGTTACCTATATCATCTTTTTCCCTATATCGTCTGTTTATGACATTTACCAGTGAGCACCTTTTGGAGGTTTTGATTGGATTTTTACAACTTTAGCATATTTTACATTTTCACTTTCACTCACGGAACAAATGTTTAGTTAAAATCCAATTTTGAACCAGACTTCTGACATTATTCATCGAATTGTTCTAATAAACCTTTGAAAAATCCAGGATACTGGTCACTGATGGAAAGTAGTTGTAGTTGTCCCAGAAAGTGGCTCTACTTACCAAAATACAGTCAAAGGGCAAATAATGTAAGTGAGAATAGGAATAATCTACTTAAGCAGCTGATAAAGGCACATTATATAGAGAAAAGTGTTGCTGCTCATCTCTACCAATAAAACTACTTGAAAAAAAAACAAAAAAAAAACTACGAAAATATCCAAAGTGTGAAAAACTTGTTTTGCAAAATTTACTTAAAGTAGCTTTTGTTTGCTCACCACATGACTAGTTTTCTTCATACTCAGTTCAACCCTAATTTAGTTTTATGTACATAAGAATTTACTTTTACGTGCTAGAAACAGTTTCTGCAAACTTAATTCAAAATATCCATTGTTTGTGTAATGCATGTATATATGGCCTTTGTTTACATACGTCTTTTGTTCCGTAGAGTAGGTATATCCCATGCATAGTAAAATAAAAAGTTCATCGTGTGAAGTTCTGCTGCAATAAGCAAATAAATGTGTGTATGCTCTAAAATTATCCCATTTAAACCGTACGGTTTTGCGATAAAAGCCACACATTATCATATCAAAAAGCTTAAGCTATTCTAGAGAATTTTTGTTTTCAAATATATATGTGTAATTTTGCACCCCAGATGACATCATTTATATTTACCTTGCTAATATAATTTCTGCAAATGCCACCCCCACCTTCATTATACTAATTAAATTCCTTCCATCTTATAGTCGTGGAACGTATTTTCGTATGTTAAGTAAAATCCCAAAAGAAAATAAGAACTTAAATTGCAAGCACTAAAGCTAAATAAATTACTCTGGCGGAACCACTGAAATTCAGCTCTCCAAATGTGCTTGCATCCTTAATATCTGTCGGTTGCAACCTCCGGGGATTCATGGTATAACAGTGGAAGGATAACACAGAGCTCCTTTTCGCGTTGGTACCGCTCTTCTACAGCGTGGTTCTGACAATGTAAAAATATGCAGACTTCACCCTCATGAAGGACAAAGTGCTCTTTAAGTAAACACCATATACTCGCACACCCGGAATTTGCGAGCCCGAAAATACACAGCTTTAACTTTTCGTTATGTTTAGATGGGTAACGAAAAAACCAAATATGAAGGAAGAAATGCCTTCCATCCTGTGAATCCTGCGATTCCTGTGATGAAGGCTCTTGTGCATAATCAATAAACTTCAAACGGATAGGGATAAATTGCTTTTTATACATTTTGCTCCCACGAGCGGATGTACTAAAGAGCCCATCGCGGGGCCAGCCAGGATGGGAGCTGGCAAAAGGGTTTCCACCAATGTTTAAAATGTAGAAACATTTCCGAAACAAAGACATTGTTGTGTTTCGTGTTCAATTAAAAGCGAGAGAGAACACTCGAAAAAAAATACTGCTCGGATTTTGCGGAGCTCCTGGGCCGCAGCTCATGAATTTCACAAGTTTCCTGCGTATAAATAAATCGATTTATGTAAACGTGACTTCCGATGCACAGGAAATAAGTAGAGGGGCTGCTGCCATCCCACTTTCCACCTTTCACATTCCACCATCCACTTTCCACCCTGACGAGGGTCCTTCAGCGCCACTCTACACACTCTCGTCTCAATAACAAAAATATCATTGAGGCCAACAAGTCCATATCAATATTTCATCCCCAGTCACAGTCGCAGGCAAATTCAGTCTGGCTCGAGTGTTTTCGAAAAGGTTGTACTGTGTGTGTGTGTTTGTGTATGTGTTCTGAAAATGAGTTGGCTTGAAATTAGGAATTTGCGTGACTCCTCCTAGTATCAGGCCAAATCATGTATTTTTTCTATGCACGAGACGAGCCGGGCCAAATTGTCCCGATCGCGGTTACCGGAAGTCAAGGTTTACGGATTGAAAAAAATATGGAAATGGATCCCTTTTAGGGGTAAAAGGTTGCCATCAAGGGAAATGCTTCCGGAATTCCTGGTAAAGAAGGATGTCGTCTTCGATGGAACGGGAAAGAAATGCCGGCATAGCGACGCGTTTTATGGATGACTTTTGGAGGTTTATTTGAGGTTTTGTGCTCTTCCTTTGACTCCTATACATCAACGCAAGTTTTATTTGTTTGTTTTATTAAATTTTTATTTTTGTACTTCTTTTTTCATACTGATTTATATACGAACGAGTGCCCTATGTAAAGTAAAAAAAAATCCTGTGAAAAGTATATTCCCATTCATAAATTTTTATGATAAAATGCTGTCCTTGGAGATTATTGCTTTTCAAGTTCAAAGGAAGATAGCATACACACAAAAAAAATGGTACTAAATATTTCGATAAATCACTGATAAAAATCCTTTCGGGAAGGTTTACAATGTAGTTTCAAAATAAAGCAGCGTGGAATTTGTTGTGTTAAGGTTTTCTTTTCGTTTTTTTTTTTTGATATTTATTTTTTCAGCACTAAATCATGCCTGAGTTCTTGTCGCGGGGAAAGGGGCTACTATGATGGTGGGAGTTTCATAGCACGAGTTACGGTCTTGAGTGACTTCAAGGTTAAATTATACATGAGAAGATCCCGGTAAAGAAAGGATTTACAAATTATTTGTTTGTTTTGTTTGTTTGTGTTATTTTTATTTACAACTTACATAGAATATATTTCATACTAATTGACACATAAATTGTAGTTGAAATACTATTCGAAATTGTTAAATGTGTACATTTTATTCACAGCTGTTTCAGAAACACACCATTCACACCATCCACACAACATGTATACAAATAAACACCATCCATACACCCCAGATGCGAAGAACTGCGTCACTTCCATACGTACGTACCATTCAATAATTTAACGAACATTCGGCAAGTTCATTAAGTCAATTTAGGTCGGTGCCATATGAACGAACACTCATGTTCATACGTTAGGGTACGTACGGTTACGGTCCGGCACGTCATGTCTGGTTCAGGCTTTATGGAGGCGAACGCTGGCATGATTGGTATAATATCAAGAAGTGTTCCGAACGCTTTCACCTAGAATGAGCGGGCGGCACGAAAAGCTTGAACTGCACATGCTGGTCTTATCAGCAAGAATACTTAACATTGGTCCTACAATCAAGGTAGGGAAGCGCGAGTTTGAAGTGGTAAAATCATTTACCTACAATATGGTAATGGTCAATGGTAGCAGCCGACAATAGCATGGAACCCGAAATACGTGCCAGGCTGCTAAAAGCCAGCAAAGCCTACTATAGTCTGTCAAGGCTCTTCAAATCCAAGCATCCTTTCATGTTTGGTGCGGCATTTGCAGTTGCAGTGAAAAAGCGATTAGTCGTTATTTTTTTTTGAGGTTCGCGACGGCACCACTGTAACCATATCTCGCGAGCGCTACAGACAGATGTGAAACGAGTTTTTTCAGCAATTTTCTGAATTGGGTCTCGAGCATTGTTTGCTCCAGCAGGACGGAGCAACCGCCCTGCCCACAGCTCGGGCAACGATGGAGATTTTGAAACACCAATTTCCGGACCGTGTGCTCTTCCGTTTTGGCGATTTGAATACGCCGACCAGATCACCAAATCAGAAGAAGCCAGACTCCTTCCTTTGGGACTTTTTGAAATCTTGCGTTTACCACAACGAACACCAAACCTTGCAAGTCTTGAAAGCCAACATTGAAGAAGAAATCACAAATTTGGAGGCAGATGTTTTGCGAGAAACAATTCAAAATGTCCTAAAACGAGCACAAATGTGCATTAACTCAGGAGGTTGTCATTTGACCGACATCATATAGGGCGGTTCCATGACAGCTTGACTGCTCGAAAGTTTGAAATCTCAAGAACTCGAGCCCGTACACGCTCTGCCTACTTGAAGCGGCACGTAAGCTTGAGTTCTTGAGCAACTGTTGGACTACAGCTGAACAATTTCGAGCCCTTACCCTTTAAGCCGGTTTACATGACAAGCATTCAAGCCGATCAGAAAAATCTTTTTGATCGACTCCAGTCGAGCTGGTTCTGTTTATATTTTTACTTGAAGTACGCTTCAAGTAAGCTTCAAGCTGCCGTGGAAACGCACTAATTTTTTCAACTTAATGTCATCAATTTTACACCTTCAAATAAACTCTCCTTAAAAACAGATCCCAGTTTTTTACATTTCATAAAATGGCAGCAAATTATCATTATGACATTACTTTTGCCACATATTGTATCGGCTGAGAGGAGTTTGCTGGGGAATGATCTATGGGATATGATGACGTAGACAAGAACGCCCAGAGCTAAAGATGAAACCCCAATGTACGCTTGGCTTGCTTTGGTGCTTTGATTTGAAATATTAAATAAACCATTGCTTTGTTATGAGGCGAAACCAAATGCCTTAGTGACTAAGGCAGAAGATTCACAAATAAAATCTGAAAAGCTCACCAAGTTCAAGCAAGCAAGTGTACATTGTGGTTTCACCTTTAAGGTGCTACTCCAAGGTACGCTTTGATTTTATATGTGAAAGCTGTACTTTCGCCGCTTTGGCATTTGGTTTTGCCTCATAACAAAGAATTGATTTATTTGATTTGTCAAAGCAAAGCAAAGCAGGTTTAGGGATCTGCCATTTAGTATCCCTTCCAAAAAGCTCTTTAAAAGGCTTTTCGAAGCCATTTTTCTCTACTGGGTTTGTCATCACTATATTCCTAAATTTGCTGTCATTGCTCAATCTGTTGCTTTTGACTGACACCGCCTAGCTTTTATGTCTACTTCAGTGTTTGCTGTAACATGATGCTATCAAATACATATATAATCTCCTCACACATCAACCCAATGTATTGTGGTTGCAATTTAAGGCACAGCTTTGAAATATCTCCGATTTTGAAATTTTTTACATGGCGAATACGTTGTCAAATGAATATGAGCGGACTGCAGTCATTTGCAAGTATTCAGCTACAGACTTCCAATTTCTGAATACTTGCAAATGACTGCAGTCCTGCGTTTTCGAAATCGCCCTATCTTATCCCCAATCCTAGATTTTATAATCAAGGTTGATGTTTGTGATAAAATCACTGATAAGCATTTTCAACCATTTTCATCTATAAGTATTAGACAGGATGTTTTTGACTAAGGTACTAATCCTTTAAGGGGCGATTCCTGGATATATTTGTTGAAACATTGTGCTAGAGAGAGGGGCTATCGGCACTATCCACGAAAATATAGGGTGTGTACAAAAAAATGTTTGGAAAAGTTTTTAATTTACTTAAAACCTAATAACTTCTATACTGATTATCGTAAAGCAACATAATTAGACTCACTGTTTAGGGAAATATGTATCCATTTTTAAAAGTATAAAGAACAGATACTTGAGCAACTCCATTTAGTAGATATGTAGATATCTTGCAACTGAATCTCCCAAAATTTTTCGCTTTTTAGCATTTTTTTTAAGGAAAATGCATTGATAAGAGTATATTTTTGCTTGAGTTTCCGATGCATCAAACCATAAGCTAAAATAGTTCCATACACAAGAGTGTCTAGGTCGTATACTTTTCCTGGTAATGAGTTGGTTGAGTAAAATTCGACAACGGGTGAATGGAAGATTGGGAAACCGTTGAATTGACCACCATGCTCACTAATAAGGCCAGAAGCTTGGTGTTTGGTATATGTTCAGAAGGCATTTTGGAAGTAGTCATTGTTGGAAGTAGTCATCTTCAAGATATTTCATTTCTTTTATCTGATACCTTAAGCGGCTCCAAACACACGCCGTGAACTCCGCGAATAGTTTTTGCGCCTTGTTTTCCGTTCTGAGTGGATACGGTTCATATTGAATGCCATACAGCATCCCGCTAAATCCGAAGCACCCAGGCTTCCGTAAGAACCGACCTAAGCGGGACTTTGGTACCCTATTACTATCCGGTTAAGCCGACAATATGTCTTATTATGGCTATTCTGATTGATTATAAATTTATTATTAACTTAAATGTTGAATTTATTTTAAAAAGCCGCACTTGGTTTTTCTCGGAAAAAATCACTTTTTCTCCGAATGTATTTTCATAATCTCCGTGTTCATCACCACTGAATGCGTTATTTTAAAAATTCCATTTATTAGTAGCCATTAATTTACGTGTTCTTTAACAAATGGTCATATGGATTACTTGACATGTAAATGCCGAAGAGTATTTAAAGGATTTTCTCCTTTGTTCCTATACTTGAACTCTCTGCACACTGTGAAGAGCATGAAACTTTACCTTCACATTAATCTGGCACAATATTTCGAATGGATAAATTCTCGAATTCAAAAGAAAAAAAAATCATGGAGATAAAATGCGGAAGGACGAACCTCGAATTATGTAAGCCGCAGGCCGAAAGTGGACAATACAAAAATCCGGATTAAGTAAAAACCCGAAAGAATTTACAATTTCAATGTTTGCGGTCGATATGTATGAAAATAATTCAGAATCGAATGGAGGAATATGGTGGAAATATTATTGTAAATACTTGTATTATTTTTGAGTGAATATAAATTTTGAAAACATTTTCATTTAATATACCTTTTAAAGGCTTTGACAATTTTAGTACGAATAAAACCTATTAAAACTACTGCTCTAGTTTACTTGGATAGTCCTCTACTAGTACTTCTTGTCTGAATAAAAACTATTTCATATTTTATTTATCATTTTAAGTTAAGAAATTGTAATCGTCTCCTAAAGAAAGCACCCTTTTACTTTTAAAATTAAAACAAAAATACGAATTAATTAACTTCAAAGTGGAAAAATATGTTTACTGTATTCTGTAAAAAAGGGTGTATGAAACATAGCATCCTCACTTAATTAAGTCCTGCTACTGGCTTAATTTTAACCCTGCATAAATTTACCACCACCCATAATAAATCTTGCAAGACCTTTTAAGACTTTTTGCAGCTTCTGTTAGACTCTAATTAATAAATGCATTTCGCGTCAAAGAATTCATATTTTTTAAAAATTTCATAACTTGGATTAGAGTTAATTAAAAATTTAATTTTGCGAGAGATGTAATGTCTTTGATCTTCTATATTAGCCGTGTTCCTTTTCTACTTTTAAGTACTCCGAAGTGAAAAATTAAAGGAACGCAAAATTTGTCGATTCGAGTAAAACCTATGAGTTCTCCATGAGAGCAGGAGTAGTTCCAAGTAAATATGAGTAAAAAAGAGCAGAAAAGGAACACGGCTATTAATAATACTGGAGATCCGATTGATTTTTTAAATGTGAAAGACTAGTGGTCACAAGTTAGTCTCTTTGTGCTGTCGACGATTCTATCAGAAATTCAATATTGAACTGTATGCTTCAACCAGAAAGATAGTCGAAAGAAGATTGAAAGAACTATCAACGTCAAAAAGCGGTTTAATTACATCTGCTCCCATCCAATACTATCGTGACAGAACTCTGACTTTAACGATGGTACAGGAGACACCTTCTTTGCTTATTTTGCTTACAGACCGTAGCCGAAGTAAAGGCTGTGAAGAGTAAAGACAAGAAACAAGTAATATTATCCGTGTAGAAAAAGTAGAAAGGCGTAAGTCCATGAAGCAAAATTACTAGATACCGATACCGTAGGAGATATCGTGTGGAAATATTTAGCTTTTGATTGGAGTATGGATAGTGACATGTCCTCCGCAGCTACAGGATATGTTCTGACCTTTTTTGGAAACTCGTATTATATTTTCTGTGTAGCGGCCTAGCTACTTATAAGTGCTAGGACTATCCGTTAAAGTGGGAAAAATAGTACTGATGCTTTATTAAATAAACAAATTTATTTGAAAAAAAATTATTTAATTTCAATAAAAATTTATTTAATTTAAAAAATAGTTTATTAATTTCAAACAAAACAGTTTAGTTGAATTTACTAAATTTATTTAGTTAAATGTTTATTATTTAAATTAACAAACATTTACTCAAATCAATTAATAAATACTTGAATCAAATAAAGAATATGCTTGTCAATCTGCGCACGCCAACATGCGCAGTGTGACGGCGCACCAGTCGGTTTTCTAGTGCGACAAAGAGAAGCTCGCTTATGCAAGTTCGCGAATCGTTCGTTTGTTAATCTCGGGAGAAAAATCGTTGTTCGTGTACAGCCTCGAGGAAGACGTGCCCATTTTATCACAATTGTGTACTTGGCAGCACAGCAGTGCTCTTGTTTATTAACGCGCATACGGTGTGTATGCACGCACAAATATATGTATTGTTGAATTGAAAACAGAAAATATTTGAAACGACTAATTTTTTTATGAAAATCAAAAAAAATTCTGATTCAAATTAAATAAATTTTTAATTGCAATCAACTAAATTTTTTTAAACAAAATTTTTTAGTAGTTTCTAATAAATTTTTAGTAAGCTCATATCTCGATTCTCGTTCCCTTTACCAGGAAACGATCACTACCGGGGCTTTCGGAGCCGACACTCGCAGGTAGAACTATAGGCTTTTCACAACAAGCCAAATATTTAGGAGTGACGCTAGATGCCAAGCTCAACTGGAACCAGCACATGGATACTCTGATGAGCAGAACGCGCAGATCCCTGTGGGCTTGCCGCAGAGCTTGTGGCTCCATATGGGGTTTGCAGCCGAAAACCATGTACTGGATATACACCACCATCGTCAGGCCCATAGTAAATTATGGAGCTTTAGTTTGGTGGCACAGAACGGCGCTTAAGGGTTTCATAACCAATTTGTGCAAAATTCAAAGAATGGCCTGCCTTTCCATCACTGGAGCCATCCGCACTTCCCCGACGGCAGCATTGGAGACTCTCCTCAATCTGGTACCACTCCACCTTGAGGTAGAGAAATCTGCGATAAACGCGGCGCTGCGGCTGAAAGCGAATTGCTATCTGGGCGCTGGTCTCGAGCCAGGACATTCTACAATTATCAACATTATAGAAGGGATTTCGGAAGCGGGGATGCTCTCCGATTGCATGCCTTTCAAAATCTCAAAATTTAAGCAACCTTCTGTGCACATACAAGATAGGCTAACCTGGACCTTTCCTAAGGTATCGCCGGGTGGACTAGTATGGTACACGGACGGCTCCAAAACAGAGACAGGTGTGGGCGCCGGAATCTGGAGCGAAAGCCCCAGATTCAGTAGAGCGATGAGCTTAGGCACCCTAGCAACTGTCTTCCAAGCAGAGGTGTACGCTATACTGGCATGCACTCATGAGAACTTAAGAAGGGCCTACCAAAACAAACGGATCTTTATCTTCTCTGACAGCCAAGCGGCAATTAGGGCGATAAGGTCCCGTAGGACCAAGTCTAAATTAGTTTGGGACTGCCAACGTGCTCTTGGTGAGCTGGGCGTACTCAATCAAGTTACCCTTGTCTGGGTCCCGGGACATCGGGGCTTCAAAGGCAATGAAAAAGCGGATGCCCTAGCTAAGCAGGGCTCTGACATTGCATTCATCGGTTCAGAGCCGGCTATCGGAGCACCTACCAGCTTGCTGCGAAGGGCCCTAACCGATCGGACTTTAATGAAACATACTGAACGCTGGAGGTAAGCGCCTGGATTGGCTAACTCTAAGCGGTTCCTGCCTGGGCCGTCTCCTAACACGGCCAAGAAATTGTTAGGGCGCAGTAGAAACGATGTCAGGACACTTGTTGGCTTGATTACCGGACACTGCGCCCTAAATTACCACTTATGGAGGATAGGAAAAGCGGAGGACCCCACCTGCAGGCTTTGCCTGGAGGAAGATGAGTCTGCTCTCCACGTCCTCTGTGAATGCCCCGCAATAGCGAGGAGCAGGGTTTCTTTATTCGAAGAGTCCCTGCTCGATTATTCAAGTCTAAGCGACAAGCCACTAGGCAGACTGCTGAACTTGTTCAAGCGGTCTGGCTTAAAAATATGAGGTATAGGGGTGTAATACAATAGGCCAAATGAATGGCCGCAGTACCTATGGACCCAGTACCTCACAAAAAAAAAAAAAAAAAAAGCTCATATCTAAATATTAAAATTTAGTTATTTCAATTATTTTTTTTTTATCAACTAATATTTTTTTCTCGGTGTAAGGCAAGCCCCACTGCGTCCTGTGATCCCCGTGTGGATTGCCCTAAAAGGCCCCATCTCGAGTGTAAAATACAGGCTAAAAAATTCAAGAATTTTGTCTTGGATATGCGAGTAATAAATAAGTAACTTGCGGCGGTGTTGAAAGATTTTTATTTTTAAGCGCGAGTGTCGTTTTTCCAAGCGGTCCCCCACTGAATACTAACCATGTCCAACGCTACTTAAAGCCTGAACCAAATATGACGTGCAGTGGCGTAACCGTACGTACCCTAACGTACGAACATGAGTATTCATAAGGCACCGACCTAAATTGACTTATTGAACTTGCATATGTTTGTTCGTTCGAGTAGGTACGGTTACGGTACGGCACGTCATATTTGGTTCAGGCCTAACTCCGCAATAGAACGAGAACCGGTCGGTCTATTGAGTATGCTAAAAACAGCTTATACGCCCATCAACATAATTGCCTGAAACACAAACTAAAGCTTTATGAGTAAAAATAAAGCTTAAGCTAAAAGCTTTTTTAAAAAGGTTTCCGAATACATAATACAGATGTTGGGATTGCCCCATTTCATTTGTAATGAGGTTTGCCTCATGAGGCCCTAAAGGAAAACTGATTGGGCATACTCCACTTCAATATTGCAGATTTTTTCTTAGTGTGGTGCTCATGAGGAATCTAAGTTTGGAATTTGGAAACATTTGGTTGCAAGTTACACCAGTCATACGGCCGTACACTTCTGTAAAGGTTTTTCACGAGCGATGTTGCAAAACGCTACATTTTCAGCCCAAAGACGAGGCTGCCACTGCACGCAGAATACTCCCACCTATCTAAAACTTTAAAGTCAAGGTTATACCCTATCAACTTCCCGAGTAATGAGTCACTTTATTTGGTACTTTTCGACAAAGCTTAAGTGAAAAAGTACTTTTTGGCAAAGCTTAAGTGAGCCTGATGACTCATTACTCGGGAAGTAGGAGCACTCTGCGAAAATAGGTCATATCGTTACAAAAATACAGCGTGATATGTAAAACTCTAAAAAAAACTTCAAAACGGCCTAGCGGCTAAACAGTTACGATTTCCGCCCCCCTTCCATATGATTTTTTGTTCGTCCAACCAAAACCTATCCACAGCCGTCTGCTTTGTAAAGTTAGCGCATACACCCAGTATAAGTTGCGAAGTATTTTAAATCTTTAAAACTGCGATAACTCGTGAATGGCAATTTGTACGGAAAAATGCATAATATCTTTTTTTGTAGATAATCGCATAATCTACACACTTTGTGAACATTATTTTCTGGTAAGACTTACCGTTTAAGAGATATTAGCCAAAAAAGGATTTTTTTGTTTTTAGGGGGTGGTTTTTGGGGGTAGCGTACAACAATTTTTCCGAAACTTTTTTTTAACATATTCTACTCTACTCACTATTTTTTTTAAAAAAAATGAGTGAGTTAACATTTTGTTAGAGGTTTTCATTCAAATTTTGCTCTGACGACTATTATTTGCTCTGACGACGTTACTATTTTTGTAGTTATGTTTACTTCCACTATTATCGATTTGTTCTTTATCAGAAGCATTTCAATTATCTGTTAGTACTGCTCATCCATTATGGATATAGAAAACAAGCCCAGCTATCAACACCAAAACAAATCCATACTACAAAAGCAAAAAATTTTCAATCTTACATATTCCGAACTTTTCGTGCTTTTACTTCGAAACTTTTTAATTAATAAATACCCCCCCCCCCCCCTCCGCATACACAGAACTTGAAAAAAAAACTTGATAAAAAAAACTTTTAAAACAACCTTCCTGCCCAGAATCCAAAAGACCTGGCCTCCATTGCTTCATGTACAGAGCCAGATAATAGAAAAGCAACAGTTTTGAGATTTCCATTCAATATTCCATAAAGCCATTTACACAAAATTTTCATTTTATCCAATAGCAGAGGGAAGCGAAAGGATACCTTTAACAATGCAATAAAATACCGACTCTCCGCTTTTAGTTTAACCTTAGGTTAATGGGGAGGTTTGGTTTTGGGTGAGGACATACATATGTGGGTTGAGAGAACGGGGGAGAGATACATACACAATTATAGATAACCCCCGATGTGCTCATCCCTGATAGGTCTAGCCTGATCAAGGATGCGCTCCTTCAATAGAGGACACACTGAAGGAAAACATTTCTTAGTTCCGAGGAAGTAAAAATAAATGAAAGAACAAACTTTGAAGTTCTTCTCTCTATGAACTTCTTCCTGGGTTTCATTCGATTTTCTCTGATTGCAATTTTCGTCGTACAGGAAAAGACTTTTTCGATTCAGTTATATGAGGATGTGATATAGTTGCAGCTGTATTATATATATAGTTTTGGGGTAGGTATGTGGTTTGCAATTTATACCAATTGGTGAGTCTGTTTGCTCCGTAGTTGGTTTGTTTTCCATTTTGAGTAAATTGAAAAATGACTTAGAAAACAAGCAACGAAGGGAAATCACTACTATTGGCACTACGTACTAGAAAGTAATGTAATATTATTTTCGCTGGACGATAGTATTTGCTTTAATTAAACTATTGCGGCCGAAATGGGCACAGTTTTTTTTATTATGGTCGAAGAGATTCTGAATGTAAGCTGGGCGACTCTATTGTAATAATGTGGATATCGAGTGATGCAGCAGCCTTATAGAATACAGGCATGCGAACAAAAATATGAAAAAACTCGTAGAAGAGAAGGAAAAAAGCTTACAGACAGAAATAAGAAGGGAATTATGAATTCTTAAAAATACAAGAAACCATCACTGTGTTGAAAATAAAATGTTGCAAGGAAATACTGCATTAGAAGACAGAAAGAATATCTTATTGGATAACAACGTCAGTTGTTATGTGGCAAATTCGAAACGCGACAGAATAATGTCTGAATTTATGATTATCTATGGTGAAGAATTATGCACCATTGTCTTTTCGTATCTGTCAACAACTGATTTCCCTTAATCTGGATTACCATATAAGAAACAAACAGTGCAGAAACGAGAATGAACTCAAAGGAGAAAACGACTTAATGGCATACTTGGCATATTTTTATTATTTTATTTTTGCAATCTCAGTGCAATTTCATCACTTTTTTAATAAATTAAATAAAACGGGATAAGGTATACTATATTACTATTTGCTGGTAAGATGGAAGGAAAACTGCACACGCACTTTCGCTTTGGATGGGGAAATCCACACCCAAAATATTTTATGTACATCTAATAACGCAGAACTTTGGAGGACCATCTCAGTCATTTGGCGATGAAGTAACGTGATCGAAGCTATTAAGAACTTATAACTATATGTCCTAAGCTTTTAAAACCCCACCCGACTAGGAGGGATTTCTCCATAGGTTCCTCATGAGGACCCCATGTGGCAAATGAGGGGCAATACCCTCATTTCCCCTTAGTTTCCTCATGAACACCACACAAAAAAAATCAGTGATACTGAAGTGAGGTATTCCTTATAACTTTCTCATAAGAGCCCGAATAGGCAAACCTCATTACAAATGAAATGGGACAATCCCAACATCTGCCTTACGTTTTCGGAAAGCCTTTTAAAAAGCTTTAGTTTAACTCATACAAAGCTTTAGTTTTTGTGGTTGCATTGTTGCATATTTCAGTCATGTTAGGGGAAAAACCATAAAAGAAGACAACAAGCTTCCCATTAGCTCTGGTTGTTTGTATGAAAAAGCTGCGCTTTTAAACAACCAGAGCGAATGGGACACTTGTCTTCTTTTATGGTTTTTACTCTAGTGACCGTGAAGGGTGTCATTCAGCCCACTCAATAGACTGATTCTGATTCGATTACAGAGCTGAAGCAGCACTGGACGTGATTAGTACTTGGTTGGGGGACCGCATTGGTAAAAAGACACTCATCTTTAAAAAAATATAAAGTTTTCGACACCGGCGCAATTATTACTAATAAATCCACGTCGAAATTCTTAAATATTTCGGCCTCTTTTTTCCTCTCGGGATCGGGTAGCAATGATTTCCCTGAAGGGGACCAAATGGAGCATTCCTTATGACGAGGCGCGAATGAGGCAGGGCGTTAGATCCCCTGCAATAGAGCAATTCACACAGGGTCCACATGAGGCAATGGATCTAATCTCATAGGGGCCCTATCTGCACACCCCCCCCCCCCCTCCACGCCAAAATGTAGGGAATAACCCAATGACCAAAGAATTTAAAACAATATAACTCAGCAGGTAAATAAATTGGCCGAACTTTTCACGTGTTCCCCACTCACAATGATTATGTTTCGCCGCCCCTGACCTTACGAGCCTCTAAATAGATATAAAGAGGACACGCGGTGTTCTCAAGGGGTCCGCATCATCAAGTAAATGAAATATCTTGAGTCTTACTAACTTACGTACGGCTAGGGACTAAAAAAGACTACTGGCGATCTCCTAGTGTGTTTCACCAAGCATATCAGACGTGGGAGGCAAAATCGAACCCTCACCTCATTGTGGTGCCCCATGGATAACAGCCTAACGAGGTAAGGAGCACATCCTTCAAAGCCTACCAAGTCTAGATATAAATGTCATCGTGGTTGCATGGCGAGGGTAGTTTTGAGATATCCTCTGGGAACCGGAAGTACCCAGTTGAATAATGCCTCATCCTGATATGGAGGCTCTATCAGAATGCACATACCCTTTAACAATACTCATGGGGCTTCTATGGACCAATAACATTGCATACTTCTATACTTTACCTATTTTGGTGAAGAGGGCCCTTCCCGAACGGACCTAGATGAAACACATACCCAACGCTGGACGTCCGTGTCTGGATTAGCCAACTCAAAGCGGGTTCTTCCTCTGCCGTCTCTTATCGCTGCTAAGAAATTTTTTGGGGGCACAGTAGAAAGATTGTCAGGACGCTTGGAGGCTTGATTGCCGTCCCTTCACGCGGCTAAGGAACTGTGAGAGCGTGGTGAAAAGAATGTTACACCACTTGTTGACTTAATGTTAGCTCACTTGTTGGCTACACTTATTAGCTTGACGTTAGGACACTTGGTGGCTTAATTCCCACACACTGCGCCCTGAATTACCATTTATGGAGCAAAAGAAGAAGCAGTGGACTCAACCTGCAAGCTTTGCATTGAAAAGGTTGAGTCTGCCAAGTCTAAGTGAAAAGCGATTAGGCAAAGTGATGAGCCTGTTCAAGCGATCTGGCCTACCAATATGAGGGGTTTAGTACAATAGGTCAGTCGAGAAACCGCGGTAGTTTTGGACCGTATACCTCACAAAAGATGAAGAAGAGTCTGAGAGTTGAAACTAGGTAGTCGAAATTGGCCAATTTTCGATTTCAATTTAAAAACTAATTTGCGAATAAGCAGGTTTCCACTTTTATAGTCCCGAAAAACACAATAAGAGGTATTTTAGATAACTCAACAACGAAATGTCTACTAATACCCCGGCTTCACCCGCCAAACTGCGCAAGTTCGAACAAATTAGTCTACTGAGCTTCAATTTTTGCCTGATTTCCCATACATTTTCACATTTTGAAGTCAGGAAAAATAAAGTCTGATTTCGCCCAACAGAACATAAAATCAAGCTTTAAATTAAAAGCTCGCTCAAAAGAGAGTAATCAACTGGAATAGTGGAATGCCATTCCAGGGAGCTTTTGCATTTCTGACTTCTAGCGAAAAAGCAACAACAATTTCAAGCACTGAACTCGACTTTAGCCGGTGAAGGCAGTTATGCGGGTTGAATTGAACTTGATTAAACTGAGGACGGTGAAGCCGGGGTATAAACTTATTTCAGTGCTTTCGAAATTCGCATAAACAATTTCGCAAGTAGTGAAAAACCTTGCTGACCCACAGGACGTGTCTAAACGCTTTCATACTAGTAAAGATACGAACCGTATCAAAATTTCCCCTGCAAAAACCTTTCATCCTAGCGAAGATACAAACCTTCTTCTTAAAAGCTCATGTAGAAAAATTCCTGGTAGTACAAAGGGTGATTCCCAAGCTTGCTTTTTGCAAATAAATAAACAAAAGTACTAACCGCGGACCATGTCTATTGATTTCGAGAATCGAACGCGAACCAATCTATTCAGTATGCTAATTACACTCTCTATGGTGCCAAGGTCTGTAGGGCGTTCGTATGTGATGTAAAAAACCGAGCGAAAGGCATCTGGAATGGTCAAATTTGGCGATCCTATGGACCAAAGCAAGTCGCCAAAACAAGAGATTAAGCAGCCGTGAAGCATATACTTCAAACGCATCGTCTTACTGAAATAATATTTTCTCCAAAACCAATTCGTCAATTGGAGGCTGCAAAAAGTCGTTAATCATAGTTCTCAGAGCGCTTACCAGTTTTGTCGACACCGTGCTCTAAAAACATGGGCCAATCACCAAACCGTGCGGATGAAATGTGGCACATCATGCATATCACGTTGATTTTCGGTGACAAAAAAGCGATAATTTTGCTTATTCACACATCAGTATAGGTGGAAAAGAGCGGTTGACAGTTACTTTATTCTACTCATCTTTCTGACAAGAATCAAGATTGCAATCAATGGTAGAACCGTTGACAGTACAAAGTGCCTTTAAACTGAGCTTTAAGTGTCTCCTAGACTATCAATAATATTGTGCAATAATATTGAGCAAAATATTGACGGTTTCCTTCTTTGCCCCAGACAATCTTTCAATATCACCCACAGACCGACAATAATATTGCGCAAAGCAAAATATTGCACAATATTATTGATAGTCTAGGGGCTCCATTATTCGTTCAAATAAAACAAATTATTTTATCCCCAATAATGAATTATAACAAGGATAATCTAGATCTTATGATAAAACTTCGCATAAGGATTATTTTCGTTGACGGCCCTTACCGTAAAAGAAAGGGGCGGCAGAAGCGTATGATCCGCCATTGTATCTAGGCACGTGCAAATTTTCCTCTTCTTAAAAAAATCCCTTAAAAATTCAATGTTGTGTACTCCTTTCAGCTTAGCCACATGACAAACGAAAGAGAACCTATGCGTTTTAATAAAGACATTTTTTGTAGCTTCGGGATACTACTAAAAAGGACAAAAAAGGACTCTAAAAATTCTTAATTAGCAAAAAATTTTTAATATATCTCCAAAAATGAATAAAAGCGATATTTATTCGCCCAAAATCCTATCCACAATCTCATTCAATAAAGGACGAATATCAAGAATGCTTTGAATGCCGCACTCTTCCTTTTTTTCCGAAATTAATATTGTTTTGGGATTTCGATCCGAGCTTAAACCGAACAGAGGCAAAAAAATAAGTAAACAAATAACAAAAAAGGCAAATTCAATTTTTGAGGCCTAACTGCCAAACTTGATTTAAATGTCGCGTAACAGGGCAAAAGTTAAGGGAAAACTTTTCAACTTTTGATTGTTATTTCCCTAGAGTTTTGTTCCAGGGTCTTAGTGATTTCTCCGATATGAATTCCAGCAGCTGAAGTGGGGCTTAAGGACTTTTTCTTAATCTGGTTCGGTAACTTTTCTATTTATCAAAAAAAAAAAATAATACAACAAAAAAGGAAAAATGTCGAAGTGAACCAAATGATGTAATACACGCAGGACCCAGGTGCCGTGAACTACGTGAAAGTCATTATTTTTCCTGTTGGAGGAAAGTTAATGTTGGTGACTTATATACTTTCTTCATTTGTTGTAGGTGTGGAAAATGTTTGTTTAAATGTCATTAAGGATGCATATTGTTAATGAAGGACTTTCAAAAATTTTACATTATATTTTTGGGAATTTTTGTGGTATCGCTTGATTAATTTAAAATCAAGAGTTTAACAACCAGTTTTCAGTGGCGTATTTTAATATTTGACGCCCATTAATTAGGTCATACAAAAGAATAATCACCATTAAAATGCTTAGTTTTTAAACGTACAATGTTCTTCGCTTATTCGGGAACGTAGGTAATTTTTTATTCTTTTTAGTACGGAAAACGAAACTTCTACACGTGACAAGAAATGTTCCCAAGCTCAAGTAATCCAATACCTACTGGGATATGTAATACTATTTCCGTATAAGGAAATGCATCTTTCAAATCCTTGTGCTCTTTTAATGTGACGCCAAGAAATCTTTTAAAAGAACACATTCTCCTTGTAGACTATCCGCAAAATCAATCGGGCATAATTTTTGTAGTTTTATGGCGTTAACTCTAGCTTCCCCAATAGGAATTGTATCCCATTTGCATACTGCGTCATATGAAGATTTGAGCCCCCAGAGATCGTCCTACAATTGGTCGCATTTTTGGAAAAAGGTATTAATTTTTTGGTCACAAAAGGTCGCCAATACTCCCTCACGACACTCATGGTATAGTTTCATTTCTTCTTCTTTCTCTTGTCATCACTTCTGAATTCTTTTGGGCATTTTTCTTTCCAGCCTCCTCAAAAGCATCAAAAGATTCCTGATTGTTCTCTAATAAAGTGATAAGAGACTCGTAGAATCTGGAAACTAAGTCTAGGTCTGTGTCGAAACTTTTAAGAATTTTGGAAAAAATATATAAGCTTTTTGGTTGCCCGCGTCACTTTTGATAGCTTCACGAACCGCTATTATTTCGCTCCAATTTTTGTAAGCCTCGCACAGGCATCGTCCTCTGACCATGGCGTATATCACAAATTTTCTACAGTTCCATTTTCAGCCTTAGCTCAAAAGGATTGCAGTAATTTTGCGCGGAAAAAAGACTTATAAATTTGCAGCAACCCCAAAAAGTTATTTTTCTTTCAGTGTATTAAATAACGATTATTAAAGGCTTCCAAAGCTGATCACGCCAGCTGCCCCTCGTAGCCTAAAGCCCCGGGCCATGACTCCTATTGCCCTAGGGTAAATACGCCACTGCAAGTTTTGCTGTTCAATAGTTGTTAGATTCTATATGGCGGTTAAAACGAATACCTTTGATTATTAAAATATCAGGAGTGGGAGTAAAGTCGTGACAAATGTGATAATTGCGACGTGGATATGTGAGTAATAAGTGCGGCGGTCCCCAACTGAGTACTAATCAGGCCCAATGCTGCTTGACCTCCGTAATCGAACGAGAACAGGTGATATTGAGTATACTAAATGACACCCGTCACGGTGACATAGTTGCCTGAAATATGACTCAAGGCAATAAAAAGAACTAAAGCTTAAGTTTAAAGAGCTTTCCAAATACGTAAGACAGATGTTGGGATTGCCCCATTTCATTTTTAATGAGGTTTCCTTCATAGGCCCCTTATGAGAAGCTGATAAGCATACCTCACTTCAATATCGCTGATTTTTTGTATGTGGTGGTCACGAGAAATCTAAGGGAAAGCCCTCCTTCAGCATGCCCCTCATTTACCACATGGGGAACCATCTTTGTTGCAGTTGTGGTGCCACATTTACCCAGGTGGGAACAGAAGCCATTCAGAATTGATTCCAGTACATTGTAGAGAATCGATTCATTTTGCATTGTGATGACATAGGACGGAACCAATTCATTCCTCTCTGCATTTCCTAGAATCGGTTCGGAATTGATTCCTTAGAATTGATTAGACATTTTTTACGCTTAGCAACGAACTCGGAATACATTCGATTCCCTTCTGCATTCTCCAGAATGCATTCTGAATCAATTCTTCTGGAATGGATTCTCCTTTTCCCAACTGGGTAATTTCACAAAAAAAAAGAAACTTTAACTACAATTTGAATCGATTGAAACGATTAAATTTTAGTCACTAGGACCAACAAAACTTTACTACATCACCTCCGATTTGAAATCAAAATTCCCCAGTAGAGCACTCAGTCAATACTTGAGCTAAGAGGCACTTTGGCGAGATTATTGAAACTATACATAATAGTGCTCCATATGCTAACTTGTTCATGCCATTGCAATGCAGAAACTTGTGTTTACAAATGCAACCTCTTAAGTATTGAAATGAATCGTCATAGAGTATTCGTAATATTGCCAGAAAATAACTACAGTTCTATTCATTGGAGTGTGGAATTATTTCAAGGAGTGTGTAAACTTTATATAAACGAATGAAATTTTTTTTTATTATTTAATATAACAATTGTATTTTGTAACGATTTTGTACATTGAAGTGCACATTCTAGGGAGAAAATGTATAGTGCTCAACATTTTTACATCTGTAGTTATCTGAAGTTAAAAGTATTTTTAAGATTTGAGTATTGTTAAAATTTTTGTCTGTCTGTATGTATGTCTGTTTGTCCGGGCTAATCTCGGAAAATGCTAATCCGATGCCGATGGAAGATTCAGTATTTTCTTGTGCATGTTTGAGGCAATTTTTTTACTCGGTTCCGATTATCGGTTCCGACTATCGTGAACGATTATTGTATTAGACCGAAAACTTGCCTTCGCCTAAGTAAATCTTGATCGTACTATATGAAGCTGTTTTCTTTTTGGTCCGATTTTCGTATAGGGTTGCCTATAATGCGATCAATATTTACTTAGGCGACAATGAATATTTAAATATATCTCTTTGAAGTCTACAATTGGAATAAAATTATAAGATGCAAACCGACGACACAGAGATTGTCATAATGAAGTGCTATTGGCACATAAAAAATGTGGGACACTACTTCATAAAAAGGATAACAAATTACAACGAATCACAGAGTCTATGGTCAAGACGGATATAATTTTACAGTCTAGCAAGTCAATTCCAGTACACGACAGCATAATTTTAATAAAAAAGTATCCGCATTGCAATTCTATTGTTATGGAATTATGGTTCGAGAAAATGACCAGAAACATTTGGATTCAAGACGCAATCAATCAATATGAAAAGAAAGATAACTTAGGATGATTAGTAACCTTACCATCCTCATTTACCTCGCTATATGCACGAAGGCACTCAGGACGCACTCTGTTATGTAAGAAAGACTAAATCCCGGGACACACGTATCCGCATCGTGTCCGCACCGCATTACGTCTAATTGTTGGACGACACACGAAGAGAAAGTAAACAAGTAAAATTTTACCAGTCAGTCCCCACATTTCCGCGCGTCCGTGTCCGCACCGTTTCTCTCCGTGTGTCGTCCAACACTCGGCCGTCATGCGATGCGGACACGGTGCGCATATGTGTGTCCAGGGCTTAAGACGTACCGATCTATTTATAACATTCACTACCAACCCTAAAATTAGTCGAGCGCTATCTACCTTCTGATCGGATATCGGTACCTTCTGATCGTCATGATATCGTTGCAAGAGTTTTCACACAAAAACTAAAGAAAATGATAGATCTTCTGATAAAAGGAAAACTTTTCGGCTCAATTTGTTGTAATATGTATAATGTATAGCGTAGAATTCATCTTCTACATTAATGTAATTTGAGTGTCTGTATGGCACTTTCACGGGAAGATTCAGTATGTATGCACTGCAAATCCAAGTGTTTAGCAGGTGTTTAGAAATAAATCACTCTAGTGTTTTATTTCTAAACGATAAAATATTTAATGGTGGGAAGTGTTCACTTTTAAAACAGAAGAAGCGACTAATGCACAAAACCTAAACGCTAAAGTGTTTGTTTCTTAAACGCTTAAAGCATTTAACAGAAACTAAACGCGTAAGGTGTTTACCAAAAAATTCTAACCTAAGCACAAGTGTTTGAAAGTAAAACACTTATTCGCCAATTAAACACTTGCGAAGGTAAACACTTAGTTATGATAAAACACTTATGGAAAACTAAACGCCCTAGCGTTTTATTTTTAAACGGTAAAGTGTTTAGAGTTGGGAAGTGTCTCTCTAAAAATGAAATACTATGTGATCCATTTAGAGGTACTTTTTTCAGAATTAAAAAAAATAAAAACGGTTAATTTTATCGGGTAATTTTTATTATCATACAAAAGAACTAGAATTTTAAAAAACAAGGAAGTTTTTGCATTTTACAACTAAGCTTTAGACAAAACCAAAAAAAAAACACTTAATTAACAATACTTACACTATAATGCTTGAAAATAAGTTTCTATAAAACTTAAATTTTTTGGAATTTATCACATGAAATGAATAGGTTTCAACATGATACAGTCCAAATTATGGATCAAAATATGTATTTGTTAATTAACACTTGGCCAAAATACAAAAAGTTAAGTATCTCGAGTTCACGTTAACAAAAATTAACTTTCTTTTTTTAAATTAAAGGTCCCAAAATTCTCTACGAGATCTGATAAAAAATTTTAAATTGTTTTTTCAAAATGGCCAAAAAAATCCAATTGTTGTTATTTGATTAATAAACAGAAGTAAAATAAAGTAACTAAAATTACATCCAAAATAACCTATTCGTCATTTTTTGACCTTTTTTTACTTCATTTGTTGTTTTCATTTATTTAACTTAGTTTACCCTGAATTTGTTATGCCTTTATTGGCAGGTATTTTTTTAATATGAAAATAAAACCATAAGGCTGCTTAAATATTACGAATTTAAAATTATCAGTATCACTGCAAATCTGAGGTTTTAGAAGTGTTTTATTTCAAAACGCTTAAAACGTTTTATTTTGACGTCTCCCGTTTGATAAACGTCGACACTTAAATGTTAATCAAATGGTTGACGTCAAAATAAAACGTTTTCAGCGTTTTGAAATAAAACACTTTCAAAAGCTGAGATTTGCAGTGATAAGACGAGACAAATTATGAGCGACCCATATTTCACGCAATTATGCTAATGCCCGCCAAGGCTATCATTCAGCATATTCAGTAAAGCGCATCTCGTTCTATCACGAAAGTCGAGCAATATTGGAAGTGATTTGTACTTAGTCGGGGGACCACTTGGAAAAACGGCACTCGGGCTGGATTTTTTTTAATTTTTTTTCACTTTTTGCAATGATAGTATCATCTTTTAATATAATATTGATTAATAGTTATATCAACAAAATTTTTATTATTCATAACCAAAAAGACGCTACAAACGTTTATTAATTAAACACTTAAATGTTTACTAAGTGTTTAAAGTTCGTTTACAACGGTTTAAACGCTTTAAGTGTTTAGAAAGTAAATACTTGAGCTTACAGTGTGTAAAAAGCTACTTTTTCACTCGGATCCGACTATCGGTTGAGACGCAAAGCTTGATCTGATAGTCGGAGGAAAGAGAGTGAAACCTTTTTTATATCATTCTAATTATAAACCGTAAAGTTTGAAAACGGCTAATCCGATCTTAGGACTTTCACGGGATGATTCAGTATTTTCTTAGGGGTTCAGCCTACCTTTTCATTCTGATCCGACTATCAGATCAGACCGAAAACATGACTCGGTAATCGATTGAGCGCGAATGGAATATAGTCATTGCGATTGTTCTTTCGATTTGCGGAAATACTGTGGAGATTATGGTTTGCCATCTCCGCAAATAATCGATGGGTCTGATGATAAATTTAAACAGAGAATATATCGACGGCAACGAACAATGGGTAAAAAAATGTTGAGGGCGCCATGGGACAAGTTCTTCTAGTTGTACATAAACCTCTTGTCCTTTCTCATGCCATTGCCTGGAAGCGTAGTAAACGAGGGAGCCATCTCCTGCTTGGTCTCCGATGTTAGCCTTCTGTCATGTATTGGATAATAGCGGGTCGATTAAAACCGCCTGTGGGTTTTGTGAGTTCCTTTATTCTGCTCTCTTTACACTAAAAATTGCTGTTAGCACTTTTGATATTTTGAGTTTTTATAGTCATCAGTACAAAAACGATCACCTTTGAGCTTTAGTCTTTCGCATAAAAATATTCTTGTACTCTTGTGATATCTCAGTTTTAATGAACAGGACGTAAGGCTCCTTTCTCTCAGGTATTTTACATCGATGCCTGTTCTCATATTTACACAATTACAAGGGGTCCCGTAGGCATCTAAGGCCTTGTTGTTTTTAATCTGGTTTATATTTTTGATAACTTCTTCTAAGCTTAATGATGGCAGCGGAGAATTATCATCGGATTCTGGTGGAGTCTATGACTTTTCATTTAGCTCCCTTTAAGTGATCCTCCCACCCCTTCAAAATGTCTTTTCGATCAACGTTTATATTACCCTAATTTTGTATGAAGTTGCAGAATGTGCAACGTTGTGTAGATTGAATCTATTACGCGTTCTTCGGTTGAGCACCCGTACCTGGTAGACGTCACCCAATCTGCACTGTTTACATAAAAAATTCTTCTCCCAGACTTCTGTTCCCATCTCGGAATTCTTTGTATTACTACCCAAAACGAACATTTCATTCTTAGATTGTATTTTAGTAGGTCCCAGAGATAATAATAATTTCTTAAATAAAACCTTTAATAAGATTCACCATAAAAAAGTTTTATTAATAAAGTTTAATATTATCTTTCATAAAACACATTAATTTCAAATCCACCTACGGCACTCTTTCCAAATGTGTTTCCTTAAACAAAGTATCATCAAAATAATCATTTAATAGAAGCAAAGGTGATTAATCTAAGTCATGTCATTCAGTTTTGAGTATGTCTTTATGACTGCCAGGTACACGCCAAATAATGCACCGATGCTAGTCATATCTCGTGCTTGTTGTAAGATATGCATTACGGCTATATTTGTATGTACATATATGTACTGTACATACATATATACATAAGTCCATAATTTCTAGTTAATGCAGCATAATAATCATCAAACAATGATTTTGATTATTAATACAAAATCGAATGCACACTTACACCTACAGCGCTTACATTAAAGTGCATCTCAGTTTTGGTTCATCATTAAAGTGATTAAATTGATTCAGTCAATGTATGCTGCCAGCACGCCTGGATTAAGTAACATTAATTATTCATTACAGGTGTTGTAAATCAGTTCTATAAGACAGAATTATGTGGTATTAAAACGATACAAAAAAACTACCTATTGTCCTTACAATTGATCCTTGTAATTGTTTGGCTACAACTCTCAATCAAGTAGATAAATTGTATGCTTTTGCAATTATCAACAAAAAAATAAGCTTGGAAAATTTATATTTTAATTTTGGTAAAAAATTTCATCCCACATTCGATTAAATATTACAGGTATGAGAAGAATTCATACGTCATGCTGAGCATTAAAACCGATTACGTATAAATTGTGGTAAACCATTGAAATTGCAAGTTGTAAATTGTCATTTAAACATTTTTTTTATAGAATATGACGAAATTGTAAATTAAAGATAATTATGTAGAAAATTAATTATTAATTTTTTTCTGATCCATAAAATAACCCTTTTTGAAACTGATTAATTTTAATGTTAAATATTTATTGTAAATTAATGTAAGCGGACAAGTTTTTTTCATGTTTCTGAGTTGCGGTTTCGTATCATGTTAAATTTTTATATTGGTGGGTGTAGCTGTACTTGGTTGTTATGTAAGAATATTATTGGCCGTGCCAAGCACACAGCCCACAACACAATAAACCGTGATGAATTTAAGCAGATAAAAAAGCAAGGAGAACTTCGTTTCTACGAATCGATCAATACACTAAAAGTGGTCACTTGAAGTTTTCGAATACTACAATCCCCTAACATATTCCACATACATATTAAACTAGTTATCGCTAATCTAGAATCATACAACTTTAGATGCAGTAACCAAAAAATGAGAAAATGAAGCTAATTCTTGAAACAAATTTTCCTTCACAAAATGAATTTGGGAACAAAAAGATAATTCGGAATAATGAATTCAGACTCCGTGCAGAGAATCTCACAATTCATGATGCAGAAAAACTTGCATCCTTTTATTACAGAAAAACTTGATAAACCCGTACTACACTAGAGCTTTCCTGATTGGCTTCCACAAGTCCTTCGATGTTGAATCGGTCGATGTTAATCAGATACACAGGTCTCCTATCGTGTACATGCCAAGCAAGAAAAGGTATTTCACAAAAAAAAGTGGAAGTTGTGAACTTTTAAATCGAAAACATTTTTTTAAAAAGGAGATTCACAGAAATGGCGGCTTTTATGATTTGCAGGAATGATTTACAAGGACTTGTTGGGTAAACTATCATGTGAGGAGGTAATCTTATTATGTATGCAGTTATTTTGAAGATTCAGTAGATCAGTGTACTTTACTGTGGGATTTTGAGGCAATGTAGAAGAGAACTATGAAAAAATCACAGATTAATTGTAATAAACAAAAGACTCGGTCTCCTTTAAACAGACTTCGAATTATAAAGAGAGGGCCTGTGAAATATTGCAAAATTCGATTCATACCAGAAACATACTCGAAAATAAATTGGGAATAAAAAAAATCACGTTGGGTTTTAGCATAACTAATACTATTTCGGAGTAGTTTAAAATGAATTAGTTCTCCAAGAACTTTAAAATGAATTAGTTCTTGAAGTATACTTCAAAATGAATTAGTTCTCCAAGATCTTCAAAATGAACTAGTTCTCGAAGTACTTCAAAATGAATTAGTTCTCCAGTCAGTTCAAAATGAATTAGTTCTGCAACAACTTTAAAATGAATTAGTTCTCGAAGTATGTACTTAAAAATGAATTAGTTCTCAAGTTGGTTTAAAATGAATTAGTTCCCCAGTTAGTTCAAAATGAATTAGTTCTCGAAGTATACTTCAAAATGAATTAGTTCTAGAGTTAGTTCAAAATGAATTAGTTCTCTAAGATCTTCAAAATGAATTAGTTCTCGAAGTATGCACTTAAAAATGAATTAGTTCTCCAGTTGGTTTAAAATGAATTAGTTCTCCAGTTGGTTCAAAACGAATTAGTTCTTCAAGATCTTCAAAATAAATTAGTTCTCGAAATACTTCAAAATAAATGAGTTCTCCTGTTAGTTCAAAATTAACTAGTTCTCGAAGTATACTTCAAAAATGAATTAGTGCTAGAGTTAGTTCAAAACGAATTAGTTCTCGAAGTAGTTCAAAATGAATTAGTTCTCCAAGTAATTCAAAATGAATTAGTTCTCCAAGAACTTTAAAATGAATTAGTTCTTGAATTACTTCAAAATGAATTAGTTCTCGAAGTAGTTTTAAATGAATTAGTTCTCGATGTAGTTCTAAATGAATTAGTTCTCAAAGTATTTCGTAATGCAGAGGGGGGCAATTGACTCTATCGTAGGACAACGCTGTACAAAAGTAGTGGGTTGTTTTCATATAAAAGATATCCAACTGAGAACTACTACTCCCTCTTTAGAAAGTAGTTATTCGGGTAGTCTTAGAACTAGTTCACTTTCCTATTGGGATACTTCTGGAGTTCTACCAAAGGCCAAGAATTAAGAATACAACCTTGCGCATTTTTCAGAAACAAACAGGGTTGGTTATCTGATTGGCAATTACAAAAGAACCTTGGCCCATTAGAAGAAAATTTTCATAATTTTTTTTGTAAAAGGTGATCTTTTTTTCGTTTAATGTGCAGTGTGTATACAGCCGATTGCAGGTGACTTGGTAGTAAATTTCTATAAAGAAGGAAGACAAGAAGACATATATGACAGAGTGGCATGCGTTAGAGACATGTTCGAGATGAGGCCATCGTAACCGCCGCTGATTGTTATGATTATATCACAGGCCTGTGCTTTGAATGCCTGATTTTTTTGGCTGGCAAGTAGTTCGCAGATTACGATTTACCATAAGAATGGCGATACAACGCCGCCTTGAGTACAGCCTTCTGGAACCACAATCATAACTGATTAGCCATTCACCTCAGTTTGAGTCAAACTACTCGGATTTTTGCGTCGATTCATAACTTCAGAAATGAAACAGCAGTCACAGCTGTTGGCTACAATGGATGAAGCTGGTCCGAACAAGACGGCCGGGACCAAAAAAATACTTCTTTCTACGTTATGGTAAAAACTTTTTAGTCGACCATCGCATTACGGGAAAATTCAGAAAAAAACTTTAAAAACACCAAGAACAAGCAGATTAATAAGGCGTATCTTTTCATATTTCAAAATTATCACAATAGAGCTGCGAGCACTTTATAAAAATTGTTTGTCACGACAAAAGCTTTTAAAATATTAAATCTGGTATTGTGAAGCTTTTTGTACTCTATTATCATTAATAGAAAACGAGGGAAAAGTTTCTTAAATGTGGTTATCGTCATAGTTGGGATAAAGAAGGTAGAGATAAAATATTGATACCAGAATTTGTGTATTCGATACATAATATCTTTGTTGTTCTATTCGCTAAATTATGTATTTTTGTCGTACAAGCACTGGTAGCATAATGAAGTTTCCTATAAAATGGCGTTCTTATTTATTATGTAAAATTCCCCAAACAAAGTTGCTTCCCATTTCAGTATTCATTTAAATCTTTTCATCCTAGCTTTTAAGCGTAAAAGTTTCATTTTCTAACCATCAGCGCAACATTTTAATAAAAACTAAAAGCAACCCCCAACCACCACCGTAGCCGCACAAAAAAAAATTATACATAATAAACAAAGAATTAACAACAACAAAACTCCAAAGCGCCATGTCCTTGCGGAGTTGTGAGGTTCGCAAGTTGAAATCTCTTAAATTCACTAGATTAAAATTAAACACAGAAACATTATCAGATACTTTACTGCCATCGCAATAAACTGGGGCAACATGGTCTTAAAATTTCCACAACTAAAATCTCTTATCCGTCCAAAAATATGAACAGCACCATCAAAGTATCCTTAAATGGTTTTATTTAATCCGAAGATCTTAAATTAAAAGGAAATTAGATAAGACATTCTTACCATTGTTTAAGGACTCTCTCTCTCTCTCTCGCTCTACCAATTTATAAGATCACAAGCAAAATTATTTTATGGGAATGCCTTAAAACTTAAGACATTTTTTATTGTTTGCCAAAAAAGCTGCCAGGAGTGTATTACGAGCATGGGAATCAGTGTAGCCAACTCTACAGTTTTAACTGTAGATTTACAGTTTTTTGGAAATCTTCTCAGTTTTTAGTTTAGGCCTGCAAATCTACAGTTTTTTATTTAGCGCCATCTATCTCGTAGTAGGCCATATGTTTCTCAATTAATAAAGGCGATGGATCTGTACAATTTCCACTATTATCGAATTTGACCAAAAAGCTTCTGTGTCTGCCGCTACGGTACGGCTACGGTAAAACACTTGTTTTCGAGCATTAATGTTATGAAAACGAAACTTAGAAATAATCAGAAATTGAAAATTGGTTCGAGTTCGAGTTCGATGCGCACAATGCCTATTTTAAGAAATTCAAAAAAAAATATGTATGATTTCATCACCGCCAAAATTTTTGTCATTTTTCGTCCATATCTTTTTTATTATTAATATTAAGGCAAAACATTATTTACGAAAGTTGTAGATAATTTGATTATCTAAAAAAAATATCTGTACAAAAATTCTATAGGACTCAGGGTTCCGAGAAATAAGGAAAACTATTTTTACCACTCAAAACAAGATGGCGGCCGAACGTCACGCCTCCGGATCCCGAAAACTCGGTTTTATACTCCCAACCAACCCCCTACACATTACAAAAAAAATTGCTGTTTTCATAAAATGTTCAGCGAAAGTACCATTTGACTGGACTACTTCCCCATTATCTGTTTTATTTATTATTACCATTAAATAATACAATATAAGAAAAAAACGGTAGATTTACCGTCTTTTAATTAATATTTACAGTTTTCTACAGTTTTGTTTAAGCATGTATGTAGTTTTACTCCAGGATGGGGTTGGCAACACTGATGGGAATCGAAGTACATAAATTCCCACCCCCAACCGCCCCTGCACCTCGTGTACACTCTCTAGTAAAGATATCCGCCAACGGAAAATACGGTAACGACGCGGCTGTAAAATTTTACGATTTTCCACTTCTGTTTACCAAAAAGGTAGAGTAGGAGTCATTTAAGGACGTTTTATGCCTTTCAATAAAACTTTCAAAAGGATTAGTTAATTGCTCCCGGGAATTTATTTTTAAAATGCACAACGAATAAAAAAATCCTTTGATAATTCCCAATAATTCATGGGCCAGATGTAAATATTTTTTTACGAGTACTGAGAAACTGTCGGAATTCGGAATTAAACAATAAAAAAAACTCCTCGTGCTAAATTTTTTGGAAAAAATATTATTTTTGCACCAAATAAAGGATCAACTAAGAGAATTTTAAAATTCATTTGCCAGCATAAAATTTTTATGAACATTATCATTTCCAGGATATTGTTGATGCCTGGCTCCCGTGCGCGTGTGTTTATTGGGTTTTGATAAGGGTTTAATAAAAATTACCCCCAGAGCACATGCACACGGTACAGAGCTGTTTGGTATCGTTCAATTTTTCTCACCCACAGAGACATTAAACGACAACACGGAGGAATTGGCGGGAAATTAAAGATTTATTTAAGGTTCAAGGTTCAAGGAAACTGTCTGCTATGCTCAAGAGATGCAGATAAAAAAAAGCCTTTCTTGGGACTGTTTACTGCGGAGCTATGAAGCCTTCAAGTGATAAAGCATGATTCGTGGTGATACGGTGTCCTAGAGAGAAAGGATGAACGCTAGGGTAATGTCCTTTGCATTAGGTAAAACGATCCTTCTTGGAATTTTAAATGTACAAATGCTTTAACTTGTGATTTCTCATGCATAACGCAGACAGACGTCTTCCGAGGAAATGCCGCAAAAATCCGTTTTGAACGACTTTGTACTTTATATCTTGGCGAAATAATACCGGAAATTTCTTGGAAAATGTGGAAATTTAAGTTGATAAAATTTTATGACGAAACACCTCTGTGTAGCTCCCTTTGCAGTAGTTGCTCAATTTACGAATGTTTGTCATTCTGGTCATAAATTGTGAATTTTGAGACGTTGGTCCAGGCCCCTGAACCCTTCTGTGGCATGTCATGGTCCACCTACCAGTCCTTGATAGAGGAACGGGTTAAGGGACTGAACTCAGCCTACTGGGAATCAGTCCAAGGTTTTAGACAGGCTAAAAATCGAATAACATCCTTTGCGTTAATAGTCCAATAAATAGATACTTTGCGAAAAATACCGCACGCGAATTTTTTTACCAAATGATTTTAAATATTTTTATAAGCTTAAATTCAAAATGGCGTCATCACGACCCTCTTGCTAAACTTTCAGTGAAGGGAAACTCATTTAGTTCTATAGCTCAGAAACTATATTTTACGACAAAAATGTATATTACCTTTTTTGTAGATAAATAAGTGATTTAACTTTTTTGTTAAGAAATTTTTTTGTAAAGTCAATATCTGCGGAGAAATACTTCAAACTTCATATATCACTTTCTTTGCACTATATTTCGTTAATGGCTCAATCTACATGAACAAATCCTTCGTAAGACTTATAGAACACACGATTATCTATAATTTTTGTTCTTATCATTTTTTACGTAGGGCTAATATTGCACGAGTTATGGCGCTTTAAGTGTCGAAAAGCGTAAATCCGTAGGTTTTTGCCAATATCTTTTTAATTACACGCTTTATTGCAACAAAAAAGTTAAATCACTTATTTATCTACAAAAAAGATTATATACATTTTTGTCGTAAAATGCATAGTTTCTGAGATATAGAATTAAACGCGTTTCCCTTCACTGTAAGTTTAGCAAGAGGGTGGAGATGACGCCATTTTGAATTTAAGCTTATAAAAATATATAAAATTATTTCGTAAAAAAAATCCCGTGCGGTATTTTTCGCATTACGAAGGCCTTTTTTTCGACCTATTTATTGGACTATAAGGGGCGTTATCACTTTAAATAGGGCTGACCTTAGGCTGTAGGAAGGATATCTGACTGGGCATATCTCCACAACCTCTCAGGAAACAGATTGTCGACTTTGCATCTATTCTCTGTGAATGCAGGTGTTCTGCTCTGATCTGGCTTAGAAGAAGAACGGTTAAGACTTTTTTGCCTTTGTCCGGGAGGTTTTTGGTCTTTTCCGTTAGTGAGGTAGGTACACAATAGGCTTAACTTTGGCGCGGTGTGAATCGATGATGGGTAACGCGGCTAAAGAATTGTTAGGCCGCAGTAGAAAAGGTGTGACTTGTTGGCTTGATTTCCGTCTCTTACCGTGACTAAAGAATTGTTGGGTTATCTAAGCGATAAGCCACTACTAGGCAGATTGAAGCGGTCTGGCATACAAATATGAGTTTAAGAGGTGTAGTACAATAGTCCAAATGAAGTGTCCGCGGTCCGTTTGGACCCAATACCTCACCAAAGAATGAGAAGAAGTAGAACTACAACCGGGATTTTATCCTTCAGCTAGAAACAGAATTATGCGTTGCGAGCACTACTTTCAGCGGTTTCACAGTATCGACGAGTTTCTATTGACAAATCGATTGTCGAATGCGGCAATGCAGAAAAAGTTGAAAGGTGAGTATCTTCGATTGAGATGTGCAATTCCTGAGCGCGATGACTAATAGAGGTCGACGGAGTTTCCGCCACACTATCGCGTATAGCCCGCAACGTTTTCGATGGAACGAAAACGCACTGGCGCTGTGCCATTCACCACCAATCCGGTTGTCTCGAATTTTTGGACGATATTAAACGTTGTGCGGACGTTGGACGATTAGTGTATTAGTATAGTAGTGCACAATACTCCTTTTTAACGCTCTAATTGACGTGTTGTACGTCCCTATCGGAGTTGTGTTATCTCTAATGACACACCCTTTATTATTGACCCACATGAAAGGATTGCACTATTTCGAAATCTTGTTCCTCTTCTTTATTAATATCTAATACTTGTGCATAAATTTCCCAAACGCTAATTTCCAAAGAGATGGAAAATGTTACTTGAACATGCTTTTCAAGATGCCCTTGGGATTAGTCATCAAATTTCCAATGCAGCATGTAGAATGTAGCGGAAACTGCACCATAATATTCTAAACTCTTGGGTAACCCTCACTTCGGGATGGTACGGTCTTCAGAAGTGTCCAACTATCGGCATCGTTTAATATCTTGTTCAAAGGATTTACTATTCTGTCTATTTATGTGTTTCTGGCCGCTGAGTGCTGATTCGAAACTGATTCCGGATACAAAATTTTTCTTTTCGGCTGATGTAATGCACTCTCGAAGCTATATCTGGAGCTTCCTTTCAATTCCTTTGGAAGAACTTTTTTTCATCGTCCGGAAACTATTTTTTTATGTGAAAGTCTATCGCATAAAGCTAATGCCTTATTTTACTGTAGACAGTTCCATCAATGTGGGGTGCTACACGGAGACTCAAGAAGTACGAAAAACCGGAAATTCACTGGGTGAAAACAAACACATATGCACATTTATTTCTCTTCTCTGACTGTTCCACCGAAATATAGGTATAACCTCCTGCCTGCTCGGCAATTTTTTCCCGCAACACAGGACTAGCCCTCTCGACTCACCCCCACTGTCTTCAGCCCTTACTTTAACGTACACATCAGTCTAGAAATTCGTTCTTCTCGAGAACAACTCGACTGTGGTACAACCTCCTACAGTCAGTATTCCCGAACTCATACAACATCCAGGAGTTCAACCGCAAGGTTCACCGCCATCTCCTCATGCACCTCCAAGACTTCCCTTAACCTATCTTGTCCTTTCTCTATCTTTCGAGCTAACCTGACCATCTCATTTGACCATGACGTAAACGACATGACGGACTGGTCAAACTTGCTAATAACTTCAAAAGTGAAGGCCGTAGCATAAAAATTGTCCAGACATTATTCATAGGAAATTGTCCAAGCTTTCCAATTGTGCAAAAAAAATCAGTTAACTACGTATTTTTTGGAGAAAAAGGTAGTTTTAGTTGAAATTTTAGTGAAAAAAAATCCAAAGTTTGGACTTTTACCACTCATTGCTCTGGAATTTGATAGGGTAGAACCTTGATGTGGGAGTATTCTGCGTATACTGATACCTGATTCATAAAAATAGGTCATAGGGTTACAAAAATACAGGGTGATATGTAAAACTCTAACAGAACCTTCAAAACGCCCTAGCGGCTAAACCGTTACGATTCTCCCCCCCCCCTCGCCAACAAACCCATACGATTTTTTGTTCGTCTATCCATAACCTATCCACAGCCGGCCGCTTTGTCACTCTGTATATGCAATGTCACCCCGCCCAATTTCAAGTTGGAAATTTTGCTGCAGCAAAAGAAATAAGAAATGTATCTCCAGTATGTGCTTATAATCTCGCCTCACCTCGTTTCATATTAAAAAATTTCACTAACTCAAAAAAAGTAAGAAAATGTCTCTCCAGTACGAAATTTCACTGCCTCAAAAAATGTAAGAACTGTTTGTCCAGTTCGTATTTACAATCGCATAATCATTAGATTCACGCTCGTATACCAGTAGGACATTATTTTTGAACTGGGACATTTCAAAAAATTGAGGCTTCAGTACAATTTACCGTAGTGTAAGTGATAAATATGTACTGCCTCGTGTAAGTCCGACTCAACTCTAAGAGAGACAGTGGTGAATTTTTGTAAAGAGGGAAGGCAAGAAAGAAGGAAAGTTATTTAGCTAGAAGTAATGGAAAGGTAAAGGAGAATGCTGCAAAGTGAGTCGAACTACAGACTTTTGGGATGGTAGTCGGATGACTTAATCCTTAGGCTACTGAAGTCGTAAACGTTTGTGAGGATTATGTTCTTAAGGCGGCTCCAGACTTACGCCGTCAGCACCCGCGAACAAGTGTGAACGCGAGTGTGGATGGTTTTCGCGTCGCCTTGTTTTCCGTTCTGAGTGGATACGGCGTGAATTCACGGCTTGAGTGTGGAACCGCCTTTAAATTTAATTTTGCAATAAACCATTCCCTGTGGTTTCTACCAAACTAGTTACAAAAATTAATTTTAGAATTAATCCACGAATGAAAAATATTAATTGAGATGTCAAAGTAAACTGTTATGAATTTATTGCTTTAACTACTTCTTCACAAGAATTTACATTACAAAATTATCTTAAGCGAATTTACGTAAAGTGAAACTTTAAATTCAATTTCGACCAAATTCTGAATCAACTATTGATAAGTAACTTCTAACTTCTAGAAGAAGTGAGTTAAAAGGCACAAACAAGTTAAACAACTCAAAAGAGAAAATATACTTTGATCCTTGATTTGAATTTGCCTTTTTTTTTCACTTGGAAATTTAAATCAAAACATCATTTTCTTGAGTGGATTGCATTTGAATCTTTATTGCATCGTTAATTGATAAAGAGCTTTTCATGAAACGGTTTTTTTTTTCATTTCGCATTTTCAACGATCTTAAGTACTCTTTTCGCAGACTTACCAACGATTTTCCTCATTTTCTTGATATTATTGTATACTCGTGCTTCGTTATCCCATTTAACAGTGGCAGCAAAAGTATTGCAATCAACAGATTTTATGTGGCAATGTACATGTTTTATCGATTGTCTATTTTACCATTGAGTTTGTTACAACAATCCCAACTGCTTCTTCAATTCGACGATGTCTCGTTCTATCGTTCTGAATGGGTTAGCAATATTTAGGAGCTACAACGAAATGTATTCTTCTACTCCCTTTAGGTTTGATTTGCCCTAGTATGGTATATCGTTGTTTCTTGAGATAATTCCCAATAGAACATGAATTTCTCGTCCGGACATTTTCTCCGGGATAGTTCTCATTTCCCAGAATCCAATCGTGCTGTTTCTACTCGTTGCCATTGTATCCCTCTCAAATATCCAGGGCATAGTTGGGAGCTCGACTGCATTATTAACGTTCAGATAAGCAAATTACAGTCCCACCTATTTTGTAGCAGCAAAGGACAACCCCTGAAGTCTTTCAACCCATACCAGAAAGCCCCGGGTTAAAACGCGTGATAAGAAATCCCTCCATTAGCGCTACCCAAAAGAATGAGGTGAGGACCGGGCTTACCGTGCTCCCAACAAATAAATATAATAGGATAAAACAGAAAACGTTTTGGGCAACAAATTGAAAAGCATTCCCACCGAAAACCGCAATATTCTGTATCCTTTGGATATCCCGATTCTGGCAATCAATAATTCTCGTTGGGGCTCGATCCGTTTTTTATGTTTTCGTGCCTCACGTCAGGAAAGTTTCGGTTTCTCATCAAGCGGCGGTCGGTTTAAATTTTCGGTTAATAGGATCCGATTCCAGAAATTAATTTATTCCCGCACACTCGAGATTCTAATTATAGCAGCTTTAAGATTTTATCCAAATTTATTACGTTTTAATAGAAAACTAAAAAAGAAGAGATCCACTTTCTTAGCAAAAATTTTTGGGTGAGTTTTTGCATAATTAGAGATTAATACCGGGTTTTGTACCTTAAGGAATTCTCAAATTCTTTTCACCTTATTTTTTTGTTTTTTTTTGCGGTACCTTTCTTCTGGGTATTGCCTTTTTATGGATTATCCTTGATTAAATTTTATGAAAGATCCTTCAGGATTTTTCAAAGGTAATATAATATTTTAGAGTTCGGCGTTGCGTTGGCGGCAGCGGGGCGTGTATAAGCTTACACATTGATTGTTTGTGGGTTCAGGTAAATTTATCAACTTGGATAAAGGATGCTGCTTTCAAAATTTACGCCTCTGTACATACATTTTCATAAATTAGATGTGAAGAGGAAAGGGATTTAAAATTGAAAAAAATAAGAGAGAGCAAAAATGCGCAAAATGGGATTTTTTTTGCAGGGAATAAGAATTTACTACGGAAATATCCATGGATTTTTTTATAGCCAAACGAAAACGTGCTTAATACTTTGGATAAAATACTGTAAAAACCTAAAATATCCTCGTAAGGAAGTAAGGATACTTCTGTCATTTTTTCTTGATTTTAATACTATTCATAGGACTTTCGCTGATGAATATTTATTTTTGCTTTTACAGCATTTCGGATTAATATAGCATCTTTTAGATTTAGCGTGTTTGTTCAAGGATTTAATAAAGCAACATTTTAAAAAATCCCAGTTATTAAAAATTCCTATATATTATTCTCTCTCCACAATTAAAAATAATTGGATGCTGATTTAAATTAAGTTATATTTACATCCTGCCATATTTAAAAGCGAGATTAAATTCAAGCAATAATGTCACACGTGCAAGCAATTTCTTAATTAAAGAAATCATTTTTACAATGTGGGAATTTGCTTGTATAAAATCCTATGTCTATCCTCACAAGCCTAGAATTACAAACGCTAAAATGACTAAGATAAAGAAGCTGTCTCTCATTTCTGCTTTTTATCATACACATATATGTAAATAATAAACGACAATTTAAGAAAATGCTTGGGGCTAGATGTTCGTTTTTAAATACAATTTCAAACATGATGAAAAGATAATTAAGGTAATAATATTAATCCTGGAATACTATCGCTTTTTTAGCATACGTTGTTATTATCGTGTGTAAAATTTACTATTGCGGAAATGTGACATTGCCATAAAAAACGCAGTAATATAAAATGTTTTATAATTATTTATTTATCAAAAAATGAACATTTTTTCAACAATATTTTAATCAAAATTCACGAATAATGTCGAAATTTTCCGCGTAAATTGAATTGGCCGTCGTAATTTTGACGAGCCATAGTATTCTAGGGTTAATTTGGAAAAGAGAAATGAATTACACCTATTCCCGCGATTTAAATTGAAGATAGGTTCTTCAGAAAAGCGTGTAAATCGAAATCGTAGATTTTGCTGGTTGAAACCGTGTACATCGCTTAGTGTTGATAGTTTATCGTGAGTTCCAAATTATTAGGAATTAAATTTTGAAACATTTGTGGTATATTCAAAACGACTAGCTCAAATTTGACTATGATATACGGTATACATGTAAAATTAACCATGGATCGTTTCACAGAAAGAAACCCAGGCTCTCTTGGTCTTACAACGGGCGAACACCGACAGTGATGTGACGCGCATCAGACTTCACGTACTGTTATAATGCCCGTAATTCAATATCTTCATCCGTTCATTCTTTAATAAATCATTTTTAATCAATAAATTCGCTGAATGCGCAACTAATTTAACACGCGCATATTAATTATGTATGAACTTCATTCATCCATAAAAGATAAATGCGCTGAATGTGCACAATAACACGCGCTTATCATAATTATGCTGGGTAAGCACTTTTGCTCAACCCACTAAGAACTTGCGCGAATGACTCTTATCAGTTGGGATTTCGGCTTTCGGACGTGCGGGTTCGCCTCATCAAATATTCAAACTTTCTACTTTTGTCAAGTCTAAATAAAATTCATAATCGTACTTCCAAGCTTTTGTTTTTACACTTCTTAAAATAAACCGCTAACAATCACTCGCAAAATCCCCCAACAAAAATTGGTGTCAGGTGTGGGGTGACGACCAGAGCAGAAAATTTAAAATAAAACAAAAAACCCCTTCTTCACATTTTGTTCGGCAAGTGACGTTTGAGCCTCAACGAGATACGAGCCTTCCTGTGGACGAGAGTCCATTCCTAAATTCGTGTTTTACTCCAAGCCGTAACTCGAGAGAGCTCTCTGGAGACAGAGTTGATGCAGACGATCACAAGGATGAGAATCCTTTACAAAGTTCCGATTCAAAATGTTTTTCAAAATTCGAAAATTCTAAAATGTTAACAAAAACCATTTATAATATTCGTTTAAAAAATAATCGAAAATATAATTCGGTCATTCTAAATTCTCCCGCGACTGAGAGCGAGAATGTTTGTTTGCTCATCGATAGTGGAAGCGAGGTTAGTGTTCTCAAAGCTAAAGCGCTTAAAAATGATGAGATCGTTTATATAGACAAATGTGCTAAATTAAGAGGAATCGGAGAAGACTTGAAAGATACTCTTGGCATATGCTATCTCAAACTTCGATTTAATAATCATTTAATAACGTTTCCATTTCATATTGTTCCTTCAGATTTCCCTATTCCAAATGAAGGATTGTTAGGAAACGATTTTCTCGAAAGCACTAAAGCTAAAATAGATTATGGCGCAAAAAGAGTAATTGTTTACACCAAGAAAGGACGTGTAAAATTGCCTCTTACTCCTTCAATTAGTAAATTAATAGTTCCTGCTAGATCCGAAATGGTTGTTCAAATAAAGACTGATTTAACGGGTGATTTCCTTTGCCCGTCCAAAGAATTAGAGAATGGTCTTTTAATTTCTAATAGTTTAACGACTCCAAAAAATAATTCATGTCTGATTTCCGTCGTTATAAATATTACGTTTTATTTGAAAATAAAACATTTTTGTTAGTCAGAGCTCCTCCCCTGCACAAGTGTCATTGTTGGTGTCATATAATAAAATAAAGCCATTGTGATAACCTTTCAAATGATATATATATACAACTTGTTACAGCCTGGGGACGGAGTCCATACAAAGTTGCCCATTCTCCAGTCGATGTGAGTAAAATCTATATAAACCTCTGTGAGAGCAGGAGTAGTTCCAAGTAAATACGAGTAAAAAATTGCAGAAAAGGAACACGGCTATAGAATTCAAATGATTTTTATTGCCAAAACAATTTTTCGCTCGCGAGGCCCCAAACACGCGAGGCCCTGTGCAGTTGTACAACCTGCACATATTCCAGCAGCGGAACTGCCCAAAAGCGCTCGCTGTTTAAAAAACAAAATTGATCCAACTCAAAAAACAAAAAATAACGAAACGCATGCTGCTCTTCGGCTGCTGCTGCTGCTGCTTGAACATTTTAATCTGATACGGCCTAAAGGCCGCGTCTTCCTCAAAAACACATTAGGGCACGTTTTCGTAGGGCACGTTTGTTTTTAATCCACCAGAAAATTCGGTTAGTTTTGTTCGTTTTGTTAATTTTGTTTTTGTTTTTTTAGGAGTAGAAATTTTTTTCCGCCGCTTTTAAATCCGTGACCCCCCTCCCCAACAAAATGAGACATTTCTTACATCTTTTGCGGCATCAAAATTTCCAGCTTGAAAATAGGTTAGATAAAATTGTAAAATATAAATGAAGAGTGGGCGAACAAAACGGCACATGTCCATGGTTGACCGTTTTAATTTTTTTGACTGAACCGTGCTCATTACGCTAAACTACAACTAATTTCAATTTCAGACACTTCAAAAAGCACATGCATGTCATACTTGTTTGATAGCAAAATGAAGGTTTCCTTGCAAAAAGGCAAATGTCCTACGAATATTTATATTTTTTAACCATTCGTCAATGTGGATTTTCAAAAGGGAATTTTTTTTCTTAGTTTATTAAACATTTTTAAAATATTTTTTTTTGGTTCTGAATGAGTTCAAATAGTAGCACAACCTGACATAATCATAAATAGTTGATGTGATCAGTTCAGATACCTAAACAGTTTTTTGCGTTTTCTGAACAATTTTCAAAATTGGACATGTGCCGTTTTGTTCGCGCACTCCTCAAATATGGGTCATTCTTTTACAAATCGAACACCTTTCTGACCGACACATTTTTTATTTGGCTGAATTTTTTTTTACGCGTTCTACATCGAAAAAAGGGTACGTATTCGAGGATTTTTATTTTTTTTTCAATATTTTGGATTTTCGACCGGGGATCGAAAATTTGCGAATTTGGTGATTTTTGGCTTGGAGATTCGTTTTCAAAACTCCGGCTCTATTTGAGCTAGAATCTTTTTTTTTTTATTTTGAAGCTAAAAGAATGAGTTTGTTTAAAAAAAATAGTTTCAATAAAAAATGAGAACAAATTCATATTTTTATAAACAATTAAAATGTTTAAATCAATTTTTAACAATTGACCTCACCTTGTAGCGAGTTTTTAGTATATCCATCGTATTCTATGCCAAATTTTCTATAGCATTTTTAATTGATGGAGAAATTATTAGTACTATTGGAAAAAAAATAATTTATCAGGCGAAGAACCGGAGATGTGAATTTTTGAAAATAAGTCTCCAAGCCAAAAATCATCAAATTCTCAAATTTTCGAACCCCTCTTTTCCAAAATATTGAATAAAAATAAAAATCCTCGAATACATATCTCTTTTTTGTTCGTAGAACCCGTAAAAAAAATGTCAGCCAAATCAAAAATGTGTCGGTAAATTTTTGTCCAAATCAGTCCGGTTTGTAAAAGAATGACCCATAAACATTGTGGAGGCACAGGTTTCTTATTTACTCTGAGGCAGTTTAATGCATATTAGAATCAAAATAGTAAAAAAAGCTCTTCATTGGTATTTATTTTCCTTCAGAAAAAAGAGGCACCCCTTACAAACTCATTTTATAATCGTGTCCTACCCAATACTAAATTTTTAGATTCTTTAATCACACTAACCATCACTCGGTCCTCATCCTCAATGTAGGTATTACACTAACTATTAATTTTTCTGTCTCTTTTTCGTGTAACGATTGTGATGCCTATGTTGTTGTACAATAAACGCGAATGAGAAGAGGAATTTCTCATGGTTTTCGCAGACCCCCGAGAACGATGTTATAATTGTGTTAGTGTGATGGATGGGTGAGCCCTCCCTGCGACCTCTTGTCTATAAAACCGGTTTGTGTATTGGGATAATAAAAGAAATGATGCATAGTATAATTTACCCCAATGGATGTAACTTTTAACATTAGCACTAAATTATGAACATAAATATTGCTATGTGCGTTTAATATTCAATTTAAACTAGACGAATCACATCGAAAAATGTTTTTGGTAAATGTATAGTATAACTGGCCCCACCTTCGATTTTTTGAAATTAAATATGTAAATTTCAAAAAAATGGAGGGGAAAAATGGCAATTTTCAGGTTCGAAATAAGCGAAATTTGGCTAGTTTAAAATTGCATAACTCAGAAACGGTGCGTCAGCGGCAATTAGTTTTTTCAGAAATTGATTCTACGCACCAAAATACATAAAATTTCCGGAGGTGGGGCAGTTATACTATGCATTTACCATATTTTTTTATAATTTCTTCTAAAGATCTCGCGGGCCGGATAGAAACTTTTCGTAGGCCGTAGATGGCCAGCGGGATGGAGGTTGCCCACCGTTGGTCTAGAGAAGTGACAATGGAAAGTGTTCACTGAGCAGTCACCTCAAGGTTTCTTCCTGGTTAGAGGTGCATGAATCATCCTCCTTTTAAAGAAGGCCCAGGAGGAGTCTTTGGAGAGGAGCTAGTTGCCTCTTGATTCTCACAATGCTATGCTCACCATGAATAAATAAGTACATATTCGTTTGCCTAATCATCAATTGAAGTATGTGCATAGAAAGTTATATCCTTGAAAAATTGTACTTTGAGGATATAATTGAAGATATTGTATTTCACAAATCTCAAAAGAAACCATTAACACTAACGTAAGTCCAATTTTTGAAACAGCAATCGCATCACTCCTATTTGTATAGAGCTAACCATAATAACAAATAAAGTCATTAAATAAAAGTTCATTTTGATGTTTTCTTTCACATTTTTTTTACCTTCTAAAAAGGCCACTAAACTCTGTGGGCCCAAGGGAGCCGGCATGGTTTAAACAATCTGACTTTTGAGTCCTGCTTCATATCATACATCAATGCCTAAATTAATGATGAAATACAGAGCCATATGGAAAAAAATGCTCGAAACCCCCAAAAATGTTAAAGCACACGTGCTATAGTTCCTCAAGGATACGAGCCATGAATATACTTATATACTGATCATAATCGCCAACATTGCAAAAGTCTCTAAAAAAAACTTTGCGAGTCTTCTCACGGATAATCACTCCCGCAGCCGTAGAATGTATAAAAAAGAAGTGAAACAAGGCATATTGTTCACCCGCAACAATATGCCTTATAACGAAAAGTCTCCAAACGGAAAAGAAAAAAAAACGAAACAATTTTCATACATAAAACGCAAAGTAATTTCCCAAATGATTCATAAACTCTGTACATGTTATCAAGGCTCTTCCCTGCATAGGAAATTTTATCTCGAAATTTACTGCAAATACCCATTCTGACTACCAAAAACGGGCTCCGCCACATTCGCCATCTCCATTCTCTCTACAGCAGGACTACACAGGACTCGCAAGAGAATGACTTCAAGGAAACGTGATTATAAATTTAAAATTGGGTATTTATGAGACTAGTTTGGGAGCGACTTAACCGAACTGTACCCGAAAAACATGCAATTACGGTACATTCCAAATTAATAATATCGATTTTTGCAGCTGCAAGTTTTTATCAACAGGACGAGAAGTTGCCCGCCCGACTTGCGGTGAACGCCCGGCCGCTGGTGCAATTTCCGGTGTTTGTTGGGTGCTGTATCCTCTGTCCAGTTCGCGTTATACTTGTTTACCGAGTAGCCGTCGTCCTTCGAGATAGGGATGTCAGGGCAGAAAAATTAATCGATCCTGTTATATCGCAACCGCTGCTGGACCAAGCATATTAAATGTTTACAAGGGGCAAGGGAAATTCAATATAAACGAAAACCATTCCACGGATGCAGTATCCTGATCCTTGGCTTTTGCACCCCCTCCTCCGCCATGCCTTTCAGAATTAGGTACCGGCAAGGACCAAAGACACCAACCGGGCGGGGGGCCATGGCCCAGAAGCGGAAGGGCGAGAAATTTTCTAACGACCAACAAGAAATCGAAATTTATAAAGTTTACGCTCCTGGTTGGCTGATTTTTATTTGTTCGAAGACGAACTTGAAGGATTTATTGAACAACCGCTTCAACTGTTCACAGAGGGATAATAAAATATTTCATAGGGTCGGATGGAATTCCAAACTTATTCGATAGCTGAAAGGAGGAAATATTTTTGGAATTTATTGCGACCTACTATGTGTCGGTATTTGTGTGTTCGATTGTGGCCAAATTTCAGCCTATTACCAGAGGGGAAGTGACAAAATGCTTAGAATCCTTGGCAATATAATACACACATCTACTGCTATCTATGCTCGTATATCCTTTGTTTTATTCTCGTTGAGGGACGCTTTTATTGCGATACTGGAAGGCATTGTGAACTTTGTCACAACATAACTTTGGGCGCTTCGGTTCTCCTCTATATTTCAACGGCAGTCATGTGTGAAAAAACCGCTGCAGGCTTATGGAGCTGTTGAGTTTCTGTTATCTTCTATATATGCTATGCTCTGTTCCATTTCTTTTTTTATTTATCAAGTATCTTAGGGGTGTGTAAAGATGTTTATATAAGTTGTTGGTAAATATTTTCCCAACTTTGATTGTCAGTTACTATCAAAATATTGTCTTGGCCTCTTTGATTAAATTCCACTAAGTTCTATTCAAGATTTTGTGCGTTTTCTCTTCTAGAAATGATTTTTGAAAAAAATAAGAAAAATAAAAAAAATAAAAAAAAATGTCCTTGAACGAAGGGGGAATCTTGATTTGAGGTAAGGAGCTTGATTGTGTGTATATTACGAGCATAACAAATAAAAGAGGTTTTTCTTTCGGGTTTGAATTGAGACCAAAATGTCCTTGCTGATTTTTTATGTTTGAATGTAGAACTTTGCATTTGAATACCGCTTGAATTTGTATGTACATAATAAGATGGCAACCACAAGTCTTCCAACTGTCAATAATTGTAATTGTTTAAACAACTCTTTAGATACATATTTCCCAATATTATTTATTTAGAATTATACAAAATGCCGAAGCACGCACAGTGGGGCAAATAGCTCATTTTTTGGACAAGCGACAATTCCCAAGCCTGGAATTAATGAAACTTAAAATTTTTTTTTAAACTATTCGTGATAAAATTGCCTTTAATTCTATCGAGCCAGAATTTTGAAAATTAAAGATGGCTAATCCAATATGGCGGACATAAATTTGGTAAGAAAATTAAATATTTTTCCTAAAATTCTTTAAAATTATTGAAATTAATTATTATTAATTAATTTTTGGTTTCCAAAAAAATCCCCAAAGTAACAATTTTTTAAAATATTAAAGAATATTTTGACAAAAATTTAATTTTCTTACAAAATTTATGTCCGCCATATTGGATTAGCCATCTTTAATTTTCAAATTTCAAAATTCTGGCTCGATGGAATTAAAGGCAATTTTATCACGAATAGTTTAAAAAAAAAATTTAAGTTTCATTAATTCCAGGCTTGGGAATTGTCGCTTGTCCAAAAAATGAGCTATTTGCCCCACTGTGGCACGTCAAAACAACTTATTTTAATTTATTACAACGCTTGCAAGCATATTCGACTAAATTACTGCTAAACTAGACGAGAGTGAACTCCAATAAAACAACGAATTTCATGCTACTTGGGAGTTAAGCTCGCAATTTTTTTTTTGTAATAAACTTAGCTTAGGAATCGTCCTTTATATTACCAGATCATCAAGTCGTTTAATGTGATGCAATGTCTGGTAGTAACCTTAGTCTGGAGGATAGAGGAGGATAGATAGGATAGGTTATAGGGATTTGAGGGTGCTCCGAAAGATGGCGATAAAACTTACGTTTGAACTCTTAAGATATTGTAAAAGGAAAATATGTCCTCACTACGAAAGTTTGTTCTACAGTGGAGTTGTATTTTTAAACGAACGATTAAGACGTATAGAACATAGAGTACTGCAGGATCTGGGAGTGGTCTTGTATTAAGGTAAAAGTATTCCAGTGCAGGGCAAGCAGATAGGTGTTAATTTTGATGAAACTTAATCGGTATTGTAATAGCGATACAATTTTGTTAGGGCTATTCCATTCACTATAAAAAAAATATGTAAATTCACAGTACAAATGTACTACACTGGGAGCTGGAGGGAATTGAGTGTGCAAAATGTGAGGACCGCCTTTTATCAATTGTTTTGATCTCAGAAAGGTATACAGATTATGATTCTAGATGTTGCCAGAAACTTCATTGGCCCAATTTTTTATACCAACGTGAAAAAATTCACCTTATACTCTACCTCGACGGTGGCGTGGAAAGAAGTGCAGGTTTCATGAGAAACATAAAATTTAAAACTCTGTAAATCAAAATAACTCAAAAACGGTTACTCTTACAAGAAAAAGTTATAAAATATTTTTTGTAGGAAATTACCTAAGCTACAAATTTCTTCATATAATTTTTCTGTAAAAGTGAGCATTACTGAGATATTTGCGATAAATCGCTTTGACCCCGCGTATTGCTTCCGGGTCTCAAATCGATGGGGACTTTTGACATTTTTCATACCAAAATTCAGCTTTTCCGTAATTTTTTCGAAGTTTGGTTTTTTTTGTCTAATTTTCTCTGGGACTACGTGGTTTCTGATATTTTCGTGATTTCGCCCAAAATAATGTGATTTCGCATGTATTCTGGTGATTTTAAAATCATCTCAAACGTCAATTTGGCGAAAGCCAATGCTGAACCCTGAAAATTGAATTTAGCCCAATTGATCACGTCATTGTTGATGCTGAAATTGTCAGTTGGACTTTTAAATAGCAGAATTTGACTTTCAATTTGAACTTCACATTCTTCAAAATGGAAAAAACCCAGGAAATATAAAAGAAAGAAGCCATGGACTTCATTAGAAGATGATTTTGGATAGTCAGATTTCGAGTTGACCTTCTTATTATTCGAATTATTCAAGGTCAAAGTGCGATTTTTTGGCCGAACAGTGATTTTTGGAAACTTTGACCTTGAATAAATTCGAAAGGGTTAACTTTTCGAAAAAATGACATGAGGGCTTTTTTGTAGGCAATAACGTTTCATATTGACTGATAAAAAAATTTCGAGAAAACCTGTTTTTGAGTGATTTTTTGACCAAAAAGTGATTTTTGATAATTTTGACCTTGAATAACTTTAAAAGGGTTAATCGGGTAAACATTTTTGTAAGAACTCAAGGTGTAGAGAATGTCATTGTTTGGGCCCTCGCACGGGGTTGTACGACCTATAGAAACCGAGATACAAGGAAAACACGGGAAAAACGCAATGTGGCCATGTTTTTTTTGTGATTCCGAAATTGTTTTCTTAAAAAGTCCCAAGGAAGCTCTGAACAAATTTTCAGCCATTTTGGAATTTTGTTTCCTTAAAATTCTAATTTCCCCGAGCAATAAAATCGGTTTTACTTGTGTCAGAGCTGTACGAGTACAGTGAAGAAGAGACGAAGGGAATAATAGTGGGCTATGAGAACGGGATTATGTATTCGAGTAGTCGCCGCTGAATATTAGACTTATACAGTCCAGTTTTATTGTTTCGATTGTTTTTCGCAATAAATAAACTTATTTCTGAAAATTCGGATTTTTATTCAAAGACGCCGCCGATTGACCATACTTAACACTTGCTATAATTATGATGTCGTGTGGGTGATGGTACATAAATCCTAATTTTGGAATAATATCCTTGATACACGGGCTTCATCGAATGATCATTCTTCTTGTTTCATTGGCCTTTAATAAACATTCGAATTCGAGGTGATACACGGTACTTCATTTTCACTTCATATTAAAATGTCAAAATTATTTGCACAATTGATTCAAAAGCGTTTGTTTTGAATATTAAGTGAAACTTTTTTTTATTAAAACGAAAATCTAAAACATTAAAGCGATTGGCATACAAAAAAAATCCGATTCTATTTATAATTTTTTGAGTTTTTTTTGACAGTTCGATTTTTTTTAATTTTTATGAGAGTGATTGAAATTTCACGGAAAGTTGATGGAATTTCCCCACACCCAGTTTCATTTCTCATAAATGAAGCAGATTTCACTTCATTCTTTCGAATGATGAAGCTATGAATGATCATTCAAGCTTAATTTTATGTGATACACGGGCCGCGAATGAACATTCTTAAAAGAATCAAGGTTATTACAGCTTTCAGCTTTCATTGATAAGCTTTCGTTGCAGCTTTCATGCTTCAGCCCCGCAGTTTAAGGCCTAAAACAGAATGAATGCAGAAAATTCGACTTTGACTTAACCGTTGCAGTAAAGTCGACTTTGCTGCACAGCGCAGCAACTTCTCCCTTGCAGTAACTTCTCCCTTTAATAACATATCAGAAATTACAAATTTTGAAAAATGGACCAATTTATTTTTATTGTATTCGGCCTTTACGTAATATTACCTGCAAATATTAAATTTTGGTCATATTTGGTTCAGGCTTAAGTCGGCGCACTGCGAGTTCAGTGGATGGCTCGGCGTTATTTGGCTCAGGGTTTCGAGCAATTCAATAAATGGCTCAACGGCTCATGGATTTTGAATCGATTTGAAATCCCCCTCGATAGCTCTAGACCACGAGTCAATCCGGGTTCTCCCACAAACGTTAAGTTTTTGGTTTGGTTCCAGGCCATTTGGACTTATTGATCGCTCATGTATGGGGGGTTTAAGACTTGTAGATTGTAACTCGAACTGCAAATTGGGAAGGAAAAGTAAGTTTAAACTGTGGTTTGACAGTACTTCTTTATAGATAGATACCAATCAAGAATAAGTTCGATTCCCCTTTTGATTTAGTTAGACATTAGTCAATTATAAAGACGGAACGTGCTTGATCTGCACTACCAAAACATTAGAGCAACTTGTATCACGATAAGCGACAATTATGTAGTTTTCCATTTTTAGGAACCATTTAATGCAAGTGTAGTTTATGAAACTTTAAAACTGAACAAAATTCAGGGTTGGTTCAAAGCAGACGATCAGTTTAGTTTCATGTTCATTAGTTGAAATATTCTTCATCCTCGATGGCTCTGTAGCTCAATTCATGCCTTGGCCTATTTCAGGCACTTCGTTCTAAAGTCGTCCCCAAAGCTTGCCTCCAGTCTCTTGTGTTAAGTAGTCTTACTGCATCATCCATAATAACCTTGACTGTGTTTTCCCAAATGGATACCTACGGATTTTGAGAAACACTCCATGTTTCACGTCCATACGTGACTATTATGCGTACGATCGTTTTGGTAGACTTTTATTTTAATTTTACAGTGGATGTCTTTCAATACAGTGATAAGTACGTTCGCGACACCTCGAAGAGTCAAATCTAAGCGACAAGCCACTAGGCAGACTGCTGAACCTGTTCAGGTCGCCTGGCCTACAATTATGAGGCATAGGTAGTACAAAAGGCTAAGTGCAATGCCTGCGGTACTTTTGGACCCGATACCTCATAAAAGAAGTCTGATAGAAGTCCTGCTATATGCAGCTGAGTGTGGACAAAGTTGACGAGGCATAGATGCTAAGTGTCCTCTATAAAAGAGAATCAGCGTACCTGAAATCGAGAATGGTCTCATAGGCACGCTGGCGAATGCACGCATGCGCCTATAGATCCAAAATTAAACCGAAAGCAATGCGACCACAAATAGTGGTATAAGTGGTAAGATGAGCCTACTGAGAATCGATGGTCGACCAATGATTGAAATCACACAGTTTGTGAATAGCCATATAGGATATAAGGCATATTTCTATCTTTTCAGGCATGATAATTTCTTGGTTTGGTTGGTATGTCTAAATGAAAAAGAGGAGCCGGAGCATGCCTCAAGATAGTCTAAGGACAGGGCCGAGCTAGAAGTGACGGCTGAAGCGAGTTAATGAAGGAGAATATTCTCAACCACGAAAATAACATCGCCCACAAGCGATAAAAGCATGAACGCTCTTATTGGAAAAGTTAAGCTTTGTAACGCAATACGGCCAGAGAATTCTTATGGGTTGAGTGAGATTGTAGGCGGTGGTTTGAAGTAGTCAAGGATTCAAAAGAACCATGCCTTAGCCTAAAGGGAGATTTGGAAGCATTTCAATCTGCCAATGTCGAGTAAAAATATCCGAAAGTCACATAATTTATTTTTTAAATACAAAGTGTGAAAAAGGGATTTAAAGGAGATCAAGCAAATATATGTTTGAATAAACTTAACGATTACGACGAAATATACAAATAGATTAGTTAGAAATACGCCGCAGTGCAATATGACGAGTTATAAAATTTCTATAAAGATGTGCTTATCACCAAGAAGAATCGTGTTCTAATTTGTAAATTAAAAATTTGTAATCGCCTTATTATAGGTCTGTTATCGCTGAAAATGTATCCTTGCATAAATTTTGTTTTTATCGTCTTCATGTTACGAAATATTTATCAATTTATAAATTGGGATTAAATATGGCTGCTTTTTACCCTGTTTCATGATTTTTATGCATAGCAGCCCTAACCATAAAATAAATTGTAAATTTTAGTAATATTTTGTAGACATTTTGGGATCCGTTTATTTGCCCGACGAGGACTAGTAACTTACATAGTAACAACATCCATCCGATGTGAGTAAGTTATTAACACAAAAATTAAGCCTTCATTCCAGACAACATTAGCAGAGAGGTCTTTACAATAAATTGTCATCCCCTTAGAAGGGTCCCTTCTAGAATCCTTGTAGGATTTCTGTAATATTTATACAAATTAAATTATTTCTAGCACAAAACTTAAAGCAAAATGCCTTGTTCTACTCTCCTAGTCCACAACTATTTCAATTCAGTAGTAGTATTCCCAACTTAGCCCTAAAAGCATTAAAGGAATTTTCTGTATTTTAATTACAATACAGCCAGAGTTGAGTCCTATATCAACTAATTAAAAGTTGTTTTTTTTTCTATTTTAAAAGGGAAAAACTAAAATATTCACACAAACATTCCAATCTGAAATGTTTAAAGGGAAATTAAGACGGGCAAAATTTTTACGGTGAAATAACTCTATCCGAACTTTTACGGAGATTTGGATTAACCCTTTGTCAGTTATAATTCTATTCATCTGATGTGATAAGGGTTAATTCTGTATGTATGTAGTATGGAAGGAGAATCAACAGGGAAATTGCTCTCCACTCCTAACTTATCCTGACGTTTTTGTTGAAAGTCAGTTTTCCAGTCCTGTAAACTTTCTGATAATTCAATAAATAGTGTGCACCAAATCTCCTTTAAGGCTGTATACTTTGACATTCGCGCTGACAACAAAACCCTTTTTTTTTGTGCCCGAGCCTTTTTACGGTGTGTTATATTCAAATTATGTAAGGATTTCTTCGCAAAACAAAAAGGACCAGGATGACAGATAAAATGGAAGCTGGAAAGTTTTAATCCTTAAAAGTTTCTGTTTTTGTTTAAGTGATGTTCTTGGGAGCCCCAAATTGAGTTAGGAAAAAGATTTAAATATTTTTTATTTTTTTCTAGGAGTTGTTTTTTTGCAGCTTATAATCAGTTTAGGCTAGGAAAAATGGAAATTAATTCTTTGGGAGATTTTAAAGTTGAATATGAAAAAATTCATAGAATCTTAAGTTATGGAAATTTTGATGGTTCGGGGTTTAGTATAGGATTTAATTTTTTATTGCAATCCACGCAATGAAATCGTATCATGACTGGTTAATTCCAACAGGGATTTGAAATTTCCGGGGATTATTAGGGATTGAGGGGGCAACCCATATGCTGAACACTGCGGTCAAGTTAGGCCTATTGTGTACAACATTCAGTGAATAGTGTAGAACTACCGGTAAAGCGCTGGCAAAAAGTTGGAATTAGCCAGTCTCAAGCGCAAACTTTTGTGTTTAGGGCGCGCGCACACAGAAAGCGGAGCGGAGCTGAGCTTATCAGCTCTGCGCTAACTTTACATTAAAATCCCCGGTACTGCGCACACTGTGAGCTGAGTGGAGCTAGCTCACAGTGTGCGCAGCACCGGGGTTTTTAATGTAAAGTTAGCGCAGAGCTGCTCAGCTCAGCTCCGCTCCGCTTTCTGTGTGCGCGCGCCCTTAAGTCGCAGGAACAAGTAAAACTAAATGTGTACCACAGTATTTAAACTCGATAATGCAAGACAAGCCTGTCTTTTCGATCGCGCACTTATGCCTGACTCAATCAACAAGGACGTTAGCTGGCTTTTGGCACAAATTTTTCTGGAAGTTTTGAAAAACGGAAACTATCCCCTAAAAGCACATTTTTTTTTATGTGGAAGACTAGAGCTTAGGGAAAGCCCTTTGTACTGTCGACAATCTATTTTCTTCGTATAGAGTGCAATGCCGAACAGCAAGCTCTAGTCGGTAGATAGTGAAGGGGAAGAGAGAAGTGAAGGAAGGAACTGCCACAACCATCTACTCCCAACCATTTCTATCGCGACTCTGGCATCGGGCAATGAGAAACAACTCGCTGGAGTGTTATGCCTCCTGAAACGAGTTGAATCCCATCAACCAACCGATGACATGCGCTTGGTGGAGCGGGACAGTGCTAGCGGAAGGCTATGACAGGAGGAATGTAAAGAGGGAAGAAGAAGGAAGGTGGGAAAGGCGAAGGACCGTGGGGCTCTGCCGGGATTCGAACCCGGGACCTCTGGGATAGTAGCCAGGCGCCTTATTCCCTAGACTACCGAGGCCCCGAGGCATGAACTGATTGATCCATATGACATGATCAAATTTCTAGCTATGGCTATATAAACTCGTGAATGCGTCAGCGGACTTATCGTCATTGGTTAAGGTTGATAGTATTCCTGAGCACTGATCATTTTTCAACTTCTCCCTACCTTTTATGAAATTTGCACTGCCAGATTAATCTTGCCATCTAATCCCTGTAAACATTTTTAGTGAGTCAATGACCATACCTCTCCTGAATTGCTGTATATATGCTACCAAAATTTAGGAAATCGCATTAGTTTTTGACAACCGTGCTTAGTGATGAGGAGAAATCTTGCAAAAACTACAACGTATTGCCTACCTAAATATTTCAGGTATAAAGTGTACCTATCCCACCGCAGCCAATGGGGCGATCTGATCTGAGGCCTCGACTCTTTGCAAATGAGATGCAAAAAAGAGGCGTTGCATTACGCCTACAGAGGAGCAATACATTTAAGCAAGGTGACGTAGATGGTCGTCTAAGCACCCTAAGGATTGCGGACTTTGAATGGGTTTTCATTTAACTGCACATTGTCATTGTCTGTCATTCAGATGAATAAAAACTCAATTTGTGAGGTGCATCGATTGCCTCAAATGTCGCATTTCGCAGGCCCTGGATCATTCAACCACAATGTATTCCTTACCTATATGCTGAAATTGATACCGGACCATGGAAGCCAGCAAGTCAACGATGGACTGTCTAGTCAAAATAGTAGGTACACACTCAATATTTATTATTCCAGAACAGGGTTTAAATTGCTGCAGCAATTTTAATACTGGTGCTGTTGACTTTGCTTTGCCGCCAATAAGACCACAGCAAATTACTTTGCTTTCCTTTACAGCAATCATGTTTTCAAACTTTTTACTGTAGGCTGTGAAAGCTTTTTGTTTCATATTGCTGCGAATGCTGTTGCTTACAAATGCTGGGGCATGATGGACCGGCTGCAAATGCTTCACATACATATAAAAAAACTTCTCACCACTCTAAACAAAGCAACATTACACTTGTATCAAGTTGGACCATGAAAAAAAATGCTGAAAGAAAGCAAAGTAATTCACAGGTTTGGAGAGCAAAGCTTTGAAAAACTGTAAGCAAACAGAAAGCATTTCACAGCAAGTATTTTAAAGCCAAAGCAATTGCAGCCGGACCAGTATGCTCCTGAAAGCTTTTAAGTAATTTGAAAGCAACAAAATTCGCAGCAATATGAAACAAAAAGCTTTCACAGTCTACAGCAAAATAAAGGTGAAACCCCAATGTACGCTTGCTTGCTTGAACTTGGTAAGCTTTTCATAGCTTTTCAGATTTTTTATGTGAAACTTCGGCCTTAGTCACTTGGGCAATTGGTTTTGCCTCATAACAAAGCATTGCTTTATTTAATATGTCAAGGGTACATTGGGGTTTCACCTTTAGTTCAAAAATATGTGAATTGCTTTAAGTTTACTTTGCTTTCAAACCCTATTCCAGAACTAATATGTGCTAAATTGTTATACTTCTTACTATTGGTCTTGCAGATTTTAAGGTTCCATTTAAACATTTCAAATAGGCAATAATAAGTCCGGGATAGGGTTATAATAACCTTTTCTGTATTAGAAGATCCTCGGTCACATCTTCCTAACATCGAAAGGGATATTATAACCCTATCCCGGGCCCATTATTGCGTATTTGTAATGGCTAAATGGGACCTAGTTCTAGATAGACTCTGACAAGAAAGAAGAAGAAAGAAAATACCTAGTTTCACTCTCTGAAATCGTAAATTTCAAGATCTAAAATGCAGAAGAACTTACCTTGATATTTCCATGCGCAATTCATGAAAAATTTGGCTTTGTTTTTTTTTTGTAATTTGGTGCTCAAAAATTTTTTTATCTGAAATTAAAAAGAAAACAATTTTAGTATTAAAAGTTTGAAATCGAAGAAGAAATTCATTTAATAAATAATTTCCAACAATTGTACAACAGTACATCATCTGATTTAAACCATCTCCATCTTAAAATACAACTTCCAAACCAAAGATGTTTTTGCGTTTCTGTTTTCTATAGGCCTAGCAAAGAAGCTTCCTCATTAGCACATGACGATATATCCGAATTCTTTTCCTTTCATCCGGATTGTGAAATCATTGCTTGCGGATGATTTCAACGTTCACAATGTAAATTGGGTGAATTGCTCGAAGGTTAATCAACACTGTGGGTCAAGGGCCCAAACTCCTTTTCCTTACCCCCTTCCCTGATATTTTTCTTACCCCTCACTTAACCCGGTACTTCATCGAAGTTGATTCGCCTTTAGGCAACTCAGCGGTAATTTACCATACCAATCTTCTACTCTAACCAAGCCATCTCCTAGGAGAACTGTTTGGGATTATGGAAAAGCCAACTGGATGGGGCATATTCTTTCTTCCAAACTGCAATTTAAAACTTCCAAAAGCTTCCGAACTTTCCAGAATAGTGTGTAACGAATGTTCCAGAAAAGAATAGTGTGGCTTTGACGTTTCGATTTCGATTAGAAAAAGCGATAAAAGAGCGAAATTAAATTGCAAATGTTAATTTGTGAACTTGTAGAAGTGTGTTTGTAAATTGTTAATAAATAATTTTTATGTGAGCTCTTAAAATTTAAAAAGTGTAATTTTTCGTTCTAATCGTTCTTCAGAACTGATTCAATACCAATAGCTTGTAACGTGATTGATTTGCAGCATGCCACACAGTACGCGAAACGATGGACCTATTGCGAAATGAATTTGGTGAGCAATTCATCTCTCGTTTTGGACCACTGCATTGGCGCGCCTAGATCGTGCGATTTGACACCATTGGACTAATTTTTGTGGGGGTACGTCAAATCGTTCGTTTATGACGATAAACCAACATTGATTCAAGCACTATAAGCACTGTTATCGGTGAGATATCAGCGGCTATGCTCGAAAAATCCACTCAAAATTGGACTACTCGTATGGACCACCTGAAACGTAGTCGTGGCCACCATTTACATGAAATAATCTTTAAAAAGTAAATGGCAAGGATTGGTTTTTAATCTCCAATAAAAAATTTATACCTTTTTTTCATTATTTCTGGGATTTTTTGGAAAATTTAAAACCAAACGCTTGAAAAATCACCCATTAATTTAGCTAACATACCAGGGCCGAAAAATTTATCAAAAGCCTTGAAGATATCCAGAGCAACCAAAAATGGACTCACCATATCGGTGTAAACTTTAGTTGAAGCGTCGTGTCACACAGAATATAAGGCTTCCTCCCGACTAGAATTTGAGAAGGTGTAGCTGGGGCTCCTATGAGGCGTGTGGACACCAGATGGGCTACCCTATTAGGTGCAGAAAGGGCATTTAACGCCTTGGCTCAATGGCTATTCCGAGTGAAAAACAGAGGCCGAAAAATTGGATAATTTCGGCTTGGAAATGTGAGTGAGAAAGCTTTATATTTTTTTTCCTATTTGCGTTTGGCTTTTCGTTCTTCCAAATGCGAGTGTCGTTTTACCAAGCGGTCCCGCAACTGAGTAGTAACCACATCCAATACTGCTTCACCTTGGTAATCAAACGAGAACTGGTCTATTGAGTATCGCAAATAAGAGTTCCCCATTTCATTGGGAATGAAGTGTTCCTCTATCGGCATGCCCCTCATTTGCCACATGAAGCCCACACACTACATGAGGTATGCCCCTTTTGGCCTGAAGCCGTACTGTTTGTCAATCAGGAGTTGGTTAAACTCTAGATACCCATAATAGTATTGGGTAGGACACGATTATAAAGTGAGTTTGTAAGAGGCCCCTCTTTTTCTTTTAAGCCAGTACAATGTCATATTTCAAATGAGGCGAGGTGCTAATGTAACGTCAAAATGACAAAAACAGGCAAATTAAAAAAAGAAAGAAAATAAATACCAACGAAGAGCTTGTTTACGAGTTTAATTTTAATATTAATTAAATTCCCTTAGAGTAAGTAATGCCTTCACAATGTATATTTTGCAATCGCACTGCGCCTAATTTCAAATTGGAAATTTTTCTACCGCAAAAGAAGTAAGAAATGTCTCTACAGTATAAAATTTCACTCCATCGAAAAATGTAAGAAATGTCTCTCCAGTTCGTATTTACAATCTCACCACGGCTAAGTTTAAATTGAATATTTTGCTTTTGCAAAAGAAGTAAGAAATATCTCTCCACTACATAATTTACAATCACACCTCGCTTCATTTATCTCGATACTCACTCATATACCAGTAGGACATTATTTTTGAACCGGGACATTTAACAAAATTGAGGCCTCAGTACAATTTACCATCGTGTAAGGGGCAAATGTACTGCCTCGTAAAGTCCGGCTCAACTCTGACAACTTTGACGTAGTAATAGGTCACCCACATCTGGTAGGCTAATTGCTATTTGAATACCATACTGTAGATACCATATGTGTGCCCATAGCCTAAAACGCATCCGGTTCCTCCACGTAAAGAGTGTAATCCATATTTTTCAATAATATTTCTAAAAATGTATGAATCATTTTATTGAATATTCATTTTATGTAAATCAAAATTAAAATCACCATAACACAACCATATAAATCCCCGCAAATATTTATCTACAGTCAATATCGATGCGTATTAAAACTAAAAATTTATCCGACTGGCAGCCATTTGCGAGTTTCTCTGTTAATATTTTTAGAAATCTATCGTTAAAAGCAAACAAATTTGTGGTGGTCGTGCATGGATATCCCATCCGTAGAAATTCAACCATTAACACCAGATGATACCATTCCATGGGCTGATCCACCCCACAGTTATGTTCCATAAGCTAAACACGCGACGTTTGTTATTTTAGTCAACACTACTGTGTTCATCTGATAGCGGTACGTATCATTACGTATTCCGCTTTAATTATACTCGCAAATGAGGTTAAATGAGCTGTGCGCCATAGTATATTTTCCACAGAATTAGTATGGCCGGGGTGGTGTGTGCTGTGCTAGTAGGTATAAGGGATGGCGGGCAGAGCTTATCGTAGATTAAGGTGTGTTTTAGTACATTCACATTAACCTTTTTCTGTCGTCTGTCGGCTATTTTATTGTTTAATTTCTACCCTTTTACAGTCGTTAATCAAAATGACGTCGGTGCCTGTGCAAATGAATGCCTTTTGAGAAGACATGTCAGGATAAATCATCAAGGATGGGAGTTTTTTTTTATTTTCTTTATTTTTAATTTTTTTTTCATTTTCTGCACAATTTTTATTCACATAAAAGCACACCATCAAAAACCCTACTCTATACTCTATATACACTTAAGACTATGGTTGGGTTAACAAGTTTTTGTTTTTTAACTTAAATAAAACTTGACATTTTTTGCGAGTGTTGTAAGCACATGTGCGTGTCCAAGGCCCTCTCAACTACAGGCCGTGCTGTGAATTTTTGCATATGTGTGACGTAGTCTGAAAGTTGGCTGAAGAACTGTCAGATTTATATGAAAAGTGCGCGAATCGGAGCAGTTTTTATGTTTCGGAAAAGAAATTAATTGATTAATAAAGTAAAGTAAAGATGAAATAATAAAGATAAATAGTGGCAAGTTCTTATAATAAAGTTGAATAGTGAAAGTGTTGGGAAATTCCTGTTTTTATGTGGAAATATAAAATTGGTGTGAAGTTTAGTGAAAATGGTTTTTAAAATAATTTTTGTTTATTTCTAATAAGAATATTCTTATTAAAAAAGTTAAATAGGGGAGTGGTTAAATTGTGCGTTTACAGTAAAACGTCTTTATCATAAGTCAAAATTATTTTTAACAGAATGTAATCAAAAATTTTGAGGTTATGGTGAAGGCGCCAAATTGATTAAAATGGAATTTCGTCGGTTTCCATATAGAAAATTTTGAATTTTATAAAAATGCAGTAATAATTTATTGCATCGTGAAATGAGGAATGTGGAAATAATCAATCAATTTATATTTTATAGTGCAAAAACATTAATAAAATGTAATTTAATAATACTGTTTTAATAGAACACCAATTAAATAATTGAAATTTCTAAAATAAAAAAGATTTTAAAAATAGCAGAGATGCTGGTAATCAAGACGTACGTAAGTGAAACTAATAAGCTTATATCTTAAGTAATTCCAGTTTTTCCAATTTCATATTCATAGTCTTTGATTTTTATTTATTTGAAAAAAAATTTATTTTGTTATATTTTATTGTTAGCATTTCACTTATTTGAAACATTTTTTAAATAAGTCTAGTTAGTTAAAGAAATGCTAACAATAATGTGGCTCCTAAAATCCAACCCCTCGTCCTCGCCGTGGGAGCTGGAAACGCAGTAAGCGGCTAACGGGGCGCTGGTAAAACCCTTTACACTTCCGTTCTACTAAAATTTTAACATTCATTTATGTACATACATGATTTATGATGAATAATTTGCATATTTATTATGTCATTCTAAATTATTTAAGAAATTAATTGATTGTTGAAGTTTTTATAAATAAATTCAGTATAATTTATTTATATAAAAGCAAAAAAACTTAAATAAAATGGTTGACATGGTAATAATTGCCTTTATAATGTCAAAAATCCTATCACTTGCCTACTTTGCTCAACAAAAATTCAGACTAAGTTTGCGCTTAGTTGTGTTAGTGCAAAGATTTTATGCAAGGCCTGTAGTTGAGAGGGTCTTGGCGTGTCCAAACTAATTAAGCTCAGCTCTTTGAGGGGTTTGCTTTATATTGAAAATGTCTGAATATTTCGACTACATACATATATAGAAACAGAGAATCTCGTATATGTACAAAAACACAACGTGTATCTCTTATGTCACTTTTATCGATTTTCATACATTTTTACACCAACAAATATAGAGCGAGCACGAGAAGTTTTTATTGTCGTATTCGGCTCTTCCTACTGAGTTTCCATATATAAGTTTCACCAACTTCAATCCTAAATGGATTCTGAAAGATCCCAAAAGACTATTATCTTCGTATTCGGCATTCAATGTAGCGAAACACAACTCCACTCTTCCCTTCAAGGAACACTGAATAGACGGGTATCTTTATCATTATTGCCTAAAGGAATACTACACGAGTGGTGGCATACACTATAGTGAGGGAGAAAATATCCAGGCAAAAAAAAAAAAAAATAAAATAATATTCAACTGTTACACACGGAACCAACCCTCGGAAACTTTCCCTTGATTACTCAACACTTTCTCCTCATACCTTTATGCACTTATGAACCACAGGGGGGTTTAAAAGTATATATTCTTGGGCTGAGAGCTATTATTATCACTATATTTATAAGCAGGTGGGAAATGTTTTAGTGCTGCAATATGCATAATGATAATGGAATACAAGTGGAGAATAGTACAGAACGGGGGTGTGGGGGGCGAAGAGCAGGTAATTTCTTGTAAACTATTACGAGTTGCAGTAATAATGATCTTGTTTTTTGAAATTTATTCTGACATGCTCTGCACCAAACCCACTTCTTAATTAGATTGTGTGGGATTTTGTTTGTTCGGTAGCTATGAGCACTTCGACAAATCCTGTTCAAGTGGGTGAGTAACAAGGATATAATCTTCCCCTAGTCACGTCTGACCTACATTTATACAAGAAAAGGAGTAATTGATTTTGATTGAAAAACACTAGCAGATTTGAATGTAAGTTCGAAAGGCAAAAACAATATTAATTAATCAAGTATAAATGTAAAACCGAATGGAATTAATCGAAATGTAATTTAGACCCCATTAGAAGTTTATCTGTAGATTACAAGTACATATGTCACGTCTTGTTGTTTTTAATTAGGTATCAAATACTGTCATTAATCATTTGAATCTAATACAGTAATATTCTGGATGGGAAGAGACTCCCTGAAGATGTTTGACCTACGGATATTAATCAACTGCAGTAGGTACTGTGGTAGTTGTGCGTGGGAAAACAAACCGGTTTGACCGGTTGGCCGCCAAGGTGTGTTAAGGTCATTAAAAGGTGTGTTAATTTCTTATTTAATGACTTTTATTACCCATTAACAGGTACACACAAGTACTGCAGTACCTACTAATTGCTGCAAAACATCAAAGGGCGTTGGGGCAAGGGTCTATCTAGAGATCCCAACAGCTCACCGTTCTAGGAACTACCGGCGTACGCTAGTATCTGTCAAGCGGAGAAATTAGCAATCCTAGAGGCATACCAAACAATGAACCTCAAGTCTGCATTAAGATGTAGCATTGGAATTTTCATAGGTAGCCAACTCTTTATAAAAGCTCTAGATTCCAAGATTATGCGCTTAAAGCTAATGTAGCGAAGAAGAGCTGAGCTACACTGATAAAAACATTGTCTTGATTCCAGCAATTCGATAGTCTTCGTTTCGTTGTCTTGAGTAGAAAAAATTTTCAGTCTTAACATGAGAATGCTGTCTCAGAGTAAGACACTGGAAATTCTTGAGCCAAGCAATCGTATTTCTTCGCTCAGTACTTATATTTTTCGACCAAGATATATTTTTTTCGAAATAAGATTGTTTAATTGTTTACTCAAGAAACTAAATTCTTAATTCATCGGACTTTTTTCGGTTACCAGACTTTCAAGTTCTAAAAATGTATCACACCCATTAAGACCGATTTTAGAACTTGAATTTTTTTGACCGATTTTAGAACTTGAATGCTTACCATCAACATTATCGATTATATTTAATAAAGCAAAAACAAACAAAAAAACTAACATAAATAATATATAAATATTTTTCAATTTATCCAATTTTATTTTCAAACTTACTTTTTAAAAATACTTGCACTATTTTTAACTCACAAAACAAATCGCACCAACTAAATTGCAGGTAAAACAATTTTTTATTTATTTTAATTAATTACTCCAAAAATACTGCTTTTTACTATTTTCTACAATTAAGTCATTAATTTCAAACCACATTGTACAAATTCATTTCCAATTGGATTGCTCATAAAAATGAATTCCCTCCAATCTTATTAGAAAACTTCTCTCCGCTCTCACCCAACAAAACTTTTCGTATGGATGCAAAATCTGAATTGCTTCCCTTGGCACGGTCACAGGAACAAACTTTCGTTGTGTCTCCACATCTCCACTTCCCTCTTCATCCACAAGTTCACGCCGAAGTGCGTTCCAACGGACAGTCAAGGGAAGCAATTCAAATTCTGCTTCTCGAAGTTCGTTGGCATGTTTCTTTGCGTATATAGGGCATTTTCTGACACGTCATCAAATGGCAATGTATTGGAGAGCCGCAAGGCACACACACGATGACAGGCCGGCAAGATGAATATGGAATGTGTGGAGTAGGTAATATTTTTATTGGAAAAAACTAAATATTAGTTATTTTTAGAAAATAAAATGTGAAATAACAGCTCACATTTTTAATATGAAATCTAAATACCAGTTCATCTTTTGATTAAGTGCTTTCGTTTCTGTTTATTGTAGTGTTCAAAACGGGTATGAGTGTAAAATTGGAAATTATTGCGATGGCCTGTATCTGTATAAATTGAATGATAACAATTTCTCTCGAAGTGCTTTGCCAAAAAATGTGCATTATTTTGATATCGTAGAATATTTAATAGATCGGCAAAGTGCTTATAGCAGAGAAAGTTTGAGAGCTTTTAACGGTTTGAAGGCATATAAAACCTTCAAAGCAGGATGGATCCAGTACTTGGGCAGTAAAAATGCCAAAACTGGAAACTCTTAACCAAAACATCCCCGCCTTTAAATCTTTTCGTTTAAGAGCCGCTAACCACTTTTCCTGCTTTAATTTTGACAATAATGATACCCTTTTCTCGGTTCTTTTATAAATTTTCGGAAATTTGAAAATTTTTTCGTTGTGCCGGTCACCCCGCTTACTACATCAAACTACAGCACAAATACTAGGCACTGGTAATATAAATTACATGACATGCAAATAATTTTCAATTGCTGAATTAGTTTGATGTTATAAAACTTACTTTCTATTGAATAAATTAATGATAAATTAGAAAAAACTAAGAAAATTCCGCCAAGTTGTTAACAAAATGTATGAGAAATATCAGCTCTCAATACTTTGTGTGCCTTGCGGCTGTCTTGTATGTGTGGGTAGAAAATGCCCTATAGAATAGTTTTCGTATGAGAATTCAGAGAGAAGGAGGAGAGAGCTTTCGCTCATTGACATTTATATTTAACAGTGTAGGCTGGAAAAAGCAGCAGGAATATAAAGTTAATGATCAAATAAAAAAGAAAACTTTTGTAAAAGAAAAGAATAATTTATTGATAAAATTTGAATATTTATTTTTATTTCTTAAGAAATTGTAAGGGATGCAATGCATTCCTTGCTTCCAAAGACGCCACGCCACTGGAAATGACCACTTTCGGCATACTTCAACGCTGATCCAAAAGGCAGCTATGGGAAGAACAAGTACTCGTGTACGAATAGGAAGTATGGACGCTTACAGGGTGATGAGCACGTTCTTGGAAGCTGGGAGTGAACAATTCTCCGCATTATCACAGGCGCATTAAATGAAGAGGGTGTCTGAAGAAGAAGATACAACCAGAAGTTCTACCAAATATACAAAGAACCTGACGTAACCAAAAGCATCAAGATCAGACGCCTACGCTGGATAGGACTTGTAATGAGAATGGCTAGAGGCGTACAATATAAGTTACCCAAATGCCGTCCCGAAGATCTGTGGTTCGATTTTTCGCAGTTGAAAGGTCTTTCGTCTTTCCACCTTTTCCACCGATATAATATTCCTTTTTTCTTGTCTTTGTTTGCCTATTCAATACAATGGGTGCTTATACAAGAGCTGGACTTAGGCCACTTTTCAACCTTAAGATACGTATTGGGTTTTGTGTTCCACAGATCTTTACGAGTTAATGGTGCCTTTCCCTGTGAGCTGAAGTGGAGGCATATTTTGAATTTTTCTTAACGCTGTATTATAATAGATAGTCTACTTCTGGTATTCAAATATAAACGTATTTTTATGAGCAATTTATTAAATATTTCTTGTACCATACTTTAATCAATATAAACTCTTAATTTATTCCCACCCTTCCTTAAAGCGGGTTATTTTACAACTACTCCATGCATTGAAATTGCGAAAGTAACAAACTAAGAAATCTTGACTTATCCCTCCAAATATCAGTTTTGTTTTTCATCAGATACCGTATCACCAATAAACATCCAAATGTTAACCACAAGTCGTAGTAAATTTAAACAAATCAACTAGCGGACGTACTTATACTATACTACGCTACTCATTCTATTCATTTATGTGCTCAAGCGGCATGTCAGGCTCTTCCGTCTTATCTAGAAGATTTATGTAAAGATCTGTACAATTTTTCTGTTGCTAGTGCCAAAAGGCAGAACAATTTTCCAAGAAATAGAAAATTTATTCGCAATGAACTCTTATAAAATACTTCAGCTCTTTAGAAGTGGAATCCATGAGATAAGAAATCGAGGAAGTCACTGACAGCATAATAGAACAGTACAGAGTCCACTCCTGCACTATTTTATATTATTTAATTATGAAAAAAAATGCCTGGAATTTAACAATATCATGTTGTTTTCCTTATTATATAATGGCAAAACAATAGAGCTCCTTTCATATTGAACCAAGACACTTTAAAAGATATCCACTTGTACCTTCAGGCAGTATCGATTTAGGAGTACTCTTCAAGTTTGTTGATTTAAGTTCAATACAGAAAAAATGACAATGAATTTCATTTTATGTAAAAAAATATTTTCGTGTTTCTGAATTTTATATGTAAATGATGACAAGGAAAAAAAATGGTCAGGGAAATGTAAAATTTTTATGTCAAACTATGTGGGTAAAGATTTTGCATATTTTGGGTTACAACAATCCTTGTGCATTTTGGGATTAGGATGTAGAAAACAAAATAAAATGTATATGGATAAATCTGTACTGTAGACACAGGTAGGTAGACAGACCCTTGTAAAACACCAATGATTTTTTTCAAACATTTGTAAAATATTTTTTTTTGTTTAGAATCCTGTATATTTTTGGTATTAGACAGAAATGTTGTTTGGAGGGGTTTGTTATAAAATTCTATGGAAAGATGGATATCCAGCCGGTTTCTTTTTTCGGTTTCTTATTCGTTTATGTCAATGCTGTCTTCGGGGGGATTACGTTATCAAACAGCCCTTCGCACGATGTACAGATCGGGGAGCAATGAAATCCTGCCTTACTGCATTCACGATTGCATGGGCAGCCTCTTTTACATTTTGTGCCAAGTCCGGTTCAGGGTGCACATGCACAGTGTTTGGCACTGGCACGATACAACTCCTTGTTTTTCTCACCCCAAATCGTGGAGGTCTCTTTGTTGTTCATCGAATGAGGTTTCATACGATAACTACTTCTGCACCTCAAAGTCAACTCTCAGTTAATGGTGTCGTGGAGCAGATCCCCTAAGGGCGGCGGGGGTTAGTGACGCAATGTTGATTTTACTTTTAAGCATGAAGATATATATTGCCTCCATCGCAAAACGGTCTCATGTCCTTTCCTATACAAAGCCATAAGAAACACGTTTCCTGCTTCTGCAGTCCTGGTATCCGTGAGGATCTTTGACACCACGAATGACTGGTTGCAAGTCATTGTTCTTCTGCAGAACTGTAAGAAATTTCAGTTTCTCCTAATTAAACCTAGAACAAATGGTGTCACAAGCAGTCATCGTGCTTAAGGTTGTTGTTGGTTGGTCAAAGGAAACAATAAACGTGCGTGTCCAACTTGAGCCAGAGTGCATCATTACGATGCTTGGTCTAACTCCCCTCATCTTTCTTCTAGATGTCGTTTAAGTGATCTGTCGCTGGAAATATTGTAGACCACCGCTGGCTGACTATATCTGTCTCGACACATGTTTTCTCTCATACACAGAATTGCTGCAAAAATCACTTCTCAGTCACAAAAATTATCAGAAAACAGCTGATTTTTTGGCAACACGGAGAAGCATCCATGGGAACGAGGAGATGGAGCTATGCGGCGAGCTTTTTGCAGCCTCACGAAATTTTCCGAATACTACACGAAGGAAAGCCGAAATCGAGCTTTTGCCGTGTGACATGCAGCCCATGGGAACGCGGCCTTACTTGTAAAACTTAGCAAAAAATTTTGTAGATCCTTTGGCAATTCAACTGAATTCAATTTGTTGGTATATTGCCTTTGCGAATCTCAATAAAGGAGAAACCCCAATGTAGGCTTGGCTTGCTTTAGTGCTTTGCTTTGCTTTGACATATCAAATCAACCAGTGCTTTGTTATGAGACAAAACCAAATGACAAAGCGGCAAAGCCAAAGCAGAGCAGAGCAAAGCTCGAAATGACCAATGTTCAATTTTTTGATGCTTTGTATGCTTTCGCGTTTGTTTAATATTTATTTTGCTTAGAGATATAAATGTATGTAGAAGTTTGAGAAAATTTATTTCATAAAGAAATTAGTTTTTTTGCGAATAACATTAATTATAAATATTTAAAAGTTCACAAACTATTTCTATATCCCATTTCAAATTTCTCGTAAATGTTTGAACAGTTAATGCCATAAACCATATGTGCTTCTTTAGCACTCTACACAATATTTCAAACTTTCATTCTCCTTTTTTTACAGATACAATTTCCATACGATCCTTTGTTCTTTTTGTGAAACAATAATGTCCATTCCAAAGGAAAAATTCCGCAAAATTCATACCTCTTACCTCTTTCGGTTACTATTTCTATGTCCTGTGCTCATGAAAAGCAAACTGTCAAGTAACTAAAGCAAAGCGTGTATTTGGGTTTGTTTTACTTTGGCATGTTGGGCTTGTTTTGCTTTGGCACGTGGTACCTGAAAAGCTCACCAAGTTCAAGCAAGTCAAGCCTACATTGGCGTTTCACCTTAATAATAAATCATTCTTAACTCATAGAAGCTAGTAAATTGTGAATTATTTCAGTAGATAAGCAGTAGCGATTTTGCGCCCCCGCTGATACTTTACTTTCCCGTTCCCTCCTCAGATACCCACACTTTTGCAATTTCGCAATATCAGCTTTTAACAGTACGGTTCGTGTCTTCGCTAAGATGAAAGCTTTTTGTGGGGGAAATTTTGATTGAGGACACTTTGGCTTTTGTTTTGCTTTTGGAGCTTTTTTGATCAGCTCAACAAGCAGACATGGTTCAGCACCTTCTTTTTGAGAAATTGCGTGTCTGAGGTGAAACGAAAAAGTCAAATATGGGGTGGGGGTTGTCAGAAACGCTGCTTCTTATCTATACTTATTTCCTACCAGCACGCATAGATTATTGCACATTGATTATTTTTTGTCAAAACCGCAAGCTATTAAAAGCTTTTTTAATATGTATTATGCTCAAACTAAAAAGCTTTTGAGCTTTTCTGACGTCATCTGAATTATAAATTTTTCATGTTCGTATGTTTTTTTTATTGTATTTTAAAATAAATTTCGACACTTTTACTGCAGCATATACACGTATAACTGTGTGAAATTATTCAGTAATTAGAAACTATGAAACAATTGTATGCCAAAAACGTTCTCTACATTTCGTAAGACATTTTGACATCAATCAATTGCTTAATTTATTGCTGCCATTACAAACGACACCCTCATACACAATAGCATGCAATATTTGATGTTGTTAGTGCCCATTTCACCCACGTACACACAGCCTAATATTTATTCAAGGATATGAATTCAATCCAACCCCTTTGCGATTCACTTAGTTAGAAGATATTCTCTCCGAAAATTTTCGTATGAATTCATTAAAATTTAATTGACTTCAAGGATATAACAACACACAGCCTCAAAACATCACAAAGACATAAAAGAAAGGAGGAATTTGTCCAACAGCCATATTCAATTATTCAAAATGGCATCCCGTACAAAAACAACAAAAGGCCACCTTGTCATCACGTCTATAGAGATAAAATATCCTTCGCCATTTCATTAGCATCCTTCGCCATAAAGTTGTGATCTCAAGAAATTTACACTGCAAATTAAGATTGCCTCAAGATAAATCAATGCAGTAAAAAGCAAACAATTCCCACTGTTGATGGTGAAAGTGCGAGGGTGTGGCCGGGGGATGCTTTTAGGGCTTTCGAAATGATTACACCCGACACGTCTTCAATCTGAACTGTTTGAAACCTAAATTATGTAAATAATGCGGAAACTAACGGCTTATTTTGGGGTTGGGCCGAAGGGGGGGGGGGCATTACTGGGAGTGCGAAGAAAACTGTCGTAGATGTGAAATATTTGGTAGTGAACAAGGGTTGACAACACTATGATAGAAGCATCGGGAATACCGACAGGATACCCCAATACCCATATTCGTAACCCTAAGGGTACGCCGATAAATTCCCACATAATTACGTACATAGATAACACATTTTACGGGTATCACGTACCCCATGAATGTTGGGGCTGCCTTGCGACTCGCTCACCGGGGAATGGTGGCTGTATTTGTGCCGTTATTCCGCACACGATGGTGGGTGGCTGGGCGGGTGGGGAGGTGGGCAATTTCTTGAGGGATTTTATTTCATCTGCCTGATCGAATATAAATTAAATTTCACAAGACTATCAGATGTACGGCTGTGTTATCAAATAATTAATCCTTGTTAGGAGGTTACTCCTGTTCTTTGGCTGCGAGGAGTTAATCTGTTGAATATGGCACCCCTATATAGAGGGCACTTGTCATTCGTAATTCGAGCCGTTTTAACGGTGTTCCCTTGCCCCCCGTGTGTCCCATACGCAAGTTTATAACATACACATCCTATTTTATTGAGGGAGAAAAATCGATGGTGAACGTTTTATTATGAAAATTGGGAGATATTTTGGGGACACAAGGTACCTACCGAAACCCCAGAAAAAATACTGTTCACATTATTACTTTGCTTCTTGTCGATTGGTTATAGAAATGGCAGATATTGAAAGGGATTTAATATATATGTTCGTATGTGTGGTTATTATAGTGTCAATGTATCTGATATGATAAGACCATGTCTTGCGGCACATCACGTCTTTAGGTATTTACAGAAAATCCGAAATTTGGTTTTTAATTTGATTGCTATGACAAAATTGGTCATATTATTTGAATTCTCAGGTCCTAACATTGATGCTTTCACTATTTGTTTCAATTTGGTAAATTCCCTGCTAAGCTATTTCGAATGAATAACTTTGACTACTGCCTCAAGGGAATCAGAGCTTTTGTAATTAAAATCAGATTAATCCTCAGAAAAGGATATTGACTACTAATAGAAGTAACAAATTCGACAAGCTTTAGTTGATATATTGGTATATCACATATCGAGATCTCTTAATTTCTGTCAATTACTTTGCTTTCGTGGAAATCTAGCTGAAGGTACGGATTTGAGATTAATTCAAGGAATGTAGGAATTAGTTGAATGGACATGAGAACTCTGTTACGTAATAGAGTCTCTAAAATCACAATACAGCACACACGATGGTCATCAATTCTTCGAACTACTTTCCTCTTGAAAACGACTAACAGGTGAGAGTGTTTTTGGATCTATATGTTAATGCTGTTTAGATCGTCTTATGTGGCAGTAGTTTGGATGGTGTAGTTAGATGCTTTGATTAGAACTGCCCCTTTGTACTGTCGACTATTCCATCTAAAACAGCAAGATATAATGGAAGAAATACCCAACGAGAAAATTTGGGAGCGCTGCTCAGGGAAGCTAATTTTGAGCGCTGCCAAATATGCTCCCAAAGGAACATTTCTAGAGCTTTCAGAAATTTTAAAGAATGGAGAAAATGGGCGATTATCTTGGTGAACATAAAGAGTGACATTAGCATACTCAATATATGAGTTCTCGTTCGATACGGAGGACAAGCAGCATTGGACGTGGTTAGTATACTTAGTTGGGGAACCGCTTTCATAAAACTACACTCGCGCTTGAAAAGGAAAATGCAATTTCAAAAGATGAACTAAATATAAAAGCTTTTCGGCACTGGAACTTATTCAAATATCAACAGGCCTCCATGAATATTCTTTTAAAAAGCTTTTTTATAATGCTTCCACAACGCTTTGGAAGAAGCATTAAAAGGTATGCTCCCCTGCAATGATATGCCGTGTTAAAAAGTACATGGAACTGGTATGGGAACGGGAACGCTGTAAGATTTTTGAGGAGTGCCCAAAGATGGCTATTTCAGCACTCCATTTCCCGCTAGGTTATGAAAGAACCACAAACACCATTACACTGATTTATTCCTCCAACCCTCACCCAATACCATCGCGACAGACCGGTGCTTTCGATGGTGATCTAACAGATAATGGCTTCCTCGCTTATGCTTATTATGCCTATAGGTGATGGCAAAAGAGGGACAGAAGGTTGCTGTGAAAACAAGAAAGTACGCAATTATATTCTAGATGGGAGAAGCAGAAGAGTGCAAGATCCATGAGTCTTCCTTCAATAAATCTTGCCGTTTTCGACTGATATGCTTCCGAAAACGCTTTCACGTGTTTTTTAATTATTTTTGTTTGTTCTGCCCGTTCCGAAGACTGCCATTTTCATGTCGCACCAGCACACCTATTTCTTTACGCCAGTGACGTCGGTGCCTACTTTCAAAAATCACTCCTAGGGAACGCTGCCATAGAGAGCTTTGTTAAAAAGTCGATTCAGAGCATAGTTAACATAGGTTATAGGATGGTGAAAATATGTACATAGAGGTTTTAGGGTCCGAGAAAGCGATTGGTGATGGTGATTACTTTCGAAAATCAACAGTAAGTGGCGCTGGTATAAAGCTTTGCTGAAAATTCGATACAAAGCATAGTAATATACGTTCTATTTTCCACAGACTGCATTTACTTGGTATGCCAGAATCGACAAGAGGCAGAAATGCTGTGCAAGACGGCGACTTGGTGCGAGAACAGCAATTCAACGTAAATCAGCTAAAACATTTCGTGGAAACTCAAACAAGACTGGTCGAAAAAAATCGTATGGCAAAATCATACAACGTGTAGCCAAAGAAAATAGCGAGCAGAACATTTCTTATCAATTTGATATTGGCGTTAATTCGAATGCAGAATGAGATTGCAGTCGCAGTGGCATCATCGGGAAGCCATAAAGATTTTAGCATTTTTTCCAAATATACCTCGAATTGAAAGCAGTGAAAACCTGGCCGGAGGTGTAATAACTAGGGATAATAATTTTAGCATGTTTTTCTGGATATTGTTGCATTGGATATTGATTTTGCGAAATTGAAACCCCGTTACAAAAATTGTTTGTTTTGATTTTTGCTACAGTAAGCTTTTCTACATACAAACTCCAGGAGTTCAGACGACAGACTCTTATTAATCTATTCTGTCCTCTATTTCTGCCTTCGAACCAAGCTTACTACTAGACATTTCGCAATGGCGAGTACGACATGACGGACTGGTAGTGCAAAGGGTGTCTCCGACGCTTGGATTTTCACATAAAAAAAATATGGCAGTGTCAATGAAATAATTTTAGATCCAGCCCATATTATTGAAGTACCGGATCATATCTCCTGTTTTAAGATTCTCAAGCTTTGTAAAAAAAAGGTTTCTAATTTGCAGAATGACTGATCCTAGCCAAAGTCAAACAACTGCAAAAAATATGAGTGTGCATAGGACCTCACGTTAGAAGTGTAAACTTCTATGCCCGCCCAGTCTAGATTTTGCAAATTAATCTTAATATTGCAAGAGGATAAGGATCAATAAATTGGGCGTTTTTGAAATTTTTTTTGGTGGACTTGGAAGCACATTTTACTAGACAAGTCGTTCTTATTTAAATATACAGTCGTTATACAGGTTTTTATGCACCCCATGTTTTTATTTTAGTCTGTTAAAAGTCCCAGATTATTACTTAATCCGCTGACGCAGTCACACAAAGTGCCTCTTGGCATACGACATGAGAAGACAGCACTGCTACTATTGCACGATTGTGTTCTAATTTTTTCTAGTTTTTAGTACAGCTTATGATTTAAAATAAAACTTTTTAATTAAAAAATTTTTTTTGTACCTATTTTTATTGTATTCTTATTAGTCTTAATTCAGTCATTTTTGGTTTTTACTTTTTACAAAATTCTGGTGAAGTGATTTGTTATGCATACTGTATTGCAGAATCGTCATTTGTGGCCCTGAATACCCCCCGATACCAATTTTCAATGGATTCAGAACACATTTGCCAAAATCATCCGCCATATTGGCGCCGCCATTATGAATTTTAATATTTTGACCACGTGCTCATAAAAAGCCCTCGATACCGATTTTCAATGGAATCGGAACACAATTGCAAAATTCGTCCGTCATCTCGGAACCGCCTTCTTGCTTTTTTACAAAATTGTCAGATTGCATTGTCCCGGGAACTCAATGTGTGTGCAAAGTGTCATAAGAATCGGTTTAGTAGAAGTATAGTAGTTGAAAAAGCAAATTTGAACCAAAGAAACAAACAAACAAATAAAAAAATATAAGCTAAATTAAACCATTAAAAAATACAAAATAATCCATAATACACAATCATACATAAGAATATATAATCTATAATAATATTCTAGTTGTGCCACTTTCAACATTTTTCCAAGAAAACCAACGAGAATTTTTTTCAGAGGAAATTTTTTTTTCTGTCGTTTTTTTGATCGGAAGAGAAGTTTTTACAGAAGAGAATTTCGTTTTGTGTTTGATTTTCTTTGCTATTTTTTACGTTTTGTGTTTAAACAGGGGCCCCACTAGTACATAATAATATAGTACAATAATACATAACACTTAATACAAACTAAAACCATCAAATACAAATTTTTCTCACATAGTAAAAAAAAAGTGCGCGTGACGTGAGTTTTTAATTTTTTCCCTGGGCCAAAAAGTGCCCAACGTGCCTATAGAAGTTTACACTTCAAAAAGTTTCGAATGTCTCTCTAGCTTTTTGCTTCCCAGTGCTCTGGCAGTGTGTGTTGCATGAAATTCTTAATCTTTACGCTCGGTCAGTGCCCAGTGAGGTTCGACATAATTCTAGCGATTTTCTATCTTCTTTTCTTCTGGCATCATCAAGAGTTTGGGTGATCTCGGCTTATTGCAGCTTGGCGAAGTTATTTTTGTCCAGACGTATAATGTTAAACACCTCCACTTGAAAATTGAAAGGAAATAAAATGGTGATTCCTCCCATAGTAATATAAAACGAATCTTTTACATTCTTCACTGGTAAGTCTACCAAATTTGCTTCTAGCTAGTCTATTCATCTGCCTTCTAGATGCGCTCGATGTTGCTGCATCAGGCTGCAAATTTTCCCATTCGTTTCTGTGTGCCGAAATGTTTTGTAAAGTTAAATTTAAAGTAAATTGTCCTTGTACCTTTCTCTGTGACGGATATGGCAGCATACTAATGTGTCTAAACGTCTTCTCCGCCCAGCAACCCGCTTGCTGTAGCCTCCGAGTCGCTCAGGCTGCCTGCTGCTTCATATAGTACAAGCCACCCAGTGCAGACGCGTCTCAATAAAAGACGCACGGAATAGTCCAAACGAAGCACGATATGCTCACACTTTTTCTAGAGTGGGAACAAAATTGGAGCATACTCAATAGACCGGTTCTTGTTCGATTGCGTAGGGCAAGCAGCATTGGACGTAGTTAATACATAGTTGGGGGACCGATTGGTAAAACGACACTCGTGTTTGGAATGGTCGATTACAAATAGATTCATATATGTAACAGAGGGACAAAAAATAAAGTTTAATTACACAATTGTATTAATTTGGTAGGCAAGTTTTTTGACATATACTTATAATAACACATTTTCTGGGCTGGATCGATCTATTGTCAGAAGAAGGCCCACACAGACGATGAAATCTAAAAAAAAGAAAATTTCTCCAAGAAAATTGAATAAAGTTCTTTGGAAAAGAAAAGGAAAAGTTTATGTCTGAATACTTTCTTAATATTTATCTCATGGCAAACTTTGAAGTAACTCAGCGGAAATAACTTGACGGCAACACATACAATACTAACAAAAATGCTTGTTCTTGTTGCTTACACATTCATGCATACTTACATAGAAATTTACGATATGTATCTATATACAATACATATTGGCAAGACTCATTGTCTCCAACACACTTAGCATCAAAGATAAATAATAGAAGCTTGTCATATGAAATTTTTGAAGAAATCAATGTTATCTTTTGGACTTTCTGGTTCAGTAAACAAAAATACACACAGTGCATTAAAACGTCGCTGAATAATAACCTCAAGGCTATAATTTCTTATTTGCATTTTATTACATTTTCGTTCCCCAAAGCGAAGTTCCCCAAGTAAAATTATTATTTTTGAACAGTAATCACGAAAATTATTAACAATAAAAAAAGATTCATGCCAGTAGCAACAGAAACTTGCCACCCTCCCTCTCACAATGTTTTTCCAAGGAAAAAAAAGAAAACTAATTATGTACACATATATGTGATTGCCACTATAAGTTAGGGTTTGAAAAGGGTAAAGTTTTATTGATTACCTTTTTTTTCGGGGGTTGTATACATGATGGTTGGTAATTCCCGTGAGTAGTAGCCATTTAGATGTTGTATGTTTTTGATGATGAACACCTGTTACAATTCGCCCCGACACTTCATTATTTACTTGGCACCAAAAAAAGAAAGAAGGCAACTTGCAAGAATGTTTTTTTTATGTTTTTATTTTTAGGCAGCTCCACCAACCCCTTTTGTCTGCGTTACATTTCCATAGCAATAAAATGTAATAATTGACCCCCCACCGAAAAAAAGGAAATCAACCCCTTGATTCGGTGTTATTCAAATGCTTGTTGGCCCCAAAAACCGCCCGCCCAGCCACCACAAACACACTGGGGAGAATTTCTTTCTACATAAAAACGAAAGAAACAATAAAGACAACTCCCGAAAGAGGGCTCCATCGATTTTTAAACCCAGCAGAGTCATAAAAAATAATCTTGGAGCTAGAATTGTGGGCATATCTCCATCCTCCAGCCCGAAATATAGAGCGCACACAATTTTCAAAGGGAATTTTTCACCAACCCATCCCAAGGGGCGACACCAACCCATCCCCAAACCTACACCCCTCCATGCTCCAATTCTGACAATGGTATTTGCATTGTTTGTAAATATTCCATTTGCATCTACACTAAAAGCTGCGGGTTTTGTGGCACTTTCTCCTTTCTCCGGATCCTTGTATTATTATTTTTTTTTTGCAGAGGCATAGCCTCTTTTTGCTCGCAATTTTCCATTATAATGTTCGGTGGCACGAAATATTTCATTTTAATATTCGTCAATACTTCATTATGCAAACACACTATGAATAGATCTGTGCATGTCGAGTTGATTGATGTTGGGCTCAGCTCCGGAATCAAACCCAAAACAGAAAACCAATAAAGGAGGAAAAAAATATTCTAATGGGGAATTATTAAAAAACAGCGAAATGCGAAGAATGAAATAATCGACTTATCAATAATTTCATTCAGATTCGAATTCATTTCGCAGAGATATTGGATTTATGTCAATTCGGGATTTGGATTTGTTGTAAACATCAATCAGGGAAAGCCCTTGACGATAATGAAGGTTTCCGCTGCGAACATAGAGAGAATAGCAGCAGCAGCGGTGGTGTCTGGAATGGAAATTATTATTGCGGGACAATCAGGAGAATGCCGTTTTGAATATTTCGAATTGAGTATCGTAATTCAATTTGGTTTCAATTACTAGTTATTCAATTTCACCTTAATTTTATAGCAAAAAAAATCGTTTAATGAGTGGAAAGTTTTTTTCAGGATTCTTGAATACTTAATTGCCTATACCGGAAAATCCTTACAAATTGGATTTATTATGGGATCGCTGAATAAATGGCTTCTGGAATAACGCTTTAAGTTACAAGCTTTCGTAAATCAGTGTTATGTTACTTTCTATAGTTGTAGAAGTAAGTACATTCGAATTAAGTGACTAAATTCAAAATTCAAAATCGTTTTGCACATACCTTCTCATTACGAGGGTGATTTCATAAGTAAACTACACCAGGATGTCCTGCCAGTCCTAAGCTCCGGTAAAACAGGAGGATTTAGGACAACCGTTAATATTCTAATCCCTAGTAAAATCACTAAATCTAGGTCCTAGAGGTATAACAATACCACCCATGCCCTGTGGGAACATAAATATTCCGGGAACTTCCCGAAAATTCAGATCCTCGTGGACGGGGGTTGCACACACCCTCTCATCGGAAAACTATTCATGTTATGGAATGTTATGGAAGTCAGCCTCGGAACAGTCAGGATTCTCGGTAAAGTTCTCAGTAATATCACAAAACTAATGCTATAAGAAGCTGCGATGTAGACATCGCTGAATGACAGGACATTATAAAGAGCTGGAGCCATAGTAGTGAACTTAAAAGCTATAAAATGCACATTGCTGCACTTTTAGAACTAAAATGGGCTTGAAAAAATAGTCTTAGATCGATGATATTCTACTTTATTTTTTAGCAGGAAGGAGCTTTATCGCGAACTTTTGTGTGCTCAATCCTCGTATTGTAGCCTGGTAGCCACTAAATGATATTCGGTGTGGCTACGTTTACTAGAGCTTGCGTGGTATTTACTGCGGCTTGCGTAGGCTTATTAATTTAGTTTTACGAGGTTTTCGCACGCACGTCCCCCCAGCTTTAGCGTTACTGGAAAGTTACCACTTTGTATGGCTCGGCTTCGCAGTCGTGGTCCCAACTAAAACCTAGCTTTACCTACCTATTCTAAATTGTAACAAGTCATAAATCACAAGCTTTTGTGACTTGTGGCTTGTCATTAAGAGTTTGTGACTATTCTTGTGACTATCAGGTGTTTTGGTATTCTAAGTAACCAGTCACAAGAAAAAGTTTATATAATTAACCTCTAATGATGAACTTGTATACGTGTAATGAGAGAAAGCAAAGTCTGGGCAACAACTTAGCCAACGTACGCCAAAAAATATTGATACAGTAAGGCAGGGTGTATGTGAATGTCCGAGAACCTCTTATTGACGCTGTCTGTTTTCGAGTCTGTGAGAATGTTACGACAAATTTTCTAGAAATCTGCTCCTTATACTCTTGTGACTTGCTTATACAGTCACAATTTTGTTGTTTGTGACTGTTTGCCGATTGTCAAAATTGTGACTGCAAAATTAAAATACCAAATTGTCTCAAGTTGAGACTCACTACACACTTATGACTGCTTTGTGACTTGTGACTGCTTTTACAATATGGAAATATTTAGTCTATCGATAGCAACTGACTTGGTTGTGCCGTTCAATTTGATATAAGAAATTTCGATATATGACGATGAAGTGTTTTCGTAATGGTTTGATTACCTGGTATGGGCCTTCGTATGGAGGTTCGAAGGGTTTTCCAACACGATCGACCAGTATGAAAACATAGTCTACGTCTTCCAGGGCTGTTGGCATGTAAGCATCCTTTTGAACGGGTTGTCGAGACTTTGGACTTTTATAAGTTGCAGTGGAAATCGAATTAGGGAGTCTGGTTCTGACTGTATTGAAGCTCAGTAAATCCGTTTTAATTACTGGGCGAATGCCTAACATGACATTTTTATATTTGCCTTTTCCGTTCTCCCTTCAAATGCCTGAAATAATTTCATCTGCAACCTGCAAAAAATTCAAAAAGTCGTACGATGAGTTAATATGCAGGTACAGTGGACACGTGACCAACTGACACTGGTGGTTCTACTTGTTCAGCTTGGGAAAGGCAAATATGAGTGGGTCCCAGGGGCTCCCCATCGGTTTCCATCGACGGTGTAATCATAATGGCTGGCTCTTCCCTTAAAATTCTACGCGTGACATTAACCAAGGATCTCCGATAGAATGAGGACAAACCAAATCGCCAAACAAGCATCTCAGTTCAGTGATTTCTTAAAAGATGGAAAACCTTTCTAAAGCCATCGGCGATAGTTTTAATATACAAATCCTATCTTCGGTTTTTCCACAAATATTACTTCTATATTCGCGGCCAGGTTTCGAAACGCACCCTAGCGTAATTAGGTAATGGCAACTTTTTCACGTTCTTGAGCAACTCGGCAAGATGTTCTTCGTTTCCGTGAACCCTCTTGATGATGTCCGATATCCTCCCTGCGTAATCGGAATCAAGTACACCAATTACACGAGTAAAAATAAAGCTCGCCCGCCGCTAGCCTGCATCAGGTACGCACTAGCATGCACGGCGCCACAGCTGGCACGGCACGGGAGCTTTATTTTTACTCGGGGAGTTTTATTTTTACTCGGGAACGAAACTAGCATGAACACTCCCGCCACAGGGATCCACGCTCCCGCCACAGGCATGCACGAAATCGCCTGTATTTCTTTAAAAAATTGTAAAGGAAGAAGAAAAGGGGCTATTATCTTGGTGACCATAAAGGGTGCCAATAGCATATTCAGTAGAAAGGTTCTCGTTCGATTGCGTAGGTCAAGCAGCATTGGAAGTGGTTAGTGTTTAGCTGGGGGACTGCTTGGTAAAACAACAGTCGCGTTTGGAATGGTTTATGCCGATGCGGATGCATTTATAAATGTTCATGCCTGAATTTTTAGATTTTCGTGCCAGTGGCGGTAGAGTGCATGTCTGTGGCGGGAGCGTGCATCCCTGGGGCAGGTGCGTGCATACTTTTGTGGCGTCCCTATTTGTTCGCTAAGGGCACTAGCAGCGGTCGTGTGCGTGCTAGTAAGAAAATTAACCAACTAAATTATTTTTACTCGGGTAATGCGTTGGTAATGTTGCCTACAATATTTAGTACTCCTCGTTTAACCCTGGGTTAGTGGATTGACTGTAGCAAGTGATTGGTTCTGGCTAATTCTGTGAAAAATACGATCAGTTCCGGTAGACGGACCGTGAATCACTTTCTAACCATACAAGAATTTTGATTTAACAATCTCCTTCAGCATCCTTTTGACTCTCACAACCTCAAATCTTTTCTATCTCTCTAACTAAGGTTACTGATAGACATTTCCGGATGAAAAAGTTATTAATGAAGAAAAAAATATATCTTTTAGGAAATAGAATTAATGAAATTCACCTATGTTAAGAAGGGAGGAGGTTCCTGAAGGTTGTTTATTACTAGTATTATTACAGATGACATGAGGTGTGAGTGAAGTAACATAATATCGGCTTGAGGCGTGGGCGAAGTCTTAAAAAAATATAATCCCACCAGAGAAGGAAACAGACAACCAAAATATATGGGCAGTTCTACAAAAAGTGGGGTCGGCTCGTGGATTCATCATTTTACAAATTATATCCTTAAGTTTAATTCAAATAAAAGTTTACATCGGTTTCTAATTGGGCATTCAAAATCAGTTATTTCAAACAAGTATTTATAGCTCAAAATTAGCTCCAAATAGTCAAAATTATCACTTCTCTGTGGGGCGCTTTTGCAGTAATCCAAAGTTTAACCCAAATACTGGCGTTTAACAAACAGTTTACTTAAAGAACTTTAAGCGAAAAACCTCAATCATAAGTTCTTGTTTGCCAAAAAACCTGTAAACTTTATACAGTTCGATTTTTTCGCCAAAATTTTCTTCAAATTATTAGTTGAAATAAGAGCCGACACGCATTTTTATCACTTCCCTGTCATCTAAAAATCCGTTAAAATCAGCTATAAATTGAGTAGCAAGCGACTTTGCCGCTTCGGTGATTGAAAGAAAGAGGTGAAGTCAGCATAGTAACGGCTATGTTTTGTTTCAGTCGGTGAGCGATTAGTCGTGGGAGTGAGTTTAGTGGATATTTTGGAGTTCGGGTCAGTCAAATTCCCACTTCCCTGTCACGTAATTACGTTTCAACTATTAGATATTAATAAATTTTAATTAATTGTACGTGTTTGCTTCAATTACACTGATCATTGGTGCATAATATATTTATGATAAAATACAGCATTCTTATGGATTTGAGACAAAATCATTTAAATTATCACTTCCCTGTCTATCACATCCCTGTCGACCTAGACTGAATGTGAACATTTCCGAATAGGTTTTGTAAAATATTGTGCAAAACAACGAGCAAAAGTTGACGGTGTAATTGGGGAATCAGACTAGGAAAGAGATAATGTTTAAAATTAATAAAACTTAACATTTGCTCGAGTACTTTTTCTATACTAACCTCACTGCCCTGGTAGGCGCTCTTGTACATATTTAGATTTCTATTCTCAGAAATTTTAATAGATATATCACTTAAATGCAATACTTATGATAATGTTTGCCGAAAAATCTCTTTTAAGGGGAGGTTCTCCCGCTCAGGCCATGAAAATGGGTGATTTTCAGAAATTTGTTTATGATACATAGAATTAAAATATTAAAATGCGGTTTTTTCAAAATGTTTGTTTGATATAAAACTATTAAAATCAATTTTTTCAAAAAAAAAAAGAAAAACAAAATGGCGGCTCCCTTCAAGCATCAGTAAAGCCATGCGCGCCCCGCACAAATAAATTTGCGACATCCTAGAGGCTGGGAATCTCATCGGAAATAAAAATCGGGCAAGTACCAATTAGTTCAATGTATTTAGGGTACTTTAACCCTTATTCAAGAAAATATGTAGCTACAAATTGAAATGGTACAACTGTGAAATAAAAAAAATGTATTACTAACAGAAAAATCATGTATTACTAACAGTTTTTAATAATCAAGGGTCACGGTATCACAAATATGGTGTACTAAAACTCCTCAAAATTTTAAGCCGATCCGGTAAGCGGCGAAAAAGTGGTTTCGAGAAAAACGCGTTTAAAGTTTGGAGACGAGTAATATGTAATAGTGTAATAGTGCACGCTCACCTTCAATGAGCTGTAACTTTCTTAAAAATTGAGTAACTTCATAATCGCTCTGGGGACGTATTCTAGACATGTTAATGATGTGAAAAATGTAACCAAAAAAATTCGATTTTTTTGATCCTGAGCAGGAGAACCTCCGCGTAAAATATTCGTCACTTTCCAGTATCTATTCTCACTTCCCCGTCATCCAAAAACTTAAAAGTGCTATAACTTATAAAAATTCAAATATTTTGACTGACCAATTAAAACCTAGAATACTATCATTAATCTTCGTTATACCCAATTTTCAATTTTGAAATACATTAAAAAGAACAATGGGCCAAAAATAATTCGATGATATGACCAGAAGGCGATACGCTAAAAATTTAAGAAGTTCAAATGCAATGCTTTAATATGAAAAATCATATAACTTAGAGCCAGTGTACCTACAAAACTCATGCAGAAAATATTGTAGACTCAGTAGTTTACACCTCGCCTTATGCCCTTCTACCATCCCAGAGGTCTGTGATCTGATTTCACGCACCATTATGGTACTTCGTTTTTCTACCTAAATAATATGCTTTCTGAGTTGTCTTCATTCTTTATAGCAATTCCCTACACCCTATTCAGATATCGCCTGTAAACCAGATATCCATCGTATGTGAGGAAGTAATTTCCTATTCGAAGTCAGTTAAGTTAAAACTGGATGTTTGGTGTCATCATTTTGTCATTGAAGTTCGACTAGAGCTTCCTAGTTTGACATTAATATGATAGAATCGTCAACAGTACAAATAGGATTATTTCTGTAGTATATCTACCACATAAAATACCAATGGGTTACAAAATGGAAAATTGAGTTCAAGGAAATAATAACTGATTGCCAGTGTATAAACAAAATAATTTAATTGATATTCAGTGACACAGACCTTGTCTTTTATGGTTTCATGATTTTAGTACAATAATTCTAACCTGGCAAAAGTATATTTTATTTTGATTGATTCCCTTTTAGCACGAAGCGGTTTAACTGTTCATATACTATAGGATATAAATATCACTTTATCATCCTCTTGTGCACGCACCTAAAATATTGAAAACTCATACAGAAAAATTCTCAAAAAATAAAATTCCATTAGTAATGTTCAAATTTGTTTATAGTAAAACCTACGATATATCCTCCTCAACATCCATCCACTCCTTCAACATCGAACATTACTCATGTTCCTAGGGTAAAAAACACCGTTTTACACATAAAAAACTTAAACCAATTTTAAACACTTGTAAAAAATCAAAATCTCGTTTCCCAAATCCAATTACTTCATAGCTGGCCTTTTGGGGTATATGTTATCAATCCACCATACGAGTGCGTTTCATCCCCTAAAGCAAAACATGTTCAACCACCAAAAAATATCTTGTTAGAACTAAAAATCACGTTAAACAAATTCAATATTTTTATAGTTAGGTTCGGATGTACGTTATCACAGTACACCAATTATATTTCATTTGCCCTCTAGGTGTCAGTCCAATTTTTCTAGAGATAAAAGTCGGGATAGGTTTTATTTTATCTGCCCACAGGATTGCCTGATGTGAGCCACCCCTTTACAATCGTGCATCGTCTAAAAAACGAAACATTTATTAAAAAGGGGTTTTTAGGAAGATTTAATTTTTCTGCATGGTTTGAATTTTTTTTAGTATAATACTTTAGAAAACGCTGGGAAAGGACACAATTAATAAAGTACCACTATTGATTTAAATTTTATGGTTTATCGCCTACGTAAAAACTATGTAATTTTTTCCCTTTAAGTATTGCAAATTGTGACCAAATTTCCCCAACAGTAACCCTTTAATTTCGACTAATTTTTTTTACATTTTCACATTGCTGTAACAATTTCGCTTCGACGAAGCGATAAGGCTGAACAATTTCATTTTATATATATATAAAATTTTTACCCTCGTTAGCAATGGGGAATAGGGCGCATTCTGCTGGAAACTGCCATTCTTCTGTGAATTGCAACTTTAAAGCTTTAATTGCCTTCGAGGGGTCAGTCGACATCGCTGTTAAATGAGTCGCCATACACAGAGTTGCATGAGTATTCTCTGGCGGATGTCATACAGCGACTACTGCTCTTGTTCATCGTGTAATGACAACAGTAATACATTTTCCCAAGTTTTGTCTCTCTAGATTGAAACTTTAGCAACATCTTGCATTTCCTTGCAATATCGATCCACCACTGGACAGCAGAAGTGGAGCAACTTGGAGCACCAAGATGGAAACTTCCGAATTTTCAGAAGAAGAAAAAACGAGGTTGAGTGGGATTAAATAAATTAAATTTTCTGTGCAGTTTTTTTTTGTGGTATCTACTTTTAGTGCGGATGTGTTTGAGATCATGGATTTAAAATTTTTACAAGGTTTTTATAAAAACATGAAGCGTACTTCAACATAATACAGATTTACCAGGCATGAAGGACTTTCTTTGTTTATTTCCTTGGTAAATAAAGAGAAAATGTTTTTACAGATTATATAGATCTAGAGTTTTATTTCGGTTAAGGCGCCCAGCTACCATTGCAGAGGTCTATGGTTCGATTCCACACAACAGAATTGTCCTTTGTCTTTCTACTTTAAAGAAATTAGCGAATGGGCCAGATCAATTCCGCTATGAAGAAAATTCTACTTTTAAAAAAGCTCTTTACTTTTATTGACTTCTATAATACACATATTCAACAACAAACATCACATTGAAAAACTTTAAACAAAACCACTCAGACTAAGTTCGTCAATCGACAGAAAAATTCAAATCACCCCTGGCATCCATTCATTGAAAATTTTAAAAATTGCTCCCAATAAAAGCAATTTTTTTGTTGATCTAGAAGCACTTGGTTTCACATAATTGCAGTTCTGTAAATTGAAGACCTACAACGTCGGACACCCTATAAGCATGAACTCCTTCATCTTCGACAAAAACAAAGATAAATTCGTCATTTGCATATAAAAACACTCATTTATATTCATAAAATCCATTGTTCAACAAAACGAAATACTGAAATAGTCCGTTTCACTGCTCTTGACCAGACATTCTCCGTAAATTATGTCCTCTGAGCCACCCTAGAAATGTAAAACTAAAATGTAAACACAGAGGAAAAGTCTTTCTAATTTCAGTTCGTTAAATTGAAGCGGAGACAAAGATGGTGTCAGATATGAATGGAGATATTTTAGATAGGACTGGAGACGTCTACGGATAAGAAAATGAGGACAAAAGCTGATTTTTTAAAGTATAGTAAAAATTTAGGCCGATTTGGAAATGGTGGCAGAACGATGGGAAAATTTCTGTCGGAAATTGAATGACTTTGCAAGGTACGAAAAGATACACGTGAGCAATTACTAAAATGCCAGTTTGGCCATGAATGCTGTTTTTTAATTATAAAAACTAAAAAACGGAAAGGCAGAATAAATTACTTATATTAGCTTGTTACAGAATCTAATGGTCTAATAAGGATTCAGCGAACGCAATTCAAACAAAAGAAGCCGTTTTTATAGCGTATAGACGTTTTCTAAATGAGTCACTTAGTCTAGAGCACCCTAAGTTCTGTCAATCCATCAGCACAGTTAAATCATCATTTGATGACAGGTTGAAAACATTCTCGATGCTACAGTTAGCAGCAAAAACTTCTGGCCTTTGGTGACTTCCGTTGGGGAGGCAGACATGATTTTTTCTTCAATTGTTGTCAAATTGGTTTTACCACATACTCCTGGCAGCAAAACACCAAAACGAAAATAATTGCGAGCAGCTTGAGAGGCTTTAGTTAACACTAGAAGAAAGAATTTGGTATTTGTGCAGCGAAACTCATTACCAATTTCGCTTCTTCAAGGCACTTAATGAACCCAGACTGACTGGTGAACATTTTCAATAATTTAAAATCATATGCAATTTCGAAAACGCAGGACAGCAGTCATTTTCAAGTATTCAGCAATTGGAAGTCCATAGCTGAATACTTCTTGCAAATGACTGCAGTCCTGCGTTTCCGAAATTACCCCATTTTATTTCAATTTAATAATAAATAATAATAATAAAATTTCTTCCAAAGCATGGTTATTACCAGGGGTAATAAAAGGGTAATAAAACGAAGCATTATAAAAATCCACCTTTCAGGCGCCTTAAGGAGTTGTTTTTAATACCTGCAGGCATTGCGTTGCATTTTCCATGCCGAATCAGTATAGATGGCTCCTAAGATTACTTTATGACTAAGGTCATCGGTGAGTTTCACATTGTCATACCATAGGGGCGTAACCATAAAGGCTACTTCCTTTATTGTCGTAGCATTGATGAATTCATCGGCTACAAACTACTGATACACATTTGGAAGCAAAGTTCCCTCTAAGCTGCGCGTGAGTTTAGCAGACATTTTTGTATTCTGCGCACAGTGTGCTTGTTTACCATTTTTTTTATTTCATTTTATAAAAGAATTGCATCTAAAAATAGCAAAAACCCAAAATTCACAAAAAAGTGCACTTGCACTCTTTTACTTATGTATGTTTTGAATATTTTTGCTCCCATATACTTTTGTATCGCATAGTCAGCGAAAGAATTAGAGGGAACATTACCCGTAATAAAGCCTCTTTTAAAGTAATGCTATATTCACCATACCATTCAAAAACATTCATTTATGCTAAATAGAATCATGCCTCACACTTAAGGATACTTAAGGGATATTGAATGAAAAGTAATGCCCTGTAACGAACCGCGACTCATTACTAATAATCCCTCTCCTAAAAAGCTTTAGAAAAATAAATATTCAATCACCAGACCAAAGAGAGATGATTCTCTCTTTGAAATCTTCACTTTGAAGCATTAAAGCTTCCTACCCCGACGAGCTTTCCGGCTATAAAAGAAACTGCTTCACCAGGCTAAATCAGCGTTGCCAGATTGGGCTACTTATCGCAAATTGGGCTATTTTCCATGCCTCTTCGCTACTGAATTATGAGTTGGGCTACAAGTCGCAAATTGGGCTACTTCATTATTTCAGTGTAACTAGTCTTGTCTTCAAACATACTTTAGTCAACTAAATCACAAAATTTTTGTATTTGACTTTAGTTGAAATTTTATATGCGTCTTTAGGGCTTGAAAGAAGATGAAGAAGTAAAGCTAAAGGCATTTTTAAGGCAAGTAAGGGAACCGAAAATTCAACTTGAAATTTCGGGTAAATTTCAGTCCGGAATTCAAGCCATCATGTAAACCATAGGTTCTCAACGTGGGCGATAACGCCCCCTTGTGGGCGTTTGAGACTTTCGGGGGGGCAGTAGAAGACCCAGAGAAATTTAGGGGGCGCTGAGATGGCACAGTGAGGGCATGGCAGGTTAAAAAAATGTAGTCTAAAAAAGACAAAAAAGACACGCTAATCACGTACTAATAAAATAAAGCGCCCTTTTTCATGATCGGACACCGCACAGACAAAACGAACGAACGAAGTGGGTTTATTGGGAAGAGGGTCAGAGAGAGCGATTAGGAGGCCAGACAATTTGAATGGACACTCCCAACGGACTTTTCAACGCATATTTTGACAGTTCGTGAGTTAATGTTGCTCCTAGGACAAGAATGCAAAAGAGAAATTTCAAAAAGCAACAACAAAAAGAGCTAATAAGCTTTGAATATTTCGTTCGTTCGTTGGTGTTCGGCCGTGTGAAAGCCCATGCGACACTCCATCGGACTTCAAAAGGGAATTGACGATTACAGCTAAGTTTTTCCTGTTCGGTCGTCCGGTCGTGTAAATCCAGCCATACTAGGCAAAAAATTATCGAAAAGCACAAAAAGGGGGGCTATCTCTGCCCGCTTTCGAGATAAGGCGTTGTGAATTTTGGTTTTGGGGAAAAAATATAGTTTAATGATTTCGAATGAGAATGTAATGAAACAACGGTCGATTTCCACAAATAGGGTATCTTTGTAATCGTAAGGAATGCGACTTTTATTTCATTAATACAAGCAATAGTGTACGATGGAAAAAATAGAAATAAGAGGGTTTATTTGTAAAAAAAAATGAAAAAAAATTTTTTTTACTCATGTAACTCAAAAAGTAGATCGTTAAGGTTCTTTTTTCTGAATTTTTTTAGCATCCCCAAAACTTACCTAAAAATTTCTTGGGACGCTCCAAGACTCCAGCTGGCTTGGTTTTTTTGCTATTTGCCATTTAAAAATAGGTATCACTTTTTAGTATTCAACAATTTTTCCTACTTTTTTCACTCTAATTCAAAAAGTAGATCGTTAGGGTCCTTTTTTCTGAATATTTTTAACATCTTCAAAAGTCTATTAAAAAATTCGTGAAACACTCCAAGACTCCAGATGCCTTGATATTTTTGCTGTTTACCATGCAAAAAATAGTATAATTCACTGACCTGTTTTTACTGTTTTTAATGTTTCAAAATACTAAAAACAGATCAGTGAGTGACCCTTATTTTTGAATAGTATGCGTTTTAATTGTTCTCATTGAAACATTCTTCTTTAAACTCAGAAATAGGATAGCAGTCATATCTTAAGCCGGCTCTACACGATGGTATGAACACCCTCCAACGTTGGACGCTTGATGGTTCGACGTATTGTGTGGCAGACGCTCGAGCTACGAGCGTCCAATGCCAAGCGTCCAACTTTTGTGCTTGAACATGTTCCAGCTGTGATGGGTATCACTTTTCAGTCGAAGTGGTTCTTTTTTTTTAAAAATAAATTGTTATCCGATATACATATGTAGAGATGTCTCATTATTTATTATTATACATACTACTATTTTATAATAATTAAAATTAATTTAAATTTTATTGGAAAATGAGATTGGGCTACTACATATAAAATTTTGCGACTTTTAGCCTCAAGTGGCGCTACTTCCACTCGAACTTTCTGGCAACCCTGGGCTAAATTCAGTCTTTCATCAAACTCGCTCCGGAGAGGTCATCTTCTCCGGTCCGAGACCGTGTCGAAGTGCACGATCCGGCAGGATCAACCCACACACAGAACATATACAAACCAATACCAAATACCTGTGGAATGTTGCCCAGGCTTTGTCGATGTGTACCTACGATCCGAAAATGTTCCTGGCAGCATGTCTTATACCGTTTCGAGGTGTACGATCCGACACGGTACGAACAGACATACCACAGCCATACCGGTAAGAGACATGTATCAAGAGATAATAAGTAGTTACTTAGATTTAAGATATTAAAATTGTTAGTAAATAAGGATTTTGAATGAATAAAGAGATATTATTTTTGTAAGAAGGTGTTTGTTCTCACAAAAACCATAGACAACTCAAGAGCTACCGGCAACCCTCCCACACCATTACAGCCTCATCCATCATATTTCCCGGATATTGAACCATGTGATTATCTTTTATTCCCCAATACATATCTAAAATCATTTAAACAGAAAAAATATAAGTTCAGTAGACGAGGTCAGAATATTACTCAAAGAATATTAATCAAGGAGAAGACAATTTAGGGAGAGGAGCCTTTCAAGTGTATATTAAATGGACATTATATTAAATAAAATCGGACTGGTATGCACAATCTGATCCAAAAATTTAAGTTAAAAAGTAAGTTTTACACTTTAATTTTCCGTCTAATTTGTTTATATGACTATACAATGCGACCTAATTTCTACAGCACAGAATCCACAAAACAAAATTACAATTTTAACTTTTTCCATATTCAAGAATATTTTACTAAATCCTAAAACAATTTTGAAAACATTATATTCATAAAACTCTAAAAATAGAATCACAAAATTGTATGCAAATTCACATTCCCACAGCTGATATAGGAATGATGAATGAAAATTGCTAAGTACTTGGCGCTATATACGTGAATTTGTTTTCTTGAAACCTATATATGTATGTACATAAAAATTAAAATAATTCCGAACAACATAAAACGAAAAGGCTTTCTCCCGAATAACGTCATATGCATGCGAACCATACACCTGTGCCCATGTTAACGCCTCTTACTTTACGCTAGAAGTTTCCTTTATTTCGCAGATTCATTCACCTTTTTAGAAAGTTTCATACCTTATATTTGTGATTTAGGAAAATTTGGCTACTGTTGGTGAAAGTGCCGTAAAATGCTTGAATAAATTTGTTTAAAATTGCGTGTTCACTTTTTTTTCGGAATAACTTGTCAATTTCATTCGTGGTGAAATTGTCCTGATAGAAATGCCCTGCTTGTCCCTAGGATGGAAATAAAGAAGGGTTTTAGGGCAACAGCCGATCTCGTGCCTCGAGGAAACATTCATTTTCTGAAAAGGGCTTCTTATGGACGAAGAGCAAGCGCCAAAAAAACTGTTTGAATTCACCAAGCCTAGAATTTTTATAGGTGATTACCATGGTTGTGTAGAGTGTAGGCAAACATACTGTCAGTCAGGCGAAACTGAGAACATGTGGCTTCGGTGAGCTATCAAAGATGTCGTACTTGAAGAGGTAATAAAATTAATTTACTAAGGCTGAAAATTGTTATACAACTTGTATATTGTATATAAATAAAAGTTGTGATGGTCAGTCAGCTGAATATGGGGACGGTGCTGGTCAGTCGGCCGTAATGTATGTGCAAAAAAAAAATGTCCCTCACAAATGTCTCCAGAGTCAGTATTCCCGAACCCATGCAACATCCAAAAGGTCAAACATTTTATTCATCGCCTATTCCTCATGGATCCTCCAGACTTTCGTTAACCTATTCTATCCTTTGAGCTAAGCTTACTACTAGGCACCATGACGTGAACAATATAACGAACTATAAATTGGATTTTCACCAGAAACTTTCGATTACTAGCCTTCTCAGATGATTTCGTCATAATTGGGCGAAAGATTAGATTAAGACGAAACATGATGTTTTTTCAGATGACTGAAGTCTGGGTTACCACAGAGAATAAGATAAAAGACCATATAAGCCAGGTTTATACTGGAATCACTTTGGAGTAACCAAAATACGTTTTATGAGGAGTGATGTGTAGCTTGGTGGCAGATCTTCGAATATGTAGCCTCTCATTGCCAATCTCCTACTACAACCTTCAAGTGGTGACGCTGTTAACTCTGAAACAGACGTTCGATTGTAAAAACTAAATTTTTGAGTCTGTTTTTTCATTATTAATATGTTTTTGGGGGTCATTTTAAGTTCTGGAAAACCTTTTAATAGACTTTTTGTTACTTGTACGTGATAGTACAAGTATTGAAGAAAATTTTAAGCTCTAGAACGGTACTCTAGAAGAATCGGTAGACCAAGAGGAGCGTTTTTAGAAGAACGCCTTTTTTTACAAAAAGTGAAATTTTAAGGAAAGTGTTCAATATTTTGCAACAAAAATAAAACCGTTTTTTCAGCTAGCAAGAAGCAATATTTTTGCCAAATAACAGATATCTAGGTTGCGTTAAACAAAAGTTATTAGCAAATTAAAAAAGCGTGAATTTTAACAGTTTTTTGCAGTTATCTCTAAGTTTTGTGTTCTAACCTATAGCTCTATATATATCAATCGAAAGATAATTTGAATACCTACAACTTTATAATTTAATTTTTTTCGATCCGAGCTCAAGTTTTTTTGTTATTCGCAAAAAAGCGTTTTTTCACTTTCCGGAATTTTTTAGGTTAGGTTCGCCATGCCAAATTCAAAAACAAAAAACGCTATCTTTTTTAGAATTTTTTTTCCTATATAACCATATTTTTTGTTTGCTGATGGCATACACAGAATGTTTATTTTTGAGTGCACTAAAAAGCCTCCCGTTTGCATGCATGGAGAAGGCAGAGGTAATGCAAGCATGAAAGGGACAGTTCCAATAAATAACACTTATGTAATTGCTCTCCGGTTTTATAAATTAGAAATTCATTTTTACACCAAATTGCGTCGTTTCAAATAGATATGCACAGGAATCAACACGCAAAAGTTGTTGAAAATATTTCATATTAATAATGAAAGAAATTAATTAATTTATTTATTTTCTACAATGCTTCTATTCTACTGTATAGTAATGTCAAAGTAACTAAGTAATTTGAGACTTATGGTTACCTTCGCCTTAGTAGTAATCCAGAGGTAAGGTAAATTAATGCTTCTTTTTCCCTTACTAGTAATGCAGAGGTAAGGTAATCAATCCTTCTTTTTCCCTTACTAGTAATGCAGAGGTAAGGTAAATATCTGGCTTATATACCTTCCCTCGCTAGGACATCGAGGTAAAAAAAGAAATGAAGTAGGTATCCTAAAGTAATGCATCCACGCCTTCGCAAGAATGCCTCAATAATGCATGCTGAATGCTTACATTTCCCGCTGGGTGCCTTCTAGCGAAGGAGTGTGTTATGTGTGGACGGTTCTAAAAATTCTCCCAAATGGAAGGGGACAATGAAACAAATTTGCTCGGTGTGTACATTGTGTAAATCCACAAAAAAAGGTTTGAATTCATTCGATGATATTTGCAGAAGTTTTAGTTGCAATCACAGATTTAGTAGGCGAGACAGTTAACTATGTGAATATATTTAGTACAGTAAATTACGCCAAAAAAAAACCGAAGTAGCGGAAATAATTAGATACAGGCTTGCCTTTTAGGGTTATTAATAAGGGGTTATAAATTCTACCGATTTTCGGCCGGGAAGAGGGTTTTAGCCCTCAAAAGGTAAAAATATCAGTTTTTTGCAAATACATCTTAAACGGTAAGCTTTATCATAATAGAGTGCTTACAAAGTTTGCAGATTATGCGATTATCTACAATAAAAGATATACATTTTCACGTACGAACTGCCATTCATGAAATATCGTCGTTATTAAGATTTAAAATACTCGTATGCCATCATTCACGCACGGCATTAGACGTTCAACGAAGCTAAATTTATAGGGGTGATTCCTGGATGTATTTGGAGAAAAAAATTGTTCTAGAAAAGGAGGCTATCCCCACTATCCACTAAGATACAGGGGGTTTACGAAAAAAAATTTATTTTTTTTAATTTACTTCAAGTTGCGTAACTCCTAGAGCCGGTTTAGACGGTGCGCTCCAGCGCATGTGCCTCACGAACTTTGTGGATAAAGGGAGAAGTGGGATGGTACCTCTCTTCATTCCCACTCCTCCCTTCATCCCCAAACGTTCGTGAGGCACATGCGCTGAAGCGCACCGTCTAAAACAGCTCCTAGACTAATTATCGCAAAGCAACATATTTAGACCCTCCGCACACGAGTAGACTGTTTTGCAATCCAAGTTTGCAACTGGTTTCACATTAATGGCGTTCGCAACCGGTTTGCAACCAAAAAGAGAGCCTTCTCGACACACGAGCTCAACCGATTTTTGATCAATCGGTGTTCTGTGCCCACAAAGTTTTTAGTCAATAACATTTGGTAATATGTCAAGTAGTTGAGATGAAGTGCAACCACGCAACTGGCAAGAACAGTCGCACGCGACCAGTTGGAAACTAGTTTCAAATCGGTCTCGTTTATGTCGACCCGTGTGTGGGTTCCCACTTGCGTACACAGGCAAGATCACTAAACAGTTGCGTACGCAACTGCGATTGAAAATCAGTTGCCTCGTGTGCGGAGGGCTTTAGGCTCAATAAATGTGGGAGTTCTGCTTGAACCTCTGTGGTGAACAGAAGTGTGCGCCAGAGCTAGTGAAAAGAGAATAAAAACAGTAAAATAAAAATTTTTTGCAAAGTACTAAAAGTTTAATTATTTTAGAATATCGTAAATGAAAGTGAAACTTTAAATTTGTTTAGAGTAAAGAGAATTAACTTGTTAAAAGTGCCAAAGGTAAAAAGAATCTCAAGAGAAGGTGATAGTGCAGGCGGGGAAGCCGGTACAGGCCCCCCGCCCAGCAAATCTGTCAACATGGAACGAAGCAAAAAAAAGAAGAATAACACTCGCAAAGAAAAAGGGGGCATAAAAGCCCTTGCAGTCGACAAGAATCTCGCAGACGAAATTTATAAAAATATTCAAGGTAGGAATGAGAATTATGAAATTCCAGATAACAGCGGAAAAACGGCGTTGACTACCAACACTAATGCAATTGTAAACCAAAAGGCAGGAATTGCACAGAATACAGTGCAACTTATCACAGATAAACAGGTCCAACACACCAACCCAGAAGAAAACGCAATGGATGAAGACTGCACACACGAGGAAACAGTGGCTTACAAAGATAAGTCCAACAATGTCAATAACTTTTCTAATGTAAATACTAACTCAAATTTAGTTTGTACCAGCACTAATAATGTAAATAATATTGAATTTGATGAAGGAAATAATACAATGTTAGATATAAATAATAGCTTCTTAGGAAACAACTTCGATTCTGATAAAACAGGTTTCATAAAAGTTAAAAAGGGTGCGAAAAATCGCCCCATTATTATCAGTGATATTAAAATCTCAAGCCCGAATAAATTCAAACTGTTAGAAGAAAAGGAGGTGGTATACCCTACGAAAAATGATTCGCCAGTCAATAAAGCTGAAGCTCAACCTATAATTAATGAGGAAGTAAATAAAAATCCAGGTAAAATAAATTGGTGTCCTCCAATTTTCACCTCGTTTGTTTACCCTTCAACGATTCACTCATTTTGTAAAAAAATTAAAAGTGAAAGTGAATTCAACTTTAAAGCTTTCAAGTTGAGCTTTTCCAAATTTAAAATAGTTGTCGACGACGCATCTTTACACAAAGCGATAATGGATGAAATGAAAAGTTCGAAATTCGCTGGAGCGTTCACCTTCACCCCAAAGGACCAGAGGGGGGAAACCTTTGTCTTGAAAGGCCTGTCACATAACGTGACAGAGGAAGAGGTGCGTGAAGACCTACTAAGACAAAACAAGAATCTAGAACTGGATTGGGTTAAGGCCATTAAATCAACGCAAGAGGATTTTAAGGGAAGGAATACAGGCTCCTTTCTAATTAAGCTAAAGAATGGAATCCCTGGAAGGGAACTCACTAGAATTAAAGCAGTGGCTTTCCATATCATCAGATTTGAAAGACCTTACAAAAAACAGTACACGCAATGCTTCAGATGTCAAGCATTCGGGCACATTGGAATTAACTGTGCAAACACACCCAGATGTGTCAGATGTGGACTAAACTGTGGCAATCTTTGCCCAAAAAAGAATGACAACGAGACGCAGAATAGAGAACCCAAATGCGCAAACTGCAATGGTCCTCACCCAGCCAACTACAGTGGTTGCCCAAACTTATCAAGATACCTTGAGAAAAGAAAGGAAAACATCAGAAAACTAGACCATTTGAAGGAAACAAGAGACATGCGCGTACCCACTAATTTTCGCAGAGAAGGGGTATCGTACGCGAATATTGCTAATGAGAGCTCCGCGGACACCTCAGGAATGAAAGGAGTGTTCAGCGAGTTTATGAATGAAGCCAAAAGATTGTTTGGGATCTCACTGACAACTTTATTTAACAAGGTGGCAAATTTCTGGCCCAAATATTGCAAACTAGAAGAAGATCAGAAAATCGATAGTTACCTTAACTTTATTGCATCGCTACAATGCTCAGCATAAAGATTGCAGCGATGAATGTGAACTCGCTCGTAGCAAAAGATAGAGCATTATATCTAAACACAGAACTAAAAGAGAGAAAACCACTATTAGCACTTCTCTCAGAAACAAGACTTAGGAACAAGAATAACATCAGACTGAATGGTTACTCTATGCACAGAAACGATTTCGGCAGAGGTACAGCAGTAGTCTTTAGAAACGACCTCAAACTTCAAAAAGTAAACTTTAGGGCAGCCAGCTTTTCCGTGGCTTTAATGTGCTGGCAAGTATGCTTACAAGGCAGGCCTAAAAGAATTTTAGTTGGGGCAATATACGTTCCTGTCAACAATCCAAAGAACTGGGACAAGGACCTGGACAAACTGGAAGGTTTAACTAAAAATTTCGACGACTTCATCATTGGAGGCGATTTTAATTCAAGGCACTCTGAATGGGGTGACAGTAGGAATAACATTAATGGCAACACCTTGCTGAGTTGGTTCAAAAAATCAGCCTATATTAACTCGGAAATGATTAGACCGGATACGCCTACCTATCCCAGAGGCGCTTCATATTTAGACTTTTTCTGGATTTCTACACCTTTAATTGCCTCAAAACAGTGCGCGTGCACCACATTCGACTACTTGTCTGACCACTTTGGTATCGAATTGCAAATCCAATCTAACCTAGAGCTACAGACAGTTGCCGCCAGGGTATTCAAATGTTTTAAAGATACAAACTGGGATGATTTCAACTTTGACCTCAATAGGAGGCTACAAGAGATAATAGCTCCAGAAACAAGAAATCTTACTAACGCTGAAATTGAAAATCAAGTAGTGCTCCTGACCAAGATACTAGAAGAGGTCTCTGACTTCCATGCAAAAATAATAGGGACTGAACGTAAATATTATCATATCTCTAATTCCACGCTTAAAACGATCCGTGTGAAAAAAAGGTGGTCTCAGGCATTAAAGAGAATATTTCACAAAGATGGCAATAGATTTTCAGAAAGATACTTAAGGCTAGCCTCGCGAATCAAATGCATAGAGGTAATAATAAGGGAAAAAGTCAGGCTGGACTCGAATCACTGGTACAAACAAGAATTATTAAAGATAAAACCGTCTCCGGCTGCATTCAAGGAAATCAATAGACTAACAGGAAGGAAGAAGGCCAATTGCAACCCAAACACATCGGTGATTAAGGTAGATGGTCGAAGAATTTCTGAAACCCCAGAAAAAGTTATAGCCTTCAAATCGCACTTTGAGAGGGCCTTTAATAATAAAGTCAAGGAAGATAATCCAAATATTCAGTCAGTGGAAGAAGTAATATCAATGGTAGAACTCGAAATCGGGGCTCTCACTTCGTTTAATATCAACAACAAAGCATCTGCTCCAGCGACAGAACTCGACTATTTTACTACACCGAATATGATTATTGAAATAGGCCAGGAATTAAAAAACAAAAAGTCAGCAGGCATAGATGGTATATCTAATTACATCCTTAAAAAATCAATTTACACAATAAGCAAGCATTTAGCAGTTATCATCAATAACTGCATCAATAACACGTATTTCCCTGCAGCTTGGAAAAAAGCTAAGATAATACCAATACCCAAGCATGCAAAAGCCTCAGACATTGAAGATTTCCGACCAATCTCACTTTTATCAAACGTGGGGAAGATTTTTGAGAAGATCATTTTGAATGATCTTGAGAAATGCTGTGCTCAAAACAACGTAATTCCTAAATTCCAATTTGGGTTTGAGAAATGCCACTCCACCGAACAAGCGCTGCTTGTGTTACAAGAAGAACTAATAAATAATCTAAGAAACAAAAAATGCACGGTTCTATGCTCAATAGATTTGAGAAAGGCATTCGATAAGGTCTGGCATGGGGGACTGGTTTACAAACTCAATAAAGTAGACTGCCCGTTTTATCTAACAAGGATAATAAATAATTTCCTTAAAGACAGAAAAGGACTGATACAAATAGGTGACTCCAACTCTGAAATATTTGAAATCTCGGCAGGTGTGCCACAAGGTTCGCTGCTGGGCCCTAAACTTTTTAATATTTTTATATTTGATTTTCCACACAAAATTTCTGATGAATCAATCTGCATCCAGTACGCTGACGATACCCTAGTTTGGGCCTCTGACTCCTCCCCGCAAACCGCTTCTCAAATTTTACAACCACACATAGACAAGATAGTAACATACTTTAATGATTGGAATATTGAAATAAATAATAGAAAGTCAGAAGTGATCTGTATAAGAAACCCCGCGGGGAAAGGACATAGAAAGGCACCGAAAGAATCAAAACAAATTGAACTGAAGATAGCCGAGCACACGCTAACTCCGAGAGAGAAGATGAAATACCTGGGAATCTATCTGCACCATAGACTTGAGTGGAACCCACATGTAAGGTTAAAAATCAAGCTCGCGCGCCAAGCAATGATGGCTCTTAAACCTTTAATAAACTCAAAGACCCTGTACTCTAGGACGAAAATCTTGATGTACAAGACACTAATTAGGCCCATTTTAACATATGCTTTTCCCATCTGGTGTACTTGCTCAATAACGGTGGCAAGGGAACTTCAGATTCTTGAAAGAAAAGCGCTTAGACACTGCACTTCTAAATATATGAAAGAACCGAACAAATGGTACTCAAACACATCGGTGTACGAAGCGGCTAAAATAACCCCAATAATGGAGTACATGATGAGCAAAATGAAGATAAGATTAGAAAAGCTGAAAGATCACCCGAACAATCTGGTGAGCAACATTGCAAACTTAGACAGACGAACCCAACCCTCAATCCAAACATACATCTCGCCATTCCAAGTAATCCATGAGAACTGTGAATCCGTGGCAATACTGGGGCACCTTCCTGGCTTTTACACTAATTATAACAATAATGTAAGAAGATAAATATCACAAAATATTATACAAATGACTTTTATATACCTAAGGTAAACACAATCGAAATATTAACAAAAACATTAACACTTAGACTCTTTATCAGAATTAATTAATAAACAAGGAACTAATTATATTTGTATTACACTAATTATAACGCTGTTATGTATATTAAGGTTCTGTATTATTATTATTTGTAAATATTTTAGTCCAAAATTTTAGAATTTAATGACTTGTGTTTTTGAACTTGTTTTAAATAAATAAAGAGGAATTTACGGTTCGTGCAACGACTGAATTTTAAGCACGTATACGAATCTTCCGAGGCCGAAGAGGCGTTAGAAAGTATAAAAATAGACATTGCAACACACTGTGAGCATAATACTATAATATAGTAAGATATGTATATGTAATACATAGACTTGAAGCCTTCAATAACAATTTGAAACACTTCTGCTTTCCTTTTTTCCTTCTTCTTCCCAAATTTGTAACGCAAACTAAAGATGTAAGGCTGTGTACAGGCACACACTAAGCCATGGCTTAAGAAGCTAGTTATATAGATGTAAGTTAACGGACTAAGGTCCACTTTAAAATTTAAGCGTTTAAGTAAGCTTTGACATATGTATATAGTCAGCAACGAAATAAACATGTATGATATTGTAAACCAACAGCAAGAAGCCAATAAAATTTTTTTTCTAATCTAAAAAAATCTAAAATCTCAATAAATGTGTATTTTTTTATTTGGTATAAAGAACAGAAACTTGAGTGACTCCATTTAAAAGATATGTAGGTTCAAAGCATGAGCAAAATCACAATTTTCTTCGCTATTTTAGCACTCTGAAATAAATTTCAATTTCAACACATGTGTTTGAGCTATCCACTTATGGCCGAAAATTGACAAACTCAAACAAATTCTTTTTTTACAGTTTGAAATTCATCCACATATAAAAAATTTGTTACACAAAAACGAGCAAACGACGATCGAATGTGCGCAAATTTTATATGAGTTCTGAATCCAAGCAAATAGTTCAAATTCGTTCGTTTGCTATTTGCAATCCGTGCACACTGCATGCGTTCGTTCGTTCGTTTGTTGCTATGCGCTTGACTTTTGAGTGCCCGTACAAACCAAAAATATGATAAGAGCATGTGGCCACATTTTCATTCGTTTGCATTTGCTTGGTCTGTACATACCTTTATTCCTTGTTGACTTGTACCTAAAATTGTTTTCATTCATACGTTTTAATATGGCAGGCAACTCCAATGTGCTATAAACTTGGCCATATACATATGGAAGCATCCTGACTATGGATAAAATCTATTTCGCACTAGTCCCATTTTTAAAGAACAAGAAAAACTCAGGGCAATGCAAACTGAGAATACACAAATCATTAACCTGCCATATGTTAAGGTATATGCTTCGGGTCTGAACCTTCGTCATTAACCAAACAAACCGACAATCAGCTCACAAACTTGGAAAGAAAAATTCTAAGAAGAATGTTTGATTAACCAAAACGATTGCGGCATTAGAATAAATGAGGAGCTTGAAGGAATCTACGACAAAATAAATATAGTTGCACAAATAAAACTGGGCAGACCACGATGGCATGGACATTTGTGGAACCTCTGAAGAAACAGACCTAACCAGACTATTCCAGAATGGTACACTAACAATAAGTAAAGAACCCAAGAAATACTAAGAAATAGGTGGATGGATACCGTGCTAAAAGATGCACGACCTCACCTCACCTCTGGATGTTTCTATTTCGATTTTGTACAGAAACGCTTTTCTATAGAGTTTTGTGTGCTGAGTTCACTATGAAAGTACCCTACAATGAAAAGCTTGTAAAATTCTCTTGAGGTCGTAACAACTACAGAAATGAGACAATTTCCCGACACACTTTCCCCAAGAAAAGCATTAGGACCAAGAATAGCAACACCTATAAAAAGGATGTGCAAAAAATAAAACATTTTACTTAATCTGCAGCAATAACGTTAAATTAAAACACTAGGGAAAAAAATACATTTATTCAAGGAGCATGCATTACAGCTTGATCTCACGTAGATCACTTGAGACCAAATTAAAAAAAAGGTCAAAACAACCCTCCGCCAGCAATCAAAGTGTCAAAGTCCTTTATCCTTAATGTCCTTGCTTTTTTCCATCCCGAGCAAAAAGGACATATCCTGAGCAGTCAAAGTAGCTTCACAGTTGCAACAAAATAACACCACACGTGGCTGGGTTTCTCTGGTCACGAAGACAGGGGGAAGCCCCGAGTATACGAAGACTTTGGTGTTATCAGCAGGAAAAAATCACAAGGACCATTAATTTTGCCAAAAAGCCAAAGGGAAAACGGGAAAACAGGAGAGAAAACTCCTAAATGTTGTTTACGTGAACGAACCTTAAGCTTCTGTGTGCGATTTCCCAGAATCCTGCAAGTTGGGCGGCAATCCAAAAGCAACTTTATTTGCGATAACGGTTTTCCGGGCGGCTATTGTTGAATATTCCCGTAATCGTCGGGCACGTAGGAAACTATCAGAAATATCATTTGGAAAATCCGATTTTAATCGGTTCCAATTCGTTTTGTGTAATCTCCTCCCCAGTTTGCCTTTGGGGGCGGACTAAGACACAAATTTCCATCTTATTGTCCAAGCAATGAAAAAAAAATCTACCTCCATTCACTTTTTAAGGTGTGAATAAATTTTCGTTTTTAATTTCGTAATATTAACATTCACGTGTGCGCTAATATTAAAAATATTATCAGCAAATTAACCCAACCATAAGCAACGATTAATCATGATAATCTCATCGTCGGCATTAATCTCAACTTTCTTTGAGCATAAGACTTTTGGTCGAGGTGAAGGGAATCCATTATCGGCTATAGAAAAAAATTTGCCGCACAGGAAGTTCCATTATTAAAATTAGAAGTGACTTGCAGTTTCTTGGCTAATATCTACAGGGAACAAGAAGGAACAACAGTTGGGCGCCGGCCGGGTCTTTTGAGACACCGCTGGCTTATTACAAAGGATCTGCGGTAGTAAGTAATTTCGCAAAATTAAAATTCCGAATTGATTAAAATCATTTCTTTTTTTTACTATTTCCTTTAATTTTCTTCATAGGCAGGGGTGTAATTACAACAAAAATCTCCCAAAAGCCCTTTCCGGTACATGAAAGCACACGCACTTTTACGAGGGTGTGATGTAATAAGTTCCAAGTGAAAATGTAAGTTTTTGCCAAGTAATAATTTATACGACTTTTTTGGGTATATGTAAGTGGGAAACACTTTGTAGAAAAAGTGCCAGCCTAATTAGTCTTCCACTAAAGCCAAACGGATCGGATGTAAAATTGATCAGAACAGAACGAACCATTCATACTTACTTTACAAATGCCATTTTAAAAGATGAACTACATTACGACATCGAAAGAATCGAATCAAGCTTCAGTTTTTCTTACAACCTGTTAAAGCGCCAGACTACCAATCCAGAGGTTCAGGGTTCGTTTCCATCCGCGGCATGGTTCAGTCATTTTATCTTCTCTCTGAGGCTTGTAACTCGTTCTTTAATAGAAGGTTCTTACGATTGTGGTTTTTGAACCCACGTTATTCTTACCTCTTATGATCTATCAAGCTCGTTTATAGCCAATCCTCTCTTTTAAGACAGTTATTAAAGACCACTACTTGAAGGTTATGGTCACCTTCTTCTTCAGTCGAAATCGGCAAAAAGATGGACAAAAGTCGAAAAAACTGAGATAATTGTTTGAAAATAAATTTAGGTTTTTTGGGTCGCTGATCACGAATTTGTTATTATTTCTCAAAAAACAAAATGGCGGCTTCAAAATGGCGACCATCAATATTGAACACTACTTTTCAATGAAATTGGGATTGTGTTTTCCAGGTCGCTAATCACGAATTTGGTATTAATTTTTATTTTATTGGATATGGAAACGGTTTAGCCGCTAGGACGTTTGGAAGTTGTTTTTTAGAGTTTTACATATCACCCTGTATTTTTGTAACCCTATGACCTGTAAAAATCAAGGTTCTACCCTATCAACTTCCATAGTAATGAGTCATCAAAATCAAAATTTTGGCATTTTTTAAATAAAATTTCAACTAAAACCACCTTTTTCTCTATAAAATACCTAGTTTTTTTTGCAAAATTGAAAAGCTTGGACAAATTTCTATCAATAATGTTTGGACAATTTTTATGTTACGGCCTTTACTTTTGAAGTTATTAGCAAGTTTGATGTTAAAATTGACCTTATTTGGTACTTTTTGGCAAATCTTAGGTGAAAAGGTACTAAAAAAGTACGAAATGAGCCAATTTTAGCATTAAAATTGCTTATAACTCCAATATTTACGCAGAATTTCGTACAAATTACGCAGAATTTCGCACAAAAAGTGGAATTAAACAAAAAGGGGCAACTTCGGGCAATAGTTCTTGGAATATGTTTGGTCAATAAACAATATAAGACAAAAATCAGGGCGGGATATAGCGGGACTTCTTTTGCAGGTCTATTAATATAAAAAAAAATTTACCTTTTCGAAAAAAAGATAGGTCAAGAAATCTTCACCGTGTTAAAAATATGTGAACAAATGAGTATTCTTGTTAATATTATTAAATTATACTTACTTTCCTGAGAATAATCCATTTTATAACATTTAAAAATATGCGACACAACACTTCCTATGTATGTTTAAATAATTGGTTGCCGCGGGGGATTAATGATGCTATTTCAAGCATCGCATGCAACGGCCATTTTCAGAATGATTTCAAAAGGCAAGAAACGCTATTTGATTGGTTCTATTTGTCTTATGCCTAATCTAACAAGTTACCCTAATCTAACAAGTTAAAACTAGTTGGGATGTGGCTTTTGACCCTTTCGGTCCACAAGATTAACTTCCCAGTATTCGTTCAAACAAAAAAACGACTCGAACGATTTTTATGAAAATCTTTTCAGATCATACTTCCTTTAACACGCTTTGAACGGCATCTTAACGAAGTCGGTATCTTTTTTGGTTCGCGCGAAATCGTGTTGGTACAAAAATCACTTACGTCGTTCAAACAAAAAAACGGTTCGACCGATTTTTATGAAAATCTTTTCAGATCATATGTCCTTTAACATGCTTCGAACGGCACCTTAACGAAGTCGAAATCTTTTTTGGTTCTCGCGAAATCGTGCAGGAAAAAATGACCACATACGTACGCACACGCACACACACACATATTTCTTCTCAAATTTTTGCTTAAAATGCTATTGGGACCTTGAAACGTGTAAATACATTGAAAATTTCGAATCCGATTTTCGGACCGATTACAATAACTTCCTACTGGGAAGTTAATAAAAAAAGTTCCTAAATAAGACTTTCATTTTTCGACTTTTGGCCAGATTTTTGGCTTTTTCGACCACTGTGCAACCCCGTTTTATCAAAAAACTTCGAGGTTAAGACATTTGATAGTGCCTAAAATTTATTTATGATTCATATAGAAAATTCCTGTAGGAGCGGGAGAGACGCGATAGAGACGAATCAATCTCCTCCTCATTGTAGCCTCACAATTGCACATCATTTTTCTGGAGCTGCTTCGTAGAACCAACAGCCACACAACTACTAGCCATACTCTGTTTAAAACTGGCAGACTCTGCAGACCTACCCGGCGGGTAAGCAAACTACGTTCGCTATAAGACCCAACCTAATATGGTTGTCTAAAACCTTCTCCATCGTTTTCAGGAGAAAGGAAGAAAGGCTAATAGATCGATACGATTTGCTTCCCTCTAGATCTTCTCGGGGCTGAAGGTTGATACCATTGCCAGCCCTCAGGATCCCGAAGCTTCCAGGGCTCTGGGGTTGCAAAAACTGAGTAAGGTCTACTGGACTTATCACCACAGCTCTGTGGTGAAACGGCGAACGCGAGTATTCGGCGCGTATAAAACTACTGTTTGAGCTACAGAGTAACCACTTGGTCACGGAAAAAATCCATTGTTACGAATCCTCTAAGAAGGCCTTGGACCGAATTGATCACACGGCTAAGACTCAAGCGACGAATTATGGGCTTTGATTTGGCTACATGGAACGTAAGGATAATGAATAGAGCAGGAGCTCTAAGATCTCTACTCTTGGAATTGGAAAGATACAAAGTAAAAATCACAGCATATCAAGAAACAAGGTGGATCAATAAAGATTTAACTCATGTTAGCACAACAGAGACACGTCAATTCGAAGTAGCTTTTGTAGTCGATAGATCTCTAAAGCCCCTAATTCTCGACTTCCGGCCTATCAGATTCAAAAAAAAATCGCAACATCTCCATAATCAAAGAAGTGGACGAATTTTATCAGAATCTTATGAGGATATTTGACCATATACCCTCGAATGATATAAAAATGATGTTGGGTGACTTCAACGATAAGATCGGGAAGAGGTTCGGTATATGGGAGCAATAGACAACCACAGCCTTCACGCAACCACCAACGATATTGGTGGCAGGCTTATTAACCTTGCTAGTAGCAAAGGAATGGTAGTAAGCTCTTCTCACACAAAAACATCCATCTGGACATCACGGGATGGAACGGCTAGCAACCAGATCGATTATGTACTTATTGAAAAGAAATTATTGGATGTGATGTGAGATCCTACAGAGGTGTCTGCTATGGCTGTACACAGAACTCCCAGGGAAGAAAAACTTAACATTGATAAGTTAAAAGTCCCTGAAACAGAACAACGATGCAGAGAGTTAACACAAACGAGAATACTCTCTGAAAGAATTTCCAACGATAATGACGGCATGTGGACATCTATTAAGCATGTCTTGAAAGTGGCTGTAGAACAGGCAGTAGGAGTAGAAACGAGAAGAGTCAAAAACGATTGGTTTGATGTAGATTGCAGGACAGCTATCGAAATTCAAGAAATTCAAGCCTTCGCGAATACTTATATCTAGATCAATAAGAGCGAAATTAGAAGCATACATAATAAAAAGACTTACCGCAGATAAAGTGTGCGGTATGAAAAAATAAAAGATAAATATCTAACAAGTAAATCTAGGATATTCAAGAAAACTTTCACAACAACAACATTAGGCAGACTTGCCGCAAAGTCAAAACAATCAGTAGTGACTTCAAACTGAGGACAACATGGATAATAATGGTGCCATTATAGCAGAACCCGGTGTAATCCAAGCCAGATGCAAAGAACATTCTCAACTGCTCCTTAATTATGACCGAAATCACGTATACCAACGAACTCTTGACATTGAAATAACTCTTGGAGAAATGCTGGTAGAAAAATGTGAACATTGCACAATAATAAGAGAAATGAATTAGCATAATTTGGTTCCCATGCCCAACTGCCCCAATACCTACTTATATCAAATCTTCGTAGATTTCAAGCAGGCATACGACTCTATCCCGAGAAAAACAAATGCTCGAGTAAAAGTTCAGAATACTCTTACATATGCCTTCCAAGTTAATCAAGAGCTCAAACAAGAGGATGGCCTGGTGCCTATGGTATTCAACCTAGCCTTGGAACAGTCATTAGAAAGACGTGAATTCAAAGAAATTATAGGCTGGTAAACAAATCCGCTCAGGTGATCGGGTATGTCGATGACATAAACATAGTAGGCAGGCCAGTCAGAGCAGTTAAGGAATGGTATTCAGAAATTAAAGAAGCAGCCAAAGAAGTAGGCTTGAGAATCAACGAGGATAAAACCAATTTAATGGTGCAGAAACTTGACGTTAGATGAACATAAGTTAGAAGTAGTTGACCATTTCGCCTACTAGGCTCAACGGTGACGAATAAAAACGAAGAGCTAGAAGAACTCAGTAGGAAGACTCTACTCGGAAACAAAACCTTTTTCGCACATCATAAAAGTAAAATCTGGAGCAATTCGAAGGAGAAAGATTCCTTGGCAGACCGAGGAGAAGATGGAAGGATGCGGCTGTAGCAGATGCGGAGTTACTTCTCCACATATCGAACTGGAGAACTTCGGCCAGAAATCAAGACGATTGGAGGAACAGATTAGAGAAGGCAAATTCGCGAGTTGGGTGGTGTGTAGCGCTATTGGAAGAAGAAGAAGAAGTATGATATTCTACCCGCTTAGAGAATAAATACCACCCTAGCCTCTCTTCGTAGTCCAGGGAATCTAGGAATGATTCAATGATGAAGTCCAAAAGCATGCTATCGAGAAGCAAAAAATTTGGTCGGGTAGAAGAAAAAATTCTAAGAGAGATAGCGTTTTTTGCATCTTTCCAGCTGATGCAGAACATAACCTAAAAAAATCGGAAACAGTCGAAAAAAGGGTTTTTCGCATTTATAAAAAAAACAAAGCAATATACAAAAAAAAGTTAAATCAGAAAGTTGTAGAGAATAAAAATACCTATCGAATGACACTTGTTGGATACGATTTCGTTGGTTATAGCCCGAGGAAATCGCGAAATTTCATCGAAAATCGTCGTATTTTGTTTTCGCTGTGAACGGTTCAATTTTTATTATAATTATTTATAATTAACACATACTGTTACCTCTGCCAAGTAGAAAAAGAGCATTTTTGAAAAATTTAAAAAAATTGAAAATTGCGCCCTTTAGAACGAATTTTCGGAAAAAAGGTCTTTTTTTTAAATCGGCCATTGCCCAGGATTGGGATGACCTAGAGAAACAATCCGAGGCTTAAATTCTTCATAAAGGATTGTACTATCTCTTTTATAACCTTTTTATCTGTTTATAACCTCAAATAAAATGAATAAAAATCAGGATGATTTCGAAAACGCCAATAATGCCAAACTTATCACTTTTCTCAAGTAGTTTTTATATTCATTAATATTTTTTATTATTTAATTTTTATTATAACATTCATGGTTTTGGCATAAATAAAGTTAGGAATTTAAATACAGTAGGCAGGTACTATAAAATACACGAATGAATAACTTTGCTGGCATTTGTTCAGTATGCATCTCCTAGAGTCTGATATGTCAATTGGTGTTATTTCGATTCTTCCGCTTGCATTCAAAATGAATCGAGTTTTGCTTCAATAAGTCCTTGAAATTGTTTGCACATTTGAAAAAAATTAAGGATAAAACTTCTTTGAGAAACTCTACTATAAGTAAGAAATTGGCCTATCTATAACGCTAGAAAAAAATGTTTCCCTACAGATCGATTTTCATTTTTAAGCTGCAATGATTGCAGATTATTACAACACACACAAAAAACAATCTGGATCTTCATAAATTCATCACATTCTGTCCAGCAATTACCCCCAGGCCAAATAAGCCATTGCTCAATGTCCAAATTTAAAAGAACAAAAAATCCTTTGGAATCCTTTTTTTGTTCTGGAACGAAATCTGAGAAAATATTCAAGATCTTGATAAGGAGTAATCCCCTCCATTTTCCCTGGCAACAAAACAAGCCCCAACTAGCAAGAATCCTTTCATCAAACGGAAACGCCGGCTTCCCGAAAGGATTTTCATTTGGCTTTAGTAAAGGCCTTGAAGACGTTCCGTTAAGCAGCTTAAGATAGGGAAAGTTAAATCATGTATAAAGTACATGAGCTAGAAAATTAGAATTTTCATCTGCGGCCAACCAACCAAATGTGGTTACAACAACTTAAATTTAACTGAACAAAAATAAAAGCCCTTGGCATGGATCCTGAATTTGTTATGGATACCATTCCGTCCATGACTTCAAACGGAACTCATCCCCGGATCGAAGTTTTCTCAAAAGTATCGCAGATATTCCGGATAAACAATCGGAGTTTCTATGGAGTTAGTCGTACATAGTTAGGACTCCTTTTCAGTTCATAGAGAGAAAGGCAAGAAGTTAAACGAGTTTTTACCTATTTGTGTGCGCTCCTACTCCTGGTTATATCGCCTGTGTATAGGAAGCTCCTTGAGAACCGAAGAGCAAAAGGGCAGAAAAAAGGAAATATTATTCTGCGTTGCAACAGTTTCAAGCTGGATGTTCAGAGATCATAAGTTTGCCCCATGGCCTAGGAGGAAAAGTTTTGTAAATGGATTTAAAAGAGCTCCGAAAAGTTGTGCTCCTTGTGCTCTCCTTGCGCTAATACTAAACTCCTAGATTGGTATGAAACCTCTAAAGCGATATTCCAGCCGCGAGGGAAAAGGTCAAGAATAATAAATTTTCAAGTTGAAAATGAAATTCTTTTCGCCGAGTTGAAGTGCAACTTTAAGTAGCCCCGGGGAATTTATTAAAGAATTTTTTAAGCAAGAAAAACTGAGGAAGGAGATCTACTGAGTTGAGATAACAGATCCTTTTCACACACTCAACAGCAGACACATACACGTACGTGCTGAATTGCTTAGCAAAAAAAATATAAAAAAAGGAATTTGCGAGGAGACAAAGGAGTGTTGTGCATTATCCTCTGACTGCCCTGGTCTAGTTTTAAGAATTCTTTCAGCGAATATTTGTGTATGTGTGTAAGTGTAAGGATGGATAGAGATTGTCCTGGCAAGCACCCAATGTAGATAAAATAAGGATAATAGGCCTGGCGTTGAATTTTATTGTAAATGCCTTCATAAATGGATAAAGAAACTGCGGGGAGGTAACAACTGAGAGAACATTTTTTTTGCATGTCCTTCCAATCGGTATACTTTGAAACATCCTTTGAAATTTGAACATTTTTTTATCTGACATTTCGATAACTTTTATTTATGCTGATCCAATTATTCTTATCAAGGCAGTTTGCTTAAACCTTGAATTTATCTTATTTTTTGACGTTTTTAAGGTACCAGATTATTTTTGAAGGTTGAACAAAAAAAATCCTTTTGATTTGAGAGTTAATTTTTTGGAGGTAGATAAAAGGATTTTTTTCTGGGTTAATTAAAGGTTTATTTTGCTTCGCTTGTGTAACCATTTGTGGAGGACAAATGGGACATGGAACTTTGCAAATATGATTTGGAACACTTTTTTGTGAAGGAATAGAGCTCTCTATGTACTGCCGAAAGTTTTATAGTGGAGTGCAGCTGCAGACAGCAAGTTCTAGTTAGCAATACAGTAGAAAAAACAAGAATGAAAGAATATTTTGTGTAACTTTTTTGGGAGAACATGAAAGTTTGCAAATATGATTTTGAACACTTTTTTTGTAGACGAATAAAGCTCATAAGAGTAAAATGGTGCATTCAACCGGCTGAGTATTTCGTTCCCAGAGTCTTTTTTCCTATAGCATTTTAAGCAATTTTGAGTCTGTAACCAATTTGCATGTCTACCACACTACCACATATCTTTCCATGAGTCTTGTCACCGTCAGCTTTCTACAAAAGGCTCTGCGAACAAAAGACACTGTCGAGTGGACCCACTTTGTACTGGCCCACAGTGGGACGAATTGTCGAAAACGTGGACAAAAGTCTAAATATTCTTAAATTTGCACGAAATTCGGTATTATGAGGGAATCAACCTCGCTGATTACGGATTTCATGTAAAAATTTGAAAATTTAAAATGCCGAATCCAATATGGCGCACATCATTTTTCAAAATTTGTATTAATAAGTTCAAAACTTGCATTTATATGTTTGTGAGCATGCTGATTGCTGATTACGACTTTGATGTCAAAATTTGGAAATTCAATATAGCGGATCCAATATGGCGGATCTCATTTTTCAAAATTTGTATTAATAAGTTCAAAACTTGTTTTTATATGTTTTTGAGAATGTTGAATACGAATTTGATACTTGAATTCGAAAATTTGAAGGGCCTATTTTACATGACGAATGCAATACTATAAAAATTGTAATAATGATGATAATCGATGTTTTAATTTCGGTTGAAAATTTTATGTAGACATTTGAATGGTAGATCAGTAAAACAGACCAAACACTATATAAGTCATTCATTCATTATGCCCGGTACGCAGCTCAAACCTAATTTTTCGCTGGAGATTAATAATTTATTTCTACAGGGAAAAATTCCGTGTAGATTAGTTTGGAGAAATAGTAAACAGCTGAGAAAAAAATATAGTTTAAAAAAACTAAAAAATACGCTTTTATTTTAAAATGAACTAAAAAGTAAAAAATAATTTTGAATGTAAAGTTTTTATTGCTCCAGCCAGTATAAGAAAACAACTTACCTTTCGAAATGTAAAAAAGCGTGGGGCTCTCTATATTCTTATTTTATTAACACCGGAACTTTTAGCTAGCAAGTTTTGTTTACATAGAACATACATACATACACACATAAATACAGGTGAAGCTAATATAAAGCGTATAAAAATGGAACAGTTGGCGGGGTTATGTGTCATTTTGGCGTGCAAGGGGGTTGAAGAAACTCGTAAGCAATTTGGTAAAAGTGTTTTTTGATTTTTTCATCTTCATCCTGCAGTCTGCAACCTGCTCCTCTACTTTTCCGCCTCTTAATAACCACTTGCATTATTAAGTGACAGAATATGGGAAGACACATTTATATGTCCTGGCACATAAATCATAACGAAACAGGTGGAGACTAATAATCAATGCCATCTACGATTCAGTAGGCATACTAGCAAAATTCCCATGGAGCTGCGTACCACAAAACGAAATTACAAAATAAATTTTTCGCTACTGATTTCGTTTACGTTTTTTTATATACATTTTATATGGAAAATTTCTTTCCGTTTGAGCTGCGTACCAGGCATTAGACAAAATTTTACTATTGAATCTGACATATTTTTTTCAATCTTAATCTACAGTATTGGCCAATACTAAAGCACCCCCTTCAATATTTCATATATTTTCGCGATATTAGAGGTTTTTTAGCGGGTCTTCGACTTAATAATCCAACTTCTACGGGTCTTCGTCGGATTGCTCTCTGGCTTATTCCAAAGTAGAAATCTTTAGGAAGTTGTGCTGAGGATATGTCAGGATTTAAAGATGGCCCCTTTTAGCAAAGAGTCCTTCCTATTATATGGTTTTTCGGTCTTCCGTCAGAATGCAAAGGTGAAACCCGGCCCGTTACCTCGTACTTTTTTATCATTCACGATATTACTGACCGTTAATCATTTAGAGCGTAAAGTTTAGGCAGTCGCTAGGGTAAATTTTTCATTGAATTGAGGGGGTGCTTTAGTTTTGTCCACTGGTACAATAGTTTATCATTTCATTGTATAGTTTGAATTGTAAGACTGGAATATTTATGTTATAATTTTGAATATTTCTTATATTTTAGATATATAAATAAATATTTAGATATAAATTTTGTATTATTGGATAGTTTTTTTTATTAAGTTTTTATCAAAATAATGAAAAATTTATGAAATATTTAAGGGGGGTGCTTTAGTATTGGCCAATATTGTATATCTCCAGCCGTTTATTTTTGCGACTGTTCGTCAGATTCTATTCCGAAATCGCTGATGTATATATATTTGCCATTTTGAATTTCCAAATTTTGACATCAAATTCGTAATCAGCATGCTAAAAAACATATAAATACAATTTTTGATCTTATTTCTACAATTTTTGAAAAATTATGTCCGCCATATTGGATCCGGCATTTTGAATTTTTAAATTTTGACATCAAATTCGCAATCAGCATGCTCAAAAATATGTATATACAAGTTTTGAACTTATTTCCACAATTTTTAAAAAATAACGTCCGCCATTTTGAATTTTCAAATTTGACATGAAATTCGTGATCAGCGACGTCGATAACCTAATATCACCAAATTTCGTCCAGATTTATCAATATGAAAAAATTTCCCGCACTTTTACAGGCATTTCATTAAAATTGAAATATAGCAGCCGTGGCTCCATCTGTGGTTCACTAACAGAGTTGAGGTTAGTAGCTGGATTTTATCTTTTAATCTTGAAGTAAATATAACCTGGCTTATAAAAAAATACTTGACTTAGAGTGGTATTCCGTGGAACTCATAACTAGTTTAGTTTCGACTAAATTTTATAAATTTTTCTCGTTATTATACATCATTATTGCTTATTTCAATAACATATGTTAATAGGTCACTTAACAAGTTATTAAGCATTTACAATTAAGTACATACCTGAAGGCACATCCTCCATTTTCAATATTTGGAATCAGTATTGTCTTTATAATTATATTCGCGTTTCAATTTGCACCACGTTTTTTATGCACAGAGCCGAACGCGCTACTAATAAACAATGGCCAAGTTCGACCTGCTGTGTAGCTTCAGGAAAAAACAACTGACCGATTCCACTGCCGGGATTTAATAGGGCCAACAGTACTGTAACCAACCCAAAAGATAAAAATCCCTAGATCGAAACTTTTTTTTTCGGACTTTTCTCCACGTTTTCGGCAATTCTTCCCACTGTGTGGCGACACTAATAAAATAGAGTATAGTGTCAGATAACAAGATCCAGCTTGCTTGTAGAAAATGTTCAGTGCACCAAAATTTGGTCGAACTTGTGCAGTGCATAGTCGGAGCTGACACTCATAGACAAACTGACATGCCAAACATGCGCCTTTGACGCCTAGAGTATAAACGTCATCAACTGTAGCACTACAGCCTATTATTGGCCTTGGCTTCCTTGAGCATTTCTTTCCATGCCGTTCGGTTCCTGGCTAATGCGCTCCAATTACGTACGTTTGACATGAACTTCTTCTATCAGTCTCTAGTCTCTTGTAAACCTTCATGAAATAAAGTCAAAAAAACAAACCGGTAGTTTTTTTCCATTAGGTTATGGGCCCAGCACGCTGGTGGCGGAAATAAATTCTAAAAATCGGAACGCGTAGTGAAATAATAAACATTTCGGAAATGGCATCAAAATACACAAATATAAAAAGGTATGTGCCTAAAAAGCCTCATAAAATCGATCAAAATTGCGATTTTTCAAAAATTCCAACGGGATTTCATTTTCAATTGTTTCTTAAGTTTTCTAAATGATTTTCGCAATTATAAACTGATCTTACAAAAAATGGAAGCATTGTTAATTAAGCTTAAAAAAAACTAATGAACCGATATTGGTGAAATTTTTTGTACATTGCCGGGACTTCATAAATACCATCTTCAAGAATTTTCAGCTGAAATATGCAATAATATGTATAATGTGAATTCATCTCGTAAAGGTTATGAAATAAGTAAATCTATTGAAAACCAGTTTTGGTTCCCAGGCGCAAGTGTCAGCATACCTACTCTTGTAGATTACAGCTGGAACTGCGGCCTGGAAAAGGAGGTTGCATGTATTAGGAAATCTGAAGAACATGTTTCTTTGTGGTTTTGAAATATGTAATCATTTCATCCTAGAATATTAAGGAATGAAACTGGCTACTCCAGACCGCCCACTGAAATAATGCTGAAATAAGACATACTTGGTTTTAGAAGTGTTTAACATAAAAATGAGTTAAATTTCCGTGTGGATTGAGGTGGACATGAGCTCACGAATGCAAGCTCTGGCGTGTGGTTGACTAACATTAAAGCACCATCATCACCATTCCAATAAAAATTTATTGAACGAGTGAACCAGCGAATAAAAAAAACCAAGCCAATTGTTGCCTTTATTGAAAGCCAAAAGTAAGCTCTGATGAAAATGAAAATATTAGCTACATACTCGTATATAAGCTCAAGTTTAAATCTTAATATCTTCTTATCTTTTGTTGGATTTCAATTTTTCTTAAACTTTTGAGTGGAAAATCCTTATCCATATTTTTTTTATAAAAATCCTTTGCCAAGGTTTTTAGAATTTTTTACCAATAACAATTTTTTCTAGGATGATTTTTGTGGATCATATAGCCAACCAATTAATTCATAAATGCTTTTTTGCGTTTTTACCAAAGTCGAAGAAGAAACAGCAACTCTACCAAAAAAATGCTACCTACGGAAAAGCCCACTCTCTATGATAAATAATGCTTCTTTGTGTAGATCTATCTAAAAACACATAAATTTTGATTGGAGAGCTTTTTCCACGTGGCACTTTAAAAATAAACCAGAATAACAATAAAATATATTAATTCCGACCTATTCAGGTTCGGTTAAGGTAAACATTTATTTCGAAATCAAGAAAAGGACGAATAAATTTCATTTTTCTGCCACCCACCCGCACAGACAGGGCCGAAAAACCTATTGAAGTAGAAAAATTTATTACGATTTTGTCACTCCAAGGATCTCTTTTCTTTCTGCTGTTATAATTGTTCACTAAGGGAAACACAAAAGTGAAAATAACAATGTTACAAAGGATTACTGTGATGTCCGTCTGAATCCATTGAAATTCGTTCCTTTTGTTTTTTAGGTCTTTTAGGTCTTTTATTCCATTTCGTTCATTTTTTCCTCCTTTTTCATATATAATGACATTTAATTTAAGAAATCGTGACCCATGCAGCTCTCCTTCCATTTTCGGGGCCTATTTAAATGTGGCGGACCGATCCTTATTTGCATATTTCGTAATAGTAGGCTCATAAATTTTCCTTTAGATATCATATTACAGGACATTGTTTGGGTCATTCGCAAGGAAAGTTTTTGACTTGATATCGGTAGAGAAGCAATTTTCTCAAGTTTCTGGAAGATAACCAAAGCTGTTACTTAATTTGCATGAATATCTTACTAATTTGGCAATTTTGGTAACAAATAGCCCTCAGGCCAAAATAAACGGAGGGACTGTGCTGCAAGTTTCTGTTTTCGTTTGTATTTTGATGAGAATTTTTTTTAAGAAGAAATCCTCCAATTGGTCGGTGGCACGAGGGAGGCGAAGCGTCAGAGAGTCCTTAAAAGTCAAATTGTTATATAGGAGTGAATTTGATAGATTGTCGGATAATTTGTCAGATGTTCCGGCCTTGATGAAAATCTAATTTCCTACTTAAATTTATTGATCGAAGATTTCTATACAATTAGATTTTCGCATTTATTTGCAATATTCGAGTTAATGCTGCGAAAGTAATGGGATGGAAAAATAAATTATAGATATTTGCGTTAACAACAATCAATAACTTTTCGCATTGAAGTTTTTCAATTATTTTTCTGTGAATTATTGGTGGCCATTATGTAAATTAATCAATAAAAAATTTGTTATAAGTGAAAAACTCCTATAATAGATTCTATTTTAATGGGTTTTTATAGACCCTTGGTTTGTGGCCAGTTTAGATATTTTTCTAACAACATTTATTCTTTGGTGAAAAATGTTCTTATCATAATTGAAGGCAGCTCGTAACTTTTTATTTTAATACGCGTTAGTCTTTTTGACCAAAAATTGTTTCAAATACAAACACAAGAATGGTATAGGTCGTATACTAGATCGCAAGTGTATAAAACAATCAGCCTATACCAGGGGTGGCCAACAAGTCGATCGCGATCGATCGCAAAGCCAACTTTGGTCTGACGTGTTACAATTGTAACTGCACGCAATGCGTGATTGTAACGCGTTATGCATGCAGTTATGAGCACACGAACCGGCAGTTTTTTTAGATCCTCCTGGATGAAAACGTTTTTTTTGCATATCTGCTAAAGCTGCTCTAGGCTTTTGATCCCGTTCATTTTATTTTTGATTTCCTTTACAAATTCACATGCTTTGACTTTTTCCGGCGTGCTCGTATGTCTGGCTTAATTGCTGTTCGCGTGCGGTGCGTGCAACGATAGATATTAATAGAAGTGCCTACATTCAAATGCGATCTGTCATACAGGTGCTTGAACGGAACGTACTCAACTTTCAAATATTGCCGCGTTCCCATATTCGATATAGCATAATATTCCCAAACACAAAGAGCACACACCATATGCACTCGTCGCCTATATTTTTTTTGTTATAGGTGGGTGAAAGATGAGACAGAACGCAACTATCTGTTAGAAAAAACTTGCAGGATACGGCGAATCGGCCGCAAGCACCGCACGCCAGCATGCATCTGTTTCCATCTTAACAGTACTAATGGCAAGACTGCGTATCAGTATTGTGTTTGGTAGCACATGATCGCTGCCTTTAGAGCTCTGTGGACAGTTTCAATCATTCCAGTCGCTTACTACTATAAGATTCGAATATAGTACTTGTAAGCAGGTACTTCGGCGCTTGTGCCTGGAAACCAAAAACGGTTTATAATGGGAATTTATTTTAACTATGCAATAACGTGTATAATATAAAATCATCTGGTAAAAGCAATTCAATAAGTAAATCCATTAAAAACCAAATTTGGTTCCCACGCACAAGTCTCGGCATACCTACTCTTGTAGATTACAGCTAGAACTGCGGCCTGGAAAACAAGAACATGTTTGTTTGTCGATTTGAAATATATGATCATTTTATCGAAAATCCTTGTTTGGCGCCACTCTTAGAATATTAAGGGCCCAATACACGAGCGCTCCATCCGATAACGCCACGCCAAAGCAACAACAATTTGTATGCATTCGAAATTTCGAGTGTTTTACTTCTTGATGCATCGCCAGAGGTTTTCAGTGGTTGTGGGCTTCCGAGGAAAAAAACCTAAAGGTGTTGCAAACCCATCCTTGCGATGACGTGAAGAGTTTGGTGGATTCTTTGTCTTTTAAGCTCCATTTACCCTGAAACAAATCTCTGAAAGTAGGTTCCCTTTTATCGGGTTCTACATGCGATGGATTTTGGCTAAAATATGTTATAATTGGGCTTTAAAAATTTCAAGGACTTCAACGAATATTGTTACCTATACACAACATATATATTTGTTGTGTGACTATCTACTGCATTCGCAGATCAGATTGTGGCTTTGGTAGTATACTATTTTAAGTGTGGGATCGCATTTCCGTAACCCCGTAATTTCCGTAAGGTGGTGAACGCCATCGCCTCGAACTTGAACGGGACATTTTAGACAGAAGCGTAGCCTAGCCTGATTCTGAGTTCTGAAACGCCTCAAGTCAGTTCTGGCGCAATAAATATTGAGTCTGTTTAATTTTGGGTTAAGTAATCCACTAGGGTAGAAATTCCTGAAATCGATCACCAAAAATTTGAAATATTCAAACCAATTTGAAAACTAGTTCATTTGAAAGATTGGTTTGAATTGTGTAAATTCAGCAAATATCATGAAAAAATATTAATAATTAACAAAGTTATAAATATTTGAAATTTTGTGTAATTTTTTTTTCAAAATTCAATATCTCCGAGCGTAATTGACCGATTTTGAAAAAAATTAGTGCGATTGAAAGAGAATGAAATGAATTTTTCTAATGCTTGGTAAAAAACGAAAAAAAGTTATTTTTTTATAACTTTTACATAAAAAGTTAAATTAAAAATTAAAAAAAGTGAGAAAGGCAATAAGTGATAGTGATCTTATAAAAAACATCTGAAAGAGCATTTAATAAAGCTTCCATAGCCGTTGAGAAATTGTCAGGCACGCTATTAGTTTTCAAATTACAGCCATTTGTTTATAATAGTACACGCGCTCGGCGCGCCAACGGCGAATCCGCGGGTTGCCTGAACCTCAGCGCGTACAAACTCTTACTTGTTTGGTGAAAAGTAACAATTAAAAAAATAACAACATATGACATCACGTATTATTATTATTATAATTATTATTACAATACAATATACACAATGTATCGAAAATATTGAATTATGCTGACATAACTGCCGTCTCGAAATTTTTAGCTCTAGAAAATTCTCTACAGATCATCGATTTCAAATTGTGCGGTATGAACGAATGAAATTTCCGAGTATACAATGCGATGTGCGTTTTCAAACCTCTTTGCAGCATGTGTTTTTATTAAATGTTTATACTTACGAAAAACATAATATTCGATAAATAATTCAAAAATGACACCATACAAATACACTTCAGCTGAAAGCACGTGCCCAGCGGGAAATGGGATCATATAGCCTGATCCAAATCAGTTGAGGTTTTCTTCGCGCATGTGGGGAAATGAAAATTGCACACAAATAAACATTGCGCACGTCGGGATAAGACATGCGCTTATGTATTTTCCCATTTCCCCTTCGAAATCTGTTGTTATTCTCACTTTTCTGTTGTTATTCTCTCTGCGCATGGAAAATGTGATTTTTGAGAAACCTCATCTCTTTTGGATCGGGCTCTACCAAGAAGCATGCCTTTTTTGGTAGCCTTTTTTGGAAGGCGAGAATTCCTTCCTTTTCGCATTCCGCTCCATATCTTTTTTGTGCAGCCGCTCACTCAGAGAAAGCACTAAAGGAAGGAACTAATAGCGTGCCTGAAAATTTCTCAACGGCTATGGAAGCTTTATTAAATGCTCTTTCAGATGTTTTTTATAAGATCACTATCACTTATTGCCTTTCTCACTTTTTTTAATTTTTAATTTAACTTTTTATGTAAAAGTTATAAAAAAATAACTTTTTTTCGTATTTTACCAAGCATTAGAAAAATTCATTTCATTCTCTTTCAATCGCTCTAATTTTTTTCAAAATCGGTCAATTACGCTCGGAGATATTGAATTTTGAAAAAAAAATTACACAAAATTTCAAATATTTATAACTTTGTTAATTATTAATATTTTTTCATGATATTTGCTGAATTTACACAATTCAAACCAATCTTTCAAATGAACTAGTTTTCAAATTGGTTTGAATATTTCAAATTTTTGGTGATCGATTTCAGGAATTTCTACCCACTATTTAGTTGCCTTAATCTCTGATATGTAGATCAAGGAGCAGATCGAGAATTACGTCCATTGCTTCAGTGGGGGTTGTAGAACGTGCCCCATTTACTCTCATTCCAACAAATGTCACTTCAAATCCCATCTCTTGCCGAAGGTCTGCTTACTGTCATAAAAAGCCATCCTCGGATTATTTGCCCTCTCTTCGATGTTGAGCCAAAAATAAGACCCAAACGCTTACCTGATCGGAAGTGGATTGGAGTTCAATCATTAATTGTAGGTTTTGTTTGTGTGGCAAATCTTAGGTCAGGAACCATTCTTTATATTATCAGTTATTGGTGACACTATGGGGCTATGTCTAGTAGTAAGCTTAGCACGGGGGATAGAATAGGTTTAGGGCGATGAGGAGCAGAGAGGATGTTGAAGGAGATGGCGCCTGCGTTTGATCTCTTGGATACTGTCGGCGTTCGGAGATACTGACTATGAAAGATTGTTTTACAGACGCGTTGTTCTATTTATGGATGAATTCCTTGCTTAGCGGACGGATCTGATAGACTGAAATTAGGAGTTTTTGTTCTATTTGCTTAAATCATCAATCTTTACTTTTGCGGGTTAACCCACTGAGGTTGCATTACTCGCTAATATTTCCAAGAGTTATCTTCGCAATTGCTACTGATTGCATTTCGTCCGCATAGGCGCTTAACTATGCCCTGTCGTTCTCTAATATATCATAAGCCATAACAGCGGTGGGAGGACTTCTGCCTGTGATGTTCAAGTGATCGTCGTCTTTACCACTTTGCTGTTGCCTAAGCTGTTGCAGTTGATTCTAGTTTCCAGGACTGGGGATCCACGGACTATATCCCATTGCAGATCCCGAATTCCGCCAGGGGTATCTAGATAATTTTGGTGCTGACGTTCTAATCTAATTGCTCCTTTAATCCCTCATGGGACATAGGGCGGAAACAGTTGCCCTCCAGCGGACTCTGTTTTGCGCGACAGCTCTCAGCTCTGACCAGGATCTCCCGGTTGTTGCGGCCTCTGCTAATAGGGTTCTCCTCCACGTTGTTCTAGGTCTTCCGACTCGACGGGTTCCTTGCGGATTCCAGTCGAGGGCCTGTTTGGCTAGATTCTCGTTTTCGCGTCGCAAGGTGTGGCCAATCCAATTCCATTTCCTTCGCCTGATTTGGTCGTCTATCCTTTCTTGGCCGGCACGGCGCCATAGTTCTTCATTTGAAATTCTATCTTGCCAGCGGATTTTTAGGATACGACGTAGGCATCTGTTGATGAAAACTTGTAGGCGCCCTGTGATGAATTGGGTGACTTTCCATGTTTCGCAACCGTACAAAAGAACTGCCTTAACGTTGGAGTTGAACAGCCGCAATTTGGTGTTAATTGAGATCTCCGTCGATCTCCATATGTGAAACAGGCATGCATATGCGCTTCTTGCTTTATTTATTCTGGAACTGACGTCTTCTTCTGTACCGCCGTTTTCGGTAATAATACTACCGAGGTAACAGAATTTATCTACCAGTTCCACGTCACGGTTATTTAGCGCTGTTGGTTCAAGGGTGTTTGCATTTATCCGCATTTCTTTGGTTTTAGTCGGATTTAACCTTAAGCCTGCTGAACTACTTTCTGTTGCCAAATTATTTAACATGTTTCTGAGGTCCTGGTGTCTGTGGGCCAGCAAACAGATATCATCCGCGTAGTCGAGGTCCTTAAGGCGGTCTAACAATCCCCATTGTATGCCACCTGTTCTAGTATCTAGAGCGCTGACAAGGATGTCGTTTATTACTATAAGAAATAGTAATGGCGAAAGTAGGCATCCTTGCCGTACTCCTGAGCTCACTTCAAAGCTGTCGGAGAGTTTTCCATTGTGAAGAACTCTGCATTTGGAATTGTTGTATAGAGCTTTTATCAATTCTATTATTTTATCCGGCAGTCCACGTTGCCGAAGAGCTCGCCATATAAAGCTCCTATTAACCGAGTCGAACGCTTTCTCATAGTCTACGAAAGCAAGGTAAAGGGGGGATCGGAATTCAGTAGACTGCTCCACTATGATTCTCAAGGTGTTAATGTGGCTGACGTTATTGCAAGCGAATTCTATGCCCATTTGGACTAGTCCGGGAGGTAGCGTTACAAGTGACCTGATCATTTCATCCCGTTTAATTAATTTGGAAATTATTCCTTTTGGGTAGTAAGTTTATGGGCTAAGTGTCAGTTGCGTTGGTAGTGGTGGGGCTGGTTATGACAAATCGCGCAATCAATCCCCCATCACGATTCTGGAGGCTGTCTCTTGTTTCAATTATTAGCCTTATCTAAACTGTCTTTTAGAAAAAATAAAGCGACCTGAAATGATCATCGAAAATGTAACGCTGCCTCCTGGACTAATTTGCTACACCATCGACCCTCTGAGCAATCGTAAAAATTTAACAGGCCTGACAAAACTTTATAGTGATTGTTTCAATGAAATAAATGGTTCTCTGCCTCCACGGCATTGTTATAGGCGCAAGACCAGATTTCCCACTCAGCTTATTGCCTTGTATCCCCAATTTCTCAGAATGGACAAACTTCGTTTTTCATCCGCAGTGTTAGCTACAGCAGCGATAGTCAGTGCACAGCAAGACAGCAAAGTTGTTAGATATCGTATCTCGTGTTGGGATACATTTTTGCAATCCCACGGCTGCCACCATTTTTTTTTTTCGTATGAGCGATTGCTTGAAAGAACTGGAATTGGTTGTCTAAAATTGAAGCTCAGAGTAATAAAAATTCAACAAAAAATAGGCGCTCGATTATGACGACAAGCAGTATAAATTTTAAGAACAGTTTGCGTGCTATGTTCACCATATTTGTAGTCAGCTTTCATTATTTGAATGCGTTTTGCAAGTTTGAATCGATCTATATCTGAAAACCTCCAAGATTTTACTTGTCAATCGTCTTCGGAATGGCACCTCTTGTTGAAACACCCTTTATATTATATATTTCACTTTATCCAGTACGTAACGACTTATTAATGTAAGAATAAACTCATCCAGAATTTTTCTATAAACAAATTGTTATCAAATAATAATTTCATCGAAAATTATAACTTATTAATGAGTTCTTAATTACTTATTTCTTATTTTATTTAAAAAGATATGTATCCTTAATACCGCCCAAAAAATTATAAATATATAAAAAAAGAGCCCGAACCCTTTCACAACCATCAAAATACGAAGAAGAAAGTTCATTCCGAATTCACCAGGTATAAACGAAAAAAGGTCATTAAAAAACTCAATAAATTAAGTTTAAGAAGAACATCAAAAACTCAATTCAAAACCCAATTTAAAAGGTGAAAGTAACAAAAACAGACTTTTTTAATTCAAAATGAGCCTTCTCCAGAAAAAGATGACATTTTCTCCTGTGTAACTTTTTTTTCCACGGGGTAACAAAATGAATGGAGTTCTTCCAAGGCAACAACAAAAAAAAATAATTTATACATACGAATTCAAATGTACGTGATCAAATTTTGTGCAAAGGACATGAATTCTTTTTTTTTTGTTTTTTTTTTTATTTTATTCCAGGAAATCATATTAATGCTTCTATAGCGAGGAATTCGGTACTTTCTTATCTTCTTATAACATGAATACAAAATAATACAAGCCGCAGAGTCTGAGGTCCTTGGGTCCTTTGAGAAACGGATTTCACTCCCGCATTGGAATTCCATCCTGTTATATTTCATACAAAAATTAATATTCAGAGGCTGTGTAACTCTGCGAGCAGCTTATTGTTCCTATTTTAACTAAGTTTGCGAAAGTAAATTTATTAAATTTGAATTTTAATCGTTTATCCCCTCTCTTGCTGCTGTTATTGGGCTCCCTTTAGAATTGACGCACAGATTTCGGCAAGCTTCACCTTGGCAAAGGGTAAAGTTTCAAGTTCAGGTAAATTACTTGATGGTAATGGGCAAAATAAATTAGAATTTGCCATGAATGATTTATTTATTTCCTTTGGAAATAATTTTCCTGCGGTGATTTTATCTTTCACAAGTATGAATTTTGATATGAGTTTTAGAAGAGTTTTTAGAGTGTAACCGAAAATGTTGTGGGATAAGACCACGTAGCTGCTTTGAGTATCATTTTTGTTTTATTCAAGCAAATATGTTTCCACTTTCTCTCTATAATATTGAAGTAACGTATTACAAACATCTGCAACCGATACCTGATACTGTTTCGCTTGTATCGGATTAACCTAGCGAAGCTATGAGGCTGAACATAACCCGGTATACAGCAAATATGTAAATACAAGAAAATATCATGTGTATACAGGAAAGGATTTTCGCTTATATCTTTGAAATTCAAAGGGACTTGTGTGGAAGCAACCTATAGAATGACATACGAGCTTACCTAGTCCACACACTAAGGTTAGGCACCGATTTTTTTTCGCTGCAGAGAAAAAATTCAACATATCAAAAATTACAACAGATTTAACGGAACGACCTGCCTTAGATAAAAACGAGGAGCTGTAGAGGTGAAAAAAAGTATATATAAGGAATAAAACGGGCAGTGATAGAGCTAAGTTTGAAAATCTGGCTCAATCAAGCGAATTAGGTCATGTGCGAAAAGTTATAAGAATACGTAAGAAATAAAAGAACGAATACAGGCAACTACTGATTTCTGCAGGGATAAACTAGTTAATATAACCACAGGGTAAGGAATTATCCTTCGAAACTGACGAGACCACTGAAAATAACAAGTCGAAAGCACCGCAACCATCATTTGGAATTTACCTCCGATTTGTAGGTCAAAGCACTTGAACCGATTTATTAGTTTACGAAGTTATTTGGCGTTCCACTTGACCGTTCGAACATGTTGCGTCGATATCCGCTATTACAGGAAAGTGATGAAGGATATGAAAAACAGACATCCTCTTTGAAACTTTGCAGGTGGGGTCCTCCGCCCTTTTGTTACTTCGTACTTACATTTAGTAAGCAGTAACCGGCAATGAAACCAGCCATTTTTTCCCATGTACACCAATTCACCAATACACAGCGGGAGAGCATAGTTGTTAGGTATCATATCTCGTGTTGGGATACATTTTTGCAATCCCACCGCTGCCACCAATTTTTTTACCGTGCGATCTGTATGAGCGATTACTGGAAAAAAACTGGGAGTACTTGCCTAAAACGAAGCTCGAAGTAATAAGAATTCAACAAAAACGTAAAAATGCACATTTATTGTCACACACAACTGAGACCAAACGTTCAAAAATATAAAATTATTTTAATGTGAATGCAGAAATACCACAAACCTTAGTATTATAACGTTTAGAAATTTCTTTTATACTATATTATTTATACAGCACAACTCATAAATTTCATTTGTCCGTTTCAATATTTACCAAATTCCATAATATCAACATGCATTATTAAATTTTACCTTTGTTCACTCAAAATCAGATTCCGGGAATCTTTGTTCCAAATTAATTATAACAAGCCTCTATCAAATTCTCTTCAAATATTTCATGTCATGTTTAATTCCATATTGTTTTGAAAAATATTGTCCATACTGTCAAAACAAACGCTACCGATAACATGATACACCTACCTGATGGGTTTTATCATCAAAGTCTCAGTAATTTCAAATATTCATTCACCCGAATTCTTTCAAATACTTTTGTTCCATAAATTTGATGGAATTGAGAAATCAATTCAGCAACCGAAGTTGATTAATTTAGTTGTCTTAACCATTCTTCTCGGTCATTAATTATTAATCCAAGGGAAAGAACTTGGACATCGATTTATTGTAACCCGTAGTAATTCATCTATTTCGGATGTATATACGATTTTTTTCGCATTAAGAATGCAGGTATATATGAGTATATGCGGGGATAAAAATCGTAGGTGTATCCTTTTCCTTTTGGATATAGGGTTTCGTATTGAGGTAGTATATTAAGAGAATTTGGGAATTTTGTGGATAGGTATTTAAGTTGAACCATCATCATGCACGATACTAAGAACAATAGGAAACATGAGCTTAATACTGCTTTCTATGTGAAAAATTATGGGAGTCAAAATTGAAATTATGGGGCGAACATGAAATCCTAAACGATATAATTTTATTCCAAAAATGATGGTTTATCTAATTTTAAAGCATAGTCTGAAAAACACTTATATGAGACACTTATCACAGCGAAGTTTTGATTTCTTGTCATAAAACTACATATAAGAAAGTATTGTTGCTGAAGGTGTGTTTGAAGTTGCTCAAAAATATAAGTAACTTATTTATTGGCTTTGCAGAGTTTTTGTATCTCTTAAAATATATAATTGAAGGTCACGTGCTGAGACAATAAAATTGCCATTGATGAAAACGTAAAGGTAAATAGACAAAGCTTAGTTGGACACGTGATTAAGAGTGAAGGACACCATATGGTCAAAAAGGCGCTACAAATACAGAAGAGAAAAAGAGGAACTGGTAAGAAAGCAATAACAAATAAGATTCTATAGTTTACAACTCGAATTTGCTTAAGTTTGCGCTCTTTTTATTATCTATGGAAATAGTACCCAGCCTACTAGCCCGGGGAAATTAGCATTTTAAGGAGACAAAATTCTAAAATGGCTGAAAAATGGTCCACTGCTTACTTGGGACTTTGTAAGAAAACAATTTCGGAATCAGAAAAAAAACATGGCCGCCGGAGATATCACTTTTTGGCAAAAAAATCACTCAAAAACTGATTTTTTCGAAAAAAAATTTTGATCAGTCAATACGAAACGTTATCGCCTACCAAAAACCTCCTTGTCTTTTTTTCGAAAACCTAGGGGTTAAGACAACCGATTTCCATCCCTGAGATCCTTGGTTCGATTCCACGCAGCGCAATAGACCTTCACCTTTTCACTTTTCTTAGCTTGATAACATTCCTCCTTTCTTGTCGTCCCTCGTTTCAATAATTCCTGCTCTTTCTCCGGGCATCGCCTATAAGCGCAGTAAGCGAGAAAAACATCTCCTGTTCGATTATTGAAAAGTCTGCGTTCTACGGAATCAAAACCGGCGCGGGGGGGGGGGGAGAATAAAACCTCGTGTTGGCAGTTCTTACATTATTTTCTTTGATGTACGATGGCGGCCGGGGCGCAAAGTAGAGTTCGCTGGGGGCAACTGTTTCCAACCTGACGATAAGAAGAAGAAGAAGAAGAAATTCATACGGGTAGCCCTTTTGAACAAACCGTAAGGCTGGTCGCACACTGCAGCCGATTCGGCCGAATTTTTTACGGCCGTAATCGGCCGAATTTTTCAATTAATTATTTTCGTATTCTCATTCGCACATTACACCAGTTTTTCGGCCGTTGGCGCCCGTATTTTTTGTCCGATCGAATTTGAAGTTTATAATGGAAGTGCGCTCCCATAGAAATGTTTATTAATCCTCCTTTTATTTTATTTAGGATATATTTATATGTGTGACCATTTAAAATGAAACAACTAGCATTTAAGATGGGAACTAACCCAAAGTTCGGCCGAATTTAAAGTTGAAATTCGGTTCAATACGGCCGTAAAAAATTCGGCCAAATACGGCCGTAAAAAATTCGGCCGAAACGGCTGCAGTGTGCGACCAGCCTAATGGAATCTAAGTTTCAGCAGAAATCCATATGTTTGGCCAATAATAAGAGTGATGTGGTCGCAGCAGGTTATAGTGCTATTCAGAACAACTCCCGGATATTTTATTTTACTTTATCAACGGAAATGTAAGGGATTTCATTTAAAGCGATTAAAGTGATATGGAAGAGTAGTCAGCACAAATCTTGTTCAAAAGATAATGTGTTTGGCCTTTTGGCGTAGAAATATAAAGTTGCCCATCATCAGTGGCTATGAATGTTTTGTACCATCAAAGGCTTTTGTAAAAATTCTGAATAATAATGGTGTAAGAATGGAACCTTAAGGAACGCCTGCGTTAAGTAGAATTGTTGAACTAAATGTACCTAGTTTAACTAATTGAGAGCGGTAAGTTGAAAAGTTGAGCAAAAGTTTAAAAGCAGTTAAAGAAGAACGGTGTTGTGAAGAGAGTTTTTGCAGAAGCTGGATGTGAATGATAGGTACTATCAAACATTTTTGGGAAGTCAATAAGTAATAAGGAGAGCAGGTTCGCTCTCGCTTCCTTTGCTAGGAATCGAAGAATACTAATAGGTCGAAAAGACTAACAGGAGAAGAGCATTTGAACTTGAAACTGAAACCAGAGCGCGGCAGATAGTATACTGTACCCCATGATACACTTAGAGGTGATGTAGAATAAGGTGGAGGACGGTTATCCACGGAAGATTTGACCCGCAGGCATCCAACAGGAGGGAGAAAAACTAAACCGCAAAAAGTTTGTCGATTCGGTTTCTCTTGATTCATGATAGCTAGATGACCTGCCACTCTAAGTCTACCTAGCTTCGTGTTACCTCGATTTCGTCATTATAGAGTCTCCGGAATCGTCATATGGCCGACCATTAAGTCTCCGACGGTCTTTTCCTCTCGAAGAAGCCTAAAAAGTCCACTTCCACTTATTGGATCCATATGTCCTTCTTCTTTAATGGCTCTAAAACTGGGATTCAATGCAGGTCACAAGCAATTGTTCTCTCCACCGGTTCCGATTCTAAGCCGATGTCATCCAGTTTGACATTCCTAAGCTCTGTGCGTCCTGGGTTACGCCATTCTTCCAGCGGAGGTCCATATGCTACTGTTGTCGTCTGCTTTTATTGATACAAGTTAGGTGAAGAATATATTCTTTTTCTTCGATGGCCCTAGAGTCCAATTCAATCCTTGGCTTCCATCAGCTTCTTCCTGCTGACGCGCTCTCTGCTCCCCCGCTTGCCTCCAGTTTCTTGTGTTGAGCAGTTTTGCTGCATCAGCCTTAACATCGTCTTCCCACATAAACTGGTGTATTCCCTTCTGGTAGTAAATACGAAGCTTTTTTCTGTATCCTTGAGTCATCCATTCTTCGAACATAACCGGACCAACGTAAACGCAGTAGTTTGGCATGTGTTGATAGTTTACAAATTTTGCGTAGTCAGTCAATTCGTGATTATAGCAAATTTTTCATTTATTTCCTTCATTTACTGGGCCGTATATCCTTCGGAGAACTTTCCTCTCAAATGGTGAACAATAACACTAATTTAAATTCAAGTTCCTCTGCCATTGTGGAACCAATGTTAGATCAAACTTTGTTTCGATTTTATTTTATAAATGTACAGTACAGCTCCAGTATTCATATTGCATACTAAATCTGGCATATAATTATTTATGTTCTTCCAATGATGTCTCTATCGGCTGTGTAAGCCAGAAATTTGGTGGGGGTGGTAAGTATTGTGGAGACGAGCTCAACTTTCTCTTCGTCTGAGTCGATTTTTTATATTTTTTTGTCCAGATAATGTTCCGGCTATTTCTATTTGGCTTGTTATATTGGTTATTGTCAACCTATATAATCGTGTCAGTATATTCGAAATGACAAATTATTTCATGGTTTAATGGGCTTACTACTCAACTTTAGCCTTTCACATTAAAATATTATATCCCGTCTGTATTGTCATAGTCAGCCTGTTTATGTATATTTGGGCTTTGCAATTTTAGCAATGCAAATCCAAATGTTTGATAGGTTTTTAGAAATGAAATACTCTAGTGTTTTTTTTCTGAACGGTAAAGTGTTTAATTGTAGGAAGCGTTTTTTTTCCAAAACAGAAGAAGTGGTAAAATCTAAGCACAAACGTATTCATCAACACTTAAAGTGTTTAACAGAAATTGAACACTTAAAGTGTTTACTAAATAATTCTTACCTAACCCCAATTCTAAATTATGACCAATCATAAGTCATAAGGTTTTGAGACTCGTGCTTGTCATTGAAAGCTTGAGACACTATTTTTGATACTTTCGGCTGTTTTGGTATTCTAAGCACACAGTCACAAGAAAATGTAAAAAAAATTCATCTCTAATGGTGAATTTGTATTCGTATAATGAGATACAGCAAAGTCTGGGCGACCAAGTAGCAAAAATACGCCAGAAAAATATTGATGCAGTAAGGGAGAGTGTATGTGGGCGTCCGAGCACCTCCCATCGAAGCTGGCTGGGTGTCGAGTCTGAGCGAAATTTTGAAAAAGCTACAAACGCGCTCTTTATACTCTTGTGTGACCTGCTATGTATACAGTCGTAATTTTGAGGGTTGTTGAGACTGCTTGTGGATTGTCAAAATTGCGAGACCAAAATTAGAATACCAATTTGTCTCAACTTGATACTCACCCCACACTTGATATTGCGTTATGACTTATGACTGGGTGTAAGTACAGAGTAGAGAGTATAACGCATATTCATCCTTTAAACATTTGGGATAGTAAACACTTAGTTATGATAAACACTTATGGAGAAATAAACACTTTAAACGTTTTATGATATTAATTCATTCCATTACGAAAAGAAGCTACGTATAAAATTATTCGTGACTCATATTTCAAGCAAGTATGTTGGAGGGCTGAAAAGGTCAAGCAGCATCTGACTTGGTTAGTACTTAGTGGGGGACCACTTGGAAAAACGAAACTCACGTTGGAAGGACGGAAACGCAATTACAAAAATAAAGAGCTTTTCGACACCACAGCTTTTACATATCCACAGGACTACAGGAGGATTCACAAAGTTTTTGTTCTACCTTAAACACGCGTAAACGTTTGTATTACTCTAATTAAACTCCGCTTAGAAACTAAACACAGTGAGTTTGCAGTGAGATCTTGCCCAGCTAAGCTACGGTGGCTTTAGAGACGGTTACGGTGGTTAATTATTTTTATTCCAAATGTCATCACAACCCAAGTGGGTCTTAGCCTCCTCAATTTTCGCCTTCCAAGGTCCGCGGTCCCTTGCGACTTCTCTTCAGTTTCTTGCTGGGAAACATCTTACGTTGTCCCACCAGCGTGTTTGCAGCTGTTTAGCGATTTGGAATATATGGTCACTAGTATTTGGCTGGATTCAAGATAACGAGATATTTAGAAGAGTTGTTGGTGTCACTATTTTTTGGCATGGGTTGAGAGCATGACGTATTTTCTAAAAGGTAGAATAAACTCCCGAGATGTATGACAAAACAAAAACTTTGCGTTTGTCCAAATGTGAAGTGCATTTCTTAAGATAGCGTAGAATGTCTTATGTAAAGTATTCAACAGTGTTAATGCGGTATAACAGTGTTAGCGCGGTTTAAGTAACTGCACAGGAAACAGGGTGCCTCTTTTCCCATTGTCTGCAGCTGCATTATTTTCTCATAGAAGGTCGTCCAATTCAAAATTATTAGTTAATCATTATATAATTTTAATCATATTTTAATTGAAATTTCCATTGAATAATACCCAAATTAATTCAATTTATTTTCAACGAATTCTACGAAGTTTAACTATTCAAAATATTCTATAAAATTAAGCACAGATATCGTGGCACTCTTTTTGGAACTTACTTAAAACTTTTTCCTAATAAAATACGAATTTCTATTTTTCGAAAACTTTTACCAACCTTATTTCGTGTTTAATTTTATACCTGTCGTCAAACTTTTAGCATGAAATGTTGCCTGCAAGAGACGACTATGCCTGTTCGTCCTTTTATATAATAGTTCTATTTAACTAACAGCATCGGTCCACAAACTTGTCCTGCATTCTCTAATTGACTAATTCCTGTTTTCTAAGCAGGCTCATAATGTATTGTAGTGTGTCCTCCATTTCTGGCAGTAGTGCTTCAGCATCAGCATCAGTATCAACTTGGTCGGTCCATTTCCACAGACAGAGGGATCAGCATCATCAGGAAACTCTCGATAGTTCCCGCAGAAACAGTAAAAGTTTTGTTCTGAACGAAACAAGTTGGCCCGCTCCTTGGATGGGGCATTGCCATATCCTGACAAAGGACTTTCACTAATCAAAAACTTGTCTTTTTATCAAAGTTTCATTGTAAAGGAGATGATGATGATGATGAGCATATAATCGGCAAGGGCTCGGGTCTTTATTAAGACAGAAAAAATAATTGAGGCTCAAAGATGCGAAATTAATGATGTGAAGGAAGCTTAACATTTGCTTAAGAGTGAGATTAATGACCATAGAAAACGCTTCGGGTCAAGATTTTGCTCCGTTTTCCTTCATTTTTTTTTCTTGATTAAAGTAGAGTCCTTCAGCAAATAATGCATAAAGCATAAAAGAGGGTATTTCCAGGATACTGATGAAAACGTAGACGCCTGTAATAAGAAGCATTTGGGATTCACCATTTTTCCCTGGTGCTAGTATGTCTGAATGTTTTCTTTTTCCTTTCATATTTTTTTTCTTCTTAGTTGTATTCCTTTAACTGAACAAGAAAAGCAAAAAAAAGAGAACAGAAGCAGAAGGTTTTGATTTTTTTAGGTCAGAGATGAGTGACTTTTATGTTATTAGTTCTTTTCTCGCTAGAATGAGAAAAAAACGTCATAATGAAATATTCAACAGAATTAACTAAAGCATAAAGCGACTAAAATGAGTTTTTCGAGATTTCTCTAGGATGAGACGACGACTTGAGTGGTTTCGTCTTTCGTTTCCATCTATTGACTTAATCTGGAAGGATTTAAGACAAAAATAGTATAATTTTGTAATAAGGCCGGTTTAAGTGATAGTTATAAAGAATGTAATTGGTTTTGACGCATAATGCCTTTTGGGGATGCTGAAATATTATGCAAATTCTTGGACATAATTTAGAATTTACGAGATATTATTCTATTAATGTTTGCAATGACATGAAATGAAAAGGAAATACTATTACTGGCTGAATTTTGTTTGTTTGATTAATATGATAGCAAATAATTCGTCGTTTTATTTGCGACCTTGTATCGTGGTTTTTTTGAAATTGGGAGCAATTAAACCAGCGCACGAAACCATATCCACACCCCTCCAAATTGAAGACAAACGAGATTACACTGTAAAAAAAATATGTAAATTCACAGTGCAAATGTACAATAAAATTACAAATCGCGATATGAAATACTAATTTACTACACAATTGTTGTAATTTTACTATAAGTTTTGTAATTTCACATAAAGAAATTGAGAATCTCCAATACTGCATGACGTAAATGTTGATTACATGAATGAGACCTATATTTTACACAATGTTGTGTATTTTTCTAAATCGTTTCTGTAGGAAAATTACAATATTTCTTAGTATATTTATCAATGTTACGTACTAAAAAAATCTTTATACTTTATACACTTTATATTGTAATTTTACAGTAACAGGCGTAATTTTAGAACATAAATTTTCAGTAAAATTACAAATTGGTTATTGGAATGTAAGGTTTAAATTTTTCCTCTCATGAATATAATTCGCAGGTAACAATGGAATACTAAGCATATATACCCGATTGTTCTTAAGTTAAGGTCAGACCTTTACTTTGGTCAGGGTCTGGGCACGGGCAGTTCTTGTAACAGCCAAGAAACTTTTGATAATTTTTTATGCCTAAAGCCGATTCACCAATGAAGCATCAAGCTGCAAGCTTCAAGCTTCAAAAATTAGGTTAAAAGGGTGATTCACATTCACAGCTTCAAGCTGCAGTGCTCAAATAAAGAAAAACTCAGCTGAAGCTTGTAGTTTGAAGCTTGCAGCTTGAAGCTTGACGCTTTCATTGCGAATCGGTCCTTGCTATGCTATTTTTATGTATAGGGAGAGGGCCGAATCGGTCCTTGCTATGCTATTTTTATGTATAGGGAGAGGCATACACAAAAGTTTTGGAAATTTACAAAACTATGAAGTGAAAGCTCCAATACTGATTGTATTTTTACATCCCACAAATAATGTATATTTACTACACAGTTGGTAAAAATACATAAAGTAGAATTGGAATATTCCTAATAATATATATTACAAATTTACAAAACTGCTTGTGAATAAAACTTCCAGTATTTTTTTTGTAAAATTACCACAGAAATTTTTTACAGTGTATCCTGGAAATAATTGACATATGAAATACAATATCTCGGATTTCGAAATTTGGCACATGGGTAATTATGATTAATGTTAAAATCATGAATAAATGTTATCCTCGTTGATGTTTACGGCCCTTAATAATTTAATATTATTTTGGGTATGTACATGATCTCCGCGACTGGCTCAGATAAATCGCATTCTATTTAGAAAAGAAGGGAAATGAGTGCCGCATGTGGAATTGTTATTGATAATGTAAACGAGCCGGTTATTTGCGTTTTCAAACAAACGAAGTGACGTTCTTCGCTTGTGGAGACTTGAGACTCTCATTGCGCATGGAAACAGCGATTTTGAGTTTCCCTTATTTTATAGAACGGGATGTAATCACTTTTCAATTACCTTTTTAAGCATTCATCGCCTGATTTCGCCAATTATGATGAGATGGTGACCAATCTAAGTCCGTGGCATCATATGATCTCAAGGAGAGCACGCTATGTGATTCTGTTATCATAGTCCAGGGAATCTACGAATGACTCAATGATAAAGTCCTAAAGCGTACTATCGAGATGCAAAAAATTTGGTCGGGTAGAAGAAAAAATTCTAAGAAAGATAGCGTTTTTTGCAATTTTCCAGCTAGTGCACAACATAGCCTAAAAAAATCGGAAACAGTCGAAAAAAGGGTATTTCGCATTTATAAAAAAACAAAGCAATATACAAAAAAATGTTACATTAGAAAGTTATAGAGAATAAAAATACCTATCGAATGAAACTTGTTGGATACGATTTCGTTAGTTATTGCCCGAGGTTATCGCGAAATTTCATCGAAAATCGTTGTAAACCACCATTGCTGCGTAAAGAGCACTCCACCATTGTAAAAGCTTGCTTCTATGTAAAGTAAGAGCTTTCAAATCTACGCACGAAACCATCTGGCGGGAAAAATTTGGAACGCTACCAAAGGCAGTGAATTTTGAGGGCTGCCAATATACTCTTAGGGCATTTCTACCCGAGGGATCATGGTTCTGGGAGCACGAGCTCTTTTCCCTTGCCCAAAAAACGCTCATGCTTCCAGAACCATGGTCCCTCGTGTATGAACGGCCATAAGGGAGCAAAATTTGAGCTTGAAGAAACTGTATAGGACGAAGAAAATGGTGTTGGTGTCGTTAGCTTCCTCAGTAGACTGGCTATCGTTCAATTACGGAGGTTAAGCAGCATTGTATGTGGTTAGTAATTGAATGGGGGCTGCTTGGTAAAACTGCTGTCGATACTCGCGTTTGGAAAGACGAAAAGGCAATTGCAAAACGTAAAAGCTTTTCGACACTGGAGCTTATTCACATATCGCCAGGCCGCCATTAATTCTTTATTAAAAAGCTTTTTTCTACTGCTTCAGAAACTACCCTCTGCGGACATGCAATGATAAAAAAGATATAGAACTGGTATAGGAAGGGGAGCAATCCAAGATTTTTAAGGAGGGTTTTAGATTTATATTGCAGCACTCCATTTCCCGCTGGGCTTCTCGTCACATCTTCAACTAAAGCATTATCATTGTGATTGGACGGAAGAAGCTGCCAGATTTTAGATTCGATGTAACACAGATTTCGAATTTTGCAAATAAGCGTTGTAAAGTCATCAAATTATACCAAACTTGAATTTTATGTGGGATGACCTAGGTTGATGTTTATGATAAAATTACGATTAAGAATCAGCTTTATGTATATTGCACCTAAAGGGCAAGGCTTTTATTGGTATTTTTCTTCGGTTTGGACCGATGACATCAGTTGTTCGCAATACCATCTCTTGCTACTCCTTTAAAATTAAATTTAGAGCCAATACATTGCAGCCCACTCGAGTTTTTAAATACTAGATTACTGAAACCACCCCAAGGTACTGCACGAGCGATCCATCCACACAAACGGCCACACCTTATCGTCTGTTGGGAAACGAGCATGAAATTACAGCAGATTAAACGAAACGACCTGCCTTAAATAAAACCAAGGAGTTGCGTAGGTGAAAGAGGTGTACACAAGTCATAAAACGGCCAGCGGTAGAGCCAAGTTTGAAAATCTGTAAAACCAAGCGAAGTAGGTGATTTTCAAGTATATATAAGGAATCCCAAAACGAATCCTACTAAATTCTGCAGGAATAAACTAGTTAATGTACTCAGAGGGTAAGGAATTATCTTTCGAAGCTGACGAGATCACTGCAAATAACAAGTCCAAAAGTACCGCGACCATCATTTGGATTTTACTACGAGCCCTTTACCTCCGATTTGTAGGCCAAAGCACTTGAACCGATTAATCAGTTAACGAAGCAATTTGTCGCTCCGACTTGATCTTTGGAACATGTTGCGTCGAGATCCGCTATTGCGGGACAGTGATGAAGGATATGAAAAACAGATATCCTCTTCGAAACTTTGCAGGTGGAGTTCTCCGCCCTTTCGATACTTCGTAGACTGTAATTTAGTAAGTAATTACCGGCAATTAAATCGGCCACTTTTTCTCATGTACACCAATTCCCCAGGACACAGGGAGACAGCATAGTTGTTACGTATCATATCTAGTGCTGGGATCCATTTTTGCAATCCCACCGCTGCCACCAGTTTTTTCTACTATGCGATCTGTATAAACGAGCGATCCATCCATCCAAATGGAACCGGGCCAACACCTTATCGTCTGTGGCGAAACTCCAATGAACTCGTGGCCTAGAGCTACAGGATTTACTATGTACAATCACTCATATGGAAGGCCGCACGCTGCTGATTTTCATGTCGGGCCAATGGACTCCCGACATAATTAGGCGCTCGTATATGGCGGCCTTAAACAGATTCAACTGCCTTTACAGTAAATAAATGCATGGACGTATTCATTTTTAATATACTCAACATATCCAACGTTTTTAAACCGATTTGGAATTGGTTTTTTTATTCAAAGACTCGTTTTAGTTACCCTTACTCATTCCTATTATATGTATAGCGCCTATATGTGTCATTTGCTGTAACAAACAATTCAAACTAAGGGTATTTCCCTTGGAATTGAATATTGAAGGCAAACCGGAATTTTATCTATTCCATAAAATTTTCTTTGGGCGCTTTTTGAAACCTTTTGCTGAACGATGGCTTCCTAAATTATTAATCTTTAACGTTCCATTTACCATGACTGATTGAAACAAAACCACAGCAATTACCATCTCACCAATTGCACAACAGCCTTTCGTATTTAGAAACCTTCATCTGAAGTTGTGTTTTCTACGTTAAATTATTCATCGCATTTGTTGAATTTCCTTGTGATATAAAAATCAATAAGATTTTCTCCTATTCTCGGTAAAAATCCCTAAGGATTAATCGTTAATTAATTAGCACGATTTGTATGTGTTTTCTCCTTTTTCCTGCATACAAAAGGTTCATTTAAGGACAAAATTTATTTCACACGTGTGATTGTGATCCTGTAATTTAATTTGGCATCTAATCTTTAGTCTTCTTGTGAGGTTGGTGGATATTAAACGTTCATCATTGGAGCGCACTTTGTTATCAATACATTTAGTACACAAAGCTGTCAATTACAATGTATCAAAAAGGATGTTTTAAAAATGTGTTTTTTTATATTTTCTTTCATGGCAACAAAAATAATAATGGGGACTTTTATTCAGAAGTAAAGTGCTTGTCCATTAAAATAAATTGTTGATACTCAAGTCGAGGAGAAAAAGATTTTCATCCTTTTTGCATCACAAAAAAATTCATAGCATGTAACTTGAAACTATAGAAATTTCGTGGACTGTTTTCGAAAATATTTCGAGAGTCGATCGGAGGCAACTTGCCCTCCACCTACACACCACTTTGTCGTGTCATTCAAAATAACTCGACAAATTTAAACGACATGAGCGTTGCCATGACGTGTTCTCAATGTCATTTCCATTTGTATCCTTAAAAATTTTTTTACACACATAACACGACAGTCACGTTCGAGAAAACTATAGGCAACATAAGGGAAACACAGCCATTGTACAGACTTTCGTAAATTTTCCTTCGAACTTTTATTTCAGGACAACCAAAAAAAAACAGAGGAAAAAAAATTAAAGAAACTTTTCTTGTGCTGTGACACTTGGATGTCCTGGAAAAGTACTTACGTCAGGATGTGATTTTCTGGCAGTTATGTAAGAGTGTAATATTCGTATCACGTTTTTTGCTCCATAGTATAGAAGGTATAGAGTGAAGGAAAACGGAAGCCTTGCTGCTGGCTTTTACAATTGCCGCTTCCCATGTGTGGCTTGATTTTACGCTCGTTTAGCCGTGGGCCGTGAGATGAGAGTACAGCGGTAGAACAAAGTACTTTAAGACAAAGCTGTCAGTCAGTGTGAACTTTCTTGCGAAGTCTTCCTTAAAACGTGACGAGGAAAAAATGCTCGTTCTTATGGCAATAATTTTACGTGGTATAAAAAAACATACAGAAAAAAATGGAGGAAAATCTCGTTTCTGCCGGGTTTGATTAAACTTTTAATAGGTTTTGTCTCAATTTTAAAACATTTCACTTCCTTCTTTATGTTTTTTTGGACATGGGCAAGGGCGGGCCTCGGTTATCCCTGGGGAGGTGCGCTTGATTGACTTTAGACAATGTTTTCTGGTATATGTGGAAATTTCGCAAATTGTTTAGTATTTGGCTGCCCTCGGGGTAGGTACACCCGTATTAATTTAAACTTTTAAAAGGGCAGTGACTTTAGATTTAATAACAGATTTCTTTCTAGCAACTTACTCCCCTAACTAAATTCTGTTCTTGATACAGCTGTTGTGACATAAACAAAATGCACACGAAAGTTGGTTGGAGAGAAACACAATTTATGAAGTTTGAAAAATTGGGGGCGAAAAAGATTGATTGTGAATATATTGAAACCTGCTTGAAATTTTTTTTGTTAAAGTTGTTGGGAATAAAGTTTTCAGTATGTTATTTTGAGTGGGTCCCAGTTAATGAGTGGTGCGTAAGAAGTTTCAATTTCTAGAAGTTTTATATTTTTTGTCTATTTTTCAACGGGTTACCTGTCCTAAACACCGATTTATTTGCGCCTTGGCAAAACGTATTACTGGTTCGTATTCCAATAACACAGACCTACAAATTAAATTTTTTTTTCTTTTTTTGACTTCAGCACTGATTTTTTGGGTTTTGGGACCTCCTAATCAGGAATCTGAAATCGGTTTTTTTCTAACACGTCAGAGTTTTTCACAATACACAATAATTATGAAAATGTATAAAATGTTCAAATGGACAGAATGGACAATTGGCAAAGAAGAGTATTTGTTTCCATTATGAAGTACTTAAATTCCTTTTTGACGAATCAATAAAGAGTCTGCAGTCATTCACATCGTATTTTCGTATTTTCCCTAATCCGGGAATGTCTTTGCAATAGACGAGATCTGGATGTTCCGCATGGTCAACTTTGAATGGCGATTTCTCCGTCACCGTTGGTCATACAGCGATTTTATAAAAAGAAATTTCTTCGTTTTTTCAAGACCTTTCTTTTCTCTGAACATTTATGTGTACCCAGGATGGCGTAAAAAAAGTTATACCCGTATTAATAAAAAAGAGAAAAATACGTGTTTTCGAAAAAAATTAGTTTTGTTTTTCGATTATTTTTTGAATTATAAATGGTAAAAAAAAATTAAAAAACCCATTTCGATGGGAATTTTAATTTTCTACAAGAAAGTATTTTAGTAAAAATCTCGAATTTCGCTTTGTTTTCGAGTTATTTCGAAAAACCTGAAAAAGGGGTACTTATGGTCGGCGCTCAAAAACGCACCCCTCAAAAAAGGGGCTCTTTGTCATTTTATCCTATTTAGGTGTTCAACTAACGTATTAAACAATAAAAACCCTTTAACGCAATTGTTCCTTACTACATTTGATTTTTCCATAATTTTATCAGTCTAAATTATGAAATAATAAAAATGCAATTTCTTCAAAATTCTGACGTGATGGAAACTTTTGACTATTTTTCCCGTAATCAGCACCCAAAAATATAGGAGAAACAATACTTGAACATTAAAAAGGTTTTTCGTTGTAGGACTGTGTAATTATTCGAGTTCGTGGTTATGTTGAATTCAGTATGTCTCTCAACGATTTAAACATTTTCTGGTGAATTATTCTTTTGAAAGTTATTAACTGCTTAGCCTCATGATATATATGCATTGATCAATTCGAACTGTCAATTGTTAATTTGTTAGTCTACTTTTGTGATAAGAATGTGGGTATTCTGCTTCATAGAATTTAACTTGTAAATACTGGATTAAAAAAATCAAAAAAGAACATTTTGATTGAGGAGACAAGGATCCTCCTTATAACTGAAAGAATTAGCAGAAGAAGAATTGGAGGTTCTTGTTGGTTGGGGTAATGACATATGAATTGTTTTCATGTGTGAAGCCCTGATTTATCGACAAAGAGAAAAGTGGCTTTGCATCGTCTAGTTACTGGCGATGGAAAATTGATATAATTACACTATAGTCCAGGCGCTGGAGCATTTTCAGTGGTTTTGGCGTGATGTTACGGACTTTTTTGGTGGAATTGGTCAGTAATGAGTCAGAGACATCGCCAACAATATGCGCAAACTTGAAAACGCCCGGTAGTCCGGGGAAATAAGCATTTAAAGGAGACAAAATTCCAAAATGGCTGAAAATTGGACCACAGCTGCCTTGGGACTTTTTAAGAAAACAATTTCGGAATCACAAAAAAAAACACACGGCCGCCGGAGTTATCACTTTTTGGCAAAAAAATCACTGAAGTCAATACGAAACAAAAAAGCCCTGTTGTAATTTTTGCGAAAACCTAACCCTTTCGAAGTTATTCAAGGTCAAAGTTTCCAAAAATCCAATTTCGCCCAAAAAATACTTTAAATAATTCGGAAAGGTCAAGGATTTCGAAAAAAAATCAAGAGGGGTATTTTGTAGGCAACAACATAGTAGTATTGACTGATCAAAAAAATTTTTTGATTTTTTCGACAAAAGGTGATATCTCCGGCGGCCATGTTGTTGTTTTTTGTGATTCCGAAATTGTTTTCTTAAAAAGTCCCAAGGCAGCTGTGGTCCAATTTTCAGCCATTTTGGAATTTTGTCTCCTTTTCTGCGTTTTTTTTGCTAATTAACTGCAAAATTCACGAAAAATATCTCTTAACGAAGCGTTCTAGGCGAAAAGTTTTTTTTCTTTTGAGTACAATGCCATACTTCAAATGAGGCGAGGTGCCATTTTAATGTTAAAATGACAAAAACAACCAAATTAAAGAAAGACAAAAAAATAGCAATAAGAGATTTTTTCACTAGTTTGACTCTAATATGCATTAAACTGTCTCAGAGTAAGAGAGTAAGAAACCTATTTCTCCGCGAAGTACATATATGAGACCTGGTCTATGAAAAGAGGGCTTAAGTGCGAAAAAAAATTATCGAGAATACAGCAGAAAAGGGAAAAAACTCGTTGCGTCAGTTTCGCGTTAGTTGTTCCGTTTTCTTCGCGTTACCTGGTGTCTAACTATATCAAGGACGTACAGTGTTGCGCGGAATATTAACGTAGTTAATCATGTTAAGTTGAGTTTACAAATGTTAATTGCGCCGGTCGTCTTTTTCGTTATCACTTCCCTTCATTTTTAGTAAACTTTTCCTCAAATTATGACTTTCTGGTCACAAATTATGACTTTCTGATTTCACCATGTGAAAGAGTGTCTCAAACTCTATCCGAATCGGCAAAAAAGTGGAAAATGATTTTTTGACACCTAAGCCCTCTTTTCATAGACCAGGTCACATATATTATTTTACAACCTCACCTCGCCTCATTTCATATCGGAAATTTTACTGCCCCAAAAGAACAAAGAAAGAAGAAACCCACCACTACTATCACCCCTCGCCTCATTTCCTCATGTATGTTAAAAAACGAAAATCTAGAATGAGTTTATCTCGATACGCGATCATACAAAGAGTAGTAGAACACTATTTTTGAACCGGACACCTCAATCCATTCAGGACTTGCCGATTTCCTGTGTCCTTTTTCGGGGATTTCCACGAAATTTTCAAAAATACTCTCTATAAAATGTGTGACACTAGGTTAGGATCTATTCGTAGATCGTCTACTGTTTGGCAAAACTGGCTGAGATTTTAAATTTGGTTTTTGGTTTTCTGTAATAATGTTGAAAGGCAAATTTTCAAAATGGGTCTTGAGAAAGAATTGGAAGAACTGTAGTGAATAAATTTTTAAGAGACCCTGAAAACTATGGGAAAATTAAAAGGGAAGAACATCAAAGTCAGCAAGCTTCCAAATCAGCAGAGAGCGTTCGACACATAGCCGCGGCACCTGGAACATCCGCAAGTGACAACGATATTGAAGTACTCACCACATCTAAGAAAACTTATCTGGAAATGAGCCTACCCTCACCGCTAGACACCGAGGAAATCATCTTACATTCCCAAAGGAATCAGTGGCGGCGGAGAGCACGGGGATGAAAGGAAAAGTGCATACGCACTTTCATTTTTGGTGGGGAAATCCACACCCAAAATATTTCATGTACACCTAATAGCCCAGTACGTTAGAGGGCCGTTTCAGTCCCTGGCGACGAAGGAACGTGGTCGAAGGGCCGCACACAAGTAAGGCTTTTCATACGTACACTCCACGCCACTTGATTAGGTTCAAACTAGAATTTGTATGAAAACCCCAAATTACCTTAACCTATTTCAGAGAATGTTCCACGTCTTAAAGCTTGCATTTAGCGGGGAATAAATCCATTTCTTGATATTTAATTGCACCGATGTTTTAATAATGGTCATATTTTTACTTAAAGGGTAGTTGAGGTGGGACACTTGATTAGGTTCAGCTTAAATTAAATAATATATTTGCATAAATGCAAAATTATTCTTTATTATTTTTATTTTCAATAATGGGTATAACCTCCGTTTCTGTTAATTACTTTTCTCTGAAGTAGGTTAAGGTAATTTGGGGTTTTCATACAAATACTAGTTGAACCTAATCAAGTGGCGCGGAGTGTATATTATATTAGACCTACATACTAAGAACTTTAATTGTATAGCCTAAGCTTTTTAGCATACTTAATAGACCGGTTCTGGTTCGATTACAGAGGTACAGCAGCATTGGACGTAAGTAGTACTCGGTTGGGGGACCGCATTGGTTAACGACACTCGCGTTTAAAAAATAAGGCTTTCGACATCGGCGTAGTTATTACATATCCACGCCGAAATAGGGTAGCAATGATTTTTCCTCAAGAAGGCCAAATAAGACATTGGGGCGACGTAGACTAGCCATGCTTCAACATGTAGTAAGACTGATTTTACTACATACTCACCCCCCCCCCTTACCGCTCTCTTCTTAAAAATCGGTTTTGCTACATAGTAATAGTGACTAGTCCAAGTTACCCCATTCCTTATGACGATGCGCGAATGAGGCAAAACGTAAGATGACCTGTGTGGACCTTATAGGGCAATCCACACGGGCTTTACATGAGGCAATAGGGCTAGCCTTGTAGGGGCGCTATCAGCACCAGTTCCGCCTCAAAATGCTAGTCGGGCATAACCCCATAACAAAGAATTTAATATATGGTCAACAGACAGCTGGTATACAAACTGACCGATTAACTTTCTACATTTTAACGGTTATCTGTTCACGTGTTCCCCACCCACAATAATTATGTTCCGCCGCCCTTGAAAGGAATCACATCTCCGATTTGACGAAAGAACAACGATATTTGTCCAGAAAACACAACCGAACAGGATCTATCAAGATTGGGGTAGCCATAACATTCTTTGGGCAAATCGACCTGGAAATTATAAAGAGAAGCCCCAGATTGGATTAAAGCATAACGGACTTTTGGAACGAACAAAACCGAACTTCGATCAAACCATGTATTGGAATAAAACTCACTTAAATAACTATTTTTGTACCTAAAATTTTACTTTAAAAATATTTACTTTTTGATTTTATTAAGAGTTAAAAGTCATACCAGTCATATTATTAGTCAAATGACCTCGTCTGTCTGGCAGAAATTAATGTGATAATAGCCGTGTTCCTTTTTTGCTCATTTTTACTATTTCTTACTCACAAGTACTCATAGCTACTCTTGCTCTAACACCCGAGTAGCAATGGAAAGTAGTTACGCACTTAAAATCCGCTAGAGGAATAGTCTATTGTGAATTATTTTGCGCCTATAGATAGGCTTTTGATTTCTTTGAGCTTTTTTCATATAAAAATTTCTATAAATAAAAATATAAATAATAAATTTACCGCATTAATTTAAATTATTTTGTAAATTATTCTAATCTTTTATTTGTATACAAATAAAATTACATTAAAAATTTGAGTTTAGGTTTTACTCATAAGCACAAATTTCGCGTTCCTTTTCTGCTTTACCCATAAGTACTCAAAAGCAGAAATGGAACGCAGCTAATATTGCACACTTCTGACTGCCTAACAAGAACTAATCCTCCGAAAACTATTTTTAACAGTATGCGTATAACAAACATTAAAGTTTAAACAAAATTTTTAAGTAATCCAAGTTAGTTTTCATCCTAATCCGAAGATAGGTATTGATGTATTTTTCCTATTTTTAGAAAAAATTGATTTTCAGGATTATTATGACATTTTATATGTATATCGAAGAGAAATCTAACTTCAATTCCAATCTCTTTATAATTGCATATTAAAACTCTCCATTCAAAATCTAAATATGGCTCAACCTTGACTCAGGTAGTATGAAATTGGGTTTGTACCATTTGTGCTGTCCCTTAGTAATATGAGCATAAATACCATTCATACACACAGATCTAGTTATAAATATCGAAAATGTGAAGAGGTTAACTACACAAACACATACCTCAAAATTAAGGTTTAAATCCCAAAGGAAATATGCCCTCATCCAATGGAGATCACAAATTAATTGAAATGCAAAATTTCTGGATTTAATCATGCGAAGTCAAAAATCAATAAAGGCAACACAAACACAAGACCTGAATACATATATTTCAATCAAAATCAACAAAGGTGCTAAATTGTAGCCAAAGAGAGTCAACTACCTTTAATAAAATGTCCCTATTCCAAAGGCGTATACCCTTTTATACTATAATATATAATTGCAAAATTGGCCACTTTAACTAAGGTTAACTACACCATCATCATCAAAACTTTGGTAACCAACACCAGACGGCATGGCATTGACCTAATTAGTGAGCAGTAAACCGTCGTTGAAAGTTGCTCAACAGCCAGCTCAGATGTGAAAAAGTTATCTTGAAGTTAATCAAGAAATTTTCCTAATTTCATATCCCACATAACTAGTGGCCAGAAGCAAACTTTACTACCCTTTTGCGTGTCCAGGACTTCTGAAATGAGCGTAACCTAATTCCGTTTTTCTCCTCGCCCGAATCCGTACATTTTAATTATCTCACACTTACCTGTTGGACACCCATGTTGGACACTACAAAATATTTTAATAAAAACTGCTTAAGCCAGAGACCGGGATTTTAAATAAAATATGTTAAGTAATTCCAAACATTTTCATTACACTGATAAAATCCGGGATACAACAACAACAAAAAAAATAATGTTCAGTAATGGACGAAATACTTAAGACGCAAGCCGCCACTCTCAGGGGACTGACAAACGATTTCTTGTCGCTCCTTGCAACTTCTACTCCAATAAGTGTTTGCTTGGCACAAAATCTTGACAACGAATTTTTCACTCAACGAAAATGTCACGTACATGACAGGGCACGCAATAATTTTGCTCATTTTTCATCACATTAATTCAAGCCGGGGATGTACCTCCACATGATATCTCAGTTTGTATATTCCCGACGAATAAGGAATTGCGGATTTAAAAAAAAGGTTGCCCCCCCTTAATTCCCAGTTGGAAAAGGATAATCACGGTTTTATAGATCGTGGGTCTCTATTTGGTGAGGGCGGTTCATGAAGGATCCACAATTTTGAGACAAATTTTCGGAAGCACGATGAGCCGCTATTAAAATTGTCTTCTGGTAAATGAGGGTGCGGGATAAGCTGATGTCAGTCAAAGGAAAATCTGCAAGCCATTTCATCTACGAGATGACTACTTATGACATTTCAACTAAGGTCAAATAATTTTTCAAACGTACTTTGCCAAGATTTATAGCGCTGCAGGATTTTTTATGAATGAGGGCGTTTCACGATGGGTAGAGGAGCATCATTATTAACCAACATTCCCAACCACTCTGCCGCCAAAAATGGTTTGACAATATTTATGCGAAGGGTGTCCCCCTAAACTCACGTGTTCATATATGAAGTCGGAGAGTGAAGTGTGACATACCTTCCGGGAAATCAGGCAAGGTACCAACCAACATAATTCGTTTCGGGTGTGCCAAGCCATTCAATGGAACGAAGACAGCATTTTTTGTGCAGCCATGAGCGAAATAAAATCTAGGAAAATTGTTTTAATAGAAGTAGAAAGGTTCTTGTTTCTGTCTAGGGCATTGCGAAAAAGACAGTTAGTGGTAAGAGAGTTGCTAGAAATAGGGCCTACACAAATATATAAAAACTAAAGACAGTTGACGTCTAATGGGGAGTGATGTGCAGCCTGAAGGGGGATCCTTGGACGTGACGCCTCCCACCGCTCACAACCAATCTATTACTGCGACCTTCGAAATGTTACGCTGTTAACTCTGAAAGCAACAGCAAATGAATGCAGTAGGTGAGAGGGATCACACCCTTCAAAGCCTTCCAAATCAAGATGTAAAGTTATCGGGTCGAGATCTTCATGGCAGTGGCTAGGTTTTACCCTGGCGTTTAACGATCTCCTCTGGGCAGCGGGCGCACCCAATTGTATAAATCCTAGTCGTGATATTGAGGCTCTATCGGGATGGACCTTTCCTACCCTACTCAAAGTAGTGGTGCTAATTAGCAAGCGGAAAAAGGTGGAGACCATTGGGGTGAAAGAAGGTGAAAAGTAGGTAATGCGTCGGTTGGGCCTGAGAAAATTTTTGATACCGTGGGAACGAGGTCAGAAGGTCAGATGGAAATTAGGTCAATGACTTGTGAGCTTGGTCACGTAGGAACTGGGTTAAAGACCTACTTTCCATCTGACCTACTTTCCAAGGTATCAAAAATTTTCTCAGGTCCAACCGACGCATTACCTACTCAGGTCATCTGCTCCCTGCTCGCACTTAGGTATTTGGGAGAGATGACTGACCGAATGCTCAACTTCGCGGTCCACTTGGCAGGCATGGCGAAAAAAGCGAAGATTCTGCCTAATATAGGGAGCCCAGGCCTCGCTTCCTCATTACAAGAGTGGTTAGTTCGGTGTTATTATATGCAGCGCCAGCGTGAGCAGCGGTATTTGACAGATCGGGCAATAGGAGGAAAATAGACTCTGCCTATTGATTAACTTCCCTTCGAGCATGCTGTGCATACCATACTAGGTCGAACGAAGAAGCATGCGCGATAGCAGGCATGAACCCCATTGATATTGGCAAGAGGGTGTATTCCCGGAATATGCAAGAGGAAAGCCCATGGAAGGGAAACGGACTCTGGTGCGCAGCCGGTATATCGCAGCATGGTAGACTAGGTAAAACGAGTCTACAGAGGGCAGATATACCCATAGACATAAAAAATATGGAGAAGTGGGTTATGAGGGAACATGGGGTAGTGAGTTACTACCTCACGCAGTCCGTGAGTGGGCATGGAGGTTATAGGGCATACCTTTACAGCTTCTGGTTGAACGATTCACCGTCCTGCCTAGAATTCCAGATAAAAAAAAGGACGCGGAGCATGAAATAGACGCTGAGGTGCAGCTAACACCGAAGAATATCCCGGACCATATGATAAGGTCGGAGGATGTGTGGAGAATGTTGTGGATGGCGCTGAATGATTTCTTTCAGATGTCCTTAAAAGGAGTCCCTTTAATATCAAGTGACTGTCTAAATGTCTCGCTTCTTCTGTTATTTGCACGCTTCTTTGGTGCTACTTTGTGATTGTTTCGTGTTTTTTTAAACTTGTATATTTTTGCATGCTTTAGTTGAGCCTCATCTCAGCGCTTTCTTGCGCTGAGTTGGAAAATTTTCTTGGCCTTGGCGTTAGAAGGATTTACTCTACTATTATTACCTGAAGCTTAAAGCCTAAAGAAACAGAGAAATGCAAAGAAATCACAGGAGAGAGAGCAACTAGATAGCTCGATGGCTATACTGTTCCGGCTTTGGTGAGCGCCTTCGATTGGTCTTTTTAAGAAACACTTTGATGACGCTAGGCTGAAGTAATGCCTTTAAGCAATGCAACGCAAAAAAGAGTTGGCGAATTTAGTTAGTAGGAATCTGACATTACTTGTCGTAGGCATGGAGAGGAGTAGGTAATGGGGCACTTGGGCCTGGGAACCAGTGGGCGTGGCAGGGGGCGTAACAGTGGGGGAGTAATAGGGGAAAATTACATGTCATTATCACTTCTTAATTAATAGGTGAGAATGACATTTACTTTCTAGATGATAATGACATATAATAAAATGGTGAAATGACATGAAATTTTCACCTAGTTATTCCTAATAACATACATCTGGGCACGTCCCTACTTTCCGTAGGAGTTTGGAAATACTGTCTACGAAATATTTTCACCCTTTCACCCGAGGCTGGACAGATTTTGTGGTTTATCTTGCTAATCGCTGAAACATGGGACATTGTTTGAAACCTTCTGCAGAACGCACATGGAGTTACCAAACAAAAGCAATGTCTTGAAAATGCCATTATCATAAGGTCCACGGTAATTCTCGGGGCCTTAATGTCATCGTACTATAGACCTATGCTTTATAATTGCATAACTAAAACTAAGTAAGAATTAAAAATGGCGTGCCTTCCCTTAAATCTCGTTTCAATGACTTGATGTTGAAAACGGTTCGCGGTTGAGCGATTGTCTGTAGCGAGGTTATTCTACATTTATTTGTTATAGAAGAGATTTCGGTAGCGGGAATACTTCCATTCGAAAATTTTAGTTTCCTTTTGTACAAAGGTACATGGACCAAACAAGGATGGTACACGGAATCCAAGACAGCAATACCCGGGATCTGGAGTTAAGTCCAAGAGTTTATAAGGGCGATAATCTTGGGTACTGTGCTAATGTTTTACAGGTAGAAGTGTACGTTTTTACCAAAAGGTAGAAGTAGCTTATCATACTATAACAAAAAGGATTTTTATTTTCTCTGACAGCCAAACAGGTCTAACTTAGTTTGGGATTGCCAAGAAGCCTTAGAAAGCGTCTTCTTTGATGCGTTAGCTGGCAGTCCGTGCGGGACGTCCTCGCAACGGATACGCTACTGTCGGTGCCGCTGGGTCTCGAACTTCATTCACGATTCGTTTTCATTCTTGACAATTTTTGGCAACGTCTCGAGCCTCGATAACTGATAATCCTTGATTCTTTAAGTCGCCTTCGATATTCTTTAGCCAGTTTTTCTTCGGTGCCGATCGCTGAATTCTCCAGTCTGCCGGACGGTCTCGCCAGATAAACGTGGCAAGCGGTTATCATCCATTCGGCAAACATGTCCAAACCATCTTAGTCGACGTTTTTGTATTTCTTCTTCGATCAGTGTCTGTTGATCGCATCTTTGTCTAACTGTCTCGTTTCGAAGGCGATCGCAGAGTGAGTCTCGAAAGCTTGGTATCCTCAATCAAGTTATTCTCGTTTGGGTCCCAGGTCACCAAGGTAATAAAAAACCAGATGCCCGGCCACACACGGCTCTGACACTGGATTTATCTAATTATTTAGGAACCTACCAGCATGGTAAAGAGGGTTCTTGGCGATCACACTCTGATAACACATACCCTACGCTGGAGATCTGCGCCTTGTTTGGCTAGCTCCAAGCGGTTTCTTGCTGTACCGTCTTCAAAGGGCTGAAAGATTTTCACGGACGCAGTGTAATAAATGTCAGGTCACTAGTTTATTACCGAACATTGCGCCGTACATTATCTACAGTTGGATGCCCGGTGTGTGTCAGAGGTCCAAAATTGTAGGCTCTGTCCCGAGGAGGATGCGTCTACCATTTATATTCTCAGCCATTGTCGCGCGATAGCGAAGGGCGGGGTCATGTCGTTCAACGTGATCTGTCTTAAAAGTGAAAACTGAGCGAACCTGTTCAAGCGGGTTGGCCAACAAATTTTGGAGTATAAGGGCTTTTACAATATGTTCAAGTGTTGGCCCCGGCACTTTTGGGCCTTTTACCTCACTCAAACAAAAAAAGAAAAGGATGAAGAATCATGTATCGGATTCATTCAAACTTATCGCTATAAGAAAAATTTAAAATTGCATTTTGTTCTGTAGTGTGTAAAATTCTCAACACGAAATAATGTTTTCCTGGCAGTAGCTGTTTCCATAATTAACCTTCTACAGTAACTTTCCTACAAATTACTCTCCAATTATAAATTTTATGCCATGCAAATCTGGCAAAGTTTGCTCTATAAATATTTGTTTGGTATGTGAAGTTATTGTTTGTAAAATTTTTCAACATCACGCATAGTTTTTTTTTGTGAAATGTTTCTCTTCCAACAATTATGTACTATCGCCAACGATAACAACTGAAAATTATTTTCTGCAGTTGAAAATTGTTAAAGGGTGTACACCACCAGCAGTTTTTAATTGCACATGTTCTCTAGTGTAAATGAGTCTGAAGTTGGTACACGTAAACACTTTTCAATATTTCCACAATTTCTATTAAAAAAATAAAATTAATTTTCTTTATTCTATTGTAGTTCTGATAATGGGAAATGCAACCAACCAACCACAATTTTAGCTGAAAAAAAAACTGCTGTTTCTTTGCTACTTGAATCTGGAAAGTATCTTACATGTGCAATTGCATGTCTTGGGTGAATTTCTTCTCATTGGCTCAAATCTTCCCGACAAATGAAAGAAATTTCCGTCGTTGCATGTAGGAAGCAGAAAAGCTGTGGGAGAATGAAGAAAACTACACCAAGGATTAGGGAAAAAGTAGCACTATTATTTTTTTTATGCCAACCGTAGTTTGCCCTTACGTGAGATGTTTTAAGTGTTATGAATGAGAGATGCTGGCAGTGAAATATGTGAGCGGACGTTAAGAAGACGGAATAATAATAGATAAAGGATTTGAAATTACCAGAAGATTTCATTCCATTAGATTAGAAAAATAATGATACAAATTTTCTAAGGAGAGTTTATGTTTTATAGTCGACAACTAGACAAATGTAGTTTACTCCAACGCAGTCAAATTGGCTAAAGAGAAAACTTATTATTTGTTAAATTTTCCTAGGTTTTAATTATTATTTACAAAATTGTTATTTTACAAAAACAATTAATTTTTTCAGAAGACGCCCAGGATAAAGTCTTAACACTTAACACAAGGTCCTAAATATTCACCAATGGCCATAATTTAACTTGGCATATGCGGAAAAGGACGAATCTTTTATATTGATAATGAATTTATAACCAATGTTATTGTGACGATTTTTGGCGTAATGTGACGCCATCTATTAGAAATAGTTTAAACTGGATGAACTGTAGTTTAAGTCTTGGAAAAGCTCTCGAATGATCCAGAATAGTATGGAATGATGTGTAGGTTGGATTGGAAAGGAGGTTTGATCATATGAGTACAAAGCAATAAAGTCTTGATTATACGAGTACAAAGCAGTAAAAGTGGCCCAAATGATAAAAGCGTCCTAAACGATAAAGATGTAATTAAGTAGTGAATTAAAAGGCGATAAAAGTAAGTCGTTAGTGAGAGATATTAAATTGCAAGTGTTAATTAGCGAACCTTTAGAAGTGTATTTGCATTCATTAAATTGTTAAAGCAGAATTTTTGTATGAACATTTAAGAAGTATATTCCTTAATTAATCCTGGGAGAAATGTAACAATATTAGCTGCGTTCCTTTTCTGCTAATTTTTACTATTTTTTACTGGTGAGTACTCGCAGCTACACTTGCTCTAACATACGAGTAGATAACACTTTCAGTTACGCAATTAAAATCCGCTAGAGGAAAGCTCCTATTTGGAGACTATTGTGGATTATTTTAATTACGCAATCATCCCATAGACGGCTTTTGATTGTTTTGAGTTTTTTAATATAAAAGGGTCTATATATAAAAGTAAAAATAATAAATTTATAAATAAAATAAATAAAAACATAAATAATAAATTTACCGCATTAATTTAAATTAAGTTGTAAATTATTCTAACATTTTATTTGTATACAAATGAAATAACATCAAAAATGTTAGGTTAGGTTTTACTCAAATCAACAAATAAAAGTAGAAAAGGAACACAGCTATTGTACTGAGAAAGGATTGTTTTGAAGAGAAACTTTCCTCCTTCCTCTTTGAATATCTACGTACCATTCCACACCGCAAGACTCGCCAAACACTTTTTTAAAAAAATAACGATATCTGATTGTATTGCATAAAGTTACAAAGCGGCCGGCTGTGGATAGTTTTTGGATCGATCAGTTTAGACGCTGGGGCGTTTGCAAGTTTTTTTTCAGTGCTTTGTACAGTAGTCGCAGGGCTTACCTTTTTCTATACCTGTAAAGTGACCTGCATACCAATGAAATTTACTATCCCTTTTCAACTTCCCAGTTTATAGGGAAGTTATTGTAATCGGTCCGAAAATCGAAATCCTAATTTTCAACGTATTTTCATTTTTCAAGGTCCCAATAGCATCTTAAGCAAAAATTTGAGATTAAGTATGTGTGTGGGTGTGTGTATGTGTGTGTGTGCGTGTATATGTAGTAATTTTTTCCTGCACGATCTTGCGCGAACCAAAAAAGACTTCGTTGAGGTGCCGATCGAATCGTATTAACTGAAATATGATCTGAAAAGATTTTCATAAAATTCGGTCCGGTCGTTTTTTTGTTTAGGGGTTAGTCTACTGTTAAAAAATTAATTTTTTTTGCTTAAATCGAAGGATATACTCATTAATAATATATTCCTGAATTATTAAGACCCAATTCGAATTTCTTCGGGTCTTTTTGGGATTTTTAAGCGGGCGCCTCAAAGTTGTTTAATACTATACTCGAAACTTTCTTTCTCAAAACAGGTTTTTTTGGGTTTTACACCCTGCAAAAAGTTTTCAACCGATTTTTCTAAAATTTGGTACACAGTTTCGCTATCATAAGAACGACTGCACGGACCCACAATATTTCAAAACTTAAGAAAATTCTATTGTTTTTACCGTTAAAACCAAAAAAATGCCGGTTTTTAAAAAAATATTTTTAAACGCACACCATTTTTCGGAATTTTAATGAATTATTATAATTGTTGGTCCGTGCAGTAGTTCTATGTTCCCTGAACATAACGCACTTTGATTTTTTTCCGATGATTGGATCGGGAGATACTTTACATCACGGAAAATAGGATTTTTCAAAATAGCCTCTATATCTTGTCTATATCAAAAGTGTCCTCTATATCTTGGCAAATTTTAACATACATTAAAAAAAAATTTCTTTGTTCACTTTAAAAGGCCAGTATCCAGATCGAGTGAAATTTCACTTCCTATCTTAAATGCGTGTAAAAAAAGGTGAGTGAAATGAGAGCGAAATTTTTTTTCGCTAACGTTTCGCTTACTAGTATCCAGTTCGAGAGAAATTTTACTGGTTAAAAATTTGATGAACAGGTGTCGCTGTTTCAATATTTCGCAGCGAAATGACCACGAACCCTCACTTCACGACTGTCTGTCATGTTTGGCTTTTTAGTTGCTAGGCAACAACGGTTTTTTAAAAAAAATTAAATTGAAAAAATCAAATTTAAACACAACAGGATTTATTTGATTTGTCTTGCTAGTATCATTACTGCGATTAATCTTCTCCGCACTAGATTTCTAAATAAAAAAATATTTACTATGAAATTTGTATCCAAATAACATAGATTAAACTTGTGAAATCGTGCCATTTTGAATGATAGATATCCTAGAGTGTCAGTTATGCACAATGACATCTTGTTGTCATACTACCGAACTAATCCTATGCTAATGCAAAGTGAAATGACGAAAGTGAAAAGTAAGTGAAATTTCACTCGATCTGGATACTAGGCTTAAGAGTTAATAAATATTGTGTAAAATTTTTTTTTCTGTAACTGTTATTTAACTGCATTAAAAAAATTCACAAAAAAACAATTTTTTTCCTTTAACAGTAGACTAACTTAAACGACGTAAGTGATTTTTGTACCTGTACGATTTCGCGCGAACACAAAATGAAATTGACTTCATTGAACTGCCGATCGACGCGTATTACCGAAGTTATAATCTGAAAAGATTTTCATAGTTCGTGATTTTTGTACTTGCCAAATATCGCGCGAGCCAAATATGATACCAACTTCGTTGAGGTGCCGATCGACGCGTATTAACGAAAACATGCTCTGAAAAAAGTTTCATAACATTCGGTCAAGCCCTTTTTTTGTATGAAAAGACTTCGGCTAAGGGTCACTAGAACCTTAAATTGATTAATTTTTCTAATATCTAATAAACTCGTTGGAATGAAACACGTTCCAAATGAAGTTACCTTTCTGGATTCAACAGAGCGATAGCTTCCCAACAAGACATCGCTTATCAAAATCTGAGCACTCATTAAAAATAGTTCACAAATTACGTTACTCAACTCAAACGCCACAAACACCACGAAATTTTTACACCATAGAATAGCACTTTTTGGGCGGTTAATTGTTTTCCGCGTCCCACAGTTTCTGGAAATTGAAGTTCATCACGGGATTTCCAGTACTAAAATTTGTATAAATTTGGCCTTTTTGGTCGAGTCTGCCAAGCCCTGTACATTGATTAGTTTTGCTATTATCTCCTGGAATCGTTCAAATTTCCAAATTAAGTCATTTTCCTTCCAGTTTATGAGTGGCGCTTCAACACGCTCAAGGCGAGTTCCACCACGCGCTCTTGTGCAGCGCAGCGAAGTACGAAGGAAATGTTCGTTTGCTTATGTTCAGGAAAAACAAATTCTCTAAAAAAATTTTGTCGATTTACCACTATTATCGTTATTTGAACTAACTTCTCTCAGGATTAATTTGGCACCAGTTCTGGTACTAGTCAATTTTCCACTAGTACTGAAACTATTAGCTGTGTTCCAAAATTCGAGCAAAGTACTCGCAAGCAGTAGGCCTACTCGTTCCTACTTCTCAACAAAGGCATGAGTAGAGAGAGAAAGCCAACTGCGTGCGAGCACTTTGCTCGAATTTTGGAACACAGCCATTACTATTTTCGAAGTAGTCAGTTTTTTAATATTATATTATTTAATATTACGAAATTTTTGATATTGGGTATATTATAGGTGTTGTGTTACTTTCAAGAATCTTGTATGAATTTTCTAACAATTTATTATTAAAATATCAATTCATAATATTCAACATTCACTAAACCGGGAAGTTGATCGTGTGGCCCAAAAGGCTCAAACCCACAACCAAACTAGTTATACTTTAAGTCGAAATTGAATAACTGTGCCGAGAAGAGTAAATGAATATTGGCACGGAGCCGAATGTATTATACTTCAAATCTCTAGGGAAAAACCATTACCGGAAAATTTAAAAAGAAATTTCTTTATATTTTGGTAAAAGTAACTCCAAAAAGCCGGGATTATTCAAATCCATTCACTATGTTATAAGTGGGTTCTGAGGTAAAAGTCTAAGAACAGTGCACTAGGTAAGAGGTGTTTCCATAAATCTAATTAACAACCACATATAAGATTCCAGTATTAAAAAAATTCAACCATTCAATTTTTGCAAAAATCCATGCCATAAAAAAGATAATCCTTATGAGGGAAAAGTAAAAAGGATTTCCACCAGAACTCTTCAGGGTAAGTACAGCTATTCTAAGTCTCAGCTATAGGAAGGATTAAGGCCATTGAAATACACGAAGGCAAAGGGAAAATGCTTTTGAAAGGACTAAAAGAAAGGATAATATTACTTTCTAGGATACAAAATTTGACAGGACTTGTAGTAGATACCCTTTGGAAAGCTTTGTGTAGAAAGAAATTTCGCGAGACTTAAAACTTCTATTTTGGGGAGATTAACGATTTTATAAAAGGTAAAGTAATAATTAAGGTTCTTAAACCGATATTTCACCGTCACACTTTTTTATTTTTTTAAAGCTAGTAAATTGATAGAGTTTCAAATCTGGACGCTTTTATGAGTATGAGTTAATAAAAGTTGCTAACAATTTTCCTGTTAAAAAAAACCTACCATCCATCAAAAAATCATACTGTTCCCGGCACAAAATCAATTTAGGGATTACCTGTTTGCTGGCTGAGGTTTTTCATCAAATTGAATAGATCCTCATCGATAGCAACTAGGCGATATGGTTGGAATGTTTTGTCGAAATATTGAAAATTCTTTAGTGCAAAGGCACGAATGTATGGAAATTGTTCAAACATTTTTAGGTTTTATGAACAGCAAACAAACAAAGAGGTTTCAATTTGCAAATAGTTTTTGTTGAGTTTATTTCTGGTAGTTTTAAGAGAATGTTGATTAAATTCCTGAAGAATATCCACTCAACTGTCTATATTAAATTTTTATTCAATTCACTAGAAGTGTTTTTTTTAACTGTGTTGTAATAGATGTTTTTATGACGAGGGCACTTACTGCTATCACTAAATAATATCATTAATAGGAATTTTAACCCTGCACCCCCACAAACAATCTTAAATTTTTTTTTGAGCTTTTATTCGTTAGCCATGAATAGATTGAATTGAATCGACAAGGGTTACAATTTTTCTTAGAAGGATGTTGTTTTTGAATTGTTAAATTTTCAATAATATTGCCCTTATTTTAAAATAAATATTTAATTTACCTTTCTGATAAGGATTTTTCTATTTACAGGGTTTCTATTTTTAACTTTCTTGGGTATAGCCGAAGTTTAGTGTTTTTGTGCCCATTATTATCATAAATGACCATTTTTTCTTATATGGTAAATTTTAGGTCGACCCAAATCCCTTTGTGGGAATCGAACCATGACTTACCCCTAGAGGCTATTAGATAATACTAAATGGTAAAAGAGCTTTTGAATTAATTTATTTCTTTTTAAACAAAAAACAAGTATTATTATAATATCAAATAAAAATTTGCTTGGACTTGCATAATGTTATCGTAAGTTCTTTGAGAAATAAACCAAGAGAACAATGCAATATTTCTTAGATTAACAGAAATTGCTATAATTTTATTATAAAAATGTTATTTACCCTTAACATATCACTAGAGCAACTTTCTTGTAGACGTAGGTGAAGACGGTGAAGATACCTTTATCTTGTTAAAGCTTAGAAAAATTTTGATAATTACGAATTTTGCCCATATGCATAGTTCGCGTGACAATGCAATATGACATTTTTGTAAAAACAATCAAGATGGCGGTTCTAATATGGCGGCGGAAATTTGCAATTGTGTTTCCCGATCCCCGACATGGGTATCAACTGAAAGGGTATGACCCCGGCATGAGTATTAAAGGAAAGAGTACGACAAATAGAATACAATTAGCTCCGTGGCGTCATTTCAAATTCAAAATGGCGGCCAACACAAAATGGTTAAATACCTTTTTATTTACAAGTCAGTCGGTATGGGTATCAAATGAAAGGGTATGACAAGTCGAATACTATTAGCTGTGTGGCGTCTTTCCAAATTCAAAATAGCGGCCAACACAAACTGGCGGTTTACCTTTTTCTTTACAACGGCCTCGGTATGGGTAAGCTCTGTGACGTTATTTTAAATCTAATATGGTGGTCACCACAAAATGGGGGAAGACATATAATAGACTGAAAAGTAGAAAATAAAATGTATACCTAGCTTAAAAAAACTAAAAAATTCGCTTTTATTTTAAAACGAACCAAAAAGTAAAAAAATAATTTTGAATGTATAGTTTTTATTGCTTCAGCCAGTGTATGGAAGCAACCTATCTTTCGAAATGTAAAAGAGTGTTGGACTCTTTACCTATATTCTTATTTTATTTACACTGGAACTTTTAGTTAGCGTCCCACGCTTTTTACATTTCGAAAGGTAGGTTGCTTCCATACACTGGCTGAAGCAAAAAAAAACTTTACATTCAAAATTATTTTTTACATTTTAGTTCATTTTAAAATAAAAGCGTATTTTTTAGTTTTTTTAAAATATATATTTTATTTTCTACTGCAGTGACAAGGACAATGTTTAAAAGTTGTTGGACTCGATCTGATAAAGCCATTATAAAGCCATAAAGCTTCTTTCACGGACAGCTGTATGTGGACTGTTGAAGAGTTGGTAAGGCGGAAAATCTTCACTTCTTAGCTCCAAATGCCACGTCTGATTATATGCTGGACTTTTTTTGCCCCTTCTGGTCGTCTCAAGCCGAAATAAAAAAAAGAATAGAGAGGAAATGTGTGTGTAATGTATTTATTAGATTTTTTTAGGGGCACCAAATTGTGCATTTTTGGGCTCACCGTAGGTGCCAAATTTGCAAAATTGATTAATTTTTTTGGCGCTTTTTTGGAAAAAAAATTTGAAGGGAAGGAGGGCACCATGAGCGAAGTTCTGTAAAGGGCGTCTAATTCGCCGGCATAGCAAAATCTATGCGGACGATTCTGAATATGTGTGTGTTGCGCACGTAGTACACAATTTTTCATCGTCGAATCTTAAAAAATTTGTAACATGTACTCTACCTTCAAAATCAAATTTAGCAGATTTGTTATTTTTTTCATTATACCTTCTTCTTACCGCGGATTGTGCACACATAATCTTTTTTTATTGAAAGGCGTTGCAACGCACGCGGGTTTTTACTAGTAGATAATATTTTGAATCCTATCAAAACGAGGAAAACCAGCAAGTTTATATCTTTCCTTCTAAAAAAATTTCGAAGTTTTAATTAGAAATTTTTTTGGTTTATTTGTGATAAAGAAGCTGATAATGAAACAAGCACGCAGAAGAAAAATTTAAGAAGGAAATTACATTTGGTCAGTAATGTTTTTTTTGCATTATCACAATCTTGTAGCTAATCAAAAAAGAAAGAGATGAATATTACCAGAAAAATACACAAAATAATATCCGGTGAAAACATAGCGGCATTGGAAATGAGATGTCATGATGATTGCTACCTTTCATTGAGAAATTTAGTACCAAGGCATCTGAAATCAAAAAAAATCATTCACAAGTGTTAATGCAGCAATGGAAAATATATTTCAATACATAGAAAAGAGCTAGATTTCTATGCAGAAGTTAAAGAATTTTATTTCCGATGAGAAGACTATTAGGGCCCGATTAATTTCGTAGTACAAAGGTGATGTCGTTTTCTATCAAGTCATCGTCTAAAAATTTGAATTTCTTCCGCAGTCTTAAGAATTTTCAAAATTCAGGTAAATTTCAAAGGTCCTCTTTTTATTTAAGATATTATAAAATCACAAAAATCCAGAATCATTCAAATCATCCATTTACTAAATGCGCTCCGAGGTTTTTCACTTTTTAAGTCTTCGTGCAGTGAACTATTCCGCTGATTTTCCAAATGCATTGCTTCGCCAACCATTTTGCTTTGCAATCAGATTATATGTATCCTATACACATGTATGTAGCTCCACGATTTATCAAGAGCCTTTGACAAAATCAGTCTCTCTAAATTGGTTTATAAATAATCCACAAAACACTCATTGTTGTTGCCTATTCCAAAACGATTGCAAATTTTCTTAACCCAATAACCCTCAACAAGTGAAACTCCTCACTAATCTAACTAGTGTTTTGCCAGCAATTCACATATACATACATTCGTATCTCAATCATCATATTTATTAATGACCTCCATCCTAACGATGTTCAATTATGCCTCTCTATGCCAAGGCACATGCACTTCGACCAACAAGTGTAAACGCACTATTTGCATAGTATTTTCTGTTGGTCCTCATCAAACCCCTTTAATCTCAAAGTCCAATTGCACGATATTGTCGCAATCAACCCGAACACGTCCTGCTATTAAGGCTAGTCATTTGCAGTTGTTTGACTTTGCCTATAAATTTAAGGATTCTGTCGTCGTCCTTAATGGTTCAGTGACAAGTTGTGATGTATTCTTGCCAAAAGTCTATGGTTCTCTTCGAAATCCTTAGGCTGCATGACAGTTTTGCTTTAAGGAAATATACCAATATGAATGCAGTTTGGTCATAATATTTCTTTTGTCATGTCTTGGTCAGTTGATGTCTGTTTTGAGATGTATTCGTAAAGCTGAATTAAGGACACGTTTCTCCCTGTTTACTTCTCTCTTGAAAGTGTATATTTTCTTGACAGGAGATGCTTGAACGGTGTGTTCTGGACATTTAAATAAAATTTTGAGTTTTAGGTTTCTTTTTAAAAATATGAATATACCATTGAAAAAGAGCTCACCTAGTCTGAAGTAACCCAGAATTTAGACCAGTGGTATAATAAAGTTGACTTTCTGCTTTTAAAACTTTCTTCAACTAACACAATTTAGAGTTTAATTTTCTGTGAACTTTTCTAAACTTTCAGGTTTTTGGCAGTAATATGAAAAACTGATTTATGATTAGACCAACATTTTTAAAAGTTTTTAAATTATGCACTCCTCGTTACCACACGGCATCGACCAGCTCTGAAGCAACGGCAGAAAATACATTACTACATATAACCGGTTAAAAGAATTAACTGAAAAAAACATTACTAATTACATTGCCTCTCTAACACCAAATGTTAACTTCTCTGACACCTGATGAGTCTCGTGCTAACTAACCGATGCTGGAGGTTGAACTGGGCCACCTTGCAGTGTATGGATCCTAGAAGTTGGGGGATAGGCAAGAGACTGACAATTTCATTGGAAGAAATTATTAGCTATGGAATTTAGGAGGCAGCCTCGGACAGGTGAGGACTTTCGGCAAGGGCATAGGCAACTTTCAATGGATAATGATCGAAAAAATCGTAACTGGGAATGTACACACTTTTTACGGGCCAGCAGTTTTGACGGGAATGGTGGATGAACTACGAAGATATAGAATTAATATCTGTGCACTATACATGGATTGTATGGACTCAGATGGACAAGTAAAACAGAACCAACGGATTCGGAATTTTTCTATATCGGAAAAATTTGAATCAAAAAGGAATTTGGAGTAGGTTTCTGCGTACTAAAGACTTTATAAGGACTCATTAGCGACTTCATGCCTTCATCCATATTGATGAAAGAATCTTCACTTTATAGTGGGTTCTTGTGCCTATAGAGATTAGCCACTAATTAGGCTTTTTACGGCAGGCTTTCTTTTGAATAACGAACTTTAGTGAATGTGAAGTAAAAAACACATGGAGTTTGGAATTTGTACTTGTTAAATTGGAAATAATGGTATCCACTTGTATTCTTTTTCGAGTTGATGAAACTAATTTTAATCCAAAATCAAAGATGATGACGTCGGAACCAAAGAAATTATATTTTAAATCGCCTGCAGTTACCGCTGGTATATTGGAATATTCCGTTGGAGAGTTTAGCAACAATCATGAAGAGTCGAATAATGATCGATATACGTATTATGTACAGAAACAATGAGAGCTGCTTCTGAGGAAGCTTGAGACACTTACACTCATAATGCTGAGCTTTTAAGCAGACAGTAAGTCGTCAGTTGAAAAAAAAACGGAAAATAAAATCGCCAACGGTCGAACCTTAAATTCCTGAGTGACAGACCTGTATTTGTTTCCGATTGTCATATTAGGCGTTAAACCTACTTTCGGTTGGAAGTTCCGCTTCGTTTTCTCAGTTATAGGTCTGTGCACAAGCCAAGAAACTGATTACCGCCTTTTGCGTAAGCCCCAAGAAGATCGCGGAGCTTACTCAACCTAAACTCCGAGTCTTAAGAGGTCTTCTCACAGAAGATTTTTGTGTCAGATAATAGTTGAGAAACGGGTAAAATTGATACTGCAAACAAAAACAGTAAAACAGGTTTTCTGCAAACGTGCTGCACTAAAAATGCATGTTACGCCCCACATAAATCTAAGAGCTATGTTAGTCTTGTCTGCCGATCCAACTTTGTCAAAAACCAATTAGTTCAGCTTCCAGAGTAAAAAAATCACTAAAACTGCAAAATTAATTGTAAGGTAATGAAATTTGGTATGGGTGGAGTTTAACAATAGGAGAAAGGGTAACCATTGAGTTCCGGGACGAGCTTTGTTAAAATCGGGAGAAAATTCGATTCAATGCATTTTCCAAAGCTTTCCCGGCCGTTGCTCGGGAAAAACAGAACAAAAATAAAGCTATGAAAATTGTCAACAAAAGAGCGAGCGGAAAACCTCACGTTTGATCGGAAAATGGAGGGTAAAGAAAACAATTTATCCACTCCGAGTTTCGATCGGAAAGCAGATAAATGAAAAATTATTTCCAATATATATTTTTTTCTTTATAGAAAAATACCTAAAAGAAAATATTTAGGTTTATATAGAAAAAATTGAGGAAGTCTCGTGGTCTAGATCACCGGAATATAAAGCGTAAAAAAATTTCTGCAAAATCGGTCCTGTGCTACACGAGAAAATTGCATAAATGTCCTTTTTTAATGCATTTTGAGTGCATTGCCAACTATGAAGAAAAAGGCAAAAAATTTAAAAATTGAATTTTTTTACTGTATCAAAGTCCTAAAATAGACATTTTAAATAAAGTAACGAAGTATTGCGTATGCTCACAAGAAAGTACATAAAAAAACCTACAATTTAAAAAAAAATTTTACCGTACGATGATTTGGCATAAAATGGCGGCAATTTTAAAACATTTTCGAAAACTGCCAATTGTTGCGGTAAACATCTGTAAATTTTTTTTTGAAATTTCAACCACGTATTTATAGCATCAAAATACATATTTTTTCCAATTTTTATCAAAATCCGACTATTTTCCCGCTATTTATTGCATTTTTAGTAAAATTAAATAAAATTTCATACATTTTGGTTTTTTGAGGTTAGGATTCATTTTTAAAGTATTTATACTGAATCAGTTCGATTCATTCTATTCATTCACAAGTATTTTCCAATTTTTTTATTTTTCTACGACCAACAGAACTGGAGAAATTAAGAAAATAGTGTAGCAACGCACTCAAAATGCATCAAAAATTGACATTTATGCAATTTTCTCGTGCAGCACAGGACCGATTTTGCAGAATTTTTTTTTCGCTTTATCTTAACATACGTAAAGAAAAAAAAAGAAAAAAATCCAACTTCCCAACAACATCACATCATATGACAATTTCCCTCTACTATCAGTATAGTCGCTTCAAAAACTTGTACCTACTAGGAAAACCAATAGCTGAGGCCATTTATAGAAGGTATGAAAAATTTGATCCTATATGTAGATATGCATAAGATTCTGAAAGCTTTGGTTTTTCACTATAATACACCGTTTGATTTGCCGAAATCCGTCCAGTAGAGCCTGAGTAATATGAATATCAGTCCCAACTTGAAAAACGTTCTCTCTTGTTAAAAATTCCGGGCGTTTCCAACACGAGCGTTATTATGATTCTTTCCGTGAAAACCTTTGACTTTACGTAAAGAATTCAAGCCCTTTTTGTCGAGAATTTTCATAGCTTTATTTTTGTTCTCTTGACATTTTTCCAATTTCAACGTTTTTCCCGAGTTACGGCCGGCGAAGCGTAGGAAAATCCGTTCAATCGAATTTTCACAAGGTACGACCCGGAACTCATTAGAAACCTTTTCCTTTATTGGAAAACTGACTCCATACCAAATTTCATAACCATACAATTTTTTTTGTCAGAAGAAATCTCTGGGGGCTGTACTAAATGACTTTTCTTACATTCTCATCCTCAAATTTCTGAAGTAATTCACGAAGAAAACCTCAAAAAAAATATTTGTTAATACCCGAGTGCGGAATTACATCATGCCGAAAATCAAACCACGACTAATAAAATCAAAATGTACGTTATTTTCTGATAACGCTCTTCCAAAGCATTGATGAAATTGCAAATTGTGTTACATAATCGTTTCAATTCATTTCTAATAAACCTAATGCCCAGATTCTACAATCTTCTGTTGATTTGTTTTTCAGCTAAGGTGTATTTCGTTTCAATATTGACTCAATTATGTTTAATTGCTCTGCTGTTAACATTCCTTTCCATTTATATAGCACAAAGGTGTTACTAATTGATCCAAATATTTACAGCATCACACAACCTGTTACTCAGCACATTAAGGGCACATACTTTCAAGTGTGATTAATTTCAAACATCCTTAATATTAAATTTCTATCTTATTAAAATATAATGTAAATTTAATCACTAGCTGAAGAATGAATACGTTCATAGCCGCACTTAATAACATATAATGGGAAAATTGTTAAAAATGAGAGGCTTTTTTAGAATCAACAGGGCAAATTGATTTATGAAATGTGGAATTTGGTTTGCAGAGAGATGAATTAGAAGTGCAAACCCTATTAAAAATACACGGTGATAAGTTATTTTTGCAGTATTATTCCTGTATTTTTTATAGTATTACTCCTGTATATTGGAAACAAAATGCGGCGTATTCAAACAGTTCCGTCTTTACTCTAAAGCTCCGCATTGGATGAGAATTACCCTGATTTTAAACGTTTCTGAAAATGTGTGTTTAAGAAAAATTTCAGAGATTACAGGGTAAGTCAGCATTTATTCCAGATTCGGTTACGCAAGATGCACATTAAAATTATAAGTAAAACTGAATTTTGTAGGTATTTTCGCTGTTGGGTGTGTATCAAAAGCAGTAGCATACTTCCAATTCCTCTAAAAATTGTTCAAATTATTTCCGTTTCGAGCAATTGATGGAACATATTAGCCGTGTTCCTTTTCTGCTCTTTTTTACTTGTATTTACTTGGAACTCCTGCTCTCACAGAAAATTCATAGGTTTTACTCATATCGACAAATTTTGCGTTCCTTTAATTTTTTACTCCGGAGTACTTAAAAGTAGAAAAGGAACACGGCTATTGACGGAATGCTTAGGTACAAATAAAGTTCTGAAGTCCCTCTTTGAAAACAGTTGGTATGCATGTGCTGATGCTGTTAATGCTTTGCGTAGTGGTTACAATCATATTCTTAAAATTTTAACATTAATTGCTAGAAACACCGAACAACCAGAAGAAAAAAACCAAAGCTCAAAACCTTGCGAAAAAAATAGAGAAAGGAAAAATTAGAAACCATTCTCCTTTTCACAGTTTCTTATGGGAAGTGTTCTCTTACAGACATGCTGGGAAATATCAATAAAATAAGCATAACCTTACCGAATAATACTACAACAATGGTCGTTGCAACAAAACTTTTCGGATCTCTTGCCGATATATTTATCGTACGACTATGCAGCAATTTCAGTCAGAATGAATCGGAAAAAAATCCAAATTCTTACTAAAAACACAATTCTTAAAGAAAAATGATTTGCAGTCCACGTATCACTTTTTTGAAAGGACTATCAAAATCTGTGCCAATGTAAATATTATTTTCACAGATAAACTTTTCTTCGTATAATCGATATATTAGATGACCATTTAAAACGACTATCAGAATCATACAAAAGAAAGTGTGGCCAAAGTTTTATTTTAGTCTTCTTTCTCAATTAATCGATCCTGATAAGTTGAGAAAATTCGAAATATGTAATTGCAGAATTGACTACTAGCCCAGTCGTCAGAGCCAAATTTAGACCGAAAGCTCGCACAAAATGTGATCTCGCTGAAAATTGGAACTTGGTACTTTTTTGGGTGTAGAAAACGATAAAAAATCTTTGCTGCTCTAAAGTGAATGCTAAGTTCACAATTTCGAAAACAAGTTCGAAAATTTGGTTTTTGCTTTATACATCGAAAAATAAAAAAAAATTCGAAAAACTAATAGCACCACATGAAAGAGCGGAAAATTATACTAAAATTTTTATTATAACTTATTTTAAAAAAAATTGTTTATTATTAGATAAAATTATTAAAAATATGAAGCAAATCCGAAAAATCTAGGCCCGCTAAAAAGATGAATTCAAATATTCTAGCGAGGTGTTGGGAGGGAAAACTAAAGTATCCTTGCCTAAAATGTACGCAAAAATTAAAATAAAAAAAGCATTTTAAAGAGGACGGTGACGTGACAACAAATTGGTGGCATTTTGGAAAGTCGGTCGATATTTGCCGGTTACATCAATATGGTGGCATAGGCAAGACGTTTGCTTAACTCTTTGCACTCGGAGTCTATTTTCGCCAACTCGGTAATTATACAGGTATCAGGGAAAATTTAGGTTCACTGTTTAGTTGAAAACATAAAACATGGTACAATTTTGTTATTTGTCAATAATGGCATGTATCGGGTTTGTGTAAAACGTTTCAGTAAATAGAGGAAAACTGATGGCTCCAGGTATCGATATTAGAAGATTTTCGTATAACTGAAGAACTATCTTGGTTGTAAATGAGAAATCTGGTCTGGTCTGGATAAGCCCTTCCATTGTTACAAATAACTCGTCCGAGCATGCGCTTATACGTATACTCGAAATCCCCGTTTTCTTGTGTTCTGCGGGTTATAAGTGCGGAAGGAAACTCCTCCTTTAAACCATACGGTAGACTTATCAGCATTCGTTCTGCATATTAGTAGGTATTGGGGCTCTTGCTCCTGGGAACCAAACACGGTTTTCAATTGCCCATTAACCGCCCATTAAATTGTTTATTGGGGAACTCTACTTATTCTTCTAGTTCTTATCCTCATGTTGCCTTGTGACCTTGTAAGTGTTTCTTGAAATTCAGCATCCATTTCACACATATTCTTGACAGATTTACTATCCATTTTCCAAAACAATGCTAGTCAACTCTTCAAACTTCAATACGTAATCGACTATTCCTCCAAAAAAAAGTGGAAAAAATTTCAATCTTGGGTAAAACATTTGTATTGACGAAGGTATGATTTCGCGCGGAAGGTTTAACATTACAGTTTATAATTCATCAAAAATAACAAAGTATTTTATCCTAATCCGAATGCTGTGCGATTCTGCTACTGGATATTTTTCGAGCTTCATATAAATTTGAAAACGCCTTATCCCGAACCCCCGCACTTTTTGTGGATTCTGTCGATCATTTTTTGCGTACTATTTACCATAAACGGTTGTACAACCTAATGCGGAACACCCTGAATATTTCTATTGTGGCACTTTTTATAGACAAAATTTTTGAAAATGTTCTGGAAATCCTCAAAAAATTATAACTGCAGGAACTCGGCAAGTCCAAAATAATGTTCATTTTGCCTGAGTAGGAAGGAGGGAGTCGCAAACTTAACCATATTTATAGACCTGAACCAATCCTATTGTCGCGGAAGATATGCACACTAATGAACAACTTGTAAAAAGTTCCGGCGAAAGAGAAAAAAAAATGTTGTGAACCGTGCTAGACGTGAAAGAAGACATTTTTTTTTTGGGCCATGCGGACGTGAAAGACGACATTTTTTGAACCATGTGAACGTTACACTGTTAAACAAAAGTACATTTTGATGTTTTCATTTACGTTTTTTTTATTACTTTCCAAAAGGGTTTCCAAATTTTGTGTGCCAAGGGCCCGGCCCCTGTATGCCCTAAGGCGGTCATGTATACAAATAAAACAAATAACGAAAGAGTTAGTTACTTCCATTGTAACACATTTTATTTTGCGACTTTCGAAGCATCTATAATTTGATATAACTTTTCAAAGTGATCTTTACTGCAAATTAAAACAGGTTTCGAAATTTTATTTAATCTTCTATTATTTTTTTAATACTTTTATTGCATTTATTTATTTAAAAACTCTCTCTTCAGCTAGATTTTTTTTCTTATAAAATAAAATAAACTCATTATCATAAAATTAATCTATAGAGTAAGCTGCTAATAAGACCATAATTCGAGCAATAGATTTTCATCGATCGATCATCTATCGAAAACATCTCTTAATTTAATATTCCATTGCTTCTATTCTGACTGTCAGCAATATTTAATACAAAAAATGATAAATTGTATCACCAGTAATATCCCTGTCGAAGCTATAATGATTAATCAATCAACATACAAAAAGGACGATCATATAAGAATATCATTCTAAACGCAATGAGTGACAGGAATTAATATATATTTTTTGAAAATTAAAAAAAATATACAAAAAAACTCAATTTTATATGGATAAATTTAATCCAATTAAAATATAAAAGGATGTTTAATAATTTGACATGTATTCTTAAATTTTTTTTCTCACATCTGCTCTCAAACTCTGTTATAACCGTATTAAACCACCGAAAACAACCACCCCTCATATATTAATCACAACACAATTATCTTTAAAAGCATAATCAATAACACTGTACCGACATATCCTAATTAGGCACCAGCATTAATTTATTTTGCGCCCCACCTTATATAAATTGCCACTTTATCTTTCACAGAGTTTTGAAATTTTTCGGCAATATCTTTGGTCCTTTTATTTATATTTTCTTTTTCTTATTTTTGTATCCTTCTTTATAACATCAAAAAAAACTTTTCAAGGTTGTGTGTTGTATCTAATAATGTTTAATAAGGATTTCCCTTTTTCTCATGGAGTAAAAAAAATAAAAACAGTATCCACGAAATTAAAATTTCATACCGGGGATACCCATCTGAAAATTGTGACAAAAATTCCTTTTAAATCGCATACCCCATAAACAACACAAAAATGAAAGGAAAAAACGAAAATATGGAATTTTTGGAATACAGCGGGAAAAATCAAGACGGCACATCTCTCTCACACATAAATTCCCATGCCAAAAAAAAAGAAAATGTACACCCAATATTAAATTCCGGAAAAATATATTCCAAAAATGATTCCATACTTCAAGCAAGCAAAAAGCCTAAAATATTTTTCCCCAGATTTTAAAGAACGAACGACAGAGGGCGATCCTGTACCCACTGGTTGGTACCCACCTTTACCACCCACACTTTGTGCCTGTATTTCCCACTTTAAAAGTGGGAAATTTTCCTTCCAGGAGATCCTTAAGTGTACAAGCATTATAAGAGGATATACACATATAAGAGTGAGCCAGGGATGTACGTTACCTAATTAGATACATTAGATATTTTAAGGCTCCTATGAGATACTACTTAATCATGCTATAATTAATCTGAGTTTATGAAGTCTAGTATTAACGTACCGTAAGTCTTTTTGTTTATTAATCCATGTTACTCCTTCATAATTAATGAAAATTTATCCCCCGTTGCTTGGTGCCTTGGCAAAATTCACTTCTCTTCCTGTACACAAATTTTGTGTACGTATATCCATTACAAATTATCAATAATTATGCATGAGTCGAAGCAGCTATAAGGCTACTATATAGCTACAGGTAATAAATACACACTCAGTACACTCTTTTACACCAAAAAACACACTTATGATTCTACTATCTCACATTGAAATTGAGAAATTTCATATATAGAAAAAATGTTGCACGGCTTAAAGCGCGAAGTAAAAAAATGGCACACAATCAACACTTTGCGATATTTTTTTATTTACCTTTCCTCTTTTACCGAAGTATAAAACGAAAAAAAAAAATATTGTAAACATCAACACGAAATTTTATTAAGAGCAAAACAAACAGAAATTTGAACAGTTACAAGTAGCACGAAACAAATACCTTTTTTCATCAACACGTTTTAGCTCAGGTAGGGGAAAAAGAAAAATGCTGACTTTTTATGATTTTGGCTTTTCACCGGAAAAAAATCTCCCAAATACACAGATTCCGACAGAATCACCTGTTTCTTATCATCCCCGATGTTAATCGGTCCATTGCGTTTACGTTTTACGGGACTACCTCGCAGATGGGGTGGTAAATCTGGCACATATTTCAAGGGTAGGTCAGTAGATACGGTACGAGTAGCAGAAGAGAGAAGTACACCACTTCGCCGTGCCAAATGGGTATAGGTATGTGAATCACGACAATAGCACACTCAAAACGTTCTCGCGATGAAAAATTGTTTAGGGAAAATGCTCGGATTTTTCCACGAACCTCAAAAAACAGCATCCAACTAGTCTGACGAATTGAAAGAAACTGCAGGTGTCCGCGAAAAAGTTTCGCTTAGAAGTCAGTTGTAAGAAGGACTAACACTCCAGCTACAGTGAACTAGGGAGCTTTTAAAAGTCCCCGCAAGGACTCGCATCTATTGAGCTAATTCCTCGACTCCTCTTTCGGGCTGGGGCCTGCGCCCTGGATCAACTCCGAAAATTCATCCCCGTTGGAGTATAGTAGTAGTTCACCCCGTATGAGATTGCGGGAAAGTAAATCTTGGCTTTGCTCGGGGTTAGTCCTGGAGAATATTGCGGGCTACTGAGGCTTGAATTAGATAATTTAGAAAAGACAAGCTTCGTCTGCCTGTGGGGCGGAGGCTCTTTTTGGTCATAATTGGGATAATTCCTATAAATCATGGCCTGCGAAAGGATTTCAGTTGCCGAAATACATGGGGCTCAATTCACTAGGCATAAGGACATGCCAGTAGCTCTTAGGCTCAATTCTGTTTTGATTTCGGCGAACCATAAGCAGATTTTTGTGCTTTTCATGTGTGTGTTGAGATTATTAAGTGTTTCAATGGTCCTTCTAATCTTTTTTGGGAAATAATCAAACCACATCCACACAAGCATGTTAAATTATGCAATGTGGACAGGCACCTTTTCTCTGAGGGCTTTTTAATTAAAAATTTATTTATTTTTTACCAACATAACACATCAGTACAAATATTTAAATATGATGGTAAGTGCTAGACAAAAACACCACTGTCTTAAAAGATTTCAGCATACTGCACAGTATGTTCGATTCTTGTGCCGCATATCTGAGGACGAACACTGCCGGACTTGCAGAATCCACCCACGTAGGCAGAACTATAGGCTTTTCACATCAAGCCAAATACTTATGATTGGCGCTAGATGCCAAGCTTAACTGGAACCATCACATGGACACTCTGATGAGCACGACACGCAGATCCCAGCAGGTCGGCCGCAGTATTTGTGGAGTCACCTTGAGGTAGAGAAATTCGCCATAAATGTGGCTGAAAGTGAGTGGCTACCTGAGCGCTGGTCTTGGCCGAAAACATTTGTAATAATCAGTATTATACAGGAGATTCCGACTGCATGCCCTCTAAGATCTCAAAACTTGAGCCACCTTCCTTGCACATACACGAATTTTTCGCCGCCAAAGTACCGCAGGCAGGCGCGGATCTAGAATTTTGTTTTGGGGGGGGTCACGGAATTAAAAGTGGCGGAAACAATTTCTACTCCTAAAAACAAAAGCAAAATTAACAAAACGAACAAAACTAACCGAATTTTCTGGGGGATTAAAGGGTCTTTTCGGTTACAAATTTTCAAAAAATCGAAAAAAAAATTTTACCGATTTTATTAATAGTGGAATCAGATAAGCATCAAATTTTAGTGAAAAAGGAATTGTTTCCAGTCTCAAATTTTTTTTCAATATGTTAGTTACATCGAATACTATATGAAATGGACTTTTTCTCTTGCAACCGCTACGTAAATTATGGGCCGTTTTGTAAAAAATCTACCATTTTGGTCGTTCTTACCTTCACGTAAATATAGATGAGAATTTATCGGTATGTGTAGGTCCAAATAAAGCGAAAAAAATTGAGGCTGTTCGTTATGACATTACCTATCAGCGGTTACAAAATGAAATTTTAATCTGCACACATAAATTCAAAGAAAATTGAAAACTGAAGAAACTGCTAAATTTTGGTTTTTTGGTTACAACTTTGGATGTTTTAAGTAAAAATTGATGAAATTACTTTATAATGTGCACAATAACTCGTAAAGATTTTAAATCAAAATATCCACCACAAGTCTCAAAAATTAACCTATAATCTGAAAATTGATTGGCCAATAACTTTTGTGCATTGCATCGTATGAGATTCTTTTTTAATTGAAGTGTAGTAGTCCAGTCAAATTAGAGTTTCACCTCGGAATGAGAGGTAAGAAGCTGAAAATTTGTATTAACCTTTGTTTTGGCATTCTAAATTATGTGTCAAAAGTCTCATAAAATCTCGTGTCCGCGTCTTGAGATATTAGAGGTCAAAGGTCACCAAAATCAGTTTTTCGGAAATATCTCGTAAATTATCGGCTTTACGTAAATTTTGGTTAAGTAAAGTTTGTTCATTAGATAAATCTGCATAAAAGTGTCCTATACCGAATTTACGTAGAACCAATAGTTTTCGAGATAAAGGGCTGAGAAGTCTTGGCATCGTGCTGCATTCGTTTCCGCACCACCTCTGAGGTAGAATGCAAGGGGCGTTTTTTACATGATGTTCCCGTAGGCATAATCCATGGGTTACAAGTTATGATAAAATTTCTTGATTATCTCTCTATCTCTTCTATTTTCACTTCTTCCATATTGTCATCTTCATCTACAATTATCTCAGAAGAAAATAATGAAATGTGGTCGGCGTCATCATCCTTGAACTTATATTCAACGGTTGTATCCTCGGCCATACTATGGAAACACGACGGGCCCCGACAAGAGCCATACGCTACGGAACAAGGCAATCTTCCTTTTTTGCATTCACTTGATACATGTACCTCTGACAACTGCCAACTGGAGATTTTCTACCGGGATTCTCTTTATTTTGGAGTCACAAATAATTTCTCAAAAGTCCATAAAGCCAACTGACCGGCTACTCAAGTTTCGGAGGTTCAAAGGTACATGCATCAAGTGAATGCAGAAAAGTAGGATTGCCATGTTTCGTAGCGTATGGCTCTTGTCGAGGCCAGTCGTGTCTCAATTCGATGTCCTAGGACACAACCATTGAACCAAAGTTGAATGATTATAACGCCGACCACATTTCGTTATTTTCCTCTGAGATGAGTGCTGAAGAAGATGACAATATGCAAGAAGTGGAAATAGAAGAGATAGAGAGATAATCAAGAAATTTTATCATAACTTGTAACCCATGGATTATGCCTACGGGAACATCATGTAAAAAACGCCCCTTGCATTCTACCTCAGAGGTGGTGCGGAAACGAATGCAGCACGATGCCAAGACTTCTCAGCCCTTTATCTCGAAAACTATGGGTTCTACGTAAATTCGGTATAGGACACTTTTATGCAGATTTATCTAATGAACAAATTTTACTTAACCAAAATTTACGTAAAGCCGATAATTTACGAGATATTTCCGAAAAACTGATTTTGGTGATCTTTGACCTCTAATATCTCAAGACGCGGACACGAGATTTTATGAGACTTTTGACACATAATTTAGAATGCCAAAACAAAGGTTCATACAAATTTTCAGCTTATTACCTCTCATTCCGAGGTTGACCCCTTTTTTTGCCTTATTTGACTGGACTATAGGTTTTTTATCCACTTTATGATGGTGAACAAGAAAAAATGTTTAAACTTGAAAAAAGTGGAAAAAACCGAATCGAAAATCATGAATTTTTGTATTTTTTCGTCAATTTTCTTCAAAACTTCCACTTTTTTTTGATAAAACTCTTTTTGTTTGTATTGACAAAAAAAATTTAGTTTTATCAAAAAAAAGTGGAAATTTTGAAGAAAATTGACGAAAAATTACACGGTACATTTTTAGCAGATTCACCGTGTCTATAAACACCGTATTTTTGTCCTTGCAACACGGTAACGCTGGATTTACATATGGAGAACCTGCACACGACTCCCCCTAATCTATCCTATCTCTCTATCCTTCGAGCTAAGCTTACTATTAGACATTGCACTATGACGTGTGCGACATGACATGACGGACTAGTAGTACAAATGGCCTGATCATGGTTGGCGCTTGAAGTGAGAAATGGCGCGGCGACTGTAAAACGGAATCATAGTTTTCGAAAAAACAGACATTTGTCGGGAAAAATGCCTTCAGGCGTATCACAGTTGGCGTTTGAAGAGACAAAGCTGCGTTTTTCACGACTGTCAAGTGACTAGATTGAATGAATACTTTTTAAATAGATTGAATAAATAATGTAATTTTATATATTTTTTAATTATCAGAAATGTCTAAAAACTTTCAAGCGACAACAATGATAAGGTTTTGTCGAAAACTGACATGTCGCTTCATTCGCCAATTATGGTACGAAAAATGAGAAGGATAAACGGCGCTGTCATTTTTTCAACTCGCCAACCATGATAAGGCCAAAAGGATGACACCTGAGCTTACACTATCAGATAAAAAAAGGGTCGTTTTTTTAATTTGCAAAAAATTTCGGTCGGTTTTGGTCGTTTGGTTGTTTTTTGTTTTTGTTTTTTTAGTTGGGTCAATTTTGTTTTTTAAACAGCGAGTGCTTTTGGGGGGGGACATGACCCCCGTGACCCCCCCCCCTTAAATCCGCGCCTGACCGCAGGGTGAAGTAGTATGATAGACGGATGGCTCCAAAACAGAGACTGGTGTAGGCGCCGGAATCTGCAGTGAAAGCCCCAGATTCAGTAGAGCGATAAGCCTAGACATCCTAATAACTGTCTTTCAAGCAGAGGTGTACATACTAGAATGCCCTCATTAGAAGTTAAGAAGGACCTACAAAAACAAACAGATCCTTCTTTTCTGTGATAGTCAAGAGCCAATCAGGGCGATAAGATCCCGTAGGATCAAGTGTAAATTAATTTGTGACTGCCAAGGTATCCTTGATTAGCCGGGCCTTCTCAAGCAAGTCACCCTTGTTTGGGTTGCGGGTCACCAGGATAGAGTTTTATATTTTTCTACAGTCTCTTTTTAGGTCGATCAACTTTCACCAACGCTTCTCCGACTCTTTCTGTTGTGACTTTTGTTCGGTCGCACAATCGACAGGGCGCACCAAACTGCATAACCCCGAAGCTATATGGACTGCCCTTTTTCAGTGCCATCCAGACGGAGCCGCTAACAATCTATAAGCCCATGCTTAGCAATGCAAACAAAACCAAGGTCTGGAACCATGACAATATTGTCATAACATAGCCCAGCAGCTTTCAAGCCACTAGGTCTATATAACAACTCTATCCATTAACATAGTCTCCGCCAAGAGGGATACATCCATTCCAAAGCTTCTCTAGCATGTCCATGCCTCATTGGAGCTATATTTCTTTCCGGCGATCATATTTTAATTCCAAATGAGTTCGAAGCTCAATGTCATCTCATTCCTTCAAACGCACTAATAATGATATGAAATATTCACTATTGAAGCTTTTTCCTTTCAAGATAGTCGATATTAAATTATACCGTGTCCATCGTAAAATACGTGTGCGATAATCTTCCCAGACGACTTTAGCGTTTTTGGTCGCTTTGGCCGACTTTCCCCGACTGCCGATTTAACTCTGGAGTATAGTGATGGATCCATGTTTCAACCATTGTCACATTTCGCAAGAAGAATCCTCTTTATTTTGCCTATACAGACCAAACAGCGCTTTAAATCATCAGCACCTTGTTGTTTTTGGTCAACAGTGATCAAACACGAGACCAACTTTGAACAGGGCTTTCTCATGGATGTTCATGCAAAATAGTGAATTCACTGCATTCTGATATCTTTAAGGTTTAGCTTTCGCACGCAACATTACTTTTCGGTCTCCCAAAAAAATTTGGTGTATTTTTTTATGTTTTCTGGAACAACTGCCTAATCTGGGCGTCCAGAGCTTCGGCTTCGTCGGTATTTGTTTGGCAGCTCTACCATTTGTCTCGTATGACACTGTCAAGTCATTCTTTTGCTTGAATGGTATTTTTTCCCATTAAAAACCAATGCTTCATCAACACACCAAATTTAGATTTTTTCATTGCTTTGAAAATTACAAAAGTAACGTTATTAAAACCACGTGACTTGTAAACTTGTTGTCGGAATTTTGACACATATCGCTTGAAGGTTGGTACCATCTAAAAATCATATCACATCATCTCATTTACTTTATTTAAATTTCACACATTTGAATAATATGTAACTCTTATAATCTAATAACCAACAATTGCAACATTTATTTCAAGGACTCGAAAAGAACTGACTTGGAAAAATATTTTTCTATTATTTAACAACCTATGCAAAGGCTACTTACTTCTACTGCATAATGCATAGTGTAAAGTGTTAATGTTTTTAGGTGTTTGACATATGGATGGCTCTGTGGTAGTTTTTGTGTTGCCGCAGGATTTGCCTATGAAGCGCCATCTGTTTGTTATCCTATGAACTTATTGAGTGATGAAGTAACGCCTAAGCTGGTCGAAATATATCGAAAGGAGCTTTCTTCTCTCGATGTACAGGATCAATCTTTTGTTGTTACCGCGCCACAGGAACATTGAGGGTAATGAAAAGACAGATCACTTGGTTAGACATACTAGAAGCAAAACACACAAGTGGAGAATGTACAAAAGACATTGTGTGTGACCAACATGTACTTCAATGGCAGGAAGGAATATAACATCATCAGTCAACACTAAAAAAAATTTGGCTTGACTACAACACGCAGAGATTACGCAACCTCTAGGCGATACCAGAACCGTGCCGTTGTATATGCATTGTGAAGGATGTTCGTTATGAAATTTTCTAAAAAATGAATGAGCATTTCTAGAGATCTCTAGTTGCAATTGTTAACTTGCAAATAACTTCCAAAATTCCCAAATCATGTTCTTTTTACTATTTTTTACTAGAAAACAACTTAACATAAAGGGCTGAAAATTCGCGATGGATTCTTGATAATGTACAAAAAATTTCAGCGAGATCGGTTCATTATATTTTGAGTAATTAACGGTTTATTGGTATTTAAATACTTAATTAAACAATTGTAAATCACAATAGAGGACTGAAAATTGAAAATAAATAACACGAGATTAGCCCGCTCCCTGGTATCTTATATTGATAAATCTCCGTATTTTGAAAACTTAAAAAGGTGCCTTAACTTAATTACAAATATCTCGGGTTATACTTGAACAATTGCAAAATATTTTCTATCGAATTAATGATATGTAACTAAATTTCATATCAATCGTCTGAACGAAGCTTTCTAATCATATTCCCCGTGTTCTTTTAATGAACTGGGTTTTGAGAGCTTTTGAGTTCCCATACAAATTCGAAAACCCAGGTTTTATCTGGTCCCAGCGGGGAAAAAGAGCGCTTCCACACGGCAGTTAATGCGCTTCTTTGGAAGCATGGAGTGCTTGCCTGTTCCATTCCACTTCATTGCCATTTTACATGGGGATGTCATCAGAAAGATGCGATTCCCCTTTCTTTCCTTAAACGCGCTTCTGAAGCTTGTGAAATGGATGCAGCGGGAAGCACTTGCGATTATTGTTCTCTCTGGATATGTAAAGCTTTTAAGCTTTTGCTTAAATTAAAGGGCAAAGGAAAAGAGCTAGAGAGAGAAAATATTTCATACTTAAACAGAAATTGTCCTTCGCTAATCAGTTGCGCAGACCGACGAAAACTGATCCAAATCCACAGCGAATTGCCATGTATACAGAGAACAAATATAAATTCGCAGCTTGCACCAAACCTACTTCGGATTTGTAATGCTCTGGAAGCGCATCACTAAAGCTTCCAGTGGAAGCACTTGCTTTATTTCCCGCTGGGGTTCTTCTGGTTCTTCGATTTTGTATGGGAACTCAAAAGCTCCTCAAAAGCTCTCAAAACCCAGTTCATTAAAAGAACACGGGGATTATCGGTTTACGCTCTATTTATATATCGACAATTTTGTGTTTTACTTTGAACACATACAAACATTTCCAGATACTAAGTAAGCAACAAACACGACTTTTTACATATAGTTCCATATTACTAAAGTTTAATTAAACATCCGATATGAGTCATCATTGAACCTTCCTTAACATCAGAACCTTCCCTATACTCGTATCAGTTAATAATAGGCAATACTTATACGAAACGGAAGTTTCAAACAGGTGATACAGCCATACAGCAGATATGACACCTGTCACTAACCATGAACAGAATGGATGATATCCAAAGAAAATAGTCTAACTTCCATTATTGGTGCAGAAACTTTGTAAAACTTATTTAAAGCATAAAAGTAATCAGCCGCTTCTGCAGTAATAAGACGAAAAATAAGAGAAACTGAGATTGATGAACTCCTGGCGGCTGGTGGGTGTGTCTGCAGTTAACAAGAAAAGGCTACGTGCAGGAATGTCTAGAGGACAAAAGATCACGAGGAGTTGATTAAAGAGGAATACACGTGATGGGATTTGTCTTTTTCTGGGGTGGCTTTTGATGTATTTAGGTAATATGTCTATGAGCACTATCAAAACATAAATAATGGCGTACTAAGTAGATTTTTGCCTTAGAGATTGACGTGTGAAATTTTGGATTAAAATGATTTGGATTGTGTGATTGAAACATTTCATATTGTTTTCGTTAACTGAAGTAGGTAAATGCGTAGGTAGTTGAGTGAGGAAAAAAGGGAATATCTGTAAACTGTGGAGATAGCTTCATCGCTCATTATGCTTACAGGTCGGAGAAAGATCAATAATTTTTTCTTATAAGAATTTTTCAAAGTAGTCGCACGGAAACTTAAATTGTTTCCTCGTAAGAAGTACGACTGTATCCACCTCTTGAATGGGAATGTAAAGTAAATGGGCAACACGTTTTAATATAGATTGAGTTCTGTAGACTTAATCCCGATCCTTGCTGATAGTTGGGCGTACCTTAAAAATAGTGTCATTAGCACTGCTGAGGCCACCAAGATAAAAGTCGTAGAGATCGGAATAGTAAATTGGTTCAATGCTGAATTTAACCTAACTACTGAATAATTGCATCCCTTCAAGAGCACATGCCTCTAGGAATCTTTTCTTCCAGTCATCTCTGCGTGGTGCTAATACTCTCCAACTGGCTATACGTAGTTTTAATATATCTTCTTCCACGCCATTGCTGGCATCGGCAACCGAGAAGTAAAGGCGCCTGACTACCATCAAAAAGGTCCATGGTTCGATTCCACAGATGCGCTTAAAATATGTAGGATCGAGTAAATTTAAATGTCAATGTAAAAATTGTTTGAAAATTTTTACAGAAGAGAATTTTGTTTTGTGTTTGATTTTTCGCTATTTTACGATTTGTGTTGTGGGGTCCAACTAGTAAAGTAATAATAAAATTAGTGCTCTACAGTAGACTGTCTGGTCAAGTATTCATTTTAAGCAGGCTATGTAAAACTCTTTTAATAAAAAAAATTTAAATACCGACTTCAGAAAACAACCAAAAGGATGAAATAATTGTTTGTAGTTCTTTCCAGGGAGGCAGTAATTGAGTTTAATTGCACTAACTGTTGCTTAGAAAATTGTTTTCATTTCTTTGTTAGCCTTATGCACTTAATACATCAATTCGAAAACAGGTGTTTTAGCACCGTCTTCAAAAGTGATTCTTCTTTCCAAAACCATTCTGATTGGATTAATGTTGTAAAGAATTACAAACAATTATTTCATCTTTTTTGTGCATCATGGGATTGGTTGTTTTCTGAAGGCGGTTTTTAAAATTTTTTTTTATTTCGCACTTTTTAGTCCGTTCATATTTTTTCGGGGGCAATATTATTACGAGAAGTATGACACGCCGCAGTCGATAAGAATCGAGGCAGTCGTTAAATAGTTTTTGCAGTAATGTATTTGCGTATTTTCGGAGTAATTTAAAAAAAAACTTAAGTAATAATTTAATAAGAAACTTATTTATTGTGAAAATATCGAAGAATCAAACCCCACGGGCGAGAAGTATGTAATTCTTCACAACATTAAAATATCAGAATAGATTTAGAAAGAAGAGAAAAAAATAAAAAAAGTCGAACTGCCGTCCTGGGTTTGAACGAGTGGCGCAGATAGGGGGGGATCAAGGGGATCAATCTCCTCCCATGAGCCAACGAAAATTATAATAGAATTGAATAAAAGCTTTCGTATCTACGTATTTTAGTATACATGAAATTCCTTAAGCACCAGTACCTCTTTTGGCATTATGTAATGTGCAATTTTGTTTTTTCGCAATTATATAAAAATCATCTAGATATGTTTTTGTGACGGCTGTGCATTTAAGTATTGTCTAATTTCCGCGTTTCGAGCAGGCCGACCAATCAAGAGCCACGAAAAGGACGCTCACTCTAATTGTGGACACATCGAGCACATGTAAAGTAAATACAATGAGCCAAATCGTGGCACCTCGGTTCCTAAATGTTTAATCGTTTTTCCAATTTTGGGTGAAATAACTAGTTGCTATGAACATATTTTATTCAATATTTAATATTTCGAATATTTTTCAATGTAGTAGAGTATCAGAATATAAGTTTCCTAAAAAATAAGACTAACTTTTGGCTTTGATTGTCAATTTAATTTCTCCTTAATATTTTGAAGTTTATAAAAATTGCCGAGTCAGTAAAAATATTAAAGTTCAAGAAAAGATTCTACGGGCAAAATTATGATAAACTTTAAGTTATAAGTTCGGGGAAGCTTTGCACTTCATAGATTGTTCTAACTCGATACAATTTTATCGAGCACAACACACAGTACACTCATTAGCCGTGTTTTTTTAATGAACTATATAGGTCTTCGATCCAGTTCATTAAAAAAACGACAAGGGAAATTTCACTAAGCGCCATCTTCAGTGCTTTATATATATTAAAATTAATCCGAAGTTGCGTGTCAGTAAACAACTGTTACACGAATCCCCTTCTAGAAAATAATGAATAAGTTTCTAAAAAATAAATTATTTGTTTCCTCATGCCTTCAAATTTGCTCTCGTCACTTCTATGTTGTTTTTATTTTAAATGACGTTTTTCCGACAGCCGGTAAGTATGCTACATTCAGAAAAGAAAGGGAAATTTTGAAATGTCCCAAGACTTGGATAAAAACCTCGATAAAACCTGGGTTTTCAGATTTGTATGGGGAAGAACTATATAGTTCATTAAAAAAACACGTCTATTGTCTCTGGCGAATCCACAATTCGAAGGCGTTCCTTGGAGCGTTAACATTAATTTACTCTAGTTTATAATTGAGGAGTGTCTGTTCAAAAGGGCGTATTTTCAACTTTTTTTTATTTTAAAATTATTTTGAAAATATGGCATAAAAGTCCATCGAATGAGCCTAAAAACTTATTCAAATGGAGCGTACTTTCCATATAAAAAATTCCAAAAAATTAGGATTCCAATTAAAAGGGCGTATTTCTGCATCTTGTGAAGGAAACGGTAATCCGCCATTTTTTTGGTGCCCATATTGGATCTATTGAGTATACTATATTATATTGTCATCGAAACTGAAGCTGTGTGCAAAATTTCAGTATGATCGAATAACCGGAAACCCCTCAGCAAAAGAAGGTTTACCTCAAAATACGATCTGAATTTTCGTTTCGTATATAATTGTGACTGTAAGCGAAAGAAGGCCCAATTATAGCACTGCTCAACAGCATGACTGTTGCATGGAATATTTTACATCATTCTAAACTAATTGATTTCTGAACTAATTGATTTCTGATTTGCTGATTTCAAATATATTATCAGTTTTTTTATATCAGCTTTAGTTAATGAATTATAAGGAAGTGTGTTTTTTTAGAAAAATACTCTCACCGTACTAAAATATTTTATTTAAAAAAACTGCAAACTGCACTGCACGCAGAATACTCCCACCTATCTAAAAATGTAAAAGTGAAAGTTCTACGTTACCACCTTCCAGAGTAATGAGTCATCAAAGTCAAAATTTTGTTTTTTTAACAAAACTACCAACTTTAACTACCCTTTTCCCCAAAAATAAGTAGTTAGTCAATATTTTTTTTCCAAAATTGGAAAGCACGGACAATTTCCTATAAATAATGTCCAACAATTTTTGTGTTACGGGCTTAATTTTTTAAGATATTAGCAAATTTTGATGTTAAAGTTGTCTTTATTTTGTAGTTTGGTACTTTGGCACTTTGGTATTAGAGCCCTAACACAATAGAACATTTAATTTTAGCTCAAAGTTATACTAGGAATGGATAGGTGGACATAAAAATCTTGCTAAAGGGATTTTTGCTTTTGACGGAGCCCCAAAAAACTTCACTGCAAGTATTTCCAAAAATTCTATTCAAAAAGGCTTATTTCTTGAAGTGACTAATCAAAAGGTCGTATTTCTCAAAATCCCGATCAAAAGGGCATATTTCTAAACAAAAAATTACAAAAAATATAGTTTTAGTGTGTATTTTTTTAAATAAAAAACCCATATCATATTGTAGTCTTTACTTTCATATGAATTTGCATTTAAATATACTATATTTAAGCATTTTATTTATAGGAACAGGCAGTTTTTTTTCATTTTCTGTAAAGTTTGTTTATGATGGAAATACGCCCTTTTGAACAGACACTCATCAATTGTCAAATTTATTCTAGTTTATAATGGCAAAAGTGTGTTAAAATTGTTTTGTTTATTATCTCGGAATGAAGAAAGTTTTACTGACAATAAAACCATTCGGCAAGTCTTGAGAGGTGAAAACCATAAAAATGCAGAATCATCTGCAGAAACAACCGCGAAAAGACCCCGTTCTGATGCATTAAGTTGTGAAAATCCGATCAATCAAAATATACTGTCATATCCCCTCCCATCGCAAAAAGCTACCTACGCCACTGGTTTGAACCCGCAATGCTTACTTCCTAGATCAACGCCTTTACTGACAATAAAATAATTTGTTCGCCGCCGAGCTGTAGAAACGGGCATTCGACGGGAGGTTCAAGGTGTACTAATTTGAACAGTTTTTGCGTAACAAAGTTATGCGTGAACAGGACCCCTCAGCACCGCATTTGATCACACCATTCAGAAACAGTGAAAAACATTCCCCAGAAGCTTGTTTTAATCAGGATCACACCAAGGCTAGAATAATAGTAGAAAGGACAAATGGGGTGCTAAAATATAGATGGAGATGTCTACTCGGTGCGAGAGAGTTACACTATTCTCCGGAAAAGGCAAACAAATTTGTCAACGTTTGTGTTGCTCCCCACAATATATGCATCAAGTATAAAATAAATTGGCTTAAAAATACGATCGAAATCCCTGAAAATGAAGTGGGGGCACACAATGAAGTTTTTGAAAATACAACAATTCCAGACTACAGAGAAGGGGAAACAATAAGAAGAAGAATAATGAATTCTCTAATTATGAAAAAATTGTTTTATGGAAAAATATTAATTTATTTAAAAAAAACTAGTAAATAAAACTAATTCACATAAAATTCATTATAACCAAAGTATTTCATTAATAACGTATCCTATCACAATTCATTTTGGTTCTTGTCATAGTAAAAGTAATTCATCTTTAAACTTATATGACATTAATATCATATTCATATCATAACTGAGTCATTTGTAGATCATTTTGAAGGTTTTGTAATTTTAAAATTTCCATTTTTAATTCTGTTTTCCGTTTTCTGTCTTTTTGTTCTTGTAACATATTGCCTTTGTAAACGTTTAACTTTTCTTTCTTTAATTTTATGTTTTCTAAATTCGTGTCTTTCTTTAAATCATATAATTTAGGAGAGCATTTCACTATGTCAATGTTTCATTAAATGCGCTTGCTTTTTCTAACAGTTTGACTCGTTGGTCTCCTAAAGAGGATCTTATAGTGAGGACGGCCCTTTATGAAGCAAAGGAAAGCCGCGGCTAAAGGCCCGCCCTCACTACGCGGACTTAGAGCCCACGCGCTTTTGGCAGAAAGGTCTTTTAATTTTCTGAATCGTGAGTTTTTGATCCTCAAAGAAAATAATTATAAGATCTTTTATTAATGAATATTGTTTAATCTACATTGAGAAAAAAATCAATTTTAATTTAAAAAACCCGTATTGTGTGGAAGTACAATGTACCTTTTGAAGCACAGCCTTTTGTCCGCGCAGTTTGGGCGTACTGCTTTTGCCATTAAAAAGGTCGTAAAAAAGCCACAAAACTATATAAGAAAAAAAAAGGCAAAAGCGCATATGAGCTAAGTCCGCGTAGTGTGGATCCACCATAAAGGCCCGTCCTCACTACGCGGACTTAGATCCCACGCACTTTTGGCCGTACGGCCTTAGACAAAAGCGCGCGTGATCTTTTAATTTTCTGAAAGTGACTGAGAATAAAATCAATTATCATTTGAAACGCCGTACGCGCTTTTGAAAAGCCCATAGTGTGTGGACGTACAATGTACCTTTTTAAGCACAGCCTTTTGTCCGCGCAGTTTTGCCGCACTGCCTTTACGCTTTACCATTGACAAAGTCGTAAAAAAGTCATAAAACTCTAAATGATAAAAAAGGCAAAAGCGCATACGACCCAAGCCCGCGTAGTGTGGATCCACCATAAGTCTTTGTAAAAGTCCCCAGAGACATTCCGTGGACATGTCCATGTCCAGAACAGAAATTTTGTCAACAGTTTCAGTCAAAATTCACAGTCTGTAAAGAAGTCGCATTGAAAGTTGGAGTCCTTGTCGTCTGGACCCACTATTAGTTAACAGTCATGCTGACAGTTTACAATGAAAATCGTAGTGTGGTGTATTCCAAATCCCTTCTAAAAGTTGAATAAGAAATTCTATTTAGGTTTCTTAAAGCGTTTGAGCAGATATTCTCGCTTGAAAACCGTCACATTTGTTGAAAGAAGATTTATTGCACCACGATAATGTATCATCGCAATACGCCATCTTTGTGCAAGAGTTTTTAAACAAAAACTGGACAATTGTGTTCAACGAAGTACCATACTTTCTTAATATGGCAAGGTGTGACTTTCAACTTTTCCCGAATCTAGAATTACTACTTCCAGAAAGAGGTTTCGTGTTAATTGAGACCCTAATAGGAAATTAGGGCCAGCCAATCTTTGCAAATGGAGGTGTGAGTTACGATTACGCTACTTTGGATTTGGATGGAGGTGACAAAATAACTTGTTAAATAATATAAATACATTTTACACAGAAGATTGCTGTGTTATCAACAATTTCCTTACTATACCCGTCAAGATTGATGGTTTCCCCAAATCTTTGTTTTCTTTTTGAAACAATCATGTTCTTTGTTTTCGTGTCATCTACTCTTAGATTAAACTTTGCTGAGCTTTCTAAAGTTTTGAAAAGGTTTGTTTTACGTCCTACACTTTGCCTCTAATTATGATGATGTCAGCTGCAGAGACTGCCATCTGATGTTTCTTGTGCCCACACCAAAAATGTCCATCACGTTTCCTTAATTTGATGTTGCTGTCCTCATTATTGCTTCCAAAGAAATATTAAAATGATTCTCTTCTAATTCAACTTAAAATTGTACAAACAAAAATGTTGTAAATTGTGCAATTTAGTGTAAAAACAAAAGTTGTTTAACTTCTGCCCTAAATTGACTAATTTAACTTTTTCGCTCTGCACAAAAATTAAAACTCGCAAAAAATATTCACCATTCTATCGCCTCATAAAATATGAAATTCAATTTTCTCCTATCGAAGATAAAATGCATTAAACCGATATCCTTTAGTTGGTTTCCTACCTCTGCCTCCAATTTAAATTTCCATTTTATCTTGAGCCAGAGTTTCTCCATTCCAAAAGAAAATCAGAGTCTCCGAGAAAATGTAAAGCAAGACAACGTACATACACATACACATACATACACACAAAGTGATACAAAAAAGGAAGAACTGAAATAAAATTTACCTCTTGAGCTCTCCACCTTTTGACTTCTACTAGGAAAAACCGAAATCTCCCGAACTATCTCCAGCATAGCAGAGGAGCCAGAGGAGCCAATAATGTCGCTTCTGAGGGAAATCCTTGAAGTTTTGCGGATATTTACCCGTAAAATAAACAACAAGTAACCGAGCCTTGCTAAGGATATATCTCAGATGCCGACTGAATAAAAGCTGCCTTTAGGTGTGATTTGAATCACAAAAGAATAAAATTTTTCTTCTGGATGAATAAAAGGTGGTTATCAGCGATAATAAGTGGAAATTATTGGAGGAGAGTGAAATTAAGTGGAATAAGGGTGAAATGAGAAATTAGACTTTCGATGTGTGTGTCGCTCTTTTTTTTCGGGGGTGGTTTTATTGGGCGAATGAATTTTATTTGTGACGTTCTCAGACTGCGATTACGGGTGGGCGGATGACATTTTTACACCCATCATCTCAAGTATCCTTTCGTTGTCTCAAATAAATTAATTTAAATCGCTTTTATGTTTAGCGAATGCCATGAGCGGGGAGATTATTTCTTGAGTAGTCCTTGTTCCAATTTTCTGTGCCTCAGGAGTTATCGTGCAATGTCAGACTACTTATGCGGAAAATTATTTTGTGTTCGTCGTTGTTAATTTGAGATAAAATTTGGGATGTGATTTTTTATTAACTGTAAAATGGGTTTAGGCTGTTGAGACTGTCTGAAATTGGTAAAAGGAAATGTTGCAGAAGAAACAGTATTTTATCATGAAGTGTTTCAATTTTCTTTAAAAAGGTAAAAAAAATAAAAAATACGAAAATATTTTGAATTTAATTTGCATATTTGATCTAAAACGCAATTCACAGAGCACATCGTTAGAGGTTACATCGCCTAATCCTTATCCAGCTCACAGACTCTACTTAACACATCCTATCCTTCACCTATCCTTCGAGTTTAGTTTACTACTAGATATTGCACCATGAATGTAAGATATGGAAAACTGGTGGCATAAAGGGTGGGGCCTGAGCTTAGAATTGAACATAAAAAAACCGTATAAAGAGAGAAACTAACGCGGTAGGTTCCACATTTATTAGAAAACACCAACCGCACTTCCAACAGAGATTGATTATGCACTCATTTTAATTTTATTAGTCGATATAAAATGGCAATTGATTATTTGTTACTTGTAGTGAAGGTAATTTGGTTTTTTCGGTACAAGACGTAGAATATAGTAGATACCAAATCAAAGGTAAAATTCTTACATGTTCTCCTAGAATTCTTTTATATTTATTCTGCACTGATATATCATTCCGTGCACTTGAGTACACCACACACTCAAAAGATAAGATTCGCGAAGGATATAGAAATCTCAAACAGCTTTGCGCCAATAAATATCAAGCCACCCGAGTAAAAATAATTTAGTTGGTTAATTTTCTTACAAGCACGCACGCGCCCGCATCTAGCATACATAGCGAACAAATAGGCATGACGCAAAAGTATGCACGCACCCGCCACAGGCATGCACGCTCCCGCCACAGGCATGCACGCTCCCGCCACAGGCACGAAAATCTAAAAATTTGTTCGGTGGAGGCATGCACGCTCGCGCCACAGGCCTGCACGCTCCTGCCACAGGCACGAAAATCTCAAAAAATCGCCTGCCAGAGGTATGCAAGCTCTCGGTACAGGCATGAACATTTATAAATGCATCCTCATCAGCATAGACCATTCCAAACGCTAGTATTGTTTTACATAAAAAAAAGCAGTCCCCCAGATAAGCACTAACTACGTCCAATGCTGCTTGACCTACGCAATCGAACGAGAACCGTTCTACTGAGTATGCTATTGGCACCCTTTATGATCACCAAGATAATTCCCCGTTTTCTTCGCCCATAACAATTTTTTAAAGCCATACAGGCGATTTCGTGCATGCCTGTGGTGGTAGCGTGCATGCTAGGAGCGTGCGAGTTTTATTTCCGAGTAAAAGCCCGCACCTAACATGCAGCTGGCATGCACTAGCCTGCGCGGCGCCTGCAACTAGCACGCAGGCTTGATTAAAAATAAGATTCGCCAGTGTCAATTGACACTGTGTGTGCGTGCCTGGTGCATGCTACGTGCTGGGTAGTATTTTTTTTACCCAAGCGAGCATGCTGTATGCTAGGTGCGGGGGAGAAATTCACCTTATATTTTGTTAAAATTCTGCCCAAACTCGCCATTCTAACATTAATTATTAGGATCTTGGAAGCCCCTAAAATTATAGTCTGGTAATTGAAGACATGAATGGATGAAGGTGTATTGTCGCATTTTCGGATTTTCACTGTTTTATGCGCGGATGAAGGTGTTATGTGCATACAAACAAAAATAAAGCTTAAAACAGCCACCTTTAAAACGATTTTATAAATAAACTACAATTTTTCTCAATTTGTATTAAAACTTTCTTTGTGGAAGATGGAGTTATATTCAGTTTTTTTTAAATAAAATACTAAAAATATTTTTTTTTTATTTTTCTCTTCTATCATAAAAATATATTAAACTGTTTACGCCGCTTCACACCATTTAAAAAAACTTTAACTTTTGGAATATCTCCAAAATTTTTATGCGAAACTTTGAAATTAGACGATTAGACGACTTTCTTTAAATTAGAATTTGGCGACATATCACCTTCATCAATTCATGTCTTCAATTGTTTCACCTACTCTCTCAGAAATTATGAAAACAATAAGAAATACATGGCAACCCTTTTTTAGCAAATAGCTTTATTGGAGACTTTCTAGTAAGTCTAACTGAACGCCAGAATCAAAACGCCACGGTGAATCGGATCTGGTTTTTCTAGATGTCTTCGGAAATTTTGACCGAACGTGAAACTCACCTTCCCTCTGAGGTTGTCACTTGCAACGAAATAAACTTGTTGATAGACTGCCGCCACCATTTGGGCCTGAAGAAGGTACGAACATCCTGAAGCGCCAACTTTTAATCGAATCACTATTTTGTTGCTTTATTTCCAAGAATTCAACTTGAATAAACACAGTTGCCGAATCAAAATGCCTAGAATCACCTACGTACATTGTTATAACGGCCTCAGTGAAGAGTAAGCACTGCTCGAGTAAAAATAAAAAATGGGCTTACAACGGGCGAACACCGGCCGCTAGGCATATGATGGCCGTAGAGTTTTTAACCATTTTTAATGGGAGCACATACGGCCTTACGATGGCCAAACTTGACCAATTGTCAATGTCATACGGAAAATTTGAGCCAACAAAAGAATCTGCACCAAATGTATTGTTGAATGTGCTTTATGGGAACTTGATCATTTTCGTTATATACAATGGTCCTTTCGATATTTCCTACTTAAAGATTTATCGATGCACAAGAGAAACGAGCTTTCCAGTCGTCGGTTTGTTGTACGTGAAGTGTACGCTCCACACACTTGACTTGTATTTTAGTGGGAAATTTTCTTATTTAACCGCTCGAAGAAAAAAAACAATCGAAAAAAAATAAAACATTTAATTGTAGTGTGTTGATAAAAATTTTGAAATTTCCGAATTCGAAGATATGAGCACCGGATTTCGCGATGTTTTTCTCAATAAATACGCGGTGACTTTTGAGTTTTGCTCGGGAACGAAAGTCACACATTCCCCCCCCCCCCCGATGATTTCTTTTTTGAGTAGTTAAATGAACAGAACCGTCCGCTAGGTGCACACCCGACCTAAGTGGACCTTTGGTACCCTATTATTAACCGGTTAACCCGCCGGGGTGCCTTATTAGGGTTACCTCAAGAATTCCCACGCTCTTTATCATGAATCGGAAATTTTTCCTGCGTTCTCTATCTTTTTCTATAGAACAGTACTTTACCAAATCATAAGAGAATTCATCATCCCCACTAAACTGACACGCAATTATGTAGGTAGAAGGTAGGTAAGATCAATGTGACATGCCAAATGCACTTCACAAAAAACAGTCTAGCCTCCTCTTTATTATGGCTTTGTAGAAAGTTATTTCGGTTCGATTGTCAAGTACAAGACGTACAATCTCCCGTCAATAAGGACATTCAACTTATTTTTGATTGGGGCCTCAAGAATTTTATGAAATTTAACTCTTCCAAAAAGACTATTGTCTTATCTCTAACAGAACATGCATCAATCATTTTTTCTTCTCAGTGAACGACAGTCTAAGCTGTAACATCTGAAATGGAATGGATTAATATTTCAAATCACTAAAAAGTCAATCCAGTGCCCGAAATTTCTTAAAAGGTGAAAATGTCTGCTGCTCCCAGTGCCGCAAACACAAATAATTCGATATCACCTGCATTAAATTTTCAAAACTGCTTTGGCACTTATTTAGTCTTTCATCGATACCGCAACGCAAGGACACTAAACTAAAAGGATATTTTTTCAATATCTGATAAAACTTCTCCCTAATAACAAAACTTAACTTTACAATTCCACCGCTTATGCCATTGTATCATTGAAAACTTCACTCAATTTTATTCGTTTTGGCTATCTGCAGACTTGGGTATCTACACCACGACCTTCCTTCCTCATCACTCCAACCATGGGTTTTGGTTTAGGTGTGAAATTTGAAAAGAATTGATTTACACCCACAGACTCTTTATGGCATGACAGGGTTAGACAATTTAAATCTTAAAGTGTTATATCCTTGACTCGTGCCCAGATTTTCTCTAAAACCTCGAATCCATCCATCTCTTTCGTATATGAAATTCATGTGACAATTTCTTGAAACAATCGATCAATATTCATCCGTAATAACATGAAAAAGCTTAAATATTTTTTTTTGCAGATTTGAAATTTTCGTCTATCTCTAGTCATGTCACATCGTAGTACGATGCTTATATATTAAGTTTAAAATACCACATTTAAAAATTGTTATTTTCTCTACTTCTTTATTTTCATTAATATCTTTCTAAAATCTGACTTCATACGTATAGAAAATACCATTAACACCGAAATTGTTGAAATGCCCAATTGAGCTACAGAATTTAGTTGGAAGACGAACATATTGAGCCTTGGCCTCCTTTAAAGCCAAGTGTCCACTAAGGAGTTTTTTCGGTAAAGTGTAAAACGTATAGTGTAGAGACTCTATCTGCAGAGTGTACACTATAGAGCGTCTCTACTACTCTACCCTTCTTAGTAGAGCTGGTGTAGGGAAATTTTGAGTAGAGCTCTACCATGCGCTCTACAGACTGTATACACTGTACACCCATTTTTCTATACTGTAGATTCGTATGGAACAGCACGCAGCTGCAGCCGTAGATTTCATTTCGTTCCTCAGTGATTCAGTCGTGCGCACGGACACAAATTGTGTAGTAAATCCAAAACAAATTAATTGCAATAAAGCAATTGTAATGAGTTGTCGCCAAAAGCAAGCTGCCACACGCACTTACGAAAATTGATTCCAGCCGGAGAAAGATTGGCAGTGACTTTGAAATTTCTTGCTACAGGTACATTTATATTTTAGAGTGGAATTTAATGAATTTTGAATTGAATGCACTGTACTTTATTTTGCAGGTTTTATTTATGCTATTTAGCACGCCGAAGTACACCAATTCGAAGCGCAATCGAAACGCAAATCGTTAGAATGACTACTGTAGAGTAGAGAGAAAAAGTCTATCAAACATGCTTGATAGAGCGTAGAGTAGATACCAAACGCCAAAAATTTTGGGTATACACCATAGAGTTTTTAAGTAGAGAAACCCAGTGGGAAAGTGAATTAGTTATAAGACTAGTAGAATAACTACTTTCTAACGAGGGAGTAGTAGTTCTCAGTTCGATAACTTTTATATAAAAACAGCCCATAACTTGGAGTCAATGGCCCCCTCTGCATTACTTCGAAATACTACGAGAGCTTATTCTTTTTGAACTACTTGGAGAACTAATTCATTTTGAAGAACTTCGAGAACTAATTTATTTTAAAGTTCTTGGAGAACTAATTCATTTTGAACAAACTGGAGAACTAATTCAATTTGAAGTACTTCGAGAACTAATTCATTTTAAAGTGCTTGAAGAACTAATTCATTTTGAAGTTCTTGGAGGACTAATTCATTTTGAACTAACTGGAGAACTATTTTATTTTGATGTACTTCGAGAACTAATTCATTTTGAAGTACTTCGAGAACTAATTCATTTTAAAGTTCTTGGAGAACTAATTCGTTTTGTACTAACTGGAGAACTAATTCGTTTTGAAGTACTTCGAGAACTAATTCATTTTAAAGTTCTTGGAGAACTAATTCATTTTGAACTAACTGAAGAGCTAATTCATTTTGAAGTACTTCGAGAACTAATTCTTTTTAAAGTTCTTGGAGAACTAATTCATTTTGAAGTTCTTGGAGGACTAATTCATTTTGAACTAACTGGAGAACTATTTTATTTTGATGTACTTCGAGAACTAATTCATTTTGAAGTACTTCGAGAACTAATTCATTTTAAAGTTCTTGGAGAACTAATTCATTTTGAACTAACAAAACTACTAACTCAAAAACAATTTTTTTAGAAAAATCTTGTGGGCTTACCACTGACATCGTCATTTGAACTAGCTCTTCTCAGAATTACTTTGGAACCAGTGCTGGAACTAGTCACTTTTGTTTTCTTGTGCACGAATCTTATCTTCTATCTCTACATTTACCCAGAACGTTTTAAAAGCGCTTCAGTGATTTTGGCGAGTTAAGGCTTTTGTGTCGTTCGCACCAGAAATACATGATTTCTTTCTGGATACTCTTCCATCCAATTCTTTGGCATATTCGATACTCTTCGCTGATGTACTTTCTTCCTTTCCACGTCCTTGAGTAACCTTTTTTTTATTTGGATGGCATGGGACCTCGGAATTAAAATCTCAAGTGTCCTAACGCCTACTAGACGTTTAGCAATGATAACGCTACGACGACTTCGGTAGTTAAGCGGCTAAAGTGCCGACTGACCCTTAGCGGATCGGATAGATCAATGGTCGCCAAACAATATGCCATATGATTTTAGCTAGTTTTGCAATTGGTTATAAATTGCACAGGTTGTCAAACTCTTTTAAAAATTTCATGAAAAGCTTTCATATTTGCCCTTTTTTGCAATTTATAGATTCAAATTTTTAAAAGCAAGCATCGACTTTTAAAGTTCACTTTTTTAAATAAAGTTAAATATTTTCTATCTGCAAAAATTATCAAAATCAACATAACAAATATAAAATCATCGCCATAATTTTCTATCAATAAACCCATTCAGGTCACTGAATATTTTCACATATTTTACGTAAAACTAATTTCCTGAATTTAAAAAACATACAAACACACACACACACACTCTGACAAAAACAGAAATTAAGGATAAACCCGTATTTGTTTTTGTTTTTGCAAACAAACTACCCTTGATACACTTTTGTTTGTTTTTTTTTAAAATGTACTATCAAAAAACTACCATCTGTTTCCCAACAACCACTAGGATTTATTGCAAGTTATTATCCTGGTCGTTGAATCCCAGGATCCATAGTACCTATTCCAACTGGCAATGAAACAATTTGTTGGGTCCCTCTCAGCTCGAGGCAGTGATTCTATCCAATTTTAAAATAAATGAGACACTTTTTACAGAAAAATAATATCCGGGCTAGAAAGGGGTAAATCCCGCCACTAACAAAAGGAATTTTTTGGGGTTGGAAAAGTGAGCAATTTATATTGACATCCATTATTTTCAACTAGAAAAGCCTTTTTTCCTCTCTAACAGTAAAAAAAAGTTTAAAATTGATTGCATTATATCGAGTGGGCTTCGCGTGGGGGGGGGGGGGTTTGGAAAATGCCTCTGGCAAATACCAGCACTCGTCTACGTTCGTTGTACGCGTCTAGATTACGTTCGTCGCTGAATGAAATTTTTCTGGATTCCGGACGTAGCATTTATGAATGAGGAAAAGTAAATCTATTTTCATTTTTTACAATCTGAAAATTATTCAACTCGTGGCAGTTTTGGGCGAACTCATACCATATTATCGGTGTTTAATGGAAAGTTGCGGTTTTTGCGCCCCGGAAAATAAATTGGAAATACTTTTACTTTTTTTTTTTCTTTAAAACGGGCGAAAAATTGAAATTTGAGAAAAAGCGAATATTTAGGGAGAGTTTAGAGAGTGCTGTGTATTCATTATTTTCGAAACACCATTAATAATTTTGTAATTAATAGGATTTTATCCCTCACATACAGAAACCACATATCCCTACTACGGGTTTTGCTTTGGTTTGAGCAACATAAAGTGATTTATATGGATATGTGGTGATGGTGTACAAAACTTAATAAACACGTTTTACGCAAAGTTACAAAACAACTTCTTCCCACATTCCGCCAACGTCACCCCTATGACCTTCGGTTTCTTTCCTGCCAGAATATAAGAAGGACTCACCGTTTGGGCAGAAATGCTCCCCGGATCGTGCCATCTAGTCCCACTAAGTCCCGATATCGGTTCATCTCGTTGAGGACTTGATACAGCCGTTCATTAGAAAGCAGCGTTCTTACATTCCTCGTTGCAATTCGTGCCCTGGTTTGACAAGCAAAGGTCATCGTTGTGTTGTCCGGTTGTGCCTCCGGTTTCGAGGCATTGTTTGCCGATCCGTTGCAAGAGCGTTTTTGTGGATCGACTTAAAACTCTGTTTTATGGCGCAGAAAACTCGGCGTTGGACCATATCCATTAGCTCCTTCCGAAGAAGTACCCCGGGTAGGGATAAAGATTCGGTGGAAATCACTCGATTAAATACTCATGAGTGGAATCGAAAAAAAAAATACTCAATGAGTACTTTTTACGCGTTTAAAAGTACTCGATTCTTTGAGAATCGATTTCTTCTTGACATTTCCGCGAACTGGCTTAGCGTTTACATTACTCGATTTTTGGCTACGATTACAAATACTTATGTAGCTTACTTCCCGATTAAAAATAATTTAGTTTGTTAATTTTTTGAACAGCATACGCTCCCGCAACTACCACGCATAGTGAGTAAATGCGCCTGCCACACGGGTATGCAAGCCCCCGCTACAGGCCTGATAATCTAAAAATGTGATCGCCAGAGGTGTGTACGCCTCTGTTACTGATAGATATGAATATCAATAATGATAATCGATCATTCCAAAATTGAGTGTCGTTTTACCAAGCGGTCCCCCAACTAAGTACAAACCTTGTTTAATGCCGCTTGACCTGAGCAGAGTATGCTTAATGGCACCGTGTATGGTAGATAGATAATTGCCCGTTTTCTTTGTGCAATACAATTTTTTAAAGGCCCAATTTTGCTCCCTTTAGTGTAAAAAACTGTGAGGGTTCTGAGCCTCGTGTAATGCAGGCGTTTTGACGTGATGCGTGGCTTTTTCAGACTAAGAAACGGCGAGTTTGATTTTTATTCAGGGTGGGATATAAATTGAAATCTATAAAAGCCCGTTTACATCGCAAAACGCAAATTGGAGCTCTGTTATCGAACAGAAATTTGTTTGTATTTCTCTCTGTCTGGAATCCACTTTCGTGCTCCAATACGCGTTTCCATTTTGTGTTTGCGATGTAGAAGGGCCTTAAACATCCCAAAACTTTGATGTACATACTCATCCATACGTACTTTAATCTATGTAATTATATGCCGGTATGTATGTATGTGTGTCCTATAGCGGGCGCACCAGTCATCGTAGAGCTTCGAAATTTTGCATGAAGGTCCGTGGAGGTCTCCCATGATGCACCTCGAAGCCCGATTTTCGAAATTCAAACTGTCCGAAATTCAATATGGCCGAAATTCAAAATGGCCCCGCAAATACACTAGGGAGCACTTGATTACCCTCACTTGAAATTTCGATGTGAGACTTGCTGCAATGACTCTATTCGTGCTAACCTTATTTTAAATTATTTCTGGTCCGTTATTTCACAGTTCCTAATAATGAAAATGATTGAAAGAAAAAAAGGTAAAGGTAAAAAGGAAATCAAAATTTTTGCATTTTACGTATTTTGAAAGAGGAGCATTTGATTACCCTCATCAGTTTCTTTCAGTTATTCATAACATTAAAGTGCTGTAAAACCAAGAAATTTTTATTAAATTTGATTTTTACTTGTTTTAAATAGTGATTTATTATTATTTTAGTAACAATTTTTAATTACTGAAAAAATCATGGACTATTGCTGGAATATTCTCTGACTCATTGCTTTTATGATCTCCAAGCAGGATTTCTCTCCAATCTGGAATTAAGCACGAGGAGTGGACTTGCCGGTTTCGTGACTCCTTGAAGATAAATTCTAAAATGACAAGTCCATAAACTTTTTTGACAAGACCCGGCGCTGGACATTGATTTTCCTTCATATCTGATTCTGTCACCTGCAACTGAACACAATTGTGGGAACCATTTTCTAGTTTAATATGAGAGAAACTTTTATTGTTCTCCCCAAAATCAATTATGCATGAACAAACAAGCTACCGTATTCCACTCCATGTGAAGGTTTTTGCTTTTGCACTTGTACGTTATAACATAGCACAGTCCGACTGCTCTGTTTTCATGAGGTCCATTGAAGTAATCCTTTTTGAGTTTTTTTTTTAAATGTTAAAACAAGATTGTGAAAATTTTACGTAGTAATATATTTGATTTATAGTGCACGATACAAAAATGTTTTCTTAGACTAAAACCAAAGCACAGCGAAGAGGATTCAAATTTGATTTTTAAAATGATAGGTACTGTAAAATATCACAATTTCTGTTAAGTCCAAAAGCGAAAAGCTAATACTTTTCGCTATAAAGTATTTCCATTAAAATATCCTTTAAGCAAATACTAAATTGTTATACCCGACCTAAAGCAGGGATTCTAGAAATTCACAAAAAAAACCAACAGTTGCTCCCATGTACGAAAATAGTTTACCCACCAACAGACTTTTCGAAATAACTATGACTACGCCTCCACAATCACCTGCCATCGTGGACTCTATTATAGTCCTATTTGAGTAAGGTTGTCACCTGAATTTTGCACCACTAATTATATCACATCATGTCAGCTGAGTGCCTCTAATATAATCATTAGACCCTCCTCGGGTGTCTCTCTATGAAACTCCTTCTTCAATTAATTAACATAAAAACTTTAAATGGGAAACGGCTTTAATATTAATATTAATACAATTGCCCCCGAAATAAAAAAACCACAGCCAAAAGTTTGTTCACTAGCAACTTTTGTACGCATGATTATCCTTTAAGAATAAAGCCCGTAAATAATTACTCACATTTCTCATTATATAAAGCTTCAGCCATATTAAAATTACACGAAAGGTGAGCACAACAACAACAACAACAAAAAAAGGGTTTAAGGACAAAAAAGCTCGGGGCTGGGGTATGATTTATTCTAAGTAGGAATAGACAGCAGCGAAATTTAAATTACAAAACAAAAATATGAAAGAGGTAATTAATTACCCTTTTGACAAAGGATCTTGGAATACCCTTGAACATTTAACAAAACATCACAAATATGGAAGGTAACTCATTAGGTAAGGTTTCAATCATGGAAATATCAGATTACCGTTATCCATTATTCTAGATAACTCATTAAAAAGGACCATCACGTGGAGGAATTTTGTTGAATAAAGAACTCCTTTTTTTATCTTCGCCCTCTAAGAAAAATTAAAAAAAAAATATAAATACTGTGTATACACGTATATAGTATGTTTGGATATAGAAGGCAAAATCGAGGGAACGTTCTTTTTTTGGCGTGTATTAATTTTGATTTTCAGATCCTTTGAGAAATTCCCGTTGTTAGGAGTCTGGATAACAGATGTAAAGCAGGATAAATGAGGGGTCGGTTAACCACAACAGACGGTTATTCCATTCAAAGTTTGGATTACATTGACTTTGATGGGGTAATTATTGTGAAAGTAAATTGTCTTTATCTTGATTTTATGTAACGTAAGCTTTGTGATGTGGAATATCAAAAGACCAAGTAACTTGCTTATTATTTTATCATAGCCGGGATAAAACTTGCGAAAAGTTGATTTTTTGATAGAACAATAGCGTGGCGTCAATGATTCTTCTGCTCCTCCTACGGCGGGGTTGTTGGACGATACAATGGGATTTTCTAACAAAAAAATTTAGACGAATATCCTTGTTGTATCATGATGAAAGGATAACTGATGTTTCTTGTTTTGATTTAATTAAGGATTTGTATTTTTCTATGTAGAAGTCAAGAAATCTGATAATTTTTCATTTTATTTCATGTGTTTTATTTTGTACTAGTACAATCCACACGGCGTTGCCTGTGATAAACTTATGAGTGTTTCTGGTGAAATAAACACACATGAAATATTCTTAAAAAGTTAACCACTTACCAAAAATAAATATTAGTGAGAGTATTTAAAAATAGGCTTTTGCCAGCAACTATTAGGCACATAGTACAATCTAGGGTTGCCAAGTGGCCGGTTTTCAGCCGGCTGAGCCAGCAATATCACTCTCGAACCGGCGACCGGCCATAAATTTGAAAAATTGGAAAAAAGCCGGAAATTTCAAATTCTTCCATCAAAAAAGTTTTAATCTTTATAATTTTTGTTAATACTTTTAAAGTTAGAAAATCTTTACAACTATTAAGAAATTCGTACATTTTTAACATGTTATACTCAAACGCAATTTGAATTTAGCGTTTTATCATATGCATCGACCTGGAGCGCGTTCAAAAACCTTACTATGGTAAACCACGAGGTAAGCTGAGGTTATGCTGCATCACTTCACTTAACCACGAAAGTTTATGTTTAACCATGGAGGTTTTTGAACGCACCGTGGTTAACTACAGGTTAAAGAAGAAGAAAAAAAATAAATTCAAAATTTTCCAAAAAATAACCCCCGCTAATTGCTTCAATTATTTTATTAATTATTATTTGTAGTAATCCCACAAATCCCACTTTGATTTGTTCATGTGATTAAAATTAAAAAAACTGTCAGAGAGTTGTTTTCATTCTTCTTCTTCTTAACTATCGCTAACCATGCCCGCGAGCAGGGTTAAAATTTAACTACACCATGGTTAACCACGGGAGTTTTTGAACGCCTAAAAGTTATGCTCGTGGTTATGTTGTAGTTAACCACGGAGTTTTTGAACCACAAAAGTTTACCATAGTTAACCATGGTTAACAATGGTAAGGTTTTTGAACGCGCTCCTGGTAGCTTTTGTACCGACTATCTATAGATATGTCACTATAAGCATCACTAGCAAACGGCAGTCAGCTTTGTGTTGATTTGACGCTGTCAGATTTTGCGGGTGAATAAATTATATTTAAAAGTAGGCATTTTAGTGTGTACGAAAGTAATACTTCAAGAGTGCGATCAAAAGCTATGTTGGGCAACAAAAAGTCACCGCCTCCAAAAAACCACGATCTAGAAACTGCGTTTTCAATAAATTGTGGTTAACTGATCCAAAATTTTCAAGTTGGCTTGTAATTGGAAGAGACCAAAGCGAAGCCAAGTGCATTGTATGCAGTACATTTTTTACTGTAAAATAGGATCGCTTTAAATCCATTCAAAGACACCACGAAGGCGAAGGGGGGGGGGGTTAAATCCATTCAAAGACACCACGAAGGCGAGGGGGAAAGGCCGGCAATTCCGTCCCGTCGAGTTGGCAACCCTAGTACAATCTCAAGGAAATAGGCCAGATCCATAGTGTGAAAGACATTATAGCCGTGTTTTTTTAGTGAACTATATAGTTCTTCCCCATACAAATCTGAAAACCCAGGTTTTATCAAGGTTTTTATCCAGGTCTTGGGACATTTTAAAATTTCCCTTTCTTTTCGGAATGTAGCATACTTACCGGCTGTCGGAAAAACGTCATTTAAAATAAAAACAACATAGAAGTGACGAGAGCAAATTTGAAGGCATGAGGAAACAAATAATTTATTTTTTAGAAACTTATTCATTATTTTCCAGAGGGGAATTCGTGTAACAGTTGTTTACTGACACGCAACTTCGGATTAATTTTAATATATTTAAAGCACTGAAGATGGCGCTTAGTGAAATTTCCTTCGTCGTTTTTTTAATGAACTGGATCGAAGACCTATATATAGTTCATTAAAAAAACACGGCTTATACGCTTAGAGTCACGTACTGAGAAAGTGTGACTTCAGACGGATATTGTCCATTATCAGACATGTAATATAATGCAGAAAAATTTTATTTCTGACAATTGCCTGGGTCCCTGGGTTCTCATCTGCCATGTCACTGACCTAGGTTTTATTTGTTTACGCAAATGCCAGGGTAAAAATAAATTCTTTATTTCTACAATAGAAGGCTTTAGGAATTTGTATCTCGCGTTGTAAAAGTCCAATTTGGTAACACTAAATGGCGTTAGAAAGATGAGATCTCGTACTAAAAATACTTTGCTGACAGTTTTGTGACTGCTTCACTCAGTTTTATTTGAGCGTGCGTCAAAGATGGACACCAGCAAACAGAAAATATGTCATATTTTACAGTTTTTCTTCGATAAAGGCGAAACGCAAACCAGGCGGCTGAAAATATGAATAGTGTTTATGATCCTGATACTGTAACAGCACAATTTTGATTTCGTCGATTCCGTTCCGGTAATTTCGATGTCAAAGATGCACCACGCTCTAGAAGACCAATTGTCGAAAATGTCGATAACATCATGGCAATCGTCGAGTCTGACCGTCATGTAAGCACTGTTTCGATTGCCCTGGAGTTAAACATTGCACAAAAAACCGTTTGGAAACGTTTGCATAAAGCCCAATTCAGATCCACACCATCGCCAAACCAAGTGCGGAGTGACGACGAGATAGGAACAGCTCCGATTTCCGCATATCGTGAAAATAATGTTGAAAACCATCAGGACTATCCAAATTTAATGTTTGTTCGTCCGAAGAAATCACACATCCCACTCGCTCTTCCAACTTAGATGAGCTCTACAGAATCTTATTCTGGCTTCCCTATGATGTAGAAGCAAGCATGGTTTTTCTGCAGTTTTTTGCGGGGTAAATTTGGGGATTGCTTGATTATCCTTCCAAGTATCCAACACTCGCTGAAACTCCAGCTTTCTCCTTTATTTTCCGAGCGGTTGAGGAGGAGTTAGACGCTTCACGTCAAATCGACCTACGATCTCACTCTGTTCTCGCCTTGCTGTGCGGCCATAATTTTCGGGATCTTATAAAAAAGTATTAATTGTTCAAGAATTTTACCCTATACTCAATTTGATCCTATAGCGATTTACCTGTTGGAATAATTTTCTTGTTTAAATGTAAGTTTTTTACCGATTTCTTGTTGGATTACGACTTCTACCACCACCCATATTTTTAATTTTGCACCCACAAAACATAGCACTTGCAGCTTCTGTCATTATGTAGACCGACTAGAATCATCCGTAGGACTCATAGAGGGACAACAATTCTGCGAAGGGTTTTTCTCTCGAACAAGGACCAGTAGCTCGTTTCTGTAACTCGCAATAGAGAAGTTCTCTACCAAAAATTCTCTCTTTGACGTCATTCTACACCACTGTACCCACATTTCACCGCATCATTCCTAACAAGCACTGTGCGCGTGACGTCATGGGAGAGACTTTTTCTCCACTGAAGTGACAGAAATCAGCTACAGGCGTTCTAGTGCCTTTTGATAAGCACTAAAATCTCGGATGCTTGTGTACGAAGATGACGTGTTATACAGAAGCAGTTTCGCTTTTTACCAACCGTTCGTGGCCTTGTAGTTCCATGACATTGTCGGATGCTATTATTGGCCCAAGGTAGGTGAAAACTGCTTTAAATTCATGCTTGACTACCATAATTGCGGAATCAATCTTGGTTCTCTTGCAAATCTTGGTCTTACTATGTTTTGCTTTCATCGAAACATTTTGCACATTTCTAAATTTTCTGCCATGATATCCTTGTTTTATGCATAAGCAAGTATTTGGGTGGGTGAACGGCTGGCTAACAAAGTCCTCGGAAGGTGGTTGCACCCGACTTCTTACTTCTATCAAAACCCCGAAAAGATTCACTGCAGATCAACTCCTAGCAGCGCTGTTAGCAAGTCCTAGTTCCCGCTGTGCAGCTAAAGGGAGACGAGGAAATGGCAAATCCTGTGCGCCATAAAGCAGAGTTTTAAGTCGGTTGGGCAGAGGGTTAACATTAACAACCCACTTCCACAAATACACTGTTGCAAAAAGTCGGCAAAGTCGGCCTCTGAACCTGATAGATAACAAAACGACGACCTTTGCTTTACGAACCAGGACACTATCCACCCTATGTCCTACTATGGATTAAAGGAACATAAGAAGAAGAAGTATTTGAGAAGTTTTATTAAAGATGCTCCTCTTGTTATTTCATCCAAATCCCGTGCTAACACCAGGCTCAACCGACCGAATACCTACTAACCAACATGTGTCTGCGACTGAGGATGCCTATATACAGGCTCATGACCTATTGTAGCATTCAAATTTTAACATCATACCTGGCAGGAATTATATTACATTTTTACAACTTCTTCTGGCTTTTGCCTGGCCATAAAACCTACTCCGAGCGCATATGTTAAGATAGAGCGAAAAAAAAAATTTCTGCAAAATCGGTCCTGTGCTGCACTAGAAAATTCCATAAATGTCTATTTTTGATGCATTTTGAGTGCATTGCTACACTATTTTTTTAATTTCTCCAGTTCTGTTGGTGGTAGAAAAATAAAAAAATTGGAAAATACTCGTGAATGAATAGACTATTGAACTGATTCGGTATAAATCAGTGATGGGCAAACCTACACAGCTAAAGAAATGCATTTGTGTAAAAGCTATCAAAAGTTTTCTAAAGCTTTACACTGACTAGACAGTGTATTCTTTCATATGAGTACAAAATCTGATACGTTCCCACTCGCATGAAGTCTTAATTAAGACTGATAACCTTTTTCTTGGATATTCGGGTCATCTGACTTCGTATACATATTTAAAGCTCATTCAAAGCTCTAAAGCTCATTTGCTCGCGAGCATAGGAATGCCCATCACTGGTATAAATACTTTAAAAATGAATCCTAACCTCAAAAAACCAAAATGTATGAAATTTTGTTTTATTCTACTAAAAATGCAATAAATAACGGGAAAAAGGTCGGATTTTGATAAAAATTGGAGAAAATATGTACTTTGATGCTGTAAATATGTGGTTGAAATTTGAACAAAAAATGTCGATTTTTACGGCAACAATTGGCACTTTTCGAAAAATTTTAAATTTGCCGCCATTTTATGTCAAATTATCGTACGGTAAAATTTATTTTTTTAAATTGTAGGTTTTTTTATGTACTTTCTTGTGAGCATACGCAATAATTCGTTACTTCGTTACTCGTCATTTAAAATGCCCATTTTAGGAATTTTAAAAAAAATAAAAAATTTAAATTTTCAATTTTTTGCCTTTTGCCAACTATGAAAAAAAAAGGCAAAAAAATTTAAAAATTTAAATTTTTTATTTTTTTTAAAATTCCTAAAATGGGCATTTTAAATGACGAGTAACGAAGTAACGAAGTATTGCGTATGCTCACAAGAAAGTACATAAAAAATCTACAATTTAAAAAAATAAATTCAGAAGTAAATTCAAAAGTATTCACCTCCTCACCTCCGTATTAATAGCATAAACAAATTACCAAATACCAAGCGTCTTCAAAAAATGGATTTTATTTTTTTGATCAAGAGGTCGATGATCGAATTTGAAGTTAGGGAAAGCAGCAGAGATTGAAGTCTAAATATATTCAGATATCCAAGAATTTCTCGTCTTAAAACAAATAAATAACAGATATATTATGTGAAAAAAACCTAATGATTATTCATTACGTAGAATATAAATATAAATTACATGAAAGCAGTATCTTCATTACCATCGCATCAAGATTTGTCGCAATTACAACATCAACAAGGACCGAGACCCCATATTGAATTAGTAACAGAAATCTTCAATTATCACAAAGATCATCAATCAACAATAAAACCGAAAGAATTAAATTATCATTAAATATCGAACACATTTATCTAAATATCTGTGATGGCACAAAGAGGAAGAAAAGTATTATAGGTGCCTTTTGGGATTAAAACAAAGGTTTATTTGGAGGGTATAATTAATTTAACTTTTAATGGACTTTCGAATTTGATTAAATATCGACTTTAAGTGGGCGAAATGCTGCAGAAGGAAATTTTTCGTCGAGGGAAGATTCCATAGACCAGATAATTAGATTCTATAAGAGATACTACCTCTTCATTATGTAAATTCTATGTAAATTGTATTTGAATGTAATTTTGTTCGACAAAACAAGACATTGACACGAATTTTGTATTAATCTATGAGAAAATTGATATCTTTAACGAAGGTCATGCTTAATGGGAAAAGTTACGCAAGTATTACTAAATTAAAAACAAAAATTAATATTTTTATAATATTATGTTTTATGGAGGAATAAATTAAAACAATTTCAAAATAACAAAAGGATTTTAAGTGAAGGTCCAAAATTCAACTCTTTTCATCTTTTAGTTTAATAATTCTTAGAATTTTGTTTCGTTTTCTCAATTTTCAATTAAGTTAGAGTTATAAATTTAATTAGAATTGATGTTGCTGCGGGGATGATTCACTTACACACACAGAGGTGCTTTATATATTTTAATTTTTCTTTATAATCGTACATCGCGAATGCGAATTTTTATATCTAAAAAAGCAAAATTTTAGTTTGTAACATTAATAAAATCACTAGTAAAAGGGCCATCCTACAGGTGAGTAGTCTAACATAAAAATTCCCTCCTACACATTTCCCATTCTTTAAAAATATAAATTAAAAAAAATGACTAAAAGTATGCAAAATATAAATAGGAAAATATTTAAAAATGTTGAACTAAAAGTATGCAGTAAAAAATAACCAGTCCACAAACACGCTACGTCGTTAAAAGATTAGAAGATGATGGGATTAACTTGTTTGGTTTTTTTAATAAATAGGACTTGCACCAAAGGTAATGATCATTTTGAATTGTGCTGCTTAATCTTAAACTTTTTTTCCCTCCGACTTACCGTTCCAAAGTTATAGCGTGCTGAAGTGTGGGAATTGTGCTCTGAAGATGGCGCACAGGTCCTAGTCCGCCATTTTGAATTTTCAAATTTTAACCACAAATTCGTCATTTGGAACCCTTAAAGCCCCTCCGATACTGATTTTCAGCACAATCGGAACACAATTGCCAAAATTAGTCCGCCATTTTGAATTTTCAAATTTTAACCATAAATTCGTCATTTGAAACCCTTAAAACCCACAGATACTGATTTTCGGTCCAATCGGAACACAATCGCCAAAATTAGTCCGCCATTTTGAATTTGCAAATTTTAACAACAAATTCGTTATTTGGAACCCATAAAGCCCCCCGATACTGATTTTCAGTCCAATCGGAAAAGGATTAATTGTTATTTTTAATTGTCTTTTAGAACAATTGATAAAATTAATTGCAATTGATTTAGTTGCAATATACAATTAACACGGATTAATCCAAATAAATTAATTGTGGAGTGCAATTAATAGTTCAATTGCAATTAATTTTAACTGCAATTAAATTAATCGCAATTATTTTTTTAATTAATTAATTAATTGATTGAAAATTTAATTGATTAATGCCCAACACTGATTGTAGGTAACATTTTTTGTTTAAAAATTGTTCTCTAAAATGCGTAGATTTAGAGAAAAACGCCTTTCAAAAACTTTTTGAGTTTTCCAAAAAAACGTCTACTTGAAATTTCACTCAAATTTAGAGTTAAGCTTCTTTTATGCTCCATTAACGATTTATGAAAAATCATCCTTCCAAGAATTTTTGGGGCATACCCCGATTTTCCAGTCCATTTGTACTGTACTATTCGGAAAACGTACACAGAAACCGTATGTGTGCGGCCAGCCTAAATCTGGCATAGAAAAAGAACGATTTATCAAAGAGCGTCTGAACCCTGCTTAGGGTTGGTCTTCTTCAACTAAAGACCTAGCCTTCTTGAGATGGACGGGGGCTTTCTGTGAGGTATGTGCACAGTAGACCTAAATAAACAAAATAAATCTGAATATAGTACATTATATTCATAGACATGTTCAAAGAACAACAAAGTGACCAACAAGCAACATAATATACTTAAAGATTAACTTATTATGGGGCGATTTTATCCTTCAGCACATCAGACTTTTACAACCGTGAACAAAGTAACGAAGTTAATTTCCTTTTGTTGCAATATTATAAGCAAAAACCCCGAGACGTTTTTAGTAGTCTTAAAATATTTTATTTTTCCGTAGCTGTGGGTGTAGGTAAGTGCACATGCATTAAATGAATACGCTCAACATGGTCTGGGCAAATGAATCAAGTTCCATAAGAGTTCATCAATGCTTTTTTGGCTGCACCAACCAACATATACCTTTATCGTACTAATAAACATTAAAAAAAACTGTTGACCATTAAGGATTACATTTGTTTTATGTTCTTTCCGTTTGTAAACCAATGAATTACGTTCATATCCTGAAGATTTATGATATAGGACACATATCTAGCCACAAACTCTATAAACAACCCAAACAACTCGCATAGTCTCAATAGTATACTTTATTAGCCAGTAACCAGCATTGGAATAGCCCAAAAACTAAAATTTTTCATTTAACCCATTAAAAAGCAAGGATCTAAATTATTTATCTGAATATCATTTAAAAGGGATAAAAACACACAAAAATACCAAACGAAATACATGTTCCAAGGACTAATAAAATATTCCCCGGGGAACGACAAGCACCTACCTTAGCCCATACCATTTCGTAATATTGCGTATATTTATATGGATATGTATGAACATCGCATTTCATACCTATACAAGAAAATATAACTACGCTGGGGGAATATGCGGCCTCCTAATTCAAGGATAGATACATACATATTATTATCCTTTATGTCTTTATTATTGTTCCCGACACGGTTTCGCAGCGCTAGAGCTTGGCTCAACAGCAGTCATCTCTTGAAGAGCAGGAATTTATGGGACACATTTATTATCATCAATAAAATGTGTAATAAAATCGCTGGCCCCATACGGTTTTATATCCATTCATCTAATTTTAAATAACTACCGATCAGAAGATATATTTGGAGCTGGGATTATGTAATAACGAGAAATATGTAGTTCATCTATGGCGAACATCAAATTATTGTTTTTGGGGAAAGTTTAGAGGGTGCAGTTCGTGCCTGAAAGAGTTTTCACTGCACAAGTTTATTCCTGCAACAATGGAACAACAAAATGAATTGGCATTAGTTGCCGAACAATTCAACAATATTTATTTGTAATTTTTAAGGTAATTATTTGTTTTTAAAGTTGACAGCTAACAGAAGAAAAGGGGGGACTAACATACTACATATGTAAGTATATGCACGTGGGATAGTTTGGTGGTGGAGGTTCAATTATAACCCAGTAGCAAAGTAAACTAGTGCTAAGACTAGAATAACTACTTTCTAAGGAGGAATTAGTATTTCCCAGTTGGATACCTTTTATATGAAAACAACCCATCACTTTTGTACAGATTTGTCGCACGATGGAATCAATTGCCGCCCTCTCCATTTCTTAAAAATACTTCGAGAACTAATTCAGTTTGAACTACGAGAATTAATTCATTTTGAACTATTTGGAGAACTGATTCATTTTGAAGTACTTCGTGAACTAATTCATTTTGAAGATCTTGGAGAGCTAATTTATGTTGAACTTCTTCGAGAACTAATTCATTCTTAACTAACTGGAGAACTAATTTATTTTGAAGTATACTTCGAGAACTAATTCATTTTGAACTAACTAACTAAAGCCTCAATTATACTGGACGCAACGCAACGCAACGGAACGGAGAGGTAACGGGATGGAATTTTGCTGGTTATACTGACGGAATCGAACGTATGCAAATATCATTTGTTTATCTGTCAAATAGATATTTTAAATAAAATGATAAAAGTTATTTAAAAATGCGTGACTTTCACAAAGTTATTTTTATGTTTGCAATGCTTTGTGATATGTATAAAATTTTAAAAAAACTTAAACGCAATAACAGGAGGAGAAAAAGGAGATGGAGTGTGCGTCCCATTAATAGAAATAGGCAGTTAAAAGGTTACTTTCACACAACTTTTAAGAAAATGAAGCTAATGCGGCGAGGAGCAGTTTTTTCTTCACACAAGAATGCCCCGACCCCTTTACAATTCATGCGAAAACGAATTGATCCAGAGTGTCGGTTAGCAATAACTCGAAGGTATCTATATATATATATATATACTATAGTAAAGTACAAGCGATTTTGTTTTATAATGCGAAATAATTTCAACTACTTGTCTCAAGGAGTTTCGCACCAATTTCTTGCTTGGTCATATAAGGTCGGCAAAACAACAATTCGAAAAATAATTCTGGAAACGTGCGAAGCGATATGGAGTATTCCATTTCCAGTATACGTAGCAGAGCCAACAGAACATCAATTGAAAGAAATAGCGACCGAATTTTCCAACCTGTGGAATATGCCGAATTGTGTAGGAAGCATAGACGGGAAACATATTAATATTAAATGCCCGCCAAATTCAGGTTCGCAGTTTCACAATTATAAAGGCTGTTTCAGCATAGTACTCTTGGCTTCATATTATGCGAGGTACACGTTTAGTGCAGTTGACGTTGGTGCATATGGAAGCCAGAGTGGCGAATATTAAGAACAACACTGGAATGCTTCCCAGAAAATGCCGATAAAATTGTGCTCGCCACTATCGCTCTTCACAACTTTATAATGCTCAACGACCAATCACAATATTGTAACGCAAAATTTGTGGACTGGGAAGATGAAGATAAGAATATACACGAAGGAGAATGGAGACGTGAAGTGGGAATTGATGGTCTTTTTAGGTCTTTTCGTCCCCAATGCCATAATGCGGCTGTGAGCGCATTCACAAAACGCGATATTTTATCAAATTATTTTTTAGAGGAAGGAGCTAAGAAAGAAATTTTTTTTGAGAATTTGGATATTAATGTTGGAATAAAAATAAGTATTTTTTTTTAACATATATTTTTATTTTCTGTAAACATTTAAGGGGTAACACCACTGTAGGATTTTGAAAAAATGGAATTTTTGTTTTTTGGCTTGAAATATACTTCAGGATAACAAAAACAATGTGCAGTTGGTCCTATAACAGAAAAATAATTTTGAAGGATTTAATTTTCGATTTTCCCCGGCGCCTCGGAGCGCGTGTTGGTCCGACTTATTGCTTGTATATTGCGTTTACCAGTCGAAATAATAAGTGCTGCTATAGCAAAAAGGTTATTTGGGTTCCCCAGGTGTCCACCAGGGTGCGCTACAAAATAATAAACGTGTTTTACAGTACATCGCACAGTGAAGGTAAAATACAATTTTCAAAGATTAGAGTACTTTCAAAACTTTAAGCGCGATTATCTGGAAACCATGTTTTTCGAACTGGGTGGACGGATTACTCGGAGACTATTGCATGGATCGGTTTGAAATTTTGACATTAGCTTCACAATTGCATTCTTTACAAAAGTACGTAGCCGTTTTTTGATTCGTTGTAAAAAAAAAATTTTATAAACAATTTACTGCTCATTTTTTTGCCGAAAATCAATTTTTTTTTTCATAAGTGCGCCATTTTTACAAAAATCAGTTTAAAAAAAAAATCCTACGTACTTTTATGGGCAAGGTCAAATAGATTAGGAAACTTTTTGGATTTTGTTCCATTTCTTCAACTTTCGGAGAAATCCGTCCACCCGTGGAGGCCCTTAACAAAAAGGCGATTTCGAAAAACGACTGTGGCGCCACCATCTTGTAACAAAAAGTCAATAAAAAAAATTTTTTTTTACACTTTAATACATGTTTGATCAATCGCCTGAAAAGAATTTCGATCCCTTTTTCCATACTTTTTAAATTAATTCCCAAAATTTGGCCTTTTTTCGCACCTCTACAGTGGTGTTACCCCTTAAGTTATAAAACCTCTACTATAGAATAAAAAATTTAAACTGGCCTCTAATTCTTATATACAGGGTGTAATGCATAAAGTAACAAAGCGGCCGGCTGTGGATAGGTTTTGGATAGACGAACAAAAAATCGTATGGGGGGGGGGGGGAAATCGTAACGGTTTAGCCGCTAGGGCGTTTTGAAGTTTTTTTGCTAGAGTTTTACATATCACCCTGTATTTTTGTAACCCTATGACCTATTTTCATAAATAAGGTATCAGTGTACGCAGAATACTCCCAGCTATCTAAAGCTGTAAAAATGAAGGTTCTACCGTACCAGGTTCAAAATTTTGGTTTTTTTTACTACAATTTCAACTAAAACCACCATTTTCTCCAAAAAATACGTAATTAACTGATATTTTTTTTTACAAAATTGGAAAGCTTGAACAATTTCCTATGAATAATTTCCAGACAATTTTTATGCTACGGCCTTTACTTTTGAAGTTATTAGCAAGTTTGATGTTGAAATTGACCTTATTTGGTGCTTATTTGGTACTTTTTAGCAAAGCTTAGGTGAAAAAGTACTAAAAAAGACCCAATTTTAGCATTAAAATTGCTTTTAACTCCAAAAGTAGAAGTCGTAGGAAAAAAATTCTCTGGACATTATTCATAGGAAATTGTCCAAGCTTTCTAATTTTGCAAAAAAAAGTTTAGGTTTATCACGTATTTTTTGGAGAAAATGGTGGTTTTAGTTGAAATTTTAGTAAAAAAAAACCAAAATTGATGACTCATTGCTCAGGAACCTGGTACGGTAGAACCTTCATTTTTACAGCTTTAGATAGGTGGGAGTATTCTGCGTACACTGATACCTTATTTATGAAAATAGGTCATAGGGTTACAAAAATACAGGGTGATATGTAAAACTCTAGCAAAAAAACTTCAAAACGCCCTAGCGGCTAAACCGTTACGATTTCCCCCCCCCCCCCACCGATACGATTTTTTGTTCGTCTATCCAAAACCTATCCACAGCCGGCCGCTTTGTTACTTTATGCATTACACCCTGTATATTGAAATAAACATCGACACATTCCAGATTAAAAAGAAACTTGCCTCCAATTCATATCACAAGTACAATATAACTTATAAAATAAAATATGAAAAAAAAACATTTACTTTAGAATAAAAAAATAAACTTGGCTCTAATTCATTGCACATTACTATATCTACTTATAAATACACCTCGTCATGCAATGATAGATTTTCTGAATTTTCTAATTTTATCACGTATTCGGAAATCCGCAAAATTGCAATATTTTGTGTCGTTCTGGATAACTTTGACAATTTGGATCCCAATGCAGACATAAATTTTTCTATATCGCTTTTTCCTCGATTATAACCTTCTCGCAGTACTTTTTGATCCCAGTTACTGCCTCTGAAAACTGGGTTTCTAAAAGAGTGGTATCGTTGCACCTTCTCCTTTTTTTGGTGCCAGTGATTCCTTATTAGGTGGCACATTTTCGCTGCAGCTTCACGCTTCATACGAAATCTTTCTTTTTGGTGCCGGCGATTCCCCAGCTGACACTTTTTCGCTACAGTTTGTGGTTTCATACTGCTGCGAAGTCTTCTTTTTGGTGCCGGTGAATCCTCAAGTACCACATATTCGCTGCAGTTTGTCATTTCATAAAGTTGAGAAGTTGAGGATGTTTCGTAATCGTCATTATAATTTTGAAAGCTACCAATTGTTCTGAAAGTAAAATTTGTTACAAATACTCTTTGATTCGAAATAATGTGATGTGATCGTTTACTTCCTCGGGGCGGCCTGGTCTTTTAAAAACAAAGGAGATGATGTGTGAGCGTGTATATTGCAAAGGAGATGATGTGTAAGCGTGTATTTTGTTGAGAGCTCCCTGCAAACAATTTCTCGGAGGCTCGCTTTCTCGGACCATTCTCGATTCGAAAAATGCTTGCGAAGGGTACGATAAAAAGATTCAAAACGCAAAATGAAAGCTTTCCTGGTTGATTTGTTTCTCCCAAAGCCTTCATACTGTAGAAAAATATTGAGAGCCGATTTCCCCTGAATGGGACTTCAAATCTCCAAGTTACACTAACAACATAACGTCATTTCACCGATTTGAAGTCCTATTGAGAGGCAATTTTAAGAGCCTTTGGTTTCTCTTTAACGATTTGTTTGGAAAGTTTGAGCTTTTGACTTGTTTTGCTCGGCGGAGTTATTTTCGGCGCAGAAGCGATTTGCTATCGATACGAGCATGCGATTCGTTATCAGCACGAGAAAGCGACTCGATCTCTTGCTCCGCTTTTATTGCCTTCGAATTCGTTTACGAGTCGTTAACGAGTCCGAGATTGAAGCAAGCTTTCGCTTTTGGCAAATCGTTCTCGGATCGTTTCCGAATCGAAATGTTTGCAGGGCTTGTACTTCATTCTATTCTAGTAATTATCTGTACTACCAACTGTACTGTCGAATCTCAAAATTTTTTAAAATAGACTGTTATGACCTAAAAATAAAAATAGAAATTAGCAAATAAGTTAAGAAGAGTAGGGACAACTTATCTGTTCGTGTGCCGTCCATTTGTCCTTGCACTATGAGACTGCTGATCCGACTTTCTTACAGGTGAAGATCACGGGGGGTCCGAGAAGCCATCAGCAAAACAATTGGGACGCTTGGATGGAGGTCCGCTGTCAAGGAAACCGAGCCGAGGCTGCAGCATCACATCACCCCATCACGACGGCTGTTCCTAGAAGCTATCCCGGAGGATAAATTAATTGATAAATAAATAGAAATTAGAAGTTAAAACTTACCTTGAAGTCAATTTTGGTCCTGTAGTTCTGAGTGTAATGCGATGCACGGCTCCTCCGATGGTCCTAACCTCGTCCACTTTAATTTAATAATTTCTGCTGGAACTTCATACTCCCGACAAATTTGAGGTACGACATGGCTTGACCAGCATACAGGGCGTGCTCCAACGAGTAATAATTTCGAATTAAGGTTCTACTCCGGAATTTCCTAAAATGTGGCCGAGGGCTGTCAAGGCCCACTTTTAATTTCATTTTATAGGCGAGCCCAAGCCTTGAGAATTTTTCCGGAGGTAGAAAAGGGAATGCCAAGTCCCGGCGCACATTTTGGTAAACAAAATTAAAAATTAATAATAATATTATATTACCGATTCCAATCAGCTAGACCCGATTGGAATGTGCGCTGGAAATCAGGAAATAGGGGGCATTTCCCAATAAAAACCGGGCCCCTGGAGCGGTCAGCCAGTCTTAATTTTTCGACGTACCCGGAGTGTGAAAGTGAAAGTAGACTAGTAGTGACAGTGTCAGTGAAAATCAAGCAGGTGGAAAGAGTTAGGATCACCGGTGGAGTCCCAGCATATAATATTGCAGTAATTGTAAAAGTTAAGTAATATTGCGAATTGGTACTTTTATTATTTGTTAAATATTATTACGGCATAACCTTCATAATATTCATATATATCTAAAATATATTATCAATATTTTTCTGTCTTTATTTTGTTTCATTATTCGAGAGAGTCCGAGTGTTTTTTTTTCTTCCTTAATCTTTTTAGTTTTTTTTATTATTATTGTTGTGTCCGGTTCGTGGACCATAATAACCACGTGGCGCCCCTCCGTATAGCACACGTGAGCCCACCCCGACCGTTGAGTTGCCGGCACTTGCGTGGTTATAATTTTGCACGTAACATTTTGGCGCCCAACGTGTGCTATTTTTTTTTAGTTGGTTATAATTTTTTTTTCGGTTTTAAAATCGAAACGTCAAACGTTTCAGGTAGACTGGAAAATTGAAAGAATAAATCTTCTGTTGGTTACATACGGTGTTTTGTTTATTGTGGTTAATTTTTTTTGGTAATAATTACATTGGAAGCAAAAGAAATATAAAATAATATTTGGTGATTCGTGTGAAACTTGCTGGAAAAATCATAAAAATATTCCGACATTTTGAAAAATAGACACACCCACAGTGAATCTAAATTCACTCGGTCAGGGGCGGTGATCTCAAAGCGGATGAACTTTACGCAACACTGAATGTTGCTCTGAGCCGGTTGCAGAGGAGACAGCAACAAGTTGCAAGATAGCCGTGTGAGTCAAGTGTCGCGAGAGGATTGGGTTGCACGGAAACAAGTTGATAAGCAACCTCATGGAGTATAACAAAGCACAAATAGAAATATTGTTACGGTTACTTACCATTGTTTAGGCTACAATCCTCCATCCGTAGTTAATCTGATACTTTTTTTCGGCATTTTCTTTCTGCGTAAGCCCAGATTTTGATTTTTTCTTAAATTTTTGTTCCCTTATAAAAATATTTTTCATATAATTTTTTTTCTACAGCATCTTGGTTATTTTATTCACTCAGCACTTTACCTTTCCGAATAATTTATTTTTTTTTATTAAAGCACGATAATTTTTTTTTTTTTTAATATTTTTTTTTATTTTTATTATTTTTCTCACTGGTATTCACAGCACCTTTTTTTTTTTAATTATTTAATTTCACTTTTTTTTTCGTTTTCTTCACTCGGGTTTGATTCGAGTCGAGTGTGGTACAGTGACCACTATAAGGGCACGCGATCAACACTGATCGTAAGATAGTACCGGCGATTGCATCAATGGATTTCGACAAACCTCAATGAGAGAGAATTGAGGGGAATTAGGAATATCTGGGCGGGAGAGAAATTCATTTATGAATTAAGCAATCGGCAGTTCACTCCTGCAATATTACCCAGTTGTCAGCACTAGCAAAGTTAGAATTCATCGGGCATTGTTAGATCTTGACCCAGTAACCCAATTTTTATTTACTTTGTGGATTTCGGGTGCATTATTCTTTGTCGGATATTGGCATTGATTTTGTTTTCTTTTGGGTGAAACGGAGAAGGACATCAAATATGGAAATCAATCGATTAAACCAGGAGGAATTGGGGTATGAGATGGCCATCAGGGGGATGCCTATTGGGAAAGTGGACGATATGAGGACTGCGTTACGGGCAGCGTGGAAGGTTGAAAAGGAGTGCGGTCCAACCCTAATAGAACAGTATCCCTATACATATGAGGAAGATTTACAGGCGCTACGGAAAAAGTTAACTGAGATAAATCTTCTCTATGAATCCTTCCAAGGGGATGCGGATTCTGGTGAATTTAAAAAATTATTTACCAAGATCGAGTGGGCCCTAGCAAGGATGGGTCGAATGCAGGCGGAAGACGAAGACCAAAAGAAAGCAAAGGCAGGTATCAGAGCGGAACTAATTGTGCTCTTGGGTTCGCTCCAAATCAAGGCGGACGGGGAGGATTGCGAGGACGACTCTTCAGATGCGGCCGCGGAACTGTCCATTCCAGCCACAGTGATGACGAGCCATAGGGCCCAAGCGCAAATCCATAAATGGGGAATCCGATTTTCAGGGGAGCAGGGCCAATCGGTAAATTCATTCTTAGAAAGAGTTAATGAGATGGCCGAAGCGCGCGGCATTAACAAGGGACAGCTGTATCGTGCCGCCCTGGACTTGTTCAGTGACCGAGCACTGATCTGGTATAGGGCATACAAGGACACATGTCATTCCTGGAATGACCTGGTCAGGGAATTAAAGAAAGAATTCCTACCACCAGATTATGATGACCGGTTGTTGGAAGAAATACGCAGGAGAACGCAGGGCAAGGAGGAAGCGATCGGGCTGTACGTGGCGACGATGAAAAATATGTTCTCTCGGCTGAGCGACCCCCTTTCCGAGGACCAACAAATGAAGATCTTGAAGAGGAACATCCACCCCTTTTATCAGACTCAAATTGGGCTGATGGAAGTGGACACCATAAGCCGCCTGGTACAGCTGGGACGTCAACTGGAAGCCGTAAGGACCTCAGCGGAAGCTTTTATTCCACCTCCGTCAAGACGTAATCAGACCTTACTAGAGCCAGACCTGGCATATGTGTCGAGTGAACCACAGGGAATCTCGGCCGTTCAACTTAATAATGATAGGGCGACAACAGGTAGGAAGTGTTTTAGGTGTGGCCGTACAGGGCACCTAGCGAGACAATGCCAAGGGAGGAGATGCTTCGGATGTGGAACCCCGGGTACTATTCGTCCGCAATGCCCAAGGTGCAACCAGAGAACAGAGGCAGCGACACCAGGAGATCAACAGCACAGACCAGAATCGGGAAACGACCAGGGAGCCCGAGCCTAAACGGCGGGTCGGGTAGTCCCAGTGACGCCGTGGAGTATGGTAAGAGCAACGAGTCGTCGTCGGTAGAAGATGGAGAGGCACAGTACATATTCATGGATTATCTTTTCCATACAAGTAAGAACGACATGCGTCCCCACCTTATGGTGGAAGTGTTTGGGGTAACATTCCGTGCGCTACTAGACTCAGGGGCGACGAAGACTGTCATAGGCGGACCAGGCTGGGAAAAGTTGAGACGGATGGATTTGAAGATCAGGGCGGAAAACAAATCAGCAAGGTTGGCAAACGGGACACCTGTGGAGATTGTAGGAGTTGTAAACATCCCAATCGCATTGGAAGGCAAGATAAGGGTGAAAGAGGCCTTGATAATTCCGGAGCTACCACACTCTATAATACTAGGGATCGATTTTTGGAGGGAGATGCGCATCCTGACCGACTTTACGGACGACAAATGGCAGTTCGGCGATACAGAAACGGAGGTGTACGTGAATGCGTTGGAAGGTAAATCAAAGCTATCACCAGGGCAGCAAGGAGAGTTGATGGAAGTAGTCGAGGAGGCAAAGGCTAAGATGGGAACCGAATTAGGTCGCACCAACAAGGTGGAGCACACCATCGAAACCGAAGCGTCCCCCATTAAGCAGCGTTACTATCCTGTGTCACCCGCAATGCAGAAGATAATCAACGAGCAGCTAGACGAAATGCTTAAGGCAGGGGTAGTAGAACCATCAAATAGTGCTTGGTCTTCACCGGTAGTCTTGGTTAAAAAGAAGGATGGGAAGTACCGGTTTTGTGTGGACTTCCGGAAATTAAACAAGGTAACCAAGAAGGACGCTTACCCTCTACCATTTGTGTCAGCCACTCTTGATAAGTTACGTGATGCGCGATACTTATCATCATTGGACATTAAGTCTGCGTTCTGGCAGGTACCCATGGCAGAGAAATCCAAACAGTATACAGCTTTCACCATCCCGGGTAGGGGACTATTTCAGTTTAATAGGATGCCTTTTGGACTTTCGAATTCCCCAGCTACTTGGCAGCGCTTAATCGATAGGGTGTTAGCCGGAACATTAGATGACCGAGTGTTCGTTTACCTGGACGACGTAATCATCGTGACTCAAACTTTTGAGGAGCATAAGCGAGTATTACAGGAGGTACTGGACAAACTTTGGCAGGCGGGCTTGGTGATAAATTTTGAGAAGTGTGAGTTTTGTAGGGAGGAGCTGAAGTACCTGGGCTATATAGTAGGAGAAAATGGATTACAGGTAGACCCGGAAAAGGTAAAGGGTATTTTAGACATCCCAACCCCAAAGTCAGTCCCCGAAGTAAGGAGATTCATAGGTATGGTGTCCTGGTATCGCCGATTTGTACCAAATTTCGCCACTCTGATTGCCCCAATTACGGAATTATTGAAAAAAGGTCGTAAGTTTGTATGGTCGCAGCAGTGCGAGGAAGCCTTCCAGAAAGCTAAAGATGGACTGGTGAGTGCACCCATTTTAACCTGCCCGAATTTTGAACATCCCTTTATTATCCACACGGATGCCTCAGGCTACGGACTTGGAGCCGTTCTTACCCAACACGTCGATGGTCAAGAGAAGGTTATTGCCTACCTCAGTAGGTCACTAAGCCGCCCGGAACGCAATTACTCCACCACGGAACGCGAGTGTTTGGCAGTGCTTTGGGCTATCGAAAAGTTGCGACCTTACATCGAAGGGACCAGGTTCATGGTAGTGACGGATCACGCATCTCTGGTATGGCTGCATAATTTAAAGGACCCTACAGGACGCTTGGCCAGGTGGGCGATTAGGCTCCAACAGTATGATTTCGAGATCATCCACAAGAAGGGCAAGGAGCATTTACTGCCGGATTTGCTATCGAGGTCAGTACCCGTCGTAGGGTGTATAGATAAGGAAGTTTCTCAGACGGACAAATGGTATGAGCGGATGGTCACTCAAGTACAAGACGATCCAGGGCGTTTAGCGAACTGGAAGTATGAAGACGGCAACTTGTGGAAATATGTGAGGACGAAATATCCTGAATTGGTCGGAGAAGAAGCTAATTGGAAGAGAGTTATCGCAAAACCAGAACGGAAGAAGATTATGTTGGAGGCACATGATACCCCAACGGCAGGACATGGGGGAGTCAGGAAGACTTACGACCGGCTTGCGCAACGAGTTTACTGGCCGAAGATGAAGAGTGATGTCTTGACGTATGTTAAGCGTTGTACGATCTGCCAGTCGACCAAGCCAGAGCGCAAGAAGGTTAGTGGGTTGATGTCGCCGAGGGTAGTTGGCAATCGACCTTGGGAGTGTATCTGCATAGACCTTATAGGACCACTACCTCGTTCCACCCGTGGGAATAAATACATACTGACCGTAGTTGATTATTTTAGTAAGTTTCCTTTGGCCTTCCCGTTACGATCCGCCACCGCCCCTCCTATTTGTCGCATTCTAGAAGAATATGTTTTCCTGATATTTGGCGTACCTAAGATATTGGTCTGTGACAACGGGCAACAGTTCAAGTCAGGAGTATTTAAGGCTCTCAACGACGAGTACGGGGTAACTATCAAGTACACTGCATTTTACCACCCCCAAGCCAACCCTTCCGAGCGGATGAACCAAAACATCAAGTCTATGCTTCGCGCCTACGTGGCGGACAACCATCGTGTATGGGACTCGTATTTAGCTAAGGTAGGATGTGCCATCCGTACGGCGACTCACGAAGGGACGAAACTAACCCCTTACTTCATCAATTTTGGGCGAGAGATGACAATACGCGGCGACGAGAAGCAAGTGTCAGCCCAACAGGAGGATCGAGGGGAAATGCGTGCAAAAGCGCTGGAAGAAGTCAGAAAGGATGTCAGGGAGAGGTTGAATAAGGTAGCAGAAGCCGCCAGACATGGTTATAACCTCAGGAGGAGGGATCAGAGATTCTATGCGAATGACCAAGTTTGGCGGAAGAACTACGTACTATCAGACGCCGCTCAATATTTCAACGCAAAGTTAGCCCCGAAGTACATTGGACCATACACGGTAACGAAGGTATTGTCTCCATGGACGTATCAGTTGAAGGACCAAGCAGGCAAGGATGCCGGAACGTGGCACGCGAAAGACTTGAAGCCTTATGAACACCCCACTCCACCTGGTTAGGAAGCAAGTGGAATTACTAGTGAATTAGGGCTGGTATAGGAATTTGAATGTGAAGTTAAAGTAGAGGTGCATAAGGTTAAGATTAGGATGGATCCTTAGCATTATGTGGATTGAAAGTTAGGATTAGTCATTAGGGTATGGACTCGAAATTTGGATTAGTTATATGTATTATGAATTTGAAGTTAAAGTTATCTTATGAATTAAAGTGCCCAGATGGATTTGAAGTTAGGATTAGTCTTATAGTAGGGATTCAAAATTTGTATTTTATGAAGTGGAAATTGCCACTAGTCAATATTACCTGAACTCTTAGTTGGAATTAGATATCTGAAGGAACTAGAAGTCAGTTTATTTAGGGTACAGGAATTATGAAGTTAGTTTAAGGATTTAGGCTAAGGTTGGTTCCCATTTAGGTACGAAAGGAAAGTGTTAATTAACGCAGAGATTTCTTGCGAAATCTCTCGAAAGAAGGAGAGGTGTGTTATGACCTAAAAATAAAAATAGAAATTAGCAAATAAGTTAAGAAGAGTAGGGACAACTTATCTGTTCGTGTGCCGTCCATTTGTCCTTGCACTATGAGACTGCTGATCCGACTTTCTTACAGGTGAAGATCACGGGGGGTCCGAGAAGCCATCAGCAAAACAATTGGGACGCTTGGATGGAGGTCCGCTGTCAAGGAAACCGAGCCGAGGCTGCAGCATCACATCACCCCATCACGACGGCTGTTCCTAGAAGCTATCCCGGAGGATAAATTAATTGATAAATAAATAGAAATTAGAAGTTAAAACTTACCTTGAAGTCAATTTTGGTCCTGTAGTTCTGAGTGTAATGCGATGCACGGCTCCTCCGATGGTCCTAACCTCGTCCACTTTAATTTAATAATTTCTGCTGGAACTTCATACTCCCGACAAATTTGAGGTACGACATGGCTTGACCAGCATACAGGGCGTGCTCCAACGAGTAATAATTTCGAATTAAGGTTCTACTCCGGAATTTCCTAAAATGTGGCCGAGGGCTGTCAAGGCCCACTTTTAATTTCATTTTATAGGCGAGCCCAAGCCTTGAGAATTTTTCCGGAGGTAGAAAAGGGAATGCCAAGTCCCGGCGCACATTTTGGTAAACAAAATTAAAAATTAATAATAATATTATATTACCGATTCCAATCAGCTAGACCCGATTGGAATGTGCGCTGGAAATCAGGAAATAGGGGGCATTTCCCAATAAAAACCGGGCCCCTGGAGCGGTCAGCCAGTCTTAATTTTTCGACGTACCCGGAGTGTGAAAGTGAAAGTAGACTAGTAGTGACAGTGTCAGTGAAAATCAAGCAGGTGGAAAGAGTTAGGATCACCGGTGGAGTCCCAGCATATAATATTGCAGTAATTGTAAAAGTTAAGTAATATTGCGAATTGGTACTTTTATTATTTGTTAAATATTATTACGGCATAACCTTCATAATATTCATATATATCTAAAATATATTATCAATATTTTTCTGTCTTTATTTTGTTTCATTATTCGAGAGAGTCCGAGTGTTTTTTTTTCTTCCTTAATCTTTTTAGTTTTTTTTATTATTATTGTTGTGTCCGGTTCGTGGACCATAATAACCACGTGGCGCCCCTCCGTATAGCACACGTGAGCCCACCCCGACCGTTGAGTTGCCGGCACTTGCGTGGTTATAATTTTGCACGTAACAAGACGTTACATTTAGTTCAATTTCTTTGCCCCCCACGCGAAACAGAGTAGCTACGGCACTACTGTAGTTAAATAAGAAATTGCTCTTTCTGTAAAAATTAATTATTTTTTGTTAAGTAAAATTGAAATGAATAATTAATGCCAAGGATTGAGAGGTATGTCATAGACAGGTAAGACATTTGTGAGAAATTTTGTTAAACTCATTTTGAAATCGCATTTCACATAACTTAATTCTGATAGTTCTTTAATATCCAACAAAGTTCGGCACCCCCAAACCATTTAATATCAATTACAGATCCCCCAAAAATGAGGAGAACCCAAAGCAGTTTTATTCAACCCATCATCACACACGGCGGTATTATGCTTAGCACCATTTAAATGCTGACAACATTTTACGCATGTTTCACAGTAAACATTTTATGAATGCATTTGAAATTTAGCGTTTCACCCGATGTTTCACTCCTTCATCTAAAGCCTTAATCAAAAATTTATGCTTGGTAAACCTCAGGTCTACTTTTGGTTACCGAGCCCATACATATACATTTTTGTATTCTGGTTGCTGTTTTTTTTATATGTTTTGTATATGCCTGAGCCTGAGAGTCCTGGGCACACCCTTTCTCTACCAAAAATCTCTGGGACGGAATTTAATCAGGAAAGTATCCCTTGAGAATGAATTCGTTGGTCGGTTGGCAATTTCCTTATCGTGTCGCATGTGGGCAAGTTGTTTGCGTTATCATGATTAATTACAGTCAACTGAAATTTACATGGATACTGGATAGGCCCATGTCCTGAAAGTCCTGTTCTCATCTTAAAAATGTTGCGTGGCTTTTTTGTTTTTACCTTTTTGGCTAACAATACCGTTTTTTTGGGGGGGCGGGGGAAGATCCTTTTATGAGGGGGAAAAACAATTCTTGTCAAAAATTTGATGTACTGCTATCATAAGGACTATAAGGAGAAAAAAAAATTTATTTTAAGGTAAAAACAAAACCACAAAAAACATAGAAAAATATTCATGATTATTTCGAGTCCAGTAAATTTGCATGAATCTGTGTGTTGGTTTTTTTTGTGGAAATAAAACGATTACGGCCCGATATCATGAAGATGTAATGGTTATGACCCCCCATTAGATAACTATCCAGTCTTTTTGGAGAGGTCCTTGAATGGCTCAGTTGGGCACGTAAATGTTGACTCTAGTTGGTGCTTTGGAACGTTTTTGTTTTAATAAAGTTTAAGAGAATGGTAGAATAATTAGTTGGAAGGGAATACATACATATATGTATATTTGTTACTACCCTGCAAACAATTTCTCGGAGGCTCGCTTTCTCGGACCATTCTCGATTCGAAAAATGCTTGCGAAGGGTACGAGAAAAAGATTGAAAACGCAAAATGAAAGCTTTCCTGGTTGATTATTGTTTCTCCCAAAGCCTCATGCTGTAGAAAAATATTGAGAGCCGATTTCCCCTGAATGGGACTTCATATCTCCAAATTACACTAACAACATAACGTCATTTCACCGATTTGAAGTCCTATTGAGAGGAAATTTTGAGAGCCTTTGGTTTCTCTTCAACGATTTGTTTGGGAAGTTTGAGCTTTTGACTTGTTTTGCTCGGCGGAGTGATTTTCGGCGCAGAAGCGATTTGCTATCGATACGAGCATGCGATTCGATATCAGCACGAGAAAGCGGTTCGATCTCTTGCTCCGCTTTTATTGCCTTCGAATTCGTTTACGAGTCGTTAACGAGTCCGAGATCGAAGCAAGCTTTCGCTTTTGGCAAATCGTTCTCGAATCGTTTCCGAATCGAAATGTTTGCAGGGTATTATATCCTTGTATGGGAAAGTTTATCCTGGACTCATTTGTTTGGAGTATTTGGTGTGGAATTAAAAGCTTCTGAGTGTGACAGATAATTAATAATGGTCTGTGTAAGTTTTTTGATCAAGAAACCATAACAATAGTAAAACATTATGGCAAAATTTTAACAAAAACTCAGTCATGATAAGAGAAAGTCATGTTTTAATGTTTTAGCATAATTTTAAAATGTTTTACAGTTAGCTGGCGGAGATAATTTAATATAATTTCCGTTTTGGATGGGGCTTGGTAATATTCAGAATTTCTGAATTTTCAAGCTTAATACATATGTTGTAGACATTTCCAGTTAAATAATTCAGATTCTGTTGTAGGTTGTGATTTTGTCGCAATTACTCTGATTTTTTAACGGCAGAAGTTTTTATTGATTTTTTCACCGACAAATATTATTGATTTTAAGAAACACACAGAAGGTAGTAATATGTACTGAAGGTACATCTTAAACAATTTATGTTATTTAAAGTCAAGAAATAAAAGTGCGAAAAATATAAATAAATTAAAAAAATGAACTCATACAACATCCAAGAATTCAAATGCGCGCGAGGTTCATTGCCTCCTTCTCATGCATCCTCCAGACTACACCCTTAACCTATCCTATCCTTTTTCTATTTTCCCTTCAGACTAAGCTTACTATTAGACATTGCACTATGACTTGAACGACATGACGGACTAGTCGAACAAAGGGTGATTCCTAAGCTTGATCATGCCACATAAAAAAAAATACGAGCAACATATAGGCTACTTTTATAGGTAAATTATCACTAACCACGTAAATTGATACTAAGGATTGTTTCGTTCAAGGAAACATGACGTGGTACACCACAAGGTGGAATCTATACGCAGCTGTTTTTTCTTATAATATTGGATAACACTTTTACAACATTAGACAACGACAGGACAAAGCTAGTCACCTATACTGACGATATGCAGATCCTGTGATGCTTTTCAGAAAAAGGAAAAAATCGGCGATTTTAGTCTATCTAAAATTAACGGTCGGGCATTGAGCATAGCCGCATCAGCTTATCTTTTTATGGATCCAAAGTTAAACTGGAGACTCAACATCGAAGACAGGCTACAAATGGCCATTATAACTTTCCATGACCTTAATAGTCCAGTCAAAATTGACATTTGGCTGATTGATAACTTGTTAGTTGCTGAAAATTGGTACACACCTTAAAACATCATTATGCATAAAATGTCGAGACTGACACGCGATCGGTCAGGAGGACACTTTTTTATTCAAGGTCAAAAGGTCAAAATGTCAGTTTTTTGCAAATCCCTCTTAAATGGTAAGTCTTATCATAAAACAGTATGCACAAAGTTTGTAGATTAAGCGATTACATATCTACAAAAAAAGATATTATACATTTTCCCGTACGAATTGCCATTCATGAGATATCGCCGTTTTAATGATTTAAAATACTCATATGCACTCATTCGCGACTTGCAAAGGTCATCACACGTTTAATAAATCCTTTGTTGGCCTACGCGGCTAATATTTTCAGGGGTGATTCCTGGATATGTTTGGAGAAAAAAATTGTCCTAGAGAGGGTCGCTATCCCCACTATCCACTAAAATACAGGGTGTATACGAAAAAAGAAATGAATGTTTTTAAAATTTCCTTAAACTTCAATTACTCCTAGACCAGTTATCGTAGAGCAACGAAATTAGGTTCATATTTGAGGTAAATGTGTATTCTTTAATTTGATATAAAGATCAAAAAAGTTGAGTGACTCCGTTTAGAAGATATGTAGGTTTAAATTGTGAGAAAAATTCCAATATTCTCCGTTTTTCAGCATTTTGCCCAAACTTTAAATCTACATATTTTCTAAACGGAGTCACTCAACTTTTTGATCTTTATATCAATTATTTAGTAGAAGTTAATTACTAGGTATGATGAGCAGGTTCTTGGAAAGTGCAGTAGAGCATAAGCAAAAGCATCAATATCTCACGCTTACATTGGATAGGACATGTAATGAGAATGCCTGAAGACGCGCTCTCAAAAATCCTGATCCTCACAAACGCCAGAGGAAAGAATGCCACAAGGAAGACTTAGGAATAGACATAAAGACGACATAATGGACTTACGCACAATTGGGGTTACCAACTGGAAGAGCAAAGACCCAGAACGTTGCAAGAAGATTCTTGAGGAGGCAAAGGCTTACAGAGGGCTGCGAATCAAGAATTGTAAATATTTTTAGCTCTTAGATATAAACAGTATAAATACGCTACGCACTGTAAGTTTTTAATGAACGAAAAAATCTATATGTGAAATTTTCTATTAATTGGCTATTTAACATATTAATATTTTTCTAACACTTACAGCCAAAATACCGCTCCGAAATTTTGGCGCCCCGGAAAAATGTCAGGGTTGCGCACCCCTAGAGCGGGGGCTGCAACTGAATCACTGAAATCTTAACTAGCATTTTCCACGACGGCAGTAGTAGAATCGCTTTCAAAATGCGTTTGACGACGTTATCATATAAACTCTCACTAACATCTCTACTTTCTTTCCAAAATCACAAATAAACAGTCTTCTACAATTGACAAGAAAAAATTTGTTTTGAATCAACAAACCTAAAACAGTTTATGAATTATGAATATCTAGGGAAGCTCCCTTTTTTGTTGATCAAAGCTTCTCTATAGTAAAAAGGCACTCCTGAATTATGAATTACAAGTTAATCGAATTGAACGAAATCTGTTGTTGATGCTTCCGCATTTCAGCAGTAGGATCAAACCCGACTACCCCCGGCGATTCTACATAAAATATTGTAAGTTGTATTTTAATTCATTCGGATATGATTTTGACAGTCATTAAATGGGATTCCTTTGTCGTGATAACACTTTGACTAATAGAATAGAATAGGGTTAGTAGTACAGGCTGTGCAGCGCAAAATTCCTTCAGATAGAAAAAAATAACTTGGCTGGTTTTTCAACGGGATAATTTAGGTAAAAGTACATACTAGTATTTAAAAAAAAATACTTTGGAAAAAATCGGTTTGTAGGAAGTTATCGAAAAAAAAACGGAAAGGTGGGAAAACCGATATATCGAAAAAAACAGGGAAAACAATTTTTAATGGAAAAACAAAAAATAGGAGGTTGTAGTGTGAGAAAAAACGAAAAAAATGATAGTTGTTCAAGTCAAGTCCGTCAGAAACTTTACGAGAAAACACGCTTTTATCTCGAAAAAATCGGGATTTTTCGCCCCTCTTTTTCTCAGTCTGTGTGACTCGTAGGAAATCCGTTTGGGGCTTAAATTATAGCTAGTTTCTGACGGATTTGACTTCAACAACTATCATTTTTTTCGTTTTTTCTCACACTACAACCTCCTATTTTTTGTTTTTCCATTAAAAATTGTTTTCCCTGTTTTTTTTCGATATATCGGTTTTTGCACCTTTCCGATTTTTTTTCGATAACTACCTACAAACCGATTTTTTCCAAAGTATTTTTTTTTTAAAAACTAGGACTTTTACCTACATTATCCCGTTGAAAAACCAGCCAGGTTATTTTTTTTCGATCTGAACTTTCTCAGCCTGTACTATAGGTAAAGGAGGGAGTTAAAGGCGATGTCATTCTAATGATCTTTTCCATATATGGGAAAAACTAAATACAGGAGGTGTTAACTTTATAATAAAAAGTAGACTTCAGGCCAAACAAATGTTTTGAAAAAAAATATTGAAAAAAATATTAGGGGTTATAAAGCATAAAATTTACAAAGACCATGATTAGTAGTTTATTACAGTTGATATACATTTTGATATCTTTACCCAACAAAAAATTACATACTAGCAAAAAGGAGACTGTTTCTAACTTTTAAATGATTCTTTACTCAAGTATCATTTTTGGTTTCCATCCCCCATAAATCAATAGTTGTTGTGATAGTGAATTCTAACCAGATTCTGGAACAAATAAACAAACATCTCGTTGAAAGAATACAAAAATCGGTATAAGATGAAAAAAACTAGAACACTACAACTTAAAAACAAACAAAACAACAATGCAAACTATTGGTAAAGAAGGCCATCAACATCAAACATTGGTGAAAAAATCCTAGGATCCTTAAAATTCCTACTGCAAATGTCTTACAATCAAACAGAAAACTTCATCCACTCGTAAGCTACAAATGCCAAGCGTCGTTCTCCTGATAGTTTTCAAGTGCAACATGCCAGGATTTATTTCGTTTCTTTATTTCCCTCGATATTGCCGAATGAAATGCAAGAATTTAAAATGCCTGCGAAATTTTGCGAAAGTATTTTTCACCTCCATGCACATTGGTTTGCTAGCAGCACTCACTCTCCTAAGGGAGATGAAAAATCTTTCATAAACATAAATTCGTCTACGAAACATGAAGCCTTCCATTTCTTGCCGCCTCCTATGCTCAATGAAAGGAATCTGAAGACCCACTCGAGAACATTTTACATTTCATGTTCATTCAATTGCAAGAAAATGCAGTTTTGTTCCCCCTCATTTTTTATTTTTTTTATTTTGTTGTTGCTGCTTTATTTTTTCCATTCTTTGCCTTACAGTTTCCATCTGTATTCAGGAGCATTAGGGAAGCTTTATTCTGCCATCGTAGCTTTTTCCCAGGACTTTCCAGGACATACTGCTGGTGCAGAAGTTAAAATGCTCCTGCAGCAATGGAGGGCAAACCGAAAGCAATTATCAACGTGCTTGCACTACAAGAATCGACAGGAGAGAGTGGAAGAACAGAAAGCAGATTGCTGTTTTACATTGAATCCTGGCTTTATTTGATTCTGATTACAATGTTTCTCAGTTCGAGGATTTTACATTTGCGTCGGTATTCGAAGCGGAAAGGAAAGTTTATTGCAATCAGAAACTATATTGATGACTAATTGGTTATGCAAAAGTTGATATAGAAGAATGCTGAGTGAGGTTATGGCATGGTTGCTACTGTTGGTTTAGTACACTTATTGAAAATGCGCTTCACTAGGTTTTTCCTCCTTCATTAATGCTTATTGTGGCTATTACTGGACGATGAAGAGCACAATTGTGATAGTTGAAGTTTTGTATCCAGCTTACATCTCCATCAAAGCGATTATTTACTTTGTATCTAAAAACCAATCATTTTTCATAGTTTCAAGTTTGGTTCATTTAATTTGTGGGCTTGCGTAAATACTTAAAACTTAAACAATAAACATAATAAGATACCAAGTTGAAATTGTATCGCTAGAAACTGCTTTCTCATATTTTCAAATTTTTATGAATTAGTCCAAGCTTTGGTGCCTTTTCAATAGTATTAAAATTTGACTGTAGGCTTCAAAATATACCTCATTTTCTCCTTTACTTGTTAGATTGAAGGAGGCTAAAAGCATTTTCTTCCAACGGTCGCCTTTGCAGCCACTGCGACTATGTGGAGAGCCAATCTCCTTCTCGCGATTAAAACATTTGATTGCGGGTTTTATCGTTTTATCTTCAGATACGCCAAAATCAGTCTTTTCCAGCAGGATATAGCCTGAGGGCTACGTGCGGTCGATCTTGGAGAGAAGGCTCCCTGATTGTGTCGTGTTTGGGTTTCGTTGGGACGCAGCACTGCATGCACTGTAAATACCACTTTAAAAAATTTCTTACACACGAAAGTGTGTACAAACTTGAAGTGCTAATCACTACTATATCTTTGCTACTATATTTTTAGACCACTCTAGTATTCAACTGGTGCCCAGCTACGTAACTAACAGAATTGATTTACAATATGTATATGAAAATATGCACGTGCCGTAAAAAATCCTGGACTGTTGGAAATACGATCTCCTAAGCCATGGGTGGCCAACCCAAATGGTATCGCGGGCCACTTTGAAAATGCATTATTATCCCGCGGGCCGGGGATATATGTAAACAGGGGCGGCGCGTGGTTTTTTGCGCCCGGTGCATTATGCTATATTGCACCCCATCAGCTGATCATATGAAAAAAGCTTTTTTCGTCTGGATCGCATGGACGAAGAAGCGGGAAATACACAAGGCACTTCTAACTTGGTAGCAATTTGCTTGGCTTTTTCAATAACTTCCTGATATTTTGCTCTGATCGTAAATCTATCAAAAAACCATTTGTGGAATTTAAAATATCAACTGCAGCAGACACGGGCTTTGTAAGTATATTTATTTTTCTAAAATATCACACTAGATTAGTATGGAACAAATTAAAATTAACTCAGTAATTTTATTTCGTAATTCTGCTGCATGTTTCGATACCGGTTCTCTACCTGAACGAGTTCTACCAACGCCTCGTAGACTAGACACCATCTAATTGACGAACTAATCGTTTTAACGCGTCTATGCTACTTTCACTACTAGTCTTACTAAGCTTTTTAGTGTCTTCTTTTTCAAAATAATAATCTTTTAACCGAACTGGAGAAATAAGCATATAAATTTTGAATAGTATCAAAACAAGAAGTTGCCTTTAGAAACATACGTTTTTTTTTGGAATTCGCACCTATTATCAAACGATGCATCAATGAAGTCTGAGCTGAAGAGGTAGTTAATGGAAAATTGTATGTACTGTTTATATTTGCCCGGTACCATTTTCATAATTCGCGGCACAGTGAAATATTTGAATTTTCGTAACGTAAAAACAATAAACAAATTAATTCCAATAAAATATGAATATAAATAATATAATTTAAAAATGTATTACCTAAAATTAGTAATTTAATAATTATTATTAAATCTAAAATATTACTTTTATAATTCAAGATTTTAAATCTAATAAAAATAATTCACTCAATTTTCTCTTTATAAATTCTTCCATAGAAACAGGCCCAAAACTTAAAATTGCACCATCAATAACTCGTATAACATAAAAAAAATCTACATATTAATTTGTCACTACACACTACACTACACTTTCCATCGGGCGATAGTTTAGTCGGGCTCTTAATCAGTATTAACATGTATGCAAGTGCGCATATTACAACGATTCAGAATCGGCCGATAAATAAGTTTGATGGGCTATACGATTGCCTTCAAACTAGAATGTCGGCAAACTATCGGCCAACTGTTTAATAAGTATGGAGTTCTTCCACGCGCGCACATTTTCCGATTGTTTAGTCGGCTAACTCGGCCGATAGTTCAGTTCGCTTCATATTTTCGCGTCGGATGGTTGTGGTTATTTTTCATTTTTGGTTTATGGTTTATTTTTGGTTTATCTTACCGTATCGTAACGCTCAATCTCTCCTCCACAGGTATAGAAAATCTTAAATTTGTATTCTCCTTGGATATTGCTGGTCCAATTAATTTGACAAGTTCATTGAAGCTGGTTATGCTCATTCGATAAAAGACGAAAAAATTTTCGGGGTAATCTAGCAATTTGGAATGCATCGTATAAAATTTTCCATACAATAATCTGTACTGTAGATAGAATGCACCCAATACTCTCGGTTTCTCTTCCTGGTTCTTCTCCTTCGTTGTATGAAAGCTATAATAACTTTTCTGGACAAAATTGCATTAACTCTAATTATGCGACCGCTCTCTTCCAAAGCCTTTTACGAACTAGCACATCCTTCGAGAACAGTCGGCCGACAGTCGGTCTGGTCTGCGCACTCACCACCAACCCGACGGTTTAGTTGGTCCAGTGTGCGCGCTTGAAAGTCCAACCCGACCAAACTATCGGCCGATGGAAAGTCTGTAGTGTGCGGGGTCTCTAAGGGAACGCACAAATAATTGCAAGATATTTTGTTCTCATTTCGTTTATTTCCCTCTTTGAACAAATCTTGGAACAAAATTTAAAACTGCACCACCAGCGCCCCCAAGGTTATATCAATCACAGTAAACAGCAATACACAATACAGAGCCATCGGAACAATTTTTTTCCTTTGTATGAGTTGATATGGTGCATTTTACAAACATTTCAAAAAGTGCTCCAGCGTAGTGAAAATGAAATTACATATTTTGTTTTTCGTCTCCTTCATTCCACTGGTTAATTCTGTATTTACATCTCACGTTCAAATTTGAGAACATCAGTTGAATGAGAGATTTTTCTCTCACTTGGTGGATATTTCTCCTGAATTTTTACTTCTGCTGATTCTCTGGACAGAAATTATATGAAAATCTCGAAGCAAAAGTCTCGAGAGGAAGTAGGAAAAGTCTCGAGAGTACGAGAGGAAGTAAAATTTCCAGGTTTTTTTTGCATGGAATTTGAGTTGAAATATAGAATATTTTATTGGGAAAATAAACTGGACAATTAAATCGTGTTAATAAAAATGAAATCCTTTAATATATGAAAAGGATGCAAGAAAAACACTTTTAAAATTTTTTTTTCAGAGTTTTAAATTTTTTTTAAAATCTGAATATCTGAAATGGCGCCCCCGTCGAATAGCGCCCGGTAAAAGTGCACCATTCGCACCTATGAAAGCACCGCCCCTGGATATAAAGTATTGGGTGATTAAAATTTAATTTAATATAATTAGGGAGAGAGTTCCAAAGCTGTGCTGTGAAGACAAAGGAAGAATGCTGAGCAATTAACGAGCGGAAACGCGGAATTATTAAATTATTATCTGTGAGGGATTGCGAAAGCTGCACAAACTGGTTGAGGTATGCAGGTTTGCGCTCGTGTAGGATATCGTGATACAGTCGCGAAACCCATACTCACGATAGCAGCTCAAAACAGAGTTCGAGTAGGATGAAATTTTCAGCAAGCCTCAGTGGTAACGAAGTTTAGACTGTAGTCCGCAGGTTTTACTTACAATGAGACTTATGTGATCGCAGCAAGTCAAGCTGCTATTCAGTACCAGCCCAAGATTTCTTGCTATACTAACGCAAACAAGAAGAACCGAGTTTAACGCGATAGTAGAAAAGTCACGACGAACAGTACCAGAGTGAGAGAGATAAAAATGCAATGGGATTTCCAAAGAACTGCAGTAAATTTAATGTCGACCATAAGGATACATGACGCGAGTCAACAGCAGCTTCTCCACACACATACATTTGATCTCTTGGCGCAGGGAAATAAAGCTGCACATCGTCTCATACATATCCATACTCTCATTCTAATACTAGTCCAATAAATAGGTACTTTTTCTTTGCGAAAAATACCGCACGCGATTTTTTTTTACCAAATGATTTTATATATTTTTATAAGATTAAATCCAAAATGGCGTCATCCCCACCCTCTTGCTAAACTTACAGTGAAGGAAAACGCGTTTAATTCTATATCTCAAAAACTATGCATTTTACGACAAAAATGTATATTATCTGTTTTGTACACAAATAAGTGATTTAACTTTCTTGTTTATATGTTTTTTGTTTAAAGTCAATATCTACGGAGAAATAGTGCTTCAAACTTCATATATCACTTTCTTTGCACTATATTTCGTTAATAGTTAATTGTACATGAAAAAATCCTGCGTAAGACTTATAGAACACACGATAATCTATAATTTTAGTTATTATCATTTTTTACTTAGGGCTAATATTGCACCAGTTATGGAGCTTTAAGTGTCGAAAAACGTAGATTCAAAAGTAGGTTTTTCCCAATATACAGGGTGAATACCACTAAGTTTACAAAGCTGCCGGCTGTGGATAGGTTTTGGATAGACGAACAAAAAATCGTACGGAAGGGGGACGGTAAATCGTAACGGTTTAGCCGCTAGGGCGTTTTGAAGTTTTGTTGGTAGAGGTTTACATATCACCCTGTATTTTTGTAACCCTACGAGCTATTTTCATGAATAAGGGCGCGTCTTTCTTCTTCATAATATTTTGTGTGCCGGCTGTTTTTGCAGTTAAAAATGGTATCAAATGAATGCTGTAAGAAAAAATGAATACTTTAAAACATAAATTTTATTCAACGCAGACAATGTGTATCATTTCAATTATTTTTACATCAAAAGTAGTAAATGTCTAATGATGATAAATGTACAAGGATTTTTTTTTCGTACGCCTCTATTAATATATATCTTCAATTTTATAAGCATCAGTGAGAATTTTACAAATTATAACTTCCGGTCAAATTTTCTATGAGAAAAAAACAATAAAATTAAAAACTAATGGCTTCCTTAGAAAGCTTAGAGTCTCCTCTTTAAAATGCTTTTTTTATTTTTATTTTTGCGCACATTTTAGGTAAAAATACTATAGTTTTTCCCCGAACGGCTCCCTGGAAAATTTGAATTCAGCTTTTTGGCGCGCTAAGATTTTTAGAATTTTCTTCTTATTTTTAATAATTTTTTATAATAATAAAACAATTTTTTTAAAATAAGTTATAACATAAATTTTAGTAAAATTTTCCGCTCTTTCACGTGGCGTTATTAGTTTTTCGAATTTTTTTTTATTTTTCGATATATAACGCAAGAGCCAAATTTTCGAATTTGTTTTCGATATTGTGAACTTAGCATACACTTTAGCGCAGCAAAGATTTTTTTTATCGTTTTCTATATCCAAAAAAGTACCTAAGTCCCAATTTTCAGCGAGATCATATTTTGTGGGAGCTTTCGGTCTAAATTTGTCTCTGACGACTGGGCTAGAAATAGATTCGTCAATTGAACTTTGTCTATTATAACTAGCTTGACATTTTCGATGAATGGGAGCGTCTGTTAATTTTTCCATTATTTTGTATGTGTGGTCAAATCTTTGTTTGCTCGACCAAACCAAACGATTGATAGCACCTGCTTTGATTTCATACAAATCTTTTGGATCATATTTTTTGGAAATAATACCATATTGTCCATATTGTCAATCTAAAAATTTTAAATTAATTAAAATAAATAATGTATAAAAAATCTCCCAAAACCATATTGAGTATGATGCTGTAAAAATTTTATTACGAAACTGGAAACATTTACCTAGTCACGGTGTAATTCAATTCAAACGAAATTATTATTTTACTTCTTATTTATTTAAAATTTTCAGGATGGTTTTGCCACCCTTTATGTAATTAAATTTATTTAAGTTCTGTCATTAAAATTTAATTACTCATTAACAGAAAAAATTAAAAAATTGGAAAAAAATTGAAAAAATCGAGAAATATGTACGTTTTTCAAAAATTCAGGTGTTCGGTTTTTCTTTATTTTAAGCGTTTTCATGAAAATAAAGTATCAAAATGTATAGACCATTTGAAACTATACATTTCAACGGTCAAATGAGCACTTATTTAATATCAAAATTCGAAAAAAACATCAACAAAGTTCTCCATGCAATTTAAGGGTATTTTCTTCGAAAAATTTTAATTTCTGGGAAACTATCCGTTTTCCAAACAGAAAAAAATCATGCTTATTTAAAGCAACACAAGGTGTATCTACTCTTACAAATTTTCATGTAAATTGAATTATTTTTACGGGAGAAAAAAAAATAAAAACTGAAAAATCGATTTTCCGCCATTTTCTTGGAAAATTTGAGGTTATGTCAAAATATGTTAAATACAAAAGTTTTAGATCTTTTTATTATCTACAACTTTTGTATTAAACATTTTTCACTAGGAGGTCATGTTTCACCGCTAATCGCAAAAAATCGTTTTCAACCTCTAAATAGCATCCACATTTTACCATTTCCCTTTTTTTCGAGTTTAAAAATGTTTTTTTCTTTTAGTTATAACCTTAACGACATTTCATTGCTGGTCCCTCCCTGCTACTAATTTATTTTTTCCTTATTTAAATCCGCTTTGGCACTAGCCTAATATGAAATACTAGCTGGGACCCGGTGCGCCTATGCTGCACCCATAAGCCAATAGTAGTAATCAGGTGATATAAATTTTAATATACAGTAGGAGAGTTTGAAAAAGGCAATTTTTTGGTATTTTTGATTCCAAATAACAAATTGTGAAACTTTTTGGGATCTGATATTTTGATCGAGCCAATAAAAACCATCCCTGACTTGGCATTTATCGATCAGATTTGATTTTGCTAAGCCGAGGACTCGACGCCCTGTGCAGAACTTCGCTCGAGGGCGCCATGAGCAAAGTTCTGCACAGGGCGTCTAATCCCCGGCAGAGCAAAATTATTCCCAAAAAAAAATAATCAATTTTGCAAATTTGGCTCAAAAATACACAATTTGGTGCCCTAAAAAAATACATTACACACACATTTTCTCTCTGTTTAAAATGATTTAAAATGACGTCACAGAGCTTACTGTACTATACTCGTCATACACTTTCATTTGATACCCATACCGAGTGCGTTGTAAAGAAAAATGTAAACTGTAATTTTGTGTTGGCCGCCATTTTGCTTTTGGAATGACGCCGCACAGCTAATAGTATTCTACTTGTCATACCTTTTCATTTGATACCCATACCGGATGGCTTGCAAAGAAAACTTAATCCGCCATTTTGTGTAAGCGGCCATTTTGAATTTGGAATGACGCCACCCAGCTAATAGTATTCTATTTGTCATACCCTTCCATTTGATACCCATTCCGGGGGTCGGGGAACACAATTGAAAAATTCGGCCGTCATTTTGGAACCGCTATATTTGCGAAAGTAATGGACAACTCCAATCACTTTCTCGTACCCATAAACCTCTATGTATACATTTTCACCCCCGTAGAACGTATATTATTATGCTTTTTATCGAATTTTTAACAAAGCTCTCTATGACAGCGCCGCCTATGAGTGATTTTTGAAAGTAGGCGCCGATGCCAAAACAAGCACCTTGATGTAAGTAATATGTGGTTCAATTTTTGTGGCGATCGGTTGAATGGTTTAGAAGTCATTAGGGAACATACATACATATACACATACATCCAATTTTATATATATAGATAGATTTGCTCAAGTTCAACAACAAAAAGTCATAAGAATAAAAAAGAACGGCGACAGAGATTCACTTCATCCAAAAAAGTGCCAACGAAATTTAAAAAAATGGTCCTGTTTGCTGCCATTCATTCCCAAAAATGCAGTACTTGTCTCGAACAATTATCACAACGAAGAGCTCCAACAAAAATAACCACTTTATTTAAAGAGAAGCGCACATTTATTTATGAACTTTCAACCAAGTATTTTGTATTATTTCAAAAAAAAGATCCTTTCACACAAATGACAATCAAAATGTTGATTATATTTGCATGATGCTTCCCGGAGCTATACAAAAGCTGTGAATGCATTTTGTTGGGACAAAATACTTGAGTGAAATGCAGCATGAGGGACACATTCTGCTAAATTCTTATTCATACAATGCAAAATGGAACTTAAAATGAAAAGCTTATCTTTACTCATGGTTAGATATAGGAGGATTAAGAAAATGGTGTGTCTTTTTTGAATAAAAGAATTAAAATCTTTTCAGAGAACATTTGGTTACATTACAAATTAAAAATGGTACAAGGTTATTTTAGGGAATATTAAATGAAGGAAATTTTAAAAGCAAAGTATATTTATAGCCAAGTAAAGAATTAGTGCTTGTTTAAATTAGACATTAATTTTTATTTCGTTAGAAATAAAGAAAGAAAGAACAACCATATTTATACTTGTTATGTCTAAGAAAATTTAGGACACAAAGGTCATCGGATATTATTAGAAAAAATAAAGCTATAAAACACATAAACACATATAGGTGTAACTAGCCAGTACATGGCTCGATTATTGTAACTTGTACATATTATTGGAACTTGTTCAATTGTTCAAGAAATATCCTAAAGATGCTAAACCTTTGCTTCAAAGAGAGATAAAGAAATATAATAATAACTCTAGTATCCTTAAATCAAAAAAGTAATACCTCACTATCTTATCAAAAAAACTACTACTTTACAGACTAGACAAAAGCTTTCATTAAAATTAGAAACAAGCTTTTTTGAGCTTTTCCATTTCTGTTTATCTGAGACAAATTTTAAAAGTTTAAGCTTTCGTGACGTCATTCAAGCGAATCGGAGTCAATTTGTAAAGAATTGAAAGCTTTTGAGACGTTACAGCACAAAAGCTTTCAACCCTTTACAAATTGATTCCGATTCACTTGCGTGAACAGAAATGGAAAGCTCCTAAAAGTTTGTTTCTAATTTTAATGAAAGCTTTTGCATATCCAATGTAAAAACACACAAAACAAGGGCAACACACTATAAGAGTATATTATAAAATAAGGACTTTGGCACAGAAAGTGCTACATATAACCGCTTCAAACTTATTACTTACAATCTTTGGTATTAATAATAATACCAGTCTTGCTATCTTTCCCAATTTCGAGGTAAAATAATATTTTCTGAATAATGCACTGTCATATTAAATTCTCACCTGAAAAAAAACACACACACAAAATTAAACACAAATTCATCAAATAAGCATAATTTCCAGGCATAACAACTCTCTTACATTCACAAAAATACCACCTGTATATCAAGGATGTATACATTTCAGGATTAATAGCAGTTTAAAATTCATTTCGAAAACACTTAGAGGGGTCTATACTGCCGCTAAAGTAACGCTATATACTGTTATTTAAACACACCATTTGAAGGAGCACTTTACGAATAAGGCTTACAGCCGCGCTACCTCCAAAAAGCTCAACTCCTTTTTGCCCAGAAAATCATAGGAAGAGCAAACTGGTAATGTGATAAGGAGGAAAGTAAATTGCTTCCTTCCTGTGGTTATGTTCGCTTACACATTATAAATGCTTCGTACACCTGATACGTGCATCTCTAGGTAGGCATTCCCAAGACCCTTCATCTTTAAAATGAAATACAAACACGTATTTCTATACACTATACACATGTACAAGGGACAAAGCAATCATGGTGCTTATCGTTTTAACACCAACTTTTGAGATTCCCCATATGGGGCCCGGGTTACCATAAAGCTATAAGGCACAACTTGCGTGTATTTATACCATATAAGTTGCACCATCACCTAAATTTATGGAGCATACGAAATAACTTTTTGGAAGGGAAAGCATAAGAAAAGTGCCAGAGCTCGTAAAAGATTATCAAAGGGTCCTTGGATCCTGGCATCTTTTTGGAAGTGGATTTGTTATGTTTTGAGATATTTTCATTCACGGCATTATTTTGTACGAAACATTAACATTTTGTGGTTATGATCTGAATAGTGGCTTCGTGTCTGACCCCAATAGCCACATCTGTGCCGGTTTAACTCTAGTAGCACAACTTTCATCTAAAGTGAATATTAAATTTACATGATTTTGACTTTGTTGTAAGTGCGTATTAATGGTTTTTGTATTGGATTTTTTTAAATTAAGATTTTTATACCATTTGTTAGAGTTCAGCAACAGTTAGTATACAAGTAGATAGTGATCAGTAGCCACATTCGTTCCTTTCTCCATTATTTTACTAGCAAGCTTTTTTTATTTAAGTGGAAGTCTACCTCTAGGAATCACCCTTTGTACTGCCAGTCTGTCGTGTCACTTACGTCAATGTTCAAAGGTCATTCAATATCTAGTAGTAAGCCCGAAAGAGAGATGTCCTTAGAAAAAAGAAAAGAAAACTCGGACTCGTGGAGTAGTACCGATTTGGATTTTTTATTGATTCAAAATCTATTGCGGCGTGCCACAGAGTCTTTTATTGGCTTGCTCGTGTGTGGGGAAACCCAGACCGAACCATCCCCTGAACTCGCCGTCCGTGTACATAAAAGTTCCAATGAAAACTTCGCAGTGAAGGGTTCAAGCTGCACAATTACGAGTATAAGATTTAAGGTCAAGCAGCATTGGACGTGGTTAGTACTTAGTTGGGGGACCGCGTAGTTAAACGATTCTGGCATTTGCAAGAAGAAAAAGGCAATTGCAAAGTAAACAAAAATAAAAGCTTTTCGACACCGCAGCTTACTCATAAATCCACAGGTCCGCCACGAATTTTATTAATAAGAAAAAAGCTTTTTTTACTGCTTCGAAAACGCTTCTGGGGCAATCATACCCGAGGGGCCATAGTTCTGCAACAAAAGCTTTTTTTGGGCAAGGAGCACTGCGCAGATGCAATAAGTGGAGAGTCTCGGTGGAGACTTTCACGCTTCTGCTTTTTACCTGCGACCAGGGAAAGCATGCGCTCGCACAAATAAGAAATTAATGCTGTGGCGTGCGTAAAATATTAAAAAAAAAACTACAAAACAGTGGAAAATGTTTGTTATGAACAAAGTGAAGGCCAGCTTACAACGCACCCGTTCCCATACTAGTTCTATATATTTTTTAACACTGCATGTCCGCATACGGGAGTATTATTTTCAATGCTCCTTTAAAACCGTTTTAAGAAGCATTAGAAAAAAACTTCTTAAAAAGAATGTTCATTGGGGGCATGCCGCATGTACATATGTGAAAAAGCGTCGGTTTCGAAAAGCTTTAATTTTTGTTTATCCAATTACTTACTTATGCGTCTTTAATCCTCCTGGGACCCTGTAGGTACTAGCAGCCCCCCAACTAGGTACTAGCCATTCGTCCGTCTATTGAGTATGCTAATGGCACCCTACCCTTTATGGTCACCAAGATAATTGCCAGTTTTCTTCGTCCTATAAAACTTCTGAAAACTTCAATAATGCTTCCTTCGGAGCATATTTGGCAGCGCTCAAAATTAGCTCCTCTTAGCAGCGCTGCCAATTTTTCTCGCTGGGAGACTAATAAACAATTTTATTGCACCCAGCGGGAAAAGTGGAAGCAGCTTCCTCTGGAATCAAATTGGAAGTGCTTCCTGGTCGCGCTTTAGAAGCCTTTTGGAAGATTTTCCTGTGCATATGGCTAAGTCATTCTCAACTCTGTTGGTAAATTTTCTGTTTTGAGAGATTCTCTGAATTTCGATTAGTAAAGTTTCCATTTGTTGTGAAATATTTTGTTTTGAAAAATTTCCATTTAGAGCTCAGTAAGAAATGTCAATATGTGGTGATACAGTTTATATAGTATAGTAATTGTGATTTCATAATAAGTATTGAATTTTTTATTTTTTTTTGTGTGTAATTGCAATTTTAGTTTACCTTTAAAACAATTATTGAAATAAAAATATATATTTTTGAAATTTTTTTTTATCCTTATTACTCAAAAAAGATGAGCGAAACCTTTTTCCCTGCTTCCAAAGAAGCAAAAGTGAAAGCTATACTGCTTGCATACTTAAAACTTCAAAATAGCTTCCCAGGAAGCTAAGTAGAAGAAAATCGAACCAACTGCTTCTTGCTAATGACATGCAATGGTCAAAAAGATATGGTTAGGGATACGTAGGGAAAAGTTTGAAGGCCTTCCTCAAGAAGCTTTTAGGAAGAAGTTCGTATTCGTAGTCCCACAAAAGTAGGATGGAAGGGCGAAATATAGATAAGTATGTTTTTTGCGTTTTAATAAAATTTTCATACTAATAGGGCAGTGTTCTTCCGTATGTGCTTCCACAATTAAAGCAATATCTTCCAAGGATCTCACCGGAAATATATTTAGAAGGTGTGAGTAATTGTACTTCTTTGGAAGAAATAAAAGATGACTTATCACAAACACCTTACCGGGAATGCCTGGGAAAGGTGAATGAGCTTTTAGAGCTTTTCCATATGGAGCGGAATGAGAAAAGGAAGGAATTTTCGCCTTCCAAAAAAGGCTACCGTCATGCTTCTTGGTATGATTCCATTTCCCGCTGGGGATAGCTTCTTCATGCATTCATGCTTCTATTTCCGGCTTAAGAGCAAATATACAAACAGGCATGTTGTAGCTATACAAAAGCTGTTTCGATCGCTGCTGCTCCTTTTGTATTAGGCCGCGTCCCCATGGGCTGCATGCAGCACGGCAAAAGCTCGATTTCGCTTGTCTTCGTGTAGTATTCGGAAATTTTCGTGAGAGGCTGCAAAAAGCTGGCCGCATAGCTGCATCTCCTCGTTTCCACCGATGCATCTCCAAGTTGTCAGAAAAGTTCACAAAATAGACGTCAAGTACAAAGCAAAATAGTACGCAGTTGGCTTCGCTCGAATCGTCAACTTGATAGTTCCGTGATTTTGCAGCACGTTCCCAAACGCTAAGGGAAACTTGACAGTTCCGTGATTTTGCCGCATGGATAAGAGGCTTCCTCTTTGCATGATTTTTGCAGCAATGCTGTGTAAGAGAGAAAACATGTGTCGAGACAGATATTTTTTCCTGGCAAATCGGAGAGCTTTTGCCGTGCCGCATGCAGCGCATGAGAACACGGCCAAGCAAACTTCCAGAAAAGCTTTTGACTGCAGAGACATGGTCGCTTGTGGATGAACTAAAAGGAATTCTCTCTTCTGAGGACATTCAATGTTAAAAAATACCTAGAACAGGAGCGCGTTCAAAAACCTTACTATGGTTAACAATGGTTAACTATGGTAAACTTTTGTCGTTCAAAAACTCCGTGGTTAACTACAACATAACCACGAGCATAACTTTTTGGCGTTCAAAAACTCCCGTGGTTAACCATGGTGTAGTTAAATTTTAACCATGCTCGGGAGCATGGTTAGCGATAGTTAAGAAGAAGAAGAATGAAAACAACTCTCTGACAGTTGTTTTAATTTTAATCACATGAACAAATCAAAGTGGGATTTGTGGGATTACTACAAATAATTAATAAAATAATTGAAGCAATTAGCGGGGGTTATTTTTTGGAAAATTTTGAATTTATTTTTTTTCTTCTTCTTTAACCTGTAGTTAACCACGGTGCGTTCTAAAACCTCCATGGCTAAACATAAACTTTCGTGGTTAAGTGAAGTGATGCAGCATAACCACAGCTTACCTCGTGGTTTACCATAGTAAGGTTGTTGAACGCGCTCCAGGTATTTGAAGGGGGCGCTGCAAGCTTTTTAAGGAGAGTTTTAAAATGGCTATTGCAGCACTCCATTTCCCGCGGGTTACTTACAATCGTTTACATAGAAGGCTTTTTTTTCTTCGATGGCCAATTTGAGCCTTGGCCTCTCCATCATCAACTTCTTCGTCTCTCGGCTCCGCAGGTTGCGTCCAGTTTCTTGTGTCGAGGAATTTTGCTGCATCAGCCTTAACACTGCCTTCCTACAGTGACCATGGTTTGCCAACTGGTGTTTTCGTAGTAGATTTAGGGCTTTTTAGGCCACCCTTGAGTCATCCATTCTTTGAACATCACCGGCCCAACGTAAGCTGCTAATTTTTAAGCTTGCAGGGAGCCACAGTATTCATAAATAAATTAACGTACCCAGAATTTTTTTACCACAATAGAAATGGACCAGTCAGTCGTGTGAGGGCACCGAATTCTGGTACCAACCAATGGAATGGCGCCATAATGGAACGCTCATGTATGGCGGTCTTTAGAAACGCACTGTTTCGACTGTTAATTTGTCTCTGGAGTGTATTAATGTATGAAAGTCTCGCCCACAGTTATGTTGTATTAACGCAGAAACTGGTTTGATTCGTCCATCACTCAATTTTGTCAATAATTTCGGAGGAAGTTATTTCCACTGGACGTCCCGAAAAATGTTCATCATTTGTTGATATACGACCACACTTAAAACTCTTTTACCCAATTATAAATAGTCGAAAGCACAGGAACAAATATGCAATAAACTTCATCCTCTTTCGGCATTAAGCCTTTTAAATAAATGTGTTGTTTTAATCACCAAACAAAAGTTCAACTATGAAAATTAAACCCCGTGTTGGATATAGCTAAAACTTTGACCATCGTCTAGTGACAGATGATGCTTACTAAAAACAAACATTTGTCCTCTCTTGCCATATTAAACAGAACGCTTATCCTCACAAATTAAGTTTAGATTGTTTTACTGCATTTTTGCTTGGTTTTGCTTTAGGTTAATCCAAAACTATTCCAAAAAGGGTTATACTAGCAGCGAAAACCTCACTGGAAATTACATTGTCCCGGTAATAAGCCAAAGCCTTTTCTTATCATTTTTCTAATTGCAGTGAATAATAATATAACTTTGCTCGTTTCTTTAAAATAAATTTTTAAAATTAAAAAAAGTTACAAAAATTAAAAAAAGTTACAAAAATTTAAACAAGTAACCATTTCCACCTGACCGCAACTTCCCACTTTCAAAGAACTTTAGTTGCTTGTTAAAGTGAAATATAAATAACTAAAGGAATTTAACCCTTAAATAGCGATAAAATACGATAAATTCTTCTTAGTTGCCAGTATCCCTTACTCACCTGAAATTTTTAAACTGTGTAATTTTTTCACTCATTAAAGAAAGATTAATTAAATTTCAAAAAAAAATTAAGTCAAGTAATTACTCAACGACCGTAAATAAAACTTCCTTAATATCCTAATTTCGCCGGCCTCTGGTAGCCTTAAACAACTTTTCTTAACTCTAAGAAGAATTTTTCTAGATTAACGACGCTTAAAGTCTAAAAAAACATGAATCCTCTGGCCTCGCCCGCGCGGTCCTTCGTCCTGCGACTTATCAGACTTTTCCCATCGACCTCCGGAACAGGGCCGAGACTCATCTAGGGAAGTTATCGCATAGAATTTATCGAGTTGTAAATTCTTCACTATGGATTTGAAGTTTTAAAAACTTTTCCTGTTTTGTTCCGAACTGATATAATCCTGATTTGCCAATAACCATTTGATTACATTTTACAGTTCCGCCAGAATCAATTGGAGATTTGAAAAGTTTTCCGATTTATTTAAATGTCGACAGCGCGACCAACTCGTGTATAGCGAATTAGATTCAGCAAGGATCTGTGCAGTAAATTAAGCCCAGCCAACTACCACCACCGCACTCTGGCCACACTGATCGTCCTTAAAAAAACAATAACAACAAATCGCCAAGTTTTAATGATTTCAAGACAAATTTTACAAAAGCTTAACAAGCGCGCCCTTTTGGCTTATGAAGATGTCAAGCTAGTTTAAAGTCCTTGAATTTTGTTTAAAGGAAGATGTTTTAAAAATTAAACGCCGTCAGGAAAGTGCAATTGCGAAACGTGACGAGAATAATGATGGCTCCGAAACGGAAAGGGGGCGAAGTAGGAAAAGGCGTAGTAGCTGAGAGGGAGAAAGAGAGCTTTAAATTAAGACATGCGGCGGGAACGAAATCTTCTAATTGTTGCTCTGGCAAGGCTCATTTCAAATTCAGGAGAACTTTCCGGACGGGACATGATAATTTTCCTTTTCGTAAATTAGAGCACTTTCCTCCAATGAATTCGAGTTTTCTGTTTGTGGAAGGGTTATAAAAAGAGGGGGTTTTTAGGGACCCCCAGTATCCACACAGAATACACATCCTGAAATAAGAAAAAAAGAATGACTTCGACGTTCGGTATAAGAACAGAAACATTCCTTGAAGTGTGTGCTTTGTCGTTTCTTTTTTCTTTTCTTTTTACTTTAAATGTTTTATTTTCCTGATTGTGAGTCAATGGACAATTTCGATTAAAGTGGTTGCAAATTGTTAAATCAGTCTTCTTGCGGCGGAATAATTATGTTTTGAAGGTCAATGGAGCAATTTACTTAGAAAATTACTTTTAAATTGCATAGCGAGACTAATGGAGGTTGTTGGGAAAAGTGTATTGATTAAATCTAACTCCAAAATTCTGTATCAAAGTAAAGTTGGAATAAAACACAAAACAAAAAATCATATGAAACTTTGGACAGTTTTGTGCACTTGAATACTGTAGCAATTTATTCAATAGAAGAGTATGGACTGGGCTAGTGGGAGGCACACTGCTATTTACTACCACTAGTCTCCTAGTTACACAAACCATCCCTGCAAACAATTTCTCGGCTTTTCTCGGAGGCTCGCTTTCTCGAACCATTCTCGATTCGAAAACTGCTTGCGAAAGGTACGAGAAAAGCTTCAAAACCCACCATAAAAGCTTTCCTAGTACATTGGTTTCGATATCTTGCTCCGCTTTTATTGCCTTCGAATTCGTTTACGAGTCGTTTACGAGCCCGAGTTCGAAGCAAGCTCTCGCTTTTGCGTGTCGTTCTCGAATCGTTTCCGAATGGAAATGTTTGCAGGGATCCATCGAAAAAAATATCTACAATAATAAGCAGGAATAATTCTCCATTTCACATATTATTATCCCTCTTTAACCATTTTGGGAGCATACGGATTCCACAAAGCTTCGCCATTAGACCAGGCGCGTATTCAAGGGAGGGAGGGTCACGGAAATCATGACCCCGCCCTTCCCCGCCAAGAGCGCTCGCTGTTTAAAAATCAACCCAATGCTAGTTTATAAGTCGGAAACAGGAAGGGCAGTGAAAAATGTGCGTAAAGAAACTCTCCCAGTAATATCCCAGCGGGAAAAGTGGAAGCAGCTTCCTCTGGAACAAATTGGAAGTGCTTCCTGGTTGCGCTTCAGAAGCATTTTGGAAGATTTTCCTATGCATGTGGCTACAAATAAGTCATTTTCAACTTTGTTGGTAAATTTTCTGTTTTAAGAGATTCTCTGCATTTCGATTCGTAACGTTTCCCTTTGTTGTGAAATATTCTAGTCCAGTGATAAGTGTTGAATTTTTTATTTTTTTTTGTGTGTGTATGCAATTTTATTTTAATAAAAATATTTATTTTTGAAATTTATTTGTATACTTATTATTCAAAAAGGAAGAGCGAAGCCTTTTTCCCCGCTCCCAAAAAACATAAATGAAAGCTTTGCAAAACTTAAATCTTCAAAATAGCTTTCCAGGAAGCTAACTAGAAGAAAATCGAAGAAACTGCTTCTTGCTAATGACATGCAATGGTAAAAAAGATATCGATAGGGATACGGAAGGGAAGCCCTTCTAAGATGCACAAGAATAGCTTCTTCATGCATCAGTGAATGCTTCTATTTCCCGCTGGGATGGAAGCAGCCACTATTTTCGCCGATTGATTTAGAAAGAATTTTTGTCCTAAAGTGAAAAATTATTGTGAAAGTCAACATATAACAAATAAAGCCTTCTTAATAATTGATGCTCCAGGACATCCTATTAATTTGGATAAATCCGACGAAAATAATAGAATTGTGTAGGGGAGAACCATAGTGATCCAAGCGACATTTTTGTCAATATTTCCTTTTTGAATTGAATGGACAGAAAAAAATTAAATCTTTCATGCCATACTAATCCAAGCACATAAATAACATCCCATTAATAAATTTTATGTGCTTGGATTAGTATGGCATGCAAGATTTTATATTTTTCTGTGCATTCAATTCAAAAATTTTATGTTTTCAAAAATGTCACTTGGATCACTTCTTGCCACCTAATACCACATGCCTTCTTTAACCCATAGCCCAAGATGTAATTGCTACTTTCAAATCATACTTCTTGCTACGAACATTCAATCGATTTATTGAAGCTGTTGAATTAGACGAAGATAATATAAATTGCTCCATCCAATATTTTTGGAGTAAAAAAGGCGTAGGTTGACGTTGCAATTTCTAGTATGAAGGGAAGATTGAAAAAATTATGGCCTGAATGCACTTCTGATAGATGTGAAGTGGACAGCAATCAAGAATTGCATAGAGAAATTGTGAAATTGGCCCAAAACATTGTCTTTAATGACGTAAGCCATGCCGATATTAAGAAGACTTTACGAGCTCATCCGGAATACTTAACCACTGAAGAAATTTTGGAGTTATTGGAAAATTCGCAAATAGTCCAGGCAAATTGTAATTTTTCTGGGAATTAAAAGCGAGCAAGCTGCAATTTTGCATGGTTATTTGGTACCACCAGGAAAGCTTAACTTTGAATTTGCACGGTTCTCACCCCCTTAACTTCGGCGCAATCTTGAATCAAAGGGTTAAATCAGTCGGGGGGGGGGGGGGTGTTCCAACATAACACCGTTAAGAAAATCGAACCCTACATGTTTTTTAGGTCGCTGATCACGAAAATCGGGGTTCCGCGGTCCTGAAATATGGGCGTCACCCTTAAAAATGCAAAAAGCACCCCTTTTTAAGGGTTTTTCGCGATAATTTCAATAATAATGAAAAATAATCCAATTAAATATACTTTTTTCAATATTTATTTGCGAAGGTGGTTGATTCATACTAATCAAGCCAAACTTTATGATAAGGGATAATCTAAAAGGGTTGAAACCACGCCTAAATCTTGTAGCAAATTTCATCAGCTTTCATTTCGTGGTCATGGTGGTGTCGCTAGGACGCATAGTTTCCGAGATATAAGCGAAAAACCGAAAAATGAGACCTTCAAACCCCTCTTTCCCCGGCACAAGGGCTACGGGCGGGGACTTTTGATATGTTCACCTCCTAACTAGTCCAAACAAAGTTACGAAGTCAAAAATTGGGTTCCAAATATTTCCCTCTATACCTTTTTTTGAGCATTCGTTGCCTGGCCTATTAGTCGAAAACCGAAAAATTTGGAAATATCAAATGTGAACGAGAAAAGTGCATAAAAGTGCATTTTTGGTGAATGTTGCGTGCATCGTAACACTATTTTTCAAATGTCTACGGTTTTATTGGTCATAGAAGAATACCAAAACAAGGAAAATACTCGTGAATAAAAGGGCTATCGAACTGGTAGGGCGTTATTACGTTGAAAATATTCCCTAACCTCAAAAAAACCAAATTTCTCATTTTATTTATTTTTTAACTAAAAATGGATTAAATAATGAACAAATCAGTGGATTTTCATAAAAATTGGAGAAGACATGAATTTTAATGGTATAAATATGCTATTAAATTTTAGAAAAAAAGATTTAATTTTTACGGCCAAAATTGGTCATTTTCGAAGAATATTAAAACCCTTGTAATTTAATGAGAAATGGTCAAGTTTTTTCAAATGTAGGTTTTTTTGTGCTTTCTAGTAAACATATACCGGAATCTGTTTGTAAAGTTTAAATGTAGCTTTTTTTTAAATTAAAAACAACAAAAAAATGAAATTTCCTTTTTTGCCAACACCAAATATTGCTTGATTGTTACTTTTTGGTTCAATTATCTATTAATTTACTGGCTTTCAGTACTTGAATCAACCTTTCGGATAGCATCTTTATTTGATCATGTAGATCGACGAACTGCTATTATTTCACTACCAGCTGCTGCTCCTGTATTATTTTCTGTTTGTGGTATGCATCGTTCGGTTGCGCTTCGTTACTTTAATCCGCGCTGAAAAATACTCTCCAGCTGCTATCTTTATGGACGAACTTAAGCAAGGAGAATTTCGTCAACTGACCGACCAAGGTGGTGTGGAAAGGGGGTATAGAACTTACTTGTGCCGCATGTCCGTTAAATCCAGTGTCGTTCCGGATGTTGATGACACCTTCACCTGCTGGGTAAACACGAAAGAGATTTTTTTAATGTTTTGTTTGGTTTTATTTTATTGTTTTTTAATTATGTGGCTTCCAGATTTTAAGTGGATAAAAAATACAGTTTCGAACTGAACGTCTTGCAAAATGAAGTTCTTTCTTATCTCCACTATTATACCGCAATCCCTTGCGTTTCGGCAGACAATATGAATCTAACGGCTGATTCATCACTTAAAATTCCCGGAGTGACATTTTCCTATGGTCTGCAATGGACCACATATTTTAATCCACAAAACAAGTATTGCAAGTCCAGGATTTTCTAAATATTTGGAAATTTCTTTCCCAGCCAACCCGGACCGCAATCTACAAATCCTACATTCGACCCTGGTACTGAATACGACTAGTTTATTTGAAGTAGGGCCTCGAAAACCACTGTACCCCGCTGGCTGAGCAAAGTGCAAAACTAAGCCTTTGAACTAGCCAGTCTGCTAACATTGCGATTTAAAATTCGTAAAGCTGCAAAAAGTGATTCTTGAAAATTATACGAGTATGTTTAACAAAATATTTTAAATCTTAATTTGACAACTACATCTGATTTCATTACAAACATTAGCAAATGTAACAATTGAACAAATATATATTGGCAAAACTTAAATTTCGATAACTCAGAGACTAAGACAATAGTCCCAAAATTATTGTGTGCTGTTTATTTTGTACTAATACAGCAGAAAATTTTTTTAGATGACAAAACTTTTTGGCAGAAATAAATTGTTTCTATAACAAAAAAAAACTTTGCTGATTTCCTATCAATCCATAATTCGTGCAAACTTTTATAAAAAAAAATATACTCTTGTACATTCCAATTAACTTCTACAACCCTCCATTCACTACAATACTAAAAATAGTGAAGAGTCCTGAAAATTTTCTGGAATCCTTATTTTTGTTTTGTCATCAAATCAACAGAAAAATATTAAAAGGTTCGCTACCAAACCAACAGAAAAATTTAGACTTTTGCCCATTTATTTACTTTTCTTTTTTTTTTTTTTGGTTGTAACAAAGAAAAACAAAAAAGTCCTTTTTTTTGGGTTGAGACAGGATTAATACCTTCCAGCAAGGAGACCCATTTAGCGAGAGAGATTGACTGGATTTTTATTTTTCTATTTTTATTAGCAAAATGCCAATGAATTCATGACCAACCAACAAACAAGGAAGGATCTGAACTTGATGCAGAAGTAGGTCACGCAGCAATTTGTGTATAGCCCCGTTCCTTCTCAAAAAAATCCCCTCGACGAGCGATTCCTTTTCAGGATTATTACGAAGGACTTTATGATTGTAGATTACGTTCTGTGGACTATTGAACTTCTTTACTGCAGGAAATTGAGTGATGGAGACTCGAGACTCCTTTCACTAGCCAAGGACGTACCTTGTTGCTGGTTATCACGAACAGAAGTTTCTGAACAAAAAAAAGGACTCAATCAAGCTGGAATAACTTTTCCAAGTGGTAAAATATTGACGTTCTAAGGAATTTCTCAAGGAAAGAAGCTTATTATCCTATTTCAAATGGAATTTTCCTGTGAAATATACTCGTTATTGGTGGGCTCGGTGTGGTCCGATGAACTATTTTCTTTTTTTCTTGCATTTATCAAAATCAATAAGTTAACAGTTATTACTTTTAAGAGCCTTAAGATTTATAGTAATCCCATGTTCCACTTTCAATAAAAAAAATTATATGATCAAGGAAGTCTTCCTTTTTCAAACACAAGAAAAAGTGTAAATCCTCTTACTGAGATCAATCGTAAGTCGATTGACTGACAGAAATAGAAATTGCGTTTGGGTGTACCCGCTAAGTTTACCAAGCGGCCGGCTGTGGATAGGCCGTTTTGAAATTTTTTCGGTACAATTTTACATATTACCGTGTATTTTTTTAACCCTATAACCTTAGTAGAGGGAAATTAAACAAAAAAAAGCGAAGTTATGATGTAGTTGGGAAGTTGGAATTTTTTGTTTTTTTTTCTTTACATATGTTAAGATAAAGCGAAAAAAAAATGTCTGCAAAATCGGTCCTGTGCTGCACGAGAAAATTGCATAAATGTCCATTTTTGATGCATTTTGAGTGCATTGCTACACTATTTTTTTAATTTCTCCAGTTCTCTTGGTCGTAGGAAAATAAAAAAAAATTGAAAAATACTCGTGAATGAATAGACTATCGAACTGATTCGGTATAAATACTTCAAAAATGAATCCTAACCAAAAAAAACCAAAATGTATGAGATTTTGTTTTATTTTACTAAAAATGCGATAAATAACGGGAAAATAGTCGGATTTTGATAAAAATTGGAGAAAATCTGTATTTTGATGCTATAAATTCGTGGCTGAAATTTCAAAAAAAACCTTCGATTTTTACGGCAACAATTTATTGGCACTTTCCGAAAAATTTTAATATTGCCGCCATTTTATGCCAAATCATCGTACGGTAAAAATTTTTTTTAAAATGTAGGTTTTTTATGGACTTTCTTGTGAGCATACGCAATACTTCGTTACTTTATTTAAAATGCCCATTTTAGGACTTTGAAAAAACTAAAAAATTTAAATTTTTCAATTTTTTGCCTTTTTTTTCATAGTTGGCAAAAGGAAAAAAATTGAAAATTGAAATTTTTTACTTTTTTCAAAGTCCTAAAATGGGCATTTTAAATAAAGTAACGAACATTGATGTAAATAGAAACGCGAATACAAATTCTAATGAGGCCATTACGTGACTGCTAATTCTACGTTCTCACAAGTATTCATACTATGTATTTTGATGCACGTAAATGGCCAACACAACGAGTTTCAATTAATTTCAAAAATGCCCTTCGTAATGTAGTTTTACTTTGTGGCGACGGAAAAATTTTGCAATGTGTTTTGCCTGAAAATGTTTACATTCGCCTTACTTTTATACAGTAGACATTCATAATCGAAGATGATTGGCAGCTAAATATTAAGCCTGGGCAGAAAATTGTTGAGGGAGTGACTTTAATCTATTCTAAATATCTGTACCACTGACTGTCCTGGCGCATGGCAAAATTTTTAAAAATATACGTTAAATTTACGTGGGGGACGCAGAACAGAGCAGCTATGGCATTGGTCGTCAAAAAGTCAAAATTATGTTTTTTTAACTAAAATTTTAACTAAAAATACGTAGTTTCTCCAAAAAATACGTAGTTAACCTATACTTTTTTTCCCAAAATTAGGAAGCTTGGAGTATTTCCTATCAATAATGTACGAACAATTTTTATGCTACGGCCTTTACTTTTGAAGTTATAAGCAATTTTGATGATAAAATTGGCCTTATTTGGTGCTTTTTTAGTACTTTTTCAACTAAAGCTCTGTCGAAAAGTACCAAATTAAGGGCGCAACGACGGTGCCAAATTTAACGCCTCCAAAACGAAGTACTGCCTAATCTTTAATACCCTCGACAAACGGTAACGTCGTTACGACGAATGCCTTTTTAGCGGGTGACACACGGCCAAAAAATCACTAACTACATACTGATTTTTGCAAAAATTTTCGAAAAGTTTTCGAAAAAATGGCAAGGGTGCCATTAGGGTAGGCAATAATCTTTTGTATAAATAGAACAAAAAAAAATTCTCAATAATCAGTTTCTGAGTCATTTTCTGAGCAAAAACTGATTTTTTGAAACTTTGACCTTGAATAACTTCGAAAGGGTTAAGTTTTCGAAAAAATGAAACAACGCTTTTTTGTAGGCAATAACGTTTCGTATTGACTGACCAAAAACTTTTTTCGAAAAAACCAGCTTTTGAGAGAAGTTTTCGCCAAAAAGTGATTTTTTGGAAACTTTGACCTTGAATAACTTTGAAAGGGTTAATCGGGTCAACATCTTTTTAACAACTAAAGTTGTAGAGAATTTCATTGTCAACATTTAGGGGGTTTGTACGGGGTTGTACGACCTATAGAAACCGAGATACAAGGAAAACACCGGAAAACCGCTATATTTCCGGGGGCCATTTTGTTTTTTTTGTGATTCCGAAATTGTTTTCTTAAAAAGTCCTAAGGAAGCTGTGGACCAATTTCAGCCATTTCCGAATTTTGTCTCCTTTCGTACGTTTTTTTGCTAATTTCCCCGGACTAAAAAGCGAGCTTTTTGCAATAATCTATCGACCGACAGATGACCCGCTAGTTGAGTTTTTTTGGTAACGACGTAAAATTTGCGCCATTGGCTTTTGCCGATTCGATGCTGAATATTCGTTGTAACGATGAATTTTCGTCGTAACGACGTCCGTGTGTCGAGGCTATTATAAAACTGAACCTAAGTGCCTTCTACATCAGTCGATGGTATGAATGTAACGACAGGCCTATCTCTTAACATCGTAGGCATAACTTTAACTGAGGATACATGATGATCGCCAAAGAAGCATCCCAATGTCAGGCTTTTCTTAAGAGATGCAAGTTCCTCCTTTATTCAGTATCCCGAGATAAACAAGTATCCTTCAAAGTAAGCTTGCTACCCAGTCATCGCACCAAAATCTGAACCACATGACGGGCTAATAACCCATAGGGGTTTTTCCACTTAAAACACATTTTATAAATTCTTGTCCAAAGCCTTTAGTCCTTTATCCTTTAAATAGCCTTCTAAGTAACGATGATTTGAGCTCTATTAATTTCGTGTTAATTCTTGAGACTTTCTTTATTAAGTGCTCGTAAGCGTAGGACGTCCAACAAAAAATGAATCATCGCGAAAACTGGAAGATAAAATTCCGTTGGTGATATCTTTTCCAGGAAAATTAATTAGGGAGCTCCTATGTAAGGATTAAATTTCGCACACACTTATATCGACTTATATCGTTACAGTTTAGGCTTTCTGCGAAACTAAGCCCAAACGTCCTTACACCTAACCTAAATCTACGATAAGGCTTCAGCCTTTTTCATGTTTCATTCAATCTCCTCCAAGTGGTATGATACTATCCGCCTGACCATATAGTGCGACAATATTGAGAATTCCTACCTAGGGACTGGTTGAATGTTGTTGAGCTCCTTTATAAGGTTGGTGTGTATCCACTGGCATTGTGGTTCTAGTTTGTGGAGACTCTTCCAGGACATGCTTCCGGACCAATGAATTTGCACTACTCCAGCAAATTTGACATATTGAGTGTTATGTTAGTCTATGATTTGCATTTTTCATTTAGTGTTGTCTGTGTTTCAAGTGCATCTCGAATCCTGCTGATGATGCCAGAGCCTGGATACCACATTTTGTCCAAAAAATCAACCTTAGTTTTATGTAAACAAAAAAAAATATTTATCTCTTCTATGAAGGGAAAAGTTTGTGTTTCCCTGTGACTGCAAATTCATTTGGAAAATAGCAGATTCCTTTATCTTAACCAATGTAACTCAATGGCTTGGACAGAATTCTTCGGATAACTTCGCAAGATATGGCATCAATTTTAAAAAGTTGTGTATCGTCAAGTTTTACAAGTTTTTGTTTTTTTACTTAATTTCTTTCTAGAAAGAAGTATGTATGGCATTTTCTTGTTTTAAGTTTTGCTGATATCAGAGTTTTATTGAATCGTAATTTTATTTTTGCATTAACATTTACGTATGAAATAAAAATATTAATTCTTTATATTTTTCATTATTTTACACCTTTTTAATCAATTAATTAAATCCAATTCACTCAATCGATTTTTATTTGATATACGGAAAAATAATAAACAGAAAAATCTGCTGAAACAGACGAATGTCGCGCGTATTTTCGTTATTTTATCGAAATTTTTTATTTTAATTATGACAATTTTATTTATATTTTCCAACATGAATTGAATTGAATTTTGAATTTAATTTTTATATCTGATGAAACGAAAACCTCGATGGAAATATGGGCATATATACGATTCTATCAAACTGTTATCGGGCAAATTAAATAGAATTTTTTCGTATTAAAATATATTTTATTTCGAATCAATGGTTCAGTTAATTATTCGTTTTCCTGTAAATTTGTGTTATTGAAAGTTCGTTAAAAATATATATCAAAAAACCAATCTCTGTTCTTCGTTATTGCCGAACACGGACAGTGAGAGAGATGATGAGGGTAGAATCATTCTTCTTGAGGCAGAGCTTTTTCACGTGAGGTCCTCCATCCTTCCGATTCTCTATAGATGGGAATTTAGGGCGCTCTGTGCGGTAATCAAGACGACCAGTGTCCTTACTCTCCAGTCTTCGGTGCAGTGTTCGTGCATTTTAGCAGAGTCCGATCGCCTAAGCAAAAAAAGAGACCAGGGCATCCGTAAGTTCATTCTAGACTTTGTCTGCTGTGTTTGCCCCTTGACTCTAGAGAAGATAAAAATCCGCTTGTCAGCTTAGGCCGATTCGATCTCATCATCAGTATAGCGTTTATAGTACATTTATCTATTTGAAGATGGAGCGATGCCACATTGAGTACACTTTCCAGCGCTGTCATCGAAAATGTGCGAATAGCCCCGGCATTGGAAATCAGGTCAAACTTTCAATCTTGCTTAAGTCTGTAGCGAAGCTATTAGGCTTGGTTATGTATTTCTTTGTAAAACCGGTACATTGATATGGGCCTTATGACGCTGGTGTATATGTAAACTACGGTCGTCGAGTTAGAGGAAAAACCATAAAAGAAGACAACGAGCTTTTCATTAGCCCTGATTGTTTGAATGAAAAAGCTGCGCTTTCAAACAACCAGAGCGAATGGGACTTTCGTTGTCTTCTTTTATGGTTTTTACTCTATCAGGTCATCCAGTCCCAGCCCGAACTTAGATATTTGGGAGTGATGATTGACCGAACGCTCAACTTCGGAGTGCGCTTGGTGGGCACGGCGGAAAAAGCTTCCGCGATCTGTGCAGCATTCACTAGGATATATGCCTAGTGTTGTGGTTGAAGGAATAGTCGATGTTTCCTTATCCCAAAAGTCGTTAGTTCAGTCCTATTGTAAGCAGCGCCAATTTGGGTAGCAGCATTTAACAACAGAATAGGCCTCCCGATGAAGTAGCATGTGTGATAGCGGGAATGACCTCGATATTCATATTCTGACGGTGAAGAGTAAGAGCTTGTACGACCAGGAATATGTCACGGGGGAGCAAAAGGTATTGCGATGAATTCTGGCGCGTTACAGGCGATCGAGCACACTTCCCTTTGAGCAGACTGATGAAAGATTCTGACCCCTCCCTCGTAAAAAAATCCTAATGTATTTGGTTTGTAGCCTAAAGCTTTGTCCGCAAGGACCAAATCAGTCATCCAGAACCATGTTTTTGGGATTAAGACTTAGTCCTACGTCAACGCACGAGCTTATGACCAAGTCAAGTGCTTACTGCATGTGCCTCCAAGTCCTGTGTCAAGTGCTTACTACATGCATCTCCGGTTAACCTATGATAACATCATCTGTAAAACGTTATTTAAACAACCGCTCAAAATAAGTGTCTACTTAACTGCAAATTTTTCACGTAGAGCCGATCCAGTCACAAAAAGTCCCACTTACACCTCGTTTTCTCATAACCCTTGATATAGTGTCAACGGATAAGTCTTCGAAGGCCCCTGGACCCCTTGATATATTTTTTTACAATAAATTTATTTTTTAAATTTTTTTTACAAACGTCTAAAAAGCGGATTATAATTGGGAAATACCAAGCTGCTTTTAGGAGCCAAAGATCCCAAATTGATCAAATATTCTAAGCAAACTCTGCAAAAGAGCTATGAATATAGCGTTGATATACACATCCTCGTCATAGATTTTAAACAATAATTTGATAGAGAAGCGTGGAGAGGCTTTGTAAGGGCGGCCTAAAGCCCACACCGAGAAGTAGTAGAAGAAGCAGAAGAACCAGACTGTGCAATCACCATCAAACGAACTTACCAATCATCCTTCTAATTACCGTTGGATTCCCCTAACGCTGGGGTTCTTCTAATAAGCCTAATGCTAATGACGTTCGACGAGTAGGAGGTCGCCCTAAGCACGCCTATACGCTGTGCCATAGGATGAGAAATTTATAATTTTCCAACACTCTCTTATATATAAACACCATGAATCGTGGGATACCAGCAATTTTGCAATACATACGCAACAAATTGTGGATGTTGAACGGTCGCTACAGAGCCACCACTAGCAATCAATTTATGGGAGATCTACCAGCTGATCACAAATGTCAAACGAAACAAATGTCGACAAAAATATACATCACCACCTTCGTTGGCTTCACTATTTCAGCCATACACTTCGAATTATAGTCCGGGGAAATTAGCATTTTAAGGAGACCAAATTCCAAAGTGGCTGAGAATTGCTCCACAGCTTCCTTCGGACTTTTTAAGAAAACAATTTCGGAATCACGAAAAAAAATATGGTCGCCGGAGATATCACCTTTTGGCAAGAAAACCACTCAAAAACTGTTTTTTTCGAATCGATGAATCAATGCGAAACGTCATTGCCTACAAAAAAGCCTCTTGTATTTTTTTCGAAAACCAAACCCTTTCAAAGTTATTCAAGGTCAAAGTTTCCAAAAATCGCTTTTCGGCCAAAAAATACCTTAAATTATTCGGAAATGTATGTAAAGGTTTTCGAAAAAATGACAAGAGGCTTTTTTTGTAGACAATAACGGTTCGTATTGACTGATCAAAATTTTTTTTCGAAAAAACCAGTTTTTGAGTTATTTTTTTGCTAAAAAGTGATATCTCCGGCGGCCATGTTTCTTTTGTTATTCCGAAATTGTTTTCTTAAATAGTTCCAAGGAAGCTGTGTACCAATTTTCAGCCATTTTGCAATTTTTTTTCCATTCGTGCGTTTTTTTCTAATATCCCCGGAATATTAGATATGGACCTGATTCAGCTGCATTTATAGCGGCATTTCGACATTTCTTGACTCGCGGTGCACGATACACGAAATTATACAGCGAAAACGTTCGAACCTCTGCTGCTGTCGATAAAGAACTGTCACACCATCTACATCAGCTATCTTCTACCCATCCGATGTGAGGGATATCTTCATTAATGACGGAACAGAGTGGCATTTCATTTTTCCCAATTCAGAGGACTATGAAAGGTAGGCGTCAAAGCCTTTAATCACCACTTCAGGCACATCGTTGGATCGCACGCACTTGCGTTGGAGGAAATGTTCACATTAGTGGTTCAAATAGTCTAAGCTCCCATCGCAAAAAAGCTACCCCATCGAACTCCTCAAAATTATAAAGTGAGAATGGCTGAAAAACATGTAAAAAACATGTTACGCCCCCCACACTAGTAAACAATTGTTAATTGTTATTTTTTTTGATTTTTTGAATTTAGCTAAAAAAATGATTTGTTTTTCCAAAACACCTGCTTGAAATTTATACAATTTGTAGTAAATAATGACCCATTTTTGAAAAAAATTGTCTGGTTGACAATTTTTGTTAATTAAGTTCTGACAGACCTTTTGTTGTAAATTACTTTTTTTATAAAGATGCACTACATAACACCTTTTTGATTTTTTTTTTAAATTAAATTTTTAGATCTCTTCTATCTATTACAACTTGTCTGGCTGAAAAGTTTTGTTAATAAATTTGTCAGACTGAATTTTGAATGCGCAGTCTGCCACAAAAATGTGCACGCTAAACGCGCCATCACCAATATCTTTTCTACCCTGGTACTGCAAGGCTAGCAGATCATCCTCAAATCTACTTGGATCCTACACCTACTGAGTTGTGCCATCACACGAGGCAGGCGGAATATTAAAACGTCTAACCAGATTGTACAATGGTCATCGAACGCACTCAACAATCATCCGTCTAACTACAGATGGATTGCTCTATCGCTGGCTAAGCTCAGATTACTCCTTCTTCTAAGCGTTTCTTCTTGCTCTGACCTTCAACTAGGAGATATCGCAGTGGCTTATCTGTCGATACTTTTAACTAGGAACTTAAAACTTTTCTATGCTCGGCTAGAACCTTATAAGTAGTCTAAAATTAATTAATCATCATCATCATAAATAGCTCCACAGCCTGTTATTGGTCTTGGCTTCCTGCAACATCCTCCTCCAGAACTGTCTGTCCCTGGCTTGGGGTCTCCAATTTCTTATACCTAGGGTTCGTAGATCCTCCTCTACGCTATCTGTATATCTCTTTTTTGGACGTCCTGTGCCTCTGTGTCCGTCTGGTCTCTTGTTCATAATAATTTTTGTTATGCTGTCATCACTGCTACGTTCAACATGTCCTGCCCATCGAATTCTGCTAATTTTTATAGTTTTTATAATGTTCGGATCTTTATACAACTGATACAATTCGTGATTGTATCTTCTCCTCCAAACACCATTTTCGTTTACTCCTCCATATATTGTGCGCAGGATTTTTCTTTCAAAGCACCCCAGGAGGTGTTCTTCATTACTTCTTAGTGTCCAGGTTTCGGATCCATACAGTAGTATTGGCCTTATAAGGGTTCTGTATAGTTTAACTTTAGTCCTCCTTGATATGTTCCTTGTTAAGAAGTGTTTACGTAGCCCAAAATAGCATCTATTTCCCAGCGCCAATCTCCTTATGACTTCTGCCGTCGTGTCGTTATCTTTTGAGATTAGCGTCCCTAAGTATATAAATTCTTTTACACTTTCGATGTTATATGTATCAATGGTCATATTCTGGCGATCATTCCGTCTTTTAGAGATGCACATATATTTCGTTTTCTCTTCATTAATTGCTAGTCCGAATTTCTTTGCTGCTCTTTCTAGCAATATGAAGGCTTCTTTCATTGCTATGCTGGATCTGGCTAGTATTACGATGTCGTCAGCGTATGCCAATAGTTGTACCGGCTTGTTGAAAATACTGCCCGCGGTGTTAATTCCTGCGTCTCTTATCACTTTTTCTATAGCTACGTTAAATAGTAAGCACGACAGGGCATCTCCTTGTCTTAGTCCTACTGTGGCGTTGAATGGTTCTGACAGCTCTCCTTCAATTCTTATTCTGCATATGACCTCTTTCATTGTCATTTTGGTCAAATCTACGAGGTGTTTGGGAAATCTTAAATACTCCATAGCTTTATATAATTCTTCACGTTTTATTTTATCATACGCGTTTCTGAAGTCTATGAATAGCGAATGTATGGTAATATTAAATTCATTTGCCTTTTCCAGGACCTGCCTAAGGGTGAAAATATGGTCAGTGGTGGATCTTCCGGGGCGGAAACCGCTTTGATAGTTTCCCAGAGCTGCTTCTGCGTAAGGCTGCAGTTTAACGTATAAAATATTTGATAATACTTTATATGCTACGTTCAATAGCGTGATACCTCTATAATTACGGCAGTTTAGCTGATCTCCTTTTTTGTGTATAGGGCACACAATGCCCTCGCTCCATTCCGATGGTATTCGTTTCTGGGTCCATATTAGTGTTACGATTTCATGCAGGCTTAATATTACGTTTTCACCTCCTTGTTTCAATAGCTTTGCTACGATGTTATCTTTGCCCGGAGATTTGTTGTTTTTTAGCTTAATTAATAAATTAATAAATTTAGTGTAACCGAGAGTTTCATTTAGAAGAACATAAAAATACTCCTTAAATATTTCGAAAAGAACGCAATAAAAAAAAACGATTTTTGTCGTTATCCTTAATAATGAAAAAGTATAAATTATAATAAAGCATATGTGATTTTCTTAATACGTGATTGAAATCTCTTTGTATACACAAGACAACCAAAGTTTATAATAAATTATTATGCCAAAATGACGCCAGCAGAATGCATCGATGATATCAGCTTTATTGCAACGTCTTTCCATCCGAAACAGTCCTTTGAAGCCTTACAAAATTCATGATGCTCAGTACGAAAATCAACGCTTCCTGCTGGAACCACGAGGAAAACTTTGCAATAGAATCGAATATTTCAGAATCAGCAATACGTCGCAAAGTCCCTTTTAAGGGACGAAGCAGCAGGACGTGCTAGGTACATACGGACAACTGCACCTTCGATGACTTATTACCCATGAAACATAAGCTTCAAACTCACTTGTCTACTTCAATATATTTAGTGGCCCCACAGAGTCCACAATTCCGTACGTTCAACTGGCAGGCATTAGATCGTCCTTTGTGAGCTTGAATATAGCAAAGACGAATTGATTTCTTCTGGTGCCGGAAGAAAGTGTGAAAATTGAATTTTCTCCTGTTATGTATGTATGTATATATCATTGTTAAAAAGCAATCTTCGCACGTGTTTAAATTTACCAAACCATGCTTGAAAATGAGTCCAATCTTCTCAAAGCTAAATGCGCGAGCCGGCATTAATCCGAAATCGAGTTGAATTAAATTTCCATAAAAACAATCTTTTTTAGCCTTTTTTCCGCTCATAAAGCAAAATTCATTTTTATTACAGTCGAAGAAAGTTTCTGTCAATGCTGTCATATGGGAATATTTTTTACGACTGCTCCGAAGTTAGAAAATGCCCCATAAAAGCGCTGATATCCTCTTGAAAATTAATTTAAGGCGTGTACCAGTTCCTCTATTCAAGTATGAACTTTATGAAAAGCCCTAATTTCGAGGATATGGTCCTGTTTTGGAAACTTTTCCCATATTCGCCAGTTTCATAATTAAACGCTAAATTATTCAGGAAGTGGCACGTAATCAAACTTGGCAGTGCCCAGAAGCTCACTTATGGCTCTGTGGTGTATTCGCTTCTTTCCTGATTACTTTTGTTTTTTATGGACGGAAATATGAAATACGTAGATTATGTTTAATTCTTGATCTCTGTGTAATGGGATTTTTTTTTGCCTTTCGCTTTTAGGAAGTAAGAAAACAAACGGGCGAAAGTGAGTTTTGTGCCTATATCCCATTTTTCATCTATTTACCTAATTTAAATTAATGCAATAGTTACAAATTACCACATATGTTGACTGTGACCCTATTTTGTAGTATACGTAATAATTACAACTGATTACAGTTATCAGCAAAATTGTGATTAAGGAAAGAAGAGCTTGCAATTGGAACGTTTACATCAGTGGCGTAGATAGGGGGGGATCAAGGGGATCAATCCCCCCCCCATGAGCCTACGAAAATTATAATAGAATTGAATAAGAGTCATCGTATCTACGTATTTAAGTATACATGAAATTTCTTAAGCACCAGCACCACTTTTGGCATTATGTAATGTGCAATTTTGTTTTTGCGCAATTATATAAAAATCATCTAGATATGTTTTTGTGACGGCTGTGCATTTAAGTATTGTCTAATTTCCGCGCTTCGAGCAGGCCGACCAATCAAGAGCCACGAAAAGGACGCTCACTATAATTGTGGACACATCGAGCACATGTTAAGTAAATACAATGAGCCAATAGTGGCACCTTGGTTCCTAAATACTCAAAATTTTAACGTTATAATAAATCAAGAAATTTAATCGTTTTTCCAATTTTGGGTGAAATAACTAGTAGCTATGATCATCTTTTATTCAATATTTAGGCTGTGTGCGAAACCGGCTAATTGCTTGCTAATTCTAGTAATTTTTCATTTAGTAAATTTTCGAGCTTGCTAATTTTTCTTCTTCTCTTGCTTAATATTTGAAATATTTACATTCGTTGCTATTGGTAACGGTTTTAATAATAACGTAACATTTTGCCGTACATGAACAACAATTTTGCAAAAAATATTACTGCGATAATTTCATCATTATTTCATTGTCCACCGCTTTCCCCCTTTAAAAAATCTTAAATAACTAATATTTCAAATACTACTTTTACAATTAAACGTCAAGTATATCTCAACCGGTAAAATTTTAGCAAGCAATTCCAGTTTTGGTTTCGTACACCACTGGAATTAGACTGAGAAGCTTCCAAAAAATCTGGAAGTATAGCAACCCAGTAGGGAAAGCAAATAATTACCCAATCGATTCCGAAAGTAGTTCTAAGGAGTAGCAACTAGTTCTCGTTCAGATTACAGCAAGTGGAGATAAGGCATTACATTTGCATGGCGATGTCATAGGTGGTAACCAATCGCCTCCATTCTGCATTACATAGAACTGGTACAGTCATTGGTTACATGTAATGCAGGATGAATTAAATTGCTTGTTAAGTCTCTTTCGCTTTTTTAAGAGATGTGCCGCATCAGCTGCGATTGCATTACACTTTGCATTACTTTGGCATCAATGTAATCAGACAAAGAACTACTTCATTAGAATTGGAAAATTTTACAATTGTAATCTTATTTACTGTATTGTCAATGGATTACAGAACCGATTCTGCCGGTAATGTGTTCCAAATTTCCTACTGGGAAGCTACCCAGTAGGAAATTTGGAACACATTACCGATAGAATCGGTTCTGTAATCCGTTGACAATATAGTAAATAAGATTACAATTGTAAAATTTTCCAAATCTAATGAAGTAGTTTTTTGTCTGATTACATTGATGCAAAAGTAATGCAAAGTGTAATGCAATCGCAGCCGATGCGGCACATCTCTTAAAAAAGCGAAAGAGACTTAAAATGCAATTTAATTCATCCTGTATTACATGTAACCTATGACTGTACCAGTTCTATGTAATGCAGAACGGAGGCGATTGGTTACCACCTATGACATCGCCATGCAAATGTAATGCCTTATCTCCACTTGCTGTAATCTGAACGAGAACTAGTTGCTACTCCTTAGAACTACTTTCGGAATCGATTGGGTAATTACTTGCTTACCCTACTGGGTATTAGCCGGTTTCGCACACAGCCTAAATATTTCGAATATTTTTTAATGTAGTAGAATATCAAAATATGAGCTTCCTAAAAAATAGGACTAACTTTTGGCTTTGATTGTCAATTTAATTCCTCCTTAATATTTTGAAGTTTATAAAAATTGCCGAGTCAGTAAAAAAATTAAAGTTCAAGAAAAGATTCTACGGGCAAAATTACGATAAACTTTAAGTTATAAGTTCGGGGAAGCTTTTCACTTCATAGATTGTTCTAACTCGATACAATTTTATCGAGTACAATACACAGTACACTCATTGTCTCTGGCGAATCAACAATTCGAGGTCGTTCCTTGGAGCGTTCATTAATTTACTCTAGTTTATAGTTGAGGAGTGTCTGTTCAAAAGGGCGTATTTCCGTTTTCAACTTTTTTTTATTTTAAAATTATTTTGAAAATATGGCATAAAAGTCCATCGAATGAGCCTAAAAAGTTATTCAAATGGAGCGTACTTTCCATATAAAAAATCCAAAAAATTAGGATTCCAATCAAAAAGACGTATTTCTGCATCTTGTGAAGGAAACGGTAATCCGCCAAATTTTTGGTATACTATATTATATTGTCATCGAAACTGAAGCTGTGTGCAAAATTTCAGTATAATCGGATGACCGGAACTCCCTCAGAAAAAGAAGGTTTACTTCAAAATACGATCTGAATTTTCGTTTCATACAACTGTGACTTTAAGCGAAAGGAAGGCCTAATTATAACACTGCTCTGCTTTGTTGCATGGAATATTTTACATCATTCTAAACTAATTTTTGACGCTGATTTCAAATATATTATCAGTTTTTTTATATCAGCTTTAGTTAATGAATTATAATTATAAGTGTGTTTTTTTAGAACAAATACTTTCACCGTACTAAAATATTTTATTTAAAAAAACAACAAACTGCACTGCACGCAGAATACTCCCACCTATCTAAAAATGTAAAAGTAAAGGTTCTACCCTACCACCTTCCAGAGTAATGAGTCATCAAAGTCAAATTTTTTTTTTAACAAAACTATCAACTTCAACTACCTTTTTCCCCAAAAATACGTAGTTAGTCAATATTTTTTCTCCAAAATTGTAAAGCACGGACAATTTCCTATAAATAATGTCCAACAATTTTTGTGTTACGGCATTTATTTTTGAAGATATTAGCAAATTTTGATATTAAAGGTGGCTTTATTTGGTAGTTGGGTACTTTGGCACTTTGGTATTAGAGCCCTAACACAATAGAAAATATAATTTTAGCTCAAAGTTATACTAGGAGTGGTAGGTGGACATAAAAATTTTGCTAAAAGGATTTTTGCTGTTGACAGAACCCCAAAAAACTTCACTGCAAGGATTTCCAAAAATTCTATTCAAAAAGGCTTATTTCTTGAAGTGACTAATCAAAAGGTCGTATTTCTCACAATCCCGATCAAAAAGGCCTATTTCTAAACAAATAATTAAAAAAAATATAATTTTAATGTGTATTTTTTAAATAAAAAACCCATAACATATTAGCCTTACCCTTCACATGAATGTGCATTTAAATATATTTTAGCATTTTATTTATAGGAACAGGTAGTTTTTTTCAATTTCTGTGAATACCGGGGACAGACTAGAAACTTAATCTAGATTATGACGTCAGAATGACGCAGAACCATCTAAAAGATATGGAAATTAAATGGAGTTTACGTCATTCTGACGTCATAATCTAGATTAAGGGTGCTAGTCTGTCGAGGGTGCCCTTTTCAACCGACACTCAATTGTCAAATTTACTCTAGCTTATAATTGCAAAAGTGTGTCAAAATTGTTTTGTTTATTATTTATTATTATTTTTACTGGCAATAAAACCATTCGGCAAGTCTTGAGACGGTGAAAACCATAGAAATGCAGAATCATCTGCAGAAACAACCGCAAAGAGACCCTGTTCTGATGCATTAAGTTGTGAAAATCCGATCAATCAAAATATACTAAGTCATATCCCCCCCATTCCAAAAAGCTACCTACGCCACTGGTTTACATTATTATTTGAAGTATATTTGAAGTATACTTGAAGTACCATGAAGTACTACTCTCCTCAAGGGGGCGTCCTATCCCCTTACCTATGGTCAATCGTAATCATCATACTTCTTACCGACCTAAATAACTGGAGCTTCAAACCACAGGCCTATGCAGATGATCTCGTCATAACAATCAACGGATATCGGAATTTCCAATGTTTCCAGTGTTTCCAGTGTTTCCAGTGTTTCCAGTGTTTCCAGTGTTTCCAGTGTTCCAGTGTTTCCAGTGTTTCCAGTGTTTCCAGTGTTTCCAGTGTTTCCAGTGTTTCCAGTGTTTCCAGTGTTTCCAGTGTTTCCAGTGTTTCCAGTGTTTCCAGTGTTTCCAGTGTTTCCAGTGTTTCCAGTGTTTCCAGTGTTTCCAGTGTTTCCAGTGTTTCCAGTGTTTCCAGTGTTTCCAGTGTTTCCAGTGTTTCCAGTGTTTCCAGTGTTTCCAGTGTTTCCAGTGTTTCCAGTGTTTCCAGTGTTTCCAGTGTTTCCAGTGTTTCCAGTGTTTCCAGTGTTTCCAGTGTTTCCAGTGTTTCCAGTGTTTCCAGTGTTTCCAGTGTTTCCAGTGTTTCCAGTGTTTCCAGTGTTTCCAGTGTTTCCAGTGTTTCCAGTGTTTCCAGTGTTTCCAGTGTTTCCAGTGTTTCCAGTGTTTCCAGTGTTTCCAGTGTTTCCAGTGTTTCCAGTGTTTCCAGTGTTTCCAGTGTTTCCAGTGTTTCCAGTGTTTCCAGTGTTTCCAGTGTTTCCAGTGTTTCCAGTGTTTCCAGTGTTTCCAGTGTTTCCAGTGTTTCCAGTGTTTCCAGTGTTTCCAGTGTTTCCAGTGTTTCCAGTGTTTCCAGTGTTTCCAGTGTTTCCAGTGTTTCCAGTGTTTCCAGTGTTTCCAGTGTTTCCAGTGTTTCCAGTGTTTCCAGTGTTTCCAGTGTTTCCAGTGTTTCCAGTGTTTCCAGTGTTTCCAGTGTTTCCAGTGTTTCCAGTGTTTCCAGTGTTTCCAGTGTTTCCAGTGTTTCCAGTGTTTCCAGTGTTTCCAGTGTTTCCAGTGTTTCCAGTGTTTCCAGTGTTTCCAGTGTTTCCAGTGTTTCCAGTGTTTCCAGTGTTTCCAGTGTTTCCAGTGTTTCCAGTGTTTCCAGTGTTTCCAGTGTTTCCAGTGTTTCCAGTGTTTCCAGTGTTTCCAGTGTTTCCAGTGTTTCCAGTGTTTCCAGTGTTTCCAGTGTTTCCAGTGTTTCCAGTGTTTCCAGTGTTTCCAGTGTTTCCAGTGTTTCCAGTGTTTCCAGTGTTTCCAGTGTTTCCAGTGTTTCCAGTGTTTCCAGTGTTTCCAGTGTTTCCAGTGTTTCCAGTGTTTCCAGTGTTTCCAGTGTTTCCAGTGTTTCCAGTGTTTCCAGTGTTTCCAGTGTTTCCAGTGTTTCCAGTGTTTCCAGTGTTTCCAGTGTTTCCAGTGTTTCCAGTGTTTCCAGTGTTTCCAGTGTTTCCAGTGTTTCCAGTGTTTCCAGTGTTTCCAGTGTTTCCAGTGTTTCCAGTGTTTCCAGTGTTTCCAGTGTTTCCAGTGTTTCCAGTGTTTCCAGTGTTTCCAGTGTTTCCAGTGTTTCCAGTGTTTCCAGTGTTTCCAGTGTTTCCAGTGTTTCCAGTGTTTCCAGTGTTTCCAGTGTTTCCAGTGTTTCCAGTGTTTCCAGTGTTTCCAGTGTTTCCAGTGTTTCCAGTGTTTCCAGTGTTTCCAGTGTTTCCAGTGTTTCCAGTGTTTCCAGTGTTTCCAGTGTTTCCAGTGTTTCCAGTGTTTCCAGTGTTTCCAGTGTTTCCAGTGTTTCCAGTGTTTCCAGTGTTTCCAGTGTTTCCAGTGTTTCCAGTGTTTCCAGTGTTTCCAGTGTTTCCAGTGTTTCCAGTGTTTCCAGTGTTTCCAGTGTTTCCAGTGTTTCCAGTGTTTCCAGTGTTTCCAGTGTTTCCAGTGTTTCCAGTGTTTCCAGTGTTTCCAGTGTTTCCAGTGTTTCCAGTGTTTCCAGTGTTTCCAGTGTTTCCAGTGTTTCCAGTGTTTCCAGTGTTTCCAGTGTTTCCAGTGTTTCCAGTGTTTCCAGTGTTTCCAGTGTTTCCAGTGTTTCCAGTGTTTCCAGTGTTTCCAGTGTTTCCAGTGTTTCCAGTGTTTCCAGTGTTTCCAGTGTTTCCAGTGTTTCCAGTGTTTCCAGTGTTTCCAGTGTTTCCAGTGTTTCCAGTGTTTCCAGTGTTTCCAGTGTTTCCAGTGTTTCCAGTGTTTCCAGTGTTTCCAGTGTTTCCAGTGTTTCCAGTGTTTCCAGTGTTTCCAGTGTTTCCAGTGTTTCCAGTGTTTCCAGTGTTTCCAGTGTTTCCAGTGTTTCCAGTGTTTCCAGTGTTTCCAGTGTTTCCAGTGTTTCCAGTGTTTCCAGTGTTTCCAGTGTTTCCAGTGTTTCCAGTGTTTCCAGTGTTTCCAGTGTTTCCAGTGTTTCTGTTTCTGCTTCTGCTTCTGCTTCTGCTTCTGCTTCTGCTTCTGCTTCTGTTTCTGTTTCTGTTTCTGTTTCTGTTTCTGTTTCTGTTTCTGTTTCTGTTTCTGTTTCTGTTTCTGTTTCTGTTTCTGTTTCTGTTTCTGTTTCTGTTTCTGTTTCTGTTTCTGTTTCTGTTTCTGTTTCTGTTTCTGTTTCTGTTTCTGTTTCTGTTTCTGTTTCTGTTTCTGTTTCTGTTTCTGTTTCTGTTTCTGTTTCTGTTTCTGTTTCTGTTTCTGTTTCTGTTTCTGTATCTGTTTCTGTTTCTGTTTCTGTTTCTGTTTCTGTTTCTGTTTCTGTTTCTGTTTCTGTTTCTGTTTCTGTTTCTGTTTCTGTTTCTGTTTCTGTTTCTGTTTCTGTTTCTGTTTCTGTTTCTGTTTCTGTTTCTGTTTCTGTTTCTGTTTCTGTTTCTGTTTCTGTTTCTGTTTCTGTTTCTGTTTCTGTTTCTGTTTCTGTTTCTGTTTCTGTTTCTGTTTCTGTGTCTGTTTCTGTGTCTGTTTCTGTTTCTGTTTCTGTTTCTGTTTCTGTTTCTGTTTCTGTTTCTGTTTCTGTTTCTGTTTCTGTTTCTGTTTCTGTTTCTGTTTCTGTTTCTGTTTCTGTTTCTGTTTCTGTTTCTGTTTTTGTTATCAGATTGCATTGCCACGCGAACTATGAATTATGTGCAAAATTTTAAGTTGGTCGGTTATATGAAAGTGGGTCAAAGTCATAGATCGGTTCTCGTTTGATTGCGTAGGTCAATCAGCATTGGACGTGGTTAGTACTTGGTTGGGAGACCGCTTGGAAAAACGACTCGCGTTTGGAATGGTCGATTACGAATACATTCATACCTGTAACAGAGCCGTGCATACCTATGTCGGGTGCATTTTTAGTTTACCGTGCCTGTTGCAGGAGTGTGCATACCCATGTAGCAGTCGCATTTGTTCGCTATTTGTGCTAGTTGCGGACGCGTATATGCTTTTCAAAAAATTAACAAACTGAGTTATTTTTACTCGGGTTTCTTTTGCTGTAAGCAGTGTTACTCTTAATTCTAAATATTTATGATGTTACACAAGAAATAATTATAAATTGTCTTCCGTTTATTATATGTAATTTAAAGTCAATACCGTATGATTATTAGCCATTTCAACAATATCGACCCTTCAATCCCAATCTGAAGAAAAAAATAACTTTAATAAGATTTTAGTGAAATTTTTTTTAGGTTATCCGTACACGAAGATTCCTGACCGAAACCATGTTATACAATATCCCGGAACATAGAGAGAGCATAGAGCATAGATTTTCGAAAGAAATGAATAATGAAAAGCACCCCTGTCAGATGGTATTACTGACGTGGAAGAAATGTGTGATTTATGATGGAAAGTTCCTGTGCAAGGGGAGAAACCACCTAATTCATCGACATTTTAACATTAAATTTTGGTTGATTGGTTCCCGGGGAAATGCGAAACTTTTATGTCGAGGTTAATTTGTTTGTTGAAAATACTTATGACAAAGATTATTTGATTGATGGATTTTCATGGATTTTCCAGGATTTTCCTTTCTTATTTGTTGTTGTTGTTGTTATTGTTCAGGAAATGAGGTTATTTAATCTTTTATTATATATATTTAACCGTTCGTTGACATGTAAAGGGTATGTATGAAAAGAGTATCAGGTTAAATAAAATATTCTTTGATGAATTATGTATTTTGTTTGGTTTTATTTACATCGAAGTTATCGTAGTATACCTACCCTAAAACTAATTTCTAACTTATCTCATAATTTTGCTAATTTGGTGACCTGTTTTTATTTGCTCTTATTACAACCTCTAATTTTGCGAATTTATTTGTGAAAGTTTAAATATTATCTATAAATCAACATGTCACTAAGGGCGCTGTTTTTCCAAAACATTGATTACTCATGAAATACGAGACTACTTCCAATAAACCTGTCTTTCTCCCTTCTAAACAAGTCAAATCAAAATTAAATCTCAATTACCTTCCTCTCATTATATGTCACGTTAAAACTCGCACATTCCCTCCGGCATTGCATAGAAAACCATGAAAGGTTCGGCCAATTTAATTGACCTCCATATGACGCGAGAAGCCAAACAATTTAAATCTTAAACATCCTCCGGGGCATTTTGTTCATTAACAAATATATGTGGATCCTGAATATGGGGAGAATATCCATCGAAATTCTGAATGTAGGTTTCACGAATGTAGATTCTATCGCGTGAACACATCATCTATATAAGTAGCTACAGATCGACCAACATAATACAGATTCGAAAAATGTTTTAAAATTCGCTCTTTTGGAGGTGACGAGCTTAAAACATAACAATTAATTGTATAATAAGTATTGGTTTTTATTGTAGTTGTTTGTGAAAAAATATTCTTTAAATTAAAATTTAAGATAAAAACAGAAAGTACTACCGAAAATAGTAGGAAAGTTTTGACTACCAAGAAAATTTTGCATTTTAAAAGTTCAGCCACTATGTTTCAATCGAAGTCAGCCTTTATGTAAAAATGAAAACCATCAAATATCGTGCTGTGATTAAAATTTTGGCCTTGAAAGTCAGTAGGAGTACGAAAATTAGAACTAAGTTGGGCACTCTTTACGGAGGCTCTGCCTCATCATTTGACACCATGAAAAGGTGGGCAGGTGAATTTAAACGCGGTCGTACCAGCTTGACTGAATGGGTGGCCAAAGACTAGGACGACCAGCGATAACATCGAAAATGTTCACCAAATGCTATTGGACGACCATCAAATCAAGAATAGAGAAATGGCAGAGGCTATGGTCATATCGAACTGAAGAATAATTGTCCACATCTTGACTGAAGAATTCGACTTGATACCCGCGCGTTAGCATCTACTCTTGGCCCTTTGGATCATAAAAGCAATCGAATGAGCACTGATAAGCCCTGTTGGAGCAATTTAAGCGAAAACAGACGAATTTTTTGCTTTGATTGGGAACTGTATAAAAGAAACTTGGCTCCACTCCATACCCTTGAATATAGTGCTGCGGACAGACAATTGGAGGCCCTGTGCAAAAATTCAGCGAGATGCCCCGGAGAGTCCAAAAAAAACTTTTCACTTCGCTTCGCTCGCGGATTTTTCTTACTAGAAACCCGTCCCCGTGATAGAATTATGCCCCATATGCTGATTTGTGTGGCCCATACTCATTCAATGAAGTAAAAATGCAAATATTGAATTCAAATGATTTTTATTGCCAAAAAAAATTTTCGCTCGCGCCGCGGCACTGCTTGAATAGTCAAAACTTGAAAAGGTCGAAATACTTTGAAAACGACAAATACGGATGCATCGGTCGCGATGGTGGTGGCAACTGTTTTTTTTTTGGAGATAATCGTGAAATTTTGTTCATTGAATATGTTATAAAAGGTAAAATAATAGTAGTAAAGCAATGGCTCTCCGAACTCAGTGACGTTATTGGTTGCCAACTCGGGTGTGTATTCGGTCTGGTTTGAGAGCTTTTTGAAACTTCTCTGTGTCTGGGGTGAGCTTTCGCGCTCCAGTGGTTGGTTTGTGTCTTGGGCGAGCGCGAAAGCTCACCCCAGACACCGCGAAGTCCCTAAAAGCTCACATCCCAGACCACAACCACACCCGAAAACGTAACCAATGACATTACTGAGTTCGGAATAACATAGGTATATTACTAATAATAACGGGGGGATGCGTTTAATATCATTACTTGATAAGCTGAAAGCCGAAATGGTGAAACAAATGGTAACAGCATGAAAAATGTAAAAATGCAACCACGGACTTGCTCGTACTTCGGTGATCAGAGCCAGAGTATTTTTTGGAAACGAATAACGCTGTAGAACGCTTTTGAAAATACCTAAAACTTCAAGTATCGATATCTCAAAAACGAAGCGAGATACTGAAATAAATTATTTTACAATTTCGTCTTATTTTGGGGTGTTTTATCGAAATTCATAATTAAAATCTCGGTGCCACGGAAATCCTAGCTGTGATATAACCTTTGGGAAATACCTCAAAAAGTCAACTTCAAGTGTCAATATCTCGAAAATTAAGCGTGATATCGAAAAATTTTATCATATATTTTCGTCTTATTTTGTGGTGCTTCATCAAAATCCATCGTCAAAAAGCGGGACACGGAAGCCGTAGAGGTGCCAATAAAAAAAGAGGGGGTAAAAAAAATTGGGCCCAAAAATGGACCGGCAACATGCAAATTATTCATCTTTGAGCTATTTTCAACTGAAATCTGTTGTCGGAATGCGGTCCTCACATTTTGCACAGTCAATTCCGTCCACGCCCGCACTTATACGCCAATAAGCTACCATCCATCGAGAATGGATGTCCCATTGAACACGTCATGCCGTAGGTGAATAAGAAACTGTTGTGCACTTCGTGTGAAAACGTCCGGCTCTGGCCAGGGCCAAGCACAGTTCATTTGGCAGCCACCACGTACTGAACGAGGTTGAAGGTCTAGCAATAGAGCATCCAACGAACTTGGCACAGCTCTTGAATGTTATAAAGTGGATCCAAAAACCTTGTGGTCACGAGAATGAGTGGTATCAAAAAGGCACTAATTCGCTAATTTAAGGTCACCGCAGAGTATGTGAGCCTCCCCATTTCAACCAGGTGGAGAGGTCTCCAGGTCTATTTCCCAAGCCTAATGTTTGGGTTGGAAAAGGAAACTTTCAACGAAAAAGGAGGCCATCGCATACGTAAACTATGTTAAAAAAATGCGATATTTATGCAGCAGCTCTAAGCTAAGGAATCACCTTTGTACTACCAGTCCGTCACGTCGTTGGTCACGTCATGTCTAGTAGTTAAACTTAGTTTGAAGTTTAGTTGCTTGTTTATATGTTAGGTTTAAAACTTCCCAGACTATCCTTGTATTATAGGATAACTTTTAGAGTCAAGCGTCTTGCCAATTGAGTGCTTCAAATGAGTAGAATCAAGCGATGTATAATATAATTTTGCCACACCCTATTATAATACTAAAATGGTAAAAATTTCCAATTACATTTCATGAGAAAACTTTTCGAAATACGAGTATCTATCCTATAGTCACCACCAATGTCATCCAGTGAACGGCGCACTACAATTATTATTGTTGATAACTTGGAATGCATCGAACGAACAACTGAAGCAATGGCTGCACCTTTACAGGCCCTTTGGCACCTTTTTCTGGTGAAGTTCTCACCGAACTTTCTATTCCATATAAAACCAAAGGAAAAAAATATAAACGAGATAATATTAAGTAGTTTTAGTCTTAAAAATAAGTTGTTCAGCAGTTTTAAGATAAGATACGAACATTTTAGTACCAGTTAAAAGTTCTTCTTAGCTGTAAATCTGAACATTCAAACCAGAATTTCTAGTGTAGAAACTAAATTTCGTCAAAGTTTAAAACTTTCAAACTGTTTTAAAGGAAAGTGCGCTAGGCCAGAACATTTGCTACATTATACATACATATATATATAAACTCGAGGAAACTCTGAACTTGTGCGGTTAATATATGTAATGACATCGAATTTTACACTCTTACAAGGATCATTTGCATTCTATATCATATCCTTATTATATACTCTTCGTGCATTCTATATCATATCCTTATTATATACTCTCTACATCACAGCATTAAAGTAAGTATCAAAATCATACTAAATCTTAAATCGTCTACCCCTCGTAATGCGGAAGGATAAGATTAAAATTGAAAGAAAAAGTTTTTGATGTCGGGATATCTTAGTACTCGGGGATTAAATATAATTCCATAGAAGTAATTACGTGGCATTATTGAGTATTAAGGGAACGAAAGGAAATTTTATCCAGGTTAAAACAAGTTAAATCCTATTAGCTAAACACATTGAATCCATGCTGGTACAGTCTTGCTTGTTTTAAAGGATTACTTCAAGGATTTCCCTAATTCACACTTTATTCTATTTAATTGGACTTCAAAAATATCCTTGTCAATCTAAAGGTTTGGATTAGTGTCATAATTCCATTGTAACTGGGATTAACTGGCGATTATATTTCTTGAGCATATTTCTCGCTGGTGATTTACTTTAAAAAAAATATATATGAAGGGTGAACACATATTTTATGGTATTCAAATTTTTCTGGGATACAATCTCGTACGATAAATCGAAAGACATAAAAAAAAGCTTAAAGATGATCAGTATACGCTATCAAACCAAATATCAACATTCGAGCATACAAAATTTGGTAATAATAAAAATTTTACTCGAGAAGAAGACGTATAGAAGACGATAAGGACAAGGACAAATTTTACTACTGTCAGATACGAGAATCAGATAAAAAGTTTTGAGAGTCGCATAGATACAATTGTAATTTTTTGGAAAACATTTTTTATGGTCAAACATATAATCCTCTGCATTGTTTCATGAGAAACGAATGATCTTCAATAGTATGGCCAAATTGCATTATATTCAAATTTCTTGTAAGGATTTTCGCGTAGAACAATCTCTTAAATAGTTTTAAAGAAGTGATAACCGAATGAATAGAAGTTTCAGACTGGATCATACATTTTATTCTATCTTCTTTAATAGCTTAAGTATATTTGCTTTGAAAATAACTTCCTTAACGGCTCTAAAAGCGGGATCTGGTCCTGGCCTCTCGCAACTGTTTTCTCCATCGGTCCTGATTCTAAGCCATTGTCATCCAGTTTGGCATCTCTAACGTCCTTACTTGGCTTGTCACATTGGTTGTGGTCAACCTACATAGTCATGTCAGCTTTTTGGGGAAACCGAATTCCCTAATGGCTTTGTAGAGCTCTACTCTGGCTATGCTATCATAGGCGGGTTTAAAGTTTATGAATGTGTAGGTTGGATTAAGTTTTGAAACTCTAGACAATTTTCCATCTCCTGCCTCCGGGAGAAAATCTGATCTTTTTTTTTGATTTGCCTGTGCTGAAGCCATACTGATATTGCCCTATAATATTTCTAGCATTTGCAGCCATCCTCTTTTGTAGGATAGCGGAAAATATCTTACACGCGGTACTCAACAACAGTAGGTACTGCGGTACTTGTGCGTGGGAAAAACCAGATTTGACCTGTTTGCGACCAAGGTCATTAAAAGGTGTGTTAATTGCCTACGTAATGGCTATGTTAATCATTATTAATTGGGAATTAATCACAAACTTGTATTTCGCCGGTTGTCGATATTGGGCCAAACTTATTCTAAGAAAGAATAAAACAAAAACGAGTCTGTCAATTAGGCCGGTTAAAGTAGGCCATCGAGGTATTGGAAAACACAACCAGCTTATAAAAAAATCAAAAAGAGTACTCGCCGCAATTATAATAAAACCAAACCAAAAACACAAAAATAAAAATCGGAAAGCACACTTTGCAGAGTTGGCGCACCAAAACTAAAACCACTAAAAACACAACCAAAAACACAAACCTTAATATCAAAAATAAATAATAAAAAGGAAAAAGCACGGAAAGCTTTTTTTAACGTTGGCGCAATTACTGAATTTAATTTGAAAAAGATTTTCTTTATTACAAAAAAAACTCGGCACTTTAGTCCGCTCAATTTAATCAAGAAATCGACGTTTACGCCTTTTTTCAGATTTTGTTAATAATCAAATCGTCTGAAGAAATGCCGTTAAAATGCAACTACTACTTTGATCTCATTTTATTTTTCATACAAATGCATAATTTTGGCTCAATATTTAAAAAAGGTGCAAAACGGCCTCTAGCAGCGAAACTATGCGAAATTCGAAAAACAGTGAACACGAAATTTGTAGAAAATTGTATTCACTACAACTTTGCTCCGTTGATATCTTCACCAAAATGCATAGTTTCTCCTCAAAATAGAGAAAAAGGCTAAAATTCATATATTTCTCAAAACGCCCCCTTTTTAGAACTGTGTGTTGTGAAAATCATGTTCAGACAATCCAAATCCTTCACTTGGCACCGGTCTCATAGAGTCATAGCTGTGGGAAAAAATTCTTTAATTTTTCCTAATTAGAGCGGACTACTTGTTAAATTTACACTTAACAGCTCAAATAACAATGCAGGATAGGTAAAACTTTACCTGCCTTTCACACCTTTCTCTATGCACCTACCTGAATAAAATTGTATATTCTGACCATCTATGAAAAAATACCTTTCGTTTGATATATGTTTCATTAAGATACGTGCACCGGAAATTGGTTGAAAAGCGATCACAATTTTTGGCTTTGCCTATTATGTTAATGACCTTGGTCGCAAATCTGTCAAACCGGGTTTTTTCCCACGCACAAGTACTGCAATACCTACTAACAACGTTATGTACCAGGAAGACGTTGCTTTTTTCCCAGTGTTCTGGCATCGGTTCTTGCTTCTTTACTTGCACAATTAATTCATGAATCATGCGGATCGGAGGCATGCTAACTTCTTCTAAGCTTGTTGGAGGCAGCGTAGGGTTATCGTCAGACATTGATAAATCCTTAAATACCTCAGTTAGCCATTTAACAATTCATGAAAGTGTCTTTCGCATCGTTCCAAAATGTCTTTACGTTCGATCGGTGATCAGATTCCCCTCGTGGTTTATGCAGTGCGGTGCGGTTTGTGTCATACCACGAACTCTTCGGTAGAACTACCGCGGCTTTCGCTCTCTGTACTGTTTTAGTTCACAAACGACATTTTTCTCCCAGGCTTTCTTTTTCCGCCTGTTAACTCTCTGTTCTTCTTTTCTGAGCTTTTTGTATATCGCTTCGCTTGCCCGTGCTCTCTGATACTGCTTGCATTCTATATCGAACCATCTCTACGATGGAGTCAGCAGTACTAATGGCAGAGTTTTTAAAGGGTGCCCTACTCTCGTCGACGCCCAGCTCGTGGTCTCCAGAACTAAAGGCTCTATCAGATCCAAAGCAGCAAAGCAGAACCGTCGGCAGAGAATTGTTTCTATTGGCTGACGCTGGTCAAGTGACAAGAAAAGCAGAAGAGAGTTCTGCCGCTGCTTTTTCATCTCAAATCCTAATTTTGCTGCTTTGCAAAGCAGAATTTTTTGACATTTGAAACATCTTGCACTTGCAAGTTGTTTTTAAATGACTAAAGGACGCGGAAAATTGAGAATTTATTGTTATGTGATATTTTACAAAGAATTTATTATTATTAAAGAACTATTTACAAAGAATTTTCTGTCAAATAAAAATTCTTCCGTTGCTTCTGCTTTACTTGAATCTGATTCAGCAGGCAGAATTCTGCTTCTGCCTCTGCTTCTGCCGCTGCTCCCAAAGTTGGGTCTGATAGAGCCTTAACTCTTCGCTCACTGAGCGCGAGTTCTTACGCATGGCAGTATGTGTTTCTGGCCATTTAATTGCGTAATAATAACTTGAAAATAACTATTCTCCATTAAATGCTCGCCTCAGCATCGTTCATCGTTCGCTGAAAATCTTCCTCCTAGCCAAAATTTAAGTTTAGCAATCAGTAAAATTGCAATGGCGACCGCCGAAGTTTGACTAGGTGGTCAGTCACCAGCGAGATAGGGGGCAACAGAAAATTGTTAATTGCTATCACCACCTCCCATATAATAGGTTTGTTCCCGTACTTTCTGCATTCTGCCACTTACTGCAACTTGCTTATTGAGAGGTGGGGATGAAGTACAGAAAGTACAGGAACATGTTTCTGCAGGTTTCTGCAGTTTTAACACGGGAATGACAGTTCTGACATTGCCATATTTCAAATATCTAAGCTGCAGCAGGTTACAGCAGCTCGTAGCTACTGCAGGTTTCTGCTTCTTACTGCAGGGTGGGGAAATGAGTATGGCGGCTGCAGTAAAAGTACGGGAACAGAATTCTGTTAAGTAATTCGAAGCAACTGACAGATTCTGTACTTTCTGCAGGTACGGGAACAGACCTAATATAACCATAAGGGACCCCATAAGAAGGAAACAAAATAAACAAAGGAAAAGGGTGGAGTAGCAATTACCCTCCTACTCGGACAACAAACAGACCCAGACCACCGCCGCTCTTCACTAAGGTTCTGGACTAACGGCCAAGGCAAGGAGGGCCGGAGTCGAATTGTTCCAGCGCCAGCGGTCTGGCCCATAAATATGAGCTATAGGGGTGCAGTACAATAGGCCAAGCGAATGGCCGCGGTACGATCACAACTCTTCCAAAAAAACAGCCACCATCAACCGTCTTCACAATTTTCGGTGCAGGTCCACCGTTTGCAGTTTACTATTTTGACGGTTGTTTCATATTAGGAGTGTGGTGGTGGATCATAATTTTACCTACAGCTATGAATCGACAAACAAATACGACTTATTTCGCTTATACTGCCCCAACAGGGCCTTTGCATTCACTAGAATCCGTTTTTCCAAAGTGTGCTACCTGGAGAGTGTTTCACTAAGGCCGTATACATCAACGAAGGTAACCCTTAATTGTCAGTTTAACATGAATATCAACCTAATTCGCTCCGCATAAAATCCAAGATTGGGGGTAATTTCATAACTACACACCAAATTCGCCGACGTTGTGTAAAATCTCGACGCCCGAGAGACTTCGAATGCGTCTCTGAGCGCTTTTTTGTTACTTTACAACAACAATGCCCTGGTTTTAGATAAGAAGGGAATATTTTGTACATGGCTCTGAAAGCTCTTATTTTACACAAGCCTTAACAATATTGTAGTGAGCTTTACAGTGAGATTGAGTTTTACATTGAAATAGAAGTATCTACTGCGCGTTGCCGCCGCGTGTGTCAAGAGATGTTTGTGTTTTGAGTCGTGTTTTGGTGGTGGTGGGCATATGTTTGGAGTCGTGTGTTGGTGTTGGCTGTGATAGCAAATTTGTTGATTTTTATATTTTTTAATGAAAATCTTTATTTTTCCAAATTGGGGTAATTAAATTAGCACCTAAAAAAAAGACAAACCCTGTAGGATAGAAAAATTATATGTAAATCATTCAGGTTTTTCAATTTTTTTTCCAATCACGTCCACTTGTCACTTTGATTTCGTTGTTGTGTTCAAAGTCGGAGCGCGCCGCCGACACCGCAACATCATGTCAGTGAAAAGTCGCCACATACCGCGAAGCCAATGTCCGCACGGCGTTTGCGCCTGATTCTGTCAGTAGCTTAAGCGGGAGCTCTATATGCGAAAACGCGTTCAAAAGTTGCGGTATAAAATTTCAGTGATTTTCAAAAATATTAAAAAAAATTGGCAAGCCTTAAAATTCTCATATTTTAGAGGATTTGATGTTTAAGCATTTTAAACATATCACAGATTGCGGGTAAAGGTGATCCTTGATTCTCGGTTAAAGGTATTTCTCTATGGCCATTCCTAGTTTCCCCGCACGCCTCACTTGCCCAAAAAAAGCTCGTGCTCCCAGAACCATGGTCTCTCGTGTAGGAATGGCATATGATGTTTACGTCCCTAAATATTTAAAGATTCTTAAATATTTTGTTCAGAATTATTCTGAATAGTATAACTTTAGAGCTGATGTCATCTGTCCATATTGTCATAAAGTTTCCATCTTATGTATGTATAAATAAATGCTCTGTGGTCACAAGCGCCTTCTGAGAGTAATTCATTGTTGCCAAGAAATAAAGTGTGTTATGTACTCATAAAATTATTTTCTTTAGTATTAAACCAAGTTATAAATCCCAACCACTCTCGTAATAATTCTTGGATAAGAAATTAAAATTGATATTAAAATTCGTTATAAATTATAGCGTCAAAACAGAACAGTAATTCTACGTGTCGATACGATATAGCTAAGTCTGTTCTGTACAAAATATAATCCAATTTTAACTACAGCCTCGCCGGATGTTTACCACCACCTTTACCATTATGGTATGGCCTAGTTGCAACATAATAAAGGACCAGTTTAATTTCTAAAGTTCAGACAAAACAATGTATTAAACATGAAAGCATTCAACGATTGCGGTGTAACCATAAAAATAAACAAATAACCGCAACTTAACGTCCTTGCCACAACCACTACATAAAATCAAAATCCTGTAAACATCCTTCTCGGGGTATGATTGGGGAGAATATGCACTTAAAAGCATCCGCAAAACTATCCCGCAACACAGCAATTACTTCCTTGTTGCTGGAGTATTTCTCTCATTACTATTGTTGTAGTCGAAATTTTTTTTTTGGTGGTGGCCAAAATAAAAATCGTGAATTGTCCTTGTCGGTAGCAATCAGGCGATAATGTAACAAATTTCTTCTTGAAATGATAAATCCATTTAGTCCTTATTGAATTTCTCTGGTCATTTTTACAACTTGTCTCCAGTCGCCCCCGTATCCTGGCTACCATGGCGGAGAGGCAGTAAGTCCGCAATTTCTTCACAATTTATCGTCCTAGGTTTTTGGGGGACACAACTTCTGTTGTTGATATTTTATTTTATGGGAAGCAATTAATAAAATTTCCTAGCAGCCTGTTACATTGTTGATGGCTAATTGAGTTTTTGTTAAGATTTAGAAAAGTCATTTGCAGGTACTCTGATTATTTCATTTCCTTTATGATAGTGAGAAGTGATTAATGAATTAATTTGCTCCATGAATTTTGTTACTGTTTGGCGGAGGGTGGAATTGCAACAACAAAAAATTGCTTGAAAAATAATTTTCGTTTTTACAAAGTTTTCTTCTTCTTCTTTTTTGTTGTTCACATGGTAAATGATTTATGAGAAAATTTAATTAACATTTTATGCACCGAGCTGTAGCTGGATAAATGTGATTTCTTGACATTCTTTTTTATATTTTATTACCGGATTTGTAATTGTCCATTTCGGTCTTAGTTATGTTATAAAAACGGGCGAAGATTTTCAATCAGAAGTTCTTCTAGGCACAATTGTCACGGTCCACAAAAAAAGTTGGATAATTGCAAAAAACTACAGACCAAAGACGTCAATATGTACCTTTGAGACACCTAGCAAGCCCTGAAGAAAATTCTCATCATCATCATCCGGCTCCTTTAATTCCTCGTGGGACATAGGGCGGAAATAGTTGCGCTGCAGCGGACTCTGTTTTGCGCGACAGCTCTCAGCAAGGAATCACTCTTTGTGCTACCAGTTGTACAGTTCATGGTGCAATGTCTAGTAGTAATCTAAGGCGGCCATTACACGTTCATGCAAGCGGCAATCAATTCCACCAGTAATGATTAATGGAAATCAAAATATACGGAGGATTACGTCAGGCATCACCTTAGACGTTAGGTTTTCCGTCAGTCGTAGGGAAAACTGTGGCAAAACTGTCAGCAGAACCTATCGTGTAATGGGCGCCTTAGATTAAAGGATGGGCGAAAAAATGATAGGTTAGGCGAGGCCAGATGGCGATGAATCTTGGATGTTGTACGAGTTGAGAAAATTAAAATGTGGGAGCTTGTTCCACAGCCGAATCGTTCTATTCATAAACGAACTTGTAAACGTGAGTGGGTGAGAAAAGGGGGGTCGTAGAGACTGAGGATAATCCGAGCAGGCTAGTCTTGTATTGTCATAAAAATATTGCCGTGCAGGTAGGAGGGCGATAATTCCAGTAGAACAGTCGCTATGGTAATAGCGATAGAGCTTTGACAAGGCTGCTACATTTCTGCAGTAGCTAAGGGCCAATGGACTTACAAAGTCTATCATCTCCGTTGATTTGGATGGCAACGTTTTGCACATTGTTCAGCCAGGCAATTCAGTTGTACTGGAAGAGGGGCCGAATATAGGACTTGTAGATTATAGCCCTGGCTGCTGGTGGAAAAAGAAATTTGCATCTCTTAAGAAATCCTAGGCATTGAAATGCTTGTTTGGTGATTAGGAATATGTGATCCGTCCATCGCGGATCATTCCACCAGATAAAGTTTTATCCAAGATATTAAGAGAAGGGTCACTTGGGAAAAGCGGTGCAAGTTTTATAAGTAATGAAAGTGTGGGTGGTATACTCGAGGGCGAGAAATATGATTGTTGTGTCAGATATAAAAGAGCTCAAAAATAACAGAAATCGAAATTTCTCGTCTTAATGTACGTACTTGTGTGATTTTTGGGGTCTTCTTTAGGTTTAGTTGCATTAGCACACTACCGATTAGACCATCCATTCGGCCTATGTAGGATTTATAAACTTGGTAGAATTAGGAATAAGTAAATGTATTACTGCCTATATAACTCTGCTGTTACAGCGACCGACATAGTTATTACTACGGAAACACAAATCCCAGTCAGCAATTTGGCTGAAAGTTAGGTGGCTTTCCTATCATACCAGGCAGGAGATACCTTGATTGGAGCAGAAGATGGTTATGATATACATATTAGTTTAAGTTAGGCGAGAGGTTAGCCCGGCTTTTTTAACGTGATTTTGGGGCCTATTGTGTACGTACCCTACTAAAGGAAAAGAGCGTCAGCCTCCGGACGAAGGCAAGAAGGTTTCTAGTTGAAGAAGACCGGACTTGAGCAGGCCTCATAAGATTTCTGATAAACGGTCTTCTAAGCCAGATCAGAGCAGGATATTCACCGAGAATATACATATGTGGACGTCTCGTCGCCTTCGCAGGGTCGGAATTCTCTCTCTCCTGAGGCAGTCCTAGGTTTATTGAAGTGGTGTTTCGTGGTCGGTCAGATATCCCACAGCCTAAGGTCCGCCCTGTTTAAAGTGTTAACGCATCTTAAGGCAAAGGGTATTATGAGCTCCTTAGCCTATCTAAGACCTGCGACCAATTTTGAATAGGCTAGGTTCAGCCTCTTAACCCAGTTCTTTATCAGGGATTAAAGGTGGACCATGAGATGCCACAGAAGAGTTCAGGGCCCTGGACCAAAGTCTCAGACCCCTTCCTCGCGAGCTTTTCTGCAGCCTCATTGCCCTCGATGGCAGCTTGACTGTCCGAAAATATTTCAATGTTAGCGCCTTTTAAACCTTTCCCAAGGTTCAACCTACCTCGGGTCTCAAAGGCATGTATTTTAGTCTGGCAAACAGAGGACCACCTACCCATTGCAATTGTTGCAATTGAGACATCCTGCGACACCAGCCCTTGTACCATGTTCCGTCTTTGACATGTCGGTAAAACAGTATAGATTTATTGGACCCCGTAGAAGGATATGTTCGTCCAACTCGGAAGGTTCCGGAATAATCGCGGTGAATATCCCTTGGAACCGCAGTTCACTAACCATATTTTCATTCACATTGAAATCACATGCAACAATGATTTTGCACCCCGAAAGGAAAGTAGAGAATTGGAGATTTGTTCAGAAATAGCTAAATACTAAATGTTACTTTAAAATTCGGTTTGAAGCGTCCTGCAATTGTCCCCATATAGTCTATTGAAAATGTCCAAAATTAAAGGGTAGAAAGGAACAGTTGCGTTCACGCACTTTTATAGTTTAATATGTTAGCTTGGCACCTAAATTTGCTAAAACCACAAAGTGCCCCCTTTTTTAGGGGTGCGTTTTTGAGCGGCGACCCTAAGTACCCCTTTTTCAGGTTTTCAAAATAACTCGAAAACAAAGCGAAATTTGAGATTTTTACTAAAATACTTTTTTGTATAAAATTAAATTTCCTATCGAAATATGTTTTTTAAATTCTTTTTTACCATTTGTAATTCAAAGAATAATCGAAAAACAAAACCAAAATTTTTCGAAAAATCAAGTCTTTTTCTTTTTTTTATAAATTTGGTTATAGCTTGTTTTACGGCATCCGGCAATGTTCACAGAAAAGAAAGGTAATGAAAAATTGAAGAAATTTCATTTTGTAAAATCTCCGTACGACCAACGGTGACCGAGAGATAGCGATTCAAAGTTGACCATTTTGAGCCATTTTTTAAATTATTTGCTTTAAACCATTTTTTCTTTGTTGAAGCCTGTGTTTTCTATCTCTATATTCCAAATATACACAACATTAGGCAAAAAATATAATGAGTTTATATAAAGGTAGGCTAAGAAATTTGTGGAATAAAAAACTAATTATGCTTTTGCAATTATTGTCTCGTTTTTTGATGAAATCGGTTAAAATAATTTTTATAACGTGTTAAAATCGAAAATGCCCAGAATTAAATAGTGTGAGTCCTACGGCATTAACATTCTACTCAGCCAAAAACAGATCACATTTTCGTGCGGTGTTAGTGTTGTTTAGTTAATCTCTAGGAGATAAAAATAGAAACGTGTTTTTTTTGTTCGAAAAATATAAATAGTGAAACAAACAGATTGTTACAAAAAAAAGTATTCAAACTGTAGCTGCTGCTAGTATTGAAAGAGATGATGGAAAACACCAGCTTTTAGGTAGTGAAAACAGTCTACAAGTACATGTTAGCTGTTACAAGTCATATATTCGACAGAAGAATATTGCGTCAGCTAAAAAAAGAAAAGAAAGCGACAACAATCCTCCATCCCCTGTACCAGGCATGGAAGCAGGAGAAGTATACTCTACGCGACAACGTAAAAAAGGACGCTTAACTCTCGGTAAGGTTTATATTATTTAAATGGGCACATACTCATTGTTTCGGACACTGACCGTGTGTATAAAATGTAAATGACCCTAAATCAAACGATACGTGCTTAACTAAATGTCGCTTACGATCGTTTGAACGATTATCTAAGAATGTAACGATTACGCTATCGCAGTTACCCCCAACAGCTGATACTATAAGATTACATGGACAGCGAACATATTTTCAAATCCAACAATGGAAGGGAAATATATTGAATGCCCTGCAATAGTCCAAGAGCTAGTGACAGAATTGCAAAGTGATTTTGTAGAGGATGGGCCTTTGATATAAGGTAGATTAGGTAAAGCACAACCGATTAAAAATATTCGCCAGTTCGAGTCTACTTAAGTTTTAATTTTATGAATTTTTGAACTTGTCGATTTTTTGACCATGAAAAAAGTGATATTGCAGAGGATGGGACTTGGTATATAGGTTAATTGGGTTGCCCCCAACACATATTCCGATTCCCATCTCGTTTGGAGGTTAGGTTTGACTTTTGGGAATTTTTGAACATGTCGGTCTGATCAAGATGGACAAAGTGATATTGGAGAGGATGGGGTTTGGTATAATGGTGAGATAGGCCACCAAGAACCCTAATTCAGCTGCCCATCTCATATGCAATCACGGTTGCGATTTTGGCGGCTTTTAATTTTGTGGCCATTTTCGGTATGACCCAAGTGATTTTGTAGAACCCAAGATTTGGACCATAGGCTCGTGGCATCTGCCAAATGTTACATTTTCAATCCCATCTCCGTTCCATCAATATTTTCCGTTTAATTGAGAAAAATTGGTTGATGGAAAAAAAAAACATTTTGATGATTATACAGGGTGTATACCTTTAAGCTTACAAAGCGGCCGGCTGTAGATAGGTTTTGGATAGACGAAGAAAAAATCGTATGGGTGGGGGGGGGGTAAATCTTAACGGTTTAGCAGCTAGGGCGTTTTGAATTTTTTTTGTAGAGGTTTACATATCACCCTGTATTTATGTAACCCTTTGAGCTATTTTCATGAATGGGATACCAGTGTACGTAGAATACTCCCACCTATCTAAAACTGTTAAAATCAAGGATCCAGCTAGCCAACTTCCAGAGCAATGAGTCGTCAAAGTCAAAATTTCGTTTTTTTTAACTAAAATTTCAACTAAAAACAACTTTTTCTCCAAAAAATACCTAGTTAACTGATATTTTTTTTGCAAAATTGGAAAGCTTGGACAATTCCTATCAATATTGTCTGGACAATTTTTACGCTACGGCCTTTACTTTTGAAGTTATTAGCAAGTTTGATGTTAAAATTTGCCTTATTTGGTGCTTATTTGGTACTTTTTGGCAAAGCTTAGGTGAAAAGGCACAAAAAAAGAGCCAATTTTAGCGTTAAAATTGCTTATAACTCCAAAAATAAAAGCCGTAGGATACAAATTGTCCAGACATTATTGATAAGAAATTGTCCAAGCTTTCCAATTTTGTAAAAAAAAATATTAGTTAACTAGGTATTTTTTGGAGAAAAAGGTGGTTTTAGTTGAAATTTTAGTTAAAAAAAACCCAAAATTTGACTTTGATGACTCATTGCTCTGGAAGTTGGTAAGGTGGAAAAAATGGTTTGTACAAAAGTTGTAGATCTTTTTATTACCTACAACTTTTATATTTAACTTTTTTCGATAGGAGGTCTACTTTCGCCGAAAATCGTCCAACGTTGGAAGCCAATATTCGAATGAAACGTTCACCGCATCGTGAAGAGCCGGCTTAAGCCCGGGACACACATTTGCGAACAGCGTGACGGCCGTGTGTTGGAAAACACACGGAGAAAAAGTAAACAAGTAAAATCTTACCAGTCAGTCCCCACATTTCCGCGTCTCCATGTCCGCACCGCATCAAATTTTACTTGTTTATTTTCTCTCCGTGTGTTATCCAACACACGGCTGTCATGCGGTGCAGGCACGGTTCGGATATGTGTGTCCCGGGCTTTAAGAAGCAAACGGAGCCCGCAGCATGAGTGAAAAAGCTGCGCTTTTAAACAACCAGAGCGAATGGGAAACTCGTTTTCTTTTTATTTGGTTTTTCCTCTACATGGAACAACGGGGAATTCTCTTTAAAATTATCTTAAGGAAGATCGATTGAAGGAGCATATTCCAAATTAAAAATCTGAAATTTGAATACGTTATTTATTGATATCTCATACATTCAATAAATTTTTTTAAAAAACATTGGACGTCTTGCATTAGTATTCAATATTCAAGTAAAGGTCGAGTAAAAATGATATTAAACGTGGGAATTTATTGCGCATAAAAATGGATAATTCTCCATAACTAGACGTCAAACTGCTTTAAAATTTTGTCAATAATTATAATCAGATTAGAATGTCAACTTTTATTTACAGAATAAATTTGACTTCTATCATGGGAATTTAATTTTACATTCTCTGTCCTTATATTATACTATTTTCAGAGATCGATCCTTCTTAAGTGGTTTGAACGTTTTCGGTTTATCGGTTTATTTTTAAAGGAGATCAATACATGTAATTGTTATGGCATTCCTAAAAGAACCTAGGTGCAAATGATGAAAATGAGTTCGATCACGAGATTGTTGTGTTTGCCGCCCCATGAAAGTGCCGCCCGCGTGCGGTGCACACTCTGCACGCCCGCACCCAGCGGGCCGGGTTATAATGTATGTTTGTAGGTATATACAATACACAACTACTCATAATATCTGAAATATATAACATAAATATGCCACTAGAGGGGTATATACATCCATTTTAACTCAATTTGCTATATAAAACTAGATTTTACGATTTTTCAACTTCAACTGGAGATGGCAAGGGTTTCTACAACTGGGAAAGAGATGGGCAAGTGGATATGTATTGTAGATGTTGTAACGAACCCTAATATTCAAATCCCATCTCCTACAAAATCACTTGGGTCATACCGAAAATGGCCACAAAATTAAAAGCCGCCAAAATCGCAACCGTGATTGCATATGAGATGGGCAGCTGAATTAGGGTTCTGGGTGGCCTATCTCACCATTATACCAAACCCCATCCTCTCCAATATCACTTTGTCCATCTTGATCAGACCGACATGTTCAAAAATTCCCAAAAGTCAAACCTAACCTCCAAACGAGATGGGAATCGGAATATGTGTTGGGGGCAACCCAATTAACCTATATACCAAGTCCCATCCTCTGCAATATCACTTTTTTCATGGTCAAAAAATCGACAAGTTCAAAAATTCATAAAATTAAAACTTAAGTAGACTCGAACTGGCGAATATTTTTAATCGGTTGTGCTTTACCTAATCTACCTTATATCAAAGGCCCATCCTCTACAAAATCACTTTGCAATTCTGTCACTAGCTCTTGGACTACAATGGGGTTGGAAGATAACCCAAAATGAATTAATGCCAATTGTAATGACTATGCCTCCTGCACCGCAATCTCTACTACGAAAAATTTCATGTGGATGTTTAAAAGGCTGTCACACTAATTGTAGTTGCAGAAAGTTTGGCATCAAATGCTCCATATTTTGCAAGTAATGTGCAGGCACTGATTGCGAAAATACAAATGTCGCTGAAATGTCCCAAGAAGAGGTAAGGATATTGTTACTGAAGTTGATATTGTCATCGAAAGAATGGATATTGAAGAATAAACCTCTTTACCTATCTATGTATATACTGTTCTGTTTTTTGTGCCTTCAGGAAAAAAATTAGTATTTTTGTTAAATTACCTTGAAATTGTTGTTTTATTGCACAAGAACAAATTTATTTGCTGAAAATTAAAAAAAATGTTTAAGAGCAAATAATTTTAAAAATGGCTCAAAATGGTCACTTGTGGCTATCTCTCGGTCACCGTTAGTCGTACGGAGATTTTAAAAAATGCAATTTCTTCAATTTTTCATAACCTTTTTTTCTGTGAACATTTATGTATACCCAGGATGCCGTAAAAAAAGTTATAACCAAATTTATAAAAAAAAAGAAAAAAACGTGATTTTTCGAAAAAATTTGGTTTTGTTTTTCGATTATTCTTTGAATTACAAATGGAAAAAAAAAATTTAAAAAACACATTTCGATGGGAAATTTAATTTTCTACAAAAAAGTATTTTAGTAAAAATCTCGAATTTCGCTTTGTTTTCGAGTTATTTTGAAAAACTTGAAAAGTGGTACTTAGGGTCGCCGCTCAAAAACGCACCCCTAAAAATGGGGGGTACTTTGTGGTTTTGGCATATTTAGGTGCCAGGCTAACATATTAAACCATAAAAATGCTTGAACGCAATTGTTCCTTTCTCAAAGACATTTTCAATAGCCTAATATTGTAACCTATGCAGAACCGAGGCCTTCTAAAAATATTATAACAATTATTTTTTCTAGGAAGTAGAAGGATATTGGCGTCCTTCCTAACATAGTGCGAGTTCGTAAACGCAGGACTGCAGTCATTCTGCAGAATTCAGCTACAGACTTCCAATTGCTGAATTCTGCAGAATGACTGCAGTCTTGCGTTTACGAACTCGCACACACTCTATTGCGATCAGATCCCTTACATCTTTCGTCCCTTCAGCTTGCAATGAAGCCGTATCCTCAATCTCCGCCGAATGTTAATAACATCTTCACTTGAAGACCCAAAAAAGTAAGAAACTTTAAATTTCCATAAAAACTCAAACAATATCGGAATAACTAGTTTTTCGTGTAAACTAACTTTAAAACTGATTTCTTTATCATATAGCATATCCTATTGAATCAATATAGAAACTTCTTATAAATATTTTGTACTTTTTTGCAGAAATCTCGTTTTTAAAATCCCTTTCAAGAAAAAATTGCCTTAAAGCCTCCCTGAAAAGAGGATTTAGTAATTTCAAACAATTTGATAATTTTTGTATATTATCTAAAACACTTTTCTCTTGATACGACGCCATTCACAAAGTATTCACTTATCCCGGAACTACCAAAAGGATACACATCCTACTCCTTTTTTTATATACGCATATATGTATGTATGTATAGTTGACCGAAATTTTATAACCTTAAAGATACAACTTTAACCCATCCTCAATCCTTTCCTTTAGTCCCTTTTCTTTTCTTTTCACAATATCCAATTTTAGCCTTTGGGAATGTGCCTTTCAGAGTTCATTTTAGTACAGTAACAGCAGCACTTTGGTTATCTGGTTATTATATGATTGCCCTCGCACAATCCCAGCCAAAAATATTCATGAAAATACTTCCAAATTATACAATATCTATCTCTTCTTCTTCTTCTTCTTCTTTTTTATATGTATCCATCCATATCCGGTTCGTTCATATCCATCGAGAAGGAGAAAATATTTTCTTTAATCTTGTATCCAGTGATGAAATGTCCACAATCTTTAAGTTAATCAAAATTGCAAACGATAAGAAACTGAGCAAGTTCAGTCGTCCCTTAAGGACTTGTGTGCTGCATGCACATCATACATGGAATATGGGATCCATAATTTATAGCCTGGAACAGCAATAATGTTTCCAGATCCTAGAGCTCCCAGCTAGCAGTTAATGCGAAGGGATTTACTCATTTCAATGCAAACTACGTCTGCAGTTAGTTTATATGAAATATGACACAAGTGCAATTAATAACCGGAAGTATTTACTGAAGTGATGGCCATGTAATATGCCAGGACAGTCTTCTTATATGCAGCTGTAGGCGGTCATGCGTTCAATTTCTTTGCTAGCCAATATTCTAGAAGTTGGTTATGTTTTTAAGATATGTTTTTTTTGGATTTTTATCAAACAAGAAAGTTGGCAGTTCCCATATAAAAATATTGAATAGACCAAACGTCGTCCAGCATATGTAATGGATAAGATACGGACCGAATCTCTAATTGATCTGATCTTCAGCTGTTTCGAAATTGTCTGCATAGACAACGGATTTTAATCATTTCTAAATTAAAACATTTCTTCGAAGTTACATCTATTCTTGTTCTTGTCGTTTTATAAAGAAGTCCTAATATTAGTAATGAAGGCTGCACTTCAACTTTCGATGCAAATTCAGAACATACCTACCATATTATATAGAATGTGGAAACATGGTTGTGAATAATTTCCAACGTCCTTCATATAAATTGGCTGAGCTACTCAAATGGATCCAGTGTTTCTTCGAAACACGCTAAGCTCTTTGCTCGAGCCAACCTTCTTCACCTTGAACCAGTACATATTCAGCGCTAACTTCCGATCTCCTAATCCAACCAACGCAGCTCCGAAAAGAATTGTCCGTCAATATGCGAAATCCAACAAGTTGGGGCTTATTAGCTTCTTCCAACTGGGATTTGTGTTTCCGAGTTAGGAACGCGTTACCTTTGTTAATTCCACATACTACCAACTCTATAAAGTTTAGGCCTAATAGATGATTTGATTGGAAGTGTACGAATAGAGTTAAAGCCATGTGAGCAAATTTGTCGTGAATAAACTTAATTGAGAAATTCCTGTAAGGTCACCATCAGGAGAGTTTAATTACCATTTTTTGACAAGTTCTTACCGCTAAAAATAAAAACTTATAGTCCTTGATGGCTTTACTCGATACTGCCATGTCACCCGCCCTCATGAGTAGGTATATACCAAACAACCACAATGGCCGAGGTTTTCTTCAGCACTCCTGAACTGATTCAAGGAGCATGACACAACTCCAATTATTTCTATAACTCCATAAACTCTTTATTAATTATTGTCTCCATAGGTTTGGACATATGAACGGACACAATAATCAATAAAGAGTTTATGAAATATCTTGATCCCAATCAAATACTAGACGACAAGCAGTGCGGGCCTAGAGAGAAAAAAATATCTTTGGTGTCTTTTTTGTGTGTCAAGGATGTGGTTGAATCCAAACTGTCACCCGCTTTCTTCCTAATATTTGTAGACCTTTTTCAATACACCTTGGCTTTGCTGAAGACAATACTCTGCGTTACTCTTACGCCTTTAACAACAGAATAAAAGGAACCTCTCGATCGCAAACTCAACAGATACATCGAACTCCTTCTTAATTGAAGCCGAAAAGGTAAGTAAGTTTCAATGACAGTCCCCAAATTAAATATAAGGTAACATGGAGCTTGGCATACCGTAATAGGAAACAGGTCCGTGGGAAACATATGCGCTAGATACTGGAGACTAATAGGTGATAACGACATGTAATTATCACCTATTACTCCGCCCACTACCACGCCCACTAGTTCCCGGGCTCAAGTGTCCCAGTACCTACTAGAATAAGTAAATGTAATCCCGCCTGTATACCAGAGTCACTGAAAACGGCACAGTTGACGTTCTTACTACGAAGACACAAATCCCACCCAGTGTATTGGTAAAACGGAATAAGCCCCAACTAGTTGTTTTTACCATTATACCAGACAGTTCTATTAGGAACTAGTTTGGTTGAGATAGAAGATCAATATGGCAAGCTAGTGCCGACAAAGCAATGAAGTGCCGACAAAGCAATGATTCAAGTTACCGAAAAAGAAAAGTAGAGTACTGTCTTATCTCTAAAACCCTACCTTGCCATTCCTTCCGTTTTTATGTACGGTCTGATTATTCTCTTAGCAATCAGGCAAACCAGAACATAATTCTAGAATTTTGGGATGTAATTACCACATCTTCCAAATCGACCGACAAACATCAAGGCCACATTCATACCGTGGCTATAGAGAAGTAACCCTGGCTAGCGCGGTGAAAGTTTTTCGTGGCGCTAGAGCAGATAAACCAAGTCGAGTAAGGCTTTTAGATTACCATGCTATCGTACTCTGATACTATTACACCTACGATGATAAGAAAAGTATCAGCCGTTAAATACAGACTGTACACTGGCACGAGGGAAGGACAAAAGGGAATGTTTTATTTGAAGTTCGACAGTACTTTGTTTTAGATGCGTTAGATGAATCAGTTCGATATCCATGTTAATTGTATTGAATATGGATCACTATCGACAAGCCAAAGTAAGTGACCTGCACTGCCAAGGCAATTTTCGGTTGTCTCTCTGGGTTGTTCCTTTCGTTACAGATACGGCAGCGCGTGTTGTATGGAATTGTTAATCTGGCCGCATGTTCCCTAATTGTTCGGGGTACTGTGATGATCAACATTCTTGACTTGCATTATCGAAAGCATATGATAAGAATAACCCGTAAGTGTCGTTCCCGGTGATCAAGATCAGAAAAAAGTCGGTTGACCAAATCGAGCCTTGCACGACAGCGGCCGGCGCAGCGTGGAAACTATCAAAAGCTTTGAAAATATCTAGACCAGCCAGACCAAACTCACCGAAACGATGTATGGTTTGGTTGGGCTGTTATGTTACCCAGTCAAGAGGGTCACCAGTAGATCGTAGGTCGACACCATAAGGACTTTTGTACGTCCTACTTTCCGTGCATTTTCTGTACAGACTGTGAAGTTTGAATTCGACGACCGACCGATTCAGCAGCAACTTTGTTATGTTTGACAGACAAAATTCTATAAAGTCTATACAGAGAAGTCTCTACGACCAAAAATCCCTATTCTAGATATTCCCTACACTTTTGATTAATTGTTGACTTCATGATTTTGGAAAGAATATAATTAATGGAGGACTAAAGTTAAACTATGGCGTCATCATATTCTGCTACTAATAGCTTCCCTATGGAAACTACTGTGGGAATGGATATCTAGGAATATCTACTTGCCGAAAATATACTTTGTAAATACTATATTTTTGGAGGGAAGGCTAGATGGAGATTAACTGTCATATCGACAGGAGTTTTATGTTTAAACTATTTTGAATTAATTATCAGTTGGTAATGAGAGCTGCCTTCGAGAAGACGCTTGGGGCCAGGGAGAAGGACGTTACCCGTTATTGTTGAGAGGACGTTACCAGTTATTGTTGAGAGGACGTTACCCGTTATTGTTGAGAGGACGTTACCAGTTATTGTTGAGAGGACGTTACTCGTTATTGTTGAGAGAACGTTACCCGTTATTGTTGTGAGTTTGTGTCTAAATAAAAGTTCTCCATATCAATACCCACACTACATATACGCAATGCTCATATTATAAACAATTTTAAATATTTTCAATAATTTTTTCCATTATTTAAACTTTTATTTAAACAGATGACAACTTTCAAAATCAAATATCAAATGATTTCTCAGTTTAAAAATTGCCACCTTCATTGCCATTATGTTTGTTGATTCGACGAAATCTAAAACGAATTCCGCCCTCACCTTAATGTCACATTCTGTTTAGGCCAATAAGTGTTAAGTGTTCTTTGCCATAATCTGTAAATGGAAAAGCCATGGAAACACCCTCTTTCAAAACAAAATCTGTAATTTTCATAAATTCCAGGTAAACTTCGATGAATGGCAATTTCACAGAATAGCCCTATTTATAAAAAAATGTCTTTTATTTTTGGATTCTAGGTAAACATCTGTGAATAGTATTATTAGGAAACAGCCCAAAGGTGTTAATTAAGTAAAATAAGTTAGATTAATAATTTATTATTTATAGCATACCATAGAAGCAGTGTGGGATGAATATATATCGTTTCGGGAACGTGGGAATATAATGAAGTTGATATTATGCACAGTATTCTTTCCTAAAACGAGAAAGTTCTCAATTGATTTTCTTTAATTACCCTAAGCTACTTTGAACTGTTAACGGTTGTATCGAAAATTTCAATATGGAATGACAACATTTGGTCGGAAAGATAAATAACACAGGCCTACAAATTTTTAACCCAGAGACTAGACCTATCGTACCCGAAGGATTTTGATGCGCTGAATCCGAATCCGGGTTCAGAATGGCCCCTACACGTCTGGTTTTCGAGATATCCTAACCTAAAAGTGCAAAAAACCCCTTTTTTTTGCAGTTTTTGAGGTTACGTGACGTAAGGAAAAAAATTATAATCAAAAAATGTTGGGTGTTTTCAATGATTAAAACTTGCGGCATGCTTGCTTTTGCATTGTGTTCAATGATGCAACTTGCAAATCTAAAGTGTTCAATGATTCAAAACTTTAAAGCAAATGATTGCATATTTGCAAGTGTTTTCGTTTGCTTGCGTTTCAGATTTTAAAGAAGAAGACATATGAGTGCTGCCATATATCTTTTTTATTTCTATGAAATTGAACTGTCAGTATTATTGTTTATGCTCGGAGAAAGACAACAAAACCAATGGATTCCTTACAAAATGAAAAGTAAGTTTTTGTATCATTAATAATCATTTCATCACTTTTAATTTTTAAACATAGTTTAGAAAATGATGATAGGCAACAAGGAGTGCAGTGGAGTAACAACGACGTAAAATTGCTTCTCCAAATTAGATTAGCAATGGAAAAGGATTTTTCTGAAGGGAAAAGAAAAAAACATGTGTTATGGGGTATCATTTTAAAACAAATTAAGGATACACAATTAGAATTCCCTTTCTCCATAAATGAGATAAAAACAAAGTTTTACAATCTCTCGACGACTTATAAAAGGGTAAAGCAGAGGAATAATTGTTCCGGTCAAAGTAGGACATATTGGCCATATTTCGATACTTTCGACCAAATATATGGGAACAAACACAACGTAGTCCCTCCACACGAAAATCTGATGGATTCTTTAGAGTGTGATGATAATGATGAAAGGGGACAAGAGGATTATGCCGACGAAAACATATGTGATAATGCAGAAGTTCCTACGAAGAGAAGAAAAAAATCTGATATAAAAGATTACATAGAAAAATTTAATAAAGACGAAGAAAGGCGTCACATTGAATTCATGCGCAACGAAAAAGAAAAGACTGAAATAGAAAAACAAAAGATTCAAATATTACAAAGATTGCAAGAAACTTTCCACGAGCTAATAGAAAGATTGTGAAAGATAAAAAGATTTTAATGTAACTGTTATGTGATGAATTCCTTTTGAAATGAAGTGCAAAATTCCTTAATGAATTAATTTTTGTTTTTGAATATTAAGGAAATAATTTATGTTTTTTATATATCAAAACTTTTAATAAATAATATATATTTGTTTTACATAAAATTTTTATTTACATTCCATTCCCCAGCCATTCACAGAGTACATCTCTTTTTACATTTGCATTTCGCATTTCTTCACCGATATTTTCGTTAGGTTCTTCTACATTTTCCTGGTTATTGATTGTATATTCCAAAACTTGTATGAGGTCTTCACTTCGATTGATTCGAATGTAATTATGCAGTACTATACATGAGAGAACTATGTATTTTGCGAAAATAAGTTTCCTTATTGGTAAAAAATTGAGACAGTGGAAGCACTAAATTTATGAACATCAGCTGACAATTTTGACATTTAGTGAGGTATGTTCAATGATGCATGTTATTTGCTTTTGCAGGTTGCTTGCGTGTCATTGAATTTGATTTGCTTTCACGCAACTTGCCAAAAGCAACATGCATCATTGAAAACACCCGTTGTATGGCAATTGAAAGTACCACCCTGTCCCTTTTAAACCTATTTGGATTTTTTGAAATATCTTTTTTTTCACCAAAATATCGCTATTTGAAATTTTACACTTTAGCGTATTAACCCAACTACAAAAAAAAAATCGAAAAAATTCTGCCCGAGACCAGACCATGTTGATCTTGTGTTTCTGGGGTCGCTGATTCCGAATCCGAGGTCTAATTCAACCCATAAGGTCGGAATTTTTCGTAAGCTCCAAAAACAACCCCTAAAAACCACCCCTACCAAACCATAACCAGGCTAACCCACGTGACCTTGGGAACAGGGAGTTAAGTAGACTATGTCTTTTGAAATAAGTCCTATTTTTATTCAAATTGGATCCCACAATACTAGCGAGCTTACTTACCCATCCCCAACCCTCTGATCTCTGGGTCTGGACTTTTGTTAAATTTTGTCGGCCTGTGTAATCAAAAGGTGTAATCCGGAAGGTGTACTCTATTCAATAAAGAAACATTTATTGAAAAATATTGAACAGTGTAGTTTTAATAATAATTTCAAAAGGAAACCAACACAATGAAAGAACCGATTTTGAATGAAAATGCCGATTTTGGCGATCGAACAGGAGATAGTTTCCTCCCTTATTATTCTTACAGGCGATGGCAAGAGAGAATGCATAGAATTTCTGTAAAGAAAAAAAGAATGTTTTCTAGTTGGGGGAAATGGAAAGACGAATGACCATATCACTGCATGGAATCGAACCACTGGCCTCCAAAGCGCTAGTCAGGCTTCTTACACCTTAGGCTATCGAGGTTGATGATAATGTGTTTCAAATGCGGACCTTTTACCAATGCTAATTCTTCGTTATCTTGTGCTATTAGTGCCTTGAAACGATCTTTTCATATTATGTCTAAATAAGTTTGAGATAAATAAACGGATATTAATTTGTCTGCCTTTTTTGGAAGCCCCTGGGAATAACGATGATGAAGGTTTCACTAATTTTAATACTTTAAAAATTTGTGTACTAGTAGGTAATGGGGCGGTTTAGACTGAGAACTAGGTTAAACCCTTGCACAACTGATCAATGAGCCAGCGACGCCTCCACTGCTCAAAGTAATGACCTAGTTATCAGTCTAAACCGCCCCATTACCTACTGCTGTGAATAATAGTATTTTTAGGTTTCTTGAATCTTTAATGCTCTTCTGGATTTTCCGGTTTTTCAGAGTTAATAATTAGTGTTAATAAAATGTCTTGTATGTAGGTAGGTACTTTACCAGATTACTAAAAAAAATACTGTTATACATATATGCAATTTTAATCAGGTTATAATGTTTTTAAAATTTTTACTCTCAATAAAAACTCTAGGTTTATTGCTTAAAAGTACTAGACAACTTTCCACTATAAAAATTGTTTCATTTTTAGTTTCTTACATCGGTCCAGCAATAGAAGAAAAATTCTCTTTTCCAAACTATAAAAAGAGCAATATTCCACCTCGAAAATATCACCTGAACTCATCGTTCGAAGGGTTTATATGTTGTTTTGCTTCAAAAACTCATAGTTCAAACAACCTTTCGACTTACAGGAATTTCCCTTGAGAGGCATATCCATGATTTCGAGATACAGGTGGAGTCACTATACGAACATATTTCAATTTAAAATCAAATTGCATTGCGATTCATTTTGCACTTTGATATGTTCAATCATTTTTGTGCAACACCAATGGAAATCAATTAACTGTAAAATATTTAATATTAATACTATATATAAGATATCTTAGAGAGTAACGAGTAAAGTGAGTAATACTTTAGTTTTGTTCCTTAAGTTTTTAAGTTGGAATAATTTTTAAAAATTCACCCACAAAGTTTGCTACTTTTATCAACCAGTTAAACTTTCTCACGACTCTATCTATGTCTACACTATCACCTGTCCTCCAGAAGTAAATAAAGTTGATTATAACAGAATCAAAAACAGAAGAAAGTATTTTATGATTTTTTCTTCTACTCAAGCACTAAACAATGAAAAAAAAACATGAGCTTCCTCCTTGGCATGTTTAGTTTTTCCTTTGGTTATCCTAGATGTTCTCCAGGATCAATTCTATTTGCACATCCACAAAATCTCATACTTGATGCTCATACTTCGGTCTGCTATGAATGCAAACCGGAATTTCCAAAACACTTGAGTTTCGTATAAAATTTCTGACTTGTCTAAGTTAAGTAGGAACTTGGACAGGAAAGTTTCGTTTTTAGCAGGTACAAAGTTTCTATGATAGACACATACAGCTAAGGCTAAAGAAGTTTCTGAAATCTTCTTCCTTTCGAGGAAAAGAAAACTGGGAAAGAGATAAATTCTAAGACGTAGGATATAACTGCAAAGTTACAACTGAGTAAACTAAGGAAGGATATGTTGATTAAATACGTTAAATATTTAATGGAGGGGTTTCGTGTGTATTTTTCTTTAAATAGAATCTTTGACTAACTCTTCAAGAATATTAATTACGGAAAAAATAAACTGTTTAATATTTATACAATTACGAAAGGGAAGTAATGTTTATATAAGTGTGGGTCAATTAGAATGGATGTGAAGGGAAAATTAGAATGTAACTGAGAGTGAAATTGCGAACATCCTTAATTGGAGTCTTGTAATTGAAAGTTTTAGTAGTCGCAAAGTATTTAGAATATTGTGACCACTCTCTGCAATTTCTTTAGAGTTATTTTTGTGATTCATTGTCGTAAGCTTTGGTTTCCTTTGTGTGCCGATTAATGAATACACCGGTCACTGGAAGGAAAATATAGAGTTCACCAGAGAAAAACAAAAAGTAAAAAAAAATAAAAAATAAAAGTAGGAGAAGGATCTCGTGCGTGCTCTAAGACAGTACGCGTAACGCGGGCACTCATCAAAATACTGAAATGCTGCTTGCCCTCCGTGATCAAACGAGAACCAGTTTATTGAGTATACCAAATGGAACCCTTTACTATCACGAAGACAACTGCTTAGAATATGAGTCACATATATTTTTTCACTGGCTGAACCAGTGAAATTATAATTCACTGGTTGAACCTTTTTCTTCTTTATTTTTAGAAAGAACTTTTCACTGGTTCAATCAGTAAACAGGCCCGACTTAACCAGTGAAATTATTGTTTACTGGATGAACCAGTTAAATTTTCACTGGTTCATTCTTAGAGAGTGTGGTAAAGTAGAAATGGGTTCTACTTGAGAGTCCAATATAGTAGATAACGACGTATACACCCAATTGTAAAAGCTTTTCTAAATTCAGGAAGAGCAAGCTTTGACGCTATACAAAAAAGCTTTTGTGTCGCTACAAGATGTTATGTTTGGGTACGTCAATATTAGCACGCTCATTATAAAGCTTGGAGCGCTCCTTTTCCCATACCAGTTCTATATCTGAAAATATATGAATATATGTATTTGCTTTGAAATTCCAATATTTGCAGGGAATTTCAAGAAATATTTCCTGAAAATCTGGCTATGGCTTACAATTTAAATAGCATCGGATTTGTTTTAAATATTTGCAACAAAAATGTCATATTAAATATTTTTATATGACCTACACGAATATTTTTATAGCACCTCCATTATAGCAACGAATGAAAATTAGTTGTGATAACTAAAAATTTTCAATTTTTAACTGACGCTATATGCTTACAACAATAGAGCCTAATTAAACGGGCTAACACTTTTCCTCTTAACAAATCAATTTTTGTATGTTATAAGAATTACACGATGAACTGACTGTTCTGCATTTTATCGTGTAACGATGGGTATCTTCAAAAACGCGTCACGGCAGCATCACTGCAGAATTCAGCAATTGGAAGTCTGTTGCTGAATTCTGCAGTGATGCGGGAGTGATGAGTTTTTAAAGTTACCCGATTCTATTGTCTATATAGTAGGTACAAATGAACAAAAATTCTCATAGTTTGCGCAGCCCCCGAGAACGAAGTTATGGTTGAGTTAGTGACTGTGATGATCGCTGCAGTCGAAATTTTTTACAACGAAACAATAGATTGACATTTTCAAGGTTAGTAGATATTTCGAAGTCGATTTTAATGATCCCAAAAAAGTACAAATCCATTATTATTTACTTCTTCTGTTGTAATCTTTCAAATATTTATAAAAGAAAGTTTAAACGGCGCCGTTGCGCGTCGAACCCACGACCCCCTTTTTGCCGCCGATCCTACATTTTACCCATTCGGCTATCAACACCCATGGTCTTCAGTGGTCGAAACTGGTAGATATAATCTTCTGCTTGAATTTATAAGCCTTTGTAAGCGTGAACTATATATGTATAACTATGTAGGAATAAGTTAAAATTTTAAAAACTTTTTATTGTATTAACAAATGTCTTTATTTTGTAGCACAATAATACGCAACTAATGCAACTAATTTTTGTACATTATTTATTTTTATTTATTTTCAACATTTCATATCATATCAGCAACATTTCTGTGTGATAAAAAAAGAGTTCCAGAGCTGCGTTTCCACTTGGCCTTTCGCCAAAGATGTTTCACATCTTTCCCGTGCACTGGCTACACGCGTGTGGTATTTTTTAGAAGAGGGAAGTCAGTTGGAAAAGTTGAAATATTTCGATTAGTGCTAAAACAAAAACAAAGAAAAATCACATTGGTCTAACCTGACCGTCATTCAATACATCGTAATTACAATTTATTTAAGTTTTACCAATAATCAAAAACATTTTATACTACTATACATCTGGTGTAAAAGCTATTGAAATAGATAAAATGAACAAGAAAAAAATTATGTGACGAACGCCAGAAATCGTACGTCCTCATTTACTTGTAGCTTTTACAAAAAGTTTCATTCAATCTTTAATTTTTATTGCAATTTTCTTCATTACGTCAATTCATTATTGATTTCGTTATTATTAGAACTGTTTAATAAAGTTATCGAATTAGAACTGCTTAATTACAACCCTGATTGAGGAGAGGTTACGAAATCTGCTGGAACCACAGGATAATACAAAACACTTAGCCACTGATTGAGTGTGTGACTTTCGAATAGACAATAATGTTTTACGAGTGTCCTTCATTAAGGCCCTCGTACCGTCTCGAAAAAAAAAATTTCCAAAAATTTTTTTTTTCATAAATGGGTTCATTTAGTCCTCAAGAATGTTTTTTTATTCTTTTTCTTTTTACTTGTTATTAGTTATAGTAAATATTAACAAGATAATTTTATAACTTTTTAAGTTTTATATAAGAAAAAACTTATTTTGAAACTTTAAACTCATTTAACTCATGATTTTTGAAATTGGCGGGCGTGATAACTCAAAATATAATCGCCGAATTTACCCTATATTTTTTATTTGCGTTTTTCTAACTATTTTTTAGGGAACATGGAGCCATTTTGCTGATAAAGTGACTGAAAAAAAATTTACATCTTTCTTTAGACTGAAAAATGTAGACTTTTTTCGGACTGTAACTTTAATTATCTGCCATTTTCTCAAAAAAAAATATTTTTTAAAAAACAACTCGTCATTCCCAAATTTCAAGTGTCTTATTTACAGTGAATTTTTTGTTTTTTTTTAGTTGTTCCAAAGTCGAGATATCACGCCCGCCAATTTTTTCATATTTTTTGCAGTGTTCCAGAATTTTATATGGAAGGCGGAAATGGCGCAATAAAAAAAATTAAAAAATTTTTATTTTACAATTTATTATTCTTCTAAACAAATAAAAAAAGTTTTATCTCAATATCTGTTACCATTTTCTGATAATCTTTCTTTAAAAATCACCTAAAATACTCGCTCCGAGGCGGTACGAGGGCCTTAAGTTAAATTAAGTTGAGCACTCATTATATAATAATATATTTCTTATTATTTATAATTGTGTTTGTTATTTTCAAAACAATTTTTTGTAACGAATGATAATGCTTGAAGCATGAGCCTCTGTCCAGCAAAACGACATAGAGTTTTCAAGTACAACTTGTAAAGCTTTTGTTCATCACTACACACTACCTTGAACTGTCTCCAAGGTATTTTCTTTTTTCTGCTGGTAATTAATTTCCTTGACTTAAAAATAAACATCGCAAAGACAAAGGAGCTAAGAGTAAATAACATACAGCTTAGAGTTTGCTTAATATACCAGGTGAGACATTCCAACTAGCAGACAGTTTTACATACTTAGAAGACGCCTCAAAGAACATCGGAGACAAGGATTCTAAAAGCAAAATCCAACTGACTGAGATGCATCTGGAGGTCAAGAGAGTTATAATAATGGTGTTTAATGAAAGGAGCAAGTGCAATATTAATTTTCTTTTATTAATATACTATCCCCATTATTTTTTTTTGAAAATATTATCCAATTGTTTTATTTTTATCCTTGATGGCTTTACCAAACCACATTTGAATAATTCTTTTACCTACCATCCAAAATCGAGCAATCCCAAGTGTTGGTCCTAGCGTATTTAACTTACTTAAGCATTTAATAATATACCAACCACCAGCAAAATTTCCAGTGAATCTCCCTGCAATTACTAGAATTGAACACTGGAAACGCCCTGACAAGTGGAATTCATTGATTCTTCTAGTATTTGTACCATGACTTCTCCGGAACGAGTCTGATGAAAGACTGAACTTGGCCTCTTGGAGGGGTTTCTTTTATAGCTGGAAAGCTCGTTGGGTAGGAAGCTTAAAGTTTCGAAGTGAAGTTTTCAAAGAGAGAATCACCCCTCATTGGTCTGGTAATTGAATATTTATTTTTCTAAAGCTTTTTGGGAGAGGGATTATTAGTAATGAATCGCGGTTCGTTACATGGTCAGGTCAGACACACTAAAAGGTCCCCGGTCGAACTTTTTGGAAGCCGTACTATTTTTCAGCTAACTGCCTATTCCCAATGAGCCCGTCACCGATAGTTTCCATATAAATTGTTGTTGTTTTGCTGTAGAAGTTGGCGTTGTCGGCCTCATTGGGAACAGGCAGTAAGACTTGGTTATACTCTGAGTAAGCCGATTATCAATTCGATGATTTTGGAGAAAATAGAGGTAATTGCTTTTGGGTGGGAGTTGGAAAGATTGCACTAGTCCATGTTGATCGATTTCCATTAATTTCCATCGGGTTGCGTAAGAATTTATTTTTTATAACTCTTTATCGAATAACATTCTATATGTAATATGGCATGGTCTTTAATTGGCAGCTGTCAAATTTAAGCTCTATAAAGAACGATATTGTAGAAACTTCGAAAATAAATAATACTATAAGCTGGTTTGCGGTTGGGAAACTGAAAAGAGACAGACCTTTCATTCTGAAGATGATTCTTATGTTAGACTAAATATTTATGCTTTTTAATTCCTTCGTCATTTTTCAGAACTTTCTTTATGGGAAATTGGATTGTATATAATAGATAATATCATCAATTTTAACCGAAGGGAATATATGTAGTTTCCTTGGTATAAATTCGTTATTGCGTTTATTTTGACAAATATTGTCCATACGATGGCAATAATTCTGCCACGTTTCATATGCGGTTTCGTATACAATTTCCACTATCAAATTCATCGAAGGGAAACATACATATATTCAGATAACTAAGAAATATATGAAATAATTTCACACCAACTTTGAAAAAGTGTTTGATATCAAGCTATGTTGATACTTGCTCCCCAAGAAAGTTAAAAAGATTTATCATTCCATTAAAACTCTTCATCAATCGTGTACCCCACGTAATCGTCCTTCTATTTGGTCATCCTTTAAGAACCCTTGTCAAAAGCTGGTCTTTTACGATTTTCCTTGAAGCGGTTTTTTTTCTTCTTATTTTTTCCCATCTTCTCCTCCCATCATTTCACGTTTAAAAATGTCTAGATAAACCCTTATTTATGACCATGCAATATTTCATGTCTTCCCTTCAAAACGACAAAAATTCCGTTCAAGGTTAAAATAAGTCCATTTTCTGCTCAATGATGATGTTAAAGTGTGTTGAGAGTCCTGTTCCACGAAGAATATATGTAACTGGCGTGTCTAACACTAAGACGATGCCTCCCTATTTTGGTGCTGTTGTTTGTGGTGTTGCTGGGAATAGGGAAAGAAATGTGCTAAAAGATGTTTCTTAAAAGAAATTTAGCTGTCTTTAAATCATTAAAAAATTTTATGGTTCAACTCATGTTCTTCAGTTTGTATTTTTTTTTGTATGTAATCCCATCGAAGCTTACCACGTCAGTCAACACGAGGATTAACATTCTGTAAAAGCGTTGAGATTCAGATTCTGGAGGGGATGATGACGGCGTGTTTCAAAAAAATTTAATTTATAACATTTTACCAGTATTTCACGTACTTGTTGTGTCTCGGTAATTGTGTTGCCCGTAAGCTATTTTGCGGTTTATGACATTCTAGAGAGTAAACTCAAGAAAGCCTCAATCTCCTTCCGCCTATGCTGGGCTGGAAGACATATTCATTTCCGTTTTGTAGTTATGCGAGCATAGAAGCATAGAATGAACATACTTTACGCATCTGGAAGGGGATTGAAATGAACAGGGGATTCTGGGGATAAGGGGGCCAAAAAAAATTGTTTTTATCCTCCTGCTTTTGTGTTTTGGCCAGAAAATGGTCAAGATGAGGACGAAGCGAAGTAATTTTATGAGATTCCTTTATTTGCGGAAGTGGCAAAATTAATAAACCTTAAATAAACCCGCTAGCAATTTCCTGCTTAAATACTCATAACATTCCATTTTCTAATTAAGAATAGATGCTTCAGATCTGTTCTAATTAAATGCTTTCAATTGCGGCAAAAGATAGAGGGCCTGCCTGCAGCACTCCCAGGTATAGTGATGGTCCTTGGACAAATTAAATGCATTGTATAGTAATTAAATAAGAGCTTTGAGTAGTTTACTTCTTGCGTCTTCAATCGTACATCACCTATTTCAGCATAAACTAAGTTCGGAACTTTGAAATTCAATCTGAATGTGTATACCGTATGCCTTTTGGTATGGGTGATTGCTTCATTATCTTAGGAGCTTAGGAAGTGAGACTGATCTTGATTCTTGTGGGACATCAAATGTAATTAGTTCGTCTGAAGGAAAATCTTTTGCCTTTGTTTTAGTAAAAGGTTTATTCGCAAATTGTTTTACATTATATATTTAGGAATTTGATGATCTATAAAAAAAATACAATTGAATAGTTTTAACACATCACATTCTTGTAACAAAAGGTTTTAGTAATGTTTTGAAATTAGGGTAGAAATTTTTTAGTATTTTTGTAATATTCTAATGGAATTTGTTCAGCAAAATTTGTTTAGTTCGAGTGTTAGTAGGCACTGGGGCACTTGGGCATGAGAACATCGTGAATCATTTTTTTCTGCGATCGAGCTAAACGCCGCTGGGACCTGAACCTTGTTAACGTCGAAAGTGAAAGTAACGCAAACCAATGAATTGATGGCAGGAAAAAAACGACGCGTCACGCGGTCCCAGTTCTCAGGCCCAATTACCCCAGTACCTATCATCATGCAGCCCCAGCCTAAATCACTTGGGCTGTAATTATCTCGGGACGGAAGTTATCTCGACATGCACTTGGATTATTTTTGCTTGAGACACCGCTTCTGAGATTGCTAATTGACTGGGGATTTTTACTTTGAGCCGAGCAAATCTCTAAGTATCGCGTAAGCGCCTTCAGTGATTTGCTGCTATGAACATTCATTCATTTTATCGTTTACTTTCACTCGAACAAAATGCAGGTCTGAACATGCTATTTAATACGAACTAAATCCTGCCTGCACATGGATTTAGTTCGTATGCAGGTACGTGTCCAATAAGTAGGTGATAATTACATGTCATTCTCACCTATTAATCACGTGATTATCACTTCTTTATTACATGTCATTATCACCTCTTTGTTACCTATTAATTATATGTATTTATCACCTATTACCCCGCCCACTGCCACGCCCCTTGATTCTCACGCCCAAGTGCCCCATTACCTACTAGAGTTACTTTGATCGAAATCGGTGCGGTTGTTGTTTCTGAAGATTTCAGGTGGCTCTGTGGATATCCCAACACGCACAAGTACTCCCAACTACCAAGTTCTTACGTACTGCCATCTCTATAATTCGCTATTCATTATCATTAGTGTTCTTATACAAGCTGTGGATTCTGAAGCACGTTATATACGATTTCCCTACCTGCTTCAGCATTAAAAATCACCAAGTTTGCAGCATACTTGGGTTGGTATTAAATTTCCGTGCAACTTGTTCTCCTTGTTCATCGTCCGAAGACTCTTCTTCTTATAAGGTTTATCATTAAGTTTACCTCTCACGCGAATTGTTCATAGTCGCTTGTTTGTCATTTTAAGGCTAATAACGATAGTTTTCATACCTTTTCTGACCATGTTTCTTTTTCAAGACACCATTCCATATCAATGGTGTCTATTAGATTGGTGTTGTGCAGCTCAAGCTCTGTACAGCTTACGAAATTTCAAAGGCCTTACATTAATTCAGCATGCTTTATTGATCAGTGATGATGCTTTTATTGATCAGTTAAATTTTGAACATACAAAGGGTTTTATCTTCAAGAAAAATTTAAACGACATCAAACAATATTTTTTTATTAAATCAGAAATTCTCCCTGCTGAGAAGAAAAATTATTATTTTTAGAATTGAAAATGGATTCTTCTCAATTGTACTGAATTGCCTTACCTCTTGCAAGTGACATAAAGGCGCAAGGATACGCTCAACTATTAACGGGTGTATTATCATCAATAACAGACTTTCAATAGCTTTTGAAACGAAGTGACAAGTCCGACACTTTGCTATTGTATATTCTTTTATATTTACAATAGAAAGATACTGAGATATTATCTAAGTGTCGATATCTGAATGATTGGTATGATATTTAAAAGGTATTATATGCAACTGAAGTACACTTAAATAGAGTTAAATAACTTAAGAGTTAAATCGCAAAAAAAATCTATATTATTCAAGAAATTTGCAAACGTAAAACATTATTTTATTATTATTTCATTTAATTAGTAAATAAACTTTCTCTTATAGCTGATTACTTTGGGAGCTGCGATAAATGTCAAGAGAGCTGTAACAAAAGCTGTAAGTAAGCTGTTAGGAGATGAGAACAAAACAGTTTTAACCAGTATCTTACAGAAGCGCCAATACAACTTTGAAAATATGAGTGATTCCGACGAAGAAGTCTTATACCCCGGCTTCACCGGTCGAACTGCGCAAGTTCGTGTTCGAGCAAATTGGTGAACTAAACTTTAAAATAACCTCAGTTCGCATACAATTTCCACATATTCAACTAAGGATAAAACAGACCTCAGTTCGCCCAACTGAACTCGAACTGAGGTTAAACGTAAAAGCTGGCTCAAAAGAGTGTAATGAACTGGAATAATGGAATGCCATTCCAGTGAGCTTTTGCATTTCTGGCGAAAAAGCAGCAACAATTTCCAGCACGAGCTGAGCATGAATTGGACTGAATTCTAAAAATAAAATGTTTTCTGGCTATAAAGTCTATAGTACCTATGTATTGTTCACCTGAACAACAAAAATAATAAAGCGTCGCATAAAACCTCAACAAAGCTCATTCACAAATTAGTGTAGTTTTGCGATGACGAAATTTTAGAAATTATGGGCAAGGAAAGTAATGAATTAGGCTGATAAAATTAAGTTTTAATAAGGAACAATTGCGTTAAAGGGTTTTTATTGTTTAATATGTTAGTTGAGCACCTAAATATGAAAAACTCACAAAGTGCCCCCTTTTTGAGGGGTGCGTTTTTGTGCGCCGACTCTAACTACCCTTTTTTCAGGTTTTTCAAAATAACTCGAAAGCAAAGCGAAATTCGAGATTTTTACTTAAATACTTTTTTGTAGAAAATTAAATTTCCCATCAAAATACGATTTTTAAATTTTTTTTTACCATTTGTAATTCAAAAAATAATCGAAAAACAAAACAACTTTTTTTCAAAAATTCACGTTTTTTTCTTTCTTTTATTATTAATACGGTTATAACTTTTATCACGGACTCCTGGGTATACATAAATGTTCATGTTTGTTATATTGATTGTAATCAGACCAGATACTTTTGAGTTTTAGAATTTAATTATAATATCTTCACCTGGCTAGTTGACGTTTCAGTTCAGAAAGTATGGCTTTTGCATTATAGAAGAGATAATAAATAATTTGTCCCAGTTGTAATTTAGAGGTCCGATCGCAAAGCGTTTCTGTAGTTTTTTTGGTGATATCAAACGGCCAACTAACTATCGTCGACCAGATTTTTCAATGATTCATCACTTTATTACAGATACGACAATGTTGAACATTATTTTGTCAAAGTTCACATAATAAAAACGTCATTATTCTGGTAGTACTGGCAAATCGATTAGCCAAAAACAATGCACACGAAATGAAATGTTGAATTATGTGTAATGAAAAATATCATTTTTCGTTGAAAAAAATAAAAATTTTACATCTTTAAAAACATATGAGTGAATGTTTTATCTTTAAATACACTTTTGTTCTTTGCAATGTTCTAGCCCAGTCCAAATTTAAAACTAGTTGGCATGTGGGTTTGACCCTTTCGGTCCACACCATCAACTTCCCAGTATGATGAATGTTGAATATCATCAATGGATATTTTAATAATAAATGAACAATAATAACAACAAATTGTAAGAAAAAAGCGGCAGTGCTGGTACAAAAATCACTTGGGGGCAGTTGCAGTTTGAATTTTCAAAAACCGATTTTTTTTTCATAAATATATTCTTTGAGGTCTTAAGAGTGTATTCCCAAAATATGTTTTTTAAATTCCCCTCCTTAAAATTTCTACAGCTCTTTTTCGAGTGCGTCATGCCAACATACATAGTAAATCAGTTTTGAAAATTTAAACGAGTTTATCTGAAAACGTGATTTTTGAAATGGTGGGCGCGATTGCGAGAGAACCACGTGACCGATTTGAAATTTTTTTTTATGTTGAGCTCGTTGATTAATTTATTAAGCACTATCGAAGCCCGTTTTTCGATTTAGAAGCTTAAAGAATTTTTATCTGAATTTTTTTATTGAAATTTTAAGATTTTTTTTCAAATATTTACTTTGAATTTGCTCAACTTTATTCCAAAGCAAAAATTTATAAATCTGGCTTCGATAGTGCTCAATTTTAAATGTGTGCTTCAAAATTTTTTTTTGTTTTCTTTTTTTCAATTCTGGAACAATCCACCCACCGATTTTGGCATTTTTTTTAATGTGTCTACGAGCAACACCATCTACGTTCACAGAATATTTGGAATTGACAAAAACAAAATTTTTTGTTAAATTTAATAATTTAATATCAAAATAAAAAAAAATTATATCAATATACAATATACATATTTATTTTGTAATCACTTTTTAAAAATTGCTCTTTTTATCACTTCAAACCGCAGCTGCCACCTTCAGTCGTTCAAACAAAAAACGGCTCGGCCGATTTTTATAAAAATCTTTTCAGGTCATATTTCCTTTAACACGCTTCAAACGGCACCTCAACGAAGTCGATATCTTTTTTGGTTCGCGCGAAATCGTGTAGGTACAAAAATCACTTACGTCGTCTCATCTTCTTCTTTTCAAATAGTAGCTTCGGTAATACGCTACGATCTACACCTCAACGAAGCCGGCATCAATGTTAGTTTGCTCGAAATCGTGCTGGTACAAAAATCACTTAAGTCGTTCAAACAAAAAAACGGCTCGACCGATTTTTATGAAAATCGTTTCAGATCATATTTCCTTTAATGTGCTTCGAACGGCATCTCAACGAAGTCGATATCTTTTTTGGTTCGCACGAAATCGTGCAGGAAAAAATGACCACATACGTAAGCACAGACCCACACACACCGATATTTCATCTCAAATTTTTGCTTAAAATGCTATTGGGACCTTGAAACATGAAAATACATTGAAAATTTCGATTTGGTTAAATATATTATTAGGGCTCATTAATATGGGTTAAAATACAAAATAAGTAAACAATCAAATGCCCAACTGTCTATTGCATATTCTATAACAGTCCGTCCGCCTGAAAAAGCTATTGTTGTACGCGACCAAAAATTATTGCCAATAAATCCGATTTACTAAATGATAATTCTCTTTATTTCCACCAATCATTCAATAAAAAGCAGCAAAGATTATAAATCACCTTTCATCTCTGATGAAATTTTAGATTTCCATCAATCCCTCCAAATTCCTTAATCCAACACCAAAATATAGTATTTTCCCACAGAAAAACCAAAAACAAAAATACAAACACAAAAAAAGCCGCAAATAAATTAAAATTTTGCAAAATGAAACCCTATTTGTCAATCATGGAATCAATCATTAACCAATCCTCAAACAGGACCTGAATACAATTTACGAGTAATTGAAAGCTGGATCCTTCATTTTATTGATCACAACCTGAGCACGTAGTGTTAATAGTTAGCTAAGCCAAAATCAGAATTCACCTGGGGATATTTTTGGCATTTCGAAACGAAATATGCAAATCGCGTGCGAGATAAGAGGATTCCACCAGCGACTATAGGGTTCGTGATGAACCTATTAATGCTAGACACTCTCCGATGGGGCTTTATAGAGCTGAGCTATGTGTGTATGCTCTATATGTGTATATATTATATTTGATTTAAATTATTTTAGTCAAAGTCAACAGCAAGGGTTCTGGCTTGCCATCAAGAATAGTAAAGTTATGACCTTAATTCGTTTAGATCATGAGAGGGCACTCCCCCAAAAAGGGGTTCAATTCAAGTCCATACCTTGGGGTGAAGTTTAATTAAAAAAAATTTCAAAACCAAAAAAAGGTTTCATGTAAACAGCTTGAAATTACAAGCGACTATCATTCACCTATAGAAGGAAGCTCAAATACTAAAAATGTAAAACTTTACTCCGTTCTGTCATGGAATATCCGCACGGAAATACTGCATTCGGGGAATTTTGGCGCTGGCTGGTGGAAAGCGCACAGGTTCCTCCTGGACATAATTCAGGAATGACGAGTCATGTCTGCTAATAAAGCTGCCAAGGAATTCAATTCCGGGGAAATTGAGATGGGAGCCGAGGAAATGCTTGAGTGGGCATTTACAACAGCACTATAAGGAAAAAACATATAGAGTCATACAAAATATAAAACCTTTCCTCTTCTTCCTACTATACTGTATCGAAATGTCACGTCGTCCTTGCCAGGATCAATGAAGTGCATTTAAATGTATTGCACTAGCAAGGAGCGGGCTCCTTCCTCTACAAGTGTTACCCAACGAGGATTCCGCCTAGCTGTGTATAGTACCACTTGTGAAAAACGAAAGCCACTTTAAGTCCTGCTAGAAATGAGCTTCGTTATCCTGATGAAATGACTCGTAAAACTGAAAATGGAATTTCAATGAAGATTGACCAATGACTGCTTTTTCTGTTGAATGTTTCTTTTTACATCGACAAGAGAGAGAAAACCTTTTTGAAAGTAAAATTAATTCGCTAGAATAAATTTTGTTTCAATACCTTTTCAGTAAATTTAAATTTTTATCAAAAAAAAAAATAAAAAAATAAAAACGAAAGAAGAAAAACCTTTATCGAATTTGTTACTTTAAAAATTTATAGAAATTGTTCAGAACCACATGTTCTGGATTTAAAAATATTAAGGTCGAACTCCTTGGTCCCCACCGAGCCTGTTTGAATTTGAATCACGTAATTCAATTTCGCCTAAATATTCCCACCAGGAAAACAGTACCTTTAACAAGCACGTGAAGAATATTTCCTTAGCATATAATAATTTTGTTTGAAAAACATATTTGAATATCACCAAAACAAATTTTCGTTTTTCTGTTTAATGCCAGAGAGTGCCAAAATAAAGGCTTGTTGACTTTTTAAAGTTTTTATATTCTCCCCAATTGTTTTATGGTTTTATCCTATTAAACATATGGAAATAAATGGTGATTATTCTTAGGACTTTGTACAGACTGGAAAAAATGCATCCTGTGACCGGTATAAAAAAATTCAGATATTACAGCGTGCACCAATTATCACGCTATAACGTTCTTGAGTACAGCGTATAACATATTCTCCGCTATTGTAAGTTGGGAGATTTTGTGTCCATAAAAAGAACCGATGACGCTTTCACACAAACAAGGAAAGAAATCTTGATATCTTTACTTGAAGAATACTACAAGCCCAGCGGGAAATATTAAACGTGCTTCCAACCGAAGCACAAAAGAATCGCTTTTATATCACTGCCAAAGGAATCTCTTCATAAGCACATGTTGTGCCAGAGAGAGAATCAATATTTTTAGAGTCATTTGATCAATGAAATGGAATGGACGTCAACGCAAAATAAAATTTATAAAGACTTTTAACATTTTCATTTAACAATGATTTCCTGGAGATGTTGGATCTATCCTCTCCAAAGTCTCCTATGGAGAAGGTGTTAACTAAATATAGGGAAATTTTTGAATTACTCCATGTTGAAGTGATAGCTCCAGTTGACTATACCAACATATCTTTTGATCTCTCCTTTCTCAATGGTCTGGGTAACAAGTCTCAAGTTGCCAAGCCCACGATTACAACACTGATGCATGAAAAAAGAAATTCCTTTGACTCAAAAGAGCTCATCCTTGCTACAGACGCCTCTATAGCAAACAACATCACCGGCTTGGGAATACACTTTGATAACGCTCTTGAGGGCAGGATGTTTAGATCCTTCTGGACAATGTCTACGCTGTCAGCCGAACTATCGGCAATTTACATGGCCCTGGACTTGGCAACTTCGGCCAATCTGAAAAATGTGATAATTCTTACAGACAGTTTAAATAGCTGCCTGGTATTAACTGATAACAAATTACCAAACCATTTAGTCTCTGACATCTTGCGCGCTGCAAAAAAATTTCACTCTGTCAGATTCATTTGGATCCCTTCTCATGCAGGAGTTCCTGAAAATGAAAGAGCGGTCACCTTGGCTGGGTTAGCAATCTCAATTGGCGACGTTTTCCCCCACAAACTTACCCGGAAGGATCTCATCCTAAACGTGTCACTTAAGGTAAAAAGGAGCTGGGAAAGACAGTACCGAGAGGCATCCTTAACTAAAGGAAAATTTTTTGCAGAAATCTTCCAAGAGCTTCCCAGGTCTCCCTGGTTTTCTAAACTAGCCTTCAATCCTAAAATATTTAGAATGATCAACAGAATTCTAGCTGGTCACACCTATGACACAGCGAGACTCGCCTCCTGGAAACTAATCCCAAATGAGAACTGTCTTATATGCAACACAAAAGACGATGCGAAACATACTATTCTAAAGTGTAGAAAGTTTGTGAACAGTAGAAATAAATACCCGCTTATAAACAATGCAAACAGACTTCTGGAGGTGCTGGCTCCCTTTGAAAGGTCCAAAATCTCTGAGCTGGCTAACTTCCTATCCGATGCTGGGGTCTCCATCTGAGTATCCTTGAGCTTCCTTTTGCTATCAATTTGACAACACGTGACTTAAATGTGGACTTACTTCTCATAATAAAACCAGTTTTTCTTCCTTGTTCATAGTCTTAGAAACTGTTTATAAGTCAGGTTAGACGCTTAGCTTCCATCAGTTTTGACGACCTTTCCTCCTGCCTTGGCCTGGCGCTAGGATACGACTCGATAGAGAGAGAGTGTTCTTCTAGCCGTTTCTACACAATTAAGCGCTGCGTTATGGTCTATATAGCTGTCTAGGCTAGGACCAGTAAGAATCCCTGTTTCTAGGGGTTCACTAGGACTCCCTAGTAAAAAAGAAAAACAACAACAACAAGACTTTTAACTATAGCAGTAGGAAATCAAATTTTAAAAAAAGCTTTCTCCCAACTGCCATAAGGGAACCGAGAAAATTGTGCTTCCTTCTGCATTCCTATTAATCGCTTTCGAATCGTTTCAAATAAACTTAATTGAATCGCTTCTCCGCTAGGATATGCAATGTTAAAAAAGAAATGTAGGGCAAGGCTAAAAGAAGCACTCCTCTGCTTCAAAAGAAGCGATTCAGTACCTTTTCTAAATCGCTTCATTTTCCGCTGGGAGGTAAAACATCTACTTAAAGAAAATCACGACTAATATCCGATCGGAAGCGATTTAATCGGCTTAAACTATACAAGTCCCCTGAGTCAGCCAGCATTCGTTCCATACTGCTGCAGGATGGCTGAGACCTAATTACTCCGATATTTCGAGCTTCCTTCTTACATTAATATACTCCCTTTGTATGGAAGAATGTCAAGATTGTGTTCATACTCAAGGTAGGGCGTTCTCATAACACCCTGGCCAGGTTATATTACTCGCCAACTCCTCTGCTCTTTTCAATACATGCCAAGCTACTGCGTTTACGTTGGACCGGCCATGTCCAAACAATGGATGACTCAAGGATACAAAAAAAGCCCTGTGTTTACTACCAGATGGCAAAAGACCAGTTAGCAAACCACGGTCAATGTAGGAAGACAGTGTTAAGGCTTATGCAGCAAAACTCCTCAACATCAGAAACTGGAGGCAAGCTGCGGAACAGAGAAACGTCTGGAGGAAGAAGCTGATAGAGGCCAAGGCTCGAATTGGGCTGTAGAGCCATCGAAGAAGAAGAGTCTGCTCTTCACAGCACGCGTACGGACAGAGGAAATCCATTACTAAATAAAGGATTTACGCTGGCGATTTTCCACGATCCCTTGACAACACTATATCTAGGGCCAGAAATCGACTCTATATTGCTAACTTGCAAACTAGCGGTCGTTCATTTTAACTGTTCCCTGAAGGGTATTATAGCAAAAGGATATTTGCAAGGAGGAGTGATATCTCCGTTCGTGTGGCGCTTAGTGGTAAATGAATTTGTAAAACTACTGAAAGGTCAAAATATTTTTCGAACAAAGTTACCTAGATCTGTATGGGCTTGCCTTGCTTAAAAAGGGCCTTGCCTTGCTTAAGAAAAGGCAATTCGAGCAATAAACTCATGTAGGACCAAGTTTGAACTATTTTGGGTTTAACAAAGATCATGAGTGCGTTCTAATAGCCTCGCACGCATTTATGACGAAAATTCAGCATTAATTAGGAGTATGAACCTCATCAATTAGGAAAACCGATTAGGCTAGTTTTGGTTAATCTAATACGAAATCTCAAATGAGAGCCATCTGTCGAAAGATAGATCATGTTGAAAAGCTCGCTTTTCTAGCCCAGTAGTTGGAGACAAATTTAGACCGAAAGCTCGCACAAAATGTGATCTCGCTGAAAATTGGGACTCAGGTACTTTTTTGGATGTAGAAAACGATAAAAAAATCTTTGCTGCGCTAAAGTGTATGCTAAGTTCACAATATCGAAAACAAATTCGAAAATTTGCTTTTTGCGTTATATATCGAAAAATAAAAAAAAAATTCGAAAAACTAATAGCGCCACGTGAAAGAGCGGAAAATTTTACTAAAATTTATATTTTAACTTATTTTAAAAAAAATTGTTTTATTATTATAAAAAATTATTAAAAATAAGAAGCAAATTCGAAAAATCTAAGCGCGCCAAAAAGCTGAATTTAATTGTTCTAGCGAGGCGTTCGGGGAAAAACTAAGGTATTTTTGCCTAAAATGTGCGCAAAAATAAAAATTAAAGGCATTTTAAAGAGGAGACTCTAAGCTTTCTAAGAAAGTCATTAGTTTTTAAGTTTTTGTTTTTTTCTCATAGAAAATTTGAATGGAAGTTATAATTTGTAAAATTCTCACTGATGTTTATAAAATTGAAGATATATTAATAAAGGCGTTTTTCGTACTCTGACTATTTTCACTACACCACAACTGTCATAATATAATGAGGTATTTTAACGTGTGTCACCCCCTAAAGGCATTCATCATAAATTACGAATTTTCGTTATATTTTGATTGCCGTGTGTCGAGGCTATAAAAGAAGTTTGGGTACACATTGTTGGGTACAAATCCATAGGCTCTTTCAAAGCAATGATTAAGCAGACAGTGATCTGCCAATGTACTCATCAGTCCGAACCTGGCTATTGATACACACAAAAAACGTGTTGATGACAATTAGACCCTGATAAAATACAAAGAAAACTATAGGTCTATTCTGGTTGATTCAACCCCAAGAGGGTTCTTCCGGTGCCATCTGTACAATGCTGCCAAGAAATTGCTCGAGTATAGTAGAAAGGTCACCGGTGGGCTTATTTACTGCACACTACCCTTTAAATTACCATACTATTTATTTGAGAACGGGGAACAGGGTACGCTTGTTTAACAATCAAAGGCAGAGTAGCAAATTACGAGGCAAACTGTTGAAGCTATTCAAATGGTCTGCTCTTCATATCTGACGGGTTGTCATATAATAGGGGAACTGGTATTTTTTAACCTACCTCATTAATAAATAATAATAATTATATTTGCAGGAAAGTACACAAGATTTACATCTTTTAGAGTACATAGTTAAGTAGCATATCAAAAACAAGGATATGCAGGGTGTTCGCGACTAAGATGCTAATCCGTTAAGGGGTGATTCCTGGGTATATTTGGAGAAAAAAATGTTCTACAGAATGGGGCTATCGGACCTATCCTCTGAGATACAGGGTGTTTAATAAAAGACGTTTGAACCATTTTTTTAAATTTACTTAAACTTTAATTACTCCTCAAACATTTATCGTAGAGCAACTTAATTAGGCTCAGTTTTTAGAGAAATGTACATTCTTTATTTTTAAATCAATATCATCAACCTCAGTCACTGTGTTCAGAAAATATGTTAGTTCAAAGTTAAAATTTTGTTTTTTTTTAAACTAAAATTTCGTCTAAATCCGCCTTTTTCTCCAAAGAATACGTAATTAACCCATAATTTTTTTACCAAAATTAGAAGGCTTGGACAATTTCCTATCAATGTTGTGCGGACTATTTTTATGCTACTTTTGAAGTAATAAGCAATTTTGATGCGAAAATTGGCTGTATTTCGTACCTTTTTAGTACTTTTTCACCTAAGCTTTGTCGAAAAGTACCAAATAAGCACCAAATAAGGAAATATACACCAAGGAGCCATACAGGAAATGAGACACAAAAAGAGATTTTATGGGTTTGGCTCGAATAGGTGAAGATAACAGACTGGCATATAGCCACAGTTTACGAAGTGCGCCTTAGATCTTAGAGAGCAGCAATGAGACATGATTGCAGCAGGTGAGTTTGGAATTGACAAAATTATCCAGATTTTTGGTATATTCAACGATTGGGAGAGGAACATTATTAAGTAACAGAGGTGGAAGACCATCCGGGGACAGCGAGCGACGACTAAGGAAAAGTACTTGCGATTTAATTGGATTTAGTTTCAGGAAATTACTATTGTAGCACTCCACTCCTTAATTTGAGACAAGGTGCTATTAAGTTCAGAGACGCAAAATCCAATCTGATGAGGAGGACACGAGGTGTATAGCTGGAGGTCATCAGCATAGAGATGAAAAAAGCAGTGACGGATAACGGATGGAAGATAATTAATATAGAGGGAGAAAAGCAAAGGACCGAACCCTGAGGTACACCTGCAGGTACTCTAAGGAAAGAGGATGTAACATTATTATGCCTAACACACTGAGATCTATTAGAGAGAAGAGAAGAGAAAAGACGAACAGACGAAGAAGAGAAGTGATACCGTTGACTAAATTTATGGAGGAGATGCGAGTGAACCACAGGGTCAAATGCTTTGGAGAAATCTAGAAGAACTAGTATTGCAATATCACCTTGATCAAGGGCGGAAGTAGTTAACTTCAGTATTGCAGTTTCGCAGCTATGGGATTTACGGAAGTGGAGATTACAAAGGAAATTATAAGAATCAAGACACCGCATGACTTGAGTAAATATAATTTTCTCATTGAAAGAAGAAGAAGATTTTATTACTACAATCACATTAAGTTTTTAAACTTCTCAAATTGAATTACCTATTTCAGAAATAATGGAGAGACCATTCCGAGGAACCAATCTTACAAACCATTTCGATGGAATCGCGTATCGTAATTAGAGGGGTTGCTTCTATTCATCCCAATAATCTTATGGCGATTCCCGAACAATTATGACGAGTTGTGTGGTTTCAGCCAATCCCAAAATATAGAAAACTCCGCCAATGTGATAACTGATAAGACAAAACTTTTCATTTTCACATTCTAATCCCTGATGCACATTTTAAATCCAAGTTTTCTTGATATGAAAATGTAACTTTCCTGATAACTTATAATGAACTTCTTCTTCTAAATGCCAAGGTAAAAATATATTTTTGCAGCCTCATATATTTCTATTGTAGTATATTTATTGAGATTTCTTTTAAAAGGTCAAGGATGTTATTTACATATTCGATGAGCTATTAAATTTGTCTGCTCTTACTTAATCTTAAACGATCTTTACAAAACCATTTTCTTATGTACCTACATACAGTAGTCCACAATTTCAAATTCTTGGAAATATTGACTCTACAGAAATTTAGAAAAAAAAAATATTATAGGAATAAATCAATATAACTTGGAATCTTGGATAATGGGCACCTCCTCAAATATTTGGGCCTAAAAAGAAACAGTCTAGGGGCAAATGTCACAATTTAATGTGTAAACTAATAAAAACCATTTGTGGCCTATTATCAGCGTTTTATTAAGTGACATTAAAACATAAAATGAAGATAAAATTCTTTTTTAATTATTTTGTTGGGTTTTTATAAGGGCTGGTGTTCATAATGACTTTAACTTAACATTTTCTAGCTTTATTTTTATGATCCATTTTCTCAATCAATAAAAAGATATCGTTTATGGTTGTCTATCACCATTTTTAAATTAATTTCACAATTTTTTTACCAATACATATTTTGCGCAATACAAATAGAAACAATAATTTATTTCAAAAAATGTCTTTTTTTATTAAAGAGGAATTTCGCCCAAGTGGTTTTCGAAATGCCGCCCCAAATGAGAAAGTTGTATTTGGGAAGAGGTCGAATGAGGATTTGTATAATGCAGCAAGGACCGATGGGTGAAGGAGGAACTTGTACCTCTTAAGAAATCACAAGCATGACACAGTTTAGTACTTTTTTCATGTATTTCATACACACACTTCGCTACACATCACATTTTGAACACCGACTTTTGGTTGCGCAACTATGATTGCCCTATAAAATTACCCTTAAGCTTTAGTTTTACTCATACAAAGTTTTAGTTTGTTGTTGCCTTGCTTCATATTTCGAGCAATTATGTTGGTGACCGTGAAGGGTGTCATTTAGCATACTCAACAGACCGATTTTGGTTCGATAAGAGAGGTCAAGCAGCATTGGACGTGATTAGTACTCAGTTGGGGGACCGCATTGGTAAAACCACACTCGCCTTTAAAAATATAAAGCTTTCGACACCGGCGCAGTTATTACTCACATATCCACGCTGAAATTCTCAAATTTTTCGGCCTCTTTATTCCACTCAGGACCGGGTAGCAATGATTTTTCCTCAAGGGGGCTAAATGGGGCATTCCTTATGACAAGGCGTTAGATGCCCTATATGGGCCTTATGGGGCAATCCACACGGGGTCCACATGAGGCAGTGGGGCTAGCCTCATAGGGCCCTATCTGTAGCCCCCTGGCGATATGATCCTGGTGATACGGATAGCGGTGGTCATGATGTTTTATTTTCAGCGGATTGGAAAAAAATTCCCCTAATACCACACAGTTCTCCTAACTGGTTTGGGAGGGGTAGGAAATTTGAATGGGAAGTTAGCGCTGACTAGGCAGCGGTCCGACTTCTCGAGAAGTGAATAAACTTCGACGGAGAATCACGTTGATGGAGAGTATGAAATCCACAATTTGATGCAGATTATTGGTGTCTGCAAATAGCTCGACGTGTTTGCCGGAAATCCTGGTGCCATTTGAGTAACTCAGTCAGTTTATGTTGTGAACATTAAAATCACCCGCAACAATGATTTCAGCTTCAGGATTGGATACTAAAAATCCTGAAATCTTTTCGGAGATAACATTAAATGATGAAGTTTGGTCTTCATTGCTTATGTTAGGATTTCTGTATAGGAAGCAAAAGAAAATATTACGTGGTTTCGAAGGAAAGTTTTAACCCAGACCTGGTTAACATCTGAGGACGAGCTGTTACATTTTTTAAGGTAAGCCACGTCATCCCTAACATAGATGGCAATACCCAAAAGGGCTTTCCCTGAGCGCTCAGTGTTTCGCATAAAAAAAATACCCCAAGAAGGGGAAAGGTGTACCCGACACCTGGTAATGACCTAAGTCAGCATCAGGCGATATTTTGGTTTCACTTAATGCGACAATTGGCGGTTTAAAATTCGATAAATGGCACTCCACAAAAGAAATATTTGCATGAACCCTCTGAATGTTACAAAAGTCCAAACAAAAATTGCTGTAACGGGCCTTGAGTAGCGCGAGTTCAATCGCCACAATTTTTAAGGGTTTTTATCGGCTAAATAGTCACAGCAGCCAACATAGTGATAAAATACCACCACCAAAATAAAACAAAATTTCATACATTTTGGTTTTTTGAGGTTAGGATTAATTTTTAAAGTATTTATACCGAATCAGTTCGATAGTCTTTTCATTCACGAGTATTTTCCAATTTTTTTTATTTTTCTACGACCAACAGAACTGGAGAAATTAAAAAAATAGTGTAGCAATGCACTCAAAATGCATCAAAAATGGACATTTATGCAATTTTCTCGTACATCACAGGACCGATTTTGCAGAAATTTCTTTTATCGCTTTATCTTAACATATGTAAAGAAAAAAAATAAAAAAATCCAACTTCCCAACTACATCATAACTTCTCTTTTTTTTATTTAATTTCCCTCTACTATAAATACAATTCCCAAATTTTCAAAGCAACACACTTCTTAAATATCGATTTACTAAAAACTATGTTTTTTGAGTTAGTGATTTCTGCTTTTAAACCGACGATATATTATAATTGAATTGCATTTCCGTTTATCAAGTGAAGATAGTGGCTCTGCTGCACGTGCTGTATAGCTGGAAACAAATATATGCGTTGCGAGCGTTGCGTTCGGCGTATTTGGTTATATGTAAAAGGAAAGAAAATTCTCAAAGCCCGGAAATCCCTACAATGGCTTGGGAATAACGACAATACACGGAAGTTAAAAAAAATCGTGACAAAGTGACAACTGTCTGCTGTTTCTGAAGTGACCCGAGACGGTACGTACATTGTGTCACTGCTGTCAGACGTTGGCTAGGAAAATACTAATATCACGGGATTCTATTGCATAAAGGACATGAGGCAGCTGCTTCAGATTACTAGCCAAATCGTAGTAAGAGTGGGACAATCTGCCGCAATATCACTGAGATTACCTTTTTCGAGCGAACTACACTCAACATCCATTATCTGGAATATAGCGGTGCGAACGGAGCCCTTCAAAAACGGAGTCTACGATTAGAAAAACCAAAACCACACCGCGACTGCAAAAAATCTAACCCCAAACACTGAAAAGGCAGTTTGACACTTTAACCCCTGGGGTACAGATGACCACACTGCAAATCTCAGCTTTTGAAAGTGTGTCATTTCAACACGCTTAAGGTGTGTTATTTTGAACTCTGTAAATGGCGAGTTTTTAACTCAATACAACTAACCGGGAATAAAATCGATTACCATCTGCAGTACAAAGAAACAGAAAAAGGTAGCTTTGTAATGCATTCCGAATCAATTCTCCTAGAATTAGTTCTTCTTTCCCCTACTGGCGCACTGTCATCAAATATTTGTAGGCTCGTGTTTCATTGATCAGAAATACATACGTAAATGTAACAAACATCGGATCAATTCAGCCTGAATTAATGATGACTAAAGAATTTCCCACAATCTTACCATGAATCAAGAAAAAGCTCTCCTAACTTTTCGGAAACCTCTAAAGAGTCCTTAAACGAAATCTTATGGGCAAACTTCTTTACATGAGAAATTGCACGGGATCGTCTCTAGGGAACGGTCTATAAAAAAAAATACGAAATAAAAATCAGTAAACTTTAAACATAATTTGAAGGAAATTTCTTCTCTCCAAGCTCAATTCAATTGGAGTGTGATTTGTTTCTCAAGTTCTTTAAGAAAATTGTGTTAGGTTTCCTTCACGTAGGATGTCCCTAAATAAAGGTGGGTGTAAATTTAATTCGACTGGACTGTGGACTCCTGTAATAGTCTGCTTTTCGATTTTCAGGTCCAAGGAAAATTTGTTTGGAAATTAATGTGAGGGGATTGTAAATCTGCCAAAATTTAGTTATAATATCCAAGTTTTTGCTCTCTACATTTCCAAGAGGGGAAAAAGAGAGTGGAAAACCAATCAACCGAAGTAATTTCCTCCATAGTCAATTACAAATACAGTAAACAATTTATCTTTCACAACTCGTTGTTTCCTGGTTAAACATGTCTACGCAATATTGGGTGAGTTCAAAAATTCATCACTGCCGCAACACTGCAATATTCAGCTACAGACTTCCAATTGCTGAATTCTGCAGTGTTGCGGTAGTGATGAATTTTTGAACTCACCCATTTTTTAACAGGCTATTCACGCATTAACTTGTCGACAACAGGCGGAAGCAATTAAGAAGGAAAACTCAAATAAATGGCTTCCAATATTGCCATAGACCCAAAGGTCAGCACAGAAAAAAAGTAAACAGTATGGTATCCACCGCAGCCAGCCACGATCCTCTAACCTCTGACCTAGATGAGCTTTCCCGAATCTATCAATCACGATGGTGAACGTGTCCTTGGATTAATTCTGAAGCTTTTAATGGCGTTGAGAACACATAAGTCCGACTCCCTAACCCGAAACTGCCGAAAAACGAAATAAGGAATCCCCTCCAAAAAGTTGAGTTAGTGATTTTGCACAAAAAAGGATTAACTTGTAACGGTTGTAATAAATTGATTGATTAGCTGACACCTTTTTCGTCGCCGCCATTATCTAATTGTATTGAAGTTGAATGAAATTCATTTCGTTCCTTTTTATAGCGACAGGAAGGCAGAAAGGTCCTTTGATATGGAAACACAGATTTGAAAAGGTTTCCCATATCCAATTTTCACTATATTTTAGGCTGAATATATGAGATTCAATTATCGGTTAGGCATCTTAGGTAAAGGCAGGCAGGCGTGATGTATTATGGACTCAGAATTCGTGGACTCTTTCATAGAGAAAAGGACGACGACGACTAGAAATAGGTAAGATGTTGAGAAGTGATTTCTAAAGGCTAGCAATTGAAAGGATTTCGAATGTATTATCAAGATATGCTAATAATCACCATAGCTCTATTTTATATCTGGCAATAGACATTGTGATTTGATTAGAAAATGGCACCCTTGTGTTTTCACGAAAATGAAAAATGCATATAAAGGATTGGAAATTATATTTGTTGCGAGGAACTATCGGGAAATAGGGCCACAAGCAATCGACAATGCACTACAAAATTGGCTTAACAGAAGGGGCTACAGCCAAGCCAGCCGCGGTTGTCATTTGAATGAAATTGTTTAAATAATCGGAAGATGGACGCTCTACCAGCCTCGGCAAACAGTGGTTCAGAAGGCATGAAAACCTGGACAAAAGTCAAAAATCCATTGGATTTACAGAAATATTTGTAAATAAGGGTTTTTGATGTCTCTGAATTCGAATTTGATAATAAAATTTGAAAATTCAAAATGGCGGATCCAAAATGGCGGACTGATTTGGAAAAAGTCGATGGATTTGCATGAATATTTGTATACAGGGGTTTTCGGGATCGCTTAATTCGAATTTGATATCAAATTCTGAAAATTCAAAATGGCGGATGAAAAATGGCGAACTACTTTTGAAAAAACTGGATGAAGTTGCATGTCATAAAAATTACAGGGGCAAGCCGGGGCAATAGTTTTAGGTTTAGACTGAGTTTATATGGACTATTAACAAATATTTGATCACATATAGGTTTAATCATATTAAATATACCTTGATTAACGTCGCCCATTCCGAAATTTCTATAAATGCACCCCCTCCAAAACCCCCTCTACAAGATTCAACAGTACTAAAAACGAAATAAGGACTTTCATTTTTCGACTTTTGTCCAGGTTTTCATGCCTTCTGAACCACTGTGCGGCTTTAGCCCTTGTTCAGGGTAGAGCGAGATTGTCCTTTGGCGCCCTTTGGTCGACGCTTTCACATCACATAAATTGTATTTCCGGTTGTCCAAGATAAACTTTTGTTCGAGCACTGCCGAGGCAGCCTTGGCCTGAATAAGGCTTATCTGGACTTCTTATTTCAAGCAATGTTCATTTCCTTAGGAAATTAGGTATATCCCACGACCCCGCCCCCCTGCTTCCTTGGTGAACGGAGCGGAAATGGTCGTGGTTGCTCACGAGGTGCTGGCGGTCGCTGAGTTACAAGATTACAGACTTGGTTGGGGCAGGCAGCTTTGATCGTACGCTTTTGGACCGCCCTGATCCTAAGCTGTGCCCACCAAACTTGTAGCCAATTTGGCCTTTTCGTCCGCTTCAGCTCGTCAATAGACCTTTCGTCGTCAGAGAACGTCATCTCTGTGAGAATGGTGGGTGGTGCACTTTGTGGAGTACTCTCCACTCCTGCATCCTCAGGGTCCTGTATAAACAATTCCAAACGCGAGTGATGTTTCACCAAGCAGTTCCCCAGCTAAACACTAACCACTTCCAATGCTGCTGGACCTACCCAATCGAACGAGAACCTTTTTACTGAACGTGGTTCCCTGTGGCGGGAGTGTGCGTGCTAGTTTTGTTCCCGAGTAAAAATAAAACTCGCCCGCCACAGGGACCGGTGGAGAGCGTTTCCCCTTGACCGTTGACATGACCATTTCATAGGCTCCACCCCAGGGGTCCGAGTCTGCTTCTCTGCACAACCTTTTTAAGTGCTCGGATTTACTTCTAGCGAAGGCCTTGTTCAGCCTTGTCCTCGCTTCCTTATATCTCTTAAGAAGTTCATCGAAATCCGGACGGTTCCGATTTCTCTGAGCTCTCCTTCTCGCTTTTAGGCAGGCCCTTCGGCATTCGTCAATTTCGGCGTTCCACCAGAAGTTTCGTGAGTGTCGACGATTACCTATGGACGCGTTATATGCCTGTTTCACCGAGTTTTCGATTTGCTCTGCCCATGCCCTGGCACCTCCTGCCGACCTCGCATCATGCAGGAATGCTTTCTCGAGCACCTCTTCGCTCCGATTCTTCGCTCCTATACCCTGTCCCGCCTCGAAGATGATGGCTTGGTGGTCGCTGTTCGTGCACACATCGCTCACCCGCCACTGCAGGTATTTTGCCACTAAATTGCTCACGTACGTGATGTCGCTCACAGATGTTCTCCCACCCCTTTGGATGGCGCTTACGCCTCCAGTGTTGACTAATACCACGTTCATTCGCGAGAATACTTCTAGGAGTATGCGTCCTCTCGCATTAGTTTGTCGACTGCCTCATTCGACAGCCCAAGCATTCAAATCGCCCACTATTATTTTCGGACAATGCCGGAGGCGGCTAACCTCTGTGTCAGACTTGGCGCCGCATACCAGCTGTAGACGTGTATTCCGCCTTCTTTTGCCCGCGTGAAGCCATTCTCTGGGCTTCTCATGGTATCTTCCATGGATCGGCTTCCTCACGTCCATATCACAGACGTGCCGCGGCTATCCGCTATCCAGACGCTGCTGTGCCGGTTTCTATACTGCTCGCAGACGATTGCGACCTCGATTTTCTCCTCAAAATACTGTCTGTGCCAACAGATCTTGTGCCGCTTGACAGTGGTTTAGGTTTATGTGTAAGAACCTTTTTAGTGCCTTCTTGAGCGCCGGGCATCTGCTGCTTCCGGTCACGTGCGCACTATCCCTGCCCTCGATTTCCCTGCAAATGAGGCAGCTTGCCCTCGTCTACAGCGACGAAGCTTGCTTCTTCTCAGGCCTCAAGGGAGCCCATCACACCTCTCAGCAACCCCTAGGAACCAGGGCTGCTCTGAGCCTTATCCCAGCTCGGCTATCGCCTCCAGAAGACTTTCTTGCGCGGCAACTAATTGTTCCGTGGTCAGGAGACCCTCTCCGATGGAGCAGAAGGGGTGCTCGCGCTTCCGCAGGTGGGCGTCTAAGGAGATCTTCTTCAAATGAAGGAGTGATTTCAGCGTACTACACCGCGGCGTGCGGGCTCAGACTGTCCTCATTGCAGAGCGATCCCGAAAATGGGGCCACATTCGGCACTCTGCCGCATGGGTTCAGAAATATCCAACTGGCCTTGTAGGTCGTCCTGTTGGGGCTATGGAAGGCCCAGAAGTGTTTGGAGCCTTGAGAAATGCTCCATCCTTATCAAGTTATCTATACATTGATACTTCAGCACGATTGTTTACACCTTGGGATTGCGAGTTTTATCGAGTTTGTTCTCTCTAGATCCGCCGAATTCAGCCTACTCCATGGACAGGCACGGGCACTTCAGGTGGGTTGTGGCCTAAGGCCGTGTACGGTTGGTCTTGGAGTCAGCACTCCGCGCTTATGCCGTGTTCAAGTCATATTGATGAGCACATACACTTGGCTGGCTACAAAAAAACGCAAGTGTGCTGTGCTGTGCCACACAGTCCCTGGCCCCTCAAAAGGTGCCATAAAAATTTTATTTCTCGCTCAAAATTGTTGTTCGCATTCATTTTGGCGCCCCTTGCCACCTGCTGTCTAGAGCGACCGCTCCATTAAAAAATAGCAACATTGAAAAATTTTAAACGGAAACCAACAGATGGCCCACCCTGTATAACCCTGATGACCTGGTCTGTGGGTTACAATATGTGTAACCTCTAACCTACCCTAAGTTCTAGACACTAAGCTTGCAGATTTTACAAAGGGTGGTGTTTTAACCGTTCCCATAAACCCTCTTCCTTTTTCGGGCTCGGCGCCACCAGGATATGTTAGTAGTTAGATAGTTTTCCAAAATTACTTTTTAACACATGCAATCTACCAGCAAATATTTTCGACGAATACTGAATTCCAAACCCTTTTGACAAACCTTTTATTTATACAAAAATATCAATTTTTGCTGTATGTGTACAAGGTCCCATCTACTAAAATTGATACGCATTTCGGATATTGTATCCTATATACAAACAAATTACGTTTTTCGGAAATCCCTACCCAAAAAAAAACTTGAGCATTTGAGGCTCCCCGTTATTGCCTATCATCAATAATTTCGGAAAGCACATCAACCAGTAACAACGCACATAAATTAAAAATCCTTTTTTAATATTCGAAAATCCGGACTGAATTTTGCCTGCACGGAAAGCCGACCTTATTATTTCTAATAAACAAAAATTTATATAAATCGTCGGCAACCAGATCCGCACGGCTTATCAGTACTTTTCAGGATATAATTTGCGGAGAGGCATCATATTGACAAATGATGTGTGAGAAGCAAGGTATATTTTTCCCCGTATGTAATTTGGGCTACCACCCCCCCTTGCTACCGGTACATGCTGCCGTTCTTGAGTATCTTTTTCGGCAGATTGAAACTGTATTTCCCCGGGAAAACCACTAATCAATTAGGGCTTATGCATAAAAATCGCTAGAATTCATCACCATTATTTTCTTGACTAAATTTATGATAAGAGATATTTTCTCGAAATATCTTCATTTGTCATAAGGCGGATCCTCCTGAAAGGATGCCAGTGCCCTTCATATTTTTAGGCATGTGTACTTTCAGTGTGTATGTGTGTTGTACATATATATGTGACGGGGTTAGGGTATGGGCGGCTAAAATGACGGTGCAGGGCTAATTTTGTAGAATACAATTAATCATCGTGGCACCAACAACTTGCCCACATGTGACAAGGCAGGAAGGATTGCCGACAGACTTAAAATTTATTTTCAGTGTAGATTTTTTTATATGAAATATCCTGGCAGATACCACCTGGCAGGATGAACATTACTGACAGGAAGCACGCGTGTCGTATGTGGAAATATTATTCGTAATATTGCGGGTTCAGTGGAATTGTATTATTGTGAATTTATGCAGTCAGACTGAGGCTGAATTTTATTACAGAATTTTCGTTGCGGATGTGGTTTATGGGAAAAAATTTATATCAATTCATATTGCTACTAAGTAAAGGTAGCCTAAATCATTTAAAATGGATGCTGTGCATTTTGATTATTTACGAGATTTAAAGGATATTAGGAGGAAATGTTATAGATGTTATAAAACAGTGAAGTTTACGTAGGATAAAAATTATTAGATTCATTATGAAACTACTGTCATTAACATCGGATCCTACATATATGCGTGTTTAGCATAAAAAAATGATATTTTTAATGGATATCAGAGGCAGTCCCTCCTGTATAGACCCATCCCTAAAATACAAACTATACATCAACATTAGGACGAGTTTCATTAATTTTTCCACTCATAGGGGAATAGCAAATTATATTTGCAATAACGTGGCTTTGCAGTATAGAACATCTTCTGACTTAAATAGTCTATGGATCAAAATATTTCATACTAGCCACGGCATATTCATCTCTGTTCCGAACACACGGTCTAACACAATTTTAGTAATGAAGCTTCCACTTAAGCGCTCGATGTTGTTTCGGAATAAATATCCGCACTCTGAACCCCTCAGATTGTGAAATCCTTTTTGCGGGACGTTCATAATGTAAATTGGCTAAGTTAATAAATTGGGACTAGTTTTTCTGGCTGAGAGGTGTAGATTCCGCGACCTTGCGTGAAGGTGAAAGCCCCAGATTTAGTAGAGCGAGAGAATTGCGCACTCTAGCTACTGTCTTTTAAGCACACGATGTATGGTAAAATAACTAAGGTAATTTTATGTTCTCTGACGACTAAAGGACACTTAGATCGATAAAATTCTGTGAGACCAAGGTAGCAAATCCAACACAGATTTATTACCATCTCTGTTCGCTTCAAAATTTTCCTTATTCATCATTTCTAGTGTTGAGCCGGACTTACAGGTGGCAGTACATTTGTCTCTTACATGATGTAAATTGTACTGAGGCCTCAGTTTTTTTTAAATGTCCCGGTTCAAAAATAATGTCCTACTGGTATATGAGCGTGTATCAAGGTAAATGAAGCGAGGTAAGATTGTAAACACTAACTGGAGAGACAATTCTCACTTCTTTTGTGGCAGTATCCACTTTAAACTGAGCCGTGGTGAGATTGTAAATACGAATTGGATGGAGAGACATTTCTTACATTTTTCGAGGGAGTGAGGTTTTGCCCTAAAGAGACAATTCTTACATTTTTCGAGAGAGTGAGGTTTTGTCATGAAGAGACATTTCTTACATTTTTCGAGGGAGTGAGGTTTTGTCCTAAAGAGACAATTCTTACATTTTTCGAGAGAGTGAGGTTTTGTCATGAAGAGACATTTCTTACATTTTTCGAGGAAGTGAAATTTTGTACTGAAGAGACAATTCTTACATTTTTCGAAGAAGTGAAAATTTGTACTGAAGAGACAATTCTTACATTTTTCGAGGGAGCGAAATTTTGTACTGGAGGGACATTTCTTACTTTTTTTGCGGTAGCAGAATTTCCAACTTGAAATTAGACGAGGTGGGATTGCAAAATATAAATATATGGCCACGGACAACTAATTAGAAACAGTTTCATAAAAATTGCATTTATACAGTTTTTATGTAGGAATCAAATTAAAAAATTCCTTCCATCTCCTCCTAATTTTTTTTAAATGTATAATGATTGAAGGAAATCAATAACAATATCATAATGAATTCCTAACAGGATTACTACATAAAAAATAAAAAATGTATAAATGCAATTTTTATGAAACTGTTTCTAATTAGTTGTCCGCTGCTGTACATTGTGGAGGTATAGATTTCTTACTTACTCTAAGGAAGTTTAATGAATATTAGAATTAAACTTGTAAAAATGCGTATTTAATTTCTTTCTTTTTTTTAATCTGCTTGTTTTTGTCATTTTGGCATTACAGTAGCACCTCGCCTCATTTGAAGTATGACATTATACTGGCTCAAAAGAAAAAAGAGGCACCTCTTACAAACTCATTTTATAATCGTGTCCTACCCAACACTAATCATTTCTGTTCCACCAAACCCCTCAAAGTTCATCAGCGCAGCCCTCGCGAGAATATGGTGGAGTTGGGCCTCAGGTGAAGCTAACGCCTTCATATTAGTTCGGCCCTATTGTATACAGCGCCAGTATGGGGAGCGCCATTAGCAATTTTTTGGCCAAAAAGTGATATCTCCGGCGGCCATGTTTTTTTTTTGTGATTCCGAAATTGTTTTCTTAAAAAGTCCCAAGGAAGCTGTGGTCCAATTTTCAGCCATTTTGGAATTTTGTCTCCTTTTCGTCTGTTTTTTTTGCTAATTTCCCCGGACTATACTGCATATACCTACCGTATTACTTCCGATTAAGCAGCAGGTATAATAACAAAAATGACACCCCCTCCCCCATATTCTGGCGCGGAGAGTAATCGGAGAGTAGTAGTGTGTGAGTGAGGTAGTGCGACGAATTCTGACGATCTTAGCATTGCAGAGGACGTGGAACGAGTCTATTTAGGGTCGCGGAGCCATAGACACATACCAAATGTGGAGAAGTGGGCTATGAGGGAACAATAATGAGCCACAAACAAGGAATTATTCTTTCATAAATGGAACTACTTGGCTATGGGACGATCATTCGCAGTTAGTGTTTCCAAACTCCTAAAATATTCAAATTTCAAATAGATGGTTCATCGTTATCATTGCACATGGCGTGTCAACCAATAATATTCTAGTAGCACGAGCTGGCACTACTACAAACTAATGCCAACTAACAATAACTATACTAAAAGAGTCACAGTATTTATAAAATAAAGGTCACCTTGGGTTGAATGGCATCAAGTAACGACCTTAGAAGTACATCCCGCAACTTCTTAATCCAACTAATTGATAAATCCTGATAAACGACCAACACTCGGGATGAATTTTAAATAAATTCTCACTTGCTTTATGCATTAATTAAAAATAATGGCGTATAAACAAACTTCCACTATTCACACTCGAGAAATATAGTTTCGTTTATTTTGTTTCTGCTTTTGTTTTCAATTTTTAACTAAATCCACCAAAGCATAATTCTTTCTTTAGTTGAAATTGACTCGTATTCTAGGTTCGTACAGACTTTTGGGCCATTTGCTGATGAAACGAAAGGAAAAAGGACGAAAACCCTGCAGCCAGAACATAACGATAAATCTTTGAAATCCTTCTGTTAGTGCTACATTCTGCACAGCACAGAGCCTTGAGCCTTCTGCCGTTCGGGGCATCGCCGCTGTTGACCGTGGAAATCCAATTTCCCAGAGAAGGTAGTGTGCACATTATTTTTTGAAATATATTTCGTAATAAACGAAATAATCCCCCGCGCTAAATATGTTGCTTGTTGCAGTGGAAACGGATTTTTCCTTTTAGTTTTCTTCTTACGTTGCCCGAAAATGGTATCAATTTTTAATAATGAACGGCCTTTTTCACTGAATAAACCTTAGGCTCAAGGATATAAAGGACTCTTGTGAGCATAGCACACTTTTTATGAGCTTAACCGTGAATTTAACTATTATTGTAATAGTTACTTACTTCTGAATTGGAGTCGAGAAGCCCCAAAATGATTATGTTCCGGGCTCTATTCACAGCATATGTGAGCAAACATAACAAGCCGAGAAAATGTGTGGCAAGTCCTGGGGAGCAGCTTAAAAATTTGCCACTTTTAAGCTGTTTACATTGAAATTGCTTGTTATTGACTGAACAAAATGAAAATGCCAGGAATGAGGAGGGCGAAGCTGAATTAAGCCAAACTTTTTAAACGGCGCACATTTTTCTGTATGATCCTTTTTCCAGGTGTTTTTTTAGAAAATGTTTATTCTACGTTTGCATTTTGTGGATGAGCATAAGTGAGCATCCTGTGCAAATCTTGAAAGGATATGAGCGGAAAAAAATGTTTTTGTGTAAATTATTTATATTGTTTATGTTTCAGGTTTGTATGCTGAAAAGCTGTTGGAAATTGCATGAAAAGCATGTGCCCCGCAAATAAAGTTAATGTGAACCATATGAATCGAGTAAGGGCGTAATGTGTTAGAGGATTAAGGGTGATAATTTGCTTTAAGGGAATTAGAACGAAATTATAATATTTGTTTATTTTAGCACATATTAAAAAGAAATTAGACGATATTGTACCCAACTTTACTTATCACCTTGTAACGGTCGCTCTAAAGTACATGGGCCCCTGACGCACCCAAATTCAGAAAAAATTCATCTTGTTATAATGCAAATAAGTTTGGTTAAATATGATAATTTTTGACTTATTATGGAAATGTTTGGCATATAGGGTACGAAGTCAGCATATAATTTATGTATGAAGCTATTTTAATATCACTTGTCAGACATAGAGGTCAGAATCAATTGCTTTGCCACGCGGTGGCATCCATAATCGACACTTGCTTTTTAAATTCTCTTAAACATAAAGCAATGTTTTCTTTGCATTAATCTAGGCTTATGTCACCACTTTTGTTTGCTAAGAAGTCGCTTTGCAATAGCTGTCGCGTAGTGTACCACCCTGTTAACGGATGATATGGTCTATGGTCCTTAAGGTATGTGCCTTACGTTTGACTAAGCCTCCGCGCTAAATCTTTGCCCAAACTTACCTCAGCGGAGTTTATCCAGTCTCTTAACTAATTTTCGGCTCATCCCGAAGTAAGGTGACTCCAACAGCCCCTCCAAAAACCACCCACTAGCAATTATTTATATTACTCATAAAACCAGTGAGAACCCAATCAATAAAAAGGTTACGCGACATTAGACAAAAACGATCTACTGGCGATCTTCATCTGTATCTACCCTCTTCAACCAAAGTATACATTGTTTCGGTGAGTGTGTTCTGGTTTCTCTAAACACGCCGAAGATGTTAACAGAATACGTCAACCTGCTTGAAATAAAAAACTATATTTTTGCTGATGTTGTTAAAACTCTGCATCAAATCGGATCAAATCGGACTAAATCGGATCAAATCGGACGAAATCGGATCAAATCGGATTAAATCGGATCAATTCGGATCAAAACGGGCCAAATTGGATCGAATCGGATCAAATCGCACCAAATCGGATCAAATCGGACAAAACCGAACCTTACGCCTTCGATAATTAAAACTAAGCTCCAGAGTAAAAGTCAAAACTTTCCTCCTGCCAAACAAAGGGCCTATTGTAAATAGGTCCTACATGCGGCTTCACCTTGAATAAAACCTCGAAAACTACTCTACCCTGTCTGGGTAAATTGTTCAGGAGAAATTGACTCCACTCCACTCCATTCGCTATTTAGTCCACCATTCGATCCACTTCGATTTAGACCAGGACAAGTCCAAAGAATGGCTTGTCTCAGAATAACGGGCGCCAAAGTGTACAACCCTCACGGCAGCGCTTAACGTAATTCTCGACCCGCTGCCACCAGATTTATACATCAGGCAGCAGGTGGCCTGCATGACCCTGAGGCTCTGTGAATTTTAATTTTTTATCCAGTATTACATAAATGGTTTTAGAGTATATGCAATGGATGCTTTCTTCCTTATCAATTCTGGGGAGTTTTTTCCCAAGACGCCATCAACTTGTTATTGCAATCTTATTTATTGGTCTCACTAAAAACTCCAATCCCAAGTATTATGATATTTTTTTAAACGGGCACTGTCATGAGCAAATTATAATAGTTGTCCTTTATGAAGATCGGTCCAAATTATCCGTCCCTGTCGCTAGTTGTTTTTAGATTAAGATCAAATTAAAAGAACTCTCAAATCAGTTTTACAACAATTGCACAATTGCTGCAACTCAACAAAATTACCACTATCAATTTTGTGTTATTTCCCCTTATATACACAAATCTGCATTAGCAATTCAATAAAAAAAATGCATTAGTTTAAAATCATGCAACCATAAATAATAGCCATAACCTAATATCATACAACACATTACACTTGCACGTACCTGCCAACCTAATCCCTTCCTTTCACCCTTCGTATGGCCAACTAATCCACTGACAAACTAAAGCTCCCAGATTACTACCGTCACGCTATTCTAAAATTTTAAAATTTCTCACCAGATATGTGATAAACAAACGTAATTCTACTACGGTAAGCTAGTGACGTGCTCCATAAACTACCCTCGAGTACTCACCTAGAATATTTGCACTAACAAACTTTTCTGCATTCTGCATTATCCCTGTCAGAGCCAGGTACTTCCTCAAGTACCTGAAAAATTCTTGCTTTTCCCAACGCAGGAAGAAAAATATAATTTCATCATATTTTGTGGTTATTAAAAAAACATAAAAATGAACAAAGGAGATTTTCAAGTTTTTTTAAAAATTTTATGTGAAAATCTCAGGAATCACCCTTTGCACTATCACCAGTCTATCACGTCGTACCCGTCATGGTGCAATGTCTAGTAGTAATAGTTCGAAGGGAAGAATAGAGAATAAGATAGGTTAAGAGTCGTGTGGAGGATGGTAAGGGAGGGGTCGATTAATCTTGCTTTTGAATTCTTGAATGTTTTACGAGTATGGAAATACAGACTGTGGAAGGGTGTTCCACAGTCGAATCTTTCTGTTCATTAAGGGATCCTTCGAATTCTTAGTGCGCGACAAGGAGTTCTACAGGACCTGAGTATCAGCCAGGTGGGCTAGTCTCGAGTTGCGGGAGAAGCATTGCCGTGAAGTCAGTAGAGTTTCTATTACCAGTTTTGCCAGGGCTACTACATACCTACGGTGGATCAATGTGTCTTTTTCTGGAACAAATGATACTACCTCTGATGGGTAAAAAAACGCGGGTTTGAGCCTTCTCTAGTCATGACAAAACGATTTTTTGATCTCCAACTCAAATAACGAGCTGTATTCAAAGCCGATGCAGAATTTAAGTCTTGTATATTATAAGTCGGCCAAATCAACAGCTGATCCTCCGTTTACCTTATGTAGCCGCTAATTTCATATATTAGCACTAAGCGAACGATACCGTGGGTACCGCGCTTGGTTTTCTGCGCCCGGTGCATTATGCCATATGGCGCCCCCATCAATTTTTTTTCATATTTGCGTCATGCAGTTTAGGAGATTCTCAATTTCTTTATGTGAAATTACAGAATTGTATATTTGCACTGTGAATTTACATAATTTTTTTTACAGTGTAGGAATAATGAATTTAATTTTGCTGGAAAAGTAATAAAAGAAGCAAATGATTACATTCAGCGCCATCTGAAGATGCCTGAACATGACTAGCCAAAGGACATAGTATTAGGTAATGCACCAGAAAAATTTCAACAGATCAACTCTGAAGGTTTTAACAGCAATGACGATTTGCCAAATTTACCAACTGTAAAGTCCCTCTCTACTTATGAAAAGAAAGACATATTTTCAGAACTTTCACAAAAACTACCAATAACTACATTAGTTTTTTTAATAAACATAAAATTGTCATCCACTACTGATTACAGTTTTTGTCCAATTGAGCTTCAAGATTTATTCTATTCTACAATAACCATGCAATCCTTAACATTTTACTGTAGAATTGAATAGGACTATTATGATTGCATTTTCAAATGTTAATAAACAAATTCTTGCATTCTCTGTATCTAAAATGTTATAGATAGAAAATCTGTTCTATAGAATGTCACAAGCCAATGTTGTTTACACAATACTACTCTGGGCTTATGAATGCTGTTGGAGTTTCACTAGCAACTTCAATTATTGTGCCCACATATCCTCCATAAATCTGGGGAACCATCTCTGTGTTTCTCCTCACCTGGGAGATAACGTACCATCCATCAATCTTCTGTATCTATCTCCAAGTACACTCAAGTATGGAACTCTTCTATCTGAATGTTGGCGGGCGAGGATACTTGTGACGGGCTTTGCTGCATTATATCCACAAGCACAGCTTTAAATATAAATTTTATCAGACTATTATTTACACATTTGAAAATTGAGACGTAGGAATTTTTATTGTATTTGTTAAACGCATACGATGATGATAATTTTTACGCTCCTTAATTTCGTTTTACATCTCTTTTAACGCATGTAAAAATGTTGTGCATTTGTTTATTTGCTTTAAAATAGTAATGTACGGTATTGGTAAATATTTTCAATATTACTGGGGTTTCATAAGTAGTAAGTAGTACACTTCTATGTCCAGAGTGATCAAGGCTCCTTTCTATGAATATATATATATATGCACTCTGACACTAAAGCATAGCTTACAAGGTAGTACTATGCTTTCTGAGTACTTTACTAGGTAATTTCCCAGTAATATGACCTATTGTGTTTTTAGTGTTTCTTCTTGAAGAGCAGCCCTTTGTTAGTTTGGTTTGGTTAGTTCGTAGTATACGGAGGAAAGAAGGAGATTAAGTGGATTCCGTGAACTGTTAATGTGAAGAGTCAGGACCCTGTGTTTGAAAACTCTTTGAATAATTGTACGGATATAGTACGTGTGGGCGGTTGTTTCTCAAACTTGTAGCGAAAAGAAGACATGAAGTCTTTACGGATGAGTCGATCGAGAGGACCAGATGCTACAGGAAAATATTTTCAATAGAGTAGCTATTTTCATCTATTGAGTTTTTCCAAGCCATTGCATGCTTCTTTAACATTTTGTTACATGTGCTTACAAACTTAAGATATAGATGAGCCATTAATACTAGAACATTGAAATAGAGAGTGGTCATCTTCCAGCCATCTCTATGTTTCGCCAGCAAACCCCCAAATAAACTGTTAACCTTTTTAACTGACTAGGCCTGGAAGTCTCATAGCACAATAAGCTAAGTAGAGGCCGCCATACTTTTGGACCTGATACCTTAGTCAAAGAAGAAGCAAATAGATACTATAAGACTTGAAGTAGAACCATCTGATACCATCGAAAATGTTAAGGCTAAAATCCAAGATAAGGAAGCAATGCTACCGCTGCCACAATTTTTTTGACTTCGGTTTGTCTTCGAACGAAGAGGACACGGGTTCCTACTACCTAAGTTTAACTTACCAGGCTACAGTCTACAATGGTGACGACGATATTTTTGGACCTGATACCTCATTCAAAGAAGCAGCAAGCCCACATGGAGTATAACATTTTGATACCATTGAAAATATTAAGGCTAAAATCCAAGATAAGAAAAAAATCCCACCGCTGCCACCATTTTTTTGACGTCAGTTTGCCTTCGGATGGGGAGGACACGGGTTGCCTTCCTACTTGGATTTGGCTTGGATTTATTTCATTAACTGAATTTAAGTTAACATGCACAAATTGTTCAACGCGACCTTTTTTAAACTGTCGGACCAACAAACCACCAAGCAAACTACTGAACCTGTGTAACCTATGAGGCTACAAGTCTTATAGCACAATACGATAAAGGTATTTTTGGACATGGAGTAGAACCTTTTGATACAACTGAAAATATTAAGGCTAAAATCCAAGGTAAGGAAAAAATCCCACCGCTGCCACCATTTTTTGACATTCTTTTGTTTTCGAACGAAGAGGACCCACACGGCTTACCTTCCTCCTTCATTTTTTTTAAATGAAAAGGCACTTTTTTGTATCGAATTTCTTATGGCACGATACTGATAAGAAAATGCAACAACTGTTTTTTAGTCTGGACGAGACGAATAAAATTAGATTTCCAAAGAATTTAGTTAAAATACATGCAACTAAATTCTATGCATAGAATCTAAGCTATAGATGATAAAATTTTAGTATACTAGGATAGCTGGGAAGAAGAAGGGACTTGAAGAGGCCCGATTTCTACAAGGACTGTAGCGCCATTTAAGAAAAAGAAGAATTCATTACACCATGATTTTACATTTTTCTTATCTCACATTTTTCCAAGTGTTAATGTCATATTTTTCTGGAAATGTGGTTCTCCACGGGTAGTCCTCATTGCTCCACAAATTCTAACCGTAATGGATAATAAGTGCAAAAATTACATGAAGAAAATTTTGCCAAGTAAAACAGATTATTCTTCACATTACAAACCATTGCGTACACCCACAGCAAAGCAACATTAATGAAATTAAATTAAATTTCCATAAAAATACTTGAGGTAAAAAATGTTTTTTTTATATAGTTATAAATTTGTTCTAAAGCGATTCATGCATTTTTCTCAGTCTTTGGTGGGGTTTCACGTGTAATCTTAAAAATGTTCCCTTGCAGTATTTTCCACGCGAACTGTCAGAGGATGTGGAAAAATATGTCATAATATTCTGCTCCCAAGGAAACATACAAAACAGCACAAACATGAAAGTCTGCAGGGTATGCTGGGACCTGTGTACTGCCGCATAAGAGCTAACAGGCACGTAAAAGTGCTTTTGTGACAGGCAGAAACATATCCTCTTCATCTTTACAAAACTATAAATAGTCGTATGCATTCGCTCGTTCCGAATGAATTTAAGGATTTTATTTTATTTAGCATTCCTGAAATGTTTGGACTTTGCAGCTAGATATGCTACATAAACCCTAGACCGGCATAGATTTAAAAGAGGCTACTTTAAAAGGGATTTTTATTCCAATGATACGCCGGAGGAAGTTTAAATATTTTCGAATTAAATCAAGGTTTTTAGTTGTGTTTTTTTTGCGGTGAACAATTTATTGTAGATTTGTCTGTGGAGAGTTTGTAGAATTTTTCAGGGATTTAAACTCGTTTAAAGGATAAAACTTTAAAAAAAAACCGGGAAAGGATTTAAGAACTGATCCTAAACTGATTATAATCTTCCACCTTCTTCTAAAAGGCTATAAGACTTAAAATGCCAAAGGCAATCTCTTCGTTTTTATCTTATACTTTAACTATAAAATTTATCATCGTAAGACTATGCGCCCACAGAGCTTACAATCTTGTAATGTAAATGCAGAGCTATGTCTTGTGGGGCCAAAGGCTTTTGATGTTCTTTACCTGAAAATTTATGCAAACATCTTCTCTACACATGTTTCCCTGCATTTTCTTATATAGCATCTTAACTTAGTATGCATTATATAGTTGCATCCTTTAACGCCAGCTCTCTCCAAGAAAATGAAAGCCTTTTAACTGTGGGTAATTGATTGTGGTTGTTTCCCCTAAGTTTACCCAAAACTCTATTTCTACACAAATTGCTCAGATAATTTGTAAATTATCTAACTATAGAACAAGAATGTGGTAGTTTCTGGAATGTGAATAGCTCGACTATTAAAGTTGCCATGTATATGTATGGATGTACCTGTAACTGCGGTGAATAGATAGCATGGAGGTGCGCTTTGTTTGTTGAAATGATTTAGGAGAGGATGTTAATGTTTTGTAAAACTTCGTCCTCTTTTATATGTTGAATTTTCGGGCGTGTTAACGTGTAGCGTTAATTTTGATATATACCAGCGGATTTGGTTAATTAGTTTAAAAAAAGTTAAAGATTAATCAAAAGTTAATACAGATTATGATACTTTCATTCAGAAGATCAAGCTTAACCTCCGCGTATAAACATAGTAAAAATAGAAGTTAAATTGAGTTACAGAACATTCAAATTTATTATCAAAATTCTGCGTTGCTTTTTTAAACTTGTTGTGCTCTCTATATACAGTAGTATATAGTTTTTTATATCTTCTACTATTAAGTGAGCAATTCTTGTATATTTGTAAATATTTTCTCGAAAACTGCTCTAACGATTTTCAAATTGGTATTTAAAGGTGTTTTCACCCAATGAGTCCGTTGGGCTTATTCAAAACTGGCGGAAAGTGTTTTCTGCGAGTTTTCCTTGAGTTCGTTGGGCTTAGTGAAAAGATGTAACAATTAGAATACTACAAGCTGTGTGGCGTCATTCCAAATTCAAAATGGCGGCTAACACAAAATGGAGGATTATCTTTTTCTTTACAACACGCTCGGTATGGGCATGGGTATCAAACGAAAGTGTAAGACGAGTATAGTACAGTATCTGTGTGACGTCATTTTAAATCTAATATGGCGGTCATTACAAAATGGCGGAACACATAAAATAAACTAAAAAGCAGAAATTAAAAATATTGTTTAGAAAAAATAAAAAATATAGTTTAAAAAAAATAAAAAATATAGTTTAAAAAAACTAAAAAATACGCTTTTATTTTAAAATGAACTAAAAAGTAAAAAATAATTTTGAATGTAAAGTTTTTATTGCTCCAGCCAGTATATGGAAACAACCATGTAAAAAAGCATGGGGCGCTAGAGAAAAGTTCCGGTGTTAATTTATAAAATAAGAATTTAGGTAAAGAGTCCCACGCTTTTATACATTTCGAAAGGTAGGCTGTTTCCATATACTGGCTGGAGCAATAAAAACTTTACATTCAAAATTATTTTTTACTTTTTAGTTAATTTTAAAATAAGAGCGTATTGTTTTTTTAAACTATATTTTTTATTATGTAAAAGATTACAAAAAAATTTAATTTTAAAAAGGATGTCCCAAGATTCCGTTTCAACAATTATTGTACTAAATGTAACAAAAAGTGACTTAACCCAAGTGCAGCCGACCCGATAAGAGTGTGACCGATTATAGATCGGTTTCCTGGTACTTATTACTTATAAGCATAATAATTACCACTGTTCTGAGCCTTGTCGAATATCCTTCTGGTTTCTAATCTCCTTTAACTTATTGTCTCAACCTATTAGACTCAAATGTGAACTAAAAACAATTGAACGAAGCAAAACATTACAACGAAAAATAATGAGAAATATAAGTACGAAGGTCGTCTCAAAAGTAAGTTCCACTAATTTTTAAGGTCCGTGTGGGTGGCGGGTCTTAAGGAATTCGTGTCTGGGTGTAGTGGCAGCATTGTAAAATTTCTATGCGCGTGCGTCGATCGATCTGGCAGTCAGGCTTCAGCCACTATGGAGACTCCACTCGCTCCTACCGCCAAAGCACCAAATAAAGCGAAAGTTGTGGATTCCGCGGGAAAATAGCAAACGTTCTTTAGGGATTTCAAGGGGGTGTTGTTGATCAATTACCAGCCCCGTGAGACCATGATCACAGCTGCACGCTTTTCTGAGGAGTTACAACAATTCAGAAAGGCGATTCAAAGCGAGAGGAAAGTTGACAAAAACAGCATGTTGACAATGAAACTCTCTACTACTTTAGATCTTACAAAAATGTTGACCCGATTAACCCTTTTAAAGTTATTCAAGGTCAAATTTATCAAAAATCACTTTTTGGCCAAAAAATCACTCAAAAACTGTTTTTTTCGAAAAAATTTTTTGATCAGTCAATACGAAACGTCATTGCCATAAGAAAGGCCTCCTGTCATTTTTTCGAAAACTTAACCCTTTCGAAGTTATTGAAAGTCAAAGTTTCCAAGAATCATTTTTTGGCCAAAAAATCACTCAATTGATTTTTGCAAAAAAAATTTCATCTACTTATACAAAACATAATTGCCTACAAAATACCTTTCTTGTAAAAATGAGGATCACATCGGCTTATTAATTCCAGAATTCCTAAGACATTTCCATTATTATGCTCTCCAACATAATTACTGTCTTCTCGCAGAGCAAACACCTCTATCCTCTAAATATCATATTGTATCCAAAATTCGAGTCATAATTTCTTTCCATTTTTTGGTTTCCCTTACGATTTGTTCAGGAATATGCGTAATATTTGACGTTCTTCGAAGAACTAAGGACCCGGGGGGAATTCCCTCGTTACAACCCCTTGTCGTCGGGCCTGTATATGGTCATACAGGGTGCGCCATCTTAACCTTCGGTATTTCAAAATTGAATAACTCTGACATTTTTTAGCTGATTTCGACAAAGGTACACGATTCTGAAACGTCATTTAGTACCATTTTAGCTATACATCGAAATAACGGATATCCTCTTAACCCAGCGGGAAATAGAGGGCTCCAATAGCGCTGTTAGGTCTAGCATTGTCGCTTGCATTTTTTCACTGTCAATGCTTGGTGTGCTTCCTACACATCGACGAAAAGGTGATACATATCGATGTTGTATTTCTTTGATCAACTTTGCTGCGGATATTTGTTGGATTTTAAGGATCGTATGGTACTTTGAACTTCTTTCAGGTACAATTATGTTGCAGACGGGGTTCTGATAAGTGTCTGGTACTTTACGTTCAGCACCTTGCTAAAAAAATCCTTCCACTATTTTTTTAAGTCTCCTCTGCCTGTGAGTATAGTGCCTTCTTTTGTTCTACCTATACCGGAGGAGGGTTTAAACCTTTTTTTTTGAAGAATTTTACTTCCTTGTATGCTTCCCGTGTTTTTTTTTGGGCGAAGTTTGCCCCGAGAATGTAGTTGTTAAGGAATTGTCTTTTCTTCTTGCTACAAATGTTTTTGGCAGTTCTCGTATTTCAATTTATTGCTCCTCGTCAAGTCTCTCTATGTATATTTTTGCATTTTTATTCTGGCCTCCATAGCTGCTTTTTATTCCTTGTCGTACCATTCGCAGACTCCGACTGTGCTTTTGTAACCCACAGTTCCCTTCGTGACATCTATCAGTATCGTCTTAAGTTTTAGTCATTTTGCCTCGACTGTATCTGCATTATTTAGACGGTAATTAGACTGTTCGTTCCTACATTATGTACATTCCTCATAAGTTATTTAGATGAACGGGGAAGGGAAGCAAATTCGAAGCGCTGTTAATATGCTCCCATTGGATCTTTAAAGAATTGTATGAAACGAAGCAAACGGCAAACATAGGCCGCTTCTCGTTCGATGCGGTGGTCAAGCAGCATATTGAATGCGGTTGGTACTTAGTTGGGGGACCGCTTGGTAAAACTGCTGTCGACACTCGCGTTTGGAAAGACGAAAAGGCAATTGCACAAGGTGAACAAAAATATAAAGCTTTACGATATTGCAGTTGTTTTTCATATCCACTATAACATAAATTGGACGCCAAAGCTTTTTAAGGACCATCAAGCTCCATTTCCGGCTGGGTAAGTTGTCTCTTTTTCCTTAATACTCAATTCGAACTTATACTGCTTCAGTGGTAGTAAAAAGACTACTTAAGGGGAAGTTAAATCTCCCAATCTAATCTTTGATAAACGTCTTCAATCTATTTGTCCTCAATTATGGATTTGCTTACGTCTTTTTATTGTGATACCTGGTGCAACTGGTGCAACTGGTGAACGCGGTTTCAGTAAATTAAAAATGGTATAAAATTATTTAAAATCATGTTTGAGCCAGTCACGTTTAAATTATTGCATGATATTATTAATAGAACGAGAGCTGGCAAAAAATATAGACTATGACGATGTCATCGAAGACTGCGGAAATTAAAGCAAGAAAAATAGTATTTAGGTACTATTTACATAAGTATGATATAACATATATTTTAGAGTGCTGCATGCTTGGGTTTCAGGCTCTAGATTAGTGCTTGCTTGACAAGTGGAACGCAGGGATATGGCAGTCTTGACTTTTTGGGTTTCAAGATCGTTTCGGGCCACTAGCCGATTAGTACGCAGCGATATGGGGTTTTCACTTTCTGTTTCAATCTATTCTCGGGGCCCCTTCTGGCTTGGCAATTCGTCTCAGTTGCCCACCCCACAAAGGGCGGGCCAGACTCCACTTCCCGGTTCATCTAAAAGCTCGCGAGGAACGTACGTAGGAACGAACAGTCTAATCACCGTCAAATGTTTGGGCTTATACTTTCTGCAATAGTCGGTCTGTTCCAACTCACTCTTCCAATATCGGCGTTCAGGTAATAACCCTATAATATTGTAAATAAGATAATTGATTATTTGAAATCACCATATTATTAAGGCCGGCGATACCTTTACAATAGAGGAAAATAGGATGATATTGAGGTTTTTTTTTTGGTTAGAAGGAATAAAGCTAGAGTTTTCAAACTTTAGGGCTTATGAATATATATTTATTTAACATTACGAAAAAAAAATTATTTTTGATAAAAACAATATGGCGCTGACTGCTACGACTTCCGCCAAAGACCTACTTTCGACTTTGCGGGAAATCTAACTCAAAAACTACTTAACCGATCTTGATGAAATTTGGAATATATTTTCTGAACAATATTTTTTTCTATTTGAATGAGAGGGATTTTTGAAATCACCCCTGAAAATCGTTATATTAAAAAAAAAATAAAAAAAAATTAAAAAAAAGTTTTTTTTTATTCTTATAAATTTCAAAATAATTAAAAATTTTTAAAATTCTGCTTCATTCATATCGAAGATAATCGTCTAAAGAAATTGAATTTTTCAATGTAATATTTTTCACACCAACCTAGCAGGTGCTATCTTTCCCGGAACGCAAAAGGAGATGTTTGACGGAAGTCGTTGCAGTCAGCACCATTTTGTTTTTATCAAAAAAAATTTTTTTTTGTATTGTTAAATAAATATATTCATAAATCCTAAAGTTTGATAAGACTAGCTTTATTCCCTCTACCCAAAAAAATACCTCAATATCATCCTATTTTCCTCTATTGTAAAGGTATCGCCGGCCTTAAGGAGATGAGATTTAGCTTTTCAAATAAGGAAAACGAAAACTGTCAGATTTACCATTTATCCATGCTCTACGAACGGAATTATCTCACTCACCCTATATTTCATATCTTGTAAATATAATTTCCAGCTCAACTACTGAATATGTGTTGTGAATTTTATGTTTAGTTTTTTAATGCAAAATCTACGATTTTGAAAATTGATTCGTCCTAAAAACAACATTGGGCGCACAGAGCAATCACGCCAAAGCTAAATTATATCATTGGTCACCTTAACTGCTTAAATTTTGTTTTATTTAATACGATTTAACTGTGGTTAAATTCGCTTTTCGATCGCACGACTGAAGCCGCAGCAATTAGCAACAATCTGCTAGCAATCAATTAAAAATCGGAAGCGCAATGCCCATTGATTCACTTAACCGCCCTTCATTCGTGTGTGTCCAATGTTGATATCTGAATAAAATCTCGAAAGAATATAATTTAACACAGTGTCTGTCAACGAGTTATCATTAATCATGAAAGTTTTTATGTCATTAGCTTGTCAGTTTGGATTTATTTTGTTCATTATAGATATGAAATGGCTACAACAACAGCACTAATTAGCGAGGTCCCTTTATGTGGTGAAAATGACCTCATTTCAGGGTTCAGAAAATTATTAATAATGCGTGTTATCCCTTCTAAGGGAATTTCGGTTATTATTCCTAATTTAATGTCATAATTGCGCAGGATATTATCATCTAAAGTGACTAATTTAAATTAAGAACAAGGAAGCGGGACCTTTTCACAATCTGGCAACCTTTAAGTGTTTTTCCCCACCCCTTTTGGTGTGAGCCAAAGAGAAGCGTCTTGGTCATGACACAGCACTTAATTATAATGTTTCAAGTTAAAGAGTATCAATTTGTCTTGATTTATCTTTGTTGAGTGTGTGTTTCAACAAAATCAAAGATGATTAGGGTTACCTAATATACAATCCCATACAAAGGGATATCCAGGGCCCTTAACTAATGCCAGTAATGAAGGGCAGGATATGCTATTCCGAAAATAGATGGCTATTAATACAGGGATTAGCATTCTCAGAACATAGCATTCAAGGGTTTGGGTATCGACCACATGGATTATTCCGATATACTGTCGTATTGGGATATTATTATGTACATTTAATAAACTGGAAATATTGTTTATTCATCTGTAGTAAGAAGTTAAAATTATTAAGTTTGTGAATAGTTTAGATATAATTAATTTTATGGTAACATTTTCTTACATTTCGGTCATAGATTCTTTTAATATACTATATTCTTTATTCCATGTCCTTGCGTTCATTCCAGAATTAGAATAAGTGGATTACACTATTTATAAATAAATTTTATCAAACAGGTGTTTTGAAACAGACGAATTTAGCATGTTTAGCACCAACCAACCCCAATAGAAAGTCATATTATTCGTTGGATAGCGGCGAAGATTACATTATATTTGAAATTCTAAAAAATATCAAGCATTTATTTATAGTGAATGCAATTTTCATAATTTAAAAACCAATTGACAATAATTTGTAAAAAGAGCTATGGACACATTTAATCGGAGATAATTTGGTGTTAATCGGAGTTTATTTGGTGTTAATCGGTGTTAATTTGGTGCCAATTGGAGTTAATTTGGTTTCAATTGGAGTTGCTTTGAGGTAATCAGCCTTGGTGCCAGTACTGGTATAAATACTTACCTTGCTAGTGTTGGAGTGCATAGAATGAAACAAGACAAGGCACGTCATTCGACAAGACACGGTATTCCTGTGAGGCAAAAGAAAGACGAACGCATGCAATCCTAAACAGAGCTAATGAAGAAAAGAATATTAAATGAAAATAATTTAAATAATTTAGGTACTTGATCTCCTTCTACAGGATCAGCATATAAGATTTGTTTCTGTACTCATTGAGGCTACATTCCATACCGAACTAATACGTTGTACTTCAATGGATTTAACAATGGTGCCCATTCACATAAAATCATTGAGTTCTTTGTTAGATAGCGACTGGACCTCAAAATGATAATAGCAACATTTTCAACTTGCTACGAGCGAGGGTATGGTCGCAACAACCACAGACTACCCTTTTCTTGGATTGACCTTCAGCAAGGACTCTCCGTCGAAATACCCTCAAGAAGAGAATGGAGAAACGGAGAGGTTCTGTGTCAGTTCGATATACTGATATTTTATTCACCGATGGCTCCAAGATGTTAGCGAGCGTCGGCCAGGGGTTTATCTCGAGACCACTAACAGTTCAATGGCCGGGCACCTCCGGGTGTACGCTGGCATCTTTCATGTAGAAGTGCTTCCAATCCTGAAGGCCTACTAGACAATGAACCTCGAACCTACTCATGGATGTAGCATTGGAATGACCATAGATAGAAAAGCCTCTATAAAAGCTCTGGATTCAGTAACAACGCACAGACAGACTGATGCAGAAGTGAGTTAGATACGCTCGGTAAAAAGCACAATGTGACTCTCGACTGGGTTTCCGGACATCGGAAAAGAGATGGTAGTGAGAAATCCAACTGCGGGGAGTGTACCCACGCGGGGAGTGTTTCTCCGCGGCCAGAAGCGTGAAATGGTCGACATGGCAATAGGCAGGGTCAAAAACGCAATTTTTAACTACCCCTTTCTTCTAGCCAGCCAAAGCAGTGCAGACTTGTAATTGGCGTGGGGGTGCATAGGGGGCCATGGCCCCGTTCGTCACAGATGTGGGGGCGGCGGTGAAAGTCGACCAAACTAGCAATTCTGTCGGCAACATCAGGCCATAGCTATGGCACGGCGGTGGTAATGTGGTATGACTAAAACGAGTCCAAAAAAGCGAGTGTCTGTATCACGGATACGGACAAATGACGTGAATACGTCTACAATGTTCTGAAAGAGATCGTTTTATTTTTTTATTGGTATCAAAAAGGTACGAAATAAAGAATAAAAATCAAATGGAAAAATCCTTGTTGATCAGTTCTGAACCAACTGCTTAGAGAGCTTCGGGCGGGATACATTATGTTCAATGTTCGTCCATTTGGGGCTAGGATTTGAAGATTTTCAGATTTTTAAGCTCTTGAACAACCTACTTACAGCTGACCGGAAAATGACACGAATTTGGCAAAATTCGTCCGCCATATTGGCCCTGCAAAAGTTGTGATCATAGATTCGTTATTTGCTACCTTAAAAATCCCAATATACCGATTTTTATTGGAATCGGAATACAATTGGAAAACTTGTCTGCAATATCGGTGCGGCCATTTTGAATTTATAAGATTTGATCATAAATTCTTTAATTGCGACCTTAAAAACCCCTAGATACCCAATTTCATTGGAGTCGGAACACAATTGACAATACTCGTCAGCCTTATTGGCCCCGCCATATTGAATCCAAAAGTTTTGATCATAAATTCGTTATTTTCTACCTAAAAAACCCCTAGATACAGATTTCGGCCATATTTGCGCGGCCATTTTGAATTTCGAAAATCGTACTTCGAGCGCCATCAGGGAGACCTCCACGCAATTTCATTGGAATCGGAACACAATTGACAAAATTCGCCCGCCATATTGGCGCGGCCATTTTTAATTTGGCAAATTGGCATAATTGGAAATTTAACCATATTTGGGCGACCATTTTGAATTTGGGTCATGTTTCGGCGACAATTTTAAATTTCATTTTGAAAGTAAACAATAAAATTCTTTGATTCTTCATCTACGTCATGGTATTTTTTTTCGATATAAACAATAGTTTTTGAGCTGCAACTCAAAACTGTATGCCATAATTTGGTAATCATCGGTTTTTTGTCATGGCAGTAAACTTACAGACGTATTCACTTCAAAAACGACAATTGCTAGTTAAGAATTACCACGTCAGGCCTGACGGCGCTATGTCTGGAGTAAACGGTGGAACGGTGGTGGATGAAACCGTATGTGATCGGGCCTTGTTATGATGGATGACAACACCTTCTCTATTATTCAGTGCTGGCCGTTTTTGTTCAATTGCATGGCGTAATCTCTCTAGTTATCCACAGAATAAATCGTCTTATCAACTGGAAGTACCTCATAGTGGATGACTCCCTTCCAGTGCAGATGTAGCAGATGTTAATTTGGTCTATCACGTTTTCGCGTCTAACTCATAAGGAACTCGTAAATCGGCCTTCTTTTTGTATCCAGGTTTGTGTAAATGGTTCAAAACACTTGTGTGGACAATACCTAGCAAACATATTTTCTTCATGAGATGAAGTAGAGCCAGCACCATAAAAGAATGGAAATGAGCAAGCATATGGAATTTTGATTGAGAATATAAATGAGCCGTTATTTGCGTTTTTAAACAAACAGAGTAACGTTGCTTTCTTGTGGGGACTTGAGACTTTCAATGCGCATGTAAACAGCGATTTTGAGATTTCCTTTTTTTATGGCGCGGGGTCTAACTGTTGAAGTTCGAGAAAGACTTCCGAATTTGTAATAAAAATGGCCTGTAATCATATTGGCCTCAATAGTGGGGAATGTAACCTCGACCAAGCTCCTCAAGATATTGGCAGGGAAGAATTTAAGCTTAATTTCGTGCGTCTACGAGATTTTCTAGCTACAGACAGACTGCAAGAGAGAAATTACTGATTCCAGTTCTCTGGGTTTATTAAAGGCTATATTTTAGTTTTATTTGGCCCATAGGAGACCACGCTGCCATCCTGGGTATCCCGCACAACGTCTGTTGCCGTAGTTTCGGGAGACGAACGAGAGAGAAACACTTATTCACTGGCTGTGGAAATGCCGAGATTTAGCTAGAACGGCAACGCAAGGGCCTCCAGTCACTCTGGAGACAATCATGGACCAAACCTTAGTCATTCATTATTCTAAAATTTCATGCATACGTGCCGCAATAGCAAAAGTTGTTTTTAAAAACATCTGGATTAATTTAGCTCACTAATCATATTTCAATCAAAGAGATATCAAGCCTCAACAAACGTTGGGCTGAAGCTATCACAAATAATGATACTAATATTATGGGTTTCGACCACAGTCTTGGTTATTACTAGTTGAAATTTGAATTGGTTTTCAACTAGCAAAAAAGATATTTGGACAACACATTTAACCATAAAAGGTTACACAACAAAGAACTTTGAGTAAAACGAGATGCTCCTAAAGAAATAACCAAGTTTTTTAACAAAATAAATATAAATTAAAATAAAGAAACACAAACTATGCATACGTGACTTTTACGTCACACATTTGCTGATGCATATCAAAAACTGCCTATTACCAGTTATAAAGAAAATTCTCCAAACGTTAATTGTCATCGATTTTATCGGACAAGGAATAAAAATCGATTTTTTGGCATTTATATTTTACGGGCATTATTTTAAAAATCAATCAAATTAAAAACGTAATTAATTTTGCATTTAAATAGAAATGCTTCCATAAAGAAAAATTATTTCTGCAAAATTCCATTTTATTTCAAACCAATCAAACCGTTCACAAGCCACGTCACACGTCCACAGCAATTACTTTAAACCAATATGCATTTACTAAAATGTCATATAAAAATCAAAAATTAATTGTAACATGCACAATCTTCGAAATGGCAAAAATTTAATTAAAAACTCGGAAAATAAAACCATTAATCAATATAAATTTGCAATCATTTCTAAATATATATTATTAAAAAATCGCATTTCATATCGTTGCAGGTATATATCTAAATTAAGAAAAAAAAAACAAACAAAAATGTTTGGCAATTCATAAGTGTTCACTGAATAAAGCATATGGAGGTAAATGATATTAATTAATGTTGAATTAAAATTAATTTTGAACAATTTCAAATTATGCAGCGATAAATTTAAAATATTCACCGTGTATGCCGGAAATGATAACAGACAAAGTGCACAGCCCCAACTCATAATTACACAAAGTCATCGGATGTGGGCGCCACCATCGTAAATTTTATGTTTGTTGACTTTATGCCGAAATACAACAATTACAGCCGCGACTATACTTTTCAAAAATTTATTATGTGCGAGTTTATGCTAATTGCTGGTGGTGAATAGTTTTCGCAATTCGTCCTTGTCTTTTGTTTATTAATTAATTGCTGCAGGAACGCCTTGTAGATAACAATTAAAATTATCACACAAAATTTTATGCTATGAGTTTAGTAAGTAAAATTCATTTAATTAACAGAAAAAGCGAGTTTTATTCTTTGTTTTTAAGGGGCATGACTCTGAGGCAGAACCCCTCTGCCCTGCAAATGATTCTTTCATAAAATCGAATGACAAACAGCAATTTTAATCGGACAAGGATCTGAGACCAATACCCGATTTAATCCAGCGTTTGCCATATAATATTACCGCGACGGAACGCTCACTTCGACTTCCTCTCCTATGGTGATGACACACGATGGTCGAAGAGTGGGAATGGAGCTGCTGTAAAAGAGGAAAGACAAGCACGAACAAATGTAATCTAGGTAGGCGAAGTAAAAAAGCGAAGGACCTTTCCCCTGCGAGGAATCGTTTATGGTGAGGCCTCGAAACCAGTCTTACCGTAGCAGGACAATGTACAAAACTGCACTATCAAACTCTTAGAAAATAGCACCTTTTGCTGCTTCATAAGCTCGACGAAAGTTGTATGTCGGTCCCTGCATGTACCTGCCTTTTCCTAAGAAAAATCCTGTCTTTTAGGTGTGCAGACAAAAAACAAGACAACCAAAAATGAAGATAAACGATATCACAAAGAATAAATTCGGTGTACGCTGGGTGTATTGGCACCGGTTGCTATGCGAAACAAGCTCCCTCAAAAGGCGCGCGAAAGTAGCTAGATCGCCACCAACAAATCACACGGACGACCGAAAAGGACGGTTAAATAGTCTCAGCATAAGCGACACCAGCAAGGAGGTAAGTACTATTTAGGGAGGTGGCGAATCAATTGCCGATTGTCAATGGCACAGGACATGAAAATAGTCTTATAAGCGAAAAATGGAACCACAAGCTGTTGTGTCCTCGGACGAACCTAAAAAATTAAAATAAAAATAATCAACAAAAAGTAGACACATTCCACATAAATACTCACCTGGCAACACCAAAAACAAATCTAAAACCTAAAATAATCGCAAAAATATATAAAAATTATTAAATATAAAAATAAATAAGCAAGAGGAACATACCTACGTCAAAATCAAGGTGTCAGACAGGCATAATAGGTGATTCCCAAAACTCGAACCAAATAAATTACAAAACCACGAACGAAGCCCAAATTTATTGTTCGAATGAAAAACGTATCCCGGTGCACAGTTCTTTTAAGCGTGTTAAGCCTCTAAAATATAAAAGAATCGTGTAAAGAATTTTTGAACAGGATATTTCGATCAATAAAAAGACTAGTGTTAAGCCGGACTTACATGAGGCAGTGCATTATTATCCCTTAAGGCCCGTCCTCACTACGCGGACTTAGATCCCACGCGCTGTTGGCCGTACGGCCAGCCAAAAGCGCGCGTGATGTTTTAATTTTCTGAATCATGAGTGAGAAAACAATCAATTGTCATTTGAAATTCCGTACGCGCTTTTGAAAAGCTCATATTGTGTGGACGTACAATGTACCTTTTTAAGCACAGCCTTTTGTCCGCGTAGTTTTGCGGCACGGCCTTTACCATGGACAAAGTCGTAAAAAAGTCGTAAAAAAGTCATAAAACTCTATATGAAAAAAAAGGCAAAAGTGCGTACGACCTAAGTCCGCGTAGTGTGGTCCCACCATTACACGATGTAAATTGTACTGAGGCCTCAATTTTTTTAAATGTCCCGGTTCAAAAATAATGTCCTACTGATAAATGAACGTATATCGAGATAAATGAAACGAGGTGTGATTGTATATTACGTAGTGGAGGTGAGATTGTAAACACGAACTGGATGGAGAGACATTTCTTACATTTTTCGAAGGAGTGAAATTTTGTACTGGAAAGACATTTCTTACTTCTTTTGCGGTAGCAAAATTTCCAACTTGAAATTAGGCGAAGTGGGATTTCAAAATATAAATATACCGCCACGGACAACTAATTAGAAACAGTTTCATAAAAATTGCATTTATACAGTTTTTGTGTAGGAATCAAATTAAACAATTCCCACCATTTCTTCTTAAATTTTTTTAAATATAATGTATTAAGGGTGGGACTTACTCTAAGGCAGTTTAATGCATATTAGAATTAAACATGTAAAAATGATCTTCATTGATATTTATTTTTTCTTTTTCTTAATTTTCTTGTTTTTGTCATTTTGGCATTACAATAGCACCTCGCCTCATTTGAAGTATGACAATGTACTGGCTCAAAAGAAAAAAGAGGCGACTCTTACAAACTCATTTTATAATGGTGTTCTACCCAACACTAAAAGAGATTGTGTTGATGTCTTTTTAACCACTTCTATTTCCAGGATACGCAGACGGGTAGTAACCACGCAGCGACGCAGCAAAAACGCAGCAACAGTAAGGCAAATTAAGTTTAAAATTGTACATTACAGAATAAAATTAGCGTTCAAGATTGTACAATGGAACTAATAAATAACTTTGACTCGTGAATTTTACCTTTTATTGAGTCAAACCCATTCCGCACTTCTCATTTTATTCGGAATTAAATTGCTAGTCCCGAACACATAGCATGCAGTTGTAGATCATCAGCGAAGTGAATTTGAAGCATCGCAACTAGCGCGGTTCCGAATTGGCACGGCGGTTACAGAGCCTAAGAACGCCTAAACCCCTAGGCCGAAAACTATTCTAGACCACATTATGAAGAAGCTGGATAATATAATTAACGTCATTTACAGACAGCCCGGAAAGAGGCGTTCTGTACAGGATCGTACCAACTGGCCTCGATTCCCGAATCCGGCGGATCGGAAGTGAGTGCGGATGACACTTATGTCTAAAATACCGTATGTTTAAGTTGAGATTCCTTAATTTTGTTTTCGGAGATCGCTTAGAGGTTGACATTGCTATACGTTAAGATTCAAGATTACACCCACACGGCGGATTAGGGAATCGCAAAGTGTCAAATCCGCACTCACTTCCAATCCGCCGGATTCGGGAATCGAGGCCAGTAACTGAAGGCTAATCCAGTGCCATGACGAAATATTGGAAGACCAGTCCCTCGGGGAAGAGTGGAAGTACAGGAGATGATTTTAGTTTTTTATATGGCAAATCTAAGCACAGGAGTCACCCGTTGTCCTATCAGTCCCTCATGTTGTTGGTCACGTTAAGGTGCAATGTCTGAAAAGTAAACAAAAGGAGCAGCGTGGTTGTTGAAACAAATGGCGATTAAACCCGCGTTCTAGGATGTTGTATGAGTTCGGAAATACTGACTGCGAAAGATTATTCCACAGTCGAGTTTTTCTATTTATAAACGAATTCCTTCTGGGGTGCAGACAGCGGGAATGAGTCGAGAGGACAAATCTGGTGCTGTGGGTTAAATATTACCTTGGAAGCAGGAGATGGGTGCAGTTCAAAGGCTTTAGGAAGTCATGACAGAAACCAGCAGGGCTGCTAAATCTTAACACTATTATCGTAGCAACTGTTTCACCGAAATTAAAGCCATTCTGCCTTCACAGCAATATTTTATCGAGGAATATAAGACTAGCTCATTCGAGTCACTCCAACAAGCTGCAGCCTTCTTTCTCGGGCACACTAAAGCTTAGCAGTTCGTTTATAATTAGAACAACTCGACTGTGGAAAAATTTTCTGCAATCAGAATGTAAACGTCAGGCTCATCGACATCTGCTTCAGCGACCCCTAGACCCTCCTAACCTACATAGCCTCAATTCGAAGCTTCAAACTAAGCTTACTATTAGACATTGCACCTAGAAAGAGATGACAGACTGGTATTATAGCGTCTTTCAACAAGAGGGGTCATCTTGAATTTCGCCCCAGTTTTGAACTGTCAACATACAACTGTCATTACGGTGACATTTGATATGTAAAAACTAGTAGGCCCGCAAAGCAATTGCTCTATTCAGTTCAAAAATGGCGCGAAATTTGAAATGACACCTCTTGTTGAAAGATCCTTTAGACGGCCATTACACGTTCATGTAAGCCGCAATGGAAATCAAAATATACGGAGAATTACGTCAGTCATCACCTTAGACGTTAGGTTTTCCGTCAGTCGTAGGCAAAACTGTGGTAAAACTGACAGCAATACCTATCGTCTAATGGATGCCTTATAAAGGGTGATTCCTTGGCTTGGGGTTTCCACATTAAAAAGTATAGGAGCGTTTGTTACCTATGTTGATTACACTTAAAATTTATTTACAAAATGTGGAAATTGAAAGTAAGCAAATAGACAAAACTCCAGTAGTCCATAATAGCAACAGGTACAATCTCCGCAAAAAGAGATCTACAAAAATGGAAGATTATAATTTATGTAATAGCATTCCAAAGGCATATCTTGCTTTTACCATTACAAAGTTATGCTGTATCGTACACGACTTAGGGAATGCTAACCAATATTATATAAGATGCCTTTTACCTGTAGCCTAAAAGTTCTTTTACTACGTATGCTTTGTTTTCCAAAGTCCAGATTAATCAGTAAGTCCTCCAGATTTTCAGAGAATACGAAATCTAGATGAATCTAAGCCTCCACCTCATAAAATATTTTAGGAGCTAGGAGCAAGCTAAGCCCATCTTGTGATCCCAATATCTTTGTGTTCAATGTGAAAATGGAAAGTGCAAAAGTGAATTTCTTAAAATTTGTTGTAATAATTTCCTTTGTAAGAGTCAAAGCCCCCATAATAAAGTGTTCAAATGCTCCTTCCTCATTGGCTTCTTACATCAAAGAAATCTCCTTCGCCAAAAATTGTAAAATCATCCTAGTAAACACCAATCTAAGACGATCGTCTCAAAGGCAACAAGAAGAAAAGAAATCTTTTGTTAGAGAAAAAAAGATAAGAAAGGAAAATACAATGATTTTGGGCAGGACAGTAGTAGGTGAGGGTTGACTAAGTACCCATGTCAGGATTTTGCCAAGCACGTCTCATCTAAAAGCAACACATAAGAAGCTCCGAAGGGAAAATTGTAGATTTCCGCGGATTTAGGCTCCAAGAGTTTTGTGGAAATCTCAAGTACCCGATTTTTCTTTTGCCATTTCTGTTTGCTACATTTTTTTTTTGGTTCCTTCTTCAGTTTTCCTGTTTTCTTTTCCTTTTCTCGCCTTGCTGGTAACTGTTCGAAATCATCCCAAGCAAAAACGTAAATAGAAAAAACATTCTCTCAAGAGCCCCTGGATAAGTGGCCCAAATTGCCCTTAAATAGAATTTGTTTACGAGCTGTAAGCTGATAAAAGAGTGAATTTGGCAAAAAAAGGGGTAAGATTATTTTTAACGAAAAAGTTGATTTGTTTGTTACCTTACGTACGGATATAGCTGTCAGTTGATTTACGCAATGAATCCTCGCAGTGCGGCATGCCAAACAAATTCGAATGTTAATAAATAAACTTCCATCAGATTTATTTTTTGTTCTTTCTTTTTTTATTTATTTATTTTTGGTGCGGAAACCCGTTTTTATTGAACTTCAAACATTGTGGGAATGGTATGTTTGTGGAGAAGGGAAGGGTTGTTTTTGTTTGAGTTGGCTTTTTTTATGAAATATTTTTTTTTAAATTGGCTTTAAAGATACCATAATCTGAGAAGGTGTTATAAATTATATTTGATGACAGTGAAGTGTTTTTTTTATCAAAAAGAAGTACAAAGGGCTTTCCCTGAGCTGAGCCTGAGGGCCTTCTTCCACATAAAAAAAAGTGAGAATATATAAAACATTAATCCGCAAAGTTCTACTTTACTGGCTTCAACATTGACCAAAACAGAATATCACCTCAGTAGGTATTGGGGCAAATGAGCCTGGGAATAAGTGGGGGAAGAAATAGGTGATAATTACACGTAATTAATATGTGATAATGGGGTGATAATGATATGTAATAAATAGGTGATAATTAAAAACTAGGTAATTAATTAGTAATACCCTGCATCTGGGCATGTGCCTGCCTGCAAATGGATTTAGTTTGTACTAAAGAAGATGCTCAGAGCTGCAATTTGCTCGAGTAAAAGTAAATGAAAAAACTGCAATGAGTAACCTTAGCAACGGAGAAAGCGCTCGGCACACGGAAGAAAATGATCCAAGTGGAAGTAACGTTCCAGACCTGCAATTTGCAATCACCAAATTACTAAAAGCCGCCCGGCATATATGATAAGTGCACGTGCTTATAACTTGGCTTGTTGGAGACCCTCAACTTATCTTGCCGACTTACATTTCTTCATATGTAAAAAATAAAACAATTTTATTTATTTAATTTTTTAAAATTGTTTCTAGAATTAGATAGATTCAATTGTAAATTTCTATGTTGATATCTTAGAAAGTTAAATCCTAAGAAGAATATTTGGTCCTGAAAGGGTTAACCAAAAAGAATGGCGCATTAGAACGAACGAAGAGCTTGAGGAAATGTATGACTGAAGAGAACCAGCAAGAAGTAGAGACGACCGAAGGAAGATACTTCAAGAGCTCCGAGTCGTACAAACTGTAACACAAAGTATTTTTATTATACATTCAAACTTTTCATCAATGACAGTTGAGTCCTATAGTTCCAAATCGTGTCTTATCCAAAATTAAATTTGAATAAAACAAAACTGGGTATTTTTCCAAACTGTGTCTTATCCAATATAAATATGAAATATGAAAACCAGTTTTTCTTTATTTCTGAAGAAGTAAAGAAAATGGAAAAGACACGTTTTGAAACTATAGGACTAGGACTAGTTGTGAGTAATATAAAAGAGCACTCACATATGCATCACCAATATCTTGAATATCTAGACTAGAACCTACAAAAAATATAAAACAATTATATAAAAATATTTCTTGCCAAGTGAAAATGAACCTATAAGTAAGGGGGGTTTAATTATAAACATTTTATTTAAGGAAGTCATCCACTCTGATTGTCTCCATAATCCAAGCAATACTTGAAGTGCAGCATTAGTCCACCACCCCTGTTACAAAAGATCGATACTGTCTGGTAATAAAAGCGAACATATTAAAAGATTCCTTCTAAAACTCACAAATGCATTTCTAGTACGATAATTGCAGTATCGTAAAAAGTCACACTTTTTGGCCGAAACTGTTCCACTTGAATACTTCTTCCGGGCCCAAGGAATATACAAAAATCATTAAGACAGCTTAGGGCTACGAGAATTATCAGTTGCAGATGATATGCTTATTTGCACTTAGCCTCAATTCGCATTATAGCTCCAATTTGGCTGCAAGTGCAGTTGGCAAGAAATGAAATTTCTTCCGTGGTCCTCCCATCGCGCATATACATATGTATATGTATGTTTGCATCTATACATGGCATTTCCCTACACAAGGATAGAGGCATGAAATTAGATCCACGAGAGCCAGTTGTGGGTTGGATATGCAGACTTAAAACTCTAACGAGGCCATTTTACCAGCATCTTGTGAGTAGAAAAACACCATAATTTGCATGTATTGCCATTAAAAATAAACCAGAAACGAACATTGGTGAGACTTATGTGAAGTTTACTGGCGAATTGCCGGAAATCATACTCCTCGCCGTGCTGGTTATATGCTGGGACTAAGTTCTGCCTGACTGTGTTCGGATCCTTTCTTTTTTTTTTTGAAACCCACGAAGGAAGAGGATATCAACAGCTTCTAAAGTCAACGGTTATCTGTATCCGTTCGAGATGACAGAATAATTCTGGTACAATATTTTCGCAGTACTTCTCATCTTTTATTCATAAAAAAATTATAAAAAAAAATGAGAAGGCGGCAGGATTAATGTCCTTTTCGCCAACTTTTATTTATGGAGAAGAAAAATGATGGAACGAAATGGAAATTGCTTTAGATGCTATAGATTAAAATTCAGAGACAGTTCGGAAATGAAAAATATTGATAAGGAATACTTTTTGTGGAATAAAAATAGATATGATTTAAAACAAAATGGTTGATATGATGTAGTAATTACACCAATGTCCTTAAAGTAAAATCTATTAAAAGAAGGAAATGATTGACATGATCAACAGTGCTTGAATGATTAAAATACCAAGTCTACTCATAATATTTCAGGCATGCGGTAGGCCAGCCTTGGTAGCCTCGTCCCCGTCCTGTGGATCATAATGTTCGATTAAGTACTTACGCTACGCCTCCGCACGAAGCGGCCGATATCGAATTCGCAGTTGACATTGGCGGGTCGTGGTACTAGGAAGAGACTAGGCGAAATTGAGATATTCGCTAACGAAACGATATGGGAGATAGAGTTGTGCCTCGAGGACGCTGGTTTAATGCTAGCTGAGCACAAAATGGAAGTAGAGCTAATCAGCAATCGAAAAAAGTTCAAGACCATAAGCTAAGGTACACATTGAGCTGTGTCAAGCAGTAACCGCAGAGCAGGGCAGCACGGAAAAAAACTGCGTTACACAGTTGTCTAAGCACATTGGGGAGCAATTTTTTTTAGACAGTTTGACAAAACTAACTATTCTTTCACAGATTGCTAAATTTTGACCTCATATATTTGGAGTGACTGGTGTCATATTACTCTGGGTTATTTCGAATTTATTCGATTAATTTTTCTTCCTTTTAAAAAAAAGTCCGTACGCGGCACGTTTCGCACAGTTTCTGCGCCCATCCACAAGTGTCGTGAAGCCTGTGCCTGGCGCAGTATTCGTGTCACCGCTCTGCGTTGCAATTCGCGGTTCTCCCTTAAAAGGCACGGGACACACAAACCTGTGTCGCCTGCGTCTCCATGTGCGCTCCGGCTTAAGTGAGAACTACAATGTGGCGCTGGCGCGTGGTGCTGGCGCTATTCTTGGTGCTGGCACTGCCGTGGCGCTAAGTTAGGTCAAAACTTTAAAAACGGATGGAACGGATGGGATGGTTAGTCGAATTGGGGAATGCAAAAAAAATTCATTGGAAATTAATATTTTGTACAGGAAAATGCAAAAATAGATTAAATACGAATGTTTTTTGGGGTACTTTTGACTTTAGCGCCCTCATTTATCAAAACTCCCAACTGGCTGGTATACTGGCGCGCACCAAAAGTATAAAGCTGACAATAGTGAGCTACAGCGCCAGCACCACGCGCCAGCGCCAGCTACGTGTTTTACTTTTGACAGTTTGCGCTACAGCGCCAGCACCACGCGCCAACGCCACATTGTAGTTCAAGTAGGTGACAAGGTCACATGCTCCAAGCCCACGCTTAGGTATCTGGGAGTGCTGATTGGTCGAAAGCTTAACTTGTAAAGAACCACGATTCGATAATAGAGTCCCTATCCAAAGAACTTCAGGCAGCAAATATTAAAGCTCCAAACCTAAGAGAGTTTTTCTCTCTTTGAAAGCTTCACGTCGCATTTTCGAAGCTAGAGGCTTTATCAGATCCAAAGCAGCAAAGCAGAACCGTCGGCAGAGAATTATTTCTATTGGCTTACGCTGGTCACGTGACAAGAAAAGCGAAAGAGAGTTCTGCCGCTGCTTTTTCATCTCAAATCCTAATTTTGCTGCTTTGAAAAGCAGGACATTTCAAACATCTTTCACTTGGCAAGTTGTTTCTAAATGACTAATGGACGCGGAAAATTGAGAATTTATTGCCGTGTGATATTTTACAAAGAATTTATAGTTATTTAAGAATTATTTACAAAGAATTTACTGTGAAATAAAAATTCTGCCGCTGCTGCAGCTTTATTGTATCTGATTCAGCAGGCAGAATTCTGCTTCTGCCTCTGCTTCTGCCGCTGCTTAAAAAGTTGGATCTGATACAGCCTTAAGCCTGAAATACATAAAGAGGCAGTGCGTCGCGTCCGCCTCGCAGTAAAATTTAGATTTATAGTTACAGAATGTGGCAACTCACATTAATCACACTGCGACGCACTGCTTTGACTTAGGCTAATTTCTAAAAGACTGCTTCTCTTGACAGTTGTGTGGGGTCTAACGGGCGATAAAATCGTTAAACGATTTTTCACCAAATCTTTTTTTCAGCAAAATTGCGTTATTACGCATAACACATACCGCCAGCACAAGCAATCTTCTTTTAACCTAGTTTCGTCTCAACATATTTATTTGAATTAAGTATTTGCCTTTTAATACATGCATAATCAAATTGTCAAAAAAACGCGCAGCGCTTTCATTGAGCGTTGACGTTCATACTTTAATCAACCACTGCGGCGCACAGCGACGCGACGCGAAGCCCTGCCTCTTAATGTATTTCAGGCTTTAAAGCTTCCTACCCAGAAAAGCTTTCCCGCATGGCTATAAAATAAGCCGATCCATTAGTCTAAATTCAGTCCTTTCCCGGACTCGTTCCGGTGAAGTCGTCTTCTGCGGTCCTAACTATTTCAAGGTGTAGACCCGAAAATATTTCCTAAAACCGTGTATAGTGTAAACCTGACAATATTCGTGAAGTTATCCTAAAACGTGGCGAGGTGCACACCGGACAATAATTCCAACAATGTTACTTGAACAGTACCGAGTTGTAGACCCGGCAATATACCCGATACTAACATAGAAAAGACCTGGCCTATACAAACCTAGAAACATGTAAATACCTCATAGGGGTAATGACTAGGTAGTAGCATAGAATAAAGAAATGATACTGAATAAAAGAAATATTTTTTCGCAAGAAGGTGTTTGTTCTCAAAGACCCTAGATAACTCCAGAGCTCCGGGCAACCCCCCTTAAAAAAATAGGATTAAAAGAACCACCGACCGAAACATAATTACAAACTTCGGTGTGAACTTGGCGGGCACAGTGGAAAAAACTAGCGGAAGGGAGTTGCTATAGCCGTGTTCTTTTTCTACTTTTAAGTACTCCGGAGTAAAAAATTAAAGGAACGCAAAATTTCTTGATATGAGTGAAACACATGAATTTTCTGTGAGAGCAGGAGTAGTTCCAAGTAAATACGAGTAAAAAAGAGCAGAAAAGGAACACGGCTTATGTCATGCAAATCCTGGTTGGACATTGAGGTTCCAGGTTGGATGATTCGGCGTTCTGCCTAGAATGTCCGGACGCGTAACATATCAGGGTAACCGAACACCTTTACGGCTAGGCTATCGAGAATGATATTGTCTCTACTTTTTCATCTTAATTCAACTGATGCAACACTGAGTAACTCCTTATGAGAAATATATTTCATCTTAAGCCACCTAAAGTTTTCAATATTAAAATACTTCATCCATCGATCTGTGCAAAATCCTTATTGCACCATAATTGTTTTCATTATCTTTAATACCTGTATCTACTCAACATCCTAAAATCCTTATTGCTCTAACCTTGTATTTTAGCTTGTGAAATATTCCGGCTCAAGTTGCTGCTGATAATCTCCCCATGATAGGACTCGCATGTTAATACATACGTGATATTATGTTCACGCAATTCAGAAAATTTAATGCGCTAGTGAAATAATCTAATTAAATCATAATTCACGAGTTTCAACTTGCAACTTGCTATGTGTGCGTATATATCATGGAATATTATCGAATATTAATTAAGGACATGAATATAAATATACGTATACATATGCATATATAGAGTGTATAGATTCTAGCACAACAAAACTGTAGATATTATACTGCATGCATGCCGTACTGTGCCAAAGTCATTAAGAAACCAATTAAGTGAGTAAAGCACTTTAACAAATTTGTGGAAAATCGGATTGCGTAATGTCGTTTTCCACAATTCCACGTCACATAATCCTTTCGATAGGATTAGCTGCTAGCCTGTGTGAGCTAACCCAACTGTGTATGAAGTTAGCACCATCAATATTACCATATGCCGCAGCACCCCGATTCTCTCATAACGAGTATGCTAGAAGGTATATGATCATCATCATCCGAAGTTAAAGTTTGATTGATAAAAATATGAACTTTGTGTTCTGCACAAGCATGGAAAGTGTGCAAATAATAACGAGCGAATTTTGTGTAAAAGTTCTACAATTTGGTTAAGCACTTTCCATTTATTTTTAGAGCCTATAATGATAGTTCATTCATTTTGAGATATGACGTAATTTTAAAGGATGTACATAAAATTTGGAGGAATATATAAAGTCGAAACATCAGGGAATGGAAAAAGACACTTCTAGTATGAGATTTTAGCTATTATTAAAACACAGAATGTTCTCTAGCCGGTTAATAGCTTCTCCCCCTTTAAAGCATCTGTCCCGAGCGGCATATTACCAGTCATTTAAATTACCTGAATTAGTAATACCATTATTGATCGTCATGTCCAAGAGCTTCGTGTGGCTCAGTTACGTTCCCATGATTTGGAGACGGGCGAGAGTTGTCTTCATCCCAAAGACAGGAAGAAGAGGCTACGACTCCACGAAAGACAATACGCCGATTAGCTTAACATCCTTTGTTTTCAAAACACTTGAAAGAGTCATAAATTCTCTCATCCGCCAATCGGTTGAAGTGACTTTACTGCCTTCAGCTCAACATACCTATCTCAGAAGAAGATCAACTGAGACAGCTTTGCATGAGGTGGTGGAAACTATCGAAAGGACCGTAGATTACAAAAAAATATATCCTGGCAGCCTTTTTATACTCTCGACACACGGCAAGGTCGTTACGACGAAAATTCGTCGTTGCGACCAATACTATTTTAGGGTCTGATACCTTAAAACACTAGAAAAACTTTTTGCCATAATCTATCGACCGACAGATGCAGCCTATTTAAACTACGGTCGTAGTTTTCGTCGTTGCTTTTCGTCGTTACCATGCTGAATATTTGTGGTAACGACTTTTGTGTGTCGAGGGTAGTAGGCGCCTTTCACAATAGCTGTGTTCCTTTTCTACTTTTTAGTACTTGCGAGCAGAGCAGAAAAGGAACGCAAAATTTGTTGATTTGAGTAAAACCTAACCTAACATTTTTGATGTTATTTCATTTGTATACAAATAAAAGGTCAGAATAATAATTTACAACTAATTTAAAATAATGCGATTTTATTATTTAAATTTTTATTGATTTTATATATAAATTTATTATTTTTATTTTTATTTATAGACGTTTTTATATGAAAAAAGCTCAAAACAATCAAAAGCCATCTATGCGGTGATAGGGTAAATTCACAATAGACTCCAAATGGGAGCTTTCCTCTAGCGGATTATAACTGCGTAACCAAAAGTGTTATCTACTCGTATGTTAGAGCAAGTGTAGCTGCGAGTGCTCACGATTAAAAAATAGTAGAAATTAGCAGAAAAGGAACGCAGCTAATGTATGCCCTGAATCTATTCGAGAGGCCCTCATAGCCTTAAAAGTAGAAGCAAGCCTAACGCAATGGCTGGAGGCTATGTCGAGCTCGAGAACAATCCAAGCGGATTGTGGAACCAAGTTGGTAATCAAATACGCCAATAGAGGTACATCACTAGGAGGAGTGTTCTCCCATTTATTGTGGTAAACGATAAAAGCATACTACAAAATCTAAACAAAAGCTGAGCTTAGATAATAGCATATGCAGATGGGCTAGTGAAAATAGTGTGATGAATGTTTCCAACCGTGAAGAGTGAAATTGTAGAAGGACGCCTGAATAAATTTGATAGCTGGGCAGCCGGCTACCGTCTGACAATCACTCCGGGAAAAACTGAGCTAATGCTATTCTCGGGGAAAACGCAAATGGCCACCTGCAACCTAAAAAGGAACATCCTCACTGTATCCTCTAGTTCAGGGTAAAATTTCTGGCTCTGAACTCAAAACTCAACTGGAAGTCAAACATCGAGGAAAGGGTAACGAAAGCCTGCACAGCCTTCTACACCCTATAAAAACACCTTCGGAGAGAGATGGGAAATCTCAGTCCAAGATTGTCCTGTGGATGTACACAACACACCCATGGTACGTCCGATTCTGACATACGGTTCGCTGGTACGTGCTGGCCAGTGTTGAGCAGGACCTTTAATTCATAAAGTTGGGAAAGGTGCAGACGACGACAGCAATAGCCGCGACAGGGGCCACGAGAACATGCCCCACGATTACCCTTTATGGTCTCCTGCACTTGCTCCTTTCCGACCGTCACATCACACACCTGGCCTCCTGCAGCACCCTTAGACTAAGGGAAACGCGACCTAGACCTCAAAACCCTACGACCATATCAACATGTTAAACTTACTACCAGGGGGTATGGTAGCTACAACGGCAGACTACCCTTACCCTAGATTGACTTTCCGGAAAGACTTTGTCGAAATTCCCGCAAGACATTCACCGACGTCTTCAGGATGTCAGAGGGAGTCGAGGCAAGCTTTTATCTATAGACAGGGGCTGCGCTTTCATAGGTGCAAATGGTGCACTTGCACCGGGCGCAATTTCATAAATTAAGATTTAAAAAAAAAATTAAAACTTTAACAAAAAAAAATTTAAAAAGTGTTCTCGTGCCTCCATTTCCAGGAATTCATTTTAGTCACCACGATTTATTTTTCCAGTTTATTTTTTCGATAAGATTCAGCGGGCGCGACAAATTACACTTTGCCAAATTTCTGTCCCTGTACTTTCTCATGAAAAAAAGCGGTGAAATTTTACTTCTCGTCGTGCTCCCCGAGATTTTAGCTTTGAGATTTTCATTAAATTTTACTCAAAATATGAAGGAACAGACCTTCGCGTTCGAGAATAAGAAGTAAAAATTCAGGACAAAAATCCCTTAATTGAGAGAAAAATCTCTTTAGTGTATTTCTCCATTGCCCTTCACTGAGATCAAAAGAAGAAGAGCTGATGGGGCGGAATATAACATAGTGTACCGGGCGCAAAAAACCCAAGCGCCGGATCTGTCTATATACCATTATCCTGGCACCTCCCGGCCCATGCTAGTATCTTTAAAGCGGAAGTGCTGGCGATCCTGAAGAGCTGCCAGAGAATGAACTTCGAACCGACACAAGGATGAAGCATTGGAATTTTCATAGTTAGCTACGCCTCTATGAAAGCTCTGGATTCTGTAACTATGTGCTCCAAGCTAGCGGTAGTGATGTGGAGCTTAGCTGGATAGGTGCGGTACAAAGCACAAGGTGACTCTCGCCCGGATTCCCGGGCATAGGAATATAGATGGGAACCAGAAAGCCGGCTACCTAGCCAATCAGGGAGTGTCTATCCGGGACTCGGAGGGCGTGATGTTCGGCAGCCCAATAGTATGATCAAAAAGTCTTTTTTGACTACCGCCTGTTTGCCTGTAGGATGACTTGGAACAGGGCAATGGGCCTCCTAAACAGACCGCGACGAGACATCAGAATTACGGCAATCATCACAAGCTAAGAACTGCTGCCAAGCTAAGTACTACATGTTTACTTTTCGTGTAAATGTCCGGCTTTAGCTAAAACTAGACAGTATTGTTCAGGACGACTTTGAAAATATCTCCGGACAGGAGGTGGGATCAGTGATAAGGTTCCTAAACTCTACAGGATCGCTTTAGACATCAACGGCGAACTGTCGAAGCGCTAATTGGTTGCACCCAACCTAACCTAACCTCAAACTTGCGAAAAACGTTAAAAAAGGAAACAAAAATATTTTCATAAAAAATCCAAATTGTTGCTTTTGTGGAAACTTTCTGCAACAAATTCACAGACTATCAAAGACTGTCGTTATTATTTTATCATTAACTTTATGAAGCTCCTTTTAACTTCTTTATTTCTAGTAATTAATCACCGGTAGGTAAGCTGCGGTTATTAAACACTAGAGATTATCAGAAATGCCATTTCATCGTGTAGAAGGAAATTTTGAAAAAGACAATGGCAGCATGACAATCATAAGAATCACAGTAAATATTCGCCAGAAAAGATGAGGATGAAAAGAAATGCGGCAAAATGGGAATGGAAGATTTCTTAAAGGCCTGTTGTATAACACTTAACAAACCATGGTTTAATAGTATCAAAAAATGACATTTTGTAGCCCTGAAATGGTATCCTTTGCCACATTAAAATTGAAGTTATGTATACTTAAATGTGGAGATTTAATTTAATGATATTAATTTAAGCGAATTTGTCTTTTTTAAATCCAGAGAAAATTTTGCTTACAAAAACTTATCATTACTAAAGATCTTCGCAATACTTCACGTTGTCAAAGCAAAGTTTTATTTTTAAAAAAATGATTTCAGTCATTCAGTTTTACATAAGACGGGTATGAAAGCAATTAAACTGAAAACGTTCTATTTATAAAATCCGCTACTGAAATTTGCTACCAAGGACGAGTTAAATGGTTTTTCAAGTTGTATCGTATATAAGCACAATGCAAACCGCATACAAATGATAATAAGTAACAAGATAATTAATGGCTGACGAGATTTAGATTAAAATTAATGTTTCACTAAATGAAAGGATTCAAAAGATTATTAATAATTCAACTTCCATTTAAAGCGAAATTTCCACAGATTTTTTCTTTTTATTTTCATTTAATAAAAGTATGCAAGATAAGCTATATTGGATTTGTCCTAAAATAGGGTGGGATGGGATCATCTGGTACAAGGACGTTTCCAAGTCAGCGGCAGGTGTAGGTAACGGGATGTGGTTTGAAAATCTCAGGTTTAGTAGGGCGATAAACTTGGGCACTGTAACTACTGGCTTTCTTTCACGTTTTTTGTTTTCATGCACCTAAAATAATTTAAAAAGCTGATTTTTGAAGTGAAACTTCCTTGCTTTCGCTCCAGGGATTTTGAAGTGAAAGTCCCCTTCTCTCGCCCTGGGAATTCGAGCAGGTACGAGTGAATTCAGAATTCTCCACGTAAACAAGGACAGCCATATGAAACGGAAGTTGCCTTTTCACTCGTCAAAACAACAAAAATCTTGAACCAGATTAAACACTAATTTCATAATTGAATGAATGAACAAGTAAACTATCAATTTAGTTTCCATTTGATTTCGTTTAACATTTTGGATTTTAAACAACTTAAGCTGATGAATTTCGCGAAGATCACCGCCGAAAGATAAATTTTACACACTGCTTCAACAAAGTACCTGACAGTGACAGCCATAATAGCAATTAAGTGATGCCATATAAATAAATTCTATCAAACCAGCAGGAAAATATTTACAAGTTATTTAAATTTGTTCACAGATGGCAGTAAAAATGAGGAGTCGGTTATTTAAAAAATTAAGATTGTGTATTAAAGATTATTATTTCGTTAATATTATATTGACGTCAAGAACAGAGGTTCACAAATAATATCCGATCTGTCAAAAATCAAAAAGTGAGCGCGAAATTTTATTACGTTCAAAAATATAACAACTAGAAAATACAACTCGAATCAAAAATTATTATTGTACGTGAAATTTCACTTCTGTCGTGTGTTCTTTAATACACAATTTTCTTTTTATATTTTCTGACAGCCAACAGAAAATTGGATATCACTAATGGACTGAACTGGGTAACATTTCTTCTCCTTCTTTAATGACTCGGCGCCTCTTCTTTCCGTCGTCTCTACGTTTCGCTAGTTCTCTCCAGTTCTCATATATCATCTACCAATTTGTGGGTCGCTTTACCCTGCCTCATTCTGTTGATCTGCCAAGCGCCATTCGTTTTGGTTAAACCCCAGAGGTCCAAATATTCTTCTTTGCATTTTGCATATGGCTCTCCGCTCCGTTCGCAGCCTTCTTACCTTCAGTTTCCATATTCACCATAATATTAGTCGTTCCGATCTTTACGACGTTTGCCCAAAATGTAGTAAGCGGTAATAATGACAGTAGTCTTAAGGCATGTCCAACGCTCGTCGAAGCCCACCACGTCTGCAGAAGCTGCACTCACTCAGGCCGAGTACGTGGCTATTTTCACCTGTATGAGAATTATGCCGAAGTAGAATGACGACTAACATTTTAACCGTTCACGTTAAAACTCTCCACCTAGAAAACTATTCGAAATACGCCGTTATTGTGTATAGAAATATTTTAGGTAATATGTAGTTTGGTGCATCATAAAAGCCCAAAAAAATATACTGTTGGCATTTTTTTGGGAAAAACGAAGAAATTTGCGAGGTCAAGATGGAACCCATCGATTTTAACCTATATATCTCCTAAAAGGAGTCACTCAAGTTTCTGTTTTTTATATCAAATTAAAGAATACACATTTACCTCAAAGATGAACCTAATTTGTTGCTCTACGATAATTGGTCTAGCAGTAATTGAAGTTTAAGTAGATTTTAAAAAGATTCGTTTTTTTCGTCAAAACCCTGTATTTTAGTGGATAGTGGAGATAGTCACCCTCTCTAGGACAATTTTTTTCTCCAACCTCATCCAGGAATCACCCCTGAAAATATTAGCCGCGTAGGCCAACAAAGGATTTATTAAACGTCTGATGACCTTTGCAAGTCGCGAATGAGTGCATATGAGTATTTTAAATCTTTAAAACGGCGATATCTCATGAATGGCAATTCGTACGGGAAAATGTATAGTATCTTTTTTTGTAGATAATCGCTTAATCTACAAACTTTGTGAACATTGTTTTATGATAAGACTTACCGTTTAAGAGAGATTTGCAAAAAACTGACATTTTGACCTTTTGACCTTGATTAAAAAAAATGTCCTACTGACCGATCGCGTGTCAGTCTCGACATTTTATGTATAATGATGTTTTTAAGGTGTGTACCAATTTTCACCGACTTTCCAGTTATCAATCAATTTCTGCTGTTTTTCGTCTATTTTGACTGGACTATATAGGCGTTTCTGGCCCTTTTGCTGCATAGAGCAGCGGTATTGATTCGAGCCCAAAATATAATCGATGGCCAAAATAACATCAACAATGGAGTTAAATCTTTGAAAGTCAGGAATCAACTGATGTGCAACCAGTCTGTCGTGTCATACTAATCACGATGTAGAAAACTCAGTAAAGCCTGCTCTACACGATGGGGTGAACGTTTGATTCGAATGTTGGCTTCCAATGTTGAAGTGATACCCATCACAGCCCGGACGTGTCCAAATCCGAACGTTGGACGCTTGACATTGGACGTTCGTAGCTCGAGCATCTGCCACACGATACGTCTTACCATCAAGCGTCCAAAGTTCGATGGTGTTCTTAGCATCGTGTAGAGCCGACTTAAGCTCAGTTCGAAGGATGGAATAGAGCAGTGGTGGCGAACCTTTTTATGTGCGCGTGCCAGAAAATTACAAATATTATTTATCGTGTTGCTGGCGTGCCGGACAGTTTTTAATTTTTGTGTTCCAGAATTTGATTTGGACAATTTCAAAAATTAATATACAAAAATAATATATTAACAGAATCAAAATTGACAGAACCATAATACCTATTAAATTGCAGGAAAACCAAACATTTTTAAAATTAAAGAAAAATTTAATATAATATTGGAATTTTCCATCAACGCCTATTTTCACAATCACAATACAACTATAGATTAAAACTACCGAAAAACAACTCAACAAGACTTTGAAGCAACTCAATTGAAACAATATTCCGGGAGGCTGCGGTTTTTTTTGTAAGGTAATGAGCACGTACGACATAGGTATAGTCAGATTAGCTAAAAAAGTATGAAACATTGGCACAAGTCCAGGGGTTGCGCGGGTGCGTTTCTGCACAATATTGTTTTAAATATGGAGGAATTCGTATTGAAATGCGAAATATGAGCAGCTATGAAACCTTGACAGTATGTAGTTTATGGATAACTAATAACGAAAGACCATTTCTTAGACCTGGCGGAGGCTTTAAAATGGTTCTTACACGCTGCTGATTATGTAAAATTTCCCAGAAAATTTTGAAAACAATAAACCATGTAACAGAGGATCTGAAGCAGTACAAAGTTGTACATAGTAACAGCCACAAAAACTCCTTGTTATCAGCATTGAAGCAAACGGTTAATCCTTTCGCGAGCGATATTTATAAAAATATGCTATTTCATATTTCGACGGGAGCGATTAATCGCAGATTTTCTGCTCAATGTTGATCAAAAAGGGAAGAACTCAAGTCAGCATTGTATTGATAGGTGTGCTACCAATGAAAATCGTTTCGAGCGCCCTACACGTAGATTGAAAGTACGTATATTTGCTGAAATGATCACCAAAGAAAAGTAAAGCAGTGGACGGAAAAGTCATCGAGTTGAAATTGTAACGGGATTTATTCGGGCAGCTGTTAAACATTCCGTTAGGAAAAACTTTCGGCATAGATAAAGTATTAAGATAAATCTTTCATAAAATTAAAACATGCTCTGAAAAAATTTCATAACATTCGGTCGAGCCCTTTTTTTGTTTAAATGAAGAGACTTCGGCTAAGAATCACAACCACTTAGTTTAGCATTGGTTTTTCTAATATCTAATAAACTCGTTGGAATGAAATCCATTCTAAATAAAGTTACCTGTTCTGGATTCCGCACAGCGATAGCTTACCAACAAGACATCATTGTCAAAATCCGAGCACTCTCGTGCAAAATCGTGCAAAAATTACGTTACCCTTTACAAACATCAGGAATTTTACAAACCCTAGATCAGTACTTTTTGAACAGAGAATTGTTTTCCACCATCGACCATTCGCTCTAGTGTCGCGAACGAAGTACGAAGGAAATGTTCGTTTGCTAACGTCCAGGAAAAACAAATTCTCTAGAAAAGTCCTGTAGATTTACCACTTCATAATATTCAACATTAATCATACTGGGAAGTTGATCGTGTGGACCGAAAGGGTCAAACCCACATCTTTTAGACTTGTTTCAAAGCAGCACGAAGTGCAAAGCAAGGGAGAAAGTGAGTCACCGATACCATCCATCGATGTATTAGTCATTAGGGTTTTCGGATTCCCCAAGGAAATTGCCTTTGTTTCGTCGTGCAAACTGTCGTGTTCGCGCTTACGGAATCCGGCCCCTGGACTATATGTAAGTACATGATTATACACTTTGCAATGACTGGGCGGGTTCATTTTAAAAAGGCACACGCAACTTCATCCGAAACATGGCTTAATTTTAAAATTAATTTATATTAAATCCAATTTAATAATAAATCGTTCACGTGCCCGCAAAATGTTCGTATGTGCCATCTCTGGCACGCGTGCCTTAGGTTCGCCACCACTGGAATAGAGTATAAGCTAAGTCTGGAGGGTATTAAAATAGGAGGCGACGAAGTTTAAATTCTTGGATGATGTAGAAGTTTGGAAATACTGATTATGGAAAATTGCTCCACAGTCGAATAGTTCCATTTATGAACTTTTAGTCTACGAAAAAGATGGCTAAAGGCTGTGGGAGTGTGCCTAGCGGGCTAGTCTTGTTTTGCCTCATTATTACCACACTGAAAGAGAGATTCAAAAAAATTTGTTCAGCTTACTCAAAACAATGTTTCTGAACGAAATTGGATCTCATAACATCTCTCTCTCTCTCTGCCAATGAGCTGCACTTTTTTACAACATAAATCAACATTTTAACCTTTAACTATTTCTAGTTTATTCGGCTATTAAATGCACAGGGCTTAGCAGGACTCTTTACCCATATTCCCTCCCACGCCCTTCTATGTAACCAATTACCCTTAATAAAAATTTCGAATCACAACGAATCCTTAATCACGACAAAATCTCTTAAGAACCAAAAAAAATCGCAGCATCCCTACAACAATATCGTCCTTTATAACACTGATTTCTTTGTTTAAAAAAGGAAACTTTTATCCAATCCCTACTGAATACTCTCTTTTATGTTGCTCTTAATGCAGTAAAATCCAGAAGGACTAATTTGCTGATATTGAATTTTGTATGGCGTTGCTGCTCATATTTAATTCAAAGTTTTTCCCTTACTTTTACATTCGTCGGGAGTACAACTTTTCTATGTGACTCCCATCGGATGTGTCTGCCGGGGCCACTTCCAGTCTACATATCTAGATCTCCGGGTACACTAACATACATCTGTACATAATTGAAGAACACCACAAATCGATAAAGTAACAAATTGTACAGTAATGGATGTTGTGTCAACACAAAAGGTAGCCGATAGCATCGTAAACTGGAAAAGGAAAAAAAACTCGAATAAATTCTTGAAAAGCAGACATAAAAATTTAACTTGAAACCTTTCCCCCCAGAAAAAGTAGGACTTGTGATAATAAAAATGTTCGGAACTTTTTTCATAGTAAACCGCCTTCCGTTCATATCGCAAATCAATTCCGAATGTAATCAAATTGTAATTTGAGATTTGTAGCCGAAGGTTTTAAAGTCGCAGTTCACAGGTATTGCCAGTAGTTCCGCAGGAGAAGTTCATGGCAAGGGCGACGAATTTTCCATAGAAATTGAAGGTAAGTTTGGATTCCGGTTGTCAAGAACTTTGTGACTTGCTTAATATCCCGCATGTAACCCTTTTTGCACCTCAGTTGCGGATCGAGGACATAGATTTTACGGAAAGGTATTTCCGAAGTTAAACGTAAAGCGTAAAGCGGGAACCAGAACGCCATCTGTTAAGTAAGATACAGCCACGGGTTGAGGTTAAGAGGTGGAACCGTTCGGTAACCCCACTTTATCTTCCCTTAGGTTCATAAGTTCTACAACATTGTTTTGTCGTTTTATTATTGGAGGCTATTGAAATCCTGACCACACATAACCGTGACATCAGAGCGAAGTTATGACACGTTTATGTCTCTGTTAAAAACAATTTTAGGGTATGAACATCCGTGGGTGTAGTAATAAATCGAGGGGAATTTAGGACTCACCATCAAGTGCTGAAGCGGAGTTATGATGCTTGTGTTCAATTTGAGTGAGATTGGTACATATGTTTTCTAATATGGCCCAACAGATATTTTATTAAATTTAATCAGATTGTCGTATTTTAATTCATATCGATTATTGACTTCGATTTAATACGTAAATGCAATACTGTATGACTTACTAAATACAATACTGTATGATAAACCTCACTGCTAAACTCCTATGAATACCAAACTTCTAGGATCTATAAAAGAGCCAGTTATTACTTCTAAACAGAAAATAAAATCCACGATCTCAATCTATTCATAGGCCGCATACTTAAACGAAATTAACCCTCAATCGTAATTTTATCATAAACATCAACCTAACTTATCCCGAATAAAATTCCAAACTGGGAATAATTGTGGAAATTCTGAAATACTTCGAATATTAAATTCTTACAGAGCTTTTTACATTTTATAAAGGATCGAATCTCACCCCTCCGACTCCTATCATAGATTGGCTGATGACGGTACTCTGCGTCACTCCTATGTCTTCGCTAACGTTGTCTTTCGATTATAAACTCATGTCGAATTCAAGCAAAATTGAAAACTGTTCGAAGAAAAATATTTTTTACAGAGAGATGGTGGGTGGTTTTGCTGTGTCTAAATGTGACCCAAACACGACAAAAACAGGGAGCCTTCAGGTCACATTCGGCTCGAGGTGCCCCGCACAACTGCGTGGATAGGTGAGAGGTCATAATTCCGACCCTCCCTGGCTATGGAACAGACTGAATACGGCGCGGCGGATCTAGAGGCGACTTCCGGTTTAACTTAACCTTCACATATGCAATTTCGAAAAGGGCACATGTCTGAACATTTAAATTTTTCAGGGAACGAAAAAAACTAATTATCTTAATATATAAAAACTACGTGTCACAAGCTTTGTTCACGCTAATCTCCGAAACCGCCCCACAGATTTAAATAAAAAATTGGGAATGTGTAGTGTTGGTTCCGGATTGAGAGATAGGATAGTTTTGGTCCAGATAAGTGAAGCTGTTCTGGAAATATAGAGAATTTGAATGTTTCACTGATTATATTTAAGTTGGCGGGGCGAAAAAATATTTAATTTTAACTGTCATGTACATATAAAAAACCGTTAGTTTTAAAAAAGCACTCTGATTTTTACGAGTGACAACATATGAAATAGTGTATTGAGTGTACTGAGTGTACAGTGTGTACAGTATGTACAATGTGTACAGTTACAGTGTACTGTGTACTCAGTACTATATACTATGTACTATGGACTGTATACTATAACTACCGGAGCCCGCAAAAACACACCAGTTAAGAAACATATAATTTATATTTGTGAACATTGGGAAACCTCTAAAATACCAGCATCCATTGTTCTTTTTATACTTCCACCGAAAAATGCGTAAAAGCTTTTAGTGGGTGCGATTAAATAAAGTGTTAATAAGAAAATATATAAATGTCGAGTTTTTGCATTATGCCTCAGATTGCGGTACATCTTGAAAACGGTCAACGTGTATATTTCACTGAAGAAAATGCTCTCCAACGAGCGTTCCAGCCACCAAAAACTACACTTACTGAATTTTTCACACTGTGACAAAAACCTGATATTTTCGGACATTCGCAACAACATTGTTATATACCGACTCCCCTCGCTATTATTCATGGAACAAATCAGGTAAAAAATGGAAGCCACGTAGACAAGGCGAACCACATTCAACTATCGCACGCGTATTGAAAGCAAAGACATTGGGACGACTTTACACATTACATCCAAAACAACGTGAATGTTTCTTTTTGCGTTTGTTGTTGCTGAATGTTCCAGGACCAACGTCTTTCGAATTTTCACGAACAGTCAATGGTCAAATATTCAATACATTTCAGGATGCATGTCGCGAGTTGCAATTGCTGGAAGACGGCACACATTGGGATCTGACACTTACTGATGCAACATTTGCATCCATGCCGAATAACATTCGTCAACTGTTCGCAATTATATTGACGACATGTTACCCAACAGAACTATCGACTTTGTGGGAAAAATACAAGAACGGCATGACGAAGACATACTTCGCAGAATTAGACAAACAAACCAATATCCAAACTCTCGAACTTTTATAGGAATAATTGGTTTTTCGTCAATGGTTATAAATATTTGCTGAAGAGTTGAATTTTGAAGATTTGGATTAATTTTAAATGTCTTAAGGTAATGTCTTAAATGTCTTAATCAAAAACATAGCTTACCAGCAAGTTTTGCAAAAGAATAAATGAAGATGGCCCTCGAATTTCGAGTGTTGGATGCTGCTATTTGCATTAATTTTAAATCTTTTAACGTTCATGGTTTTAACAGAATACACAGGCAATTTTGGTCATAGTTCAAATAAATATATTTTGAATGTAATGACTCCAACTTTTATAGGAATAGTTGGTTTTGGTTGGCTTATGGGAGCAGCATAGGCGCGCCGGGTCCCAACTAGTTTTCTATAAGTATAATATTTAGAAAATTAATTTTGTGTTACGTTTTGGGGGAGTAGAACGAATACTAGATATGTACCTTTTTTGATCATAATAGGTACAGGGAAACATTTAGAACACACTGATATCAAAAAACGTATTTGTCCAAATATGCGAGATGTGACCTTTTCGAAATTGCCTATTCAATTAGTCTAGTGTTTTTTTTTTCTGAACGTGTAAAGTGTTTAATGGTAGGAAGTTTTTTTTTAAAGCAGAAGAAGTGATTAATGCACAAAATCTAATCACTTAAGTATTTTATTCTTTAACACCACAAGTGTTGAACAGTACAGTACGCATGTTGGGAGAATTCCTCTTCTAGTGAAGTCAGTTGGTTGTTGTTCTGTTGAAACTGGGCCCAATCTTCTTCCACCGTTGAGAGCTTCTGTTGCATCTTCTGAATTGCATCTTCTCCCCTCTTCCTGCTGGCGGAATCTTTCCTGATGTTCTGGAAGTTCTTCTCCATGCGTTTTCCGATTCCGGATTGAAGGGTTCCAACTTGCTCGAATTAGATAATAAAATTAGATTCTTTTATCTAATTATGAATCCTATGCAAAAACGAAAACAAATTTGGAGAACAATTTCCTCAGTGCAGCCTCACACTGAGTAACGAAGAAAAAGGCTTGATTGATTGTTACTTAATAATGACATTACTTAATTAATTTATTACATTGATCTTTTATATGTTACAAAATATGCTTACACATCACAGTTCAAGAATCGAACCTTGAACTGGCCAAGAATCAATGGTCGAGAATCAATGTGAAAGAATTTTTACATTTAATTAATTATTTGCTGACACAGACAAAAATTCACACGAGCGGATGTCCATCGATGAAGGTTGATCGCGCGTGCCGGAAATTTGGTGTATTTCCAGACATCAAGAAATTGGCTGCAATTCTAGACAGGTGCTAATTTCATTAAATAAAGATCAACACCAACACACGACTCAAAACACAAACAATTATTTCACATTACGCCGCGGCAACGCGCAAAAAGTAGAAAGTAAAGCAACTTACGCGGTGTTTGCGTAGCGCTAAAGCCACATTTCGTTAGCTCGCATTTGAATACACATACTTCTATTCTATCTGTTATTGCCCGCACCGCATTTGCGCCTGTATCTGTCAGTAGCTTGATTCATCCTATAAACATTTGGCATAGTGAACACTTAGTAATGATAAACACTTATGCAGAAATAAACACTTTCCACGTTTTATGATATCCTTTACGAAAAGAAACCGCGAATAAAATTATGGCCTGACTCATATCGAATTTTCCGATTCTGTACCAGTCGATACGATTTTAGATAATCGATTCTTTTTTCGAGAATCGTAATCATTAATCGCAGCTTACTTTTAACCATATAGCCGTCATCCGAGAGAACCAGCAATGGTAAGGTATTACGAATCGTGCTTATGTGCAACACCGAACCGGTGCAAAATACCAAGGTCTTTTTAGCCTTGATTTTCGGGTGAACTATAGCGGGCTAAACCATTTCGGTACAGACACATGAACGGTTTAGGCCAGTTTCAAAATCTTCCCATTCCGTTACCGTCTCGCAACCTCTTCTCTACAAACTAGCATTTTCAGCAGATTTTTGGTAGTTGGTGAAACTGGCCTTAACAGAGTACCGAGAGGGATTTCGCAACACTGTAACTGCCATTTAGATGCCTTTTTTTAAAAAGTTACGAAGTTACAAAAATTTCTAATTTTAAAATTTCCAAAATTGAGGGGTTTGCAGCAACAAAGAGTTTACTCCATTTTTAGGCCAAACAGAGTTAACAACCGTTTCTTGAGCGAAAAAAATCATTCTTTCGTTTGGTTCAACAAAGAGTTACCTACCGGTGATAGTTCTCAAGGTATCCGCTAGAATGAGTTAGCTGCTTCATTCGCTTGGGTCAAAATGGAGTTAACTCCAGGAGCTGACTCTTTGATGCCGCAAATGATTGTCGTAAAACAGTATGGAGATAACAGTGGCCGCGTCTGGTTGTGATTAAGCGTCTTGATTACTTTTCTATTTTATTCTGCAAACAAGCTTTCAATGTTTATGAGTTCCTATTTCATGGTACTTTTTACTTAATAATTCGTAATTATTGATAAAATCAATGATAATTATTGATTTTATTGATTAAAATCAATATTATCGGTTTTAAAATTTCTTCGACTTTGTTGGAGCTTTCCGTGATTCTTTTTTGAAAGCTCCTTACATTATAAAATCTAATGGTAAGAAAGATAAGTACGCCATAACTAAATACAGAGTTTTCATTTATGATTTGGAAGCCGTTAAACAGGGAACCATCAGTTGCAGCTCTACTGTAGGCATACTGGTAGCCCATAGCGTAAAAATCCGTGACACCAGAAATGAGACATCGCTGACTCTCGAAAGTCTCCAACAGGCATACAGTGGTCCTCTAACATTGAAACCTGCTAAACTAAAAGACGTGAAGGAACTCGCTGAGAAGTATGTTGGTCACAACGAGATGTGGTTCTACGATGGTCTAAATTCGAATGATGATGTCGAGGATACTGAAGAAATTTCCGACGCCGAATGCTATGATGATTAGTAGTTTTGATAGTTTTACATTCTTATTTTTTCTTTGGAGCTTCATTTTTCATTTACTAGAAAGAGTGTTTTTGGGCTTAAAATTTAGTTAGTACACTCGTTACTGTGTTCTTTCTTGAAATAAACCAATTTTCTTGAAAATTGTAATTACTCAATGCTTCCTTACTTTAAAAAGAAAATAATTTTCAATTATTTGGGTCAAAAAGGAATGAAATTGACTCTAGAATTGCGAATTTGACGAATTTCTCAATGGAATTTGGCCAAAACATGAAGTGGTAGGTGACAAATAATTGGACGAAGACCAAGGCAATTTAAATACATTCTCAATTTTTGAACAGTTTTTTCTATTTTCCCAAAAATTATAAAAATTGGAGTTAACTCTTTGTTGCTGCAAACCCCTCAATTATAGGATAAATCTCGTGCCCCTCACATCTCACCAAAGCGGAGGAGGTTGCCAATTTAAAACAAAAACACCTCACGTATTTAATTGACCACCCACTTTGGTATTCTAAGCACCCAGTCACAAGAAAAATCTGAAATAATTCACCTCTAGTGGTGAATTTGTATTCGTGTACTGAGATAAAGCAAAGACTGTGCCAGAACGTAGCAAACATATGCCAAAAAATATTTTCTGTAAGGCAGAGTGTTACTACTAGGGAATCCAATCCCGCGAACGCGGGATCCCGCTCCATTTTTGCGGGATCAGAAATTCGGGATTAGACATGCGGGATCCGCGGGATCTGCGGGATTTGAGTAGTAGAATGACCTGTTAAAAGAACCGGGACTAAGAGAAATACTAACAATATTGCAAGGTATTAACAATTTATGTGTTGTGCATGTATATGAACGTGATTAATGTCAAGTTACACTACGGCTACGACAGGGGATTCGCCAAGTGAATTGAGCGTTCGAGGATTACCTTTGCGGCTAATTGTATTGTTTGTCAAACAAACTATTGAATCAGCCAAACAAAATAATCCGGCCAATTCTGCACTACGCTGGAATTGATTAGGCTGGAATTTTCTTACATCGGTAGCATAAAATCTGTTGTGACCGTATTTGGTTTCTCGAGTCGATATCGATTTCTGTCGATAAATGAAAATAGGCATTTGGCAACATGATATCGACAACCTTATCGTTTCTATACGTGTGGATTAAGTCGTTTGACGTTTATTAAACCGCGAATTCATCGACCTGGATTTATTCTCGGTAATTTCTTATCCCGTACAATTCTATGGATATTTTTTGCTATTCACGGAAAGCAAATAACCAATTTAAAATTTTTACAGAATTACAAATTCATTCATATTGATTCAATATTTGAGCCGTTTTCTTTGAAAGTAGTGTAAGTCTACTTTATATGATATGGAGATATTTAAGGGTTTGCGTTGAATGGATTGAAATATATTGGTATACTATATTAATACGCTCATTTTATGTTTTTTATATATTAAATTGATTTAATTTTATAATTTTATAAGTATTAGTTAAAAGAAATTTATACTTTTGATAATCTCAAATGGACTTACACTACTTTCAAAGTCAACAAAATATGAAAATCATACATTGATGAATTGAGTCAAAGCAATTTTTCTTATGAAATTTTTATTAAATATATTAAAAAAACAAAGTAAAAAGGTTTTATTCTAATATTTCTTCAGGTAATGCCATTTATATTATATTAATTACAACTTTATATTATTATGTTCCATTTTCAATTTTTTCATTAAGAGAAAGTAGCCAAGATATATTGGAGGAATATAAGGTAATAGATCAATTATATCGTTGAATTTTTGGGATGCGATGGATGGATATAAAGGTGGTAGTTTTATATTTTCAAATTTTTGTGGTCTTCCAAGTGTGGTGTGTTGTTTGTTGAAATGTTTTAAACTCCCAATTTTCATCAAATGAAGTTGTATACGGTTTGTTTTTTAAAAGTCTTATCCAACATATCGTCAGCCAAGTTACCTCTTCACCATAACTATTTTTTCCGTCTTTTTAGAACTAACTACTAAACTAGTAGCTTCGTCGAAACAAAATCATATCGTTTCATTTCATGTAAAATAAACTTTTTACGTCTTCGGCATTGTTGTGTGATGGTATAATAATCTGTAGGAATAAACAGTAATTTTTTTCTTATGGACGTCTCGATAGTTCCAAAATCGGCATATTTTGAAATTTATGTCTTTGCGGAAAGTGGACTTACACCACTTTCAAAGTAATTATATTTGTAATTTCATTAACTAGCTAAATTTATATTGACAATTTATTTTTTGGGAACTGTTTATAGATAAAAAGTTCATAGCAGATAGCATTAAATGTTATCATTAACTAACTTTTTGTCAAAAATGGACTTACGCCACTTTCAAAGAAAACGGCTTGATACTTGATTTCGTTTTTTTAATTTTCACTCACAGCTTTGTTCAATTTTGAAATTTCGAAAGTTCGCGAATAAACTTATTACCAGGTCGAGCTCTATACGAAGAAAATAGATTGTCGACAGTATAAAGGGCTTTCCCTGAGCTATAGACTTCCACATAAAAAAAACACTGGTATTAACTTTATCCAAGCCCCAAAAATCGCGGTCGGTGAATACGAAATATCCATATTTATATGCCTGGATATATCCCGGCCGGTGAATACGGGCCTAAAATGCCCAATTTAGGCATATAAAAAGTTTCTATTTTAATTAAATATAAGTGGTTTGCTGAAGTTGGAGTATTATCACACAATTTGATGTTTTGTATGGCCGCACTTATCTGTCGATTCGGTCGTAATGCCAAATATGAAACTTAGCCCCTGTAACGGAGAGTAATTTCGAAATTACAATTTATGCTACTATGTAAGAAAATTCCAGCGGAATCAATTCCAGCATAGTTCAGAATTGGCCTGAATATCTTGTTTGACTGACTAAAGTATAGTTTGTTTGACATATAACACACTCTTATTTCATATAATACTTCATAAATTCATGAACATAACTACTTAGAACAAAATTTATGATTTTTTTTGCAGTCCCGCAAATCCCGCAGATCCGCGGGATTGATGACCTCGATCCCGCGGGCTTGCGGGATTGAGATTTTGATGCGGGATTGGATTCCCTAGTTACTACGTATACATGATGAGTTGAACCCAGGTTGAACCCAAGTGCAAATGCATGTAGACGCGAGTCGAGTTGAGATAGCGTCGACTGAACTCGACTCAGCTCTGCTACCTGGGTTGAGTTGAAATTATGTATATAGACGAAAGTTGAGTAGTCGAGTGGTTGAATTTAGTTGACAGCAGCATCTCTGTGTTTTGTTTGTGATTTTTGTCGAATTTTGTCGATTGTCGGAAATTCAACTCAACCTCAACTCAACTATTCAACTCATCATGTATACGTAGTATGTATGTGAATAGTTGAGAGTTGAGTTGAGAGAGACGCTTGAGTTTCCTCTCCTCTTAAGCGTTGTATGAAAAATGTAACGATGTTTCAATGTGTGAGAGCCTGACGTGAATGAAAGCAATTCACTCCCATGCAAATCATCAAAAATCTCCTGGTTCTTTGGCAACACTTCCCCCAGACAAAACTAGCTCGCTCAGATCATCCTCACAGCTTGCAATCCTCCGTATAAACGCCAGTCAAAGTATTCATTCAACTAAGGACAACTGGACAACTTCCGCTGTCTGTATTTTCGAACTCGTACAACATCCAAGAATTCAAATACAAAATTCGCCGGGTCATCGTCTAGGTGACGCTTACAGTTCTAAGCTACTGTATCTCTATCTGAATTAAATTTACAACTAAAAATTGAAATATTGCTTGTACGACATGACAGGCTGGTAGTACAAAGGCTGCCTGCTAAGTACCTAGTTCTGCCACAGAAAAAATCAGATCCTTCAAGAATCCATAAAAATCGATTTCGTAACTAACCGAGATAATGTCCTGCTGTTATTTAACTCTTTACTTCATATTTTATATCAAAACGCCCAACCTTAGGGTACTTCAAGGTTAATATAACAAGCATGGAAAGTAGATTACGTAGGCTATGTAATGGGGATATGTATGTATATTTGAAAATTTCTCTCTCCTTTCGTTCATAAATTATAAAATTTTGAATAAACATGAATTCTCCGGAATTGAATTTACAAAGCAGCAGCAATTTAACAAAAGAAAAATAAATATCCTAAAACGAAGATCCATAACAATTGTTACATCTATAATAATTTCGCGCAAACCTTTCATCGCACCTTTTCCCATTCAGTAAAGAAAATTATAATTATAATCGCGCAAACATTGTTCATCACTTTTCAAATAAGGCAGCATCCATCAATGTCATCTTATAAATAAATCCTTTTAATTTCAAAGCATTCTCATTACAGCCCATAAAAGAAAAGATTCCCAGCCATAATGACTCCCAGGGTATTAAAACCACCACGAAAATCATACAAAATAGCCACGAAACTGATAGCGTACCTTGATAACAATAAAAACGTCTTTAATGTAAACTTCATTATCTGGCATAATAGCCTCAGAAATATACTGACAAAGCTGGTGGACCTCTCGAGATATTATGTAGTGACCCCGACGGCCTTCTCCGTTCAGTAGTTTAACTACCAGGATAATTAACTCCTCGTTAAACCCAAGTCAAATTACTTTGCACCCACGTTAGCAAAACACCATTAAAATTCAAATAAACCTTTTCCTTCAACCAATGAAGATAATATGGCTAAAAGGGATTTAGTCGCCCTTTCGTCCTTTATTTTTGGTAGCATAATAAATCCATATGAGTGGATTTGCAGGTCTATAAACATGATGAGAAATTTTTCACATTTTCCTCCCTCTTCATTTTAGGTTTTCGGTCAGTTTTCTCCACTCATAGTGGATTTTCTGTGTAGGGAATTGAAAGGAAATCCCCGGAGGTATAAGAAATCCACTTATACTAATGAATACTTCCCAGTGGATACCGCCGGTCTTTTATCTCGTAACTAATATCACAAGGAATTTCATGAAAACGACAGTATTAGAGTTGAGATAAATCTTCTCCTGGTATTTAAGCAACAGCCGTGCGGTGCCGGTCCTTGCGGCTGGAAGGTATTATCGTTCTTGTTCCTAGCAATTTATATTCTTAGCATGACTTCCGCCGAGTACAAGGAGAATTATTTCCACATCTGACTATGAATTATTGAAATGTGATTGGTTCAGCCCAAAACTCCGAGATGATAACGTTTGCCGTGATTGAGTATTAATTTCAGGTTTTTGGTGAAATTGCAAAAAAATAAAATCATACAAGAACGAGGATCTCGCCTCAACCTTACATCCTTCGCCCTTACATAATAACCAATTTTGAGATTCAGGATTAAGCAACTAGGAAGCACAGCCAAGTCCGGTATCACAGATGGGCAAAAACAACTTAATCTTAATAAGGATTACAAAAATTGCTAGTACAGCGCAGAGCCCCAAATTGATTCTAATAACTCTCGAGAGTCGATGTCAGAATGGTTAAAGATAAAATCACGTAGAAGCCGAGAGCTACTGTAGAGTACCACGACTCTAGCAAATGATTACCTGGTCGAAAGGTGTTTTGGTACGCTTAAAGAGCTTTTCGAGATTCTGTCAGGCCGTTAAACAGAGTATCTCGTATACCAATGGAACTGTGTTATGGGGACATCCATAACATACATATTTGTTCATATGTATCTGAAGACTAGTCTTTCAGATAGTAGAGAAACGATAAATGTTCTAGCGGAAGTCATCAGCAGCAGTTCAAATAGAGTCGTAAATAATATTTTTGTCTCTGGAGTGCTTTTCCTGCTACAGAATGGCACCAAACAAGGGTAGGGTAAAATTTTTTGCTCGTACATGGAGAAAATGTCTCTTTTTATGAAATTGTCCTAAAGTAAAAAATATTGAAGTTCGAGTTTTAACCATTTGTTTCGAAACACTGAATTTGGAAATTTAGGAACATCTTCGAATCTTAGATTGGGTGATTCATAATAAATAAAATAAATAAAAAAATATAAAAAAAATCAATTTTATCAAGTAATCTTTATTATCATACAAAAGAAGCATTGTTTACATTTATTTTTTAAAGATTATTTCTTTTGAATGTTAGCAGCAACTGTGGCTATAACATGATCCATTCGCTAACCCGTTCGAGCTTTTCGAGTTGTATTTGGTCAATGACGCGAATATCCCAAGCTAAACTGCTGCCATACCTACTTTTTACACCTTTACTTATTCTGCGGCGTTACTTACCACACAGTCCGTGAAAGCATGGTTTTATTGCGAGAACAATTCGGTGAGCAGTTAATTTCTCGCTCGCGATATTACTCCTCCTTTGGGCTACAGTCTAAAGTCAAGTTATTGCCCAAATACCACTCGAAATGCGCGAGCGCGCCTTTGAAAATTGGAGTTTCAGAATGGACCATAATACATAGTTGAAACAATCTTTAAAAAATAAATGTAAGTATGATATTTTCATATATTTTTATTTTGAAAAAGTGCCAATTCCTCAATCGTAGCGAGCTTAGCCATGTAGACTTTGACTTTACGTAGCTCCAAAGTATGATCCCGGGCAAAAATAAGACTCGCACGTTCTTAGTCTGCAACAGGCACGCACGGCGTCCTAAGCAACCGAAGCAGGCACGGCACGCGTGAGTAAAATTTATACTTTTACAAAGGCAGCCAACTACAGGCACGTACCAATAAACGACCCACGGAATAGTCCAAATGAAGCAGTACGCTCCCACTTTTTTAGACTAAAGAGAGCAAAATTGGAGCTTTAAAAAATTGTATACGACGAAGAAAACGAGTAATTATCTTCGTGACCTTAAAGGGTGCCGTTAGCATACTCAATATACCGGTTCTCGATTGCGATTGCGTAAGTCAAGTACGATTGCGTAGGTCAAGCAGCATTGGGCGTGGTTAGTACTTAGTTGGGGGACCGTTTGGTGAAACGACACTCGCATTTGGAATGGTCGATTACGAATACATTCATATCTGTAGCATCTGTAGTGCATACTTCTGGCTGGCGCATTTTTATATTTGCATGCCTATAGCGGGAGCGTACGTCTCCTTGTGGCAGGCGTATTTGTTCGCTAAGCATGCTAGTTGTGGGCGCATATATGCTTTTAAAAAATTAACCAACTAAATTATTTAGGTCCAATTCAGCGCTCCGAAGCGTGAAATTAACTGCTCTGTTCGGGCAATAAAGCCATGGTTTCATGGCCTGTATGCCAAGTAACGACGTCTTATTGGAACCAAATGTCGTCGAGATCACAGCCTTCAATTTCAGAGAAAATAGTCCGTTTTGCTGGGGCGGCAATGAGCGACAGTCACAGTTACGCTCCGATCGGCCTCATTTTTTAAGAAATATAGACCGATCAAGCCACATCAAACCGTTGTTTTATCGGTAGCTCTTGAACCTCTTCAGTCTAAATATGGCAATTTCACTTCTTGAGTCCGAATTTGGCCTCATCGATGAAACAAAATTTCGATCGAAAACAGTGGACCTCTTCAAGATTTTCAAGATCCAAATCACTAAAACAGTGTTACCCCAAGTTGTTCTATACGACAAGCCAAACTATCGAGTACACTATTATCTCCCGCCGCTATATTTTGTTCGCCACGTGCCGGATGTGGTCTATTTGGTGGTGTATTATCAAATAATGAAAATTGGGATTCAAATTTTTTGATGATATAGCAAATTTTCGTTCAGTAGGCCGATTATGTAGACCATAAGTTGCTGAATAATTTGTAGACGCTGTGCCGGGCTAAATTTTTCCCTCATGAAATGTCAAGCAATACTGAACAGAACAAACCAAAACAGTTTGATACAATTTACGCGTGATCTGTCATAAAAACCCTACTGAAAAAAGTACCTGTAAATGAATCACCCGTGACTCTCATGCTCATCGTGGTGAATTATACTGTCCAATATTTCGTCCATTATCACTTCCAATAATTTCAATAAACCGTTTTTATAGGAAGCGTGTGTTTTTCCTCAGTCTCAGACTCAGCCGTCCATCACACTAAAGTAAACATAACATCGTACTCGGGAGTGATGGCAATGGGAAGTTCCCCTTTTCATTCGCGTTTGCTGTACAACTAGATAGGCATCACAATCTTTACACGAAAAAAAATGCAGAAAAATGAATACTTAGTGTAATTACTACATCATACACAAACCGGTTTGATGAAAGGAAGAGTGATAGGCCATGTAATTACCCCCATTAGTACTACTGACTCCTTCTTGAACAGAGCCGAGCAACTGGTTGTATGAACAATGTAAACTGGCGATTGAACGTGAGAATACCACGACCAGAGCAATACAGCAATACGGGGACAAGAAGGAGGAAGCCTAAGGGAGGAGAGTCTCATAAGCGGAGGGCAAGCGGCATTTCTACAACCTTCCATTGATTACGATCCGCTAACTTTCACAAACTCTTAAAGTGCTCCCTTTTCCTCTTTCGGGTGGCATTTTTTAGCCCCCTCTTGCCTCACTGTATTCCATAAGGAGTTCTTCGAATTCTTGCTGTTGCCGCCAGCGTCTTCTTGCCTTTAAGCAAACCTTTCGACGCTCCTCAATTTCATCATTTCACCAGAAATTCAGTGGACGTCTTCGGGGTTTTTGGCGTTATGAAATGGAGGGGTCACATGCCCGCTTCATTGCCGTGGCGATGCATGCGACCTTCCATTAGTGCATCCCGTCTGCCCAGTGTTCTCCTACCGGATTATCTCTTTGAACAGCTCTTCATCAAGCTTATGCAAGTTAGCTATTACTAATGTGACAAGTCAACTAAAGCATTAAGAAACACTATTCAGCCTAATAAACATCTATAATTGACTCAAGCAAGAGAGTAATATGTGCCCTACATCCGTTCCAACATGGCATTGAAGAAAGTGATCCAAAACTCATTTGTGACCATCCTCCACAAGACCAGCCAAATATTGGGTGTACAGAACGCTTGCACTCGGATTGAGCACGTGGTGTGAAAACTGGGCTGATACTCAATGAAAGCAAAAACAACACATGAGACGGATGTCATACTAAACTCTAGAAGATGATTTCATATTGGTCCAATAATGAAGATAGAGGAACATGAATTTAAAAAAATGCAATTCTTCGCATCCTGATGAACTATTCATCGAAAAAAAGTGCAATAAAATTGCCCAGTTAAGTATCGATTCTGAAGTCATCGGAATGAAGCAGCACTTACCATCCAGAATTTACATGTTTAACAAAAGGGACATTTCCACACATTCACTAAGTTATAACAACTGTTGCCAAATAATTCACGAATAGATGATGAGAATAAAAAGCACCAAAAATAATTCTATGAATAAAAACAACGAATAGTCAACATACATATCTAGAGCAAATGGAGGAAAGCCAAAAAGTTCCATCGTCACTTCTCCAGCTATGAGAAATGGAGGGCACGTGATAAAATATACAAATTGATAGAAATGAGATAGAGATATTATCTTGTATTCACACCAAAAAAAATTCTTATTAAATAAAATTGTTAAAGGAGGCAAGAAAAAGATTAAGTGGAAAAATTTGCTTTGAAAATGGCAATCCTAGTCCTTTTTTTTGTTATCACATTCACAGCACCAGAGACCAACGGACTATATTATTTTCTATAACTACATAAAATATGGTTTGTAGAGAATTGTCAAATTAAATGGTTGAAAAAATGACGTCACAATTTTTAAAATGAGTTCGATGCAAAGCTAATTGCTCAAGAAGAGTTTATAACAACGATATGATATTTAGAATAGCTCTATGATACTCACGGAAACCTCAGTTTTAAATTCACGGTCCTCCTGTGCACCACGTTTTCGCGTTTACCAAATGCACGAATCGACGAATGATATGACTGGACGAACAAAACTTTTGAAATATTTGGTCATCCCATAAATAATGCTCTTTTCTTTTATTCATGAAAGATCGGCTAAGGAGGGTTTAGGGTTTCACTTATTATTAGGGATACGGAATTGGTAGAGAGAACTCGAATAAATACTCATGAGTAGAATCGAAAGAAAATTACTCAATGAAAAATACTCGATTCCTTGAGAATCGATGAGTACTTTTTTGACATATCTGCGAACTGCTTTAGCGTATACATTACTCGATTTTCGGCTGCGACAGTTTACAAATACTTATGTAACTTACATCCCGAGTGAAAATAATTAAGTTGGTTAATTTTTTGAAAAGCATATACGCGCCCGCAACTAGCTCGCATAGCGAAGAAATGCGCCTGTCACAAGAGTATGCACGCTCTTGCTACAGGCATGAAAATCTAAAAATGCGCCCGCCAGAGGTATGCACGCTCCCGCTATAGATGTGCACGCCTCTGGTACAAATATGGATGTATTCCCAATCGACCAGTCCAAACGCGAGTGTCGCTTTTCTAAGCGGTCCCCCGACTAAGTACTAGCCACGTCCAATGCTGCTTGACCTGCGCAATCGAACGAGAACCGGTCTACTGAATATCCTTAATAGCACCCTTTATGGTCACCAAGATAATTGCCCGTTTTCTTCGTCCTATACAATTTTTTAAAACCCGAACTATGCTCCCTTTAGCCTAAAAAATTGTGAACGTACCCCGCTTCGTTTGGACTATTCCGTTCGTGCCTGTAGCGGGCTGGATTTGGAAAAGTGGAATTTTTTCCTCACACGTCTGTTTCATGCAAGGTGTGGGCTAGTCTTATCATGCAGCCAGATTGAGAATTCCATATAACACCCACTGCTGTAGCTACATAGAGGAACAGGCCCCAAAGACAGTCCAACATGCAAACTCCACAATTTTCCTAATTGCACAAGCCTCCTTTACTGAAAGAATTTTTGGGTCTAGATGCATACATACTTTATTTATAACAAGCCAAATCGATCATCTAAGAACCTAAATACACCAAGATGCATGCTTGTGAAGCAAATACTTGCTTTGGCATAGAGTCTCCCCTGAATCAAATTATCCATTTTTCCAACTCCGCAAAACTCCTATTTGCACCCTAATAAAAGTGCTATTCAAAACAGACAAAGTTTTATCCAAACGAATCAAGGATATTCCTGGAATTATTTATATATTTTAGCAAATTTCATTTTAATCTCTATGGCCCTTCGCAGACTTGTCCATAATTTCAAACCGGTTTTAATATGAGTTTAATAGTACACTCGGAACACACTTTTCTCCATCATTTTCGTGTAACGATTGTAATGCCTATGGAGTAGTGTGGGGTGCAAGCACAGCGAAGCAACTCTGCCGAGAACGAAAACATGCTTGTGTTAGTGTAATGGACGGTGAAACCAGAATATATTTGGGTGAACAAATGATGGAAAATTATGGAAGAAAAATTGTCTTTCCTGCGACCCCTTGCCTATAAAACCGGTTTTTGTTTTGATGTTATGGACAAGTGTGCGGAAGGCCTATAACACAAACCTTCACAAAGCATGGCGCTTCACACCATAATCAGTTCTCTCTTTCATTAGCATTGTTGCATGATAACATTAAAAATTTAACGTAGACACAATTTGTTTTAGCATAAAAACATTTACGCAGTTATCAAAACTTTTTTTTATTATATCATTTAAGAGATCCTTATGCACACGTGAATATCCTTAAAAGGTTCGTCTAGGTTTTCTTCTCATTAGGCTTTTAACTTTTTATCAAGTTGTGCATCTTGCGTTCCTTACGTTGAGTTATGTTATGTTCATTATGCATTTCCTTTAAAAGTTTTCCGGCTCCTTCAAACCCGTCTGTGCAGCACACCAGGCCCCCGCCGCCCCTTTGGCCCCGGCGTTCCATTCGTCGTCGTGATGCAAGGATTGCTCCTCAGAAAGTCAAGAGCTTTGTTATTTGGTGCGTAAACTTCGCCTACATTCCTTCAGCCCAACATCGTTTTGGAGTACGTATTTTCTAAAGGCGCTTCTTCTTGATGTGCTTGGAATAATAAATTTTATACACCGTAAGGATTTAAGCGCGGTGTTATCTTTGGATGTTTTTTCTTTGTGGATTAGCTTAAATGGATTCAATTCTTAAGTTTCCTCCTGCGTTTTTTTTTCTGGCTTTTGTGTCTAATCACCTTTTTGAGATGTGAAGAAATTTATTCTACATCATAAAAAGTTATAGAAAAAAGTGTGTGAGAAAAGTATCAACAGAAATTGAATATTTTTAATTTTCTATTCAGCACAAGTCTATTTAAGTTTTTTTTGTTTCTTTCTGAAATAGAAATTCAACTTGTTCTTTGTTTTGTTCTGTTGGTAAGGTACTGGGTCCAAAGGTATCACTCTCTTGGCCTATTGCACTAAACTCCCATACTTCATATTTGTAGGCCGCTTGAACAGTTCCAGCAGTCTGTCTAGTGGCTTGCCGGTTAGACTTGAATGTACTGTAATGGTGTTTTGTTCGGTGGTTCTCTAAACCTTGTAACGGTCGGCCGGTAAATTGAATACAAAAAAAAAAAAACCCTGAAAAATAAATCCAAATCCATAAAGATTGCATGTCATTGATATCCATTCAAAATTAGCTCCATTCTAATATATCCAAACAACAAAAAAAATAAACCGTTTGCCTTCTTACAAAATTTTAAATATTCTCTCAAAAGTAAATTTTTGCCTAAGTACACCCCTGCCCACGTAATCTGTGTCTACTCCATCCTATATCTTATTGCTCACATACACATGGATTTTGCGCAACAAGAATTGCCGGCGGAGAACGCCCAGCCAATCACTTGGCATTAATTTAAATGAAAACCGCACGATTCTCGGAATTTCAAATTCTTGTGAGTGTAATGGAGTGGATTTACACGGGAGAATGAAGGAACACCGATTATCAATCCCTTTGGTTGTTCCCTTCCGTGTGAATTCCTTCATTTCATTTCCCCATCCTCTATTTTTCCAAGGACACGACCATATAAGGGAATAACGCTGTTCGATAGCGATTTCCTTTGGTCTTTTTCTGCCCTCACCCCCCCCAACACTGTTGCGCCAAGGGCTAATTTCTGGCTTGGCGTCGGAGTTAGATTTAGTCGGGAAGTAGCGTTTAACGAGGCCGGAGCATAATTGGAGAGTTGCTCTGTTTCCCGTGAATGAAAGTGGTAAAATCGCCGCTTCTACGTTGTTTTTAATAGATAAATTAATAGAATTTTAAATTCTATTAGACAGTTAAAGACGTATCTAAGATTATTGAATAATCCGGTAAAGTTATTAAAAACGCTGCGCGATCATACGATACGATGCAAATACGGTTTAAATATTTTCAGTGGATTCTTGTTCTTGTGACAGCTCAATGTCTGCCGCCGATCATTTGTTAGCTTTTGTGAAGTGTTAAAAAAAAAAAAAAAAAAAAAAGGAAGAAGAAAAAAGTATTTAAGGAATATATATATATATACGAAAACGAATTTAAATGATAAAAAAATTTATTTAATGAATAATTACTTCTGTGGTCGTTAATTAGATATCAAAAAAAAAAAAAAAAATCGAAATTAAGTAAAAGTGGCCTGGAATAGTCATTTTCATCGTCATTTTTGGTTAGATGTGAGATAGAAAAACTATTTTTGCGGGAATGTCCATAAAAACAAGTATAATAATATTAGTGCTGTGGTTATTAGGCCACTGAAGTTTCCCCGATAGCAAAAAAAAAATAAAAAAAATAACTAAGTAAAGGTAGTGTAACATAATTGAAACAGTTTTTTTTGATAAAAAAAAAAAAAATATATTACTAATTAAATGTAGTGTAACATAATTGAAACAGTTTTTTTTGATAAAAAAAAAAATATATTACTAATTAAATGTAGTGTAACATAATTGAAACAGTTTTTTTGAATAAAAAAAAAAAATTATAAGAAGGAAAACAAAAAAATCAACCCGACCGAAATGCACAATAAAGGTGCATAGAGTGCAGCACTAGTATATGTGAATGTTTGAAGGAACTCGACTCAGGTGGTAATACCTTTTTGATTAATTTTACCTAAATATTTTCTGAAAAAAAAAAAAGTTTGGAAAAATTATAAAACATATAAGTATGTAATCTCAACAACCATCCGGATCATTGTTGCTGTGATTGCTCCTCGTCTTGGATTCTTTTGCATAGTTTTATTAATTATAATATTCATATAAATTACAATATTCATCTATTTATAACATTCATATAATTTACAATATTCATATAATTTACAATATTCATATACTTATAACATTCACATAATTTCCATTATTCATATATTTATAATGTTCATATGTTTATAATATTCATATATATATATAACCTAAATTTCTCTATATACTCCTCTCTCTTTGTTTGAGTAAACCCAGGTTCCAAAAAAGAAAATGGGGACCAATTGTTTTCATTAAGAATTATCATAAAAATTACATATATCTAGAAAAAAAAAAAAAGAGAAGAGAATAAATAAATATATTATTTTTTTAATTAATGTATGCATGTTGACTTATATGGTTGATTATAATATTGATATAGAATTAAGAACATAACCAAGGGAAAAAGTACATGTATATATATATGAAGTCAGGAAATTATAAGGAAGGTGGATATAAAGAAAGAAAGATAAAGAAGATAAAGTGACACAATTAATAGGGTTAACCCAATAAAGAGAAATTCATTTAAAGGAAGAAATACGGTAAACTTTTGATTGTATACTTTTTTGGTATTGATACCGAGTAAGATTATGTTATACAACCTAATACTAAAACATAGAACAAATATAGTTTTTTTCTTGAAGCAATAAATAAACCGATTAAGCCTTAATTTTTTTGGGTGTTTTTTGATAGAGCCCCCCGAGTGTTCTTTTCTGTTTTTTTTGTCGTCGCAGGAAGTTTTGGTTGGTGAATCCTTTTTGTGGGAAAACCACGTGATGGTCGAGTAATAGAGCAGGTATGGATTCCTAGGGGAGGTTCTGCCCTCCAAAAATGGTAAGTACCCCATAAATTTTTTTAGATCCCCCTGTATCCCATGAATCAGTAAGCATGGCTGCTTGACGTCGTTTTCCCCCCTCTCGTATGGCTACCCAACCCTATTTAGTCCCTATCTCGACGATTAAATATATTTCCTCTTGGTTGTTATTGACACGCGAAATGTTAGAATGTCTTCTTAGGAATACCCGGTAACTGTCTTTAATGACGAGCCCCTGCACCACGAACCCCCCAACGGCGAGCTAGCCGCAGCACCGCCAGGCGTGTCCTTATTTCTGGTGTAGAGGGTGAGTGATAGTATTTCGCGAGATAGGTTTCCATTTATTTTGGTAAATATCAGCTGTTCAGCAAAGGCCGTCAGCCTTCTGAACCTCTTTTCTTACATTTTTTTTTTCTTGTTTTTTTTTTGTAATGTCATGGTAGTGGTCCTGCTCATTAGGTTGAGATGTATATTTTTATATGAAAGTTTACAGATATGGCGCCTCGGGTGTCGTATGTGTACACTGTTCGAGTTTCTCTTTTTTAATAAATTTTAGCTTATTTCATATATGACAGTTACAAATATGGCGCCCAACGTTCGGTAATCCGGACTTTAAATTTTCTTAATGTTAGACTAGAATGCTCTAGTAAAATTTTTTTTCTTGATCAGTTTGTTGTCACTAGCTGACAAATTAATTCTTTTATTGCCAGTTGCATTCTTGATAGATTCTTTAACTCAATTTATTCATTAGTATTAAAACCCTAATTTCATTAAATGATTTTCTTTGGGAAAAGCCATAGAGAGGTGCCACAAGTCCTTAAAAATTTTTTTTAAACCTTAACGGTTTTCAAGTAAATGAAATTTATTCTATTTACTTTCGGTTATGTTTAGGTGGTAGCTTCCACTTTTATTTATGTTACACATGCAATTGTGAGGATGCCCTCATCTCGGGTTCAAGCGCTTCGCTTGCCCATTGTGACATCCTATGTTGGCCAACCTGGCCATGCCCTACTGCTGTCGGTTTACAGGTGGCTTATGTTCATCTGGCCTTGCGCAGAGGTGCCCCTGGCTTTGGTTGTCCCTTCCTTGACATAGAGTACAATGCTCAATTTTTTTCTGACCCTTTTTAGTATGGCCAAAATGGTTGTGGGACGGCGAACTTGCTTTCTGGTTACCAGGCGCTCCGCCTGACTCTGCGGTAAGTTCGGCGTTCCTCAACCATTGCAGTCCCGATTAATAATCCTCTGGTTGAACCTGCCTTCCGGAATTTCAGCATTTAGTCGTTGCTGATCCGTCGTGGCGGGCAGCCAAGATTAAAGTTAGTAATCCTTTTGGAAGCTTCCACCCTTGTCTTTGAGATGTTAATCACAGCCATGCGGACCGTTTTTTTTTTGGGATATTGGGAGTATCTGTTAAGGTCTCCTTTGGGGAGGATGGTGTTACACCTGATTTAGCACCATCCCCTCCAACGAGCCTTGTATAATTTTGGGGATGCTTATTGGTGCCCTGCCACCAATACATTTTGGGGTAGCATTCCTCCCTCTGGGGGTCCACACTCTCGTTGTTATATATATATATATTACACACATTGGTGTTATAAGGAAAAATAAAAATATATTGTTGTTTGGTACGGTTCCGCTGGGGAATAAACGCGCCCACGTATTATATTTGAAAGGAAAATAGATCTCCTTCATTATTTTTTTATAACGTTCATCTTGCTTTACCTTCGTACATACGTAAGTAATCAAGTTAATAATCTCGTATCGTCGTTTGTTTTATAATCAGTTCGTAAATACTGAAACATTTTTTTTGTCTATCCAGCAAAATGGCTGATGAACCGAATAATTCCGAGGCCGGCGGAAACGCTGATGCCATTCCCGACTCCCCCTCATTCCACGGTTTCGACCATGCACCGTCCACTGCCCAAAATAATGACGAAGTGCAAGAATTAAAAAAACAAATAGCCCTCTTGCGGGCTCAATTGTTATCCATGACGGTTCAGCCCGCGACGCAGGATAGGAATGAACGGATAAGTTCACCTACTGAGCAAGTACAAGCGGCACAAATATCCTCTCCTGACTTACAATTTATAGCTAGACCAAAAGGGTCTCGGCCGGCTTCACGCCATCCCTCTGTAGTGTTATCTTGGAACATAGTGTTCACAGGACATGTTAGCGGCCTTACTGCTGAACAATTTATCTTTCGATTAGAAAGCAAGGCCAATGACGCAGCTGTGTCAAACCAGGAATTGTGCGCTAACGTATCCTCCTTACTTAAGGAAAGGGCGGCGACCTGGTACTGGAACCAGTTCCGTAGAGAATTTCCTGTTCCAGAATGGCCAGATTTTCGGAGAAACTTTTTGGCTCAATACAAAGGGCATGACTCGGATCTACACACCATAAAAGCCATGGTTGAACTAAAACAAAACCAAGACTCCTTCGATGAGTATATGGAAAAGATGATTTCGTTGTTCAACAAAATGGAAAACCCTATCACGGAGGCTCAGCTAACAGTCATGTTAGTAGACAATTTGAATTATACTACAGGAAATTCCCTGATAGGCATGCGATTCAAAACCCTGAAAGAGCTACGAGAGCAATGTCTTAAGGTGGAGCGTTGGCACTTAAATAAAAAAGTGGAACGAAGAACCAACCTGCGAGTCCATGAACTGGATGTAGATTTCGCGGACACTCCCGCTTCCGAGCCATATGACCCTTACTCTCAATCAATTGACGAACTTCAGGCCCGAAATCCGGATCTCATTAGGAGACAATTAATATGTTGGAACTGCCAACAACCTGGACATGCCTTCTATGATTGTCAATCGGAAACTAGACATGTCTTCTGTTATCGTTGTGGTAATCCAGGCGTAGTATCACCCAAGTGCAAGTGCCAGGGAAACCGGCCACCGGGTGCGAGGTTTCATGGGAACCCGCGCCCTCCTCAAGCTGCACTGCCACCCCCACGCCCGTCGAACCAATAAACATCGAGTGCAAACCAATGGTAACACACAACTCACCGGACTTGACCAATTTTCATCCCTGCCTTGATGATCCCCCTGACTTTCCCTCTGATGAATCCAAAGCTTCGTTCCTGGCACGATGGAACAATTATCATGTCGTCCGTGAACGGATCTTTTCTGAACATCCACGAGTTTCATCCATACGTAGAATTCCCATCATTAGGCGTCTGGCTAAAGAGAAACGTCTTCTGGCACGTAAGAGTGTTTCTGCAATTTTCTCTGATCACTCAGATGAGCGTCCTTTCGCAAGGATAACTCTTGCCGACGTTGCTATGAACGGTCTGCTGGACAGCGGCGCTAGCATTAGCTGTCTGGGAAGTGGTGTCGAATCCTTTTTATCAAGCCACCCCGAGTGCAAGCTTTATTCTCTGAACACTTCGTTACAAACTGCCGATGGTGCATCACAGCGGGTTATAGGTTACATTAAAGTACCAGTCTCCTTTGGAGAACGGACTCATTTAATGACCATATTCGCAGTACCCAGTTTAAGTCAGAATTTATACCTCGGGATTGACTTTTGGAAGTTATTCGGCATCGCTCCCCAGATAGTTGGTGAGCTTAGCGCCCCAGCCTTATTGTCTTTGGCCCATGAGTTGCCATCAGCCCAATTTAATCAGCTGGAACGAGTCAAGGCGACTTTTCCATCTTCTGATATTCTTGGACTGGGTAAAACTCAGTTGGAAGTACATGTAATTGATGTTGGAGACTCAGTCCCCATCAAACAAAGACATTACCCAGTTTCACCTGCCGTGCAAAAATTGATGTATGATGAATTAGACAGAATGATCAGTTTAGGTGTCATAGAGCCATCCAATAGTCCGTGGAACTCTCCCGTCGTTTTAGTCCGCAAGCCAGGAAAAGTACGATTATGTCTCGATTCTCGCAAAGTAAACACTGTCACGGTTAAAGACGCATACCCTCTTCCCCATATAGACGGGTTGTTGGGTCGTCTTCAAGACACCAAGTTTATCACCAGTCTAGATTTGAAAGATGCCTTCTGGCAGATACCTTTAGATCTTAAATCGCGCGAGAAGACAGCTTTTACCGTTCCTGGTAGGCCCCTATATCAGTTTGCTGTAATGCCTTTCGGCCTATGTAACGCTCCACAAAGAATGTGTCGATTAATGGATAAAGTTATCCCTGGACACCTACGAGAACACGTGTTTGTTTACCTTGATGATCTTTTGATCGTCTCTCCCGATTTTGACTCTCATCTCAGAACTCTTGAAGAGGTTGCTGGTTGCTTACGTCGTTCTGGCTTAACCATCAATTTGTCCAAAAGTAAATTTTGTGTAAAAGAGGTAAAGTACCTAGGCTTTTTAATTGGTGACGGAACGTTGAAGACCGACCCTGGTAAAGTGACTGCCATTTCAGAATTTCCTACGCCGAAATCTCATCGGCAAGTACGAAGATTCTTAGGCATGACCGGGTGGTACCAACGATTCATTGCCAATTATGCCAGTGTGGCTGCTCCTATCACAGATTGCTTGAAAGGCAAAAAGTTTGCTTGGACAGAGGAGGCACAGCAGTCCTTTCTCAAGTTGAAAGATTGTATGACTCAGGCTCCGATATTGGTCACTCCTGATTTCTCTAAACCGTTTTACATTCAATGCGATGCGAGTAAAACTGGTGTCGGTAGTGTACTGTTTCAACGAGACATGGATGGAAATGAACATCCAATTGCGTATATGTCCAAAAAGTTGAACAGTGCACAACGAAATTACACTATTACCGAACTTGAATGTTATGCAGCCGTATTGAGTGTAAAAAAGTTTAGAGCATATGTAGAGGGCCAATCGTTCACAATTATAACTGACCACGCTAGTCTTAAATGGCTCATGAATCAGTCTGACCTGAACGGTCGCTTGGCGAGATGGAGCTTAAAATTACAGGGTTTTGAGTTTTCAATAGAGCATCGAAAAGGGAGTCAAAACGTGGTCCCGGATGCGTTGTCCCGTGTTGATTGCGTTGATGAGATTTCATTTTGTCATGATGTAGACTTAACGTCCCCCGCATTCAAATCTCCAGAATATTTGGCATTAATTGAGCATGTAGGCGGAAAGACAGGACAGTTGCCTGATCTTAGGGTGTCCGACGAATATGTGTTCCATCGTACTACACCTCGTACCGGAGATCCAATCTCTGATGATCTCACCTGGAAGCTATGGATTCCATCTGATTTGACCCCTGCGTTGATTGAAGCAGCTCATTCACCCCCTCAAGCTTCTCATGGAGGAATAGCAAAAACTCTATCACGACTGCGTAATAAATATTTTTGGCCTGGCATGGTAAATCAAGCCCGAACCTTCGTATCTCAGTGTGAGACGTGTAAGTGCACGAAATCTCCTAATGCAATCTTACGACCGCCCATGGGCATGCAACTGAAGGTAGCTAAGCCTTTCCAATTCCTTTATGTAGACTTTTTAGGTCCCTATCCCCGCTCCAAGAGAGGTAACACCGCAGTGCTAGTAGTCTTGGACTCCTTTAGTAAATTTGTCTTTCTTTTTCCGGTTTCCTCCGAGACTGCAACCTCTGCAATAGAGAATCTGGAACACCGAGTGTTTCATACATTTGGAGTACCAGAGATAGTGTTCTCCGACAATGGTCGGCAGTTTGTCTCGAAGGAATTCGCGAAATTCTTGGACGACTATGGAGTCAGACACGTGCGTACAGCGGTACATTCACCACATCCAAATGCTTCTGAGCGAGTAAACAGGTCAACCTTAGCAGCCATTCGTGCTTATTTAAAAGACGACCACCGCGATTGGGACCGTCACCTTTCTTCAGTTGAATGTGCAATGCGAAGTTCAGTCCATGAATCAATAGGAATGGCACCTTTTCAGGCTCTCTTCGGAAGCCAGATGATCTTACACGGATCAGCATATGCGGTCTTAAAAAAATTACACGCCTTACAAGACGGAGACATAGCATTCCTTCCAACTTCAGATCGTCTTCGCCTTATCCGAGAGCGCATTAGCTTAAACCTGTCTGCTGCACACAACCGCCATGAGAAAAATTATAACCTACGTTGTAAATCGGTCTCCTTCCAGCCAGGTCAAGAAGTTTTTCGCCGTACCTTCCCTATTAGTAAAGTTACTAATTGCTTCAGTGCTAAACTAGCAAATAAATTTTCCAAAGCTCGAGTACGGAAGAAAATAGGTGCGAGTCTGTACGAAATTGAGGACATGTCAGGAAAGTTGTTAGGAACTTATCACGCTAAGGATCTCAGGCAGTGAGAAGAACGAAAGCATTCCCAGAGTAGCCCTAATAAGGTATCTCGCCGGCTTCACCGGTTAACTGACAGGGTGCCTTAAACCGCTTAGGTAGCTTCCCTAGCGGTGGTACACCTCCTTGTTTTCCTTGTCCGTCTGGGGGCAAGGTTTTCATGCTAGATGCCTAGCAGGGGCTGCCAGACCAGACCCCCCGAGACACGGTCCTCTCGGTCATTTTTATCGCGCCCGCCTGTTCGCGTGGAAGCTAGCCTTTGCTTCTCAGTCCTTTGATTCGTGAAGCCCGGACAGTGCGAGGTTCTAGGAGATGCGACCTAGCGCCTCAGAAAGTGGTAGCGTCCTGCTGCATAATCCGTCCTTTACCAGTTTTATTCTCCCCTAGGCCAGAGTAGATCTCTGCGGGCGGGAGAGGAATATATTTCCCAGGGCTCAGGCCAGCGACTTGGTCGACGCTGATCCCCTGGGGCATTTACTCTTCCCCGTAGGATGACTTAAGGGTTCTCTGACGAATGTACCGGCGGTGCCTCGTTCATCATCATTGGACCTCGAGGTCATCCCTCCCGCAGGATTAACCGCGGTCACGGGTACCCTATGGACCACTTCAACCCCTTTCAATAGCCTACAAACACACACTTTTACACCCGTCACCAACCTTCTCCTTTGTGGGAGCCAACACACGAACATTTTGAATTTTCCAAATGCTCTAATTATCCGTATGTAACCTCTGTGCTCGACTACTCAGTCGGTAGAGCATGACACTCTTAATCTCAGGGTCGTGGGTCGAAGCCACACGTTTAATAGCCCATCACTGTACTAATAGTCTTCTGCATGGGCATGCACCCATCTTTACATCCATTCCCTATTCTTTTCAAAATTTCATCCACATAGGAATTTTTAGCCGGCTGACTCAGTCGGTAGAATGAGACTCCTTATCTCAGGGTCGTGGGTCGAGCCACACGTTGAAGACCTACCACGCACCACGGTACTCTCTTTCTTAAATACCTTTCTTCCTAATATATAATCACTGTTAAGGACCAATTAGTCATTATGTTGTGCCCGGCCAACTAGCCGATGAGCAGAGACTCAATGGGCCGTCTGTCTTTCGGTTCCCCTCTCCTTGCTTGTTCTAGCGTAACCGCCTTGTAACGGTCGGCCGGTAAATTGAATACCAAAAAAAAAAAAACCCTGAAAAATAAATCCAAATCCATAAAGATTGCATGTCATTGATATCCATTCAAAATTAGCTCCATTCTAATATATCCAAACAACGAAAAAAATAAACCGTTTGCCTTCTTACAAAATTTTAAATATTCTCTCAAAAGTAAATTTTTGCCTAAGTACACCCCTGCCCACGTAATCTGTGTCTACTCCATCCTATATCTTATTGCTCACATACACATGGATTTTGCGCAACAAGAATTGCCGGCGGAGAACGCCCAGCCAATCACTTGGCATTAATTTAAATGAAAACCGCACGATTCTCGGAATTTCAAATTCTTGTGAGTGTAATGGAGTGGATTTACACGGGAGAATGAAGGAACACCGATTATCAATCCCTTTGGTTGTTCCCTTCCGTGTGAATTCCTTCATTTCATTTCCCCATCCTCTATTTTTCCAAGGACACGACCATATAAGGGAATAACGCTGTTCGATAGCGATTTCCTTTGGTCTTTTTCTGCCCTCACCCCCCCCAACACTGTTGCGCCAAGGGCTAATTTCTGGCTTGGCGTCGGAGTTAGATTTAGTCGGGAAGTAGCGTTTAACGAGGCCGGAGCATAATTGGAGAGTTGCTCTGTTTCCCGTGAATGAAAGTGGTAAAATCGCCGCTTCTACGTTGTTTTTAATAGATAAATTAATAGAATTTTAAATTCTATTAGACAGTTAAAGACGTATCTAAGATTATTGAATAATCCGGTAAAGTTATTAAAAACGCTGCGCGATCATACGATACGATGCAAATACGGTTTAAATATTTTCAGTGGATTCTTGTTCTTGTGACAGCTCAATGTCTGCCGCCGATCATTTGTTAGCTTTTGTGAAGTGTTAAAAAAAAAAAAAAAAAAAAAAGGAAGAAGAAAAAAGTATTTAAGGAATATATATATATATACGAAAACGAATTTAAATGATAAAAAAATTTATTTAATGAATAATTACTTCTGTGGTCGTTAATTAGATATCAAAAAAAAAAAAAAAAATCGAAATTAAGTAAAAGTGGCCTGGAATAGTCATTTTCATCGTCATTTTTGGTTAGATGTGAGATAGAAAAACTATTTTTGCGGGAATGTCCATAAAAACAAGTATAATAATATTAGTGCTGTGGTTATTAGGCCACTGAAGTTTCCCCGATAGCAAAAAAAAAATAAAAAAAATAACTAAGTAAAGGTAGTGTAACATAATTGAAACAGTTTTTTTTGATAAAAAAAAAAAAAATATATTACTAATTAAATGTAGTGTAACATAATTGAAACAGTTTTTTTTGATAAAAAAAAAAATATATTACTAATTAAATGTAGTGTAACATAATTGAAACAGTTTTTTTGAATAAAAAAAAAAAATTATAAGAAGGAAAACAAAAAAATCAACCCGACCGAAATGCACAATAAAGGTGCATAGAGTGCAGCACTAGTATATGTGAATGTTTGAAGGAACTCGACTCAGGTGGTAATACCTTTTTGATTAATTTTACCTAAATATTTTCTGAAAAAAAAAAAAGTTTGGAAAAATTATAAAACATATAAGTATGTAATCTCAACAACCATCCGGATCATTGTTGCTGTGATTGCTCCTCGTCTTGGATTCTTTTGCATAGTTTTATTAATTATAATATTCATATAAATTACAATATTCATCTATTTATAACATTCATATAATTTACAATATTCATATAATTTACAATATTCATATACTTATAACATTCACATAATTTCCATTATTCATATATTTATAATGTTCATATGTTTATAATATTCATATATATATATAACCTAAATTTCTCTATATACTCCTCTCTCTTTGTTTGAGTAAACCCAGGTTCCAAAAAAGAAAATGGGGACCAATTGTTTTCATTAAGAATTATCATAAAAATTACATATATCTAGAAAAAAAAAAAAAGAGAAGAGAATAAATAAATATATTATTTTTTTAATTAATGTATGCATGTTGACTTATATGGTTGATTATAATATTGATATAGAATTAAGAACATAACCAAGGGAAAAAGTACATGTATATATATATGAAGTCAGGAAATTATAAGGAAGGTGGATATAAAGAAAGAAAGATAAAGAAGATAAAGTGACACAATTAATAGGGTTAACCCAATAAAGAGAAATTCATTTAAAGGAAGAAATACGGTAAACTTTTGATTGTATACTTTTTTGGTATTGATACCGAGTAAGATTATGTTATACAACCTAATACTAAAACATAGAACAAATATAGTTTTTTTCTTGAAGCAATAAATAAACCGATTAAGCCTTAATTTTTTTGGGTGTTTTTTGATAGAGCCCCCCGAGTGTTCTTTTCTGTTTTTTTTGTCGTCGCAGGAAGTTTTGGTTGGTGAATCCTTTTTGTGGGAAAACCACGTGATGGTCGAGTAATAGAGCAGGTATGGATTCCTAGGGGAGGTTCTGCCCTCCAAAAATGGTAAGTACCCCATAAATTTTTTTAGATCCCCCTGTATCCCATGAATCAGTAAGCATGGCTGCTTGACGTCGTTTTCCCCCCTCTCGTATGGCTACCCAACCCTATTTAGTCCCTATCTCGACGATTAAATATATTTCCTCTTGGTTGTTATTGACACGCGAAATGTTAGAATGTCTTCTTAGGAATACCCGGTAACTGTCTTTAATGACGAGCCCCTGCACCACGAACCCCCCAACGGCGAGCTAGCCGCAGCACCGCCAGGCGTGTCCTTATTTCTGGTGTAGAGGGTGAGTGATAGTATTTCGCGAGATAGGTTTCCATTTATTTTGGTAAATATCAGCTGTTCAGCAAAGGCCGTCAGCCTTCTGAACCTCTTTTCTTACATTTTTTTTTTCTTGTTTTTTATTTGTAATGTCATGGTAGTGGTCCTGCTCATTAGGTTGAGATGTATATTTTTATATGAAAGTTTACAGATATGGCGCCTCGGGTGTCGTATGTGTACACTGTTCGAGTTTCTCTTTTTTAATAAATTTTAGCTTATTTCATATATGACAGTTACAACCTCCTTTTGTAAGGGAGGGTTGCCTGGAGCTCTTGAGCTGTCTAGGGTTTGTGAGAACAAACACCTTCTTACAAAAATAATATCTCTTTATTCATCCAAAATCCTTATTTACTAACATTTTTAATCTCTTAAATATAAGTAACTACTTATTACCTCTGGATACATTTTTCTTACGGGTATCGCTAACCAACTACCTACACATTACTTCGCTCTACCTGAGCGTTATGATTAGTTCGTGGTATTGCTATTGCGGGGTCGGGTCATACCTCGACACTGGTCTAGAAAATATTGCCACGAACGTACACCTCGACAAGGCCTGGGCAACATTCCACAGGTATTCGGTAGTGGTCGGTATGTGGTGTGTATGGGGTCTACATGTGTTCTGTGTGTGATCTGACCATGCCGGATCGTACACCTCGAAGATGACCTCTCCGGAACGAGTCTGGTAAAAGACTGAATTTGGCCTGGTGAAGCGGTTTCTTTTATAGCTGAAAGCTCGTCGAGGTAGGAAGCTTGAAAGCTTCGAAGTGAATCTTTCAAAGAGAGAATCACCTCTCTTTGGTCTTGTTGTTGAATATTTATTTTTCTAAAGGTTTTTGAAAGAGGGATTATTAGTAATGAATCGCGGTTCGTTACAGTACGAGCAGGATCTCATCTCGAACATGAAGGGCAGACTAATCCACCTTAAAGCAAAACTTGCAAGTGAGGTCCTCCTCCTTACCTATCTTCCATAAGGTTAGTTTAGGGTACAGTGTCCGGTAATCAAGCCAACAAGTATCCTGACAGCAGGGGTTTGAGAACCAGATTATTTTTAAATATTAGGAAAAGTTCGGGTAATAGAATTGACCCCTAAGGAACACCGGCAGATATGTTGTGGGGCTTCGATTCAACGTTATTCAATACTATCTTTATTGAACGGCCAGAAAGAAAACTTCCAATATAGTTCCTAACAACTAAGTTTATACCAATATCTTGGAGTTTGGCCAAAACAGCAGGGTACGATACTCACCAAAGCGAAGAATGCTGGATGGGGTTAAAAGTTTTAGTTCAAAAGTTTATGTTGTTAAAAAAAATAAAATATCAATATTCTATAAACTTCTTTTATTTGGAATCAAATCAATATGAACAATTTAATTAATTAATTAACTTGCGGAGGACCAACGGTGGGCGCACGGTTTGTAAGTCAAACTGTAAGTGAAGTAAATTGAATTATTATTATTCGGCCAGGTCGCCGGACATTTCCCGCAATCAGGTAAAAGGTAAAAAAGATTTGCACGCGCTGCTGACAAAGCGTCTGGCTTCTTGAATTTATTGTGAAATCTTTAACGGAAATGTGAAAATGTGGGAAAACGGCAACTTGGGGTGATGACACCTGTTTAGGTTGCGCGTGTTACCTTTATGTGGAATTTTATATTATACATATGCGCGTGTTATCTATAACTCCCCCATCGTTAGTCTGAGGCTCCGACGAAGTTTTACATTTCTTAACAACAATTTTAGTTTTTGATTTTTTATAAACGTAAAGTATGATAAGCCCAATAATTATAATATTGATTGAAAATAAACATGAATCGAATATTGTTGAATTTAATTTGTTAGTTTCTATAATTTCTACTATTTCTTTTCTATTATTTTTTATTTTCTCTAAATGAATTTTTTCTAACTCTATTGCTTTTACGGATTTCTTTTCTATGATTTTTGAAGAAAAATATGGGAAAACAATTTTATCATCTATCTTAAAATATTCATTTGTAAAGATTTTGCCCTTTATTATTATTTTACAGTTCTCAAATTTTATTAAACTATTCTTATATATTCTTACACCATGCGTATTACAATTTTGGGATATGTTTAAATTATCTAAGTTCTTAGTTAAAATTAACCCTGGTGAAATTTCTTTTATTTTCTCTTCGTGAAGCACTTTCATCTCGCATTCTGCCCCTTTGGATCTGAATATGTGGTCCAGGCATTCATCGTTAATTTGTTTTAAATTCTTTTTTAAATTATCTTTGACTGTTGCATTATAAACCGTGTCGTCTTCATCCAGAAGGTAGTTGAATTCCTCGAGTGATAATGATTTATTTTCGGAATTAGGTATCGGTTCGATTAAAATTTTTGAATACTTTTTTCTTGAATATAGTGGAATAAAAATTATAATTATTATCTGATCTGAATAATACGCTACTGTAACTTTAATGTCTTGGAAGGCTTCTAAGTCTGATATCATTTTTAATTCTTCTTCTGTAAGGATATTCCTTGAAAGGATGTTTAACTTACTTGTAAGGATAATCTGCTCTATGTCGTCGATATGGTTTCGCAAGAGGTTTACGTCATAATTCATCTGGTAGGTCTGTTCAAAAAATTCTATTTCATTTTGTAAGTTTTTTATTTTGGTATTATATTCATTCGTGAAGTCTGAGAGGAATTTTGAAACTATTTCCTGTTGACTATTAATATGTGCTGTTATATTTCTAATCTGATCTGATATTTGTGTATTAATTGTTATCTGTTTATTTGTTTCTTCAATTAAATCATGGTTGGATTTAGAGAGGTTGTCTAGTCTGTCTTTTACAAGTTTTTCGTCGTCACTGTCCATTGTTCCTGCTAAAAATTTTAAGCCTTTCCCTATTATATTTACTAGTCCTCTTTTATGTCTTATACTTGGTCTCAGTCCGTTAATTTTTGCGTTTAGGAGTTCAAGGTTATGCGTTAACGTACTGAATGTTGGTTCAATTTTCCAGGCACTATTATTTATTACTTTTAAGTTATTGTAAATGTCGTCTCTAGCTTTTTCGAAATTAGTAATATTAATTATATGTAAAACTTTCTGGAATCTATTTATTATCCTAACTTCATCGGTTTTTATTGTAAGGAATCCATTATTTTCATTCAGGTTCTGTACTTCTATTAGTTGCGTCTGTAGTAGGTACGGTAGTATCAGTATTATGAAAAGTACTTGTAGACGGGTCATGATCTGAAATTATAGGTGGGTTAGGTGAGTTATTTTTATTACTATTGCGACTCTTTTCTTTAATTTTTATAGTTGGGTTATTATTATTTTGGAATTTTTTGTTTCTTTTGATATGGGATTTGTAATATTTATGGCCTGAATCTACTATAACGTGATCGTCGTCTAATTTATTAGCGTTAGCCCTTCGAAATTTGGCGTGATTCTTACCGCCTCTAACTTCTTTCAGAAATACCGGCCCCGGAGTTACATCAACATCTTCCCTACTTTTGTTTAAATTATTGATTACTCTTTCTTTGATTTTGACCATTCTTTCCTTGATTTTTCCATATTCAGTTTGGTCTATAACGCTTAGAAAGAAATCGATAGGTTTTTTACCTGTGGTTGAATGTATGGTATTGTTATAAAATTTAATTATTTTTAGGAGTTTTTCTTCGACAGTATCTGTTTTTTTATTGGGGTCGTGTCTTAACAATCTTAAGTGTTCATTTAGGGTGTTGTGTAATCTTTCGATATCGGAATTCGAGCTGTGGTTATTATTTGAAGTGAAATGGATTTCTATATTTTGTTCCTTAAGAAATTGTTGTAAAGGGATTGCTTTAAATCCTAATTCGTTATCTACTATTAGTTTTTTGAAATGGCCTACGGTACTTAGGTATTGTAATATAGCTCGTTTGAATTCAGTCCAGGTTCTACCCTGAATTTTTATTGCTTGGGCGAATTTTGAGAATTTGTCTATAAATGTGAGGAAGAGGGTTTTGTCTAAACTATAAAAAACATCTGCATGAATGACTTCCCTTGGACAATCAGGGGTTTCTGTTAACTTGAATTTTTGTTTAATCGGTCTACGTTCGTATTTCTCCACGTTACAGATCTCGCAGTTATTAATAAATTTTGTAATGCGATCTTTCAAATTTGGATGGTATATTTTATCCCTAAGTTCTAGGAAATTTTCATTAATCCCGCGATGGTTATTCTTTAAATGTTCCTCTTCTATAATTTGCGCAAGTTTTGATTCGTCTGTTATATCTTCTAACAGTTTTTTACATCGCACGATTTTGAACTTACTGTTGAAATGTTTTTTATATGAATCACGTAATGTTTCAAAGAAATTTTCGTCTTCAATTAGAATTGCGTTTGTCCTATTTGGATCGAAGTGGGTCTTTAGCATTATGGTCGCCGTTGCTTCGTCGAGGGTTTTCATATACATAACTTTTCTATTATTAGTGAAAATTTTTAAATTTTTTATTCTGGTTGAGCCTGAACTGGTTTTCTTTATAATTACTTGCCTTTTGTAAAAGTTAATTGGGCAGTTGGTCTGTATGATTTCTGGGCTATTTGAGTTATCAGCTTCATTGTAATTTATTGTTATCCTCGAAAGGGCGTCTGCGTTTCCGTTTTTGACACCTTTTTTGTACCTGATCTCGTAATCAAATTCTGATAGTTTAAGTCTCCATCGGACTAGTTTGGAGTTCGGTTCCTTAATTGAAAACAACCACTGTAGGGGTCTATGGTCGGTTTCTATTATAAACTTCCTTCCGAATAGGTACGGGCGGAAGTACTTAGTAGCCCATACTACTGCCAAGAGCTCTTTCTCGATTGTGCTGTAGTTTTCTTCGTGTCCGTTCAGAGTCCGGCTCGCGTAACATATTGGGTGGTCTTCCTGCGAGAGCACAGCTCCGATCGCAAATTGGCTTGCGTCCGTTGTGACGGTAAAGGTTTTGTCAAAGTTTGGATATCTCAATATTGGCTCGTTGGTTAACAGGGTTTTCAAAGTTTCAAAGCTATCTTTATATTCTTGATCATTTATATTAATTTTAGAATCTTTCTTCAGGTACCGCGTCATGGGTTTTGCAATCTTTGAGTAATCTTGGATAAATTTCCGATAATATCCTGTCAGCCCCAGAAACTGTTTAATTTGCTTTGGCGATTTTGGGATAGGGAATTTTTGGACACACTCGATCTTTCGAGGGTTAGGTTTGATGCCTTCCTGTGTCACTATATGACCGAGAAATTCGGTTTCACGCTTTAAAAATTCGGATTTGTCCAACTGTATTTTTAAATTTACCTCCCGTAATTTGCAGAATATTTTGGTTAGTGATTCTAAGTGCTCTGTCAGCGAAGTTGAAAATATAATAATGTCGTCTAGGTAGACGAAGCAGATTTTATTGATGAACTCCGATAAAACGTTGTTCATCAGGCGTTGGAACGTCGCCGGTGCTGTCTTCAAACCGAATGGCATACGAAGGAATTCGTAGTGGCCACCTTCTACGCTAAAAGCGGTTTTGGCTACATCTTTTTCAGAAATTTCTATCTGATGAAAACCTTTGGCGAGATCTAGTGTGGTGAAATATTGACACCTGCCAAGTTTTTCCAGAATCTCATCGATGTTGGGTAATGGATATTTGTCATCAATTGTTACCTCATTCAATTTGCGGTAATCGATGACGAGCCTCCATTTACTTTTCCCACTAGCGTCTAACTTTTTGGGTACAATCCACACTGGTGCGGAGTACGGTGAGTTGCTAGGCCTTATTATTTTTTTCTGTAGCATTTCCTGGATCTGAGATTGTACTTCACTCTTGTGAATGTACGGGTACCTATACGACTTTACAAAGATTGGTGTACAGTTCGTTGTACGTATCTCGTGTTTAATGGCACTTGTAAACGTTAGATCAGAGTCTTCTCTGTAGAAAATGCTTGAGAATCTTTTTATAAGTTTTAAGAGACTTCCTTTCTCTTCTGAGTTAAGGTGATCTAATCGGATCAATTCTAACAACGGTTTTTCGTCAATGTCTTCGATTATATTGAAATTTTCCTCCGTTACGGGGGTTATTTCTTGGGTGCCAAATATAACGGATTTGTCGGAATCACCTAGGATTTGTACCTTTGCTTTTAGTCTATAACCTGACACATCGTAAATACCCTCTTGGATCTTTACATTGTTATCAGCGGATGATTTCTCTGCTATATAAGCGAGGCCTTCTTCCTGTCCGACTGGGATATTAATAGTATAGTTTCCTTTGGCGGAAAAGTAATAAGTTTCGCTATTTTCGTTAATGTCGAAATAAATGGGGACTGTTTTATCTTTTATTTGGAGACAGTTGGTTTCATAATCGATTTGAGGTTTTAGGTATTTGAGGATATTGTTCCCTTAGAGTCCATCGTATGAATCGTGGAATTTACAGATGAACATTTCTATTTTTTCCGCCGGATTTCCTAGCTCTTCAAATAGGGGTATACGAACCTTTTCCGTAATAAGTATTTTGTGTTGCAGAGTTTTGAGGATTACAGGGTTGGTAGGTATTTTCCATTTAGGGTTACACAGACCTGGGTTGATAATAGAGTGAGTAGCTCCCGTGTCGATTATGAATTTTAAAGGGGTTATTTTACTTTTAATTACTATATATGGTAGGTCTCGGTTAAGGCTGTTGAAGGAAAATTTTCTAATACTTCGCAATTACCAATGTCCATTGGTTCCGGTGCTGGTTGAACATTGTTGTTATTCCGGTTACGATTATAAAAATTGGGGTTTGTATTGTTTGGATATTGATTAAATTGTGGATTTTGTGCATAACTAACATTTCGGGTCGTATTGTTTTCGAACTGATTGGTACCTCTTTCGTGGTTTGCTTCTGGGCTGGGTCTATAATTGTAATCGTTCCTGTAACTGTTTCTATAGTCTCTAGAGTTTTGTCTGTTAACATTTCTATCATATCTAGGGTTGTTTCTGTTAAAGTTCCTGTCATTATTTCTGTTATAGTTTCTGTCGTTAGTTCTATGGTTCCTATTTCTGTTTTCCAACTCATAATGGTTTCGCGGTTGTATCTCGTTACGATTCCTAGGCTGAGGAGGATTTCTATCGCTTCTACTATCTCCGCGGTGGTTATTACTAATAGTTGGAGAATTAGGATTGAAGTAGGCATATCCTGCTTTGAATAGGATATCCATTGCTTCTTCTAAATCTGAGGGTTGTCTGCAGAACAGAACGGATCTCATGGGTTCGGGGATTCTATTCATAAAAATAGTCAATGCAGATTTCCTATTTTGTCTAGCGCATTCGTTAGAAACGGCACCTTCTCCCCACAATAAAAAGGTTTTGCTGTTAAGCCTTCTAAGTCTTGATTTGAGGTCGTTATAAAAATCTACTGTGGTGGTCTTAAAGGATGTACTTCTCATTGCGTCGAACAGTTCGTCGCAACTTAATCGATCGCTGAAATTATTTACCAATATTTTCTTTATATCTGTCCATGAGATAGCTTGCACATTTATTTCTATTACTTCCCTAGCTCTCCTTTTTAGTTTGCTTTTTATTAAGTCTGAGAATATAGCTTGTGCTGTTAGATCGTACGTAGTTAATTCTGGGTGTATTCTATCTATAAGGGAACAAAATGTTTGCAGATCTCCAGAGTCACCACTAAATTCAGGGAGTCTACTAAGATACTTCAATGGATCAATATTTAAGCTTGTCATGATTCTGACTTCTAATTATTATTATTAAAATCTAGATTCTATCTACTAATTTGGTGAGAGAAGAACAAGGATATATTTTCACTGTCGTTACAATAATCTATCGTTAAAATGATCGCTATCGCTGTTATTATTATTAAAATTTTAGGTTCCACTAATTTAATAAAAAGGGGGAAAAAAAATCGAAGATATATTGTCACTACCGTTAAAATATTATTATTATTAAAAATTTAGATTCTACTAATTCGATATGAAGAAAGCAAAAAGAAAGTGTTGTCACTATCGTTAAAATAAGCTTAGATGAAAGCACTTCCACGATTCTATTATTATATTTATTTGGGCACTTTTTTAATTTAGATTTCATTAGATATTATTTTAGATATAATTCAAAATATTTTGGGCACTTGTCTTATGTAAATTATATATTTTAGTGTATATGCATATGATAATGAAGGAAATAAAACAATAAAAAAAAATGTCACTTTAATACTCTTAAATCTAACTAAAATGATCAAAAAGAAATTCTATCTGTTGTGTTACGATAAATTTAATTAAAATTAGTAATAAAATAGATCTGACCTTCGTGGTTTTAATAAAATTTGTTGATTGTTGAGATGACGTCTTAAAGATGTAGTTGATGACTTCGGATGAATTTCCTTCTGTTGTGGGTGACTTACAGGTGTCTTTCAGTCCTTATTTGATTAAGTTATCGGCCTTCAGTTTCCTCTTGGATACCTGGTGTTGGTTTCTCCTTTTTTTGTTTGTATTATCTCCTCTGGAGTATACCTTGTTGCTAGTTAGGTGATTTGTCCGCTGCCTCTTGGATGCAAACTTTTCACTTTTCACTTTCACATTAATTGAAATGATTCGCGAATACCCGGCAAAGCGTAAATACGCACTGTATGCAAAGTTAACTCGTATTAACTATTACTTAGGATACATCCGGATATCCCATCCTCGTCGCCAGTTTTAGTTCAAAAGTTTATGTTGTTAAAAAAAATAAAATATCAATATTCTATAAACTTCTTTTATTTGGAATCAAATCAATATGAACAATTTAATTAATTAATTAACTTGCGGAGGACCAACGGTGGGCGCACGGTTTGTAAGTCAAACTGTAAGTGAAGTAAATTGAATTATTATTATTCGGCCAGGTCGCCGGACATTTCCCGCAATCAGGTAAAAGGTAAAAAAGATTTGCACGCGCTGCTGACAAAGCGTCTGGCTTCTTGAATTTATTGTGAAATCTTTAACGGAAATGTGAAAATGTGGGAAAACGGCAACTTGGGGTGATGACACCTGTTTAGGTTGCGCGTGTTACCTTTATGTGGAATTTTATATTATACATATGCGCGTGTTATCTATAACTGTTAAACCCACAAGGAGGTCGGCAGTGGGCCTTTTTAAACGCAAGTGTCATTTTAACAAGCGGTGCCCCAAATAAGTACTAACCACATTCAATGCTGCTTGACCTACGCAAGCGAACAAAAACCGGTCTAGTAAGTATGCTAATGGCATCCTTTATGGTCACGAAGATAATTGTCCGTTTTCTTCGCCCTATACGATTTCTAAAAGCTCCAATTTTTGTCCCCTTAGTTTCGAAAAATTGTGCGCGTACCGTGCTTAGCTTGGGCTATTCCGTGCGTCTTTTATTGATGCGTGCCTGTAGCAGGCTGCATTGGGAAAAGTAGCATTTTTACTCAGGCTTACTGTGCCTAATTCGGGTGCTATACAGGCGTTTTGACGCTGGGCGTGCCTGTTTCCGGCAAGGAGTCTTTCTTTTACTCAAGAGATAAATGCACCGGTACCTATTTGCAATCATCAACTCAAGGTCTTTACGTATCCTAGCCCAAATAACCCGTCCTTTTCATTCTAGGCGTCAGGCTGTGCTTCTTTGCTGGACCTCTATAAAAAAATTCAGCTTTCCTTAATCTTCGTCACACTGCTAACGTAACGTGGATAGATTCACTCCCGCATATCCTCCATAATTTTGGTGACAGCACAGGCTAATTTTCTGCGAATTTGGTCTCTGCTGGCCAGGCTCTATCGACCGTAGAGACAGACAGCGATTTCGCGATATCCCAAATGAAAAGTGTTCGGGCCTTTAGTAATTCAATTGAGATTTAATATCCTTTACGCGATTCATTTCTTTAACTTTACAGAGCTGGTAACCTTCTAACTTTGAAACACCTTTTGTAAACAAATAATACACCTTTTGACCTTTTCCAAAACAGATGCTGTTACACTCTTTAAAGAAAATTTCCAAATTATGACAAGCGAAGGATCACTTTCATTCCTACCTACCTGCAACCCTTCCTGGGTTTGTCCATCATAAACAATTCCAAGAATCTAATAAAGGATAATTCAAAAAAAAACCAAACACCTACAAGAATAATTTCATAAACAACAAGGGCAAAATTTTAAAAAACAAAATTCAAGGAGGTCTAATTTATTAAGCGAGACTACATAGGATGAACTTATTTTACACTGGAATATGTCTATTCATTTCAAGGAGAACTCTCTCCATGACCCACTCGCACATTACAGAATAAATTTTATATAAAAAAAAATATATTAAACAAAATTTAAACGCACAATGTTCATATACAACACGCAACTGCCCTATTTACGACTATGATTTAATTGCAGCTGTCCCTCTTCAGTTAGTAAGAAAATATGTGGCAAAGGACATCCGATTTATAATAGTCATCGCAATGTAAAAGGAATTTTCCCTCTCTTCTTTTCATTGTACCTACAGTAAGTAATTGTATATTTCTGTATCAATCTTCGCTCCTTTTATGAGACTTAATAGCCCACAACTGTCAGAATTGTGAAATAGGTTTCCTCTTTGAAAATCATGTAACATTCTTGTCATATAATGTTATGTCTGGCATTGTTGGAGGGGGGTTTTTGGAAAATGCTTGGAAAATTCATGGTGCAGAGTGTACCCATCATAAACACGCCACCAAGGATTTTCCTTGATAAATTTTCTGCACTTCGTTTTTTGATATTTTATTAGACCGTGATAGCTGCGCTGTGGTAAATTTTAATCTATTAGAGCCAATCAATACTGCCTTATATTTTCCTGCTTTCATTTTTATTTAGATTGTAGCACTTCGAACAAGGGAGCTTTTCTAATTTCATTAACATAATTAGACATCAAAGACATATTTGTGAAAATTCGGACTTTTATTATGTAGAGCCAAATAAAATAGGCATCAAATTAGTATAGGTATGCCAATGATTTCAGCAAATATGCCTATGTCTGCCATTCGTTTCATTATCGGTTGCTTTCAGAGAGCGCTAATAACTAAGTCAAAAGACACATTCAATTTTAGGATTCTACTTCCGACCTTCAAAATTAATACAAACCTTAAAAACATCGAAAGTCGGCATGAATAAGGCTTGTGTAAAAATGTTATTCAAGGTCAAAGGGTCAAATAAGCAAGTTTTCGCAAATATCTCTTAAGGTGCCGACCCATAGAACGCGTTAACGCGACGTGCGCGCAAGAGGCGTATGACAGTCCAGCGAGCAACGCATTCGACAGACCCAATGAACGCGTTTAACAGCGAACATTATTTAATAAAAATTTGTATATTTGAACCGCACACTAGATTGATGGAAGAATTTTAAATTATGTACACAACAAACAAACGTCAAACGCGTCTATCGCATGGAAAAGTTGAAAATTGGTCAACTTCAAGCGTTTGCGGCTTTACTCGCGTGTGTCGTTGTCGCCATTGGGATTGTTTCCATTAAATAGCATTAACTTCAATTGAAATGTCAAATGCCTCTGGCGCACGCATCGCGTCAACGCGTGCTATGGGCCGGCACCTTTAGAGCTGTTTTAGACGGTGCGCTCCAGCGCATGTGCCTCACGAACGTTGGCGATGAAGGGAGGAGTGGAGATGAAGAGAGGTTCCACCCCACTTCTCCCTTTATCCACAAAGTTCGTGAGGCACATGCGCTGGAGCGCACCGTCTAAACCGGCTCATAAATGGTCAGTTTTTTCGGAAAAATAGTTATAATGAAAATTTTAGATCATGCAATTTTCTACAAAAAAGGTCCTTATACTTCTTCTCGTATGAGGGAGCGTTCGTGAGATATCTCGTCTTTTACCTATGACCTTGAATTTTTACTTGATCGCCTGAGATTGATCGATGTGAACTTTTGACATTTTATTTGAAATTATGTTTTTAATGTCTGTACCAATTTTCAGGTGGGGAATTTTTAATGCATTTAGGGTTGCCAAGTGGCCGGTTTTCAGCCGGCTCGGCCGGCAATATCACTCTCGAGCTGGCGGCCGGCCAGAAATTTGAAAAATTCGAAAAAAGCCGGCAATTTCAATTTCTTCCATCAAAAATGTTTTAATATTCATAATTTTTGTTAATACTTGTAAAGTTAGAAAATCTTTACAACTATTTTTTTTATGTGGGAAAACCAAGCTTAGGAATCACACTTTGTACTACCAGTCGGTCATGTCGTTCATGTCATGGTGCAATGTCCAGTAACAAGGTTGGTTTGAAAGCTAAAAAGGATTGGATAGATCAGGGAGGGTCTGGGTGGTGTTGGAGCAGGTGCGATGAACCTTACGTTTGAACTCTTGGGCTGGTCGCACACTGCAGCCGATTCGGCCGAATTTTTTACGTCCGTATTGAACCGAATTTCAACTTTAAATTCGGCCGAACTTTTGGTTAGTTTCCATCTTAAATGCTAGTTGTTTCATTTTAAATGGTCACACATATAAATATATCTTAAATAAAATAAAAGGAAGATTAATAAACATTTCTATGGGAGAGCACTTCCATTATCAACTTCAAATCTGATCGGATAAAACCTACGGACGTCAACGGCCGAAAAACCGGTGTAATGTGCGAATGAGAATAGGAAAATAATTGTTTGAAAAATTCGGCCGAATCGGCTGCAGTGTGCGGCCAGCCCGGGCGTTATACGAGTGCGGGAAAACTGATTGTGGTAGGTCAGTGGCGGCGAACCAATGGCACGCGTGCCAGAGATGGCACGTACGAAAATTTTGCTAGCACGTGAACGATTTATTATTAAATTGGATTTAATATAGATTAATTTTAAAATTAAGCCATGTTTTGAATGAAGTTTCGTGTGCTTTGTACTTACATATGTATAGTCCAGGGGCCGGATTCCACAAGCGTGAGTGTGCACGACGATACAAAATAAAATTTCCTTGCGGAATCCGGCCCCAGGTACTGAAACGAAAAATTAATCACTAACAAATCGATAGGGTGAAAACACAAAGAAAGCAGGTTGCCTGCTTTCCTATTCACCCTTCAAAGTTATACAAGGTCAAAGTTATCAAAAATCACTTTTTGGCCAAAAAATCCCTCAAAATCAGCACCCTTTATGGTCACCAGAACAATTGCCAGTTTTCTTCGTCCTATACAATTTGTTAATGCCCCAATTCTACTCCCTTTAGTCTAAAAAAGTGTGAGCTTCATTTGAACTATTCCGTGCGTCTTTTAATGGTACGCGCATGTAGCGAGCTGCAAAGTAGAGTTTTACTCATGCGTACCGTGCCTGTTTTATGCTAAGTGTTGGCGAGTCCTTTTTTTTACTCAGGCGTATCGTGCCTGTTTCACGTACCATGCAGGCGTTTTGACGCTGTGTCTGCCTGTTTCAGGCTAATAACGGGACAGTCTTATTTTTACTCGGGTTTAATTATGCTCAGAGCAAGTTTGCGGTCCACTCGCTTAATGGCGATGAAAGCATCCTTCATAGCCCTTATGACGTTCTTCCGATAATATCGATGACGTTAGCATCAGGTAGTATTTGGGTGGACTCTTGGGGAAATCTGAGATTACTTTCTCCAACGCCAGGTCGAAGAAAATAGAAATAAAAAAATGATGCCTTCTTAGGAGAAGTTCTAGCAGATATATGGCAAGTTTAGTTTTCAAAGAGCTGCAATTTGAAGACGAAAGCAGTTTTCAAAATTTTACGAGATTGTCGAAGAATACCTTGGATAAATTACATGAAAATATAGTACACGGTATTTTTATTTTATTTTAATATTTTGGAAAATAGAAGGAATCGAAAATTTGAGAATATGTATGGTGATTTTTGGCTTGGAGGTTCATTTTCAAAAATTGATAACTCTGGTTCTATTTAAGCTAGAAACTTAATTTTTTATTCATTTGGAAGCTAAAAGAATGCGTTTTTTAAACAAATAATTTCTCCTTCAATTAAAGATGCGTCTTTAATAGAAAATTTATAGAATACAATGGTTATACTAAGCAGTCGCTCCGAGGTGGAGGCAATGGTTAAAAATCCATTTTAACATTATAATTGTTTATAACAATATGAATGTTAATAATTTCTATTGAATTTATATGTTTAAAAAGACGAATTCTTTTAGCTTTAAAATGAATAAAAAAATTAAGTTTCTAGCTCAAATACAACCGGACTTATGAATTTTTAAGCCAAAAATCACCAAATTCTCAAATTTTTGGCGATTAGTCGAAACTAGTTCAAAAAGAATTCGGAAAACAATTTCGCAACAATGTCGCAAAGAAGCCGATAACAAATTTTCTTAAAGAAGTAGGAAAGCAATCGGAGCATTCCCGTCAAACTTCATTGTGAAATCGTGAGCCTTTGAGTGAAGTGCGCGAGTGGCCTTTTTGTGAATTTATTTTATAATTCAATTTCCCAGCAAACCAAATTTTAAGATATCTTACCGAATTTGTTACGGAAATTCGTATAGTCTTCTCGAATTCGCAATCGATTTCTGAACAAATTCGGAACGAAAAATATATGAAGGGGTTGACACGACATCGTTACAAAAATTCTTTTCGAAATCGTTACGAAATTTAGTAAAGATTTAGTAAAGCTTTTTACTCCTAATAAAAAAAAGCTTTGCTAAATCTTTACTAAATTTCGTAACGAATTCGACAAGAATTTTTGTAACGATGTCGTGTCAACCCCTTCATATATTTTTCGTTCCGAATTTGTTCAGAAGTCGATTGCGAATTCGGGAGAAATATACGAATTTCCGTAACGAATTCGGTAAGATATCTTAAAATTTGGTTTGCTGGGATAAGTGTTTACACTGTCAGTGTTCTCGTTTTTGACTTAACATATGTGAAGTCGTATGACTTTCTCTGTCTGAAGTAGGCTTTATTCCTTTGTTAACTTCTTGCCTTGGCGACGTCAGCGTAACAGCGACACGCAAACCTTAGGGCCTGTTTCACCACTTGCTGATTAAGCTCCTGATAGCCTATTCAGAACTTATCTGCAAGATAAACTACAAATTTTGGTTTCACAGGTCTTGGAAAGAAATATCTGGCAGATAAAGTTGCTGGTAACCAGCCGATTCTAGTGGCTGTTAAAAGTTTTATCTGGAAGATAATAAAAAAATGTTGCAAATAGCGGGAATAGAAATAGTTTTAGAGGATTTTTTGGTATAATAATACTCTTCTTTAAGCATTTTTACGTTAACTGTCTTAGACTGCGGTCACAAAAGGGTTCCAGATGGATTTATTTGAATTCTTAGAAGACAAATTTGATGCATATTACGAACATATTACGCGACCTTTTCGAAATGGCAACTTCAGCTATGGTTAGCTTGGGGAGGGTGCAAATGTTGAAAAATTTCTGCCACTAGTATTTAACGGTTATTAGATTATTAGTAGAACCTATATACCGAGCGACAGAATTTTTTTCAATTTTAACCCCTTTTTTACCCCCAACCCTGCTATCTACAAAAGGGTCCATTCTACGGCTAGCCAGTGTGCATACGTTCTTAACTGCGTATCACACTATGTATATACGAAATATCAGCTTTAAGAAAATGACGTAGGTCTGGCGGGCCTGGCCTCTCAAACTATTACTATACGACTATAGTGGAAATATTTGTTACTCCAACAATTTTTTCTGGTCACGGGAAGCATTTTTTCAATAACAACTAAATATATTTATTTGATGCCGTATTTAACTAAAAATTTTAGTAATATTTTGGTTGTGCTAACTAAAAATGTCTTTCAGTGATTTTATTTTCAGTAACTTTGCAATTCCACCTATGCAACGATTGCTTATAACTCTCCGATATTTTTTAACTGGGACTCCAAATTAAATCGTGGACATAGTTGCCAGATTGCCTTGATCATATCATAAACAAACTATTTTTAATAACTCCCGTATTAAGGAAAGATTGAGTGACCCTGCTAAATTAAGTGGCAGACATATTTATCTGCCAGTTAGTTTATCAGGGAGTTTGATGGTGAAACTGAAAAAACATATCAGCAACCTTTATCTGTTAGATACTGTTATAAGGCAGATAACTATCTGAAACTTTATCAGCAAGCTGTGAAACAGGCCCTTAGACTCGTAAACGCGTAATCACCACATTCTTACTATCTATTTCCGTTAGTGTTCTCGTACATAAAAGCTTATGTTCTTAAATTTGCACGCGTTTTCGATTATCGTATTACATCCGAATTTTTTACATCCGCTACCCCTTCTAGAAAGCATATGCAAGGCCGATTTATTAACATCTCTGTTCGCCCCAAAATTGTCTTTGCTGTCATTGGCCAAGTCTTTGGAAGCTCATCTCCATCTTTCCTGATGTCACCCAGGGGTAAATTCTGTCACCACCTCTATTTTTAATCTGTATAAATAACTTCCCAATCTCCTCCAACCCACTTCACATCTTTACTGATGACAGTACTCTTAGGCTGGTGTCACACTGCAGCACATTTGGCCGAATTTTTTACGGCCGTAATCGGCCGAATTTTTCAAACAATTATTTTGCTAGTCTCATTCGCACATTGCAGCCGTTGTTTTCGGCCGTTGACGTCCCTAGGTTTACTCCGATCAAATTTGTTTGATTATTCACCCAAATACGGCCGTAAAAATTCGGCCGAATTTGCTGCAGTGTGAGACCAGCCTATTCGAACGATTTCGATAATACAAGCCAAGCACATGCCAGATCCTGTCTTTAGGATCGCGAACTTATGTCTGACTAATCAACAAGGATATTGAACTCATTTTCTAAGGGGCCGTAAAAATAGTATAGAATTCAATACCTCCAAAACAAAGTACTGTCTTAAAATGACTAAATAGGTTTGTTTATTACTTTTCAGAACAGGACAGAGCAGAATAGAATAGAACAGCAAGCAATTCAACGTCAAACACTTTAGAACAACTTAGAACAGAAAATCTAATGAACGCTTTTTTTTACTTTTTTTTGTTCTACATTTTCATATACACATCTGTCAAAACTAAGAAAAAACCACAACAGAAAACTCTTGTCCAATACTGTCCTGAAAAAAATCTAGAACCAAAAAGCAAAACTTAGAACACTTTAGAACAACCTAATGAGCACCAAACTAGAACACTCTCGGACCAAAAATAGCAAGTTTTAAAACTAATGAAAGCCAAAGCCTGTACTTTTCTGTTCTAGGATGATTTAGATACTTCTAGGACTGACTAATAAACAAACCTAATATTTCAAATCGCCAAACATCTCAGTGCTTGGAATTTCTTAAGAAGTGCAGGTTTCTCCTTCAACAGTTATTTACAAATCCTACATTCGGCCTCACCTCGAATGCAACTCTCCTATTTACGGTGGGGCTTCAAAAAACACCTTATCATGGTAAAATAAAGTGCAAAAGGGGCCCTTTTTGGTAATACAAAGGGTGATACCTGAGCTTAGAACTGACACATTTTTTACTTTTTGTAGTGTACGTTAAATTCAAGTTTCTGCAAGCCATCATTTTCTCTTCAAATCGTCTTTTGGTTGTCTGTTTTGTTAGTATAATACTTAAACAGGATATCAACTTTCTGTAGTGCAGTTTGAACTCTTTGTGGTATATCCCCCCACAGAATCCTAAATAATTTCGCCACTTTCTTTGCCGTGCTTATCATCCTAAGTTCCAGTATCTGACGCTATACTCAATCGTCAACACTAGAGCCAATGACCGCATTTCAACGAGCCCGAAATAGTTACGTACGAGACGATTATTTTATTATGCTGCATGTTAGTCCGCATATTTCACTGAGGTCTAACTACGCTTGAAATCAAATAACTACTTTAAAAATCCGTGAGCTGACTTTCCTCTATCCAAGTTCCTTAAAAGCGTATATTCACCAATTTTCAAACCGTCAGAGTTTGTTACACTCTATTCTGCCCTGGTCAGTATTGATTTCATCAGTTTCTCGGATTTGAACAAAATGTACAAAATGCACGTCAAAAATATCATGGAAAAAAAACGCTGAAAATTTTCCTTTCATGTTATTTCTCCATAAAATTCAGGCACCAGCTGTCAGTCCGTCCTGGTTTTTGTTGCCAGGACCTCAATTAAATGCCAGTTTGGGGTGACGGGTTTTTGCAAGGATTTTATTTTTTTGAATAAAAATGGATTTTTTTTGTAGAAATAGACAACAATGAGTGACAGGACTGCCTGATGAACACATAGGATTGATTATTGACTAATATGAAGTGTTTTTTCAGGAAATATTCTCAGTATAGCCAAGCGTATCGGGGTTGGGATATGTAAACGGAGCTCATAATATTTGGTTAAAATTTTGTAGTTGGTTTGATCATTGAGGAAATATGGTTACGAGTTATTTTCTTGATGACAGAATCCCATCACACAACATGTCACAGTTAAAATTTGTGTTGATTTGGGTTGTTCATTTGATTAGTCAATCAAATTTAGTCAGTGAAGAGTCAAATTTTAATTCAAAGGCAATAAAGCATTTTTATGTTGGTTGAAATTATTTATTTTATTTTGTGATTTTGTGATTAGTATTACGAGGGTATTACGTTATATTATATTCCAGTTAAGCATTGTTCAAAGGATAAAATCAGCAATAGTTAACCAATGTGTAGTTGGGCAAATTGGAACCAATTTCAATACTACTTTTTACGCCAGTCTTTAAAGTAAGTTTATGTGCTCAAAATATAACAAATTATTAATGGGTGATTGTGTGACGATATACGTGTCTTTCGAGAATTTTTTCGATCATGTTTAGCAGATCTTTGTCTCGGATTTGGAACTACTTGTGAGACAACAACTCACTCATCGAATAAATACGATAAGATATCCGTTTTTAATCAATCACTTGAATTTTCTTACTTAAACAATATAATTTGATAGAGGCCGCATCATAAAATAAGGGAAATTTAAAATCGCTGTTTCCATGAGCAATGAAGAATCTCAAATCTCCACAAGCGAGCAACGTCACTCTGTTTATTTAAAAACTCAAATTATCGGCTCATTTAAATTCTCGTGATGCGCGCTGGTTTCCTGTTTTTATGGTGCGGACCATCTATCTATATTAATAAAAGAAAGTTTCTGTATGTATGCCGGTATGCGTGTATGTGCGATATGTGCGCTATAGCTTCGAAATTTTGCACGAAGGTCCGTGGGGGTCTCCGATGATACACCTCGAAGCCTGATTTTCGAAATTCAAAATGGCCGCCAAAAAATGACCGAAATTCAAAATGGCCACCCAAAATTTCCAATTGTGTTCCGATTTCCATGAAAATCGGTATGTGGGAGCTTTTAAGGTAGCAAATAACGAATTTATGATCAGAACTTATAAATTCAAAATGGCCGCGCCAATATGGCCGACGAATTTGCCAATTGTGTTCCGATTCCAATGAAAATCGGTATCTGGGGTTTTTTGAGGTAGCAAATAACGAATTTATGATCAGAACCTATGAATTCCAATATGGCGGACGAATTTTTCCAATTGTATATTTCCAATTGATTCCAATGAAAGTGATATCTAGGGGTTTCTAAGGTTGCAAATTACGAATTTATGATCAAAACTTATAAATTCAAAATGGCCGCTCCAATATGGCCGATGAGTTTGCCAATTGTATTCTGATTCCAATGAAAATCAGTATCTGAAGGATTTTAAGGTAACAAATAAAGAATTTATGATCAAAACTTATAAATTTTAAATTTCAGGGCCAATCTGGGGGACGAATTTTTCTAAATAAATGTAATTTCCCGGTCAGTTGTATGTAGGTTGTTCAAGAGTTGGCAAATCGAAAAAACTTCACATCCTAGCTCCAAATGGAATAACATTGACCTTAGTGTATCCTGGTCATTTCCTCTATTGTCGTGAAGTTTGCCACATTCTTAAATGTAGGAAATTTCTTAAATTTCCCCTTACCAGTATAGAAACAGTAAAAACGGTAGAAAGAGGTTTTCAAATTAATTTGAAGAGCATCTCTATATAATTCAATAAAAAAACGCTGTACAGGGCAGTTATATACAGTTCTACAGGTGCCTGCAAGGATGATTTTGGGGAAACAGATTACGCTGCCAAGTGATTTAAAGTTTTGAATCGCGTAACAGGATTTTAGTAATCTATGGGATACCCTTGAAGTGTATTATGACATCTACAATTTTATAGCAAAATCGGCTTTTTTCGCTCTAATAACTGGGGTAGTTCTCATAATATAGTTTAATATAGCTGAAAGCAAGCAGATGAGCCGAGAGGACTAGTCTAGTCTAGCAGGAAACTTTTGTCATGAAACCTTTGGAATATTTCAGTGGAATAGTAGCTATGGTAGTATCAATAAAATTTTGTCGGTCTTCAATGCTGGAGCCGCACTTTTCACGCTGCCAACTAATGCTGTAAACATAATTGGGGCGACCGACGAAACTACTTTCGCAAGAACTGTCAAAAACCCATAGAATATACGTCTGTACATATATGAGGGTTCACTTGCGCACATAAATCCGACCACTGCTACGGCCACGTCGCCGAGTATGGCGACTCAATCAATCTAATTTCTATTTCGCTTGTCAAAGTTGTTTTACTATTGAGGGTATGTTTTTATAATTTTTGTGTACTTTTTATTTTAAATTATTATTATGATTAAACAAAGCTATTGTGAAATAATTTTTTAGTATTAAAAATTTAGTTTCGATTTAAAACTAATTGAATTAGTAAAAAAAATTAGGGCGCTGTTGCTCAAATTATGTTCATACAACGAATTTCGGAATGATTCCAATTGTGTTTACAGCATAATTCGGGGATGTGGCTTTATTGAGTCCAAAAGTACCACGGCCACTTACTTGGCCTATTGTACTACACCCATTTATCTCATATTTATAGGCCAGGCCCCTTGAACTGCTTCAGCAATCTGCTTAGTGGCTTGTCGCTTAAATTTCGTTCAAATGATTTTGAACAATGTTTCGATGAATTTTTATATGCAACAAAACTTTTATCATTATTTTTAATTATGGTAGAATTTCGATGAATAACGAAAAAACTTTTTAATTATACCTTTGAAGTTAAATTGTTTATTTTCAGAAAGCTTAATCAGCTTCTCTGATCACCATTTAAGGAAAAGCCACTTCATTTTCCTCCAGCGACTTAATTATGAAAAATGAATTAATAATTTTTTTTATTACAGCTCCCTTTGTAAAATTTCCAATTCATATGTAATTACAATCGTTCCAATTTTTTTCTAAATTTTATATTCGAATTTTATTAAAAGTTTATCTAGAAAGTTAAAAAGAAGACTGCGCTATGAACTAGCCACGTCGTCATGCCTTTCAATTAAAAACTCAGGTTTTTTTCCTTCCTTGCCCTTCACCACCACCACCACCCCTTTCCAAACCAACAGTTTTAATTCTTTAGAGCAATCAGACCAAAGTTGCAGAAGTTTAGAATAAATTTACATTTGTAATTATTAAAGAAAAACTTGATGCAAACAAAATTCTCTTCTAACTTTATAAAGTTTCCATTCACAAAAAAAAATTCCCAGGATTTAATTACAATTGAATTATCTATAAAAAAATTGAAAGGTGTGCAAGAAGGTACAAGATGGTACACAGCAATTTGGACTTTTAATGATTATCTTGAAATTTTGCTAATTTTGTACTTGAGATATATTTTTCTCCAACTTTTTAAGGATTTCCTTTATGGTTTCGAAAATTATGCAAAGGGAATAAATTTACTTAATTGAAATTTAGTAGAGAGAACCGGGATAATATTGATTAGGTGTGGCTTTTAGATGCTAATGATTCATAATTAAATGTATTTAGTTTCGATTTAATTTGCAGTAACAGCATCATCTAGCATAAATTGTTCCGGATGAGATATTAACCATACATATTCCATCCTATTCAGTCTCTTCCTTTTTTTTAACTTCCGTATAGGTTTTATGTATTTCTTCACACTCCCTTATAGCCGTTCTTTCCAAGTTCTACGTCTTTCGCGTTTTTTATGCGGATCCCAATCTAGGGCATCTTTAGTTACGCTGTCCCTTTTCCTTCAAAACTTTATCAACTTAGTTCGCCTTAGTTTTTTCGGACAAAATTCTGGTAGCCTACTTGTTAAAGTTATCAGCAAAGCCAGAGGTTAGTGGTCATTCCAGGTTGCGTCGTAGTCCTTCGTCTTTCCACTTCTTCTACCTAATTAACATTCCTTTTTTCTTTTCTTTCCATTCCTCTCTCCTGCCATTACCTGTTAGCAAAATAAACATCACGGCAGCAAACTATTCCTATTGGCTAATGGTGGTCACATGACAAAAAAACAGCAGCAAGTAGAGTTAAGCCGGACTTACACGAGGCATTACATTTGTCGCTTACACCATGGTAAATTTGTACTGAGGCCTCAATTTTTTTAAATGTCCCAGTTCAAAAATAATGTCCTACTGGTATATGAACATGTATCTAGATTAGTGATGAGCAAAACTAGTCTTGCAGTTTTGCCAGATCTTGCACATTTAGCAAGACCAAAGCAAACCAACAAAAGACAGGACAAGACAAGACTTCAAGATCAAGATAGCAAGACCCAAATTCAAAATGGCGGCCAACACAAAATGGAGGATTACCTTTTTCATTACGACACGCTCGGTATGGGTATCAAATGAAAGGGTGTGACAATTAGAATACTACTAGCTGGGTGGCGTCATTCCAAATTCAAAATGGCCGTCAACACAAAATGGCGGATTACCTTTTTCTTTACAACCCACTTGGTATGGGTATCAAATGAAAGGATATGACAAGTAGAATATTATTAGCTGTGTGGCGTCATTTCAAATTCAAAATGGCGGCCCACACAAAATGGCGGTTTACCTTTTTCTTTACAACGCCATCGGTATGGGTATCAAATGAAAATGTATGACGAGTATAGTTCAGTAAGCTGTCTGACGTCATTTTAAATCTAAAATGGCGGTCACTACAATATGGCGGAAGACATATAATAAACTAAAATGTAGAAAATAAAAAATATAGTTTAAAAAAACTAAAAAGTACCCTTTTATTTTAAAATGAACTAAAAAGTAAAAAATAATTTTGAACGTAAAGTTTTCATTGCTCCACCCAGTATATGGAAACAACCTACCTTTCGAAATGTAAAAAAGCGGGTGTTAATAAAATAAGAATATAGGTAGAGTCGCACGCTGTTTTACATTTCGAAAGGTAAGTTATTTCCATATATTGGTTGGAGCAATAAAAAGTTTACGTTCAAAATTATTTTTTACTTTTTAGTTCATTTTAAAATAAAAGCGTATTTTTTAAAATGTAAATGGGGTAAATGTTTAGAATCGGGACTCCAGAGTAAAATGGGTCCAAAAAAAATTTGAGGTGTTTAGGGTGATTGCCCCAATAGTAATTTCAAGGTGGGGAAGCCATATTTTTGTTATTACAAGGTGCATGGGAGAGGGTAGCGAATGTCCTATTTCAGTGACGCCCCCGTTTCACGATGGATTTGGATAAAGCAGCCCAAAATACGACGAAAAGGTGAAATAATTTTTTTTGATATCTCGCTTAATTTTCAAGATATCGAAGTTTGAAGTTTGATGTTTGGAGAAGATAAGCAAGAGTTTTTTTAAGCTGGTTAAAGACACACAGTTTCTCAGTAGAATGCTCTCCATCTTCCGCCGCACCTACGGGCGCTTGTACCAAGGTCGCTGATTCGTCTGCCTCATTGTTCCAGCTCTAGTGAGCACCCCTTCGACAGACGCTTTTAAGCTGGACTCATTATGGGTCACAGAATGAATTTAGTCTGTAGGAATCTGGCAACATCGTCTTTCGTAACCAACGTGCCTTGATCAGCTAGGTACTCTCAATCGGGTCATCTTTATGTAGGTTCCGCGACATTAGGGCTTTGCGGCAAAGAAAAGGCAAGATCTCTCTTCTTTCAAACTCTCCCAACTAAATACCATTCATCACTCAACCATAGGCGCGTTTCATTTTCATTGGAATACGTACTCCGGAGTAGTTGGGCGCACATCGGCGTAGTTGCAGCTACCCCAGCCCATACTGTGGTGTAGCAGCATCTACACGTACGCTGGCGTACGTACTCCAATGAAAATGAAACGCACCTAATATATAGTGGAGGACAGTTAGCATGAAAAATCTTTTTGATAAAAAATTTTTAAATATCCAAACACCAAAGAACACTTTATTTCATCTCTCAACTTCTCACATTACTCCTTCCTTCAGTAATTCTGGCAGGAAGCTGCTTCCGCTATGGGGGTACATCTAAAAAGCATAAAATTGGGGCGAGTTTGTTTTTTCCATTAGCATCGGTACGGTAAAAATCGATTTCACCGGAAATGGGTTTGTGCAAAGAAAATGCGCTTTTCGCAAAATATTAGCATAAGAAGAGCAGAAAATGTTGCACTGAAAATCCACAGAATGAATTTTATTTTCGGAGGCGTTGCGGTGTGGTGAGTTCTCCTCTCGGATGAGATTTTATGTGAAGCTCAACTGCACATCCACATAGCTGCAGTTCGGTTTACCAATTTCTTATTACCAAGGATATATGGACTTCAAATGCTTCTTGTTAAAATAAATTTCTTCTTACATTATTATTTTTTCTTTACAATTTTACTTTTACTGTTTATCCATTCGGCATATTTATTTAGCCAAGCATCAACCCAAGGCAAAATTTATGTCAATTCTTAGGTTTTTTTTGGGGAAATTAATGTAATAAAATCCTTGATGTTTTCCATGTTTTGTTTCTTTTTAATTTCGTTCAATTTATGAATCCCCTTAATTCTATTACCCGAAAACCTTTTCATGTTCACATTGCCTGAAGCTGCTGGCAATTAAAATGCTCTGGGTAGTATCTACACGTGCGTACGTTGTATGTGTATATTCGCAGAGGTTTTATTTAAAGAGGATTCAAGTATTTGCGGTTTCAGTTTTTGATTGTTCGAAAATAGATTTTTAGTATCCTTAAGGTTAATTCTCTCTGGGGTTTGTGTATAGCAACAGAACTTTTAAGGAAATATAACTTCAAAAAGAAGACTTTTGATTTTCGTTATTTGAAGATTATTTAAGTATTCCACAGGAGAAACGTTTCGTTTTTTTTTTCATTTTATTTATTTATTCCTTGAGAGGATTTTTTTTTGGTTAATATTTTTTTTGTGATATCAATTTAAACAAAATTTTGAGTTTCCTTTGAGTGTACAAAAACAAGAACAAAAAAAAAGTGATGGCCGAAAATATATTAGATTTTAATTTTTTATAAAAAATTGAAATTTACATCTTAAAAAAAACATGCTGTAATTCTTAATATGTTTTTAAATAAATTCAATTTAATTTCACTGACGTCTAAAAAATTCTAAGAACTTCGAAAAAATTCCTCTGCAATTAACTAACGAAAAGATTAGTAACCCTAGATCACTGACACTTAATCGATAAACATTTTTTAGAACACTTATCGCCTTTTCAAATCAGAAACTGAAGTCAAAACGCTGCGCCAGTATTTACATCTCAAAGCTCATTTCTTACCCAATTTCTACATCATTCTATATCATTCCATACTACTCTTTTCTCGAACATTCATACCACACTATTCTGGAAGCTTCGAAAGCCATAATCGGTAATCAGCGGCGATCAGGGCAATAAAGTCCTGTAGAACTAAATCCAAATTAGTTTTGTAATAGCCTCGACCCAAGGCAATCAAAATATAACGAAAATTCGTCATTTATGACGATCGCTTCCGACCGAAACCGAATATTTTATATCCAGACACACACCCACCGTAAACGAAAGGAATTGGAAGTGTGATGAAAATGTGCAATTGAAACGTAATTGCATGAAGACTATACAAGGAGTATAAACTCTTATGGGGAAAAATGACAGGAAATGGATGGGCAGGAGAAACTAAACAACTAGTTCATTTTTAGCCACAGAAGTCACCTTTGTTGGATGTGCCCCACATGAAGTTAGCTGAATTTGACATTTTTCGACTATTCTTTCAAAATTAAGTTAGTGGAAATTGGGCAATCCAAAAAATAATTCATTGGAAATTAATAAAAACTCATTGGAAAATCCAAAAATTGATTAAATACGAATAATCGTATTGATATAAATCGAATTTAGAAGCTGGTTTTTAAAATTAGGCATAAACATAAAATATCTTAGTAATTAACGAACTTGGCCATGAACCGGATGAATACAATCGGCCATGTTTTTTGGAGTACATTTGACTGCAGCGTCCTCATTTATTATTTGATTCGCATTACCAAAAAAAGAAATATGTTTTTTGTTTTCATGTTACTGTTTGTTATGTATACTTTTCAGTCTGTATGCTAAGATTTCTGAGTGCGATTAAACCTTCGTCTTCGGCCAAAGGTTATGACAAGAGCCGAACAATCGGCTTCGGCTTCAGCTTAAAACTGACCTTTGGTCGGACACTAGTTAAACTACATCATTATATTATGGCAATTGTAACAAGTGGTAGTGTAGTGAAAAATTTCAGTGAACGAAAAATAAAAAAATAATTTCCTTTGGATGTTGTACGCAGGGGGGTTTCTGCGGGTTAACCCCCCCCCCCCCATGATTCCAATAATAATAGGAAAAATTATAATTAATAAATATATCAATTTATTAAACAATTAAAAAAATATTCCGAATACCGGGATAGCAAAAAAAATAAATATCTCTCAAGCTTTGGGAATATGTTCGTGAACTCGATGTAATATACCAAAAATTTTTTTAGCGCAATTGGGTGCGCCGTTTCGGAGTTACAGCTCCCAAACTCACGTATTTCTCATTTATTTATAGCTCTCGACAAACTCTGACTTTTGGGATGGCCATATAGATTTTTGTAGGAAATTTTCCGTCCTTTCAGATAAAATTACGCAAAAAACAATTGGACGCATTTTTGGCCAATTTTATGGCCTTTTTTGGCCAAAATTTGAAAAAAAAAACGGAATTTTTAAATTTTTTTTCATGTCACCAATCGATTTTCTGACTCAAAAACTACGCGCCACCAAGTTTTCAGAGTAGTTCCCTTCTTTTCGGTAAAAAAATTGTAAAAATGCCCTAAATCAAAGTCTAAAGTCTTGCGCACACCACGAGACCATGATTTTTGGAGAAAAACAAGACATTTTGGGATATTCGAAAAATGGTCAAAAATTATTATTTATGTTTCCTCACAATTTTCAATAAAAAAATTGCGATAAAAATATGCCTATAGGTAATTATTTTTATAGTGAAATAACATAAAATATAATATAAGTACCTACATAGTCCTATTACATGAGAAAATTTTTTTTAGCAAATATGTGTACAAAATATATATGTTTCATCCTGCGTACGCTACTGGTTGTACCCCAGGTTTCTCATTCGGCTATTATGGAAACAAGTAATATTTTTTTATTAATTTTCAAGTAAAATTAAAATCAAAATCAGCTGATACCTTAAAGCCCGGTATGCAAGACTCAAGAAATTTCTTTGCCTATCTTAAACCTATGTAAAAAAAAGGTCAAGAAATGGTTCAGAAATATTTTCTGGAGCGATTTCTGCAACCGGTATGCTAGAGTCAAGAAATTCACACCAAAAATATCGTTTTTTTAGTGACACGCAGATGTCGCTTATGATAAAATTTTAGTTTTTCCTCCAGAAATAAGTGCCGATTCATTTACTTCCTTAAGAAATTTTAACGGTTCATGAGGTCTTGACGTCTCAGGTGGTTTTTGAATTTGAAAGTAACTGTCAGCAATGGAAAAAATTATATATTGTTGTTTTTTATTCAGATTTTTTAAATTCTTTTTTAAATCTTTACTAATTAAAACAATTTCATTAATTCTAAGCTATCATAAAACAATTTATTTAATGTCTGCAATGAAAATAAGTAACTGTCAAAATTTCTGAACTGCTGTCATTTTTTCTTAGGGAAATAAATGCAGAAGTTTTCTTGAGCAAATTTCTTGAGCCTTGCATACCGGGCTTAAGACACAAGAATAATGCCTAAAAGCGAGCTTTTCACAATAATATATCGACCGACAGATGGCCCTCTTTTGAGTTTTTGTAATCCATGAACCAAATTTTGCCAAATCGAGTTTCCTAATTAATGAGGTTTATATTCGTCATAAATGCGTGCGTTTGTGTCTATAAGGAAGATATCGAATTTGGTCTCCCTTGCTGGGTTCTCGGATCGAAGGCAATAAAAAGACGGACGATACTCGCCAGACAGACTTTTACATTGAATTCATTGATCCGAAACCGCCTATTGAGCCACCTACTAGTTTGGTGAAAAGAATCCTTGAAAACCGATGACTTTGATGGAATATACTGATCACTGGGAGTCTACGCCTGGCGTAGCTAACTCAAAGCGGGTTTTTATTGTCTTGCTACGAGACTAGAGAATTGTTGAAACATAGTAAGAAAGACACTGATTATCTCCTATGGAAGATTGGAAGTGCGCGGACACAATTTCAGGGCTTTGGCTCGAGATAGATGAGTCTGCCCTTCGTGCTTCCTACCTATCACTATCTAAAATTGGCTTAAAGCAGGATCTGGTTGCTTACACGACCTGCGCGAACAGCGTAAAATTTCTTGACAAACTGATAAATCTGTTCGAGTGGTTTGCCTTGAAGTGTAAGCGTTAATTGGATCGTATTTTTTGACCACAGTACCTCATTGCAAGAACCTGCTGTTCTCCTTTTCGCTCATATTAGGCTCTATGAGTTCGTTATACAAGATGGGCAAACGTAATGTCGTAATGTAAATGCGTCATAATTTTTGCAAATGGCGTCAAATGTCATTGTGCTTTGACATTTATATGGTAGACAGATAGAGAATTGAAATTGACAACAAGCAATGGAGTGATACACACCTGAAGAACGCGAAATTTTGGTTACTGCTTATTTGACCAATTTCCGCGCAGGGTGAATCTCGTCGTCATTTTCCTCGTCAACTTTTTGAAATCTCGCGTTTACCACAACAAACCATAAACGTTGCAAGTCTTAAAAGCCAACATTGAAGAAGAAATCACCAATTTGGAACCAGATGTTTTGCGAACAACAATTCAAAATGCCGTAAAACGAGCAGAAATGTACATCAACTCAGGTGGTCGTCACTTGACCGATATCATTTTTTCAGCATATAAATTTTCCGTAGAGCCCAATTTTTTCATAAATAGTGTGTAATTTTTTACTAGATGCAAATTTATTTCACTTTAATCTCCTTTGGATCTTTAATCATAAGGTAATGAGGTAAGATGGACTATATATTTTTCTTAGAAAACAGAAAAAATAAGTAGAAATAAAATCAATTCTAAACAAAAGAACGAAGATCTTATGAATATCTTCATCTTTCAATATCTTAAAATAATGCAATCAAGTAAAAATTTCCTTCAATTCATAAACTTTATTACACTCGAAAATAAATTAAAAAATCCGTAATTATTTCTGAAACATTTATTAATATCATAAAATTTCAATTTCACACGTTATAAATTGATCTAATTAGTTTGACATCTACATGAAATTCTGCAGTTATTATTACGAAGACATTAAATTTGAAAAATCCCAAGGATATCGTTAGGCAGTGACCCCCACCCAAAAAATGGCAAGTCATCAATTATATCGGACATCATTCCTTAATATCAAAAATGTCCTTGTCGCGTTTGATACATTTCGCTTATTATCTGAGATGACGATATAATTAAGTTTTGTCCTTTTAATACGATGCCCCATCAATCGTGCCGAGACTTTATGTCTTAATTTCCTTGATTCCTTCCGTTCTTTTATTTCTTAATGCCATTCAAAAAAGGACGATTTTATTTTGGCGTTTTGTAATGGCATTTATATATCTACGTATAAATACAACGTTTTTTTCTTGTGTTGCGCCTCTTCCAAATGAATGGCTCTCGAATTTGTTGATTCAGCAGACGATGATAATTGTTTAGTGTTTGGTTTATTTACAGATGACGCGGATTGGCTTAATCTCAGGGAATTGATTTGCAAGTTTTATGAAGGATTACTTTCTTGCAAAAAAAGCTTTTTCCTTTGGGATACGACTAAAATCGGGATTCTCTTGAAGGAATAAATATGAGGACTTCTATGAAATTGCTTATGAGGCAATCGACAAAAGCTATTTTAGTATTGTAACTAAGCTAGTCTGATTTTAGGCTTTTTGGAGCAGCAATTTGCAATTTATATGCAAATGCTTTAACAGTATATTGTTAAGTTTTATGGATGCGGCTTTTAATAGAATTAAAGTTATTTCTTATATAAGATCTCTTTTGGCCTTCAACAATATCTTGGAAAAAGTCATTTTTAATGAATACCCATGGAATTCTGTTCATTTTCATAGTGTTTGTGTTTTTTGGATCTTTATACAACTTATACAGTTGATTAATATATCTTCTCTTCCAAACACAATTTTCGTTCACTCCTCAGTATATAAAGTGTCAAGGACTTTTCTTTCAAATTACCCAAGGAGGTGTTCCTCGTTATTTCTTTTTGTTCAGGTTTCGAAACCATAGACTAGTGTTGGATTCTGTATACTTTTACTTTAGTCCTCCTTGATATATTGCTTATTAAGAAATGTTTACGTAGATCAGAGTAGCTTCTATTTTCCAGTGTCAATCTTTTTTTTTACTTCTACTGTCATGTCTTTGTCTTTTGATCTCCCTCAGTACATACACTCTTTTCCTCCTTCGATATTGTACTTATGTGTCAATTGTCATATTTTAGCGATCACTTCTTCTTTTAGAGATGCACATATACATATTTCGTTTTCTCCTCATTAATTGCTAGTCCGCATTTCTCTGTAGCTCTTTCTAGAGATATAAAAGCTTCTTTCATTGCTACAGAGGCTCTGATCGGTATTATTACAATATCGTCAGTCTATACTAATTGATGTATCCACTTGTTGAAAATACTCGTCACGGTAGTAGCTCCTGTATCTCTTATCGCTTCTCCCACAGCTACATTACTTAGTAAGCACGCCAGCGCATCTCTTTGTCTTAGTCCTACTGTAGGATTGAATGGTTTTTACAGCTCTCCTTCAATTCTGATTCTGCATCATTTTGGTCAATCTGCAAGGTGTTTGGGAAATCTTAAGTACTCCATAACTTTGTACAATAATGCGCAAAAATAATGTCAGTAGTATAGGCTCAGTAACGTCATGGGTTGTGAGCTCGGGTTTGAGCTTTATCCGGGACAAGAACCTGTGTGGTGAGCTTTTTTATGCTGAGCTTTGGATGTGAGCGACACCTGTGTGAAACTAGTTGAATTTCACTGTAGTGTGTCTTGGGTGGGATCTTGTCGGGGAATTTGATCCAGGTTTCAATTTTTGGATGTGTCCTGGATAACCTTTGACGCTGGATGGGGCTTTCACCCTGGGGAACCAATCTATGAGTTGGTTGTGCCAGAGCACAATGACATTTGACGCTATTTGTAAATATTATGACATATTCACATTAGCTGTGTTCCTTTTCTACTTTTTAGTACTTGCGAGCAGAGCAGAAAAAGAACGCAAAATTTGTTGATTTGAGTACAACCTAACCTAACATTTTTGATGTTATTTCATTTATATACAAAAAAAAGGTTAGAATAATTGTTTCTACGTAATGCCCGGTACGCAGCTCAAACGGAAATTTTCGCTGGAGATTAATAATTTATTTCTACAGGGAAAAATTCCGTGTAGATTAGTGTGGAGAAATAGTAAGCAGCTGAGAAAAATGGAACAGCTGGGGGCGTTATGTGTCATTTTGGCGTGCAACTGGGTTGAAGAAACTCGTAAGCAATTTGGTAAAAGTGTTTTTTGAGTTTTTCATCTCCATCCTGCATTCTGCAACCTGTTCCTCCACTTTTTCCGCCTCTTAATAACCACTTGCATTAAGTGACAGAATATGGGAAGACACATTTATATGTCCGGGCACATAAATCATAACGAAACAGGTGGAGACTAATAATCAATGCCATCTACGATTCAGTAGGCATACTAGCAAAATTCCCACGGAGCTGTGTATCACAAAACGAAACTACAAAATAAATTTTTCGCTACTTTTTCGTTTATGTTTTTTTATATACATTTTATATGGAAAATATCTTTCCGTTTGAGCTGCGTACCAGGCATAAGACTCTAGTTTAACGTATAAAATATTTCACAAACATTTTAAGCTACATTCAATAAAGTTATGCCTCTATAATTACGGCAGTTTACCTGATCTTCTTTTTATGCATAGGGCACACAAATACCCTCGCTCTGTTCTGATGGTTTCTGTTTCTGGTTCCAAATTTGCCTTATAATATCATGGAGGATTTGTATTACGTTTTCACCATCCCGTTTTAGTAGCTCTTCTACAATGTTATCTTTGCCCGGAGAATTGTTGTTTTTTTTTAATTTGTTCAGCGAGTTCTGTACGTCTTCCAAACAGGTATATCTCCCGCTGGTTCTTCCGCTAGTTCCACGTTTCCTGCTATGCTTTGCTGCTGATCTGAGACTAAAAATTCTTTGAAGTGTTTAGATTATTTAATAAGAACTAGTTCTTTAGCTTTATTATAAGTTCTACTATTTTTTTTAAGATTGTCTAATTTATAATTTAATTCCAAAGTCCTTTACACAGTATTTTTTAATATACTAATTTAACTAAATTGTGGAAAAAGAAAACCCCACAAAAAAAACTGAAACTAAAATTCTCCAATGTAAAAATTCAAAAGAAAATCTCCGATATTGAATTTACAAACAAATTTCTGCTAATAATAATCCTTTATCCATGAGCACCATTCACTGCCAACTTTAATCTATAGTGCACAGGACCTCATGCACATCCTTCGTGAACATCGGGAATGTATAAGTATAAAAAAAAGATGAAGCAAGACTTCAAGAGAATATGATACGACGAACTTTCTTTTTCTTTTTTGTATTATTTAAATCGATGATGGAAGAAGCATACACATACACAAATTTGTATGCATTAAAAATTATTATTTTTTTTACATACATCCATACATATAAGGAGCAAGTTATTCACATATTGTACGGCATACATATGCTGCTGCCATACACATAATATTAAATCGGGTTTGTGGCCACGGGCAAAAGGGCCATTTGATGTTATTGATTCCTTCTAAGTCACAAGCTGCAGGGTGTAGATTGTTTGCTTGATGCGGAAAAGAAAGAATATATTCTTCTTTTTTCTTTCTCGGATTCCTTTTCTCATATATTTTTTTCTAAACATAAATAATATTTTAACAAACAAGCAATTGTTTGTTTTATATTAGAGGGAATGTCGATAAATTAAATGAAGTGGAAGATATAAAGATAAGGGAGTTCCATGGTATAAATGGAATCATTAAGTTGAAAGGAAAATATGAAAGTATAATAATTGATATTACTTCACATTACTAGTAATGTAAATACAGTGTGGCGCGTGTTGTAGATTTCTAGATAATATTACACAAGTACGTCAATAATCGCTTCACACTTACGTGGGTTCCGGGACATTAGGGATTCGCGGGCAATGAAAAGAATGATTGATGCCTTCGCCATACAGAGCTCTGGCATTGTTTTTTTAGGGGTTCGGAACGTGCTATTGGACACTCACTAATGTGGTGTAAAGAGCCCTGGACGATTGGACTCTGCTGAAATTCACGGGGGGATTCACACCTGGTCTGAATCACTCCACCCGCTTCAATATTTGCCCGCTTCCAGAAAATTGCTCGGACGCAGCACTAAGCATATCAGGACATTAAAAGTTAAGAAATTAAGAACACTTCGCCCAAAATAACCATCTTTGAGAATGTTCTCTGCCACTGTCCCACGATAGCTATGATAAGGATCTTGTTATTAGGCGCAAACTTGCCTAATCAAACAAGACTAAGTAAAAACCCTTTAGGCAAACTGCTTAACCTGTTCAAGCGATCTGTTTTACAAATCTGTGGTAGTGGCCAGTTGGGCTGCTTATGATACAATAGGCCCACGTGGAGCCCGCGATACTCCTTGGACCCAATACTTAACTGGAAGAAAGCAAGAAAGAAAGAATTCGTTGATTCAAACTTTTACTTATTCAGTTGAACAACAACTGGAGTTCGGAGGTGCAGCTGCTGTCTTCAGTGGTTCTGGTTCCGAACAGATGTTATCCAGTTTGGTATATCTAACTCTAGATTATTACACAGGTCAACAAAACAAAATTTATTTCTACAACGACGAAATCCACGAGTGCGGTTAATATAGCTAAGCTATGTCGGTTCTGGCACAATAAAATCATCGGTTTTAGTCTCGGGTATGAATATGGGCTTAGCTGGAAGCTTGGGTTTTGGTTTGTTCTTGGCTTGAAGCTTGGACAACAACCTTTGTGCTGAGTTTTAGGTGGACTTAAACGCTTTCGATGAGCTTTAAGGCCGATTCACACCGGCGCGTTTGCGTTTGCGATTGCGTTTGCGATGTCTATTACGATGGCGATTGCGATCAAGGACTTTCACACTGACGCGATGCAATCGCGAATCCAGTTTCCTGCAAGATCGAAATTAAACATCATGTGTTCTTGGTACGAAGAAGAGGCGTTGCTATTACTAGCGCTTTGCGAAGTTGAAGAAGAATTGTATTTAATTGTAATTAAATTATTTTTAAAATAATATTTTTTTTCTATTTTCAGAACTAGGAAAAGAATTTGGGTCCACAATATAAATATTGATGGTGCCTTAAAAGGAGAATTCCCTATGTTATTTTCGAATTTAGAAAAAGATCCAATTGATGCAGCCATTTTGAATTTATAAATTCTGATCATAAATTCGTTATTTGCTAACTTAAAATCCCCCAAATACCGATTTTCATGGAAATTGGAACACAATTGGCAAATTCATATTTGTGTGGCCGTTTTGCAAAATTTCGAAGCTCTTTCTAGCGCACACCTTAGAATAGAGAAGATAAGGAACAGAAAACAGCGTACATGTATACGGATTCGAGGGAAGCACTTAAATTCAAGAACCTCTCGCTCTAAAAGAAAAGAAACAATCATATGTTCATAGGTTTCATGCATCTCCCGAACAGAGGCGTACCGAAATTCGTTCGCGTTTGCTCCAAACATTTTCAACCAAGTGATGTGTTCTCATTTGGATGGTTGCTGAGAAACACAATCCCCTTCCGGTTTTTGACTAAATATGATACCGCCATTGTCCGGGAGCTGCAGAAATACTATGGGAGTGCTGTGCATATGTGTTGCCGAAATGCTTCCCCGATTTTAATTAATTGCGCTTCCTTCTCTTCTCTATTCTAAGGCGCACACATACACGCATACATACACGCAGTACATACAGAAACTTTTTTTTATTAATATAGGTTTCTTCCCATATTTTATCTTTATTTAACATTCTTGTATTCTGCGTATGATTAATCAAATAGAATCGGATTAATTTTCAGTTTCAATAAAAATTTCGGTCGACGTATCCATGTTGTTTCAATGATTTTCCAACTCGCGATTTGCGATCAAATGCCGCCGGACGCGTTCACAAAACTGAACGCGACAGGAATCGCTGAACGCTAGCGATCTGAGTTCTCGATATGCGCTCCTAATTTAAACTGCCTGGTTGCGATTGATCGCGATCGCACTCGAAACGCAATCGCATTCGCGAACGCGGCGGTGTGAATCGGCCTTTAATATTCTAGAGATATCGCCACTAGCTTTGATATTCTGGACTGCAACCGATAATTACTGCATCAGAACCGACATAGGTATACAACTGGAAGCAATTCGTTAAAGATTTCCGTCAACATTCTGAAGCTTTTGAATATTTAAAGAATTTCTATCCTAGTTTATCGGTATGTATTTTAGTCGGACCACAACATATGAGGAAAATAAAGGCACCTCCCTAAGGCCATTCATACACGAAGGACCATGCTTCTGCAGCCAAAAGCTTTTGTAACAAGTTTGCTGAATATACACGGAGCAGCAGCGATTGAAGCAGCTTTTGTGTTGCTAAGCGATTTTTGTTTGTATATTTGCCCTTTCTTTATATTAAAAAAAATTTAATCCTAACCTTTGTTTACTTTACAACAAGAATTTTCCACTGTTTTGAAGTTTTTTCATTATTTTACCCACGGCAAAACATCAATATCTTATTTGTGCCAGTACGTGCTTTTCCTGCTCGCGGATCAAAACAGAAGCACTAAAGTCTCCACCAAAGAACTCTCCACTTATTACATCTCCGCACGCCTCCCTTGCCCAAAAAAGGTTTTGTTGCAAAACATGATCCCTAGTGTCCCTCTTCTATGGCCATTCCTACACGAGGGACCATGGTTCTGGGATCATGAGCTTTTTTGTGGCAAGGGAGGCGTGCGGGGACATTCCGCGCGCTTCCCTTCGCCGAAACAAGCTCGTGTCGCCAGAACCATGGTCCCTCGTGTAGGAATGGCCTATGAATGGTCCAATGGTGGTATAAATCTTTCAAAGCTTTTTGTGCTTGGGCTACAAAAGTTTAAATTATATTTACGGTGACGTCACTAAAGCTTGGAACTTTGGTTTATCGTTTGAATTTTAAGGAGAGTGATCATGCTTGCAAAAGTTCTTTGATATTAATATATCACTTTCCGTACTTTTCGGGTGAAATCTTTTTTTACTCCAACTTACTTAAACAGTGGGGAAAATTTTTGTATAAGAAATCGAAAAGTAAAGAAATAATTTTAGGTAATTTGTTGTAGAAGACAAGAAAAAATTGGGTTTTTTCCTTTCAAAATGAAAAGTGACAAATATTTATGCTATTTCAAAGTAACAGGCCGAGTTCGCCGCAGCTAAGTTCATTGTCCAACGGGAAGTAAAAATTTCACCGATATTGTGTGGCAACTTCTTGTGCATGTGGGTCGTCTAATACAGCAATACCAGAAAATTTAATAAATTATACTTGTAATTAATAGAAGAGTTTACAATTTTAAACTAAAACAAATCCCAAACAAAATATTAATTACTTTAAAAATTACTCCAACCGTAAATTACATTTTCGTACATAATCTACAAATAATGTTAATACGGAAGCATTACATAAATAACACATATTACGCTATAAAATTAATTCGCCAATTCGGTTACTTACGAGTCCAAACGAAAAGGAAAAGCTGCAACCCAAAAAAAACAATCTCTGTCTTGTTTTTCTTTCTAATTCAAGTAACAAATACGAAATTTGCTTGAGAACATTTTTTTCTTCTCTTCAGGTATATAAAGAAGGAGTGATTAAGTACTTTCCATTTAGTCTTATTACATTTCTCGAGGCACCTGATTGCAGTTTTACTGCTAAAGGCCACCAATTAAATAGATTAATTTCGATCAATAGGAAGTGGTTGTGTAATCAGTTACAGGATCCTAATCACTTCCTGTAGATATATGAGAATTTCCTTGTTATTAAGATACAGAGAAGATCGGAATCTTATTTTCTTTAAGAGTTGCTTTCGAATTTCGACTTATTGAGATGAAATTAAAATGTTTCGGCAATTTTTATGTATAGGAAGGAAAGGATACTCTTGAGTCTTGAGATTTTGCATGTAAAAGCATTGTGTCCATTTAGTTTTAAAAAGCGTTGCTAATATTATTATTCTCATCGTTTGCTTATCACTTAAAAGATTAAGCAAAAGAACCTGCTTACCCTCTATTGTAAACATAGTCACCCCTTGCCTAAGTCAATATTTCATTCCGCAGTTTGGTAGTTGTACACGCAATAATCCGGTGAGTAAATCACATTGTTGACAAACCGCATTTCCTGTAATCACTCTACTGTAAAATTACTTGTAAATTTTAATTTCCTTTCGAGGTGTCAGTTGACTCAGCTGTCGACCGCGAACACTGGAAAGGGTCGTTTACAAAACAAACAATGATGTGAAGTAGAAGCTTATGGCCCGCCCTGTAGTGCATTTTTTAGGGATTAGTTATATTTTTTATGTGATTGCTTTAAGCTCAGGAATGATTTATAGTTTAATACTATCAGTTCGTCTTGTCGTTAGTCACTTCATAGTACAATAGGAAGGTTGAATGATATACGTAAGAGGAATCTAGCAAGGGCGACGGAGAGCGTGGGGATAGAAGGAAAAGTATACACACACTTTCGCTTTTGGTGGGGACACCCACAACGAAAATATTTAATGTACACCTACTAACCCAGTACCAGTGGCGTGGCGTCTTTGGAAGCAAGGGATGCATTGCATCCCTTACAATTTCTTAAAAAATAAAAAATATAGTTTAAAAAAACTAAAAAATACGCTTTTATTTTAAAATGAACTAAAAAGTAAAAAATAATTTTGAATGTAAAGTTTTTATTGCTCCAGCCAGTATAAGAAAACAACCTACCTTTCGAAATGTAAAAAAGCGTGGGGCTCTCTATATTCTTATTTTATTAACACCGGAACTTTTAGCTAGCGCCCCACGCTATTTTAGATTTCGAAAGGTAGGTTGTTTTCTTATACTGGCTGGAGCAATAAAAACTTTACATTCAAAATTATTTTTTACTTTTTAGTTCATTTTAAAATAAAAGCGTATTTTTTAGTTTTTTTAAACTATATTTTTTATTTTCTATTTTTTAGTCTATTATATGTATGTGTTCGGCCATTTTGTAGTGACCGCCATATTAGATTTAAAGCGACATCACAAAGCTTACTATACTATACTCGTCATACACTTTCATTTGATACCCATACCGAGTGGGTTGTAAAGAAAAAGGTAAACCGCCATTTTGTGGTGGCCGCCATTTTGAATTTGGAAAGACGCCCCACAGCTAAAAGTATTATATTATCACATCCTTTTATTTGATACTCATACCGAGTGTGTTGGCCGCTATTTTGAATTTGGAATGACGCCACACAGATAATAGTATTCTAATTGTCACACCCTTTCATTTGATACCCATATCGAGTGGGTTGTAAAGAAAAAGGTAGTCCTCCATTTTGTTTGCCGCCATTTTGAATTTAGAATGACGCCATACAGCTAATTGTATTCTACCTGTTATGCCGTTTCATTTGATACCCATGTCGGGGGGTCGGGGAACACAATAGCAAAAATCGACCGCCATCTTGGAACCGCCATCTTGATTTTCTTACAAAATGGTCAGATTGCATTGTCACGCAAACTATGCATATGTGCAACATTTGAAGTTGATCGGTTATATAGAAGTGGGTCAAAATCAAGTTGCAAGATTTGTTTACATAGAACATACATACATACATACATACATACATGCATACATACATACATCTGGTAAAGCTAATATAAAGCTAAAACATACATACCTACAAACATACAAACAGACAAACATGCATACTTACAGAGACACATACATACAGGTGAAGCTAATATAAAGCGTATAAAAATAAAAATTCAAATTTTGTCAATAATTATTCTTTTCTTTTACAAAACTTTTATTTTCATTCTGAGATTACCTTTATATTATTGCTGCTTTTTCTAGCCTCCACTGTTAAAATATAAATTCATTCCCTCTAAATGAAAGCAATATTTTAGTTATGTCCATGAGCGAAAGCTCTCTCTTCCTTCTCTCTGAATTCGCAAACGAAACCTATTCTCTATACGCAAGAAACATGCTATAATAGGTTTGCTTATTAGTTTTCAGAACAGGACAGAGTAGAACAGAATAGAACACCAAGCAATTAAACGTCAAACACTTTAGAACAACTTAGAACAGAAAATCTAATGAACACTTTTTTGTACTTTTTTGTTCTACATTTTCTGTTCTCATAATTTCATATACACATCTGTCAAAACTAAGAAAAAACAACAACAAAAAACTCTTGTCCAAAACGGTCCTGAAAAAAATCTAGAACCAAAAAGTAAAACTTAGAACACTTTAGAACAACTTAATGAACACCAAACTAGGACACGCTCGCACAAAAAATAACAAGTTTTAAAACTAATGAACGCCAAAGCCTGTACTTTTCTGTTCTAGGATGATTTAGATCGTTCTAGGACTGGCTAATAAACAAACCTAATATCCCGGCTTCACCGGCCTCAGTTTAATCAAGTTCACTTCAATCCGCAAAAGTGGCTTCACCGGCTAAAGTCGAGTTCAGTCCCTGAAATTGTTGTTGCTTTTTCGCCAGAAGTCAGAAATGCAAAAGCTCCCTGGAATGGCATTCCACGATTCCAGTTGATTACTCTCTTTTGAGCGAGCTTTTACTTTCAAGTTTGACTTTAGACTTTATTTTTCCAGACTTCGAAATGTGAAAATGTATGGGAAATCAAGCGAAAATGAAGCTCAGTAGACTAATTTTCTCGAACTTGCGCAGTTCGGCCGGTGAAGCCGGGGTATAACGAGCTTCGAGAAGCAGGATTTGAATTGCTTCCCTTGACTGTCCGTTGGGACGCATTTTGGTGCGAACTTGTTGATGAAGAGGGAAGTGGAGATGGGGAGTCACAACGAAAGTTTGTTCCTGTGACCAGTGCCAAGGGAAGCAATTCAGATTTTGCATTCATACGAAGTTTTGTGAGTATACTTTTTGTTGGGTGAGAGCGGAGCGAAGTTTTCTAATAAAATTTAAGGGAATTCATTTCTATGAGCAATCTAATTGGAAATGAATTTGTACAATGTGGTTTGAAATTAATGACTTAATTGTAGAAAATAGTAAAAAGCAGTATTTTTGGAGTAATTAATTAATTAATTAAAATAAATATAAAATTGTTTTGCCTGCAATTTAGTTGGTGCGATTTGTTTTGTGAGTTAAAAAAAGTGCAAGCAGTTTTAAAAAGTAAGTTTGAAAAGAAAATTGAAGATATTGAAAAATATTTATATATTATTTATGTTAGTTTTTTTAGTTTGTTTTTGCTTTATTAAATATCATGGGTGATGTTGATGGTAAGCATTTTTGCATAATGGATGATTTTTTGCAGCAATCCTTTGGCTCGTGTTCATTTAAATATTTAAATAAATCCATAATTGAAAATGGTAGACCGAAACCAATATTACATATTTTAAGTGAAAATAAAACTTGCATTAGGAGTTTTTCTATAAAATTATTATTATTGGCTTTTACCGGTTGTCAAGATTAACAAAAAATTTTTTGTTGGCCTTGCATTTTATTTTCTACTGAAAAGAACGTTTAGCGGTCTTCAGGATTTAATGATTTAAATAATTTTCATAACGCCGCATGGCCAAAAATCCTCCGAGCATTTAAAATCGGTTTTTGCTCTTTCTAAATTCGGTACAGCCCAAAGGATTGAAAATCTAGTAGACACTCATTATAAATCCTCAATTATGAGAACAATGAGTTAGTTAAAAAGAACCGGAAAATTATTAAAATGTTTACAGATGTTCTTTGCCACTTGGCAAGTTAGGAGCAAGCCTTTCGCGGACATAGCGAGGGTCAAGATTCTATTAATCGGGAAAATTATGTTGAATTAATTTCACTATTGGCCAAACATAATCCTGAAATTAAAAATCAGCTTCAGTATTTTCTGGATTATCAAACAATATTCAAAATGATTTAATAATGGCTATTTCCTGCACTCTTACTAAAAATTAAAGTTACTTCTGAAACCTACAATTCTGAGTTTGTCGCAATTATTTGTGATGAAACCACGGATATTTCCTGTCGATCTATGTTGTCAACCACTCTGAGATACATTTCTTCTTCTGGCAACACGAAAGGAACATTCATTAGTTTTAAAAACATTTCCGATGATAGAAGAGCAGTTCGTTTGCATGAACACATAGTTCATGTTATGGAGAATTTCGCATGTGGTTCAAAGTTATAATTGCTATGACGGAGCTTCAGTTATGGCGAGTGAAGTTAGCTGTCTTCAAACCCGGGTTAAAGAAATTTCCAAATACTCTTTTTGTATACTGCTTTGCTCATCGCTTAAATATTGTTTTATCGAAATCATGTGACAAGAATCGTGAGTGACGAATCTTCTTTCAGTCAATCACAGGTTTATCAAATTTCTTTAGTCCTCGATTTGTTTTTAAAGCGAAAACTTCCAAAAGTAGCTCACACTTGCTGGAATTTCAATGGAAGACTATCTTTCAATATAATATAGATAATCTTAATACTCCTTTTGAATATATAACGTGCATCCGCGGAACGGAGTTTTTCCACACAAATTTTTCCAAATTGCATCCCCTACAATTCAAAGCACGCCACGCCACTGGCCATTAGCTCTTGACCCTCTAACGGAAGAGCAAATATTGCAGGTTTAATTAAATATCCGTCATTACTTCGTTTTGGAGCCAGTGAAAAGAGATTTTTGTGGCCCAAAACTAGGATTAGTTCGATGTCCTTGTTATTTGTGTTTTGATATAATTTCTTGATTTGGCTTACAATGCTAAAAGCTAGGGAGTAACGCATACTACCATCATCAGCGAATCTGTAAAGTGGTTTGAAGGAGACTGAAAAAAGGACATTTATAAGGATGACATGACTTTGTCAAACGCTTTCAATATGCATATGTAAAGCAACCAAATCAGACTCACCAAAGAGATGCAATTTTTGTTGTGGTGCTCTCTGCTAGATATACTAGAAGATTATGATTTGGTTGAACGCAAGATGCTCGATAAACTTTTTATTAGCCATTTCCTCTATTATTTCGGAAATAAAAAATATATTTGCTACGAGTATTGGAGGTTGGAGGAATGACTGGCTGACTATGACCTAGATTCTAATAATATGGATAAACTCAAGGACAGTATGATAGAACATACAATTTGTACAGGGACTTAGCCAAAGATAGGATGCATTTCTTTAGGTCTATAGGATTATATCTAGTGCATTTCTTGACATCAAACTCTTTGATGGAGACTCAATTCGCGAATTCTGAAGTAAACTCTGTCCATTGAGTGAGAAGTACACTCAATTGCTGCGCTTGGCATGGCAGTGTCGAATACAGAAGGAAGTCGGTCTTGGGTTTGGTATCTGTTATCATGGATCCGCTTGTACATAAAAAGAGGTTTGTGGATGCTGTGAAATTCTTCTTGATGAAAGTTATCAAGGACCAAAAGTGCTGGCAGCAGTACAGTTGAGGATGCTGCTTCTCAAATGATGTTGTCAAATGATGATTCGATTTCCCTAATGGAATTTTTTAACTGATGTACTCTCCCCAAAATCACTAATCCGGCGTTCGTTTGTTGTTTGGCTTCTTCAGTTTCAATTGTATTCATAAATTTTAGCCTACGCCTAATAATTTTTTGGGGGAATAAGTGAACCTATTGTGAGGCACTTATCTCTAAACTAAAATTAATTAAAAATCACTTTTTTCAGCTTGTTACTGGTTAAAATCAATTCCACAATTTCATTTTACAAAACAAGCAAAATCCTTAAAAGTATCTCCCAGAATTTCAGTTCAAAGCAAAAATTCCCAGTTGAATACCTGCCGATATTGGATTAAACAAAAAAAATAAATAACTAAAGAATCCTGAAGTTGTCTTGCTATGTAGCATTGTAATTATAGGAGGACGACTTCAATCAATAGTCCTGGGCCTCTAGCTAGAGACATTCCATTTTAATTAGCTCATTTGTATCCAAATTGCAAGCAAAAGGAGGGATTACGTGGAATTTCAGATTCTCTGTAGAGTCTTGAATTCTACTTAAAATGCCAACTTAAGTATCTTGTGTGTCATTTAGGTCGTTTAGGAGCATCGGGGTACTGCTGCTGCACAACAGTACAGAAAGGTAAAATAAACAGTTCGACTGAAACCTGTTTCCCTAATGAAAGCCATCAACCTTTTGAACGTGACGATTTTAGGGATTTGAAATAAATATACTTGAAGCTTGATTGTAATTGTTGTCTGTATTGAATTGAGGTCTTAACATTTGAATATTGTTTTGTGTTCAACTCTTAAATGCGGCGGGGGGGGGGGGGAATTTTAAATAATATTCAGACTACGAGCTGTTATGGTTGTTTAAGCGTACAGAGTGTAGTGTGCTTGAGGAGAGTACATCTTGAGAGTGAGCTTAGTGCTTACTACTAGGTAAGTGGTCTAAGGGAAAATTTAAGTTGAACGTAAGAATAATTTATGTTTATATTAGAGCGGAAGTTTTTAATAGCACATGAGCATTATATATTTTTTTTGAGGACTTTATAAAAAAGTTAAAATTTTACTCGTATATGTGCAGAAAAGCAGTTAAAATCAATTTCACAATTTCAATTTTCAAAACAAACGAAATCCGCTCCGAAACGGAACGATGCTCCTGATTTGCAACAAACAAAACTTCTTCTTTATTTTTTTTTTCAAGACTCAGTCGCGCAGCACCACTTTACAGCAGCACAATAAATCACAAACATTCTAAAAGTGAATCAAAATATTGAGGGTGTGGTCAGGTGCCACATAATGAACGAAATTGATTCAGAGAGACCGCCAACGATATTTATTGAAAAAACTATTGAAGTGATCGAACAGGAGTGCAGCTTAACAATGATGATCAAGCCCAAATTGACTCCAAAAAAGGTATCGCTGTGTGATTGGACGAACTAGAAGCAGTCTATTGATTTCAATCACTAATGCCAAAAAGCGGTCATTAAATAGTGATCTGATTTTGGTTTGAACAGTCCAATACTTCCTTCATATTTTAGAAAAAAGTTATTGGAAAGTATTAATAGCCGTGTTCCTTTTCTGCTATTTTTTACTCGTATTTACTTGGAACTACTCCTGCTCTCACAGAGGTTTATATAGGTTTTACTCACACCGACAAATTTTGCGTGCCTTTAATTTTTTACTCCGGAGTACTCCGGAGTAGAAAAGGAACACAGCTAATGGTTTATCGAATAGTCATTTGTCTTAATCTAGGCAGAATTATGTTAATCGTGTAAAACTCTCTTAGATGAACTCGGGAACCAGAAGTTCCGATCCTGCCCTCAAACAACATCACAACACATGTCATTGCTCCGAGCCGATGTCATCCCTTTTTGGCATCCTTAAACTGAGCTGTCCTGTCATCAGCTCTTCTAATCAAGAAAAAACATCGTTATATGAGAATAAACATTTGATGGCTAGATCTGGACTCATTGGGCTTAGACAATCTTACCGGCAATATCCAAGTACCCTACCCAGATGTCAGCCAGCCAGCCAGCTTCAATAGGAATGCTTTTCAGAGATTAATTACCATCAGCATCGTCCACTATACGGGTGATGAAAAACTGGAAAAAGGGACTTAGTTCATATTAGAAAAGAAATTGACTGAAGACTGATTCGTTGCTGATTAGTATCACAGCCAGAAAAATCCAAGTGAAGCTGTTTGCAATGTCAATTTCGCTCTACTTAAGTGGCTTCTTCATAAACGCGGACATCGATTCACTAAGCCAACATGCCCTGCCCTCTATCATTATTGGCTACTGTTTTCACCATGCTTAAATGGACCTTCTTTCTTTTATCATTTTCTGGGCCTGCGCTGCCAAATTAAAAATAATTTTCAAATGGCCAGTCATCAGTGGAATATAGTGGATTGACCTGAGTGGTTATTCTGTAACTATGAGAAAGTGAAAACGTGAAAAGTCTTTTCATTCTCATTCTCATCGGGTCTTCTCATTTTAAGTTCTCATTTTTGTCAGCAAAGCGATTCTATAACCTAAAGTGAGATATTCCAGTGACAAATGGGCTGAATGTAGTTCACATTGGAAATTGTCACTTGTATAAACGTCAAACGTGGGGTTTTATGTCGCATTTTGCACTTATTCGAGTGGCCTACTTTGAGGAACTCCTCCCATAATTTTTTTTGAAAATTAAAAGTTATCACATTTCTCACAACTGTTGTGATTTGAAAATGACAAGTTCTCGCATTTCTCACTAGAAAAATGTTGGTGAGAAATTATTTTTCACCATGAAATAATTTGACAGATAAAGTCACGTTCTCATCGTTCCAGAATCGCATTTATTGGAATTCTCACTGAAAAGACTTTTCACTAGACTTTACACAGTTACAGAATAACCGCTCTGGACCGATAGAAGTACGATCACAACCTCGAAGCGTTGGCACTGGTAAGCGAGTCTGCCCAAATAACCGTGACCGTGCTATGAACGTATCAGGCACGAAAAGAAACACTACTATGCACACTGCAACGGATCGACAGCGTTCTATGCACGTATGCAACGTATGCCGTTCGGAAACCATTCAATGAGGATATCTATCTACATTGATATTCCTTCAACTGTTACCGAACCGGTTTTACATATACATTCCCCCAGTGACCGCGGAAGTGGGGTTGCAAGGGTTGCGACTGCAACCCCTGATAATCTCGCGGTGTTGCGCCGCAACCCCTGAGTTTTTGAAATCAAAAAGCAAAAATTTGAGTTATTTTTTAATAATTGTAAAGTCCCTTTTTCCTTGGACAATTCTCGTTGCGAGTAAAAAAATCATTGGGAAAAAAATAAAAAAACTCGACCATTCGTCCATTCTTTCTCGCAACGAGATATTTTTCGTTGCGAGATGTTGCAAAGTTGGCTGCAAAATTTGTATATATTTTACTTTTTATTGTTTGAGTTTTCGTCATGATTACGTTTTGTTTACGTAAACGCATCAGTAGAAACTCGTCTTCTTCTTCATCGTCAAATTCTATGCATATAGCAATATGATTTATTTCCAGCTGTTTTTTATTAAGTCTCTCAACATCTCTTTTAACTTGTTTATAATTTATTAAAAAATAAGAAAACAAAACGAATGACAGTTCTTAAAATGTCATTCTTGACTAAATCTCGTTGCGAGAACTGAATTCGTAGGAACATAACTTCAAAAAATCGCACAGCAGACTGCGAGATTTTTCTCCCAACGACTGTCCTAGGAAAAAGGGACTTAAGAAAAGTATATACATTTTTAAATTCGATAGTTGTAAACAACATTCAAACTGAGAAAATTCATTTTACATTTATAATACTAGTCCATTCAAATTTGTCAAAAAATCGCTGTTTTTTGGAAACACTATGAGGCCGGTGCCAAATGAAGGATTTGGGTTGTCTAAACATAATTTTCACAACCCGCACTTCCAAAAAAGGGTTGTTTTGAGAAATATATACATATATGATGGTTTTCGTCTTTTTTTGTATGGAGGATAAACTATGCATTTTGGTGAAAATATCAATAGAGTAAAGTTGTAGGGCATAAAATTACTTACAAATTTTGTTTTCACTGTTTTTTTGAATTCCGTATATGTAGTTTCGCCGCTAGAGGCCGTTTTGCGCCTTTTTTAGATTTTGGGCCAAAATTATGCTTTTGTATGAAAAATTAAATGATATCAAAGTAATACATGTTTGCAGTTTTTCAACTTTTCTTTGGACGCTTTGATTATCAACAGAATCTGAAAAAAAGGCGCAAAACGGCCTCTAGGGGTGAAAGTATACGGAATTTAAAAAAACAGTGCACACAAAATTCACTCATATCTTAAACTTTCCTCGAAAAAAGGGCTCTTCTGACCACTCAGCGCTATTTGACACGTTTACTTGTTGGAAAACAGATGTGATTTTTCCAAAGATCATAAAAACGACTCTTGTCTTGTGATTAACTAACTCTTACGGCATGCAAAGAGCTCGTTGACTTTCTCATATACGAGGGTCGTCTCAAAAGTAAGTTCCACTATTTTTTTAAATCCGTGTGGTTGGCGGGAAAAGTCTGGGAGCCTTAGGGAATTTGCGTCTGGGTGTAGTGGCAGCACTGTCAAATTTCTATGCGCGTGCGTCGATCGATCCGGCAGTCAGGCTTCAGCCACTATGGAGACTCTAGTCTCTCCTACCGCCAAAACACCAAATAAAGCGAAAGTTATGAAATCCGCGGGAAAATGGCAAACGTTATTTAGGGATTCCAAGAGGGTGTTGTTGATCAATTACCTGCCCTGTGGGACCACGATCACAGCTGTAAGCTATTGTGAGGTGTTGCACCAACTCAGAAAGGCGATCCGAAACAAAAGGAGAGGAAGTTGACAAAAAACTGTTTCGCAACCCCAGTTAAACAAAGGTTCCGCGGTCTCTGCATTCCCCTCTTGTATAGTACTTTCTACACTTCTCTCCTAAAAAACCGGTTCGGTAACAGTTGAAAAAATACCAGTGTAAATACCCTCAAACCACCAGCAAAATATTCTAGCCGTGGATTTGTTGACGGGTCCGGTCATGGCACGCTATGGTTGTAAAAGGTAGGTTGTTCCCATATACTGGCTGGAGCAATAAAAACTTTACATTCAAAATGATTTTTTACTTTTTAGTTTCTTTTAAAATAAAAGCGTATTTTTTAGTTTTTTAAACTATATATTTTAACTTCTACTTTTTAGTCTATTATATGTCTTCCGCCGCCGTATTCCATTTACTGTTACTGTACTATACTCGTCAAACACATTAATCCGATACCCACATATAAACAATAAAAAACAAATTGAAAGAAAAATTGATGTAAGTAGGACAACACGTTGGACGGAAGTGAAAATTTCTATGGCCAGTCTATATTTCCAAGTCAATCTTAATATTACAGGAGGATAACGGTTAATAAATTTTGTTTATGAATATTCCATTTATGTTTATTTTATTGTTACTTGATGTTGCAATAAAATAAGAAAAATACATAATACACAATATATAATTACATGATACATAATTCATAATACATAACACATAATACATAGAACATAGTACATACTACATAGTACATTGCATTGTACTTAGTACATAACACATAATACATAGTCCATAGTGCATAATACATAGTACATAATACATAGATGGTACATTGTACAAAAGAGATACTACATAGTACATAATACATAGTACATAATGCGTAGTATATAGTACTTAGTACATAATATAGCGGTAGGGATAGGCTGTACTGGTGTACGCATAGCAGGCAAGCAACTAATTGTGTCTTTAACCTTTTATTTTATTTATACCTATTAAATGACTTCCAACCAATGATTAAATATGGTTTAAAATATTCCCAGAACTATTGTGAAAGATTTAAAAAAAATCGAATGTAAATATGTTCAGTAGTTTTTCAGCCCTCAGCGAACAAACAGATTCCTATTTTCAACTTTATATATGCACTAGCTGGAACCCGTTGGGCCACATTTCCGCTTCTCCTTACCATCTTACCAAAAAAAACCTTGTTGATCAATTCTGAACCGAGTGCTTAGAGCTTCAGGATACACTATGTTCAATGTTTTTCCATTTGAAGCTAGAATGTCAAGATTTTCCGATTTTACAACTCTTGAACAACCTACATACAGCTAACCGGGAAATGATCTTATTTGGAAAAATTCGTCCGCCATATTGGTTTTCATCAACAGATGCCTACGTCGTATCCTAAAAATCCGCTGGCATGATAGAATTACAAATGAGGAACTATGGCGCCGTGCAGTGCCGCGGCCAGACAATTGGGGGCCCTGTGCAAAAATTCAGCGAGGGGCCCCAGAGAGTCGCTTCGCTCGCGGATTTACCTTCATACAGATTCGTCCCAGCGACAGAATTATGCCCCATATGCTCATTTGTCTGCCCATAATCATTTATGTGGCCCATTCAATGAAGTAAAAATACAAATAATGAGTTCAAATGATTTTTATTGGAAAAAAATTTTCGCTCGCGGGGCCCCAAATACGCGGGGCCCTGTGCAGTTGCACACTTTGCACATATGCCAGCCGCGGCACTGGCGCCGTGCCGGACTCCCATATACCGATTTTCATTGGGATCGGAACACAATTTGCAAATTCGTCGGCCATATTGGCGCGGCCATTTTAAATTTATAAGTTTTGACCAAATTCAAATTCTATGCATATAGCAATATGATTTATTTCCAGCTGTTTTTTATTAAGTCTCTCAACATCTCTTTTAACTTGTTTATAATTTATTAAAAAATAAGAAAACAAAACGAATGACAGTTCTTAAAATGTCATTCTTGACTAAATCTCGTTGCGAGAACTGAATTCGTAGGAACATAACTTCAAAAAATCGCACAGCAGACTGCGAGATTTTTCTCCCAACGACTGTCCTAGGAAAAAGGGACTTAAGAAAAGTATATACATTTTTAAATTCGATAGTTGTAAACAACATTCAAACTGAGAAAATTCATTTTACATTTATAATACTAGTCCATTCAAATTTGTCAAAAAATCGCTGTTTTTTGGAAACACTATGAGGCCGGTGCCAAATGAAGGATTTGGGTTGTCTAAACATAATTTTCACAACCCGCACTTCCAAAAAAGGGTTGTTTTGAGAAATATATACATATATGATGGTTTTCGTCTTTTTTTGTATGGAGGATAAACTATGCATTTTGGTGAAAATATCAATAGAGTAAAGTTGTAGGGCATAAAATTACTTACAAATTTTGTTTTCACTGTTTTTTTGAATTCCGTATATGTAGTTTCGCCGCTAGAGGCCGTTTTGCGCCTTTTTTAGATTTTGGGCCAAAATTATGCTTTTGTATGAAAAATTAAATGATATCAAAGTAATACATGTTTGCAGTTTTTCAACTTTTCTTTGGACGCTTTGATTATCAACAGAATCTGAAAAAAAGGCGCAAAACGGCCTCTAGGGGTGAAAGTATACGGAATTTAAAAAAACAGTGCACACAAAATTCACTCATATCTTAAACTTTCCTCGAAAAAAGGGCTCTTCTGACCACTCAGCGCTATTTGACACGTTTACTTGTTGGAAAACAGATGTGATTTTTCCAAAGATCATAAAAACGACTCTTGTCTTGTGATTAACTAACTCTTACGGCATGCAAAGAGCTCGTTGACTTTCTCATATACGAGGGTCGTCTCAAAAGTAAGTTCCACTATTTTTTTAAATCCGTGTGGTTGGCGGGAAAAGTCTGGGAGCCTTAGGGAATTTGCGTCTGGGTGTAGTGGCAGCACTGTCAAATTTCTATGCGCGTGCGTCGATCGATCCGGCAGTCAGGCTTCAGCCACTATGGAGACTCTAGTCTCTCCTACCGCCAAAACACCAAATAAAGCGAAAGTTATGAAATCCGCGGGAAAATGGCAAACGTTATTTAGGGATTCCAAGAGGGTGTTGTTGATCAATTACCTGCCCTGTGGGACCACGATCACAGCTGTAAGCTATTGTGAGGTGTTGCACCAACTCAGAAAGGCGATCCGAAACAAAAGGAGAGGAAGTTGACAAAAAACTGTTTCGCAACCCCAGTTAAACAAAGGTTCCGCGGTCTCTGCATTCCCCTCTTGTATAGTACTTTCTACACTTCTCTCCTAAAAAACCGGTTCGGTAACAGTTGAAAAAATACCAGTGTAAATACCCTCAAACCACCAGCAAAATATTCTAGCCGTGGATTTGTTGACGGGTCCGGTCATGGCACGCTATGGTTGTAAAAGGTAGGTTGTTCCCATATACTGGCTGGAGCAATAAAAACTTTACATTCAAAATGATTTTTTACTTTTTAGTTTCTTTTAAAATAAAAGCGTATTTTTTAGTTTTTTAAACTATATATTTTAACTTCTACTTTTTAGTCTATTATATGTCTTCCGCCGCCGTATTCCATTTACTGTTACTGTACTATACTCGTCAAACACATTAATCCGATACCCACATATAAACAATAAAAAACAAATTGAAAGAAAAATTGATGTAAGTAGGACAACACGTTGGACGGAAGTGAAAATTTCTATGGCCAGTCTATATTTCCAAGTCAATCTTAATATTACAGGAGGATAACGGTTAATAAATTTTGTTTATGAATATTCCATTTATGTTTATTTTATTGTTACTTGATGTTGCAATAAAATAAGAAAAATACATAATACACAATATATAATTACATGATACATAATTCATAATACATAACACATAATACATAGAACATAGTACATACTACATAGTACATTGCATTGTACTTAGTACATAACACATAATACATAGTCCATAGTGCATAATACATAGTACATAATACATAGATGGTACATTGTACAAAAGAGATACTACATAGTACATAATACATAGTACATAATGCGTAGTATATAGTACTTAGTACATAATATAGCGGTAGGGATAGGCTGTACTGGTGTACGCATAGCAGGCAAGCAACTAATTGTGTCTTTAACCTTTTATTTTATTTATACCTATTAAATGACTTCCAACCAATGATTAAATATGGTTTAAAATATTCCCAGAACTATTGTGAAAGATTTAAAAAAAATCGAATGTAAATATGTTCAGTAGTTTTTCAGCCCTCAGCGAACAAACAGATTCCTATTTTCAACTTTATATATGCACTAGCTGGAACCCGTTGGGCCACATTTCCGCTTCTCCTTACCATCTTACCAAAAAAAACCTTGTTGATCAATTCTGAACCGAGTGCTTAGAGCTTCAGGATACACTATGTTCAATGTTTTTCCATTTGAAGCTAGAATGTCAAGATTTTCCGATTTTACAACTCTTGAACAACCTACATACAGCTAACCGGGAAATGATCTTATTTGGAAAAATTCGTCCGCCATATTGGTTTTCATCAACAGATGCCTACGTCGTATCCTAAAAATCCGCTGGCATGATAGAATTACAAATGAGGAACTATGGCGCCGTGCAGTGCCGCGGCCAGACAATTGGGGGCCCTGTGCAAAAATTCAGCGAGGGGCCCCAGAGAGTCGCTTCGCTCGCGGATTTACCTTCATACAGATTCGTCCCAGCGACAGAATTATGCCCCATATGCTCATTTGTCTGCCCATAATCATTTATGTGGCCCATTCAATGAAGTAAAAATACAAATAATGAGTTCAAATGATTTTTATTGGAAAAAAATTTTCGCTCGCGGGGCCCCAAATACGCGGGGCCCTGTGCAGTTGCACACTTTGCACATATGCCAGCCGCGGCACTGGCGCCGTGCCGGACTCCCATATACCGATTTTCATTGGGATCGGAACACAATTTGCAAATTCGTCGGCCATATTGGCGCGGCCATTTTAAATTTATAAGTTTTGACCAAAAATTCGTTATTTGCGACCGTAAAAACCTCTAGATACCCACTTTCATTAGAATCGGAACAAAATTGGCAAATTTAACCATATTTCTGCTTCCATTTTGAATTTCGGTCATATGTCGGCGGCCATTTTCAATTTCGATGTTCTGAAAAATAAAATATACCCCATGTTACTTGCTGATAATAGAGCTTTCTATTGGCGAAAAAATTCTTAAAACCGGTTCGGTAGTTTTTGAATTTGTCCGGAACAAAAAAACAATCAAATCTTTTCTCTTTATATAGTATAGATTAGAAAGAATAATGCACGTATACTTTGTTTGTCAATAGATAGCTTAATTGCCGTTGATATCTGGGAATATAAAAGTAAACAATAAAATATTCTTTGATTCTTCATCTCCGTCATGGTTAGTTCTTTTTTCGATATAAACAATAGTTTTTAAACTACAACTAAAAACTGTATGACATAATTTCGTTATAATCGGAAAATTTAAACGTGTATTCACGTCAAAAGGTAAACCGCCATTTTGTGTTGGCCCCATTTTGAATTTGGGATGACGCCACACACAGCTAATAGTGTTCTACTTGTCATACCCTTTCGTTTGATACCCATGTCGGGGGTCGGGGAACACAATTGCAAAATTCGGCCGCCATCTTGATACCGCCAAAATGGTCAGATTGCAATGTCATAAGAACTATACATATTTATTTCAACTCAATCGGAAACCGGGACGTGGGTCAAATTTAACTTCTAAGATTTTTTTACATAGTTACTTAGTTACAGGTGAAGCTAATAAAAACCGTATAAAAAGTTCGTAGACTTCGTTTGGCGGGACCTCCAGCTCTAGAGCCTGCTTTTGCGGTAGTATTTATATTATGCGACAGCGAAGATGACCAAACCTATGCTGGAAGAATGGCGTGAAGCAGAACAGCAGAAGATTTTAATATGCCAAAACGAGGTTACATCGACTAGGAATCGGGACCGGCGGAGATAATAGTTGCGAAAGATGAGAACCGGGTCCAGGATGTAAGGCCGAACAAGAACAAGTACGTAAATATATAGTAGGGGTATTCATGAAAACATGTAAAACCCTAGTAAGCCGCGTAAATCGTATAAGTTTACCACCTCGTACATTAACTGTCAAAATTTGTATGGAAACTGAAATACGCACACTAGATAAGTTTACGCTCAAGCTTTGCTGTGTAAACTGCATAACTGATATGTGTAAAATAGGGTTTGCAATCCCGTGCTATATTTTCAATCCCGGGATTTCGGGATTACATTATTCAAATCCCGGGAACCCGAGATTGGTACCGGGATTAGTATTGGACTATTTATAAAAAATACTTACTCATTAACATAGTTGAAATTACATATAGTGCAGTAAAAAAAGCATTTTAATTTGCACATCTTGGTAACAGCAAGATTATGATTTTATCCTGTTTGGGGTATCGCCAGGAGTATATTCCTAAGTTTAGAACCTCGTGAACCTTGTGCTGCTTTTGTTATAAACAATTAAAGTTTTTTACCGCGTTTTTTCGAGATTAAAATGTGAATCTCTAAGTCAGATCGGGGCAAAAAAACCCAGTCTCTTCGTAATAAAATTGCCAATAAATCCTTAACCTATAAAACTGAAAAAACGAAAAAAAACCGTTTTTTTTTTCATTTTAGTACCAAGACTTTTTGATGTTATAAAAAGACCCTGAAAAGTTGGTGTCAAAATATTGAACCAATTGGCCAAAATTGCATTTGTTATCTAAAATTTGAAATGCCCGCCATTTTATGCCATTAAGTCCAAAATGAAAATTTTTATTTTCAAAATATAGATATCAACGCCACCTTTCAAAAGAAATTTTTTTAATGTTATTTTGGTTACTTTTTTTACATTTGTGTATAACTCAAATAACAACAATTGCATTTTTTCGGCCATTTTGAAAAATTAATTTAAAATGTTTTATCAGATCTGGTAGAGAGTTTTTGGACCTTTAATTTATAAAAATAAAGTTAATTTTTGTTAACGTGAACTCGAGATATTTAACTTATTGCATTTTGTCCAATTGTTAATTAACAAATGCACATTGTGAGCTAAAAGTTGGACTGTATCATTTTGAAACCTATTCACTTCATGTAATAAATTCAAAAAAAAAATTAAGGTTTATAGAAACTTTTTACAAGCTTTACAATGTAAGTATTGTTAATTGAACGAAGAGATTTTTTTTCGATATTTTCATAAAGCTTAATTGCAAAATGCAATAACTTCCTTGTTTTTTTACAAGCTTTATATTAACTTCGTTCACTGTGTGGGACAAATCTTGCGATCGATTTTTCGACCACTTCCCGATTTGCAATGATGCACACAGATTCAAGCTGAACCAATTTAGTAGAACCCGAAAGGGAGTGCGAAAGATTGCAAGATAATGTACCCGATCTTCCTGTTAAAATGCATGATGAAGAAGAAAATGGTGATTAAATTTTATTTGAAACAGATTCAGAGAATGAAACTGAATTGTATACGTTACCAAGCAAGAAATGTAAAATACATTAATTACGATTTTGTAAAGTTATAAAAATAAAAATGTTTATTTTTAAATAATAAAATGTTTTGACCATATTGGATTTAAAATGACGTCACATAGCTTACTGCATTCTACTCGTTATACTCTTTCATTTGATACCTATGTCGGGGGGTTGTAAAGAAAAAGGTAATCGGCCATTTTATGTTGGCCGCCATACTGGATGTACCATAAAATTGAATATACTATATTGTATTGTCTTCAGAAACAAAGATGTGTGACAAATTGGAGCATCACCGGATATCGGGAAGTGGTCGAAAAATCGATCGCAAGATTTGTCCCACACAGAGTCTCTTTTTCTGCGAGAGGAAAGCGTCATTGAGAGTTCTATAAGCGAGTATGCGCGGCTATGCTCTACCCTAGGCTACGTACCGGACATACACTTAGTCTATTCTCATTTTCACAATATACTATATTTATCAATACGAATAGAATTTGATGAACTTGTATTATGGTTGGTATTGATCTGTTATTATTATGTACATATTTCATAAAAAAAAGTATGAATTTTCTAAGAATTAAATTCTTAGAAAATTTTAATGAGAAAAAAATTTCAAAATATAATTCGGACAAAAATTAAATCCCGGGATTAGCTATTTAATAATCCCGAGATTTCAGGATTTGAAAAAACACCGGGATCCCGGGATTTTGTGATCCCGGGATCCCGGGGCTGCAAACCCTAGTGTAAAATATGCAAATGCCAATTCGGCATCATATTTAGCTGTTTTGATTTTTTAAGTGCAAGATGAATGAGGTAGTTTCCTTTTTTACCTTTTTTGGAATTTTTCAGTTTCGTAATTTAGACATTCACGTCCAGTTTGAACAGCTGATCAATTACATCGTTTACATACATCATGTCATCGTAGGTGCGTTCATGAGACAAACCTCGTATAAATACGAGTACTATACCTAATGTGTAAACTTACACGTTTTCATGAATACCCTTAGTATTATCTTTATGTACTAAATAAATATAAATAAATATATAAATATATAAATATATATAAGAAAATTAATAATGATGAGTGAATTTTTGTACTTAAATAATTAATAATACTTTAAGCACTTACATAAATATCGTGATTTATCTTTAAATACCATTTACCAATTCCCGACTATCACAAAACTCAAGAGCATTTCATCTGCAATTAATCAAAGTAAAAAATTTAACAATAATATGAAAAAAAAACCATATTGAAATTTATCTTTTTGGAATGCAGCATTGGAAAGCAATTTTTAATAACATCCTTTCCTCTCTTTTTGATAAGCATTAAACAAGTTCTCGTTTTTTTTTTTATTTTGATTTCACTAATTAAAAAGGCTAAAATTTCTCCCAATGGCTTTTTTTTTCATTTAATTGCTGTTTATGAAATTTTAGCGGAATACAAGTATTCCATAATTTTTGCCGCGCTTTTTTATGCTCTTTCTATATGAAAAGAAAATAAAAATAAAATTCGAAAAAGGTTCCGCTCCCTTGTTAGTGGGGGCAACGGAATGCACATGGCATCCTTTGAATTTTTTTTTTCGCTGGTTAATTAATGCAATCTCTTGGGTAAAAAAGAAGCTTTGCGGTTGTTCTTTGAACAAAAGGGGAACGTCTGGGTCAAAGTTGAGCTTGTTCAAGGTTTTTTTCTTTTAATTTGCGAGAATTGCTTAGTAAAAGTTGGCGTTTTTTTTTGTAACTTATTGTCAGCCCTGCACAAGGCCAACCCTGCACACAATCCACTCTACTCTACTCTGCCTGCACGAATGACAGCCAGGTAATGCGATGAGTTCACAAATAAATTCATTCTCATCGAGATTTCCAGAACGGAAGGACGTCAGCCATATTTTGACTATAGAAATATAATTAATAAAAACATTACATTTTAATCCAAGTCTATTATTTTAGTATTATCACACCCGAGGCTCCTCATAACCTCACATGGCGCAGTCGGCATCGAATACAGACTCCACGGAGAGAAACCTCACCGGAATATCGCCACTTCTACAGCAATTATTGGAATCAAGTCAGGAGAACGAAACTCTCAGACAATTCACCATCGCAGCACTAAAGGAAGAGGCAATCAGACGCGGTCTGGAAGTAGATGGAAATCTGAAAGAAGATTATATAAAGGCTATAGTGACATGCAACGAGTCACTGGCCAAATTCAAACATAACCAAAGAGTTAATGAAAACCAATACCAAATAATCCAAAATATAACAACCACGCCAGATCTAACCTCAAACATAAAAAACTGCGATGGCGAAAACTCGATAGAAACCGCAACATTTCTAAAAGCGATAAATACAGCAGCAAAAATCAATGGATGGCAGGAAGAGACAAAACTCGCTTATACCACCAACAAATTATCAGGCATCGCCAAATGCTGGCAAAACTATGAAGGGGAACAAATAACAAATTGGGATGATTGGGAAGCCGCTTTTAGAGGCAGATTCACAAAGGAATTAAGCCTAAGAGACTGGCTGGACAGAATTACAACGAGGAAACAAAACCCCAGAGAAACAATCGTGCAATATATGAGTGCAAAAATGGAACTATTAAAACAAGCTCCAACAGACATAGAAATCAAAACCCAAGACAAAATAAACTATTTAACGGAAGGAATTTTCAACAACAACGACAGAAGACTACTAAAAATTAGAGGGCCCACAAACATCAGTACACTCTTCGAAATAGCCCAACAACTAGATGATGACACAAAAAATAATTATACCAGAGGAAGAAACCTCAGCAACGACACAACGGAGCAACCAGCAACCAGAATGGAACCTCAAACACAGCAACTACAAATTTGTCCAAGATGCAAAAAAGATACACATCCAGTATCCAAATGTCCAATACCATGTTATCGCTGCAACAAAACAGGACACTCCATCAACGCATGTTCAGATAAGTATAAACAAGCTCATTGCGCACTGAAGTCCAAATACAATGACCGAAACCTCCCAATCATCGACACAATCATATTCGACAAAACACAAATATCAACACTGATAGACAGCGGAGCCGAACAAACAGTCATCGACAAAAGATTCATACCGAGAGAATGCCTGATACGGAAATATGAAGGACCACCAATATCATCGATAGAAACGATATGCAACCCCATAGGTCAAATCGATCTAAATGTAACAGTGGGCAACTCAACTTGCACATTTGGACCAATAGCAGTCGTCAATCATACTCCAATACCACTAATACTAGGAGGAGACTGGCGCAAAGCAGCTAACGTATCAATAACCATTGAAACTAACGGAGACGTAAAAATAAACCTCCAACCACCAGACACAACATCATCAAACAAAATCAACGGATGTGCACTAAAAGTTACAACAAACACATTTGAAAATGAAATATCCGAACAAGCAAAGAAACTGCAAGATATTTTGAACAAAAATCAAATCCAAAATTGGACTCAAATAATATACAACAACAAGGACGCCTTCGTCACAGATGACATAGAAATAGGCAACTGTAAAATCACCGAACACAACATAGATCTAACAGACAACATACCAATCAGGAAGAGGCCATATAGATACTCACGAAATGACAGACAGTTCATTAACGAAACAGTGAACACCTGGATCAAACTAAACATATGCAAGGAATCACAATCGCATTACGCATCACCAGTGGTAATAGTGAATCAACCACACCACCCCAGCACGCCCAGACGCCTCACAATAGACTATACTGCCCTAAATAAAAAACTAATAAAGGACAGTTATCCACCACCGCACATCGACGACATCATCGAGCAAACAATAAAAAGTGACACTAAATATCTCACGGTTATGGATGTGAAAACAGCATTTATGACGGTAAAAATAAACGAAAAGGACACTCACAAAACAGCATTCGTCACACAAGACGGCCTCTACGAATTCACAAGAATGCCGTTTGGCCTGTCCAACGCACCCAAAACCATGGAGAGAATAATGAAAGCAACATTTGAAAACGCCACAAACACAACAACCTACATGGATGACATATGCCAATCAGCACCAGATATATACACCGCGATAAAACAATTCGAAGACGCATTAAAAAGACTGATATCCTCGGGACTAAGAATATCATTGAAAAAATGTCAACTATTCCAAAAAGAAATATTTTTCCTTGGCTACGGAATAAGCCCAGAAGGATTAAGACCGGACCCAAGCAGAACAAGCGCGGTGGATCGCTACAAATCCCTAAAAACAAAATCAGAAGCAAAATCATTCTACGCCTTCGCGTCATATCACCGCAAATTCATCAAGAACTTTGCACAAATAGCATCACCAATCAGGGAAGCAATGAACAACCCAACATTCATGTGGACAAAAGAAGCAGAAACAGCTAAAGAGGCATTAATAACAAAATTAAAGTCGCCCCCAATACTATCACACTTCAAAAACGAAGCACACACCGAAGTCGAAGTAGATGCATCAACAATAGGCATAGGAGCAATATTATACCAGAAACAGAATAATAACAAGGTCGTGATCGCCTACGCAAGCCGAGCACTAGCTAAATCAGAAAGCAACCTGCACATCAATCAATTGGAAAGCCTCGCCGTATATTGGGCAATAACAGAAAAATTTCATCTTTACCTGTATGGACTAGAAAGATTCATAATAACAACCGACAACTGGACAACAGCGTGTTTACTCCAAAAAGAAAAACAAAACAAGAAATTCGCCAGATGGCTACTAGACCTACAACAATACAACTACGTCGTACAACACAAATCAGGAAGGTCCAACATGGGAGCAGACTCACTATCACGTGTACCACAAAATGTAACAGCGGTACTCATAATAAAATCAAACGACATAACAAGAATAACATACGCACAAAGCAGAGACCCAGAATGCTGCCATATCATCCAAACCCTACAAAACAGGAGCACAACCACCAAATCGGATAGAAAAATCAGAGAAAATTTCATACTACAAGACAACACCCTATACTTTGTAAACAAGCAAAAAAGAAAAAGAATCCTCATACCAAAAGCACTACAAACAGCAGTACTAGAAGCATGCCACGACAATTCAGGACACATGGACATAAACAAAACTCTTTCTAAGCTAACAAGCAGATACTACTGGCCCTCAGCAGAAAGAGATTGCAAAGACCATGTAGCCAGCTGTCACTTATGCCAACAATTCAACAGCAGAACCACCAAAAGAATAGGACTGCTAAAACCAATCAATCCACCAAACAGACCGTTCGACCTAATATCCATGGACCACGGCAGCTTACCAACAGACAGAATAGGTAACAAATACATCCTAGTAATAATCGATCATTGCACAAGGTATGTGATCGCAAAAGGACTACCAGACGTTAGCTCAAAACACGTCATCAAAATAATAAATGATAATATAATAAACGTTTACGGACCTCCATCGGTGATCATGTGTGATAATGCCACAGGCTTCACATCCAGGAAGATGCAAGAATTTTACACCAAATTCGATATAGTCAACGTAACATCACCACCACATTTCCCAGAATCCAACGGCTTGGCAGAAAGGACAATCGGAACAATTAAAAACATATTGAAGAAACACATCTTTGAAAACAGCCCATCGAACTGGTCAAGCTATTTACCGGAAGCCACAATCGCGATCAATAGCAGCAAGCAGTCATCAGCAAGGTACACACCATTTTACTTGCTTCACGGGTTTGAACCCAAATTACAATACGAAAACACCCTAGGAACAATAGAAGACGAAACACCGAGGGAAATACAGCTGAGTCAACTCCAAACAAAACGGACAAAAGCACTGCTAAACATCAAAAAGGCCCAAAATTATCAGAAGAGCCACGCAGACAAACACAGGCAAATGAACAAACTTAACGTAGGAGATTCAGTGCTAATGAAAACGCCTATAAAACCAAACAAAATGACTCCCGAATATGAACAACAACCATACCAAATCGAGAAATTCATCAGCGAGAACATAATGAAGATCAAAAAAACCACAACAGATGGTACAGAAATCACCAAAACAGTCCACACGGCACAGACCAAACCATTCATCACCAGAAAAGCCAACGAAGATGAACTATCGACTTCAGAATCAACAAAACACAGACACCAACCAGCCCACCACCTAACCACACGACCACCAACTCCGGACCCGCAGGAGGTACCAAACAGCGAGGACAGCACAACAGATGAGGACGAAGAAGAACCCTCAACTCCCAAGCGCAGACCCCAAAGGACCAAAAAAAGACCAGCATGGACAATTGATAATGTTCAAGAATTGACAGGAGTCAACTCTGCAAGAAGAGGCCGTGTCAGCCCTGCACAAGGCCAACCCTGCACACAATCCACTCTACTCTACTCTGCCTGCACGAATGACAGCCAGGTAATGTGATGAGTTCACAAATAAATTCATTCTCATCGAGATTTCCAGAACGGAAGGACGTCAGCCATATTTTGACTATAGAAATATAATTAATAAAAACATTACATTTTAATCCAAGTCTATTATTTTAGTATTATCACACCCGAGGCTCCTCATAACCTCACACTTATTTTTAATGATTATTTCACTAGCATGCATAAATATACAGGTATGTACCTGGCATAACTTTACATAACTTTAAGTGTTGTGGTTCTCTAGTTGCAATTAAGTTTTGCTGTTTTCGTGGAATTAACTTAAGCTTATTCAATTCTGCAGTGTAATGCATTAAATATTAAGTCTTATTTCGATGTTGGTTAAGGAAAACTTGAAATTTTTATAGTTTTATGTAAAAACCACTTTATAACAAACTCACAATGTGTGCAAATTGAATAATGCGTACGGCGGTTTATGCAGTGGCGGACTAAGCCCGTCAGAGGCCCGGGGCGGCAAAGTTAAATGAGGCCCTCAGTCTAAGAAGTCGATGTAATTTTAGAAAAGCCTTTTATTCAGTTGCCATTTGTAGGGACAAGTGTGTGTATATGTTTATTTTCCAGTAGGAAAAGCATTTAATTACCCATCGATTCCGAAAGTCGTACTAAAGCCTAGTGTCCACTATAGAGTTTTTTCGGTAGAGTGTAGAGCGTAGAGTGTAGAGCTCTACCTGTAGTATGTACACTACAGCGCTTCTCTACCACTCCACCGCCCGTAGAGTTGCTCTAGAGAAATTTTGAGTAGAGATCTACCACGAGCTCTACAGACTGAGTACACTGCAGATGCGTGTTTCTCTACTGTAGGGTCGTATGGTAGAGCACGCAACTGCGGTCATCAACTTTTGCATGTCATTTCATTTCTCAGTCATTCAGAGATGCGTGCGTACATATATTGTGTAAAAAATTTAAAGGAAATTAATAGAAATCAAAAAAATAATAAAATGAGTTTTCACCAAAAGAAGGGAAAAGAAGGAAAGGAAATGTTGGGAGCGAGATTGGATTGCGAAAAGAAAACAAAACGTTGGAATGTATCGAGAATTATGGAAGAAGATACATCTTCATACCAAAATTTTCTGCGTATGTCGTACTCGAATTTGGTTGTTATTGAATACGCCGATGCAGTGCCGCGGCTGGCATATGTGCTTGGTGTGTAACTGCACAGGCCCCGCGTGTTTGGGGCACCGCGAGCGAAGCGAGCAAAACATTTTTTGGCAATAAAAATCATTTGAATTCTTTATTTGCATTTTTACTTCAATGAATGGGTCATACAAATCAGCATATGGGTCATACCAGACGAACTCGCATAACACTAAATATTACATAGGGTCCATTTTCCATAATTCTGTCGCGGGGACGGGTCTTTATGACAGAAAATTTTTTTTGGAGACTCTGGGGCCCCTCGCTGAATTTTTGCACAGGGCCCCCAATTGTCTGGCCACGGCACTGCGCCGATGTACAACAATTCGAAGCGCAGTCGAAACGCAAATAAGAATGCATACTGTAGAGAGAAAAACTCTATCAAACATGCTTGTTAGAGCGTAGAGCAGATGTAGAGCTCTACCAAACGCAAAAAAATTGCGTATACACTATAGAGTTTTTTAGCAGAGCGCGTAGAGTGGGTGTAGAGAGCATGTGTAGAGCTCTAGACGGTGTATACACTTCTCTACGCATCTCTACGCGAGAGTTTTCTCTAGCTCTACGCAAAAAAACTCTATAGTGGACACTAGGCAAGTTTACAGAAACTCCTCTTGCATGATACACCCGAGATGAAAATGGTCAAGAAGTATTGAAGTATGTATAAGCGATGTACAGGGTAACGATTCAGTAAAGACCCATTTTAATAATTACATGCTGTACTTATTTGTGTCTACGGGAACATTGTACGGGACCTCCGACTCTAAAGTACCACTTAGGTAGGCACTGACCATATTTGAAAAGCCTTGTTTAGGATTTGATCAAGGGAACTTGTAGACATTTGGAGGCCCCCAGGAACCAGAGGCCCGGGGCGGACCGCCCCTTCCGCCCCACCCTTAGTCCGCCGCTGGGTTTATGGAAACTAACCTTTATCCCTACTAAATGCGAAAGTAACTCTGTTTGTCTGTCTGTTGCGCTTTCACGCCTAAACCGCTGAACCGATTTTGATGAATTTTGGTACAGAAATAGATTAGACCTTGGAGAAGGACATAGGTCACGAAAAAAGGCTTGACGGGGTTGAAATAAGGAATGAAAGTTTGTATGGGCGTCCGTCATTATTGCGTAGAAAATTATTAATGCCGGATCACCTTTTTCTTCACAAACTCCTCAGTATGGGTATCAAATGAAATGGTATGACGATTATAATACAGTAATCTGGGTGACGTCAATTTAAATCTAATATGGCGGCCACCAAAAAATGGCGGAAGGCATATAATAGACTAAAAAGTAGAAAATAAAATGTTTTATCAAATCAATAGAAATAAATATATGGCTTCATTTACTTCCTTTGCCTATTGTATATATTTTAAGACAATGGTTTTTCAGAAGTAAACTCCAGTCATGCTTCGGAGCTGACACGGACATTCTTTTTGTTATAGGTAACTCTACATTTTTATATGTATCCAAAATCAATTTTTGCAGATTTGTTCTTTTTTTCATTAACCTTTTTCCTACCGCAGACTGTGCACACATAATCTTTTGTTATTTAAAGGTGTTGCAATGCACGCGGGTTTTTGCTAGTGTTATATAAAACTGAAAATTGCCGGCCTCGGTAGCCTTGCGGTTAAGTCACCCGACTATCATCCCAACGGTGTCAATTCCGCACTCCACGTCGTGGTCCTTCTTCTATTTTTATCCATTTGTCTTACCTTAACAACATTCATTTTATTTTCTCTCCTCTCGCTCTCTTGCACTTGTCTGCTACCATTGCCTGTAAACATAATAAACGAGAAAGTAATGCCATATCCTATCAGCGTCATCATTCTTTCACGTTCAGTATTGGCTAGGAAACGATGGAATAAAACCGCTTGTTGGTGTTGGCAATCCCTACATCTCTTCTCAATAGTGAGAAGTATGTTCTATTTCCAACTTTTATTCTTCTTTGCACGTCTATCGTTTCATGGTTGTCTTCGCTGACTGTGGACCCCAGGTAGTTAAATTGGTTTACCAGTTGGAAGTTATTTCCCCCCAGGTGGTGTTGTGGTTTCTTCTTCTTTCCGACCTCAACTGGATTAGAATCTTGGTCTTGTCTGCATTTATATGTAGTCCTATATGTTTAGCCCAATCCTCTGATAGATATGTCTCTAAGGTATGACAATGATCTAACAAGGCAATTTTTGTCGTCAGCACATCCTGTCAACTAGTTTGATTTGGTAAGCAGAGTTGCGTTCTCGCGTCAATGTTTACTTTGCGAACTACTCCTTCTAGGGAAAGATAAAATAGCGTAGGTGCCAACCCATCGCCCTGCTTTAAGCCTTGTTTGATCGGTTAAGACTCCGTCATTTCTTGTATACTAATTAAAGATCTTGTATTTTACATTGTAATTTTTGTTAGGTTTACTACCTGTAAGTGGAGGTTTAGGTCTAGCATTGTCACATACATTCCTTCCCTTTCAATGCTGTCGTAACTTACTTGAAATCGACGAGGACGAAAAGTTGGAACTGAAAATTGTAGTTGGTCCATTGTTGACTCATTTCTTATAACTCCAGCTTGGTAGTTACTAATTCCTAGAGGGTTCTTTTTTTGGTGAGGTACTGGGTTCAAAGGTACCGCACCCCTATACCTGATATAGGCCAAACCGCTTGAACAGTCTACCGAGTGGCTTGTCGCTTGTTTAGAGAGACCTCGCTCCTGGTTATCGCGGTGCACTCACAAAGAACATTAAGGGCAGACTCATCCTCCTCAAAGAAAAGCCTACAACTGGGGTCCGCCGACCTTCCTATCTTCCATAAGTAGTAATTTAGGGTGTAGTGTGCGCTAATCAAACTAACAAGTGTCCTGACATCATTCCTACGCGCCCCAACAATTTCTTTGTCGCATTAGGAAACGGCACAGGAAGAAACCGCTTAGAGTTGGCCAGTCCAGGAGCGGATCGGTATATTTTACCAATGTCCGATCGGCAAAGGTCCTCCTTAGCCAGGGCATTCGAGGCAATGAAACCTTTGAAGCCCCGATGATCCGACCCCGGACAAGGGAAATTAGATTAAGGACGCCCAGCTCACCAAGCACTTCCGAACCAATGTAGGCTTGGTCCTTAAAGGGTATGCAGTCCTAAAGCCTCCCCGCTCCGGAATCTCTTCTATAATATTGATTTATAGAATGTCCACGCAACACTACGTTTATGGCGGATTTCTCTGCCTCAAGGTGTAGGGATACCAAATTGAGAGGGGGCTTCAGTGCTGTCTTCGGGGAAGTGCGAAAGGCAGGCCTTTCTTTGAATCCAGTATATCCAGTACATGGCTTTAGGTTGTAGACGCCATGTGGATCCACAAGCCCTGCGGCAAGCCGACAGAGATCTACGTGTCCAGCTAATCAGAGTATTCATGTCATGGTTCCAGTTGAGCTTGGCATCTAGCGACACTCCTAAATATTTGGCTTGCTGTGAAAGCCTGTAGTTCTGCTTGCGAATGTAGGCTCTGCACTTCCCGGCAGTATTCGTCTTGTGGCGAATAGAACCAGAATCGTTTTGCATAGAGTCCTAGTCTAACTTTAATAATGTTTGTCAGTTTGTCAGTTTATATACTGTGCACTTTTTTTATTTTTTCTGGAACAACTGCCGAATTTGGGTAATCAGAGCATTAACCATTATCGCTGTTTGGCGGCCGCGTTTAAAATCATCAAACCACTTCTCTACCATTTGTCTCGATGGAGTGAAATCCGAATGACATCTGTCAACCAATTGCTTTCGCTTGAACACTATTTTTTCCGAAAAGCAACGCTTTATCAACACACGAAATATAGATTTCTTCTTGCTTTGAAAATTACAAAAGTAGCGTCACTAAAACCACTGTGACTTGTACGGTCGTACGGTTGTATGGTCGAAATATCATGAAATTTTGACAGATATCGTTTGAAGGTTGGTACTATCTAAAAATCATGAGAATTTGCCAGTAGTGGCGCAATCTGTATGTCATTCTACGTACTTATCGTGTGATGTAATATATCAATGCGTTCTTCCCAAAATTGTTCAAGTATTTTTATCAATATGGAAATCTGGTCTGTTGTCGGTCAGTTCTTTCTAAATCCTGTGTGGTAATCTCCTACTTTGCTTTCCATATATGGTTTCAATCTACATAAAAGTACTTTGTAAGCTGTTTTCAACAACGTAATTTGCTTGTAGTTTTTGCAGTTCATCAATTCACCTTTTTTGTGGTTTCACTCTTATTACCTTCATCTAAAACTTACTATCACACATTGACACTAAGCTAAAATTAAAAATTAAGTTTTAATATTATAAACTAGCTGGGACCCGGTGCGCCTATGCTGCACCCATAAATCAATAGTAGTAATCAGGTGATATGAATTTTGAATTTGGAATGACTCCACACAGAGCTAATAATATTCTACTTGTCATACCCTTTCATTTAATACCCATACCGAATGGCTTGCAAAGAAAAAGGTAATCCACCATTTTGCGTTGGCCGCCATTTTGAATTTGGAATGACGCCACAGAGCTAATAATATTGTACTTGTCATACCCTTTCATTTGATACCCATACCGAATGGCTTGCAAAGAAAAAGGTAATCCGCTATTTTGTGTTGGCTGCCATTTTAAATTTGGACCGATCGATCTGAAACTTTGGGAATCGTATTTTTTTCGGAAAAAACCAAAATAATATAGATCTGACCTCTTTAGCAGTAATTCGAAGAGTACCTCCCATACAAAAGTTCGAATTTTACGGATATCGGTACACTACAGCCACTTGAAGTGTTCGAGATAGAGCAAAATAGACCGCGTAGGAACACCCGCCGTACCCGAAAACCCCTATATACAAAAATTCAGGCCAATCGGATGAGCGGTTTCGGAGTCTATTGAACATTTACAGACAGACATACTTTCACTTTTATATATATAGATATAAAAAATCGGAAGAGCCAGTAAAAATAAAAGAAATTTATATAATTAAACATGTTATACACCACCGAATTGTAATCCAAAGAATGAAACATTTACTAAAATCCTTTTCACAGAATTATCCTACTATACAATCATTACAGACCCAAAAAAGGCCACGATGTAATATGGTATGCTACATCAAAAATGTGATTTTAAAACTGTGGTGAAAATGATAAAACTTAATCGATTGAATTAAGCTTGGAGAATATATTGAGCGTTTGCCAAAAGATTTTTGCAAGCAAGAAGGTCTTCAACAGTTAAGCAGACTGAGAAAAAGTGGACCATTGCTCCCGTTGTACCAGATGCAGAGTTATTGCTTTATATGTCGAATTAGAGAATTTGTGCCAGAATTTGTAATGAATAGTGAGAGAAGCCTCAAGTTGTACCACTGGAAGGAAAAATTATTTTTATACCATCCCCCAGAGATCCTTCGTCATTCTTCTGAAATGGAAAATGAAATTTTAGAAAGCATATTTCGTTCATCTAAACTAAAAATACATTTTATTAAAGACTAGAAAAATACATATAAACCTTGCAAAAGTAACCAAATCACTTTAAGCTTTAAAGAAAAATCGTCCCTTTTAAATTCTATTTCAATAAAATTCCGCCAGCATTTAGTCCTTTTTCTCAGTTTTTTTTTAAATGAATTCCCTGCCACACTTCTATCGCTTATCACTAACGAGAATGCAGTTTCCAAAAGTGAGAGAAGGAAGTCCAGAATTCTGAAAAGCAAAAAAAAATTAATTAAAGGAAAATATCTGTTTTTATATGTTTATACGTTTTGGGTGTATATTTTCGTATGCTTCTTGGGGCTTTTATTCATTGAACGAAACGATCCGGAGCGTCTGGTCAAGACGTATAAGTGGATTTTTGGTGAAACTTTTTGAAAGAAGCTGTGCCCTCGGGGGTTTTTGTGGTATTCTACTACACACCCTTTTCGAGAATTATGTCAGTTTTATGCTTAGTTAGGTTTTTCCCTTTTCTACGTGTCCCGAAAATGTCATGTGCCTTTCATAGTTGTACGAATGTGCCATGAAACATGCTTAAAGATGGTAGTAGCTCTCCTCGTTAACACAACTTGAATGAGTTTTGTCACAAAAGCCACTTATGGCTATTTCGCAACCACGCCTTTTCGATCTTTTTCTATTCCTTACAAAATAGAATGTCCGTCTTCTACCACCACCACCTCGTCCACCACCCACACTTCATTTCTTCGCGCCCATCTTACCACCCACTGTAAGAACGGCTTTCGAAAAACAGTATTATCTGAAACAATTGTGATAGTCTGCTTTTTATGGTTTGATACTCTCATAAATAATCCCCATTTTCTGGTAATATTATCCCTATACCACTTGAAACTTCTCCCAAGAATCTTATACAAGAATTTCCAGTTTCTAAGGGTTAATGGGATGCACATTACACACATCGTCTTAATTGATGATGATACATTCTTCCATCAGCTCTTGTGAGTAATTCTCTTGGAAAGTGTTTGACATAAGCAAAGATAAATTAATTTATTTCTTTCAAGCAAAATTTATGGTACATAGCTCTAGAAATTGTGTTTGCATTTGGCTAAGTCAAATAATCCCGGAAACAAAGCCCCAGTTGTATATTTAGGGGTGTAATTTGCGCCCTTTTTTCATGAAAATAGCGGAATGACGATGGGTGTGCTTTTTATATGTACAATATTATATAATTTTGAATAAAAGATACAGAATGAAATTTTTGGGCATTTATGCAAATATGCCTTGAAAACTTTTCGAACTAATGATAGGGCTTGGCTTATCTGAAAAATTCAGTTTTATCACAGTTTTGTGAGCCTTTTTCCCTTCAACCTTGAACAAGAATCGATGCCGGGAATGGTTTTTTTTCTTTCTATTTTTTTGTTAAAAGGGCTGCCTTTTCTCTATGGTCATCAGGCACGCAACTTTCTATCGAAAATTGATACCGAAAAAAAATATGTGAAAGCGTAACAGAACAAACGTTGTCCGAATTGCTAACGGAACTGTGTTCATTTTCCTTTTTATGTTAACAAAAAAGCCCTACAGAACAGGAATGAAGAACAGCTTTTTCTTATGTACCCAATTTATTAACTGGACATGCGCCATTAAGATACTCCGAAAAAGTTCATTTCCTAACCCACTCCCCACCACTTACAATCAAGGGGAAAATTGTGTACTTTACCCCAGCTTTAGGCACCTTGAATATGGGTCTTCCCTTATCATTTTTCTAGAGCGGTGGAAATCTGTTGAGCTGGGTCAGTAGAGTAATTTGCAAAGCAAACTCTTACAATATAAGCGGCTTTAAGGAAATTTAACCGAAAAAAAAGGATATGTGCGCGCGAGGAAAATAGGGCGTTGATATTCTGACCTTATCGTGGCTATCCTTTTATTTTATTTATTATGATTTTTTTTTCTCTCTCGATATTTTTATTAATCCGATTTATTTATTCTATCCCAAAAACAGAAAGTAAATTTCAATTTTAAATACACACATTTATGTATATTTATCGAAAAGTGCGCGGTCATATTTTTCAAATATGCTGGATTTTTTTTATGTATGTATGTATAACGAAAAAATTTATCTGTGGTAAATTCTTTATTAATTTATTTGATTTCTCAAAGCCTTTGATATTTCCCTCACGTTTTATACCAAAAGAAAAGGAAGGAAAAAATATTTTCCGCACAATTCAAAGCGAAGGATATTTTTATTTTTAACCTTAACATCAGCATCCCCGCTGAAAAGGTTACTCAACTTTTTAAAAGACTTTATTATATTTATCAAAAAAAAAGTTAAACATTACTTAAATTATTTGTTCGCTTTCAAAAATTTGCTTTGGATTTTTATTGAATGAAAAGGGATCCTGCTCATGTATAACCTTTGATCTGATCTAAAACATTTTAATAAAACCCTTTTTTTTCAGTTGTTACAACTTTTCTAACCCCAATCATTTAAACCACAATTTAATTTGAAAGAAAGAAGACTTTGAAAAAGTGTGCCTGTTCAAATACAACATTCTTCTTAGATGGCTCTGCTACCGTAGAGCCTGGGCAATAGCAGCTATTGGAAGCCACACGAGTTCCCAGCCTTCTATACCTCTCTCTGAGTCTTACAAGATAAAATTGGGGGCTACTAAACAAAAACTTTGCTGGTGCTTGCAACATTCAGCTTCTTCCTCCAAACGTCTCTCTCCCTCACAACTTGACGCTACCCAGCGGGAAATGAAATCATACCAAGAGGCATGACGGTAGCCTTTTTTGGAAGGCGAGAATTCCTTCCTTTTCGCATTCCGCTCCATATCTTTTTTGTGCAGCCATGTCATTGGGTGGTGCTACACGGAGACTCGAGAAGTCGGCCGAAATCAGGGGTGGCAGCACGTAAGTTGTTTCAATCGACCTCTTCATACAAAAATTCAGAATTTTTGTATGAAGAGGTCGATTGAAACAACTTACGTGCTGCTACCCAGATTTGAGTCTCGTTATTTAATGCTACACGAGGCTGCCTTCGGCTTGGAATAATTCTTTATCCTACATGAAAGCTTTGATTGTGTGTGTTTACCGCGGTCATCGTTTACATCTGAGAAGGGAGAAGAGAAAGAAATATGCGTATGAGTTAGTTTTCACCCCGGAAATTTTTGGGTGAAAATTCTTTCGTTAAAGTTTCGACATGTGCGTCCTTCTTTCTCTCCTCTCCTTCGTTTCTTTCCTATAAAACCGGGTTTTACGTACGTCTTGAGTCTCCGTGTAGCACCCCGCATTAAGGCCGGGCCACACATATCCGCACCGCGTCCGCACCGCATGACGGCCGTATGTTGGGCAACACACGGAGAGAAATTAAACAAGTAAAATTTGACGCGGTGCGGACACGGAGACGCGGAAATGTGGGGATTGACTGATAAGATTTCACTTGTTTACTTTTTCTCCGTGTGTTGTCCAACACACGGCCGTCATGCGGTGCGGACGCGGTGCGGATATGTGTGGCCCGGCCTTTAGAAGGAATGAGTCGAAAAGCTTTAAAAGCTCATTCACCTTCCCCACGCATTCCCGGGAAGGTGTTTGTGATACGTTCTCTTTTATTTCTTCCAAGGAAGTACAATTTATTACACCTTCTTGATCCTTGGAAGATATTGCTTTAATCCTTTTATAATAATCTTTTAGATATACATTTTTATACACAATTTAATGATAAATTGTATTAACTGAATAAAAACTGCATATTAATTACATATCCATATTGGACCCTTCCATCCTACTTTTGTGGAACTACGAAAACGAACTCCTTCCTAAAAGCTTCTTGAGGAAGGCCTTCAAACTTTTCCCGCTGGGTAGTTGCGTGTGTTTAGAGGATGCACCGCATCACCCTTAGTACTGTCTGCCCACGTTGAGCGTGGCTCGTCAATTCGTCTATAAACATAAACGTAAATTCTTAATATTTCAAATATTAATCTTACCTTAACCCGCAATCCATAAGAATTTTAAAACGTTCAAACAATAGCCAACCAGAGTATGAGAATTTTTACGTTTGGATATGCCATGCGAATATTTTCGAAAATCAATTAGAATTTCCGAGGGGCGATTTTCACCCTCTTTTTCAAACATAGATCTTTAGTTCCTATTTAAACTTTAATGCAATGCTATATCTCAGCGTAAAGAGGTAGTTCAACATAGCGAATACGATGCAGTCACCAAATTACACAATTTCTACCAGATACGAGATAATCTTGCTTGATGTTTACGATAAAACTACGATTAAAGAATAATTTCATTAATGTATACGGCTCTTAGAGATTTTGATGTGTTGATAGCCTCTAAGCACTAATCTTGAAGAAAGATGCATTTTGATTATATTTTTAAATTGTTTATATCAGGTAATACTTACATAGAGTTTATTAAACGAAGGTCTTTTTCCAGGCAGTTCGTGGGGCTAGTACCGCAGGGCGTGTATAACAGCGTGGACATCTTTGATGTCCAGTTTTCCAGCATTTACCTCACTGAGGACGACTTGGCCGAAGGAATATCTGGCTATTTCCTTGCATAGCGCAACTGTGTTGATTTTAGCCTGATTTCCTATTGTAAAACTTTTCTGTAAAGTAATGCGTTCTTGGAGCACCATACCAACAAGTTTCTTATATCAGTCGAAGTGGTAAATTTTTACCATCTTTAGGCTCGAAAATTGGTCTACTTGACAGCGAGTATCTCCAGCGGAGGACCTCTAAATGGCTTTGCCAATATCGGTAAGCTCAAACTTGGTACTCTCAACGGCCAGTTCTTGCTTGGTGCCATCTTTATAACACATTGTCCATTGTAATTAGGGTTCTCATTTACGGTGTTAAGAATCAACATTGAAATTCTTTGAAATTTTCCAGAATAATTTTTACATTTCATCTAGGGCAGATATAAGGTTCTCTTTCGATTACTCCGATAAAGTTTTCTTCTCGTCATCTAGGGGCTCTTCTACAGATGCGTGAACATTTAGAACTCATATGTTGTTAAATTTACCTCATCCACGAAGTTTGAATAATCTTTCGTGTATGTGTCTAAGGCGATAACGGTATTTCATCATCAGGCTCCACAGCCTTGGCTTCCTCCAGCGTTCGCCTCCATGATTCTCGATCTCTGGCCCGACTTTTCCTGTTTCTTATTCCTAGCTGTCTTGTCTTTCTCGACATCGTCTATATATCCTTTCTTAGGCCGACCTCCATTCATTTCATCCATTTACTGGAAATAAAACTAGGATTCTTGAAATATATAATATTTACCTTTTCGCAAGAATCTATTCACTGTCCATTGCATCTCTTGAATGACTTATGCCAGCATTATACTTGTATAAGATAACGGCTAGCCTGTTTGCAGCTTGCTTGCCTTGAACGTAGCTGTTGAAGCCTATCTTCCTTAATACAAGGTTTTTAGGTAGATATTATTAGCTTCGTGCCAATCGTACTTAAAAGGAATCACTTAGCTTGCCCTAGATTTTCCTACTATTCTGGATTTAATAATGTTCATTATGATCTTGTATTCTATGCTAAAATCAGTTATGCCTATATAGTTTGCTCAGCCCAATTGGTCACATTTCTCATATTTGCAAATAATGGACATTTGTTCCTTGGTATGCACCATAGTATAGCATAACTGACAAAGATTCGCCTCCTTGTTTGGTCAGCTCTGCTGCAATCTTTTCAATTCCCGAGTATTTGTTCTTTATTAGAAATCATAAGGCACTCTCATAATTATGATATAGACGAGGTACTGGTAAGTATTTCACATCTTCGATATATGTGACTGTGACAATATTGCCGTTCTAAATACCTCTTCTAACGAAATTTATTTCCTTGCATGTCTTTCTATGTATACTATTTGCTGTCTCTTCTTCAGTTTCCTTCGTGATATTTTTTTGCTCAGGAATAACCCATTGAACTACCACCCCGTCATGTCATTGGTCACGTCATATCTAGTAAGCTTAGTACTTAGTAATAAGTTTGGATTTATGAGGAGCCGAGAGGATGTTGAGGGAGATGACTCTTGGATGGTGTATACGAGTTCGGAAATACTTACTGCGAAAGATTGTTCCACAGTCGAGATGAGTATGATCTTCAATTCTAATCCCTTTCACTTGCTGTATCAGAATTATTTATGTTTGAGCCTATTTTATCTGCTAGAGTTATCTTATATTTTTCTAATACAGTTTAATCTTGAAGATGATCCACGTCGATCTCCTTTTGTTTGTTGCTTCATTTTACTTGAGTGGACAGCCGAAATTTGGCTTTTATTCGGAACTAGTCTGATTTTCAATCTACCCCTCCGCAGGATACTATTTGCAGACCAACGAATCCTTCTGCCATGTATATGTTTGTGAATGTTGTAAAATGTGAACAATTAAGCTGAAAACATCTCCATTTCTTTCAGTTTGCATCAAAACCGCATTTTAAATATAACAAAAGGAATAACCTGAAAGAAACAAAAAAAAATTAAGAGTAATTGTGACCAATTTTTATTAACAATTAATTTTTAATGTAAAAAATAACGAGTTTAAATTACATAAAATACATACAAGTAGAATATATGTAATTATTGATAACAATGTGTGAAATTTATTTAAAAAAAACTGACCATCGAGTATTTTTTAATCAATTCCTTTATTATAGGTACAATTAAAATCTCATTAATTAACAAAACGAATTTCTGTTGTTTTTTTAAAGAGTTAATTGTTCCGCTTAAAATAAATAAAATGGAAAACTTGATGTATGCAGAATATGAGTGCATTCTACCAGTGTACCTTTTGTGAACTACACGAAATTAAATATTCTTAAATTGAGATTGCCTATTTAATTCGCATTTAACTTGGTTTGTGTAAAAGCAAATGGTGCATTTAGTTAATTAATAATTTTTTGAGTAAAAGAATTAAAAGCAAATTTTTTTTAATTTTAAAATTAATAATTAAAATCAATAGTAGTCTACAAAAAGAAGATGTATGTATATCAATGCTTTCTTCCCAGCATTTTTCAAGTATTTGTGTCATTATGAAAATCTGATCTATTGTCGATCGGTTAGTTCTAAATCCTGCTTGGTAATCATACTTTGTCTTCCATGTATGGTTTCAATCTACTTAAAAAATATGTGAAAGAATTTTGTAAGATGTGTTCAAGAGCGTAAAATTGGTCTGTAGTTTTTGCAGTTCATCAATTCACCTCTTTTATGAACTGGGACAGTTGTACCTAAAAGCCGTTCTTGTGGCATCTCTCTGCTTCTCCATAGTTTGCAAATGAGACTATGTATGGCATAGCGTTACTTCTCCCCACCAATTTTTAAGATTTCTGTGGGTGTTCCATCTGCACCTGTGGCTTTGATTTTTGAATTTCGCTATGGCATTTGCAGCTTCTTCAGCTGTAGGCAGGGGTGGAATTTTCATAGGTGCGAATGGTGCACTTGCACCGGGCGCCATTTCAGATAGCGAGAATTAAAATATTTTACTGTGCCGCGAATTATGAAAATAGTACCGGGCAAACGTTAATTAAGTACTTCTTCAACTTAGACTTCATTGATGCATCGTTTTGAAAAAACGTAAGTTTTTAGATAATTTTAATAAAAGGCTAGTCATGTGCCTATTTCTCAGGATGTAGTTGAAGAAATTCAGGTCAATACTCAAAATATTTCCACGTTTTCAAAAACGCCATTCTGAAACTGTTTCTTTAGGATTAGAACAAGAACTTAAAGGTGTATAATTAAATTTTTTAAGTTTAGTTGTCATCAAACCCGGGTTCATATCCAATAGTAAATGGTAATTATTAAAAAAATTACTAAACAGCGTCCCAAACAAATTTCAAATATTCCCCATTACAAATAAAAGAAAATTTAATCCAAGGTATTACAGTAGGTCAATGAATAATGGTGAATTAGTTAATAGATTTTGGTTGGTTTATTCAATTTCAAAAAACGTTTTTTTTATGTGATCAGCGGATGGGACGCAATATGGCATACTGCACAGGGCGCAAAACAACCACGCGCCGGCCCTGGCTGTAGGATCTGGCGTATCGTTTTCTGGGCCATTATTCACTTCGGTTATATGCTTCTCCTTATACTAGGTTTATGTTCTCTTTGCAGAAGTCTCTAAAGTATTTCTATATCTATATTTATTTAATAGTCATAGCTCTTGTTTTTCGCCTTCACTAACAAGGCATCCTATAAAAGAAAACTTAGATCCTTATTAATATCATAAATCCACTGTCTTGACAATGTACGTGTAAGTTTTCAGTAGTTTTCAGTATTTATTAAATTATAATGTACCAAATTTGTTTTTGTTTTTTCAATAATTTATATTTTAAGGAGTGTTTTACTAATCTGTATTTTAGTATAAGTTGTAAATAAATAAAAAAATTCATTTTGACATACACAAAACCATAAAATAACAATTAAGTTGATAAAGAATCAAAATATACCTTCTAAGATGAAATCATCTTTACATTATACTTCCAAATTGCTCACCTTTGTCCCTTTATAAAATATTATAATATTCGTCATAAAACTTTTCTATCCTGTTTATATATTTGTTCCCACGAACCGTCCATGTCAAAAAGATAACAACAATCACCCTAATTGAGCTTCTAATAGCTTCTTTCTTCTGAAAAGGTGTATTTAGATGCAAATTTAATTTGAATATCATTTTGTGTCAATAAAAAAAACACGGGGTAGCATCCGTGTAGGTGGTTTTCTACGCATGTCGACATATTCCTGAAATTTGAAGAAAAAATTTGAATAATTAAATTTGTAGGCAATTGATATTGTACGTTCGATAATATCAAGGTAAGGTGACACTCAGAAGAGCCCTTTCTTCACTCCCCATAATATCAAAACTTGGTGAAAATTTAATGTATGTCAATTGGAGTTGGATTTGGAGAAATGTTTTTATTGTGGAAGTTTTTTTTTGAAGAAATTGTTATCCTCATCATTTTTTTTTATTGTGGAATTTGATACTAGATTGAAAATGTTTGGTAAATTGTTTCTTTTTTAATACAAATAATGTTATGACATTAATTTCCATCAAATAAAAGAAAGTAACTCTGTTGTATTTATCATCATAATGGCTCCACAGACTATTCGAGTCCCTTGCTTCCTGTATGTTCACCTTGAATGTTGTCTGCCAAGGGCTTCGTCTCTCTATCTACTGTTATAAATGTTTTTGCAGTCACCTTATGCTGGTTCTGCTCTTTAACACTGTTCTTGTGGTACACTATCATACATTTTTTACGGTCCTTGGGTCTGACATTCTTTAGCATAGCTCATCCCATAGTACAGTACAGATGTAATATTGATGCGCCACTAATTTTTGGAAGGATGATTTTTCATAAATCGTTAAAAGGGTTTTTTCGTTTTTTGTCCCAGAAAAAATGGTTTTTTACAAAAGTGTAAATCAGTAAATTGTTCCTCTTAAAAATGTCTACAACATTTATTTAAACTTTTTTTTTCTCCGACTTACCGTTCCAAAGTTATAGGGCAGTAAATGCTACGCTGCGTAGTTAACGGTCCTATTGTTACTAAGAAGCGTCAATTTTTCAGTTGCTATGCGAGTTTTCGAGAGGGTAACCGTCAAAACTTTGCTCTTGTAAAATGATTCAATCGCAACGTACCAATTATAACTGTTCTCAAATTTAAGGCGGAAACATACTATTAAAACGCGACCCAACGCAACGTGTCAACACCCGACGTGGACCGTGCACACAGGGGCGGCGCTTTCATAGGTGCGAATGGTGCACTTGCACCGGGCGCAATTGGACGGGGGCGCTATTTCAGATATTCAGATTTTAAAAAAAAATTTAAAACTTTGAAAAAAAAAATGTTTAAAAATGTTTTTCTTACATCCTTTTCATATATTAAAGGATTTCATTTTTATTAACACGACTTAATTTTCCAGTTTATTTTCCCAATAAAATATTCTATAATTCAACTCATGTAACAACACAACACAAATTCCATGCAAAAAAAAACCTGGAAATTTTACTTCCTCTCGTACTACTTCCTCTCGAGACTTTTGCTTCGTGATTTTCATATAATTTCTGTCCAGAGAATCAGCAGTAGTAAAAATTCAGGAGAAATATCCACCAAGTGAGAGAAAAATCCCTCATTCTACTGATGTTCTCAAATTTGAACGTGAGATGTAAATACAGAACTAACCAGTGGAATGAAGGAGACGAAACACATAATAATTTCATTTTTACTACGCTAGAGCACTTTTTGAAATGTTTGTAAAATGCACCATATCAACTCACACAAAGGAAAAAATTGTTCCGATGGCTCTGTATTGTGTATTGCTGTTTACTGTGATTGATATAAACTTCGGGGCGCTGGTGGTGCACTTTTAAATTTTGTTCCAAGATTTGTTCAAAGAGGTAAATAAACGAAATGAGAACAAAATATCTTGCGATTTTCTAAATATCTTGCGACTGTCGAACAAATTAATATGTAGATTTTTTTTTATGTTATACGAGTTATTGATGGTGCAAATTTAAGTTTTGTGCCTGTTTCTCTGGAAGAATTTATAAAGAGAAAATTGAGTGAAATATTTTTATTAGATTTAAAATGTTGAGTTATAAAAGTAATATTTTAGATTTAATAACAATTATTAAATTACTAATTTCAGGTAATACATTTGTAAATTATATTATTTATATTTATATTTTATTGGAATTAATTTGTTTATTGTTTTTATGTTACGAAATTTAAAATATTTTACTGTGCCGCGAATTATGAAAATGGTATGGCAAATATAAATAGAACATACAATTTTCCATTAATTAACTCTTCAACTCAGACTTAATTGATGCATCGTTTGATAATAGGTGTGAACTTCGAAAAAAACGTATGTTTCTAAAGGCAACTTCTTGTTTCGATACTATTCAAAATTTATATGCTTATTTCTCCAGTTCGGTTAAAAGATTATTATTTTGAAAAAGAAGACACTAACAAGCTTAGTAAGACTAGTAGAGAAAGTAGCATAGACGCGTTAAAACGATTAGTTCGTCAATTAGATGGTGTCTACGAGGCGTTGGTAGAACTCGTTCAGGTAGGGAACCCGTATCGAAACATACAGCAGAATTACGAAATAAAATTACTGAGTTAAATTTAATTTGTTCCATAGTAATCTAGTGTGATATTTTAGAAAAATAAATATACTTACAAAGCCCAAATGTCGGCTGCAGTTGATATTTTAAATTCCACAAAAGGTTTTTGAAGTGAAAACTTCTATAGGCACGTTGGGCACTTTTTGGCCCGGGGAAAAACTAAAAACACGCGTCACGCTAACGAACCATCATCACGCTACCGTACCATGTGAGAAAAAATTTGCCTTTGGGGGTTTTAGTTTGTATTAAGTGTTATAAATTATTATACTATATTACTATGTATTATATATTCTTATGTTTGATTATATATTATTTTTTTTTATTTGGAAGACTAGAGCATATTATGGATTTTTTAATGGTTTTATTTAGCTTGACCTCGTATATTTGTTTGTTTGTTTGTTTCTTTGGTTCAATTCTTCCGACAGCTTTTTTAACTACTTCTACTAAACCGATTTGTATGAAACTTTGCACACACATTGAGTTCCCATGACAATGCAATCTGACAACTTTGTAAAAAAATCAAGATGGCGGTTCCAAGATGGCGGACGAATTTTGCAATTGTGTTCCGATTATATTGAAAATCGGTATCAAGATGTTTTTATCAGCGCAAATGACGATTCTGTGCTCAAAATTTGAAAATTCAAAATGGCGATGCCAATATGGCGGATGAATTTTGCAAATGTGTTCTGAATCCATTGAAACTCAGTATCGGGGGTTTTTAAGGTCACAAATGGCGAATATGTGGTCAAAATTTTAAAATTCAAAATGTCGGCGCCAATATGGCAGTACGATTTTGGCAATTACGATTCGATTTCACCGAAAATCGCTATTTGGTGGTGTTTAAGGTCGGAAATAATGAATTTCTTGTCAATGATAGAAAATTAAGAATGCGCTGGCAATATGTATGGTATGCATAACAAATCACTTCACCAGAATTTTGTAAAAAGTAAAATGCATAAATACCTGTATAACGACTGTATAATTAAATAAGAACGACTTGTCTAGTAAAATGTGTTTCCAAGTCCACAAAAAAAATATTTCAAATGCATTCACATTCATAGACAAAATTGTTTGACCATTATCCTCCTGTAATATTAAGATTGAATAGGAAATACAGAATGGCCATAGAAGTTTTCACTTCCATCGTATGGTCCTACGCACACCAGTTTTTTTTTGATAGATTTACGATCAGAGCAAAATATCAGGAAGTTATTGAAAAAGTCAAGCAAATTGCTACCAAGTTTGAAGTGCCTTGTGTATTTTCCGCTTCTTCGTCCTTGCGATCCAGACGAAAAAAGTTTTTTTCATATGATCAGCTGATGGGGCGCAATATAGCATAATGCACCGGGCGCAAAAAAACCACGCGCCGCCCCTGCGTGCACATTACTAACACGCGATGCCACGACACACTAGCATAATTTCTGAAGACAAAGCGGGCAGCAAGGGAAGCGTACGGTCACGTTACGGATTTAAGAACTAACGAGTCAGATGAAGATTTTGAAAAAGATTTGATGCAATTTTCGAATGACTGACGCGTGGCGTCGGGTGTTGCCTAGAAACACACTGCTTGGGCCGCGTCGGGTGGAGTGTTGACCACCACCATCGACAACACGTCAATCTGGAACTATGGGATCGGGTGGCGTCAGCGAGCGTCGCGTCGCATCGGGTGTTTTTAGTGTGATTCTGGTCTGAACAAATATATGGAAAATTTACGATTTGATTTGAATCAGCACGCTTCGCATCACATCGGATCGTGTGGCGTTTTAAAAGTGTGTTTCCGCCTTTACCTATGTGCCATCTTCAGAGCACAATTCTCACACTTCAGCACGCTATAACTTTGGAACGGTAAGTCGGAGGGAAAAAAAGTTTAAATAAATATTGCAGACATTTTTAAGAGGAACAATTTACTGATTTACACTTTTGTAAAAAAAACCATTTTTTCTGGGACAAGAAACGAAAAAACCCTTTTTTGGAAACTTTGGCGCCACCTAGCTTCTGCATTTCAAGTTGTACAGCATGACCTCTGACACAAATTGTAGGTAACAATGTCCTCTACTTTTTTTGTTTAAAAATCTTTTCTCTAAAATGCGTAGATTCAGAGAAAAACGCTTTTCAAAAACTTTTTGAGTTTTCCAAAAAAAAGTCTACTAGAAATTTTACTCAAATTTAGAATTGAGCTTCTTTTATGCTCCATTAACGATTTATGAAAAATCATCCTTCCAAGAATTAAAGCAGCATACCCCGATTTTCCAGTCCATCTGAACTGTACTACCAGCCATTTCAAAGTTTATCTTCTTATGGATGTTGATAGAACGGGTTTGTCGAATAATCACTCTATTTCTTGGTTTGTTCATACTCTCCACATCTTATTATCACAGATTAGACCAACAGTTTTTCTTAACTTGTTAAGTGTTTTAATGGAAAAGATGGTTAATTCCTATACTTCTGCTCCTTACTAACTTACACTTTATTGAAACATTTCCTTCCATAAAAACTGTTTGACCGCGTTCTTATCCAATACCCTAGAAAAAAGTCCTCCATTTTGGATGCAGAGTAGTCTTCCATTGACATTTGGACGCCTTCATAATTTTCGTACACATTTTCATCAAAAAGTTTTGTGGCACGCGAAAACGGTGATTCTCGCTTAATTCGTGTGACGCCCAAACAGAAACAAAATCAAGTATTTTGATATGAACCAAAGTAGAATTTTTCCCGATCATCAAACAAGACAATTATATAGACCCCCAAATTTGAGAGAGAGCTACAAGAGGTAATAGTGAAATAGTAAAATACAAGAATTCAAGAAACAATGTCCAGATTCGCTGGAGTTCCATCTGAATTATTTAAAGCAAATATTGAGATAATATAAAAAATATTACATCCTCTGCAACCACGGACCGAAGAAAGATTACCAAATAAGTGGAAGGAAAATGTATTCTTGGAAAACTCTCTCTAGAATTGAGGATAAAATAGATTGCCAACAACAAATGCCGTAAACACCAACCAGGATTTTCAATATCTCGAATTCGTTTATTGGTAATCCGAAATATGCAAAGGCCCCTCAAATATCAACCAGACGACATATCACTAATCGGGCATCAATAATAGTCTTTACAACGAATATTGGTGAAACTAAATGTTGTTGTCGTGAATAAGCACAATTATCGCTTCCATCCTTCCACCCAATGACGCTCCAGCCCAAAATCGAGCCTTGGCCTCCTCTACGGCATTTCCCAAGTTGGACGGTCCCTTGCAGTATATCTCCAGAATGTTGAGCATTGCTTCTGCGTTGCCCGTCACAGGTCTATCCATCTCCTCCTGGGTCTACCTACTGGTCTATTTCGCGAAATTTCTGCTACCATAAGCCGTTTTGGGATACGATTGTCCTCCATCCAGTCTTACCAGCTTTGAGGGGACTCCTAATTCCGATATAATCTGGTACAGGCTCTCGACTGTTTATTGAGTCCCATGCCTGTTGAAAGTCGACAAATATCTGGTATATGTATGTACATCTACATTCCTTTCTCAAGATTTCTCCAGAATTTGCTTTAAGGTCAGCAACTGGTCCGATGTTGACCTGTTTGTCCTAAAACCAGCTTGATATTCTCCTATAATGCTTTTCGCTATAGGTTCTAGTTTTTGATTCACAAGAATTGTGAAGGTTTTATAACTGGTGCTAAGGAGTGATATGCCTCTGTAATTTTTACAAGTTAATTTATCTCCTTTCTTGTTATTCGACATACAATCGCTTTCATCCAGTCATCTGATATACTTTCTTCTTTCCAGATGCTGCATATTAGTTCGTGTAAGGTTCCTAAGAATGGCGGGCCTACTTCCTTTAGCAACTCAGCTACTATTCCATTGACGCCTGGAGATTTGTTGTTTTTTGCCTTTTACAGCTTCAAGCACCTCATCCAGTGTCGGGGGTTTTATTGTAGTGTTGGGTAGGACACGATTATAAAATGAGTTTGTAAGAGGTGCCTCTTTTTTCTTTTGAACTAGTACAATGTCATACTTCAAATGAGGCGAAGTGCTATTGTAATGCCAAAATGACAAAAACAAGCAAATTAAAAAAGAAAGAAAATAAATACAAATAAAGAGCTTTCTTTACGAGTTTGATTCTAATATGAATTAAACTGCCTCAGAGTACGTAAGAAAGCCATGTCTCCACAATGTATATTTATATTTACAATCTCACCTCGCCTAATTTCAAGTTGGAAATGTTGCTGCCGCAAAACAAATAAAAAATGTCTCTCCAGTACGTATTTCCAATCTTGCCTCACCTCATTTATCTCGATACACGCTCATACATATAACAGTAACACATTATTTTTGAACCGAAACATTTCAAAAAATTGAGGCCTCAGTACAATTTACCATCGCGGGACAAATGTACTGCCTCGTGTAAGTCCGGCTCAACTCTATTCTATTGAAACATTATTTTGAGGAATAACAAATACCACAGCACGCCCCTCTCATTGTTCTTACATAAAATATGTTCGTGGTCCCTTTTCTCTCAATTAGGACGTGGTCAATTTGATCATTTGTTACCCCGTCTGATGACTTCACGTCATCTTATGAATACCGAATTTACTACCATTGAGTTCGAGGTAGCGAAATCGACTAATATACTACCATTGTAATTGGTAGCATTGTGTAGGCTATAGGCCAAACCTAAATGGGAAGTGAAGTGAAGTGAAGTTAGGTACCATTGCATATGAATGAATGAGAGTAACCAAAATGGAAGTTACATCTACTTCAGTGGAAGTAAGTCTACTTCACTTCTACCTCACTTCTGCGTTACTTTTCAGTTAGGTTTGGCCTTATGCTTTCCTGTGACTCCTAGGAACTCCTCTTCTTTTCCTATGTTGGCGAATCTGATGGCATTTGTCTCTTGCTAGAATTCCTCTTTCTCCTCATTCGTCTTGTGAGCTGGCATGGAGCATAGACGTTTCTGAGCCTATTATCGCTTCGGAGATACGAAAATCTGCGTGTAATGCGCTAAGAACCGTTTAAACCTCTTAAGGCCCGTCCTCACTACGCGGACGTAGATCCCACACGCTTTTGGCGGAAAGGCCTTTTAATTTTCTGAATCGTTAGTCTTGGATCCTAAAATAAGAACTAATCTGAAAGAAAATAATTATTTACTGAATATTGATTAATCCACATTGAGAAAAAATTCAATTTTCATTTAAAAATCCCGTATTTGTTTTGTCCGCGCTATTTGGCCGTACTGCCTTTGCCATTAAAAACTCTATAAGAAAAAAAAGGCAAAAGCGCGTATGAGCTAAAGTCCGTGTAGTGTGGATCCACCATTAACGTCACTGCTTGGCGAGAAAATATGGTTGATTGGACCATATTTTTACGAGAACGAGGTCGCAAATATGGTTGTTGTGATAATAAACAAATTGGGTTTAGAGATCATGTGTTTCTAAAGCAAGAGTTGTCAGGTCTTTTTAGCAATTTTCACTGGCCTGATTTTACCATTCAGACTTCCATCTTTTGAGCATAGTGAAATCTATAACGAATAAACGACAGGTCTTAATGGTCATAAAGAACGAATAATTTATCACCAAAGTTCATTGAAAATGCCATGAAACTCGCCAGAAAGTGAATCAACTCTGGCCATTTGGCCGATATTGTCTTCGCGACTTTATGCGAACAAATTTAAACGCTTAAGTAAACATAATCAACAAACAGAACCAATTCTTTCTATTTACAAACGAAGCTACTGCCTTAGGAAATTAATTAAGTGATGACCTTTGCTTTGGTATTATTATATTTTATTTTATTATGCTGCATTAAGTCAATATGATGTATGGATGTATTATGTCAATATTTCCCATTATGTTGTATTTTTAAGTAATTGGTTTAGTATCGAAGTCGTTCTCACACTACCAGCACGAAAATGTTTTTCATATATTTTGCTTTTACTGTTTTGTGATATTATCTGCCTCCCCCCAATAAAGAATTTTTTTTTGTGAAATTATTTGTGTATTCTTTTTTGAAGGATAATAATATTCACATTAGAATTTTAGCGTCCTAGTCTTAATCGACATGTTTCGATGAGATTATTCAAAGTAACTTTAAAACTTCACATCAATTGGCCCTTATTCTGGTTGTCACTTATGGTGACAAATGGCGAAGTGAGACAAAAATGCTATTATGGTTCTCTAAAAAAATAATATTTCAGTGAGATGAGGCGAATTACAGTTATCACTGATATCGAGAAACGGCGAATTCAGTGACAATTGTTCACTTGATGTTTGTAAGTGAGATTTTTCTCATTTGATATTTAAAGGTGACATTTCTCACTATGGTCAAGTGACAACCAGAATAAGGGCCAAAGGCGGGAAAATTTTGTATGAAGATGAAAGACTTGTTATTTCTAGACTTTGGCGCTACCTAGCCACAACTCAAAGTAGCCCTGATAAGGCATCCCCCCGACACTGTTTCAGGAGGCATAACACTCTGACGAGGCTGTCTTCCACTAAGCCTGACGGTTGCTTCTCCAGCTCACCTAGCTGCTATTGAGGATATCGACTTTGCGAAATCGATCCAAGATCATCGTCTCCTCATTCAGCAACCTCCAGACTCTTAATAACTTATCCTATCTTATATTCCTTTCTTCAAACCAAGCTTACTACTAGGCATTGTACCATGACGAGTACGATATAATGGAAGTACAACGGTTACCACCTAAGCTTGGATTTTCACATAAAAAAACTATTTTTTATTTAGTAAATTATAGTCAAATATTATGATACAGGAAGTAAATCAAGAATAATGGTTCGATCTCTGCAATGAGTTAAAGAAAAATAAATTTTCTTTTCTCATAAATAAAATTAAATCCACATATACTCGGCATACATACATAAATTTTACCTAATAAATGTCAAGCTATTGCTGGTGATAAAAATCCTGGCGGTTCACTCCTTAAGATCAATGATTACACCAGCAACAAAAAAACTTTTATCCTTTTCCTGAACTCGTGAAGGGTATAAAAGCAAAAATCAAGAAAAATCCCGAAAAATAATCAAAAATGCCCTGCAAAAGCCAATTGGAAAAATAAATATAAACTTTTATGTGTGCGACCTTCAAATTACCAGCAGAAGTAACAAGTCAAATCCATAAATATCCGGTAACAAAGTCAATCAATAAAAAAAAAGAAACCCTCGAAAAAAATCCAACACAATAAATCTCAAGTTGGGCAACATTATAAATAAGAGAAAGTTCTCAAGGCTCCAATGTACATGAGCACTAGAAAAGACGAAAAAAATCTCATTTCCTTCAAGCTCCCCCATTTTTTTTTTTTTGGAAAGTTCCTTAAGTAACCCAACCAACAAACAAGGAGCTCGGTTAAACTTGAAATTATTGTCAAAAAATTCATGAGCATGGCTGACGCTTAAATCACGAAGTAAACTGAATTAAGAATTTATGAACCGTATACGGGGATATAAAATAAGTAGAGGAGAGACCGGCGGCGGCGAGGTGTGGGCTGGTAATTCAACAAAAATATGAACTGATGAGCATTAATGCAAATTTTAATAATCTTTTTGGTAAAGTGACAAAAACGTTGTTTTTATTCAACGAAGTTTTCGAAACTGTTCCAGCTCCTTGTGAAAAAAAAACAATTTAAAAAAGGGAATATGATGCCTTTGTAAATGTTTATGATTTAGGATGAATAAACAGAATGTCACTTTTAATACTTCAACCAACAGGAAAATCGAAGGGAGAACATCGATAAAGTGACATAAAGGTGATTGGTTGTAGCCAAGAATTTGAACTTTCCGTACTTACACCTTATATTATACTTCACATAACTTTTAAGTGGATATGTTGAATTTCTACCAAGGCCAATTAAAATTAACTACCTTATCGCTGAAATGAACTACCAGTGTGGGGTGCCGATAGTCACGTCATGGTGCAATGTCTAGTTGTAAGCTTATCTTGAAGGATAGAATTGATAAGAAGATCGAAGGACTTAAACGAAATGGCAACTTGCATTTTGCACTCAATGATTTTGCACGAGTTTCAAAATATTACCTGCGGAAGGTTGTTCCATATTCAAGTTTTGGTATGCTAAGCTCACGATCGAGGCGCTTTCCTTAAATATGTGGTCGCCTTGCCGGGGAGGTTACCCATTTTAGGCTCACCAGATGATATCAGTCAGAAATTATTGTTAGACGTGGAACAAGTTTATTTGATGCAACCAGAAACCGTAACCGCCAACAAGCTAATACATTACTACTTCATGACAGTCTGCTCCACCTTGCTTATTCAAAAACTACATCAAACGGTACCTTATGTAGGTTTAACAGTAAATCGTCAAAATTGTAAATATTCCAAATAGTTGTCCCAAATTGATTGAATACAATATACATTTCCGATAAATTACTTTACTTTTCGCGAATTAGTTTTCACGCTTTCTTCTTTTCTCTTCTTTTAAATAGTGTCCTCTCATAATGATAATAGGCTTTACAAAACCCACCCTCTAATTTTGGAGTTTCACATTCGACCGACCAAACTCGTTGTAAAATAAAAATACGCTTTTACTTTCAAATGTACTAAAAAGTAAAAAATAATTTTGAATGTAAACTTTTTTTTGCTGCAGCTAATATATGGGAACAACCTACTTTTCGAAATCAAGTTTAGAATGAAATTAATGAAGTTATTGGTAAAAATTACAAATATAACTTACTTAAATGTAAAAAAGCGTGGGGCGCTCTTGACCTATATTCTTATTTAATTAATACTGGAGCTTTTCGTTAGCGCCCACACTTTTTTACATTTAAGTAGATTATATGAATAATTTTTACCAATAACTTTATTATTTTTATTCTTAACTTGATTTCGAAAAGTAAGTTGTTCCCATATACTGGTTTACATTCAAAATTATTTTTTACTTTTTAGTCTATTTAATGTCTTCCGCCATATTAAATTTAAAATGGCGTCACACAGTTTACTGTATTGTGCTTGTCATACCCTTTCATTTGATACCCATACCGAGGGCGTTGTAAAAAAAATGTTTTCCGCCATTTTGAATTTGGAATGACGCCACGCAGCTAATTGTATTCTACCTAACATACACTTTCATTTGATACCCGTGACGGGGGTCGGGGGGACAATTGCAAAATTCGTCCGCCATCTTCAAACCGCCAGGTTGATTTTTTTTACAAAAAATTCAGATTACATTGTCACTCTGCATATGTGCAAAATTTCAAGTTGATCGGTCATATTTTCTACGTTTTAGTCTATTATATAAGATAAGTGATCAGTCATCAGCGGAATAGGGGGAATCGGCTCAGAATCGGGACCGGTGAAGAGAGCAGTTGCGAGAGTCAGGAACGGATACCGGTTGTAGAGCCGTGAAAGAACAAGACATAGAGGCTATACAAGGAGATAAAACTCCGTGTTGTCAATTTTCGTTTGATTATTGGTGGCGCTGCAGTCAAATGTACCCCAAAAAACATGGCCGATTGTATTTATCCGGTTCATGGCAAAGCTCGTTTATTACTAATATATTTTACGTTTACCAGCTTACAGCTTTTTACCAGCTTCTAAGTTCAATTTATATCAATGCGGTTATTCGTAATTAATCAATTTATGATGTTTCCAATGAATTTTTATTAATTTCATGTGGGGTACATCGGACAAAGGTGACATTTGTGGCCAAAAATGAACTAGAAGTTTAGTTTCTTCTACCCATCCATTTCCTGTCATTTTCCCCATAAGAGTTTTTCCTCCTTGTATATTCTCCATGGAACAAGAGCCTATTATATGTCTTCCGCCATCTTGTGTTGGCCGCCATTTTGAATGATGCCACATAGCTAATTGTATTCTACTTGTCATACAGCCTTCATTTGATACCCATGCCGGGTATCAAATGAATTTGATAACCATCTCGGAACCTCCATCTTGATTTTTTTACAAAATAGTCGGATTGCATTGTCACGCGAACTATACATATGTGCAAAATTTCAGTTCAATCGGAAACCGGGAAGTGGATCAAATTCAACTTCCAAGATTTTTTTACATAGTTTCCTTACATGTAAAGCTAATAAAAGCGTATTTAAAATATAAAAGGTAAAAATCGTAAATCATTCAGCTATTTCAATGGATGTTAAAGAAATGTAAGAAAATTCTCTCTAAGATTTAAACACTTTCATATTAAATTAATCCAGCCCAGTTCTTTTGATATGTGGCATGCTCTCAATAGCCCATTTCAAGTTTTACACTAACCAACAAAGAAACAATCCTGATATCTAAAGTATAATTTCATGCACTAATTCTAAATCCTTTGAGCACCCACTATTGGGTATGATGAAATGCACTTCTATATATCCAAGAACAAAGTTTATTTATGCATGTGGGCGTGTACAAGTATATGCACTTAGATTAAGAGGTTCCCTATGAGCCACTTTCTAATTTAAAAGCTCTTTATTTGCACGTTTATTTTCCCACGCTCAAAATATCTTACGTTTTCTTTAGGTGTGCATAATCTGATTAGACATTATAATTTTAGGATTAAGCGAAGGTGGAGGATAAGAGAGAAAGAAGGAATATGATTACAAAAAAAAACAATGTTGAAGAAAATCAATGATCAAGTGAACCTTAAAAAAAATCAGAAAAGTTGAAACAAATGTAACACAGGTGAAATAAAATAATTGCAATCAAAATTTCAAGGTAGTTGAATATTGTAAATTTAGAGTTAACTAAAATAATTTAATAAAAAAACCCTGGTCGATGAAAAATTTATAAAAAGGCACAACTAGCTCCAAAGTAGTTTACAGAAGAGGGAGCATTAAATTTCATCTTGAATTGATGATGTTTTAATTATATATACGCATCAAGCTGATTCTCGTTTCCAATATTCTTTAGTAAGGTATATGTTCTAAAAATACCGCGGCCACCCACTTGGCCTATTATGCTATACGCCTTTACCTCATATTAGTAGGCCAGACCGCTTGAACAGGTTCAGCACTCTGCCTAATGGTCCTGACATCAAGCCAACAAGCGTTACATCCTTTCTACTGGGCACAAAAAATTCCTTAGCAGCATTAACAGACGGAACAGGAAGAAAACGCTTAGGGTTGGCCAATCCAGGCACGGACCTACAGTGTTCGGTGTGTTTCATTCAGGTTCGATCGGCAAGGACCCTCTTCACTAAACTGGTGGTTGTCCCAATAGCCTGACCGATGAATGCTATGTAATTGGTGCGTAGAAATCCCATTAATATGGTAGGAAAAGGTAGGTCCATCCTGACAGAGCCTCCATATCAGGATAAGACTGCACCCGGTACCCATAGGAGATTGTTTAACAACAGTACAAAAACTACCCTCTACCGTGCTTTCTTCGCAACGATTACTTTGCTTCAACCTTTTTATAAGTGATCGTTTAGGTTCGCTTCGGTCCAATCCCGCATAGACGAATGACTTAATCGGATACAGAACAGTCCGAGTATTGAATCCACTTCTAAAGCACTTCGAAACAATCGAGCGTTGCGGTCTTGTTCGTATAAAGAAGATAGAATTTGTAATCATAAAAACAAATCGAAACTGAAATACGTTTGCCTTTGGCTGAACTAACTTAACTGAAAAAATCGGTCCAGCAAGCAAATTCTTTTTAATAACGAACCCAAAGATAACCCACCGTCAGGCTGGACTGGAGCATATGGGCTCTGGAACTATCTGGGGAGTTCGTGTGGCTCCCAAGAACTGCTGTAGGAAGCCGTGACCTAGGGTGAAGCTTCGGTATGCAAAAAACACTTGAACCAGGCCTTGTAAAAATACTGTTGTCAATGGGCTTAAGCTGTTTTCAAAAGGTTTTACGAATTGAAAATTAGCGAACCACAATCGACTTAAAACGCTTATATTTTGTTTCAATCATTTGTTTAGGTTTCGGTCTATTGCCCAAATAACATTATCTGTATGTTCAAGCCTCTTTTCCTCTCTTAGTCGTTGTCGACATCGATCCATAAAAAATCAATCGTACCAGTCGAAAACGAAATCAGAACAGACTGGACCAAGCAACAGCAATTGTAAATCCGAGGAAAAAGGATTCTTGATCTATTCAATATGCCAAATACAGTGTTTACATTGGGCCGGTCGCGGAATGGATGACTAAAGGAAGGCGAAAAAATTACCGGGAAAGGTAGTTGAGAAACCCCAACACGACGTGAAGGCAATGTACGGCTTCTTTGAGACTGTCGAACGAATTCTGCGATTTGGTCGCGATGTTTTTACGTTTCTCGTTGAGTGACTCAGTTTTTGAGTACTGCAGCCACCAGTCTGATAAAGCCCTAATGCCGGGTTTTCATTGGTAGAATTAGTGGTAGAGTAACTGGCGTACTTTTAAGCGGTAGAGCAACTTTACCACGGTGCTATCCCACTCTACTCTACTATAACCAAGTTTTCATTAGACGAGTTCACAGGATAGTTAGTACTCGCCCAGTATACTCTACCACTAATTCTACTAATGAAAACCCGGCATAATGCGGGGCGAGGCGAGTTCACAAGATAGTTAGTACTCGCGCAGTATACTCTACCACTAATTCTACAAATGAAACCCCGTCATTAGGCTGATGCAAAAAAAAACTCCATAACGAAGCAAAACTACGTTTTAAGGAAGAAGCTGCTGACGGAGGCTAATGACTGAAGAGCAGTTGAAGAAGAAGATAAGATAAAAGCAGGTATGTACACTCGAACATCATTGAATCTATTTCCTCATAGTGTTATACTTTTCAGAAACTTTTACTTTATTAATTATTAAAATACAATCAAAAATACTGCAATAAAAATAAGTTATTTCTTTAGAACTGCACCATAAACTTACCCAATACTGACAAAATGATAAATTTCCAAAAATTGCAGCTGCATTCAACGACCGACATCTGAAAATATAAAAATTACATACTTTCACAGAAATTGAAAACTTTCGCTGTCTCCACATTCTTGAAATTATTTTACTGTAATATAAATGTTGGATAAAAATTTAAATGATTTCAAACTTTTATTATCATTGTGAAGAACACACCATGGACTCTCCGACACCAGATCAGACCAAAAAAAAAAACTACCAAAAGACACACCGGAAAAAATAAATTAATTTCTTTAGTTTTCCTCAGGATAGTGGTGGTATCATCCACATTTTTGGTATCACAGGAAAATATACGAGTCAAACTTTCGTGTAACATCTGCGATTTTTATCCACAAGTTCTTTGCAAATAATTTTGCAAGTTGTGTGATTGTGGATAAAAAAAAGACAAACACAGTTTTATATGCAAAACTTTTTTATTCTTGTTTCAAAAACTTTAAAAACACCTTCAAAGTTTCCCTGCAGGAAAATGCTGCTCAAATGGCTGGGGATGCATTTAAATAGTTGTGTTAAGAAGAAAACAGCAACTTTTTTTTCTTTTGTATAAAAGTAGAATGGTATTTTTAAAGTGGTTTCTATTTATCATTTCAATTTCTTTAGTAATTTACATTATTACATTATATTTTGTTGGTGTTTTTACAATGTGTTATACTTTTGCATTACATACGACATTAAATGAGCTTAAAGCGAAAACAAAGTTTAAATTACTTACATAATAAGGGAAGTAAAAATCTTTCTCAATCTGATACTCTACTATAATATATAAACTATGTTCGGAAAGTTTCTAGGAAACGTTTAGTGAAACACATACTTTCGAGCTTTAAATTAAATTTATATGTACATTAGGAACAACGGGCTTAAACAAGAATTAAACTTACTTATTTCGTTTTGGTTGTTAACCCAACCCGTAAGCTGTTCACCGAGTACATCAAATAGCAGTTCGGGAAGGAATTAAACTACACAAAGTATTTATAAATTTCATAGAATTAATTTTACAAGCTATGCCAGAATACATGTTGTTATTTACTGAAATTTAATCGTTTAGGCTTATAATTAAACGAAAAAGTATCTGATATGTTTATCGCTTTCTAAACTTTTGCTTTACTTGACGAAAATTACTCAACCCGTGGCTGCGTCCGACTTGCGAATGAGTGTATTCCTACCGTTTTGAAGACTTGCACCCGCTTTTTTTTTCTAGCATGCATTTGACCTAGATAAAATACATAAGGGTAGCCTTTGTTGTCTAGTAACCAATTGCGCATTACATAAATTGCGCCTTATTTTTCTAAGCTACCTCCCTGTAAACGCTGAGTCACTCGCATGCACTTGTTCGTAAAATCTACCTACGCATTGTCTCGTTATATACAACAGCTAAAAGGGTTAACTTCTATTTACTTTCTACCAATACTACCCTTGGGTCATACAACCCACTAACTACGCATTAGTTTAAGATATTTATCTAATTTCTACAACTACGTCATCTAATATACACTGTAACCGCTCGCAGCCACGGGAAGACCTTGTCTTAATTTTAACTTCGTGTTACCAGCCCGGCTTTCGTCTGATGTTCGATTCTACTTGTTATATATGTAACTTCTGGATTAAACCTGAAAAAACTTTGGATACATCCATTATAAAAAATTTAATATTTTATGATTTCATCAAAAAGGTGCTTTCCAAAATTTAAATTCTATAAAAAAAACAAGATTTGTATGTACAGGTTGTAAATATAACAAAGTATTAAAGTTTAGTTTGGTCGGTTTAGATATCTCCCAAGGCTTTTCATAGAGTATGGCACCTCGCTGTTAGCTAAACCAAGTATTGATATAGACCCAGCTCTAAAAACTTGAATTAAGGTAGTTAGTACAGCGTCCAGAGTAAAAAAATCACTAAAACTGCAAAAAAATTGTAAGTTAATGAAATTTGGAATGGTGAGAGTTTAGCAATAGGAAAAAAGGTAACCGTTGAGTTCCGGGCCGCACTTTGTGAAAATCAAGAGAAAATTCGATTGGACGGATTTTCCCACGGTTTCCCGGTCGTAACTCGGGAAAAACGTCGAAATTGGAAAAATATCAAAAGAAAAAAATAAAGCTATGAAAATTCTCGACAAAAAAGGTCCTATGAACTTTTTCCGGAAAACCTCACGTTTGATCGGAAAATGGAGGGTAAAGAAAAAAATTATGAAAAATTATTTCGAATTTATATTGTTTTCTTTATGCAGGGTGTCCCACCTCAAGTTACAAAGCACCAGGCTTTTGATAGTTTTTGGATAGCCGAACAAAAAATCGTATGGGAGGGGGAGGGGCTAGGGCTTTTTGAAATCTTTTTTGTAGTGGTTTACATATCACCCTGTATTTTTGTAACCCTATTACATACTTTCATGAATAAGGTAGCAGAATCCTCCCACCTACCTAAAAATATAAAAGCGAAGCTTCTACCCGACCAACATCCAGAGTTATGAGTCTTCAACACCCTTGAGCTTTCGAGTAAAAATCTAATAATATTCTTACAATTTCGAGTAAAATTTAGTTAGTTTTGTAATAGAAAATACGATTTTGGCAGTTTATTGAGAAATTTTCACAATTTTTTGTAATATTGTAATATTGTTTGTAATATTTTAAAAAGGACAGCTAATAGTTATGAAAGTAATAAAAAGGATTGATAAATTGGATTACAAAGAAAATTAAAACTCGTAAAAAGGGCAGATATACTCATAATTCAGCAATATGTTCCAAAAAGGCAACAAAAAGGACTTTGCGCAGTACCTACTAATATTAAATACCAGTCGCTAAACCACTCACCCAAAAAAATCGTTATGGTTCGCTCCTTATCTCAAAACTTAGTCAACATAAAAAATATTCTCCTTATTAATATAAAAAAAATATGCTTTTAGTAAACATTCAGAAATAATTGCATTATCCAATTAAGAAGATTGCCCTCCACTCCATTATTTGTTAAAACGAATATAAAACACTTTCATTTTATAACCAAAAAAATGCCACATAAAAATACCCTGCATTAATCAAATCCTCAAAGTGAACAAAACCAAAAAAAAAAACAATCTCTGAATGTTTTCACTCTGATTCGCAGCATTTCAATTCGCAAGGAAAAAAACACTAAAACTTTTTCATGCACCTAATTTCCCAAAATGAATTTCCCTTTTTTTTAAGGGCAAAGATAGAGATAAGACATGAAAAATTTAATTCTTCGTAAATTTTATGGAGCATGTAAAATTATGTTGACCCTTAGACTTTCGTTTCTTTTTTCCCTCCAAGTTTACATAAACGAACGAAAAATCTTGATTCCTGGAATTTTGTTTGTTTCTCATTTAACTTTAAGCACTATGCAAACTGTTACCTTAAATTTTCCACGTGCATTTATGAAATATTATCATCATAAAGAAAAACTTGTTTTGTTTCTGTAAGTAAATAACTGTCGCTTTTTAGTAGAAAAAATAAGATTAGGGTTTTTATAGTTTGTTAAAACACAAGTTTTCCTTCAGGGTGTCGCATCGTCTACAAAATGCATATTTCATTTTTCCAACACAAATTAACTAAAATTTATTGCTTGTGCGTGTGCAGCAATGTCGATGAAAGCACATAAGGTAAATCTAAAAATATAAACACAAACTGTAGTAAGAGTTGTAAGACTTTACCATCTTGGCTTTAGAGAATGTACAATGTTGCTACAAGGTAGATTTAGCGCTATGTAGACACCCTTTGCAGTTCTTGGTTTAATTGAAGACGAAAGCCTTTTGCTGTTAGTTAAAATGAATGAAGGTTTTTTCTAGCCAGTTCATAAATAGATACGTAGTCTATAGTGTCAAATCTGCTATAATTTGACTAGAGCTAGCTCATAGATAGACATTAAACTCATATCATAACAGAACCATCTAAAGCTTCTAAATATCTTAGGCACTGCAGATCTACATTGGAATAATCCATTTTAGAAATTGCTAAACAAGCATCCCAGTTCCTCGGAATCCTTAAAAGGTGCAATTTGTTCTTCAGTCGTCGCGTCGGCCAGAGCCATAATTTACAAGTCATACACTCGTCCCCGCCTTGAATAGCACTCGTATATCAGGGCCGGGGCTGCTAGAACCACCTTGGCTAGACAAAACCGCTTTTTCAAACTAATTGGAGATAGCGCCATTTGTTCTTCAATTGACCCATTAAGCCACCTTAGGAATGTAGCAGCTTTGGTAAAATTTTACCGCTTTTACCACAACGACTGCCGCCAAATGTTTCCCCCGCAACACAAAGACTTGCCCGCTCGGCCCACTCTCACAGATTACAGCCTTCATTTTTGCGCACATTTCGGTTTAGAAATTCGTTAAAAATAAGAACAACTCGAGTGTGGAACAGTCTTCCATAGTCAGCATTCCTGAACTCATACAACTTCCAAAAGTTCAAACGCAGGGTACCTCGCCATTTCCTTCCACACCCCCTGACTTCCCATAATCTATCCTATCTTTCTTTCTAGTCTTCGAGCTAAGCTTACTACTAGACATTGCACCATGACGTGTACAACATGACTAAACTAGTAGTACAAACAGCAACACCTGGGGTGGAAGCACGTAAGTTGTTTCAATCGACCTCTTCATACAAAAATTCTGAATGTTTGTATGGAGAGGTCGATTGAAACAACTTACGTGCTACCACCCCTGAGCTTAGACGTTCGACTATCACAAAAAAATGTAATAAAAGCATGATAATCTAGACTAAACCAACGATGGGAAACCCCCGGCCCGCTGGCCAGCTTAATTGTACAACTACATCATAATCGTTACATGAACAAGGGGAAGAAAAATGAATCCCAGTAGGGAATTTACGAATTCATGAAATTGGAATGCAGTATATCTTTGTAGAAATTGGAAGCAATGTAAATCGATGGCTATTGGAAGAAATGGTAATGTAAAATGTCATGCATAAGGAACATGCACACTTTTTCCTTGGGTATTGGAAGAAATGGCCATGTAAAGTGTCATGCATAAGGAATTGTAATGCAAAAGATAGCCGTTCTGCCTTTATATTGGAATGTATGGTAATGCAAAAAGTAGCCCTTATGCCTTCATATTGGAATGAATTGTATTGCAAAAGGTGGCCGTTATGCCTTCGACCCTAGGACATCGCAATGTTAATCGAAGGGATGTTTCGATCTAGAAAGTAGACATTATGCATTCGAAGGAACATGTACAGAATCGACTCTGGAAGGTTTTCATTCCCTACTGGGATACTTAGTGTAAGGCTGGGCGAACGCTGGTCCCAGCACAGCGCAGCCTAGCACAGCCCAGCACAACAGAGAAAACTGTGTTTCATTATATTTAAGCTGCCATCGCATATTGGGGACAGCACAGGCACAGCAGTCGCAGAGGCCTCTGTCTCAGCTCTGCGGGTTGTGATTGAAACACAGTTTCCTCTGTCGATAAGACACAGTCAAGAGGCAGTAAAGCGTTTTTCAATTTTATATGATACAAATAATGAAAATTATGAAAGAGAAAGTTTGAAAAATAAAATATGGAGTAAAATTACAATTGAATTAGGATATAAAGACGGTAAAAATAAATTTGATATAACAATTTCCACAATACAAAATTGTGCACTGCGTTATGTGACCTGCGTTCAATATTCGCTGTTGGACAGAAAATTATGTCTCTGCCTGCTGATTATCTATGCTGTGCTAGGTTGTGCTGTGCTGCAGCTGTGCTACCTACATTATACACAAACCTGTTTGAGTTGAGGTAGGAGTTATGGATAGTGTAATTTACCCCAGACTAAAACATTAGAGGTCACAAGAAGGTGTCAAATAACTACTACGGCTCGTCTAATAGCAAACTTAAGAATAAGATAGGATAGGGGTCTGGAGACTGTCATAGTGGACTGTGAGTGACACAACCATCGGGGCTAACGGGAATCGCCTGTCTACTTGTTTCGTCTATCTCCTTTCGTTCATCCTCTATCACAAGCATCAAAAGAAGTGCGCGTTCACGAGCTCTGAATCACGAGAGAATGGCAATTTCACCCACACCTCCGTCTAATGCCAATTCTTCAAAACCGGCTCGCCAAGTCCCAAAACCGACTTCTGAGCATAGGGTACGAAGGCCCTTGTCATATAATTGGATGGTTGTGCAAATCGATTATGTGCATGCTATTCAAAAAAGCAAATGTGCAGCGCAAATCTTGCAACTATTTTTGTATGCATGCTTATCTGATTAAAGAAGAAAAAAAATTAATGTGTGAAGATTGAAATGCCGTTCGCGGAACATTTCAGTTTTTTGATTTTATTAGGCAAAGTTTCTAGGTTGCGCAACTGATTTACCTGCAAGTTGCATTTTTGCAAATATGCTTTCAATCACGCAAGCAACCAAACCCGAAGTTTCAATCGTACTGTATGGGAGGGTCCGCACTTGGTATTCTGTGGAAGAACCACAATCAAGAAACCAAAGAGCCGCATGTGGCTCGCGAGCTGGGGTTTCCAATCACTGATCTAGACCAAATATTGTCAGCTTTTTTTACTAAATTTACTGTAATTCTTTGCAAGCGAAAAACAAAATTATAGCTAATAAATATCCTTTCTTTGTAATTCGACAGTCAAACACAAAGCATGAAGATTTTAGTCGACTTTTACAAGTTACAAACATGAACTCGATCGTTAAAAAAAAGTAAAACAATGACCACGTTAAAGCAAAATGGCCAAACCATCTATGTTATGAGAAAAAAAGTATGCCTCTTATCACGCTGTAAAACTCTTGAAGATATTGGGTAATAACTGGATTCGAGTCAATCGTCCAATAGATCTCTCCAATTCGAGGGACTGAAGAAAGCAGCGGTTTTTTAAACTGGAAACTGATTAAAATTAAATTAAATTAACACATCGATTAATACAAAGTTTTGCAGTGGCATTTAAAAACGCAAAACTGTTTATGACTAGGTTGTTCGGCCAGAATTTTGTTATCTCTACAAACAAACAAATAAATTTCCACGAAAATACAGTTATAAATATATTGAGAAAGAATTTATAATTGTACTATTTATTGACACTATTGTAACATACCTAAGTGTATAGTTTTAAAGGTATTAAAGAAAGTAATAGATAACCCCATCGTAAAACCATTTATCCTTAGTTGTTCCTTTACCTTATAATTGAATGGTCAGAAAAAGATAGCATGCCAGAAAATAATTTGAATGAAAGTGAAAAAAGCATCCAAATACATAATTGAAAACCAAGTGATTTTTAGTTCATTAAGCCTCAAGTGGATACAATAGAACGAAATAATTGAACATAAAATGATAAGAATAATTCACTAAATTTCAATACAACAATAACTCCCACCTATCGGTTTCAGTTGTTGATAATCCGTTCTGTTTTGCCTCAAAAGGAAATAGAATTTCATGACAAAATCTAAGTTTGCTTTCACAACCACCTAAACAAACCATCAAAGGGACCAATTTATTTTATGTCCCATTTCTTGGCTTGTTATAGGGCCAATTAAGAGGGAAATCCAGGTGTTCCAGTGTTGTGGTGACAGAGTGTACATTACATGAAAACTTGTTACTTTATCGATTTGCGGTAGTTCTTCAATTATGCACGTAAATTATTTACCATCTATATGGGATGTTGGGCCCGCAACCATAACTAAAGAATAAAAGTTAAAGAAAAAGGTTTGAAAGACATAAACCGAAGATTTCCCAAAAATGAATAAAATATAAGCTACAACACCATGCAAAATTCAATAACACAGCGTGAATTAGCCCTGCAGGATTATACCGCATTAAATAAGCTTGGAATGGCGGACTGTTTTTATAGTTTACCTACAAATTATTTGTCATTTGAAGTTCATTTTTCACTTGGTTTGTTCTTCTTGTGTTTACCTTCCCGTTACCAAGTTCACCAATCTTTTCTCTACGGTTGAGAGAGTTCTTTCAAAATGGGACGAAAAATTATTATACCCCAAGCATTTCTCTTGGGAAATATACTCGAAAATGGTTATAGGGTAATCAACCTTTTTTCCGCATAGAAAAATGTGTCCTTAGAAATGACACGAAATGTGACATCTTTATGGAATTCCCCTAAACTATCATGCCACACCAGTGCCAGTACTGAAACTCACAAATTACTGAATAAAAATATAAAAAAAAAAAACTCTCCAGTGAATACCTTTTTGAATTATTAAAACACTGGAAAATTTAACGGGTAATTTGGAGAGTTTTTAAGAGAATCTACACGCTACGAGATTTTACTGCATATGGGAGAGAGAAGTACAAAAACTTAAATGGAAACCAAGTTGTTTTATATATATTTGAAAACTCAACCCTTAGTACACCAACCCAGTATTGGTGATGTTGAGACTCGTGGGTTGATTTTCTGCTTCCATGGCATTAATATTTCAGGTGAACTTCGGTAACCCCCTATGTGCCGTAGCGTAACAAGAGTTTAAGTACCCATTAAAAAAGTTGAAGAAGTCTACATGAGTTATAAAAAGACATAAACTTGAGCTGAATTATAACTTACTTGCTTTCACAAAAGGTAACTTATTATGGAGTGTAAATTTTATTCCTTGCCTGTTGTAAAGTTGCCACTTTAGGATCAGTACAGACAAGTCGACACTATAGAATTTAATTAGATTAAAATTCACTATTAACAGAGGATTAAATGCGATTATTTTGCAGACAGGTTTTAAAATGATTAAGGTCTAGCTGTAACAAACAATTATATTTTTAAATACATTGAACTTATGAAAGTCGGCATCTAATTAAAGCAGAATTTTCTTAGATATTTGTAATGCTTTTAGCGCTATTGGATCCATTCCTTGCTGTATTGTCTAACGTGAAAGCGAAAAATAATAGTTTTTGATTGTTTGCCATATATTCATCTTACTCACTGTCCATCATAATTCCCCCAACATGCTTTCAAGCACATCTAACTCATGTGAACATATGCATTAAAGAAAAAGCCATTTTATGCAAGGATTCGAAAATACTATTTTTTGCTTGCGATTATAAAACAAATATTAATTTCCTTTTTAAAAATTTCTGAAAGAAAAAAATATATTTTATAACTTTTAAGTTCCAATGTTTAATATTAAATATAATGTTAACATGAACCTAATTCCAATTTATTAATTTGGCTTGAAAATAGGGTTTAATTTTGAAATTAGAAATAAATTATGTTAACTAAAGAGTAACTATAATTAAAATCACAATTTCTTTCATTATTTTCTCTTCACCCAAAGATAGATCAATCGGAAGACTAGAGAGCTAACCATCTGTGCTGCCATCGGCTCTATCGTAGGAACGAAAGTAAGATAGAGCTCGCACCATAAAACAAGGAAATCTCAAAAACGCTGTTTCCATGCGCAGTGAGAGTGTCAAGTCAAGCTCATTTATCTAGTTGTGTTTAATGAGCTGCTCTACCATGGAGAATATACAAGGAGGAAAAACTCTTATGGAGAAAATGACAGGAAATGGATGGGTAGAAGAAACTAAACTTCTAGTTCATTTTTGGCCACAGATGTCACCTTTGTCCGATGTACCCCACATGAAATTAATAAAAATTCATTGGAAACATCACAAATTGATTAATTACGAATAACCGCATTGATATAAATTGAACTTAGAAGCTGGTAAAAAGCTGTAAGCTGGTAAACGTAAAATATATTAGTAATAAACGAACTTTGCCATGAACCGGATAAATACAATCGGCCATGTTTTTTGGGGTACATTTGACTGCAGCGCCACCAATAATCAAACGAAAATTGACAACACGGAGTTTTATCTCCTTGTATAGCCTCTATGTGCTCTACGTTGAGCTAAGTTAAGACATCTCAACAAAATCCTGTTTAATGAGCGATTTGTGTTTCATGAGCTTGCTCTAAGTTGAACCGGAGTAATTTAAAGCAGGGCTTTCTGCTCTACCTTTTTTGCTGGAGCAACTTCGGGCAAGATTTCTTGCTCTACTTTTTTGACAGCTGCTCTGCTTTTTTCGATTTCATTAAACAGAGCTTATATTCTCAATAACAATTCCACATGCTAGGGCTATATTAAACTTTAGGGGTATTCATGATCTGTGTTAAATGTCGAGAAATCGTAAAATGTTATCGTCGAAATAGCCAAGATCGTGAAAGACCCCTTTAAATTTCCATGTTAAAATGTTATTTTTTATATTAATTTGCTCCTTTCAAACACAGCTATCAATTAAAATAAATTCTAAACAGCTGTTGACATTAATATAAAAAAAAATGTCGTGCCATTTTCGATCTCGATCTCGAGTTGTTGAATTAACACCCCTTTTCAGATGTTATTTGTTAAAATCGAAACAAATGTCATTTACTAAGGAAAGTTTCTCGATTTGTTAAACTTTTTTCTCGATTTATCACAAATAACACGAATAACACAAATAACACAGATCATGAATACCCCTTTTAATTAAAAGAAAGAGAATAAATTGATCTCAGACGCAGTCATACAGAGAATGACCCAATCTACACTAATATTTCTTCAGCAACAGCAGAACCGGTTTTTTTTACGCGAGAGGTATAGAAAGGACAAGAGGGTAGTATAAACAAGTTCATCAGAAAATTTCGGCGTGAAAACTTAACACATGCACAATGTGCTTCTGCTTACTCTCTTACTCTTACCGTGGGTAGCAAAATTATCGACACGCACACAAATATCTCCATGTAAAAACATGAAAATTACTCCGGAAGAAAGAATACCAGTGTAGACCTAGATTAACTTGTAAAACCGGTTTTGCTGCTGCTGAAGGAATACTAGTGTACATTGGGCCAATAAGTTGATCTCAAATGCCCAATAAATCTACTAATTTGTTGCGGCAACCGTTACAGGGTACTTTTCTTGCAGACATTACAACTCAGTACAAATCTGTCGGCCATCGTATCTATTTTTTCAACCGGCAAACAATTCATAAAATTAATCCGGGAACGTGTCGACACATTACATAATTTATTGTCGGCTGTTGAAATATCTGCCGAGGCCTGCAACAGAACCCATCCAAAAATTCTATACTGCATCAAACGCAAACTTAATCATTAATAATCAAAGAAGTTTAGCCACGCAAAAGGGAAGAAAACTTTGAAGAAACAATAACAATCAACAAATATTAAAATTATGATAGAAATTTAAATTTGTTAACTCCTTAAACCTGATTATGAATTATGATGCAAAAAAAATAACAAATTGTTTCAAATCTTACCGTTTCATACTATTTCATACTTATATAACCCACATCCAACCCGAAGGATAAATAATGCATCCTTCTTCCACGTTTTACTTTTAGAAAACGAAACTTAGTAACCAACATTATGTTACATTTAAGCACTATAAATATAGAAAAAGTAAGATAAACGGAAGTAGGAATAAAAGATTCAATAGGAACGTGCTGATAAATACTAGGATGTGTTAGATAATAGGAAACTCGAACCTGTTAAAAAAGAATTAGCTGATGTTAATACCCTTGCACATAAAGATCAAGTACACCGATGAAAGGAGAAAGATCAACTAGCGATGAGGAATAATGAGCCAGTTCACACGATGCCATAAGTGTGTTGAGTAAAACCGGTTTTATTCGTAAATTTCTTCCGTTCCCTCCCCTCTCTCATCTATAAAACCAGTTTTACTTGCTATGAATATGGCACCGTGTGAGGAAGCCTAATCACACCTTTTGAATTAATCTACATCATTTCATTACACACGAGAAAGACAAATTTGCGCTTAAAAAGTGATTAAAATATAAAAAGACATCTTAAAACTAGTTTTATTTATAATTAAATAAATTTTATTTTACCAAAACTTTCTTGTAGCCTCAACCATTTTATATTGGTAAATATACACTCACTTATTTGAGAAATATTAAAATGTTGCTTCATTCCAAGTGGTATATAATAATGTTTTCATTACCTTCAGAAATGTGTAAAATTATTTGAATAATACATCCTTCTGAAACGATGCAAACTAAAAAAAAATTTTACAATTTAATTTGCACCCACATATGCATTTTGTAAAATTAAAGCTATTTGTTATGAAATTAAGTGAAAATATGTAATCAATTTCAAGCCCATTAATCATTGTGCCTTATTCTCGTTGTCGAGTGACGTGACAGATGTCACTTCGACCTTAAATTAATATTCTCATTGTCAATCTAAAAGACTCCTGGCGACTAGATCTACAAACATCGTATTCTAATTGTCGCAAGGTGGTGTGCAAAGTGATATTTCCCTCGATACGTTTGTAGGTATCGACAGTTTCATTCCACCGAGTTCCTCGTAGTCACGTCACTCGCCAACGAGAATAACCACCATTATGTCGCTTACAAATATAATTAGTAGTTGCAGAAAACACCAACAATATTCTCCTTTAAAATATGAATAATTAGTATATTTATCATAATATATAAAATAAACCGATAATAAAAAGTTTATATAAATTTACATTAAAATCAAGTTTATATAAATCTCACAGAAAAACTATAAGGCAACCTATTTTAAAAGTGAAAATATGTATATGATTTTAATTGAAAGAAAGATATCGTTAAATCTTTTCGATTTTCAATTTAGAGAACTTTTAAATTTTGAGCACTTGGTGCCTTCGCATATCTGCCATAATTTATTAGGCTTTTCAGTTTTGTGTTTGCATTACATATGCTGGCTTACTAAAAAAACTGAATTTCCAGCATGCATACCAAGCTTAATGCATTCTTAATTCTTCTTACCACCGTTCTCCATCGACATTTTTGTATACACATATTTTAATGATTTTAATTTAGTACATTTTTAGTCGAAAAACTTTAATAATTGACACAAAACATATTTCTTATAACAAACATTATGCAATCAAATGCAATTAGTTTTTTATGACATTGTTAACGTTGAAAACACTTACCCCAGTAAATATGATTTATTTGATAAAAGTACAACATAAAGTTACACATTCTTATATACTTTATGTTTTATTATATTTTTTAATAATAAAATAGCGAGCGAACTTTCTAAAAGAAACTCTTGTACGGGTATCTTTTACAGGAAAATATCTACTTAATATAGAAACAAAGAAAAGTTTGTCTATGTAAAATGTTAACGATAAATGTTATAATAAACTAATTATGTCAATTGATAATTTTAATTTTTCTTTACTCTTGCAATATATTTAGTTTTAGTGAGAGCACTACTTCCACCAGTTGGATCCATCATCCTATTCCAATCTGTCTGACCTACAACAAAACCGATAGCTCTCATTTTATCTTGTTCCCGCTTTTCTTCAATATCTGCCCAACGTACCTGAAATATTTTAATAGATATAATTTTACAGAATAAATAAAAATTATCTAAATATGCTTACTCTCTTCTTGTTAGATGAAGTTGATGCTGGCGGTTCCCAGCCATCCATTTGGAGATACTCTTCCAATGTTATATTTTTTGCTTTTTGAAGAACCTTATTTGTGCCATCAAGGCGAGCTAAAATTATTATTTAATTTTATTTTCTTAAAATTTAAATGTTTTTTGATCGATTTTATTACCCAATTTATCCTCAAAAGGATCTGTGTCCCATTTACTTTTTATGAAATTAGTCTAAAAAATAAAATTTATAAATACTTTCATTAGAAATAAATAGCATTATTTTTCTTATTTAAACTCTATGTTGTTTTTGTTATTGAGGCTAAAATCTTTGAATCGATATATTTAATAATTTTATTCAAAATGGTTTAGTAATAACATATCCAAAACAAGTGTGTCCAACATTTGTGTAAAGCACCTAGAATTTGCTATGTATAACCAGATAAAACCATATCACAAAGAAAATCAATTAAATTCCCATTTCAATGCAAAAATGAGACAGAAACTTTTATTTCGTAAGGCCTGCACACCATTATTATTCCCGCAATACCAGGGGCATTATTCCATATTCAATATTGTGAAAATTTCTGACAAAACTGGTTTCGTCGGTATTCTCTATTAAAATATTGGCAGGCATTTTACTTTACTTGAAAATGTATCATATTGTCATTGTGTGCGCTTTTCTTATCCTTTCTACTCACGCACGAGAGGTGTGTGCACTTGAATAATTTCGTGTGCGCGCACGAATCGAAAAATTAGTTTTGACTCGTTCGTGTGCGCACGCGAATGTGCGTTTCCGAACTCTGGATTTAACAATACTGCAATAGAGAATAGGGCCCCACGCCAACCATTTCTGCTCATCCATACCGACTATAACACCCCTTTCAATACAATCAGGCCTCAAAGACCTAAGGTAAGACACCCTTCGACTATCCTCAATTCCACGCAGCGCCATGGTCTTTCGCCTTTCCACTTTTTCTACTCTTATAATATTCCTTCTTTTTGCTTTCCCTCTTTACTGCAATTCCTTACCGTTTCTTATCCCCTCACCTATAAGTACAATAAGCAAAAGAGCCATCTTCGATCGCTGAAGTCATCGTTCCATTGCGGTAGTATTGGGTAGAACAGGTGGAGCAACAATCATCTCTATGCCTAGGATTTCTTAGGAGAAGCAAATTTCTGGTTTCACCAACAGCCAGGGCTCTAATCTACAAGTCCTATATTCAACCCCGCCTCGAGTACAGACGAAGCGTAGTTGGAGAAAGTGCAAAACCGCGGCATCCAGATCATCGGAGATGATAGCTTGTACTTCTCCATTGATTCTTTGAGCCATTGCAGGAATGTAGCGACCTTGTCAAAGTTGTATCGCTTTTGCAATAGCGTCTGTTCCACTAAAATGATCACCATCCTGCCTGCACGGCAATATTTTTCCCGCAACACAAGACTAGCCCTCTCGACTCACCCACACACCCTACAACCCCACTTTTCGCGCACACTGACGTCTAAAAGTTCGTTTATAAATGGAACAATTCGACTGTGGAACAATCTTCCACATTCAGTTTTTCCGAATTCATACAACATCTAAGAGTTCAAGCGTAAGGTTCATTGCCAACTGCTCCAACACCCACAAACCTCCCCTGACCTATCGTATTCTCTTCTATCCTTCAAACTACGCTTATTACCATGTATTGCACCATGGCCAGAACGACATGACAGACTGGTATCTAGTAGAAAGAGTGATTCCCAAATTTGGTTTTTTTATATTAAAAAAACACAAGTTGACGTTGGCAGTTGTTTCATTTTTCTCTCTAGTTGTTTCATTCTTAACTCTTATCTATCTTTCCAACGAGAGCTTGCTGTTCGACATGTTACTCTACAGTCGACAGTTGAAAGCGACTAGCGGTCTAGTCTTTCACATGAAATAACTTAATTGTGAAACAACCTTCCGCTGTCAATGTTTCCCAAATACATACAACATCCAACAAGGTCAATCACCATTTCGATCAGCATCTTCCTCCGATTCTTCTTAGTCTTTTTCGAATTAATCTTCTTACTAGCATTCCACAATTGCATGATTAACCACAGCAGACTAGTAGACGAAGGTGATTCCTAAGTTAACTAACCCAGAAAAGAATGTGTAAAAATGTAATTCTAAGTGTCATTCAAGATGGACTTATTTTAAAAGAAATAATGTAGTCATGTCATTTCACTAGATCATCAAAAATGTTTTTAGTTTACATAAATTAAAATCTGCTTTATTTTGTTTGTTTTTAAATTAGAACGCAGTCATATGAATCATAAGCAAACAACCTTTAAACCTAAAACGCATTCAAAATGAAAATGATTGGAAAACTTTTATTTTGTTCTATATTATCCAGTGCCTTTGACTCATTTAGATACTAGTTAACTAAGCTCCGTAGTGTCTACAATACTCAACTACTTCAAAGTTTGACACGTACAATTGTTACAAAATACAAATTCCAATCGATATAAATGCGTATTATATCCTAGGACCTCAAGTCTTTGCACTTTTGAATAATACTTCAGCTAGCAAACACGAAATATATAAATTTCTTTGCACGACTAACCTGCCTACCAAGTAGTTTGAAGAAAGGCCGGCTAACAAGGTGATGGTCTGCATTATGGGTACTAAGATAAGAAATTACGTCCGATCATATCTCGCATCGCACTTCGATCATACGTGATATGTGGAGCTTTTTTAGCCTTTTCTTGACTGTAAATAAATAACCGTGTTCATTTTCCGAAATTGCCAAACCGTATCAGCGGTATAGGCAAACCCAGCATAGAAAGTATCACAACGCTCACTTGAACAAGCAGTTCTCAACGAAGTTACGAATGCAAAGTACAGAGATCATCGTATGAGAGGCTTAAATTGTATGTATATTTCTGGCATACTTGTAATCGATCTTTCATGCTATCTATCAGTTGTAATTTTAAATTTTTAACACTTTGCATAATTTCAACTGAGTTAAATAATGTATAATGAATATCAGTAAATAGTCAACCATATTTTGTCTATTTTTAGCAATAATTCAGTTAATCCACACCATTTAATTTGGATATTGCATAAAGTTTACTTACTTCATAACTGTCTTGATTACTTTCCTGACTTTTATCCAATTCATCTTCCTGCAACAAAAAACATTAAATGCTCTTACAATTATTATAATATTATTTATTATAAACATTTGTATTTTAATAAGTTTAATGCAAAAACACCAATTTGCTTTCCTTTTTCATGCATAGAACATATAAAGTATGCAACAGATATAAAGTTCACTCAAGAGAATGCAATCGTTTTTTCATTCAAGGTTTAATTTTTCAATGGAATAAGATCACAGCAACAAATTATAACCTTTTCTCCATTAAAAAATATATTTTTTGTAAGATACACATCTAATCTTCAATATAAATTGATTGTGCTGACAAATATGTAACAGGTAACTTACCATATCTGATATATCTTCCATTTCAATTTCCCGAATTGCGTTACAATCCTCTATCAAATCTCTCACATCTAATTTAGTGTACTCCTCTGGCGTTGAACTCCACGTATTTATCATATCTCTTATATCATCTTCCAATCTATTATGTATATTTTGTTCAAGACAAGTTTGTATATCACATAATAAATCAATTGTGTAGGGCTTTAAATGTAAAAGATCCTCATTGTAAAAAAACACGAAATATTCCGTCAATATATTTTTTTTACTTACAGTAAACTGATGTTCTCTTGCTACATTATAAAATTCATCGTATAGCATTAATGAATGATTATGACAATCAATAATAATGAAATCAAATAGACGATCGTTGATTGTTTTTTTAAATGATTTTAATAAATACTGCATGTAACTATCTTCCATTTCTTTTTCATATTCATAAACCATTTCCTTTTTTATAATCTGTAAAGAAAAATCATATTTAATATTTTTATAATTTTAAATTAATTATATTGTTATAAATAATACCAACCTTTATTCCAGTTTTTGGGCACTTTTCCTCCTTATCAACTTCAGTCATAAAATAATCATCAATGCTTAATATTCTTGGTGCTGAACCACCCATTTCAACTTCTTTATCTTTAATTAATTTAGCAAAATATGATTTACCACTACCTGGTGGTCCTCTAAAGATTATACAAATCTTTTTTGGGCGAGAAAAACGACCAGGCTTACACAAGATATCTTTAATGGAAATGGTATTTTTTGTGTTATATTCAACATATGTTGAACATTTTGCCTTCAATATATTTTCACTTTTATTTAAGGAGGATGAATTATTGTTAATTGGAAATACACTTGGAAAAATATTTGACAACGCATCGGAAAAATTTTGGGGACTAACATCATCGATACAGTTTGGTTCCACCATTTCACCACATTCAGGAAAATCAGCTGATTGAGGAGGCTCATCAAACTCTTGGCTGGCATTAAATAAAATTAATAATACTAATATTAAAAAAACTTTCTAAAATCATTATTTTAAATATTATGCAATATTTATTTTTCAAAAATCCTATGTTTTACACAGAAAAAAACTATAGAGCGGCCTTTAATCACACAACATTTATGATACTAAGAGTTTTTAACATAATTCTAAGTAATTTTTTTTTTATAATAATTAAATAAAAAAAAATTTTTCTAGCAAATAGAAAATGAATGTGTACTAATAAACTTACTTATCATCATCAGATATTTCCTCACAATTTTCTGTAGCTTGAGCTGTTACATTATCATCAGAAAGAAACTTTTTACCAACTTGTATATTAGTTAATTCATTCATAACTTGGCGTTTCTTTCTTTTTCCACGTTTAGATGGTAAACCGGGCCTATTACGACTTTCCGGATTTAATAAACACCAAGCTCCATTTGGATAACTAGGATTACTTTCTAGACCGCTCTTCTAAAAGTTAACATTTATATCTTGTCAAATATATTAAAGTTTTTAATTACTTTATTACGACGTTTTGATCTCTGATTCTGAAATTTAAATGACTGAGAATTTGATCTGTGATCGTAATCAGATACAGTATTAGCTGATGAATGGCCATAATCTATGGTCTTCATCGGGAAATAATCATCATCGCATTTGGATGGCTGATTACTTGGCATATGGCCGTAATCAACAATTTTAGTTGGACAAAGCATATCATTTTGGCCCCCGTAAGAATCCCCCCCGCCACCAAGTGGCTTATTTTGATAATCTATAACATGGGTCGGACGAAAATAATCATCTTGAGAACCGCCAATATCTAACGGTTTGTCAAATATATTCCCTTCTGATCGAAATGGATTACGGCGTGCTTCTAAATTGCTGACGTCATCGTGGCGGCTAGAGCTTCTACTTCGATCACGGCTATTCCGATTTCTGCTACCGCTTCGTCGATCACCAGTGCGTGATGCTCCTCTTGCTCCACGTTCATCATTGTCTTTGAATGGGTTAGCCCGGTTGCGGTCATCAGAATCTTTGAACGGATTTACCCTCTCACGTTCAGAAAATTTGTCACTGCTGCGGCTACGATCGTCTTTATGCGATCCAACACTGCTTCTAAGAAGTTTGATTGTTAAATATAGAATCAAAAAAGATATTTAAAAAAAATAAAAATCACTTTACTGAAAACGATTTTTTTTTTAATTTTTTTATTATTTCTTAACACATGGAAGAAATAAGCTGTTGGCTGTACCTACCGAATATCTCCGGCTCTGAAATTAAAAAAATATTTAAGGTAATTATTACCAATATTCAACAATGTCACTTGAACAGATTATATTGCTTGCAATACAGATGACCATAATAAGCTTTGCTGAAAAATTACAATTTATTGAATAAACGAAATCTTTTAACTATATAGAATCTAAATAACTTGATAATCAATAGATTTTATTTAATTAATGAACAAAGTAATCTCAATAAAATCATTGCAGGAATTTTAAGTTAGTGAGAATAGACCAAATTTATGGACAAAGAATTTTATTCTCATTTAGGGGCAACAGTTGCGATATTTTATATTCAGTTTTTCAAGATCTTGGTTCAATTGAATAATACAGCATTTTGCAAGAAAACTTTAACTCATAAATATGGGACCTCCACTTTCAAATATATACAATATATTATATTATTTAAAAATAGTTGAAATAAGGTTATAAGTTCCAAAGAAGTTAATAAAAGATTAATTATATAAATATAAGATATTCATGAGAATTTTGTATGAGTCTTTAAAATTTGTCTTAGTTATTAATGTTTACATCATTCACAAAAGTATTGATTTATGTTTATTAATTATATATAAAGAAACATATATTTTTGAAACAAAATTATCATTTTTTGCTTCTTAATTGCTGCAGCATTTCAGTAAATCATTACAGCGGACTTAGAAATGGATTATATATCAAAACAGATTACATTTGGATTGCACAAATGGTTTCAAAATTCATTCAATGAAAGATTTGAATGGAAGGGGCATCAAAAACTTCAATATAAACATACAAAAAAAGTGCTCTTCCACTTTTTTTATATTAAAAAAATGATAAAAATAATTTATGTATATTATCATAAACATAATTCCAATGTCTTCATCACCAAAGTCTATTATATTATTTTAAAGGCATATATATTAGCAGATTTGCATTTCAGTGTTAGCCTTTTTATGCTTGCACTGTCGACAGTTCTTATCATATCATGAAATGTAATGTCGAACAGCAAGCTCTAGGCAGGAAGGAATAGAGAAAATATCAACACCAATACCAGTTTATACTCCACCGGCTTCCATACCACAGCGACAGAACACTGACTTCGGCGATCGAACAAAAGATGGTTCCCTCGCTTTTGCTCACAGGTGATGGCAGATGAGCGGATGGTAGAAACTTGCTGCAAAGACGGAATACCAGAAAGTGGAAAGAGGTAGGGCCATACCGGTGCAACGAATCGAAGCTCAACTTCTAGAATGGTAGTCGTTTCGTTAAGATTCATATCATTGATTGCAAAATTTGTCATATGAAGAACTTTTATAACAGATTATTAGTAGCAAACTAATCATTTAAAGATTGATTTCAGACAAGATGTACGTGCAGTGCAGTTCATTTAAAGCTGAGTTATCAGTACAAGCAAAAAATTGATAATAGAAAAATCCGCAATTATTCAATTTAACAATTTAAATCAATCATATTCCATTTACGAAATTAATACTGAAAAAAGTGTCAAAAAATTAATGCTGTTGAACAACTAAATTTTACTGAGTATGAGGTGTTCTCTATAGTGTAGAACTTTACTTAAAACAAAAGAAGAAATTTGAAGAACCTAAGACTTTCAACATTACAAACATACTCTGCGTTTGCGGTTGGTGGATCTGTTTCCTCCAAAATATTACTTCTCCCTTAAGAAGCAACTTATGGAGCCAACAACCACAAATACAGAACAAGAAATATTCGGCAAATTCATTGATGTGAGCGTTACATGAAATCAAATAATGTTTAGTGTGTTTGCGTAATAAGCCCATTTTGTTTGCGTAATAAGCCCAGAGCAAATGCTAATATATCTTTCAGAATTGATTGCCCCTTATATGCTCGAAAAATGGCTAAATGATAAATTTTGTCCACCCAACATGGTACCTTTCTGTCTATAAGGTTATTAATTGATGATGTTTTGCAGCACACCAAAAAAAATAATCTGTGAGAGTAGACAGACAAATATAAGTTGGCTTTACCATTGATTGCATTCTCGCAATTTTGCCTTAATGGGTAATAAAGCATTGATGGCATTGATAAAGCATCCTAATAAAGTTTTCCGTTTTTGCTGATTTAACGGCCCGTGCAAACGGGGGGTTTTGGGAGTTTGAACCCCAAGCATGAGCATCTTTTACACAAAAAATTCAATAAACTATGAATTGAAAATATTAGAATAAAATTAAATTAGTCTAATAAAAGTGCATTCTCTAGAAAAAAATTTATCCAATGAACTTTTCCTTCCGAAATTTTATCTTTCATGTTTCCTTTATCTCTTATTGGCGCGTTATGCCCTCTACACAAACAGCCTTCTTAATGAGCATTGGAGCGCAAGATATACTAAGAAAATGTAGCTAAAATATATGCTTCAATCAAAATTCTCTTAGTTTTGTATACCTGAAACTTCTATGAAGAACTTTTGAATTATATTTTGCACGAAAACATTTCTTAAGCGCTTAATTCTCAATGCTTAATGCCCATTAAGAGCGCTGTCTGTACTGTTCATTAGCGTGCTCCCGGAGCCTATACTTAGTCAACCACCAGCCAACATTTCCTCAGCAGCAGCCTCACTGATCGTCGTCGTCTTTTCATTAAAAACCCTTACCTTATTTATCAATTTAACAGGAATCGAATGTTTAAGACAAATATTTTTTTCTCACTTATTGCTCAAAATCGAATATATTTAATTTTCAGATGTCCATATTCGTTTTGAGCTCGGTGAATACTTTCACTTTATATCTCTCTGATTCAGAACAAAAAGCAGGACCTAGGCGGAGCTGTGGAACGAGCTGATATTGCGAGATAAAAATTGATTGAAAGAAGGCAAAAAGTTGCGAAGCATTTCCGGAGAATTTCCAGAAAGTGAGCGCAATTATAATACCACTTCGAATTGCGATTATTAAGGCTCACCTCGAAATAAACCCATCGCGCCAAGTTGAAGATTATTACCGTATATACCATATCTTGATACGTTCATTGCTCATCTTCATGAGCGATTCGTAAATAATGCAAAATCGTATCAAATTTTGCCTGCCTTTTCCCCCGTAAAGGGGAAACACTCAATGACGAGTATGTACGTAGAAAATTCGCTTGAAGCACTCGACATTTGCAATGTAGATGCATTTCCGAATGTACATCAAATTCTCCGGGTTATGCCTATTTTTCCTGCCCCTATAGCGACAAATGAACGCTCCTTCTCTACACTACGTCGTCTTAAAAAGTATCTCAGATCGACCATTTCTCAAGATCGGCTAAACAGTTTGCCTCTCTTAACATACATCGTGAGGTCGAAATTGATGTGCTGAAAGTTTTAGATGAGTTAGATCAGTTTATCCCCCCCCCCCCGCACGGACCTGTAATATCCACACTGCCTCAATTTAAGTGATAATTTTCAGCTATAAAAATTATAGGAAATAAATTTATTCTTATTACATCTTCAAGATAGTTGCAAGGTCTTGAGAGAAGTTATGGAATTATGTATATTATTATTGGACATTAGATAACAACATTTACAAATCTCTTTAGATCATAGTCAATTCAAATGTACCAAGGAAGAACTAAAATAAAGAAATATCGTACAAGTATGGACTAGAATATAATTATTTACTTGATGCAAAATGGTTATAAAAATCACACACATCACTTAGACTAAAATTCTTTTAGGATAATAAGATAAATATGTAAATTTTGACAAAGAAACAAAAGTCTTGGTTCATATTAAAAATTTGAAGGTAAAAGAAATTCAATTATGAGAAGAATTTCTAAGTATAATTATCAGAAATGTTATTCTAAATTTTTTAGATATGAATATCCTAGAATTGCAAAATGGTTCTTTAGAATTATATATCAGAAAAGAATCTCTTTAGTGTATTTGTTTAAATATGTAATGTGAAAATAACAATTTTCATAACAGCGACCAAGACTGGAAATTCGAATGGGGGGTAAATTTGAGCAAGCCATTTTAAATATTAATTGTTTCAATATCACTAATTATTTAAATATTTCAGCTAGGATTAGTTATATTTCCAATAAAATTTCAAAACCATTTAAAATCATTCAAAATATTCTTAAAAATAATTTTATCAAAAAGCAGAGTAATAAATTATCGGTATTTTGTTTGAATAAACTGTAATATTATATTTAATTAAGGCAATAAAAGAATACAAGAAAGAGCAAAGCTAATGCAAAAGCACAAATGAATACATGGGACATAATAGATAAAAGGACTCTCTGCAGTCTTTTCCAGTGACTTGGAGGAAGCTTACTTTGTTTCACAGATAAAATTCTATAAAAGTCTAGAGGTCTCTATGACCAAAAGCCTCTATCGTGTGGACCCAACATTATTTTATTTAAAATTTATTACACCCAAAGTGGAACGATAAAAAATGATGACTTCTTTTCAGGTAGAGCACTACTACTTGAAAAATTAATCCTTTACTGTACTTTACACAAGCCTTTTTAAAAATCAGCTTTAGAGAATCCTCAGCTTAAGTCCGAGTTCTATAAATCAAGGCTAATGATAGTCGATGGTCGATAGTCGATAGTCGAACTGTACGGTGGATATATAAATTTCCGCCCAAGCTTTTTCAATATTTCAATATTCTGGACAAGTAGATTCAACTTTGTGCAAATGGCATAAAACTAGTTATCGGGAATCGGTCACTCTCAATATATAGTCTTTAAACAATGCCTAATTACATCAAAAAGCAACTTTTAATCATTGTATCGTACATTTAATAAGTTTAAACGGTAATAAAAAAAATTAATTAAAAATCTGTACAAATAAAATGACAATGTTCAAAAAATGAATGATTTCCACTTTTAGAATAATGAAATAGGAAATACATATATCGTAATATTTATAATTATTAGTAATACCTTAAGAAACAATACGCCACAATAAAAAATTGTCGCTCATAGTACAATATTTATATCTGCTCTTATACCAACCAGCAGCTTTTGCTAGTATCATAATTGTATCACCAATTACATTTCAGACATAGCCAATATTTGTGTAGCTTTTGCAATATGTATTTAAATTTTGCATCTTTTGCAAACTTTAAAGCGAGAAGATATTTACATAAACACATAACTGATGCCTTCTTACAACCAAGTTTGGCATCTTCTACACAAAGAATGAAATAGTTCTGTCTTACTTCTGGCTTTATTGTATCACGATCCATTTTAACTTTCTACATGACGCTTAGATGCAACTACAAAGTCTGATCTTCAACATTTGAGTTTATATTAAAACAACCAATAAATTTACATAAGTAATATACTAAGATAAATGCACAGTTTAAAGGTAATCACTACTTCAACCAACATCCGTTATTTGTTATTTATTTGTATTTTATTGCTACTTAAAATATCATCAATGACTACGATTAAAAAAGCCAACGTAGTAATAGCGGACATAATTTATCGCCATTAAGCGTCTTTTTAAATTTTACTTCTTACAAATTTTTCACATAGAAACCAAATTTGTATAAGAATATAAAAAATTGAAGTTCAGAGGATTTTTAAAACAGAAAAACACTTCTTTGTATTCTTCTATAACTACAGAAATCTGCAATTCAACAACGGGAAACTTCAATTAAAACTTGAAGATGATTTTAACAAAATAATGCAAATATATACAATGTAAACAAAAAAATTGAGGAATTGAATATTTGACCTTGTTATTTCAATATATACAGTACATGTATGTAATTCAAAAACCAAAACTTATACCTTAAATTGATGATAAAACGAAATAACTAAGAGTTTATATATAGTAAGAGACGATGAAGATTTGTTCTTGAATCAAATTCATCTGCAGATAAGAATATCAGTAAAATGTTAGCCAACATTTCGATATATGTAATTTCATCATTTTTTTTGTTGAAATATTAATTTTATTAAGTAACACAGATTAATAGAAGGGAAATAAAAATCTTCAAAAATGGCAACACAAATTCCTTTTTTAACTCTGTTTTCGATTTTTGTATTTATTACCTTTGTTTCAAGTTAAAAATTAAAAGAGGTTCGGGTTATGTCAATAATTTAAGATAGAATTTAGATCAATTTGAGAAGTTAAAGCATACATTATTTATGTGCTTTACAGTTTCATATAGAAGAACAAAATAGTGTGTAATTTGTATTACTAGTTAATTTAGTTTTTCCTACGGTAAAAACAAATGATAATTTAAAAAGAAATTTAAATTTGTTCAATATATTTAAAAAAACAACTGGAGTTAGCGTTTTTCAGAGTTATTACCATATAGCAAATATTACATAGTTATTTCAAACTAGCCGAAAACGGAATTTTTTTTCGATTTAAACAACAAAGAAAAATTAACTTTCTTCTTTAGAATTGATATTAATCTTATAAGAAACAAAGTTGCAATATTTTCTGAATATATTGATAGATGAATTATATTATAATTCTGTGGGTTTGCGCAACTAACGAGGCAATTACTTTCATTTTCTTTTCCTTTAAGAACAAAACTTTACAGGAACATACTGTATTCTTTCAAAAAAAATTTATATTTATATTATTGCTAATTGTAAATACATCAAGTAAATAACCAACAATATCTTTATGTTTAAATCACAGTCTAATTATATGTTTAAATTAGAACTGCAATCAATTAGAAACTTGACGTAATATTCTTCTAATTGCTTCCTATAAATTTGCAAACCCTTCTTTTTTAAGCCCACCCAACAGCATATTTCTTCTTTGTCATTAGCATCCCGACAAGGGATAAAATGATTTTTATTTTTAATTTAAAAAAAAACGAAATAATAAATATAAATAATTCTTACCTTTCAAAAACACTGTCCCGCATATCAATATCGTCCTGCTTAGTTGGCTTCGGTTGTTCTGCTACAATATTGTCCTTCGGTTCGGTTACATCATCTTTTATATTATCTGAATTGGAATTAGCCTGTTCTTCACTTGCCGTCTCCTTTTGATTTCCCCCAAAACCAGTATCGCTTGGGTTATCAAATCTAGACTTCCTCGGTCCTCCAAAACTTGTATTTCTATCAGTGTTCAAATTTCTTTGATCTTCAACATTTGAGTTTCTCTGGTCACCAAAATTCGAATTCCTCTGTTCTCCAAAATTTGAATTTCTTTGATCTTCAACATTTGAGTTTCTTTGTTCTCCAAAATTTGAATTCTTCTGATCGCCAAAATTTGAATTTCTCTGATCTCCAAAATTAGAATTTCTTTGTTCTCCAAAACTTGAATTTCTCTGTTCTCCAAAACTTGAACTTCTCTGATCACCAAAATTCGAATTTCTCTGCTCTCCAAAATTAGAATTTCTCTGATCGCCAAAATTCGAATTTCTTTGCTCTCCAAAATTCAGATTTCTCTGATCTCCAAAACTTGAATTTCTCTGTTCTCCAAATTTGAGATTTCTCTGATCACCAAATCTTGAATTTCTATCTCCAAATCTGGAATTTCTTTGATCATCAAAATTGCTCCTTTGATCTCCGAATCTTGGATTTCTCTGATCGTCAAAGCTAGAATTTCTACTATCTCCAAATCTTGAATTCCTTTGATCATCAAAGTTGCCCTGCTTCCTCGCATCTCCAAACCTTTGGTCATCAAAACTCGAATTACGCTGATCCCCGAAATTAGAATTGTTTTGCCATGGATTATCACGCCACAACAATGAATTTCTTCGATTATCATTTATGTCAGCATTTCTATTACCCCATGGAGAATTGCCACTATCCCCTCGATTTTTATCTTGCCAGACATTGCCTCCAGCGAAATTCCGATTACCATCAAAATTATTACCTTGGTTAAATCTGGTATTTTGAATTTGATTTGGTCCTGAAAATGGTGCTTGTCCAGATATCCAGGGTGAAACGCGTGGCTGGTTCATCTGATTCTGAATTTGGTTATTTTGTGTTAATAAAGCGCCAAGTTCAGCAATACCAGATACATTTCCTCCAGCGCCTGTTAACGCTGCTGATAACAAAGCAAGGACATTAGGATCTGCTAATGCTTGGGCCAAATCATTAACGCCACCTGGATTAGTTTCCATATTGTTTCCCGGATTGCTTTCTTGGACAATATTTCTAAACAAATTCTCCTGCATTAAATTAGGATTTTGATTATTTTCATTATTTTTGCCTGGAGATACTCTCTTTTCTTCCCGGACAGGCAGCTCAGGATCAGGTATCAGTTTACTGCTATCAGTGAGTGATTCCCCACCAAATGGGTTCATTATATTACCAGGTTGCTTAAAATCCTCAAGCTTTGGAGGTTCGTCGAGAAGTGGGATTTCTTTACGATCCTGCGAATGGAATGGATTTTCATCAAGTTTATTGATAGTTTCTTTACGAAGGAAGTCGCCAAAGCTCAGCTCCTTCCCATCTGGAGAAAATGACGGCTTTTCAACTATTTGAGACAACAATGATGGAATTTCAGACTTATTAGATGAAATATAGGATATTCGCCCTTCGTTATCCTTTGCTTGGTTATCGTCTTCCTGATCAAAAGCCAGTTTATTTTCTTCTTCAAGATCAATGACTTCTGCGTCTTCATCACCCTTCTCATTATCCTCAGGTTTACCAGTAGTTTCAGGAAGTAAATCCAATCCAGGAATACCATCAGATTGTGATGTTGTTTTGAGAAATTCGATTTTCTCCTCAACTTTAGCACTCTCTTTTACTTCTGTATTTTCTGTTTTGGCCTCTTCTGTTTTGGTATCCATTTGCTCTGCCATTATATTTACCCGTGGCTGTTCTTGCTTTTGAGATGTTTGATTTTCTATTATATTTTGAACTGGTTGATCTGGGCGATGAAGCCGTTCAGGGCGATCAGGACAATCAGTTTTGTCAAGCTGTTGAAGCTTCTCTTTCTCTTGCTCATCGCGCAATTTGCGTTCAAGTTTACGCTTCCTCATTTGCTCCCTTCTTTCTAACAATTTTCTACGACAATCTTCAAATTTCATTTCATACTCACTGTACGCTTTCCTATCGGGATGATTTGCATTCTGCTTTTTCCAATTTTCAAACTCTTCTTCCCATTTCCGAAATTGTTCATCAAATGCACGCTCTTCTGGTGTTTTCTCAGAATCATCTTCATTTGCATACGAATTAAAAGACTTCAAGACCTGCGGCCCTTCATCGCTTCTTGCATTTCTATTTTCTAATGATTTCCAATCGGCGTTGTCTTGGCAATCATCAAATCGCTCCCTGTCCTGGAAATTTCGGTTGTCACCACGATTATTACCGCCGAGACTACGTCGATCATTTCGGTTATCCCTAAAATTCCGACCTTCATTCTGCCTCCAATTTTGAGATTGCTGATCTCTTCGATTGTTCTGATTCTGATTTTGTCTGTATGAATCTGGGGGAGCAACACTGTGGGGATCAATTTGCATCAGTGGCGGAGGGTAATTGCGCTGTTGCAGCTGCTGTGGTGCATTTTGTTGAGAAGCCGAATTAAAAGAATTTGGCAGGGGTGGCGGTGCAGTATTGTATTGATGAGCAGCACTAGGAAATTGTTGAGAACCAGAAAATTGCGGCTGGCTAGAGTAATGGGATAGACCCACATTTGGTGGAGGACCAGGAGGTTTTGGTGGTAAAGGTTGTTGCGGTGGAGGTCCAGAAGGCTGCGGAGGAACCTCTGATTTCTGTCCTGCAGAACCTCCAAATTGAGATAGTGCATTGTTAAGCGATAAAAAGCCTGGATAACTTGAGGCTGTTACGGGCTGTGGAGGAGCTGGTTGCATGCTATCTTTAACGCTGTCTTCTGGTGGTGGTGGAGGCGGTGGAGGCTGACAAGCTGCTGCAGCCATATTAGATATTTGTTGACCAGAAGTAGCTTGTGCTGGTAAAGGGGGTGGTACACTAAATGACTGTGAAGGTTGTGAATACGGTGGCATCGGCGGCACATAGGGAAGGCTTGGCGCGGCTGCAGCACCCAATTTAGCCTGCATTTCCCGCTGATACTGAAAAAAATTATAAGCTTATCTATATCAATCTTAAAATAATCTTAACATACTTGTTCGCCATATTGCGCATGCCATTGGGCATACTGTTGATGATAGGTCTGCCATTGCTGCCAATTTTGTTGAATGGCGAATTGCTGTTCGGGGGTAAGCGCTGCAAATTGAGCAGCAGTATATTGCGCCGGAGGCTGCATACCTGCATTATATGTTGATGGTTGTGCAGTCGACGCCACGGTACTCGGGGCTGCAACTGGCATCGAAGGAACTGATGTTGTAGACCCCGCTTGTGGCGGGAGTGCCGGAGGCTGTGGCCATTGCGGCCAGGACATTGTCTTACCAAATTATGAAAAATCCACTGGAATTAGAGCAATTTACGTGACACTTTATATTGTTCTAACAACGATTATTATTTTACGAAATACTACGTGTAGCTAGCAAACTACTTATTGTTAAACGACAATTGAAAAACTCAACAAGAATCTCCAGCGGCGGCCATTTTTAACTACAGCGAAAAGTTGAAAAGAAGCTTTTCATGGATATTGCCCTATTTCAGGCGAATGTATTTAAGTACCCATTTACACACAACTAACTACTTGTCAATAAAGTTGCATCAAAACTAATTTAACACCTGTACTCTAAAACCCGTCATAAGTCATAAGGCAATTACCTTGTTTATGCGTAAGTCGAATTTCGGCTTAAGACAGAATCCGGCTCCCTATAAACAAGCTTAAGTCGAAATTCGTCTCAAGCTTAATTTATTTCAGCTTAAGCCTAGTATGCTGTTCAAGCGAAATTTTCGTTTGCGTTTTGGATATATATCTCTAGACACGAAAAATAATAGGAGAATAGAATGGAGAGTTTATGTTAAAAAACTTCAAAATCTCAAAAAAATCATATTTTTGTTTTCAATCTACTTTTATTTAAATCACACTTGTCACTTTTTCACTTCACACTTGAGTACTGTCAAAATTTCGGCCCGAAATAAATATTAAAACATTATTTCGGTGCGAAAAAAGTCTCCACATAAGCCGAGACATCTACCTTATCCCGAAAAAGTTGTGATTTTTCGTGTGAACAGCGTACTGGTAAACGAAATCGGAAGCGAAAATTTCGGTGGCACTTTTCGCGTGCGTTTTTTTTACATAGAGTTTGATAGGGAATTTTCATTTCGCTTCAACAGCATACTAGGCTTTAAGACGAATTATTGCGTAGATGTGTGAGGAGTTCTCAAAATGGCTGATTTTGGTCTGACATTAAAAGAATAATCTCACTCTATTCCGGTTAGTGATTAAAGTTATGTTAATGCATAATATAGGACGTAAATTTTCAATTGTCTGTTTATGCAGGCAATTCGTCTTAAGCCGATTTTAAGCTTAAAACCGTCTTACGCATAAACAAGGTAAATATCAAGTGTGCGGTGAGTATCAAGTTGAGACAATTTGGTGTTCTAATTTTGGTCTCGCAATTTTGACAATCCGCAAACAGTCTCAACGAGTGAAATTACACGGCCATTGAGTCAAATTACACGGCCTATCACTTTCCCAGACTCACTTTCCAATATTTCCAATAAACCGGTTTTTTTAGACAAGGGGGCGCAGGGAAGGGTATGTGTTGAGCCTCACTTCTAAATCCAAAAATGTTTTCGGTCTCACAGCAAATTACACTAACACAAGCATAATTTTGTTCTCTGGGACTGCGAAAAATATGAGAATTTTTGTTGCTTTGTACACAACCACATGGACAATAGAATCGTTACACGGAAAAGAGGCTGAAAATTAGGTGCTTCGTGTAATACTCAAATCATACACAGACAGGTTTGACGTGAGTCTCAAGTGAATGGCCGTGTAATTTCACTCATTCCCTTTCCCAGGCTCACTTTCCAATCACTTCCAATAAACTGGTTTTTTAGACAAGGGCGCGCAGAGAAGGGTATGTGTTGAGCCTCACTTGTAAATCCAAAAAGTTTTCGGTCTCACCGCAAATTACACTAACACAAGCATAACTTTGTTCGCTGGGGCTGCGAAAATTATGAGAATTTTTGTTGCTTTGTGCACAACCACATAGACAATAGAATCGTTACACGGAAAAGAGGCTGAACATTAGGTGCATCGTGTAATACTCAAATCATACACAGACAGGTTTGACGTGAGTCCCAAGTGAATGGCCGTGTAATTTCACTCAACGACTCTCAAAATTATGACTGTATACATAGCGACTCTCATAAAATTATGACTGTAGGTCACAAGGTTTGAAGCATATTTTTAATAATTTCTCACACACTCGACACACAGCCAGCTTCGATGAGAGGTGCTCGGGCGTTCGCAACGAATACAAATTCACCGGTAGAGGTGATTTTTTTTACATTTTCTTGTGACTGGGTGCTTAGTAGCAAAACCACTGCTAGTCACAAGAATAGTATCTAAAGCGTTCAATGACAAGCATGTGTCTCAAAAGCTTATGACTGGTCATAATTTAGAATAGGGAGGTTAATTAATAGTATCACTAATTTTGTTTATCTGCTTTTAGTTGGAAACACAGAAGTTACTTATTTCTATTTTCTCCCATCCAAGCTTTAAATATTAGCTGCGTTCCATTGGGCAATATTTGCTACTCCGGAGTTCTCCCGAAGACACTTAACTACCCCTGCTCTTGCAGGGTATTTTACTCCTAGTAGAAACGCATAAAATTTCCGCCAGGTTTGGAAGCTTTAACTACTTAAAAATAGATGGCCTTTTGTTTTTTAAGGTTAAGTAAACTGTCGATTAATTATTTTAAAGTGTTTTTTTTAAAGAAAATCTACAAAAACGGTAAATATAGTATACAGTAAGATATAAAATTTCCTTTTATTATAAAAACAATAATTTTTTCACATTTCTTTTTAGGGCAATAAATTAATTTGAGGTTATGTTTTACTCGTAGTTTCTTCTGATATCAATAATCGTGTTCCATTGGCCATGTACTAAGGAGTACTCGGGAGTAGAAATTTTCGCCCAATGGAACGCAGCTATTACCAAAATCTGTCTAAACGAAAAACAGCAGTCTAAACGAACAATTATAATTTGGCATGGCAATGCTGCTAATACCATGCTGATAAAAGCCGTGTTTTTTTAATGAACTATATAGTTCTTCCCCATACAAATCTGAAAACCCAGGTTTTATCGAAGCTTTTATCCAGGTCTTGGGACTTTTTAAAATTTCCCTTTCTTTTCGGAATGTAGCATACTTACCGGCTGTCGGAAAAACGTCATTTAAAATAAAAACAACATAAGCCTAGTACTAAGTTCACGTGAAATGGAATTTAAATGGGCTACTCAATGTAAATTTTCACGAGTGAAAATTTCGCTTGTCAACATTTCATTTTTAATACTAAGTTCACGTGAATTTTTTGGTGAATAAATCAGACTCTGCTGCTCTCTAACAGATGGCGCGGCATGCATTCACCACGAAATTTCATTTTCATTTCATTTAAAAGAATGCGCTTGGGCATTTTTTCCACGTGAAAAATTGTGAGCTGTTAAATGTTCAAAAGGCGATAACTGAAAAAACGTGATAAGTGAATATTAAAAGGCGTTTTGTGAATTATTATTAAAAAGTAAGTAATTAATATTATATATTTAGACATATTTATTTGTTAATTGATGTATGTATGTATTTATTTGGCGGGATTTATTTTATTTCAATTTATTTTTTGAGAATGGAAAACACTTTGCTACAAAGTTACGAACAGCTGATTAACTCACCACGGTTGCTTTTTCACTAGCCCAAAATGCCCAATTCCATTTCACGTGAACTTAGTACTAGGCTATAGAAGTGACGAGAGCAAATTTGAAGGCATGAGGAAACAAATAATTTATTTTTTAGAAACTTATTCATTATTTTCTAGAGGGGAATTCGTGTAACAGTTGTTTACTGACACGCAACTTCGGATTAATTTTAATATATTTAAAGCACTGAAGATGGCGCTTAGTGAAATTTCCCTTGTCGTTTTTTTAATGAACTGGATCGAAGGCCTATATAAAGTTCGTTAAAAAAAACACGGCTAAAATTGCCTGTGGAAACCCTTGGTTAATTCTTTAGAATATAGAACTACAGGAAAGGCCCTCGCGTGTAAAATCCCTGTACGTGAGCTAGTGAAATCCGGTATCAGGTATCAGACAATTGTCAAACTGGGCTATTTGTTTGTTAGTTGACTGTCAAATTATAAATTGTTTTCTCGCGTTAGGTAGTGCATTTTCTTTGAAACGAGTGTTTTTTTATCAAATTTACTTCCAGCTTTTTTCAAAATTAAATAAAAAGAAGAAAGAAAGTTCAACGAATTTGTTTTCAGTGCAATTAAAGTTGTTACAAGTGAATTTTAAGTGAAATAAGAACAATGAAGTGTGCAGTTTGTGGATGTACGAATAATTCACTAATTCCGCGAGGAAAATCCTTTTTCAGGTATGTGGGTAAACTCAAATACTTCCTAAACATATATATTACGTATTTCGTAAATTTAAATTTTGTGTGCTTGGATTTCTTTGTTTACATTAACTAATGCCACGCAAAATTCAAGGGGATCAGCTGATTAGAATGCGTAGTGACGGCGTGTAAAAAGTTCATTTGTAGGGGCAAAATTTTATTTTAGTTAACTGATTATTTCAACTCTCTCTTGCCCCTCTTCTATTCCATTCGCTTTATCCGCTTGTAATGGACTCACACAAAAAGAATTTCACTACGCTAAAATTCGGCGAGGGCCCTTCCATAACCTTCTATATTACAAGCCATGGACAAGGAAAATATTGAGAGCGAATTTCCGCTCAATCGGACTACAAGTCAGAGAATTCACGTTATGTTGTTAGTAGGTCTGTTCCCATACTTTTCCTGCAAAAACTTGTTGGGCTAAAGGCCCAATTATAATGAACGGATTTGAGCGGATTGAAATGTCAAAAAAACGCATTGGATCGGATAGGAAATTGCCTGGTTATAATAACGCATCTGCTCGGATTAAAACGTCAAAGTTTATTGTAAACAACAATGAAAAATATTGTACGCTTAAAGTGTACTTAAAGCGTGAATAAATAGACGGAGTGATTAATAATTATTTATTATAAATAATTACATAATTTTGAACCTCGTTAATGAGTTGTAGGCCGGTAAACATTTGTGCACTTATACTTTTAAGGTTATGTTGATCAAATTTTTGACAGTTCACTGCGGCAATTTCTAATCTTTTAAAAACGAATGCGCTCAAATCCGACCGAATCCGCTTGAATGCGTTCATTATAATCGGTTAAATCTAAAATGTATGCTGGGAAAACCGATTTGACAGTACAATCCGTTTTGTTGCGCTCAAATCCGCTCATTATAATTGGGCCTTAAAGGTTACTTGAATAGTGGGGATAATTCTGTCAAAAATCCAGAAAGTAAAGAAACGCTTTTTGGGCGATTTCTTGCAAATTAACAAGAAGATAACATAAATGTCGTTTGTGTGTGTATGTGTATGCCGCTTTTTTAACATACAAATACATACAACCAAATGTCAATTGGCAACTTGCAAGAAATCACAGGACCGAAAACCTCTGGCAAATTCCTGCACGGAAATTTCCCCGCTTTTTCTTGCATGAGAAAGTAAAGAAACACAAATTGCGCAAGTTCGGGTGAATTCTTGCACCCGCGGGATCCCACATTCGAGTTCGGGAACAGACAGTGTAATTTGGGAGAATTTGGTAGTCCGATTCTCTCAATTGAGATTCTTGTTCATGGCTTGTAAATATAGAAGGTTATGGCCCTTCCTGTAGTTCTATATTCTAAGGTTAATTCAATCATCCAACACATGTATAAAATTGTATAAATAAAACTGTCAAATCTGTATCGACTCTTCCATGGACTCTTCAATGAACATATGACAGTAAATTAAATAACCTAAAAGTGGAAGGTTTTCCGAATTTTATATTAATTATATATTACCTGCTTACTGCTTTAATACGAAATGGCGGACGCCAAGCAAGTTTTTAGAACAGCCGTTGAAAAAATATTCAATAACTGGAGTGGGCTGCAAATGGCAGTGGAGCATGGAATGGGAGGCCGCAATGGGCATAAGGTAAGCGAAAGCATTAAATGCAAGACTATTAATCAAAATACCACCTAAAATAGACTGCAATACAAGTCATGGACTATGTCTATAAACTATGCATAGAACAGGATAATATAGGCCAGTCAGAAATCTTGGACGTCTTAGAGGAAGTCATGGATAACGAATTCAATACAATTTTCGAAGATGGATCACTAGAAGGTAAAATACAGATATATTAAACAAATTATAGCGTTATACGTTTTCCATTTATACAGAAATATCATGTCTTTTGACAAAATTCCTTTCGATGTGCCGCGAAGGAAAGTTAATAGAGTTGCAAACAGAATTGAATCGTTTACCTTCTGGCAAGGAATGGTTAAAAACAGATTTTGTTGTACCTCGGATTAGAGATGAGGACGAAAGTTCTAGCTCGAGCGAAGACGACGAAGATATGGATGTGGATGTACAGGTACCACCAGTCCAAAATAGTTCAAAGGCAATAGTCGAACCAGTGGAAGCAGAGGATCCCGGATGGACGACAGTAAGAAGAAAGAAAAAGTAGGAACCTAATGAATATATTGTTTAATTTTCGACAAATGCAAATAAATAGAATTTTCACTCTAGTTATTATTGGATTTACTGGCTTTCTCTGATATAAAATCTTTTCAGCTGTCGTTCTTTATAATAATAAATTTCCAGGCAATTATAATCTATTCCTGATTTTTTGGCTTAATCAATTTAAATCGATGATATTGAGACCACAATTTTTTAGAAATATACCAACCTTGATGGCACATTATTTATTATGCGAGTGGGATAAAAGTTCTCCTTCTCAACCAGCTTGGAGGAGGACATTCACAAAGAACCTGTGTGGAAATCTCGTTGCCTTCCATACAGAGCCGGCATTCTCTACTAGGTCTCAGTCACATGGCCAGTTAGTAGGAATGTACATAAATATCCTTTTTGGATAAGTACCGAGTCAGTAACTACCTCTTTGGCCTATTGAACTCTTTAACAGGGGGCCGTATTTGGTTTCTCGAGTCGATGAATCGACTCGACAAAAAAAGCTTCTCGATTTTCCCTAAGTTTCATATTTGGCATTTCGACCAAATCGACAGAGAGCCCTGCCACACAAAACCATCAAATTTTGTGATATTGCTCCAAGTGTTGCAAACCACGTGTATTTAATTAAAATAGAAATTATTAAAAGTTTATTGTATGGGTAAATTGAGCTTTTTAATAAACGTCAAACGTCTTTATCGACACGTAAAGAGACTATAACGTCGATATCGTGTTTCCAAATGCCAATTTTTATTTATCGACAGAAGTCGATATCGACTCGAGAAACCAAATACGGCCCGGCTCTAGACCAAATTTGCAGGCCAGACCACTTGAACAGCAGTCTACTTAGGGCTTTGCCGAGCAGACTTCTGTTCAAGCTAGGTCATAATAAACAAGTCCCTGCACGTCGCTATCACTGGGCGCCTACAGAGAAAACGAAGGGCAAGACAAAATATTACTCCGAGAGGAAAGGCAGCTTGTCGAAAAGGTAATTCGGGTTCAGAAAGGCTAGATCGACAACGGATGCTGCCAATATGGTGACTAGCGTTGCAAGGGTAGCGATGCATGCGAATAAAAGCAACGCATTGATAACTCGACGTGAAAAATGCTTTCTTTGCATTGTGAAAAAATTCCTTGCAGGTAGGACACTACACTGCGTTCCAGACGAGGAAGTACAGTACAGCTTGCAGAGTTCTCCAAAGCTCCGTTGTAGGCCCTCTACTGTGGATCACCATCTATGATGAAGTACTGACGCTACGCCTCCCACGAGAAGCGGTCGCTGTAATAGGAAAGTGAGTCGAAGAAATCGAAATATTCGCGAAAAAAACGCTGGTCTAATGCTACCTGAGCAAAAAACGGAAGTGAGTTACCTTATGAAGTTCCTGAGTCTACGGGGGGGTTATAGGGCATAATTTCATTGGTTCACGACGACGACGATTCCTTCTTCCCAAAATGGCCCGACGATAAAGAGGGTACGGAGCATGTCCTCTTTAAATGCCCGAGTTTACGGAGCACAAGACTGTGCTGGAAACAGCCGCTGAGGTGCAGCTAACACCTGAGAACATCATGGACTAGATGGAGGATGTATGGGGAATGATGGAAGTGTCGCTAAAGGCCATCCACCATAAGCTTAAGGATTACGAAGCCCAAAGAAGCATATAAAGGCGAAGAAATGCAAGGAGAGACAACAGTTAGATAGCTAGATGGCTACTGTTCTTCGAGGAATCCATTTTTAAGGGTCATACTGATGCCAGATTGAAGTAATGGGCCCTGTGCTGAAAGTCGAGTCGAGTGAAGAAAGTGATGTTTCAGTCGGACTACGACTTTCACCACCGGGGCCAGAGAGTGGAAGTCTAAGTTGAATTTATGGCGCCTGTGCTGAAAGTCGTAATTCTACTGAAACGTCCCTTTCTTCAATTCAAACGACTTGTCACTAGGCACGAATCGACTTTCAGCACAGGATGCCTCTCCAGTTGTCACATATTGTTAGGTCCCCCTTTTTTGGCATTTTGACAATGGGCACGTTTAGGCCGAAGTTAATTTAACTGAGCTAGGCAAGTTAACAACGGCATAAACAGCAATTTTTTTAGCGCTGTTAGCTAACTTATATCTGCTTTTTGGCTTAGCTAAAATTTAGCACAGCCAAAATGAATTGACGTTTGCTTGTAATTTTTTGTTGTAAGCAAATAATTTAGAAATATTTCAATACAGAATGAAGATTTTATTATTATTATTCATTTTTTAGCTTTTTATTATTTGTAAAATGGGAAATGTTATTATTTTTGCCTGTTATTAGCTGTAAAATGAGAATTGTCAAATGGCATGCTAGAAACGGTGCTAAGTTATCAGCGCTAATTTAACAGAGTTAAAATAACTCGGGCCTAAACGCGCCCAATGATACCTTCCGTCCAATCCTCCGGAAAGGTACAGGTGTTGCATGCTATTCCCAGGATTGGCTGTAGCGCATCTGCTATGAGGCTTTCAACAATTCTGGCGTGGGTGCCATCTTTTCCGGCTGCTTTACCATTGGCCATTGCATGAATTGCGGTTACTATTTCTGTCTTGGATGGTGCACGAGTGGCGATTCTTATTGGCTGTGCATTGTTGTTATTTTCTTCAGGTTCCTGCGAAAAAGAACCATTCAGGGCGGCGAAGAAATAGTCTCTCCATCTTTAAAGTTGCACCTCGTTGCTGCACAGCAGCCTTCCATCCGCACTCTTTTGTTGCATGTTTTTAGTAGAGTGCTTTCCCGAGAGCTGTTTAGTGATTTGGTACAGCACCTTACTGTTGCTTGTGTTTGCCGCGTTTTCCGCTTTCTCTGCGAGCTTGTTTATCTGCCGCCTTTTATCACGCCGGATTCTTTCTTTACCTCCCGGTGTAATTGGGAGTATTCCCTTTCAAGTTGTTGACGTTTTTCCGGAACGTTTGGAGAGTTCACGTTATTTTTGAGGGCCCTTCTGCGTTCTATTTAGAGAATAAGGAGAGTGTCAATACCAATAGAAGATAGCAGTGTTTGGCCAACTATTAAAATACTATTAGGTAATTGATTCAAAACATCCAACAATTAAAACTTTAATAGATGTAAATTTGAAACAAGTATTCGTCCTAAAGAAAAAAAAATAATATTTCTTAAATTCTTTTAATACTTTTGAAATCCATTTTCTGTCACCATGACGCTTTCTAAAATATAGAATATAATTCCATGAATATATTGTAATTAGAAAGATTCTTCCTTCTGCTGTAATTCTGTAGATTGTTTTTTGAAAATATTTTCAAATTACAATAAAAATATTGTATAAATTAACGTACATTTAAACGAATAATTTATTTAAGAACAAAATTTAAACGCATTTTACTACTGAAATTTACAAGTTTAACAAGCTTTTTTTCATTTATTACTAAAGACATTCTGCATAATAATAAGCGGATTTTACACCGTCTTGTGATTTGTGTGTTACAAGGGTTCCTTTTTACATTTTTTTATCATTTATAGTTTTTAGAAAATAATGAATATATATTGAAAATTCAACCGACATTTAATAAAATTTGTTTAAGATATTATTGTGCTTTCCTCCTTTTTATTATTTTCTAATGGGTTAAAACAACGTGTACATATCCATATTTTTTTTTTAAATTTAATATTTTTTTATCTTATAATACCACTCCCCACCATAATAGGCCGACATAAGAGTTGCATAAAACATTTCTGTGCAAATCGTGTAAAAAATGTTTCTTTTTTTGTTTTGTTATTATACAAATTAGAATTTTTATAGCAATTATAATGATTACTTTCGCGCCAATTAATTTTAAGTTCAGCAAAATTTTATTATTATTACTTTTTATTTAAAAACCAAATCTTGATGAATTAAGTACAATAATTTATGTATACAATTTTATGTTATTGAATAATCTTTTTAAGAAAAAACATAAATCTCTTTAAAATAAAATCTCAGTTCATCAAAAGAATGAATTTAATAAAAAAATTCTCTTGAAGTAGAAAGATTTTCTTTTTAGTTTTATTATTTCGGTGAACAAAAAATTAAGATGCTGTTGACGCAAATGTACGAATCATATATAATTATACTTAACAATTCTATATATTAATTTAAAAAGGAGAAAGATAACAAAAAACCTTACAAAAACGAAATAAAACGGACGAATGATGTTTTTTCTGTTTTGTTACAATGTAGAATATTAACTTTATACTTAGTAATGGATCAAATTTCGCAAAACATCTTAAAATTAGACAACAAAAAAAAATGATAAAGACGTCAGGTGATTCGAAGACAGGAATGTTACAATATTTTTTTTTGTTTTTTTGTTTTTAAAGATATTTCCCAACGAACACTATTTTTTAAATATATTTTTACGGCTTCGAAATATTTTAACTTACATAAAATTTTGTGTGTTTTGTTTTTTCTTTTTTTTAATTTTGTATTGTTTACACACTTATACTTTAAATCTTTACAACGATAATATAATGAGTTTAATCGGTGAATTTCCTGTTTGGATTGCGTCCAAATAAGGCATTACGAATTTCTGGAACTAATTGATGTGAAATTAATGCCAAACGTGATTCCAGAGTATTTGGAACCTACAATTAAGAAAAAAGCTATAAAATAATATTCTTTTAACATATTTCTTTTTATTTTTACCTTAACACGTCCATTCAAAGCAATAAGTTCAACTCCGCCACAAGTTTCCGTATTTAAATAATTTTCATTATCAATGGTAACAACGAGATCCCTGCCCATAGCTTCTGTATAGTGTGCAATAGCTTCTGGTAATACACTTTCAACAATTCTAACATCTTCTTTACGGCAACGTAGAGAAACATTAACCTCCATTACTTGAAAGAGGGCTTGAATCATCAATTGAAGCAATATTTTCTTATATTCAGCATCATTTTTGGTTATTTCACCTAAACGTTTTCTAGCATCTTCTAGGACGCCACGTACATGATCTTCTCGTACTTTCAATACCTTTCGAAATTACAAGAAAAATATAATCATAAATGTTTTGATATAATTAAATGATGTAACACAAACCATTAAACGAGCTTGATTCAACATGTTGGAGGATTGAATTTTCTTTTGTAATTCAACTTGTTTCTCCTTCTTTTCGTAATATTCCATAATCTTAAGACGCTGCTGCTGTACGAGGCGACCCTTTTCGATGTTGAATTCTTCCTCCGCTTTCGCGTCGATTTCCTCGGCTTTTTCATTGGCTTCTTGCTCAATGAAAGCCATCATATGCTTGATCTGAGAAAAAATTTTAAAATCGAGGTTAAATAAACAGCCACAAGAATAGATAAACTAGTGATTTTTTTTATGGGAAAAACTAAGCTCAGATGCCACCCTTTATACTACCAGTCCGTTATGTTATTCGCGACATGGTGCAATGTTTAATAGTAATCTTAGCTCGAAAGATAGAAAAATGAAAAAAGTTGATGAACTTCGCGTTTGACTTCTTGGATGTTCTGAGTTAATTTTTTTATCCAGCCGACTCAGCCAGGAGAGATACAGCCGTCAGGTTTAGCGGGGGGACAGCCTCGTCGGAGTATTATCCCGCCAACCAGTCGACAAAAACTAGAACGCCGGCAGTACCAGACTACCACACGTGAACAAGGAGGTTTTCCGTCCGCTAGGTGAAAACCCAACTTAAGCGGAACTTTGGTACGCTATTTTTAACCGCTTAAGCCGGCGAGATGCCTTATTATGGCTACTATTGCTACTATGCTGATGACGCCTTCGGTGAAAACAATTTACATTAAGTTTTTATACTAATATAATTGGGAGGTAAAATCGAACCTTCACAATCGCGTGGTGCCCCTGGATAACCAACTAACGACGGTAGTAGCGAGTGTGAGATGCCTCTACTCTCGCCTACCAACAAAGGGCTAGCAACTCTTCCTGGCATTAACTTCTTGCTAAGGAACCTACGGCAAATCCTCGGACTGGACAGATTTCACGGAAACGAACCGACAAACGTACAAAGGCCAAAGATTTGAAGTTATTTTCATGGAGGAAGCTAAGGCCAATAATAGGCGGTGGAGCTCCTAATGATGACTAATATATGTAATTAATTTTGAAGTAATTGCATTTTTATTATTTCATAATTTTGACTGATAAAATTATGGAAAAATCAAAGGGAGTAAGGAACAATTTCGTTAAAAGGCTTAATATGTATGTTAGTTGAACACCTAAATATGATAAAATCACAAAGTGCCTCTTTTTTGAGGGGGTGCGTTTTTGTACCCCCTTTTCAGGTTTTTCGAAATAACTCGAAAACAAAGCGAAGTTCGAGATTTTTACTAAAATACTTTTTTTGTAGAAAATTAAATTTCCCATCGAAATGCGTTTTTTAATTTTTTTTACCATTTGTAATTAAAAAAATAATCGAAAAACAAAACTAATTTTTTTTTTGAAAAATCATGTTTTTTTCTTTTTTTTATTATGTAATACGGTTATAACGGCATCCTGGGTATACATAATTGTTCAGAGAAAAGAAAGGTCTTGAAAAAACGAAATTTCTTTTTCAAATCTCCGTTACGACCAACGGTGACTGAGAATTCGCCATTCAAAGTTGACCATTTTTAGCCATTTTTTAAATTATATGCTCTTAACATTTTTTGTTTGTTGAAGATTGCGTTTTCTACGAAGGTGATGGAAACATGTTTTTTTTGTACGCAAGATCATCAATGTTTGGCAATTTTAAAATGCGAAAGATCAAAAATCTTATACTTATACTATGCATACTGTCGAATCATCTGATAGTTCTTGCCCAGAAGACCAGGTAAATCTAGATCCTAATTTTGAGCTCTATTCTCAGCCACAACCGTTTAATCAGATAGAATTGAATGATTTGACCATAGATTTAGGACTACCTAAAGATGCCGCGGAACTTCTTTGTTCGAGATTACAACAGAAAAACTTCATTCTGCTGGTACCGGAAAAGAGAGAAGGAATTTTTCAGAATTTTTTGCGGAACATGCAGATCTCGTCTATTCCAAAGACATTCCCGGATTAGGGAAGATGTACGGCATAAAATACGATGTGAATGACTCTTTATTAATTCGTCAAAAAGAAGTTTAAAGGCAGTTTTACTTCATAATGGAAACAAATACTCTTTTTTGCCCCTTTGACCATATTCTGTCCATTTGTATATTTTCATAAATGTGTATTGTGAAAAACTCTGACGTAATAGAAAAAACCGATTTCAGATTCGTGATTAGAAGTTCTCAAAACACAAAAAATCAGTGCTGAAATCTAAAAAGGAAAAATTTTTTTTAATTTGTAGGTCTGTGTTATTAAAAGATTTTAGGGTACAACTCCAACATTGTGTTATATAAGTCGATCTAACGCTCTAATCTACCTAGGCGTCTCAGTTATCCGAAACTTTCCTCGAATCACATGTACTGCTCTTATTAATAATATTAATAACGGACAATTGCATCAGCCTCTGACCTGAATTTCAGGATTATAAAAATTTATAAACAATTTTCATTATACTACAGTAGACAGGGCTTCATCAGTTGCCAATAACAATGTACTTGCAATATCGTCACCTTCCTAAAAAGCGTTTTCAAGCATCTTTGTGCTGAAGCACCCAAAATATCAATGTAACTAATTGAAACATGAGTAAGCAGAAAATAAGTTATTTATTGAAATTGGTGTAGATGCTTCTAATTATTGTCCCTACCTATTGATAAGAAAAATGTAAATTAACAATTCAAAGGTAAATTCCAATTCGTAATGTCGATTTTCGCTAGAGCTGAAGAAACACGTATCAATTGGCTTTACTTTTCCAAATCAATCAATTAAAGGCGATAGACATATGAAATTCCAGAAGAACTATTATTTAACATTTTTTAGCTGTGGCAATCAACATCACGAGTTCTCTGTAAATCTGGAATATTACTCCGTATTAATAAACAAGCGGCGCCTTTGAAAGACCATATCGTATATTATAAAATTTTTAATAAGAAAAAATTAACCAAATAGTCTTGAATGAAATTTATCTTGTAGTAAATTAATAAAACTGATTTTTTTGCCAATTTATTCGTACACCATAAGACCCTGGGCACCGCCATCTGTCAACGTCATGTGACCCATTATTATATGGCTAAATACGCGAAATCTTCAATTAAAACGAAAAATTACAAATCGCCAGCATATTATTCTATAATATTTCATTCATTACGATAAAATAAGATAAATACACAATTTAAAAAAATCATTTTACTTCATCAGTCAGTAAGGATCTTTATGAATCGAGCAAGCAAGCCCTAGATCGATAATTTTAGGTAAAATCAAACTTAAAATTTAATATTTCTTATTTGTTTTAAGCAATTACTCTCTTAAACATACAATAAAACTAGAAATTAATAAGTTCTTTACCTGTTTTTGAACGTCTGCATCGCTAAGAGCCATTTTTGATGATTCTTTTTATCTGCGTATGTTAATAAAAAAACTATATTTTGTTCTGTCAAGTCGATTGGACTTTAAATGAATACAATTATTCACAAATTAATTGCTTTATTTTGAAAGATATTAAATATTTAATTAGATCAAACGTGAAAATCGAACACAAGCTACGGGTAGCTAATTTTACACCTACTCCACTTGAAAGATTGAAAATCCCGACTTTGCTCGTTCTCTTGAAAAAATTTTCTTTAAGATCATATGATTTGGGATATTCTTATTCGACCAACCAAATACAACTAAAATCAAGTTTGAATGGGAAATTTATAAGGTAATAATAATGCCATATTGTTTTATTTTATAAATTAATTTTTATTATTTTAAATACTTTAATATAAAAGACTTTCATAATATAATATTTTTGCAAGCTTTATCTATTATTTGAAAATATTTAAAATTCTTAATAATATAACAAATATATAAATAAAAATAAATCATAAATTCAAAATAACTCAGCGCTCTCTATCTTATCATAGAAAAATTACTAAAAAAATAATAACAGCTTATATTTCTCAATTCGTAGCTTGTATATTGCGCTATTAAAAATTATTTTAATTTTAATAAAATATTTGCGCAATTAAAATAATTATTAAAAAAAAATCTTCAAAAATATTATTTGATTCAACTTGACATGTTAATTCCTTCGTCATCGAAAACTTAAACATGGCTGTCATTTTTGTTTAGAACAATGTTTTTTATGAAATCTGTGTGACTGGCATTTTCGGTTATTCTATTAAATATTATTGAAATTTAAGGAAAAACCAAATAAAAAACTTATAAAAGTCATATCGTAAAAGTTTAATTAAGCTAAAACATTCAGCTCTATTCCAATATAATTGCATTTCCCAGCGGAGTATGCCTTGTTTTTCTTTATTATAAGTTGAAAACTTTTCATTGTCAAAAAAAGTGCTTATTTAAGTGAATCCTAAAAAAAGAATAATTGTTAAAGTGATTTTGTGTTGTATTGGAAATAATTATAAAAAAAATTAAATTTGAGTTGAAAAAAAAAATTAGGAAAACTGAGGGAATTCCTCCTGGAGCAAACCCTTTTTGGAATGTTAAATGCGGCTCTAGCCCATTTTAGATTGAATGCTTATTTCATAGATTTTCTATTGTTGGTCAGTTAGGTAAGTTTCAACCAAAACTGAAAACTATAGTTGCAAAATTATTTTATATCCAAACGAAAAAAATCTCGTACCTTATTACGGGAGATTAGCATTTTAGTAAGGAAATATATTTTAGAAAGAGACGGTTATATTTATATATAAAAAGGCACAGATTAAATAAGATATATTTCGTGGGGAAATTGTTTAGTGTCATTTATCTAAAATACAATAATTTTTAAAATTAAAAAATTTTCGTTTTGTATTTATAGTTTTAATTTTTCCAATTGAATTTTATCTGCACCAAAAAAAAATTGCTTTTGTTTATAAACTAAATTTTAAGGGCTTAGTGTGTGTATACGATTCCGTATATGTACAAGAAATTTGATTCTGAGTTTTTGTTGCAGTGTACACACTGGACTGTCAGTTGATGGTGTAAAAAAGAATAGAATATAGCATATGGGCAAATAAAAATAATAATACTGAGTAGGATGGCAATATTTTGATTTGGTAAAGTGCGTAGAGTTTTTTTTTTACAAAATTTTGAAAGGGATAGAGGTAAAAGTGTTTTCTTTTGTGTTTCGTCGCTGTGCGTTTCTCTTTTTTTGTAAATTTTTAGAGCCTAATTTTGTTCATTAAAAAGTGTCAGCCTTTAATAAATTATAACTTCATGAAGGTGTGCATTTGTTTATTATCAAAAATGATTTATGCATTTATTACTAGACCATGAAATCAAGGTTTTCATATTTTTTTTGACAAATGCGCCATACATGTAATTTTATTGTGTCAAAATAAACGTCAAAAAGTTTATTTAAAAAACGGTGTTGCGCGTTATTTTTATATATGGATAATCCTAAAAATAATTGGCATTAATAATTATAAAATAATAAGAAATTATAACCGGTGTGAATTATAAATTAATCGAATGCTCAGAGATAGTTTTAAAAAAATTTCTGTGCGATGACCTGTTATGGATAACCCGAAGAAAGAATCTTGCTTCTCAATGTCGTACCAAGATATTTTATTGATTTTTACCCATGAATATATAAAATCGCGCGAAATTTTTGCATTTTTTAAATAACATTAGTGAATTGTTTAATCTAGAGATTAATATTATTTGGCATCATATCACCTTGTAATCTTATTACCATTTCAGTAAACTTCGAATAATCGCTAATTTGGATGGCATTGTGTAATTTCCCTATTGTATGCTCAGATTTAGAGGTAAATACATTTATTTTCAGCAATGCAACTTCTAACAAAAAAATATCAATCCTAAAGATTAAAAATTATTATTATTATTACTGTAAAGTTATTAAGTTAGAAAAGAAAATGAAGACAAAAATTTTTGTAGAACTTTATTTACAGAAAGTCCTTACACATTTTCAGGTTTTTTTTTCTTAAAAAAATGTTAATTTTTTTTATTACTTAAACTAGTTTTCAGACAGTTGGCCATAATAATTTCTTTTTTAAGTATACATCTTTTAATATAGCGCGACCTTTTTCTTTTAAATAAATTGAATATTGCAGTATACCTAGGGCTGCCATCACCTAAGTTGCGGAGGACGGACAAAAACTTCAAAAACCCCGGACATTTCGGTGAAATTGAGTTTTTTTCCCGGACACCTTTTTTCAAAAATGTTTTATGACTCTTTAGAGAGGATATACAGAAAATGGCTCGTCATGGCATAAAGATAGTCGTTGGAGATGCCAATGCAAGAATAGGACGCGAAACAGCATTTCAGCCTACAATCGGAAAGTTTAACTTGCACGAACTTCACAATGGTAATGGATTGAAACTGATTAACTTCGCCATGGCGCAAAATATGGTCATTTCCAGACCCAAGTTCCATCATAAAGATATTCAAAAAGCAACATATAAATTGCCAGATGGAGTAGCTAACAACACAATTAATCATTGGCGCAAATATGGACTCTGACCACTTCTTAATGTGAACGAAATTTAGGGCCACTATATCTACCCGTCTACAACATAACGACACCAGAGAAACAAATGTACCAACCATGGAAGAAGTACAGAGTGCTATAAGAGCCTTAAAAAACAACAAATCTCCAGGAATTGACAATATCCCAGCAGAGCTGATCTAACAAGGAGGCGAATCGCTTTCAGCAGCTATACACGAACTACTAGGCCGCAAAGCATTATCTGCCCAATACACAAGAAAGGGGACATATTCAACTTTGCAAACTATAGACATATATCTTCTAAGCACAGTATACAAACAAATGACAAAAATTATTAAAGGCAGACTGGAACCTTATGCAGAAGCCGCAATAAGTGAATACCAAGCTGGATTCAGAAGAAATAGGTCAACAATGGACCAACTCTTTTCAATAAGGCAGGTCCTCCGAAAATGCTGGAAATACAACATTGATGTGTATCAACTTTTCATCGATTTCAAACAAGCATACGACATCATCGACAGGGAAAAAATGTATGCGACGATGTTGGACCTAAACATCCCCCTAAAAATAGTAAAGTTAACAAAAATGACAATGGAGAACACAAGCGGTGCAGTCAGAATACAAGGAGAATTGACGGAATCCTTCCCAGTCAAGCAAGGCTTAAAGCAGGGCGATGGGTTGGCACCCATGCTATTTAATCTCTGCCTAGAAGGAGTAATTCGCAAAGTAAACATTGATGCGAACGCAATCCTGCTTAACAAACCAAAACAGTTGGCAGGATATGCCGATGACATAAACTGCCTTGCCAGATCACTGTCATACCTTAGAGAAATCTACACAGAATTAGGAGATGAAGCTAAACATATAGGGCTGTAAATAAATGCAGACAAAAGCAAGATTCTAATTCAGTCGAGGGTGGAAAGAAGAAGAAGAAACCACAACACTACCTGGGGAGAATATAACTTCGAACGGGTTAACCAATTTAATTACCTGAGGTCCACAGTCAGCGAAGGCGACGATGAGACGATAGACGTGCAAAGAAGAATAAACGCCGCAAATAGAACATACTTCTCACTACTGCCAGTAATGAAATCTAGAGACATCCACAGAAAAACGAAAATAAGAATCTACAAAAGATCATACGTACAGTAGCTACGTATGGGTGTGAAGCATGGAGTCTCTCCCAAAAGTCCGCAGATAAGATGGATATATTTGAGAGGAAGGTTCTCCGAAGGATATACGCCCCAACCAATGAAGATAACGCATGGAGAATACGCTACAATCACGAATTGTACGAACTATACAAAGAGTGTAAACTTTCAACACATACCAAGCTACTGCGCTTACGTTGCGCCGGCCATGTCCAAAGAATGGATGACTCAAGGATACCAAAGAAAGCCCTGTATTTACTACCAGATGGCACAAGACCAGTTGGCACACCACGGTCAAGGTGGGAAGATAGTGTTAAGGCTGATGCAGCAAAACTCCACATCAGAAACTGGAGACAAGCAGCGCAACAAAGAGGTCTGGAGGAAGAAGCTGATGGAGGCCAAGGCTCGAATTGGGCTGTAGAGCCATCGAAGAAGACGATATCTACAATAAAAACAATAAGAGGAAACAGAGACGGAAAATTAATGTGGCAGGGCTGAAAGAACAGCAAATTAGTGGTGAATATGAGAACCTACTGGACGCAAGAATAGATGAACTTAACAATGGTCAAACACGAAGATTTGAACGATCAATGGAACTATATAAAAGGAACAATAAAAGGAACCGAAGAAAATGTTCTAGATTTCGTGCAAGAAGGATAAAGAGTAGATGTTTTTTTGAAGAATGCGCCCAAGCGACAATAGAGCACAACAGAGCATACCAAGTCATGCTAAGTAGACACAGAGGGAAGTATAGAGAAAAAAGAAACGAAATGAGAAGAGAATACCCAGAGCAAAAAAGGCAGTATTGGGAGAGAGCAATGAGTAAAATAGGAAAAATCGTAACGATGATAAAGAATATAAACCCAGCTTGACGATATACAAGGATTAAAGCGCGGATATATTAAGTAATAAGGATGAAGTATTGGCAAGATGGGCAGAATATGTCGAGTTAATGCTATTAATGTAAGAAACTATCCGAAAACTGCTCTGAGACAGAAAGAAATGCCTGATGAATGAAACGAGGGCATAGTGTCCCCGTACACAAAAAAGAGGGCCCACTATCATGTAGTAACTACAAAGAAGCAACGCTTTTGATTATTCCATACCAAGTATTTTCACTTGCAATCGTATAATAGACACGAACCATACGTGAAAAGGATACTAGAAGAGCATCAACGTGGTTTTCGTCCTGGAAGATCTACAGCAGATCACCTATTTGTTCTAAGAGAAACCATGGAAAAAGCTGTTGAATTTAACATAAACTTGCTATGTTATTCATCGAATACAAAATGCATACGGTAGGAATACCAAACTGATGAAAATTTCGATGGGTTGGTTTCCTTGAACTACTGGAATAAGAAGTTCTTTTTCCGTTTCGGATCGGTGTACGTTTGATAATTAAATTTTCACTGTAACTTTCAAATAAAACGGGAGCATTTTTGCACGTCGAAGTTTGCTTGGATTGCGAATCAATGTTTATCTAAGATTTGTTTTAATTTATTGCTTATCATTCAATTGATCGGATCACCCCCTGACACAAAAAGTGCCCGGTTTTACCCGGTCACTTTTTAAAACCACTCCCGGACGCCTTTCAAACTAGGACAAATCCGGGGAAACCCGGTCGGATGGCAACCCTAAGTATTCTAGCACTATATTTTTAAATTGTGTACTATACTGTACTTTGTGTAGAAAGTGGTGCTATTAAACATTATGTCTTTAGACGACACACTAATATATTTTAAAATGCTAGAATGAACTACATTTAAAAATTCATAGTCTTGAATCTTAAAATTTCAAACAATCCACGTCGCTATTGGGTGCTCTAGGAATTCTTTCTAACAATAATAATCACTTTTAAACATCTCTATCGTGATTGTGGCCGGGCTTTCCAACATAATTTGTTAATAGGACTATTTAATGAGAAAATTGACAAAAGATATGACATAACAATCAAATCGCAGAACTTTGCAACTTTGGTGTCCGGTGGCGGATTTAGGATTTGAAATTCGAATATTTGTCAACACGTTGCGTAGAGGATAATAATAATAGAGTAAATCCTTCTAACGCAGAAGGCTCACTTTTCAGCTGGGCCAAGAAAAATTTACGAAGTCAGCACAAGAAAGCGCTGAGATGAGGCTCAACAGAAGCATGCAAAAATATGCAAGTTAAAAAAAACAATCACAAAGTAGTACCAAAGAAGCGTACAATAACAGGAGGAGCGAGACACTTAACAGTTACGTGAGATTAAAAAAGACCCCTTTTAAGGACATATTTACTAATGCTCACGCTAAAAACATGAATATTTTTGTTGACATTAATGAACATGCGATTTACAGGTTCAAATTTGCCGTAATTGGTGTTAGAGGAGTTGATGTGTGCGGCTTAGAAAACCTGAGTCGACTCTTCCATTAAGGAGTTGATGAACGAAAACAACATGAGCCACCTCCCGACTCTGGAATAATATACAGTTCGACATATGACTTAGTGAGCATTCGGTTACCATGTTGCGGTAAGAATAATTCCCATCAACGGTGACATTTTACACCAAAGAAAGACAGTCCGATTATTCCATTCATGGATAGAGCGACCCAAATGTTCACTTTTGGGCTGTGCAGGGTTTGATGGGGCTTCAATCGCGAGTTGTCTCCTTTTCGTGTCCAATATCGGCAATTTTGCCTGTTGACAGAATCCATTTAAATGCAAATGTGCTTCGACACTTAACCAAATCGCGTTTACAGTTCGTAATTGGGTTAACATGTTTAAACAATATGCACGATGTCGCGCCGAACTATATCCTTCTCCCGTTCCTACACGCTACGTTTTTACAAATATTCGAAATTCAAATCCTAAATTTAGAGTAAAATCTCAGAAATATTGATGTATAATATTAAAAAAGTGAGACAAAATGAGGTTTGTTAATAATATAGAAATGCAGATGTTAACATTTAATGGGAAGATGCACATCCATTCGCCATTTAACTGCAATTTTCTTATAAAATTAATTGTTTTGACTCGTCTTCTATAATAAAATATGATAAGTTCATTTAGCACAATAAAAACAAAACTATTAATACTCGATCTGTTAAAAAAGCGGCAAACTGTCTGATATATTGATAATGGTCAAACATACTTCTAATGCAAAGACTCATGATCCAGACATCGATTGCACACTATTACTTTCTTTTAATACAATTTTTACTAATCAGAACCACAATAAATTCTTCCAATATTATCTAATAAAACAAAAGCCGACAATATTCCTAGAATAAATATGGCAACAAGGACGATATAGTTTAATGCCCATCCTTCAATTTGCGCAATATCGCTTTATATCTTGTTTCGTCAAGCTAACTGTAACTAGTATTCCCTGAAACTGGATACAATCAAATCCTTGTTCATTCTTGAGTTTTTCTTATAAAACACTACACAAAAATAAAATTCTTGCTTTATTATTTTGGAACGCTAATTGTTTAAGGTAAAATATACTATACATTGCAGCTTAGTGATTAGAATAGCAAAAAATCTCGTATTCTCGTAATAAATTTAATTTAAGGATACACAAAAAAGAATAATGATATTTACGATATATTTGTATTTCACACTAAGAGAAAAGATTTTAATATTTAATTTTGGGAAAATCATCATACTTTATGTTCATATTGGTTTCAGGTTATGGCAAATCTAAATTTCCAGCAGCCTCCAAGAAGTATATCAAGTGCTTCGTTAGCGGGAAGGAGTACAGGTGGTTTCGGTGGCAGTTCGTTATCCGGACATGTCACACCTACCTCAGGAATGTTCCCACCAGGTGATAATTATAATTGATATGTTCCAATTTTTGTCTTATGCAAATACTATTTAAAATTTAGGTGGGACGAATTATGGTCAATCGCAACAGCCTCAACTGTCACCAAATCGCAATGCCCAACTTTCAGTTGGTGGCGGTGGTCCCCCACAAATCACAAGTGGTGCAAGGGGGAACCTTTTTGGACAAAGAACTTTTGCGGATAGAAGAACGATACAAGGTCTTGGAGGTGGCCCAATGGTATATATTTTGATATAATAACATTTAATCCATAAAAGTTAATAATTAGTTTGATTTACAGTCAAATATGGGTTCATTTATTAATTCATCTCGCGGAGGCTATGGTACTGGAGGCGGTGTTGGTGGTGGCAGTGCACTTAATAACTTCCATTCAGTGTTTGGTGGTAGCGCAGGTGATACTGCGACACCACCGTTACTTGATCTCTCAGAATTTCCTTCTCTGACAAACGCACGTGGCCAGAATGATCAATCACTGCCTCAGACAAATCCGCTCCAACCTCCCGGAAGTAAACCTTATGGTAATTTTTTAAAGTCTCGTGAGTCTAAATAACAATCTAATAATTAATACATTTATAAGTTTTCGTAAGGATTTTTACATATACAGAGATATTAAAATAGTTAAAATGCCTAAAGTCCTTACAATTGAATGAAAATTATTTAAATTTATTGTTCGTTTTTTTTGGGGGGCCATAAATAAAAGATTCTTAAAATGTTTAATCTTTTGCAGTTGGAATGGTTAAACAACCTACCTCAGAACAATCGGAATTTACTATGTCAAATGAAGATTTCCCTGCATTACCTGGTACTCAAATTACAGATGGAACGACAACGGCAAGTGGCCTTTCAGAAAATATAGATGGTACAGAAAAAACGTCAATTGGTGTCAGCGGATCGGGGTTAGATCATCAAACTGATTCAAGTTCTGGCAGTGATAAAGCTGTGAAAAGGGGTGTGCAAACATCTGCTGATGGTAATTATTAAAAATTTGCTTTATTTTGTCATGGTACAATTATAAATTTTTATTTAATAGGTAAAGTCACAAATATACCTGCTAGCATGGTTAATAATCAATATGGCATGGTCGGACTTTTAACATTTATCCGGGCGGCAGAATCCGATCCCAATTTAGTTACATTAGCTATGGGACAGGATCTGACGGGCTTAGGATTAAATTTAAATTCACAAGAAAATTTACACCCAACGTTTGCAGGGCCCTTTGCGGATCAACCTTGCAGGTAAGTTTTATAATTCTTATGCAACTAATAATTTGTTATGTATGTAATAAATAACTTGAAAAATTCAATTATAATTTCGTTTTCAGAGTCCAAGACATAGAATACAATGTGCCGCCCGAATACTTGATAAACTTTTCGATACGAGACAAATTATCTAGTTTCGCACTGAAAAAATATAAGGATGATTTACTTTTCTTTTTATTCTATACAAATGTGGGTGATTATATGCAACTAGCAGCGGCAGCAGAACTGTAATTATTATATTCTTTAATTTATAAATGTTCAAACGTTTCAGGTTAATTTTTTATTATTATTAAATTGCAGTCATAATCGAGAGTGGAGGTATCATATAGAAGAAAAAGTGTGGATCACTCGAATTCCTGGCATTACGCATTACGAAAAAAATGGTACAAAAGAGCGTGGGACATTTTATTACTTTGATGCACAGAACTGGAGACGAGTACCCAAGGATTTTCAAATTGATGCTGATAAATTAGATAAATGTCCGAATGTAAATGCATTAGCGAACTTAACTGGACAGCCTGTATAATAATAATTGAAAAAAAGAGAAAAAAAAACGAAAAAATACAAAAATAAAAAAAAAAGTATGAAAAAATAAAAATCAATATTTGAAAAAAAAATATGGCTATTTTATTGCAGAAGTTAAAGATTTGTTTTTGCAGTGATTTTAAGTAGTTATTTAGTGCAAAAAAGTAGTTTAATATCCGTCCATTCCCTGAATTTAAAAATATATGAATAAGACATGAACGTAAAGGCTTTGTTGGGGTATAAAAAATAATGGGCCTTATCATGGTTAGCTAGTCGAAAAAGCTGCAGCGTCGTTTGTCGTTCTCATTTTTTGTACCATAATTGGCGAATGCTGCGACATTACAGTTTTCGACAAAAATGTATATAATAAAAAAGGCAACATTTTTGTTAGCGTTATCACGTACCGAAACCAAGCGCCTGAAATAGTCACTTGCAGTCGTTAAAAACGCAGCCTTGTCTCTTAAAACGCCAACTGAAGGCGTTTTTCCCGACAAGTTAGTTTTTTCGAGAACTAGGTCCCGTTTTACAGTCGCCGCGCCATTTCTCACTTCAACCTGATCATGGTTGATACCATTTTTTATTATTTCGTCTATTAGGTTTAATTGAATTTGTTAAATAATTATGTAGTTAATTATAAAATGTAAATTCAAAATATAGAGGATTCAATTTAAAAATGTTCAAAGCAAACGGAACTTTTTGTACGTTACTTTTATAATTTAATGCTTGCACTAGTATCCAAAAGATGGCATAGGATCCAAAATTGGAAAGCATTCTGATTTTAGCGCGAAATATTTTTTCTCAATTTTTGAAGCATTTCACCTAAGTTGCTGTTGACTTCTGTTTGTTTGTCAACAAGCCGCGAAAGTAATATAGAATTTATTAAGATTTTTTTGTGCTTTATGTTAAATGTTTCGAGATTTAATAAACAAGAACTTTTCTTTAATCGAAAATATTTTTGTGACGTAAAAAAATTCCCGTTTTATAGTTGTTATAACCTATTGAAATAAATTAACTTTTTAAAAATTTCAAATGTGATCAGCATACATGGATAACCGTGGGATAAGTTTATTTCAAGGTGGAGAAAGTATTAATCTTGATTCAAATGCTAATCGTGCTGAAGAGGAAGAAGCCCTAGAAGATCAAAGGAGGCGCAAAGAAGAGGTTTTTTTATATAGATATACAAATCAATCACTTGTTGCATTTTTTTATATAAACTTTCACGTTTCAGTTGGATAATGACTTACAAAATGGATTTCAGGACATAATACTTGATGATGAACCTACAGAGGATTCTGCTACTCATTTTAATATGAATTCCATTTCGGGTGCTTGTCCAATTCCAATTGACCCGCGTAAAGATCATGCACAATATTATTTAAATCACGATCAATGTTATAAGGAATTGGAAAAATTAAAAATTGCCTTGGAGTCAAAAGCAAAGTAAGTATCTATTAAGCTCAACAATATATGCTTTATTAACACAATTTGGAAAAGCAAGATTTTGGTTGGAATGAAAACTGACAACCATGATCAGTTATGGTTGTAAAAATATTTCTATTGACACGCTCTTTGGGCTTATTCTTCGTAAATGATGCTATAGTCCTTGTAAAGCTCGGGAGTCTCTTCTTCCACTAGTATCTAGTCTTGCACGTCATTCATTCACCTATTTCTTATTCGCTTCTTTTTCCTGTTGGTCTTTCATTCAAAATCCTGGTTAGAATTCTTTCTTCCGAAGCTCGTACAACATCGTAATCTGCTAAATTTTATGCGCAGAACTGCATTTATTTCGTTATTCATATATGTATTTCTTCAAGGTTTAGACATTTTGGTCAGATGCTTGGATTTGAAGAGCCTTGACAGACTATAGTAGGCTTTGTTGGCTTTCAGTAGTCGTGCGCGTATCTCTGGTTCCATGCTATTGTCGGCCGCTACTATTGATCCAAGATAGGTAAATGATTTTACCACTTCACACTCGTAGTCCTCTACCTTGATTGTGGGACCAATGTTAGGTGTTCTTATGCAGGCGAGGCTACCATGTACTTTGTTCTGTTTCTATTATTGTACCTTAGGTGTTTGCCGTAAATCCTGATTGTTTCTAGATATATTGTATCAGTATCTACTTTTATGAAGCTAAATAGTAAAGTGTGCGTTTCACAAAACCAAGTTGAATTAAATTTTCCTACCAGCTCAGTTTTTCCCTTTTTTAGAATGCCTCTAGTATTAAGTTGATAATTCTTTTCTTGAATAAATCAGCATTTTTTATAAAATAAAAATTTAGCAAGCCTATTCTAATAATTTTTTCTTTCTAGTGAAAATAAAAATATCACAGAAATGGTTTATCAGGAGCGCCAAAAGGTCGAGGAGCTTAGTAAAAGGTTGGCGCTAGCAGAAGCGGAGAGAGATAGGTACAAAATGAGTAAAGAACAGGAATATGAATTGCTTGTTGAGAGTAAAACAAAAGTATCAGATATGGAAGACACAATTCAAAAGTTAAAAAATAAAATAAAAGCACTTGAATCCGAAAATGGGGAATTAGTAGCAAATTTAGAACGTACACAAACTCTACTTGCTGATGCTCAATATAAATATAATATAGTCGAAAAAACACGAGGAACATTCAATTCAGATCGGCAGGCCGATAACATATTAAAACAAGCCAATGAGCGACATGCTGCGCAAATGGATATGATGCAGCAACAAATTGATAATTTGCGAACTAAATTGGAAGATAAAGATGTGGAATTGAACACACTCGAAAAAAGATTCAAAGAACTACAAAGAAGCCGGGAAGCCTTATTGATTGAGAAAACCGAGACAATAAATCAACTAGCCGAAAACCTTCAAGATAGTCAAAGCCGATGTCAGCAGCTAATGGCACGACAAGATAATACACAAGAGAATATAAGGCTGAGAAAGCTCGTTTCGTCATTAGAACAACAGGCAGAAGATATGCAAAGAACTATAAACACATTATCCACACGCCTAGATGTAGCGGAGACTGAATTGAAAATTATGGATAATGTTTTAATGGAAGGAACAACCGATGATATGTCAAGTCCAAGGAGATTAAGCCTTAATAAAAATAATTTCGTAGGAAGCACTCCAATGACTTTTTCCGACAAGCTTACAAGACTACAAACTGAACTGAAACGATCCTTCGATAATCAAAAGGAAAAACGTGACGAAATCCGCAAATTGCAAGAACAACTAGCATCGAAAAATGAAGAAATTAAAATGCTTAAAGATCAGGAAAATGCAGCTTTAGTAGAAATTAATACTTTTCGAGAAGAAAATATAAGACTGAAGAATAAATTGAAAATATTAGAAAATGAAATAGAAGACGTTCGGTATGATAAACGTAAAAACAATCAACAAGTAAATTATTTATATAACGACGAAGAATATAAACAACTTAACAATAAAATTCAATTGCTTGAGCAAGAATTAATAAATGCGAGAAAGGAACATGAAGTGATCAAAGAAAGAAATAATCACTTGAAATCAGAAGCAGAAGAATTAAGGAAAATTTTGAAATCAAAAGAAAATGATTTTGAAATCGAGCGTAAAAAAATTACATCACAATTAAAAAATTTAAATATTGATATTGAAGAATTGAAGCAAGAACGAGATAATATTAAAATAAATTATGAGTCTATATTGAAAGAAAAGGAATCAAAAGATTCTAACAATGAACTGATACTGACCTTAGAAAAATATAAATTTTTGCTTAAAGATGCACAAAATGAAAATGATAGACTTAAAAATTTATATTCAGAAATTTCAGACGCTAAAGAAACTTTATCTATAGAATTAGCAAAGTATAAAACTGGTGATTTAAATGAAGAAATTTTGCAGCATAGAGAAAAATGTGCTAATTTGGAGAGGGCATTGCAATTAGCTGAACTGAAAGCAACGGAATTGAAAAGATTGTTAGAAATTGAGAAAGTATCACATGAAAAAGAAATAAATGAAATTAGAGAAAAATATGAGAAAGGTAATAAGGGTGTAATTTTATCAAAAGAAATAATTTCTATTAGATTTTTTTTTAGAAAAAGCAGATAGTTCTAGATCATCCAAAAATTCTTCAGTAAGCTGCTCAAAATGTATTGAACACAAAGCCAATATCACAAAGGTATGTTTATTTTAAAATTTGATTATATACATACATATAACTAGCTGACCCGACAGACATTGTCCTGTCGAAATTTCAATAAATTTGTTGTAATCGTTTTGTAAATTTGTGAAAATCTATTGGAAATGGGTAAGCAAAGCAAAAATGAGAAAAAAACGTATTTCTAAGTGATCATTATATGAGGAGTGTCTGTTCAAATGGGACTAACGTCACCATAAGCAAATTTTGGAAAAACAGTAAAAACTTATGGTTTTGTCTGTCTTTTTTGTCCTTAATATAATTGCTTAGTCCTTAAGAACATACTGCAACTAATATTATACAGGGTGTCCCGTCCTGGCTTGCCCAGCGGTTAATGTTAGATAGTAGACACAAAAGGGGGGGGGGCTATCTCTGCCCGTTTTCGAGATAGGGAGTTTTGAATTTTGGTTTTTAGGAAAAAAAAGCAGTTAAATGATTTAGAATAAAAAGGTAATGAAACAACGGCCGATTTCCACAAATAGAGTATCTTTATAATCGTAAGGAATGCGGCTTTCATTTCATTAATAAAAACAATAGGGTACGAAGGAAGAAAACAGAAATAAGGAGGTTTATTTGTAAAAAAATATGAAAAAAAAAACAAATTTTTCCACATTTACACTGTAACTCAAAAAGTAGATCAGACCCTCCCACCTCTACCTGTTCTGAAAAATGTCCGGCGTTGTTTATTGAAGGCAAAGAAGGGTTTTTTAAGTTCAAGTGGCATTAGGCAATTTTTTAGGACCCTGCATAAGAATGTGCAGTATGTGACTATTTTTGACAGCCGTCACAGAAAAGTCGCAATTCCTCTACTCATCGTTTGTCAACCTTTTTAGTGTTGCGACCCCCTGAAAAGCCAAAAAATGAAGTAAAAAAAAATCTTGCGACCCCTTCACTATAATCTTGGTCCAAGCATTTGGAACGATTTTCACGGTAAGAAACCAAAAATTGAGTCTGATGGAGATGGCAGGAAAGACAAATATGTTTGATCGGGTTCCATCTTCTTCCCTCAAATCATGAGTGAGTTCATCCCATGTGGACTCTTCGACAAGCGGAAGGAGATTTCGTTGATTCACACGAGTTGGGAAATATTTTTATATTCCGTATAAAAAAATCCTACAAAAAAAACGTATAAAATAGACTGAAAGAGGTTTGGGTGTATTTCAAATAAACTACCTAAATTTCTGTTGAATTCTTATAAAATTTTCCGTTGAATTTAAAAAACGGGATAAATTAAAAAATATCGCTGGCAAAGTGCGGTTTTTACGGACGCCTGAAGGGTACTGGGAATGTCGGTGCCCCACTTCGTTGGATGTGAGAGCATGCCGCGCCTTTCCCAAGTTTGTTTCACGTCACGGATATGATCTACCTTGACCGAGAAACTTCTTGGATTTTATATGGTTGCTATTACATTATGTAACACTTGATTATAATTTAAAATACATTGTTTATTAAAATATTTTGCGACTCTCCTTATATCTAATGACGACCCCCAGGTAAAGAAACAATGCTCTACATTAGTAGGAAAATCTACTTCATTGAGAAAATTATACAACACTGACCCGCTCGAGGCCAAAACGAACACAATTCATCGAAATCAGTCAATCCGTTCTCCAGATATCATCAAAAAAGCCGTTCCATATATGAATTTTCTTCATAAATTGTTTTTCGTGAATTTTTCCTTTTCATAGTTATTCTGCTATTCGGAGCGGAGACATATCCAACAAATCAAAAATCATAAAAATCGGGCCAGCCGTTCTTGAGTTATAAATGGTGTAACTAACCCGACTTTGTTTTATATATATAGATTTAAATTAGCAAGATCGTTTCGTTTATGTAGATTAGAAACTAACATTTATTGATTCCATTTATCTATTCGCAGTTCACCCTTTTAGTAGTATATTTTTAATATTTTTTACAGCTAGAAATCAGAATTTTAACTCTTGAAAGTCAATACACTCTTCACATAAAAGAATTGAATGCCCTGCGACAACAACTCGATGAAGCAAAAAATGTAATAGCTGATTTATGTGAAAAACTTAGCTTAAAAGACGAACGAGATAGGCTCATTGAAGAATTAAAATTTAAAGCACAGCAATTTGAGGATTATTGTATAAAAAATCAAAACAATTCAAGTAGCGCAACCTCAGGAATTTCATCTCCGAAGTTAGTAGAAAAATGTGATCAGAGTGTAGAAACTACACCTGAATTAGACTTAAACCAGAATCGCCATATACTAGAATCTAAGATACGTGATGAAATGGGTAAAATTTATGCGAAAGAAATAAAAAATATGGAATCACGTTACAATACTATTCTTCAAACCTTTCAAAAGCAAAATATGGTGTTGAAAGAAGATATGCAAAAAATTAATTCTGAGTTAATATTACGGCAAAAGGATGTATGCCTTCTTACAGAGGCTATTATAGCTGAAAGAAAAGAAATGGGAGATAAGGATTACGAGAATCAACAAATTATTCAAAAACAAACATTATTGCTTCAAAAATATCATGATGAACTTGTTGATAATCAAAAGGAACTTGAAGAAATTAAAAATGAATTAGAAGAAAGAGAGAAACAATTTGATAAGGAAAGACAATCGATGAAAGCAGTGATGATTCAGTACGAGGAACAGATAAATATTTCGGAAAGTAAAGAACAAGAACTGAAAAAAAATATAAATAATTTAAAAAGGCAAAAGGAACGACTTCAATCTAAACTTCTATGCGAGCAACAAACTTTGGAGCACACTAAGGTAATAACAATATTTATAAAGAATCAAATAAATGCAAATATTTGTCTTTCTTAATTTCTAGAAGTATTCTAATGCACTGAAAAAACATTATGAGCAGGAACTTACAAGAATGAGCGAGAATTATAAGACGAATTTAGAAAGTGAAATCAGGAAAATAGCAGAAAAGGTAGGCAATTTGGTGCAAATAATTAAAAAAAAAATATTAATTTACTTACCTCTCACAGATTAAGGGAAAAAATACTGAAAATAAAAAATCATATGGATCTTCACTGGCGGTTGAATAAGGGCAGTCAATGATTACTTGTTTTCCCTCTTAAAAAAATACTTAGTGCCAAATAGTATTACATTTCATTTTAATAACAGTTATGCTTCTTAAATTATTTTATTAATGTTTCGTGTTTTATTCCATTTAAGCATTTCTCAAACTTCATTATAAATATATCAACTTCATTTTTTGTTATTCCTATTGCTGCAGCAACTGTTAAGTACGGTTCGTATTGCTCACTGCTGTGACTACCCCAACCTGCGAATAAGATATTGTATTGCTAGTAAAATAAATAATTCCTTATTGTTAATATTGATCTACTTTAATAAAAAGAGATATTTTAGAGAATGAGACTGTTTTGTGATGTTAAATATTAAATTTAGTTTTAATATTAAGAAAAAAATACAATCCTGCAAAAAAAAAAACTCACCCTTAAATTCGAAAGATTCAATGCTTTTATTATCTGTTGAAGTAATTATCCTAGCACCTGAGACCCCTCTTTTAAAAAGCATTGAACCTAGACTGGTGATGGATTTGTGATGCGAATAATTCTTAAGATTGTATGCAATCGATATTGGATTCCTTTTTACATTAACCAATTCATCACCGTTTTTGGAAGCTACAATTTCCAGTTGTTCTTTCAAATATAAAAATGCTTGTTTCCGCTCAGATATTAACTGCACATAACCAACTTTTCCAAGTGAAAGAAGAGTCATTAAAACGTCTAAGGTAGGAGATGAGCTTGCTCGTCCTAAAATAATTGCAATATACCAAAAAAGATTCATACAAATTTACCGTTTTTTTTTCAAGTATGTACCTGCATATGTTTTAGCAACATTCTTCACAACTTGCTCGTTAAATCCAGCTATGATTGCTCCACCAACAGGTACCATTAGATTCTTATCCGTGCTTTGAACAAATAAATCAATGCGGCCTTTTAATGAAGCTTGTTCTACTTCATCAATCAGGAAGTGACTTTGCAACCCATACGCGTTATTTACTACATGGGGTATACTATATTCTTTAGCCAATTTGCCTAATTCAATAATATTATCACATTCACGGGGAGCAAAGCAACTAGTTGTAGAAAATATACAGAGAATTTCATCGCTGTATTTTAATATATTTTTTTTAAATTCATCTAAATTTGTCTTCAATCCACATGCAGTACAAATTGGTTCGATTATAATAGGCTGGAATCCGGAAGTTACCATACTTTTAAAACAAGCTTTTTGATCTATTCTAGACCATAAAATATATTTTGCGTTAGGTTTCAATTCTCTAAGTGATAAAAAACACAAGCTTAAAGACATAGAAGTAGCCATAGGTACTAAGAAACAGTATTTGGTGTTTCGTAATCCTATTACTTTGAAAAAATTAAGTACAAGTGCATTAGTAAGTTCTGCCATTATTGAGGATCCTACCGCTTTAGGTTGCGATTCTAACAAGTCACCAGAACGACCAATTCCATGCCCAAAATTGTAATGTCGTTTAGCAACGAGCTCTGTAATTACATATACTTTTTATTAAGATAAATTATGCTTTTTACAAAATATTACTGCATGCTATTCGAGCTTCTCTTTCTCCCAGACCACACTGTTTTTTGAAATTGTTGCTATCTAATGTAGATAAGTAATTAACAAACTCTTCAATTTCATCATCATCCCATCCCGTATCTGGAAGAGTTCTCTAAAATAAGGTAATATAAATTTGGTCATTTAAGTGTTTTTATTAATACCTTCTCTAAAAGTAAAGAATATTGTTTTTCAACCGCTCTTCTAGCGTCTAAAGCAACTGACATGTAGTTTGCTGGGACCAAACTTTTATTCATATTTTTAAATATACCCGGATCCATAGTTTTGTTAAATTTTACAACTATTGTTTACTATAAGATTATCCAATTTTTAACTGTCATCCTGACTTAATATATTCGGTTTCGAAATTACTGATTTCAGAAAACATTCGAATTAAAAGGCCGTATCAGAACCTATGCAGCGCTGCAACGACAAGTGTTTCTATTGGCTGAGGCTGGTAAAATGACAAACAAAGCAGCACCAGGCCAGCGTCCTGCATTTTCATCTCAAATCCTAATTTTGCTGCATATACATGCAGCACTTTTGACACTTCGTAATGCGGCAAGTGATTTTAAACAAGGAGACGCGGGATTTTTTGTTTTAAATTATTTAAAAGGACATGGAGTAATAATTGGTAGAACTAGTGCAATTTTTAAATTTTTAATTTGAGGTTTAGCTATCAAATAAAAAGTGCGCTGCACAGCGGAAAAGACTAGTATCTGATACCGACTGCAGCATGTTGCTCTGGTGCTGCTGCTACACGCTGCATATTTTTAGGTTCTGATACGGCCTAAAGCCTGAAACAGAACCAATCCATTCCGTCTAACCGGTATAACCGTGTTTTTTTTCGAGGATTGAGCTAAAAAAACTACTGCTGTTTATATGGCAGTACCATGCACTTAAACTGATCTGTCAAAATAAGAAAATGACAGTCCACTCATGCAGGCATGAATGATTAATAGGATTAAAGTATTTGTATTTTTAAATTAAAAATGTACAATTTATTTTTCCACAAAAGTATCGAACAGTAATAAAATGAAAGGGGGAGCTTTTCGCAGCACACAATGGGATCCTTGGCTGCTAATATGCCAAATAGTTGCAATGCAATCTTTGCTCTACGCGAGTTTAGGTTTAATAATGGCTATTATGGATGCTCTTGCAGGGGCAAACCATAGTATAGATCATATATTCCGATATCAGGTTTGTAGAAAAAGAATGTTTGATTAAATACAAATAATCTTATATCCTGACGTTTATTTTTTAGGAAATACATGTTACAGATCTCAGTGGCCGTTTAGTAATATTTGGCTTTATATTAAACTCACTAATTGGTTCTATATTACTATGGTTTATTGTTAAAAGAACCAAGTTATGTTTAGACTTTAGGTAATTATTATGATTAAATTTTGGAATATCTTGTAACAAACATATTTATGTATATTCCTTAGTTGTACGTTTCATCTGATACATTTATTTATATGTTGGTGGTATAATTCGGGGTTTCCATGGATTTTTCCTTGGTGGCTCCTGAATGCAGTTTGCGTAACGTTAATGTGTGTTGGAGGCGAATTTCTTTGTCTCAAAACAGAGCTTAAAGAAATACCAATCGGATATACTGCATTAAGTCAAAAATCAGAGGTTTAACTGTAAAATATAATTTTCTTCCATTCCCCTCGCCCCTCAATTGTATTTTTCATGATGAAATGTGTAATTTATTATTTTAATAATAAATATTTTTTATCTATAAGAAAGCTTTTTAATGCAGTTTCTGGGTCATTGCAGTTAATTTGCAATCGATTTTCAGCATTAGTGCGATATGGAAATACAATTAGCTACGACCAATTTTTTCCGGTAATTTGTATATGGTATGTTATAAATTTCTTTATGCGGACAACATTTTTCTTGATGATACGATCCGACTAGAAATCACTCTTTATACTACTAGTCCGTCATGTCGATTGTCATGGTGCAATGTCTAGAAGCAAGCTTGATCTGAAGGATAGAGAAGGTTTCACAATTTTGTAGATCGAAGAAATAAAACATCAATGTACATTTCAAAACTAATTTATTTAAATATTGAAAAATAATTTCGAAAGAAACCAGTTTTCTGATGGAACGATACGAAGTTAGCTTGGTAACAAACGGAATTTCGAAACTTGCAAACGTATTGATAAATAATACATTAAAAAAATATTAAGTTTACAAATAAAATTATCAAAAAATATTACTTGTTATTAGAATCAATTTTTATGTTTACTATTTATTTCTTCATTTAAATTGCTAGTCCAAATACGGAAACAATACAATACATAGTTTTATTTTCCCAGCGTACAGTGCAAGAACCATCTGTCTCATTATTCCAAAAGCATGAGCTAGCTGTATGTAAGCCAGCACCGTTTTTCTGCATAATCATACATGTCACTAAAATATTATCATTTAATATTTTCAAATGCATTATTTTAAATACCAAATATATAATGTTATTTTAAATACTAATATATACCAATATATTTATAAGGCTTTTGTAGTTTCGTTAACACACCAAGGCAATTCTCTACGACATTGCCTGTCCAGTTATTTACTTTATCGTGTTGATAGGCATTTCCTCCAATAGTTCCTTCTATAGCCTCTTTTATTATTTTGCTAACATCATCAACCACAAATTGATTCTGCAAGTATATAATAATTTAATATAAAATGCATCAAAAAGTTAAACTGAAGTGAATGGGGTTTACTAAATGTAGATTTGTTTGGTAAAACAGACGATGTCATTTCTCCTATAATGTGAGAATATTGCTCTGCAGAAAACTAAAAGTATTGATTCTTTTAACATGAATTGAAAATAAAATAAGGTCAATATGTTCCTTATTAAACTTTATCCACACATCAATGGTACAGTTTTATGGCAGTGCCTACCAGCTGCGTCCTTGAGATTATTTAACTTTTATATAGATTTACCTCGTCTCTATCATCCATTTTCTTATGATTTTCCTAATTTAAATAAATAAATAAGCACTCCTTTGAAACTTCTAGAAGTAAGATTTATCGATACTCTTCTTCGCTTCCTTAAAACATTTGACGTTTTTGTTCCCGTTTTGTTTTCGGATGTTTCAAAAATGACTCATAATTTTATCTTTGCGGTTGGTATAATTGGTTGCTCATTTTTGTTTTCATGGGAAAACGTGCATTGGAATTTGGTTTGGAATGCTTATAAACATGGGACACCGTGCATTGGAAATATAATGGGATCCGACCTTGGATATAAACTTAAAAGAAAATAAAAGAAAAATAATTATTACAAGAAAATAAAACAAAAAGTTTTTCATAAGCGCACTTAATTGAAGAAATTCTTTAAGAAATAGATATTTTCTTGAATGTTGTATGAGTTGGGTCCAACTAATTGGGAGGGGGACTGTTGTGGTGTAACGGACGTATGGAACACACACATACCCCGTTTATGATTAGGTTGAAAAGTTGAGTCGAGGTTGAGTTGAAATTTCGACCACCGATTCCGAGTTGAGTTCACTTTGGGTTGAAATCGAGTTGATCTGACATCAAAACATTACCTCGTTTTGTTAATTCTTTTTCTATATTTCTGACTTCCTATACAGTTTTCCATTAAAATGGTGAAGGGAATTTTGCTCCCGCATTATTTCTAACATAGTTTTTGTTTCCTGACGCTCCCAAACATTGGAAAAATTAAATTTCTACTGTTTTTACATAAATAGTTAATACAAAATAATTAACCCGCTACAAAAACACCGAACAAAAAAGGCAGACTTCACGGATGGCAAACAAACAAAACAAATGTCACTTCAACCCAATTTCAACTCAACACGCGTTTATGAGGCGAAATATCAACTCGACCCAGGTACGAGAGCTGAGTTGGGTCGAGTGGACCCAGTTTCAACTCGATCCCCGTTTATGACTAGGTTCAACCTGGTTGAACCTTGTCATAAACGGGGTATGTACTTAAAAGTTGAAAGATAAAGTTGCACGCGTATGTAGACCGTTCAAGTGAAGAAATCTGATAGTTCGAATATCGAAAAATTGAGTGTAAAAGCTGAACGTGTAGAATCGGTATAAGGGTGGCTGTAAGCCAGCGGGAATTCGTAACGGAAACCTTTTCAAATATTGTAGAGAAAGTAAAAACAAAGTACATGATTGTACCCAAAAGAAAACAAAGAATGGGACAAATCATACATCTTGACGAGTTTTCGTGGAAGCTATAAACAATGCTCGCCACAGAATATAGTATAAGATATAAAGGACGGAAGCTTACTACTAGACATTGCACCATGACGAACTGGTAGTACAACGAGTGACACCTGGGGTGGCATTATCTAATTTGCTTCAAATACTTTTGTTCGACTTAACATATAAACTTCCACTTGGTATTATGTAATTTGAAACGACTTAAGGTCGATTCACACACACACATCAGTCACTTCACCGTTCCGAATCAGAACCGTCGCCGTCCGGGCTCAGTCAAAATGATGACTGTATTTACATATGACCGTCAGTTTTTTTACTCCATTCAGTCATTTTCAACTTTTTCAGTTTAGAGGGAGATGGCAGTATGAAAAGATTTAAAAATGTTTCACATAATATCTAAATTTTCTAATATATTGTTCGTATATAATTATTTTTATTAATAATCTTGTTTTTTACTACCTTATTTAATTCTTCCCCAATTTTATTTTTTTAATTTATGCCATTCTTGAACGCACTATCCATATGCTTTGGAATTCGTAAATTATAAATTACGGGGTATTTACGAACCGCCTCAATTAATTTTTCATCACCCATTTTCTTTCGAAAAACGAAGTACAAACCACGTCAGTCAAAAAACGCAGTGTTGCGAAATACCACCTTTTTTTTAAACAGTTGTGATACCAATGGCTATAAAATTCGAAACAAGTAAATTGAAACATATTATGTAATGCTCCTCTCAGGCTTAAACTATCACATAAAACAAAAGCGCAAGCTTAAGATAATGCAGAGTTGTATAAAACATTAATCCGCGCAGTTCTATGCTACGGTTCCGAGGCTTGGACGTTGATTAAGCAAACAGATTATCATCTCAAAACATTTGAAAGGAAAATCGTAAGAATATTTTTGTTAGTCGAAACGAATGGCGCATTAGAACGAAGAGCTTAAAGAAATAACTATAGTTCAAGTAATAGTTGTTTCGGATTGAATAATTGAGTAAAGCAGTATCTTAGATTTGGTTTTCTTGAAATTTAAAAATTAGGATTCACTCGAAAACATGTATTTTTAAAATAATTATATCATATCAAATTACATATCATCCATACCAATTTTCTCATTAAATTCCTCTTCAGAGATTTTCTTCTGTTTTAATTTTTTAAATAACTTAATATCAGCAGCTAATTCTGCTATATCTTCTTCTGAAAATGCATTTTTCCTTTTTTTACTTTTTTGTGCTATTCCGGCTTCTTTTTTCAATTTAAACTTTTCTTTACGCTTTGCCTTCTTTTCTTTTTTATCTAGTTTAGCCTGTTTCGTATCTTGCCATGATTCTGTCTTTTTCTTAAATTTTTTACCTGGCCATGATCCAGTTTCCTCGAAGATTTTTAGCTTATTTATCCTATTTTGTTCCTTTTGTTGATTTTTATATGTTAATTTAGCTATATCAACTTCAAAATCGGGACCAATAAAATCTGAAGAACCCGCATTTTTTAATTCAGGCATTTTCGGCATTTGCAATAAACCATAACTTGTTGCTATTTTACCCAAATTTAAATCTTTTATCCTTAAAATTGCATTGCACTCATGTTTACTGTAAGCTTGAATGTGCGAAACAAAAGCCCGAATTCCTTTATCGTAAGTTTCTTTATCGGATTTTTGTAGTTTATGTATAGTATTTAATATTTGTTTTATATTGTTTGTGGGATAATCCAATTCTAATGGCTTAAGAACCACTTTTTGATTCAATTTCAAGAAATTAACATACGCATCTTCGTTTGGTAATAATAATACCAATGAGTTTCCTTCATTACCTTGTCTAGCTGTTCTCCCAACTCTGTGAACAAATGACGCCGCATTTGCAGGTGGATCCCACTGTATTACCCAATCAATTTCTGGTATATCTAATCCACGGGCAAGTACATCAGTGCATAGTAAGATGCCATTATCTTCTTTCCTAAAGTTCTCCATAATTTTTTTACGTTTAGTTTTCATTTTTCCATGAAGCCCCATCACTTTAGTCTTCTTTAAAAGTTTTGGCAAAATTTCTAGCCAATACTCTACGCCAGCACAAGTTGGATAAAATATCATCACTTTCCTAGCTTCAGTTTTTTCAAGAAAATTGATAAGAGCCAATAACTTGTGTTCAGGTTCCACTATACAAAAATAGTTTTGAAGAAGAATAGGTGTGCTTATTGATGACTTTTCCTTAACTGAAACTAGAACAGGATTTCTTAAACCAGCTCGTACAAGATCTTTAACTTCCGTCGTTTGAGTTGCGGAAAATAGTCCAGTCCGTCGTTGTCGCGGTAGATAACTAAGAATAACATTTATTGTTGCCTTAAATCCTAAGTCTAAAAGCCTATCAGCTTCATCAAGAACTAAAAATTCCTAAAATAGATTGGTTATTTCAAATAATGAAATCCATAACTAAATACAAACCAAACTTTTAACACGTCCTGCCAAGTTTAAATCACCTTTGCGTTCTAGTAAATCCTCCAGCCTTCCTGGTGTACATACTAAAATTGAAGCACTATTTTTAATCAAATTTGCTATATCTTCCTCAATATTATTGCCGCCAACTATTAGTTGTTGTTTTAGAAATTTCAGCTCATCGTGCTCAAGGAAAGTTGATAGAACTTCTGATATTTGCATTGCCAGCTCTCTTGTTGGTGAAATAATTATTGCCCCTACTTCATTTGGTTTCCAAGGACAATCTTTATGTCTTTTCATCATTATTTCTAGCAAAGGTATCAAAAAAGCCAAAGTCTTCCCGGAACCTGTTACAGCTTCCGCTGAAACATCTTTGCGGGACATCAACAGTGGAATAGCCGCAGCCTACCAAAAGGTAATACTTTTTCATCTACTTATTTAATATAACTAGCTTACTTGAATTGGTGTCATCGTTTTAAATTTAAATTGTTTAATGACATCGTGAATATAACTCGATAAAGGAACATTTACATCGGTCCAACGTCGTGCCATTTTTGTTTTGAATTTTGACAGGAGCAGCTTCGTGCACGTTTTCCAATGTTTAGATTAAAAACGTGTCAAGAAATATTCTTTGGAAGAAACATGAAGCAAAATTTTAGCATTTTTACGACTACGAATTCAAAGTAAGCGAGTAGTTTATTTTAAGGGAAAAATTTGTTTATTTCATTAGTAATTTATTTAACGAAAAGGAAAGGAACAATTATGTTATCAAAAAATGGCAAATTTCGAAATCATGTTTCTCTGTAATTCCTTCTGCGTTGGATCGGTAAAGCCGGATTATTTTAAGAATATTATTTTAACCTGAAATTATCAGAAGGGCTCATTTAATTTCTCTATTTTGTACTGTTTTTTGATGAATAAAAATATTTTTTAAAACATACTGGGCAATTGAGCAACAGTACTTTCGCGCCATTTCATTTGATAACGTTGGTATGAAAGAAACAGCGCGTTTTTGAATATCTTGTCTTGACAGTTGCCAGCACGGCATATTTAACGAACGAATTTAATAACATCTGCGGGTGCAGTTTCGTTGTCAACGAGTGTTTGGTTTTATTTCAAGTAAAAACTCAGTTTATATAGCAGTAAAAACACTTAAGTGATTGTTTTCAATATTATAGATATATTGTTGAAACGATAAAATGTATGAAAGTGACTCAGCGCCAGAAGATGAGTTCTCGGATATGTCCGATGGGGTACCATTTGACAATGAAAGTGTAGATTCAAGGAAATCGGGTGGTAAACGGAGGTGGTCAAAATTAGAAGATGCAGCTTTGAAAACGTTTGTTGGCCAATATGGTGAAGATTGGACAACAATTTCACAAATGCTGGGGAATAGATCGGACATTCAATGTCAACAGCGATGGGCGAAGGTTGTTAATCCGGAACTAATTAAAGGTCCATGGACCAAAGAGGAGGACGATAAAGTTATTGAGCTTGTTCGAAGATATGGTCCAAAAAAGTGGACTTTAATAGCACGGTATTTGAAAGGTAGAATTGGTAAACAATGTCGTGAACGTTGGCACAATCATTTGAATCCGAATATTAAGAAAACTGCATGGACTGATGAGGAAGATAAAATTATCTTTCAAGCTCATCAACAATGGGGAAATCAATGGGCGAAGATTGCGAAACTTTTACCAGGACGTACAGATAACGCAATTAAAAATCATTGGAATTCTACGATGCGGAGGAAGTATGAATATCTTGATAATAAGAGATCCAAATTTACCAAAAAACCGGTATCTGAGCTTCTTGAGCCAAGAATTAATTTGAAATCCTTAATTGCCAAAGCAGATCCACTCAGTATAGGTGCAGCATATAATTCAGACAATTCATCATCTTCTGCGAGAGCGGCAGATATTGGATTTCAATCGACAGGAAATGCTAGTATGCAGTTTGCCAATAATAAAGCTCCTAATATCTTAAGAAAATCTAAAAAAATATTCCACCATAACATACAAGATTCTTCAAAAATGAATGTAAGTGTATATTCTCTAAATGAAGGTGATCATTCAAAAAATTCTAATTATGTTACTTCCCCAATTGTTACGCCGGTTAAAACCGAAGCTTTCTCGCCAAGTCAGTTCTTAAAATCACCTGGTCTTAATATGCACTTTGATAGAAAAATTCTAGCAAGTACACCGCTTAAGATAATAAGGTCAAAGGAATTGGATGAAGATACTCCCGACAATGATGAAGACGAAGACGAATCAACATCAAATAAAGAAACAAAAGTAATTACACCAAAATCCGTACAAACTCCAAATAAAATGCGTTTATCATCTGCCCTGCGAACACCAACGCCCTTTAAGAATGCTCTAGCCGCAGTTGGTAGGCGGAGGGGGGAAAAGTATGCACCACCCAGTCCATCGACATTAGTTGAGGATCTTGCAGAAATTATTCATGAAGAGGAAATAAGTGATGTAACAGGAAATTCAATTTATGAGAATGAAACAGGTCGTCAATCAGGTATAATTGAGCGTGACCCATTGGATATTAAGAATGAATCTGATTTCAAAGAAAATATGCAACCATTTAAAAAAGCAAGAAATTCATCAGGAAATTGGGGTAATGAAATGTGGAGCAAAACTCCATATGAAACTGAAACACCGAGTAAATATTTAACAACTGATTCCGGTATTGTTTTTTCACCACCAAATATTATGAAAGATACTTTGTATGAAACACGATTTACAATGGAAAAGGATGCCAGTCCTAAGAAGAGATTGCAGCAACGTGTCTTTGATCCGAAGTGGAAGGAGTACGTTTGTGGTAAAACCAAAGATCAAATTTATATGACACAGCAAGCCCAAAATTGTTTGAGAAAATTAAATCTCTTGCCGCGTTCTTTAAATTTTTATAAAAATTGATTACAGCTTTGCTATTATTGAGGCAGGTTAAGGATTTATTTTTTTAAGAACATGAATTATTATTGTAAGATTTGATTTAAAATTTTTTTTTGCACCCTTATTTAAGTAATAATTGAAGTTAATTATTGTAACACACCTGTTTTAAAATAACAAATTATAATATATTCTTTTTTAATGGCATAAAAAATATTATACAATTATTATTGTAGGCGATGCATTATATTTTTTATGAATTTAAAAAACGATGCGTTTAGCACCAAAATAAAAGTAAAACTTATTTTACACCATAATTGTGATTTTTTTGTATCATTATGAATACATATGACCTTTATTTTCATTATTCCCATCTTATATATGTATAAGTAAAGGTTAATTCCTTAATCCTTAAAGGATCCTCGACAATCCGCAAGCATGTCGCGCCGTGTTATATCGGCCCCTATTCCCATAGTCACGTCACCCATTGAAAAATGTGACGAACTTATTTTCGTATTCTCGTAGTCACTTTTTATAGAAAAAGTGACGGTATTTCTATATATGTACATATGATATATTTCTATTTATATATCCTGTTCGTTATTTTAATTCTAGGATATAAGAATAATGTTAAATCATCAAAAAAATTAAAATAAAACATACTTTTTACTTTAAAAGTGACGTGACAAAAAATATGAGGTGAAAAAAAAAGTGAGGTGACTATGGGAATAGGGGCCATCGTTTTTCCGCGTAACGGTTTTACAAATATGTATTCGAATTTCAAATTCTAAATCTACCGCGAGACACCCTATATATATGAGGGAGAGGATAATATCGGAATCAAACAGCATCTGAACCAATTTTCCGTTTCAGATATTGGGCCGTATTCTCGTTGGCGAGTCACGTGACTACAAGAGACGCGGTGGAATGAAACTGTCGAAACCTACAAACGTATCGAGGAAAGTATCACTTCACACGTCATCTTGTGACAGTTAGAATACTGACTGACTGGTCGCCAGGAGTGTCTCAGATAGACAATGAGAATACCAAATTAAGATCGAAGTGTCACATCACTCGACAACAAGAATAAGGATTGTAAGTGGGCCTTAGGCCCTCCGCACACGAGGCAACTGATTTGCAATCGCAGTTGCGTACGCAACTGTTTAGTGCCCTTGCCTGTAGACGCAAGTGGGAGCCCACACACGGGCCGACAGAAACGAGACCGATTAGAAACTAGTTTGCAACTGGTCGCGTGCGACTGTTCTTGCCGGTCGCAAGCGATTTCAGTTGCGTGGTTGCAGTTCATCTGAACTACTTGACATATTGCCAAATGTTTGTGACTAAAAATTTTGTGGGCACAGAACACCGAGTTGAGTTCGTGTGTGGACAAAGGTTTCATTTTGATTGCAAACTGGTTGTGCGCGTGCTTATTATGAAACCAGTTTGCAATTGGGATTGCAGATCAGTCGACTGTTTTGTTGTGTTTTATATCTAGTAGTCGAGGGCTGAAACAGCTGGCAGCACGAGTTTACACTCGTCTCAATTTTCATGCTACCAAATTAAATTTATTTCGACCTCAGCTTAAATCCTGAACTACATTGAAAAGCAGTGCAGTGCAGCACTGCGCAGTGATATTTAGACCCCTAGTACGAAATTCGATTCGTTAATCGACCGAGAATCGAAAGCTGATTCGATTGTGTAAAAGATTGGTAGTCCGTAACGCAGTCGAATCGAACAAAAAGTACCGCCATTGTAACTGATAATTTTTTGTAATTGTGATGAATTTTCGAAGGAAATTTAATGGCCATGTGGTTTTAAGAAAGTTGTTGGTGTTTAAATAAAATAAATACAACACACGCATTCGACCATCTAAATGCAATCGTGAACTGTCATCGTTTGCAATAGACTTGGTTCACTACAATCGAGAATGGGACTACCACTTTTTCAATCGAACATTCGTCCGACTATTTGACGAGAATCGGACTAGGGGCCTTAGACTTCTTGTAACTGAATGTGGCAACTCACATTAACTTCACTACCTTGTCTTACTCGAAATAAATTGGTCGAAACAACTTCCGTGCTGCCACTCCTGGCCCGAATACTGCCAACGGTTCTGCAATAAATGACAATATCTGACTCTGTATCCAAACTCGCGTCGAAAGAAAGTAGAGAAGGAAAAATGAAAGATGCAAAAATTGTGTTATACGGTCAATTCCGTTATTGTCGTGTTGTAGATAATGTACAACCGCATTTCCCGCTTAAACAATTTTTTAAAGCACAAACAAATCATGCTAAACTGGGCCTGGGGCCGTATTTGGTTTCTCGAGTCGATATCGACTTCTGTCGATAAATAAAAATTTGCATTTGACACCACGATATCGACAACGTTGTCGTCTCTTTACGTGTCGATAAAGATGCTTGACGTTTATTAAAAAGCTCAACTTATGCATACAATAAACTTTTAACAATTTCTATTTTAATTAAATATACGTGGTTTGCTGCACTTGGAGTAATATTACACCGTTCGATGGTTTTGTATGGCAGCGTTTATCTGCCGATTCGGTCGAAATGTCAAATATGAAACTTAGAGAAAATCGAACCTTTTTTTGTCGAGTCGATCCATCGACTCGAGAAACCAAATACGGCCCCTGTACTCCCAAAGACGAGACGATAAACGAAACGAAATAACGATACGAGACGAGAATATATTTCCTACTCCTACGATTGCATTGTATTGCCTTGCGTTTGTAATTCATTTCGTCTTCGGAAGTACAGGCGCTGAACTACAAATTTAAGTCTCAAATATGTTTGTACTATAAATTCTCACATCTATATTTCCTCCGCATATAAGTTAACACCAAGTGAATAAGCAACATTAAAATTTGTTTAGTTTTTATTGAAAATATTTCATTCATTTTACATAAAGCGTACAACTACACTAAAAAAAATTAATATCACAAACTTAACAGGGTGTAAAGCTGTATGTAAAACCTAGTAAAAAAGTAGGCAAAAATAATTTTTTCCTTGTAAAAAATAAATTTTTTCTTTACAAAAGAAATTTGATGATGTAAAAAAAATATAATTAAAAATTGGTTTCTTTAAATTCTGTTGTCTGCAAGCCGGAACCAACAGTAAAAGCAACTACGGACGCATGATCCAATTTTCCAGGCAGTGACGAGAAGGCACTGCTATCGACAATTCTCTTTCGTGCAGCACGATGCTGAATTCTAGTAAATTCAACCTCTCTTCTGATTCCATCCGGGCCAGTTACAAGTTTATAAAAAAGTTCCCGTTGTTCTAAGGTTTTACGTCTTGCTGATGTTATCATTTTAGCAAAATCTAAAAGTAAATGACATAAATGACGCGCTGACGGACAGGGCCTAAGAGTTCCATTAATGCCATAACTAAGAAGATCCTCTAGTCTCAGCAGTGTAAGTGCATGCCTTTGAGGGCCTGTTACTAAAGGCAAACCATTAACTGAACGCGGAATTTTTATTATTGGAGATTTCTGCATTGAAACTCTTGATTCAATAACAGTGTGCGATCGCATGTATTTTGGTCGACTAGGCGCCCCAGAGGTGCTGGCAGGTTTATCAACATGATTAGGGCAGGTGGTTGGTTTCTTTGTCCTTGGTGGCCTAACTGGCGGCAAGTTCGATGAAGGATGAGTTGAATGTTGCCGTGGCTTTAATGGCAAATCTGTATGGGCTTTCGATTCTTTTGGTCGTGAATGAATAGACGAAGCGCTTTTATTTTGCCTCTTTGGTGCTAGTTGTGCTTCTATCATTCTAGCTGGCTTGCTTTCGGGTGACCATGCTTCAGCGAACTTCCCCACAACTGGATCAAAATTGTCACTTATACCATCTGATGTCAAAAAGACAATGTCTCCAGATTCAACAATTGTCATAGACAAAGTTAAATTGCTTAATTCTGGTTTGTTGCCATCTACTGGGCCTAATGCTCCCAGAGCGTCTCGCATATCCCGCATGGACGTTATATCATGAGATCCTAAATGAAATAAATAAATTTAAAATTTATTTTTATTAATAAAATTTTACAACTTACCTTGTGTGAGTTCTCTAACACCATGTTTCTTCGAATATATATAGCCAAGCGAGTCCCCAACGTTACACGAGCAGACAACATATTTACCCTTATACTGCCCGTTTAGTGGTAAAACAACAGCCACAGTTAAAGTACTTAAGGCCCCTCCGACTTCAAGGATGCACCCATGAGCTTCCCAGACACTTCGTAAAAGACTTACAAATACATCCCTAGTGGATGATGCCATACATTCTTGTGCTATACCAAAAATCGCTGTATCCAAATAATCTAAACAACCCTGTATTGCTGATCTTGCCGCTAATCTAGCAGCTTCGCCTAAAATTAATTTTATATATTACATATTTTTTAATAAATTAATGTCTTTCAACCCACCCCAGTTGACCCCATCAGCTAAAGCTAAAGCTGCTACATTCCCTCTAGCCACAACTCCATAGCAATCCGCTATTGGACTACCCATTGGCTCCTGTGTTAACATATTGAATTCGTACAATGACACAGAAATTCCATACGCATTATCACTCTCTGTTTTCCAATTTTCTACACCAGCAACTGGTTCACACGTTACAAAATTGTTTTGATTCGATATCGCATGTTCTGCATTTAGATCTGATACATCACAAATCAATTCATTTGAAGGTCCATTATCTTCTTTATCGTTAGAACTAATTAATCCTAAGGGCTGTGTTAATGCATTAGGAGATTGTGAATCATTAAAATCAGTCTTTGGATTACTGTCTTCAATTGAAATGGGCTTTGTGCTGACCATGCTAACTATAACATTTAATGTAGACGCATTATCCGATATTACACTATCGGTTTTATCATCGGTCAATTCAACATGAGAATTTTTCCTTGTTCTATTTACAGTTTTATTTGCATTTTGGTCGGATTTATATTTTTGTGAATTAAATTTGTGTTTATGGTTGCTAATACTTTTTCGTATTTCGAAATCTTGATCTTGTGTTGTATCTATGAAATCAATATCTGATCCAGCACTGAGATGTAATTTTGAACGTTTTACACCAGTTAATCCTTCATCTGGGCCAGTGCATGCAGATGTAACTGTTTTTGGGCCAGTCGGATAGTATGAAATTGGTAAATTTGGTAAATCATTTGGATTTTGGCCAGAATTTATGTCGGGTCCTGGTGAAAATATTCTCTCCATTCGACTGAAAGAAAAAAATGCGTTGATTATTTTATCATAAAAAATGAATACTATTTATATTTTTACCCTTCAAGATATTTTGTGATAAAGTTGCCATCATCCGATTTTCTTTGATTTAAAGTTGATCTACCTCCTTCTCTTGGTTCAGCAATAAAACTTAATTGACGAAAATACGTAGTTACTTTTTGGCGCAAAGAAGGCATCTCCAGTTAATTAATCAATCACACATTTTTTACGAGACTGTAAAAAGAAATAAACAAATATTAATTGTATGGCAACAATAATCAATTCAATAAGAGACAATAATCAATAGAAAGCTGATGAAAGATCTAGAATCTAACCAAATTCTACACGACATACAGGCAGTACAGGCTTAGACCAAAAAGGTTTACTGGCGACCACCGAATATCTCAATCAAAGCATCCATCGCTTTGGTGATGTCTAGTTGGGTTCCTTTAGATATCTCCGAAGCTTTTGACAGAGTATGGCATCTTAATCTGTTGACTAAAATCCAAGCAGTAATTGATATAGATTTAGTTCTAAGGAACTGCATTGAGGGTTTTCTTTCTGGCCGTTCAATCGAGGTAATATTGGATGGCGTTGAATCTAAATCCCAACTCCATATCTGCTTGTGTTCCACGTGGGTCAATTCTATCACCCGCACTGTTCCTAATCTTTATAAAATGATCTGCTGTCAATCCCCTCCAACCCACTTCACAGCTTTATGAAGACGATACTCTGCGTTACTCTTACGCCTTCGACAATATAAGACAAGCACGCGGCCTTCAAGATCGTGGACTGATATCCAATTCAATCGACCGGAATATGGAATTCATTCTTGGTTACGACCGCAAGAATTGTGTCAAATTTAACCACTCGAAAAACGAAGTGCAGTCTCATCTCTAACAAAACTTGCTCCGACCTTCCTTCTGTCCCAGTGCATAGTGTGAATCTAAGGCTAGTGCACACTTGTCGACATGTTGAGCGATTTTGGTCTATAAACATCCTTCAATCGTGAGTGAAAAAATAGCTTAAAGAGTGGGATCTCTTCCAAAAAGTCCACCTGGATTGCGTTTGATTATTTACTATTTCTGCTACCAGCCAACGAGTGAGTCAAAGGGCAGCCGGAAGACAGATTTGGACGATACCGACGCAGAGAGTGGAAACAATGGAGTAAGTATTTAATAACATATTGCCGAATCTAGGTCCTTCTGCGAGCACCTCGCGCGTCCACCAACGTTTACGTTTTCGCGTTCTTTAATTTGCAATCAGCACTAAGCATGAAATCATTGCGCATAAAACAACGTCCTCAATTATTAATGAACTGATGGAGACTAAATTCAAATCATAGTGTGGAATCAAGTACGGTCTCCGTAGACGGGCTACAGACATGGTCTATCCGTCTGCAGACGGTCTATATATAAATCGCTCATGATGAGGATCTGCGATGAAATGATCACATATTCCAAATCGCCAGAAAATCGTAACAATGCCTGCGATTACTTAAGAGATGCAAGTTCCTACTTCAGCCAACAGCGCGGGCTACAATTTACAAGACCTACATCCGGCCCCGCCTCGGACACAGCTCATTTATCTCGGCTGCGGCTTCAAAAACTAACTTAGAGTGGCTTCATCAAGTACAAGACCGTGCCATAAATCTCATCGGTGATGGCACCTTTACGCCACCATATATAATTTTGCCATAATTTTTTTCGCAACACAAGACTAGCCCGCTCAGCTACCTCTTATACTTTAAAGCCGCCCTTTTCGCGCACACTACAGTCTAGAAGTTCGTTTATAAATAGAGCAACTCGGCTGTGGAACAATCTCTCGCAGTCCGTATTTCCTAACTCGTACAACATCCTACAAATCAAACATAAGGTTCATCGCCATCTGCTGCAACATCCGCCTTACTCATTTCTCTTCTATCCTTCAAACTAAGCTTACTATTATTCAAGGCACCATGGCCCGAACGACAGACTGGTTATACAACGGGTGATTCCTAAGCTTGCTTTTCTCACATAAAATAATAAACTAGAAAGTTAGTAATGACGAATGAAGAAATTTGGTAAATCATTTTGATCAGAATTTATGTCGAAAAAAGTTCTCGCTGCTTTGATAGTCGTATTGAGATTCGTATACTGAGGCAAAGGCCCTAATAAACACAATGACCAAAATGTCATACCTCATTTGTCAAGGCCTAGCTCTATATGACCCAACCAAATGGGTCGGGAACTGGTTCCTCATTTAGGCTCATTTGCGGACAAGCAATAATGGTTGGTCGGCTCTTTGCACCTTTCCATAAGCCTCCTGTTGCAATTTTAGTCTTGTGAGCTAATTAACGGTAATGATTTTTATTTAAATTCAAAAAATTTCTTAATTACTTAACGAAATTCATTCATTAAACAAACAACGATAATTTACTTATACTTTCATCCTTTATTATTGATTCTAATGGACCACCCATCCTATATAATCTCTAGAATGATGAAGACCGCAAATATGTGGTGAATTTATAAAGACCTTAATCAAGAATAACCTGCACTGAATGAAGTTGAATTTAATTCAATTAGTTTCGACGATATTTGAACTGCCCTTTTGTTAAAGAAATGCTACTAATAAAGTGAGTTCATGACATAATTTCTTCTTGACACGAGTTCAACTTTTCTTCTTTCATTGTCAATTACACAGACAACATTACAAATTGTTATGCAACCGTTCTGGGCATTTTATTACTTTACATTTGATGCTTGAATTAATTCTAGGGCGCATAAAATTTCTTGAAACGATCTTGGTAAATTTATGTTGCAGATGGTATTCGCGATGAATGGTTTAAAAGGTGAATCATTTGAGAAGCTTATAGGGTAAAGCGAAATCGAAAACAAGAATAATTCGTAGCGTATTTATTAGTTCTTTTCCTTTTTATTACATTTCCGTTGTCTTAAGAAAAGAAAAGTTTTTTTAGGCGGTAACTCTAAATGGCGATGATTTTGGCTGATAAAGTTTGAATTGAGTTACACAGAAACTTCTTCATGCTTTTTACAATTTCATCTGAATCTAGATCAGATACATACCCTCAACCCGCCTCCAAATCCTTAATTAGTCTTCTAGTTCAAATAGAAAGAGATTAGAGGATCACACTTTCAAGTAAGCAAGGACATGAGTATTGGTAAAAAATAAAATATAAAATACAAGTTCTTTAAGAAATAAGATGGACAAATACATCAAAAATAATTTTGTGCATAGTGATCCAAAAAATAAATCAACTCAATTAGGGACAGGCTTCCTAGTGAGTAAATAGATTAAAGACTATAATGTGATTTGAAGAAATTAAATTATGCTGGCTAAGAATTAAGGGCCAACTTTATGTTGTTGTATGAGCATAAAGATGACCTTATAAAAAATTAATATAATGTTATGCTAGAACAATAAAAAATGAAAATGCCATTACATAATACTTCAATTATTTATTCTAAGCGATTTTAATGCTGATTAGGTACTGAAGATTGTAGCCAAGACGTTCCTAACAAATATTTACGGTATACAATAATAACCAGTGAAAATGGGAAAGACTCGGTCACATGCGTCGAGCAATATGGTGATAAAAATGCGCGTTTACAACATAGAAAAATTCGTTTAGTTAGCTGAAAAATACCTGGAAGTACAGTAGCGAACCAGATAGATCACGTGCTAATACGAAAAAGTGCTTTCATCTTTTATATGGGCAAACTCGATTAAAACTAATTCTATTACTAAACGGGATTATATGTCCGAGCTCTCCGACACTTTCAGAGGTGCAGGACAGCAGGACAGAGGTAAGAATGGTAAAAGTAGTAATTTTCTTATTGAAAAAATGCTATCGATGTGGCGCATGAAAATTTGTAGGATGGAAGATTATAAGCTACTTAATATAAATTCCAAGACTACGACAGCTAGGTTGGTGCAAAATGGGTGGCTGACAGGGGTAAAGTTGCCGAAAATGTTTGCAAAAAAATTCACCAGTCATCGCTGAGCTTCAAAATTTTGCACGAAGGTCCGTGGGGGTCTCCCATGATGCCCGTCGAAGTCCGATTTTCGAAATTCAAAATGGCCGCCGAAATATGACCGAAATTCGGCATGACTTCTAAATGGCATACAGAGATTAAAAACATTCATTACTCAGCAAGACTAAACTAATTATATTGGGATTCTTTGCATTAACTATTTTTAAAAGAATGGTTAAAAATTCAAAATTTTGATATTTTTTAAACGTTAAATAAATCGAAAAATGTTGATGAAAGGTGTTTCAAAACACGATTTTTTTTGTCGTAAATAAAATTTTGACCCGGCAAATAATAGCTCTGTTCGCGTACTTTTCTGGCTAAAACCTCTGGCACTTTCTGGCTGTAGAAGTAAAAATTTCCACGCATTTTGTAGCCCGAAAAAGTAAACGAACAGAAATCTGGCGATTTTGGGCGCCCGAGGGATCCCGCAGGCGAAGTACGCGAACACACTTAATATTAAGTGTGATTTAACTAGCTTAAATCATGACTATCATAAACTGGCTATTCCTAAATCTGAAACAAAATAATTAAGCATACAACTTATAGTTAGTAGGTGGCAAAAACTTGTTTCAATCTAATCTAGTTTCAAATTAAATAATTAATAATGTGTAACAAAAATAAGTAAGACATAAAAACTAAATAAACAGGCCAAACAACAATTAGCAATGCCCTTAAGGATAATTGATTAGCGGATAATACTTGACTGTTCAATTAGTTAGTACGTATATGAGCATATATTATTTGAATGTGTTAACTATTTTTTATAGTTCACATAAAGAAAATAATATTAAGAATTGTACTTTATTGAAATTCTTACAGCACACGTTAAAAAAAGAAATGTATTCAAGAAAGAAAAAAAACTTTCCATTTTAATATTCATCAAAGTTCTTTAAATATTCGAAAGCCGTCTGGTAGACGGTAATCAAGTCACGTAAAGCATCGCCCTTAATGGGTTTTTTTTGGTCATTTATTACATAGGAAACAAGGCTATATAAGCCAAATTGGCCGCTCGCATGTAATATTTAAGTAAATCTATTGATTTCTTCTTATATTATTGAAAGTGAAACTGACATGTTCATGAATATTTTACTAATTAAAGTTTGAGACACAGAACAGAAACTTAACTTTTTTCTATCACACTTCACGCAATCTATAATTAGCATACCACTTCATAATTCGGTCATTTCAATGCATTCATTTAAAAAAAAAAGAAAAACAACAAAACAGAAAAACAACAAAACAGAAAAACAACATTCATTTGTATAAAATTTTTGGGAACTTTAAGAGATTATCTCAAAAGCAGCTGACCCAATATTTACAACATTTCTTATGAGTAGATAAAGTCGTAAAATATATTATGTCGTAGCTTGTTTATTTGTAAATAAAATTTTTTTTAAGATGAATAAACCCACCTATTTTAAGATTCCAACGGTGTCTTGTTATAATTAAGAAACTTCACATGTCTTTTTGAGATCTCTACAGTGTGAATGTTCTCTCTGTTGTTCAGTAGATAGGCAATGAATGAAATTACTGTCTGCTTATTTTCCTAGGTCTACTGGGCACACTCTAGTGATGATATATAGTCATCAACCGCTCAAATGAAAGGTTAAAGAACTGATAATTTTCGCATTTAACGATGCCAAATACAAATCGTGGATTAACAGTTTTCCTTCTTGGCTATCTTTTTTTTGCTCTTTTCTATGACGGGCAGTGGTTATCGATTAATCCCAACGACCATGTGGCCTTCGTTAGCCAAAGAAAAGAATATAAAAAATTGATATATCAATTTTAATTTCTGCGAATCTTCTTTGTTCTCCAATGCAAAAATCAATTTTAAGTTTTTTTTGTTGGTTTACTTTATTACGTCTGGCGAATATTTTTTTTATGATTCACTAAGTTTCACTTTTTTTCCTACCTAATACGAAGGCGCGTCTACGCAGCTCCTGCAGTACTGGGGGAATACAAAACTGGCTCCCCAAGTAACTCGAAAAGTTTTTGGTGAGAATGAACATGACCATAGCAAAGCAGAGCGGACTGCGTGGTGGAATGTTTTGAATAATCTAGCAGAAGTGGGACTTTTCTTCTCAAATCTCTGGGAGATTGACTGTAAATAATGTTTGTTGAGACTTGATATTAAAAAAAGGGAAAATTGTTTTGAGCTCTCTTTAGTGTTGTAGAATAGCATATGCATAAAAAAAAGTTCTTCCTCCACATATTGTCAAGGACAAAAATCAGGTTGTTTATATGCCAAACAGTTTAGAAATGCATAAATAATATAGAACAAATATTTACGCCTATTGTTTTTGTTATAAGATAAAATAAAATAGATTGATAAGATAACAGAAATAAGACATTTAATATTTCCCACTTACTTATGTACATAAAATATGCTTCCTTTTTGTACTACGTTATTCACAATAATTTTCTTATTATTTATAAAAATTTAAACAAGTCAAAAAGATTAAAATCGCGTTAAAACAACTAGGAAAAATGAGATCAACTTAATAACCAAACCAACGGAATGGAGCAGATGGATGGATGAATCATGTGACAGTTCTGTGAGACTTTTTTAAAGCTCTGTTCCATGGAGCTCTGTTCGGTCACGCTCGCAGCAGCGAAAATTCACTATTGTAACCGAAGCGAAAAATAACTGAAATTTTAGCTCATGTCCGATTTTTTTTCACTTTAAAATTAATCGCCGTTTTTAACCTTGGAATAAAGATAAACAACGATTATGACTTTCAATATATTAATCGTATATTTGTTAAAAAAAATACTACTAATTTCGTAAATATCTCATTTTAAAGTATCTCACGATGGCATTTTTTTAATCAAAAACGGTTGTTTGAAAAAGTTATTTTAATTAATCTTATTAGAGAGCTCACACATTTTTATAATCAATGTTGAGTTTTTTTTTATTTATTGAGCTTCTTTACCAATTTCTTTTGCCGCCGTGTGTATTTAATCGGAAACATATCGTCGCTTCGCAAGAATAGTGGCACAACTCAAAAACAAATGAATTTCCAGGGGGCCATTTAAAAGTTTCTAGTTTCATACATGATCTTGGAGTCTAGCGGGTTTCCTGCGGTCATTTTTGGAAGTAGTATGGTGTTTTACCATATTAACATATGCGGATTTAGCTACACATTTACAAAATAAACTCGAAATTGGAAATTTTGGAGTTGTGCTCCTATTCTTGCGAAGCGACGAGGACGCATCGTGTGCCCGATGCTCGAAATACAAGTGCTGATTTGTCAAGCGTCCTACCGACATTCGAATGAAACGTTCACCGCATCGTGTAGAGCGTATGTTACAGCCTCTAAATTAGTGTTGGCTTACTTATGACTGTAAGCTTTGGGCCGCTACCTCTGTTGTTTTAAAAGATGTTATGCAGCTGTTGTTCCGCGTTTTCTAAATCATCAGATTAGTTTCCAAAAATGAGCGAGACACCGAATTGGTCTGAAAGGATATGCGAACGTTGAGCTTGTTGCCTGGGTTAAAGCCGGCCGTTAAGAATAGTTGTGTTTATTGAGACCGGAAAAAAAGCAGAGCAGCTCAAGGCAGCTCACAGTAGAGCAGCTGTCAAAAAACAATCAGGCAAGTTGGAGCAATTCAAAGCAAGAAATCTCATGAAACACTTTTCGGGCAACAATTCTCAAAGTGAATTGTCAGAAGTTCAATCTGTCAGTTTTTAAAGTGGAAATTTTAATTTTAGTGTTTAATCTATTTAAAATATTAAATTTAAACTCTTATTGAGGTCTGGCGTGTAACTGTAATTTATTTTTAACAGTTTTCGATTAACTGTTGCCGTTTTGTGACAGTTGACAAACAGCTGATTGCTTGCCCGAAGTTGCTCTACCAAAAAAGGTAGAGCAGAAAACCGTGAGCTAGCTCAACTTAGAGCAGGCTCATGAAACACAAATCAGCGCAACTTCAGGCGAGTTAGAGCAAGCGAATTGCTCATGAAACACCTTTTCCTGAGATATCTCAACCTAGCTCAACCTAGAGCAGCTGAATAAACACAACTAATATTCGAATAGAACTGAATCTGCAATTGATACTCCTTCAGTGTAAACACTACCAAAGCTGTCAACAATTGACAATTCTACCGGTGCTGCATTAAAAACGTCAAAATAATTATTTGTTATTTTCATAATTTTAATTGCTTTTATTTCATTAAAATTCACAAAATTTTCCAATTGAAACTAAACCAATTTAAGAATGGCAAATTTCGGTGTAAGTTAACGCAAGTTTTTGGTGTAATGTTTCTCATTAATAAAATAAAACTAACCTGAATTATTTTTGAAAGTTTTCATCATGATGAATATTATTATAAATTGAAATGTTTTCAGAATAAAATCCGTACAATGGTTATCATAACATCAGGTGCTACATTATTATATGCTGGAGTTAACATTATGAGAAGTAATTCAAAGTTTTACGATAACTATTTAATGCCTGTAGTGATGAAAACTTCACCGGAATTATCTCACAAATTAGCATTATTGGCCTGTAAATATAAATTGTTTTCAAAACCACAAACGGATGATCCAGCGAATTTGGTAAAAAGTTTAAATAGAACTAGAAGAAACATTCATTAGTTTACTTACCATTTATCATAGAGCACAAAATTTTTTGGGCATGATATAAAAAATCCAATTGGTATAGCTGCCGGCTTCGATAAGCAAGGTGAAGCCATTGAAGGCTTAGATCGTATTGGTTTTGGATTCATTGAAGTTGGTTCAGTAACACCTCTTCCGCAACCTGGTAATCCTAGACCAAGAGTTTTTAGACTTGCTATGGATAAAGCTATTATTAACAGGTACAGTTCATACTAATTTAATAGTTTTTATAATCAATATAATTATATGTACAGATATGGTTTTAACAGTGAGGGCCATGAAAAGGTTCTTCAACGAGTAAAAAACGTAAAAGAAAAAAAATTTCCAGGAGTAATTGGTGTAAATTTAGGAAAAAATAAAACTTCAGAGGATGCACTTTCGGATTATGTAAAGGGTGTAGAAGTATTTGGAAGTGTAGCTGATTATTTAGTTATTAATGTCAGTAGCCCAAATACACCAGGATTGCGCAATTTACAGGGTAAACAAGAATTAAAGGAACTCTTAATGGGTGTTATACAAGCAAGAAACAAATTACAGAAAAAGAAAGTGCCAATTCTTTTAAAATTAGCACCTGACCTTACAAATGATGATATCAAAGATGTTGTATCTGTTATTAGAGACAGAAGATGCAAAGTAGAAGGATTAATAATCTCAAATACAACAACAGATAAATCGAATTTAAAAAGTGTTGCCTATGCGCATGAAGTAGGAGGTTTAAGTGGTGCACCATTAAAATCAAGATCAACAAATCTTATAGCTCACTTATATCGTCAAACAGAAGGAGAAATTCCCATTATTGGTGTCGGCGGTGTGTTCACTGGGCAAGATGCATTAGAAAAAATTTTAGCCGGAGCCTCATATGTTCAAGTTTATACATCATTCATATATCATGGTCCTCCAGTTGTTGCACGAATAAAAGATGAATTGAGTAAGTTGTTAAAAGAACAAGGATATAAAAATGTTAAGGCCGCTGTTGGTAAGAAATGTAATGAATATTTAACTAAAATTTAACACGTTATGTACATTTACTATTATTATTATTTTGTTATTTCTTAATAATAATAAAGCCAAAACAAATATTTTAACGAACATCTTTAGTAAATCGAAAAAAAATTAATTTCTTTGATATAAGGCTAACAACCCTATTAACAATATTTTAGTTTATTTTGATTTATTAAAGAGAAGATCGTTAGCTTATTTATCCTGCCTTTATCGTATCAAAATGATACAACTGAGTGCAATTTGAAAAGGTTTGTGCAGCACAAATAAATAAACATAGCCAGTGCTTTATTATCATAAGAACAAGTAGCATATATAAATATGTGGTTAAATAAAATTTAATTTTTCCGTAATATGTGTTTATAATTTTATTTTTAGTTAAGGTAAAAACGGGTAGGCTGTGAGAAATTGTAATATGATTTTCTATTTTAAATACAAATTATTGAACTACGGTTGAAACAAAATTTTAATTATTACCGAGTTTCCATGGGAGTCAACTTCAGTTGTGGATGAGTTGAAATGACACTTCAAGTCTCAACGACTTAACTCGATTCGTTTCCATTCCTGCCTTCCGTCCTCCTTCATCTTTTTTCATCAATTAATTTTATTATAGCTTTTTCTTTAAAAGTATTCATTAAATATAAAGTTTCTTCTGACGTCCAAGCGAGGTGCGACAATTACTGAGTTTCCATGAGAGTTCAACCAGAGTACCAATGCTAAGATTCGCCTGGAGAGTTCCTAATTTTAGAAGAGCCTATAGGATGATTTGCAGTTTTACTTCCGACATGCATTTCAATTGGTTTTTCGAAGATAAATAAGTGTTTTGTTTTTGGGAAGTACTGCATGGTAGTATTAAATATTTATTTTATTTCATATAATTTACCCTTTAGAACATAAAATTCAAAAAAAAAAATTAGGGGGTATTTTCAAGATGGCGATTAACACTTTTATGGCCGGTTCACATTATTCCAGTAGCAATCCAGTCCAGTGATCGAATCCAGCGCTGGAGTGCTGCTGGAATAATGTGAACCGGCACTGGATTGTACCCATTCCAGTGAACAATCCAGTCCAGTGACTGGATTGACAGTCTACTTTTTCATTCCAGCTCGCCCAATCCAGCGCCACTGGAATAGTGTAGACGACCAGTCCAGTGCTGGATTAAATGTTGAAGAGTAAATACGTATTGTTTTTTTTTTAATCGCATTGTTTTAGTTGATAAAATTAGTTAATTATTAGTTGATAAAATTAGTTGATCCATTCTTGAAATTATATTCACTATCCAATAAATGTTGAATGACTTGTAGACGATATGAATCCAGTCAAGCACTGGACTGGATTGACTCGCTGGATTACTGGACTGGAATAATGTAGACGATATGAACCAGTCCAGCACTGGACTGGATTGACTCGCTGGATTACTGGACTGGAATAATGTGAACCGGGCATTATACTAACCGACTTTATGCAACTTTAAAAATTCATTACTCGAAAACGGTAAGCGAGCGACGATTTGTTTTTTGAAAAATGAGTTCTACAGACCAAAATATATAAATAAAAAAAATTTCAAAAAAATCGGAGGTGTGTCGGGTTATAGTACAGATTTATCAACCAAGCGCCTGAAATAATCACTTGACAGTCGCGTAAAACGCAGCTTTGTCTCTTAAAATGCCAACTGTGATACGCCTAAAGGCGTTTTTCCCGACAAATGTCAGTTTTTCGAGAACTTGATTCCGTTTTAAGTCGCCGCGCCATTTCTCACTTCAAACGCTAACCATGATCAGGCCTAATGATTGACGCCTTTGTCACTTGACTGAACTGTTTCCGTAATTTTTTTGTGTAGTAAAATCAAGTTTAGGAATCCAGGTGTAATTGTTAGCCTCCGCTTCCGCAGCCCAGGGATAAAGGAGTCTGACTGCTTTTCCATGGTTTCGGGCTCAATTCCGAAGCGATTCTTCGACTTTTTAGTCATGTGCCGGTTTTAACTTTTAAATCCATTTTTTGAAGGTGGTAAAGACTTGTGCCGTAAAATGCACTGCAATTTCGCGCACTTCCGCTCTCATTATAAACAAGTCCTTGTGATGTATGTGGAAAATGATGAACTTAATTGAATTGCACTATACCTAAAAAAGAAGAAGATCGCCTACGATGACATTTGTTTATTGATTTCGTTAGCCGTGGTAAGTGTGTAGATTTTAATTTATAGTAGCAAAACATGAATTTTGGCGAAATATTAGAGCCCTCTTCTCGAGCGTTTTGGGATGGTTTTGATGAAATTGAAGAGGGATCTTGTCCTCCTCTAAAGTATGTGCTTTTATTCATGTTAATCCCGCTTATCTTATATTAAAAAACACTTTCAGAGTTGATTTGGAATGGACCGATTCTGAAACTTATCCAGAAGAATTAAATTTTTTTGTTGTTATAGAAGGATCAAAAGTTCTAGATTTTGCAAAATCAGCTTTACTAAAGGACTATGAACTCCTATGCAAGCTTAAAAATGGAAAAGTATATTTATATCACTTAAAGACTCAAAATGTTATTATTTGTGTATCAGAAGAAAATGATTTAAATCTGAGCGGAATAACATCAGATTTATTATCACCTTGGCTCGATAAAGCCAAGGAAGTTATAACTGTATCAGTTCAGCCAAAAATTTTATATAAAGGTGATGATTTGACTGATTTTCAATCTGTTTCCTTTTTACGAGGAATTAATTCCGCGTATGATTATGCAAAAGAACTTGCCGCTCCAAACTTTATAACCGGTGTAAGTGCTGGAGGTATAGTAAACAAATATGTTTTTTGTTGTAAATTTTTAATAATACTTCGATTTTTCAGTGGGAAATTTGCGATATTTAAAAAATCAGGATGTTTCTTGTTATGTGATTTATACCGACTCTGAAGATTTGGATTGTATATCCACAGAACCAATTTTAAAATTATTAAGGGATGTTGGGCTGCAATGCGATGATAAATATTATTCAAGGCTCAAGGATGAATCGCATTTATACACGTAAATTTTCGGATTGCTTTTATAATGTTACCTAATTAATACTGTTTCAATAAATCGATTATAAGATTGAATTAAGTTATCTATTTTACAATATTTTTGGTAAATGTATAGTATAACTATACCCACCTCCGATTTTTTTGAAATTTTGAAATTTTATGTATTTTGGTGCGTAGAATCCATTTTCGAAAAAATTAATTGCCGCTGACGCACCGCTTCTGAGTTATGCAGTTACAAAGTTGCCAAATTTCGCTTATTTCGAACGTGAAAACCGCCATATCTCACGCCCGATTTTGATGAAATTTTTACACAAGGTACAGTTAATTATGTACAACTCAGGGTAAATCTACAGTATAGTATGACCCACCTCGAAATTTTTTTTGTTAATGTATTTTGGGCTGTAGAATCCATTTTCAAAAAATAAATTGTCGCTCACTTACCGTTTTCGAGTAATTAATTTTTAAAGTTGGGAAAATTCGGTTAGCTGAAAAGTGTTAACCGCCATATTGAAAACACTTATTTAAAAGGTGGGGGGTGTCACTATCCAAAATCCAAAAAGGTAATCTTAAAACGGGGGTAGGGGGGGGGGGGCTGTAGCCCCTCAAAATGGGAAAATATAACCTTAAAACGGAGGTGAGGTGTGGCGGTTATCACGTTCGAAATAAGCGAAATTTGGCAACTTTGGAACAGCATAACTCAGAAACGGTGCGTCAGCGGCAATTAATTTTTTCGAAAATGGATTCTACGCACCAAAATACATAAAATTTGAAAATTTCAAAAAGATCGGAGGTGGGTATAGTTATACTATACATTTACCATATTTTTTATTACACCTGCTATAGATTAACCCCCCTATTCTAAATTATGACCAATCATAAGTCATAAGCTTTGGAGACTCGTCCTTGTTATTGAAACCTTGAGGCACTATTCTTGATACTATCAGCTGTTTTGGTATTCTAAGTACCCAATCACAAGAAAATGTAAAATAAATTCACCTCTAATGGTGAATTTGTATTTGTATAATGAGATAGAGCAAAGCCTGCGTGTAGCAAACGTACGCCAAAAAATATTGAGCACCTCTCATCGTAGCTGGCTGTGTGTCAATATTGTGTGAAATTTTGAAAAATATACTAGAAACGTGCTCTTTATACTCTTGTGACCTGCTATCTATACAGTCATAATTTTGAGAGTCCTTGAGACTGAATGCGGATTGGCAAAATCGTGAGAACAAAATTAGAATACCAAATTGTCTCAAGTTGATACTCACCGCATACTTGATATTGCGTTATGACTTATGACTAGTTTTAGAATTCGGGTGTAAGTAACTACAAAGAAAACGAAGAACAACAAAATGACTTGTAAAGATAATATTCAAACCGAATTCTATAAATATGGGAGTAATGAGCTACAAAAGATAGTACATTCACTCAGAGCCTATCAACCGGGGCAACCGATATTTGGAGGCCCCCTCCCACATCCGTTGAAAAGTATAAACTTATGGGAATAAAAAATTATAGTTTTTTTTATTATTCAATAAGTAAATTTATTTAACAAATGCTTTACGCGCTTTAGCATCAGCAAATTCGGTGAGTGCGGATTTGACACTTTGCGATTTCCTAATCCGCCGTGTGGGTGTAATCGTGAATCTTAACGTATAGCCAAGCTTTAAACGATCTCCGAGAACAAAATTAAGGAATCTCAACTTAAACATACGGCATTTTGGACATAAGTGTCAAATCGGCACTCACTTCCGATCCGCCGGATTCGGGAATCGAGGCCATGGACTGAAGAAAGAATCTCCCAAGTTTGGTTCTATGAACTAATAACATCTAAACACAAAAAAGTGGACCCTCTATATCGTAAAAACCTCTATAGAGCTATTACACTCAACAATTGCATACAAAATATGTTCATCCTTACTGGCAGATAGAATTAAACGGTGAATACCAATGCGGCTTTAGAAGCAACAAATCGAGAATCGATCAGTTATTTATAATTAGACAAGTTAGGGAAAAGTGCTGGATACAAGATATCGCTATACATACAGTTTTCATTGACTTTGAAGCCGCTTACGACAATACCAGACAGAGAAAAGCTCTGGGCTGGAATACATGAACAGAACTAGAAACTCCAGTCAAACTAATAAGATTATGCAAAATGGTATAAGAAATTAGCAGAGCTAAAATCAGAGGAAGAAACATCTGAGAAAATAAGCTTAGAAAAGGAGATGAATTAGCATCGATACTATTTATTATAGCATTGGAGATAGCCATACGAAAAAATGGCATTAATATAGAAGGGAGCGTATTTTACAGAAGTTATCAGAGAGTTGAGTATGCTAACGACGTAGTACTATTTGAAACGAACTTTGATAGCGTCCAAGAGGTCTTTGTGAATCTAACATCTCAAACACAAAAGCTAGGTCTAAAGATAAATTAAAATAAGATAAAATATGTATATGACAATAAATAAAACGATCGAGTTGCATCACGAGTAACTTTGTAATAATTAAGGCATTGCGTATATACGACGTAACAGACTGAAATGGCTTGGACATTTAATTCGTCTAGCCGAAAGTAGAATGCCAAAGAGGATCTTCGAAGGCAATCCTGTAGGTAAGCGCCCCGTAGCATGACCAAAAACACGCTGGTGAGACAAGGTATGAAAGGACCTGGCAAGGCAACATCCTCCCTAACAAGAAACTGGAGAGAAGTTGTAAGGGACCGTGGACGTTGGAAGGCGACAATTGAAGAGCTAAGACTCGCACTCAGTACAAACGATGATCACATTCCTTAGATTTGGATGTAGAACAAATTATCTCATTCAGCTTCATTGAATTTTCGGTGACTTTGGAATATGGAAAGAAAGTGGCATAAGGTGTGAGTTGACTGGGTTATTTTAATTGCCTCTGTATGTACGAGTTTATTAACTTAGTAAACATTATATTCTGGTATATCCTGTATACTCGCTTATTGTACCAGTATGAAAGGAGTAATTGGCAATTACCAAAACAAAAGTCCGCTACCAATCACATATTTTCATTATGACAGGCAATTGAGAATACGAAAGAATTTAATATAGAGACCCACTTCTTTTTCATTGGCTTTAAAACAGTATATGATCTTGCGCTACGACCAAAAAACTACGAAGCAATGGTGGAACTGAACTTTCAAGATCAATTGATTCAGCTTACTGAACTCTCATTGAGCCGAGTGATAAACAGAGTAAGAATTCAGAGCAACGTGTCGGCGGCCTGTGAAACGAACAGAGGCCTTAGACAAGGAGACTCACTATCCTGCTTATTATTTAACATTTTATCAGAAAAAGCGGTCCGAGAGTCATGTATTGAAAGCATATAGACTTGTTTACAACTCTGTTCAGTTAATGGCACTTGCACACAACAAGCAGGACGACGACTGCAGCGAAGGAAGTATAAAATTTAATTTATATAAAATCGTAATTAAACCAATACTCATGGGCTTACAAAAGCATGAAGATTTCACGCCTACGCTGGATAGGACATGTAATGAGAATGCCTGAATAAGCGTACCTAAAAATTCTGTTCCTACAAAAGCCAGAGGGAAGAATGTCATGCGGAAGACGTAGGAAGAGACACAATTGGGATCACCAACTGGAAGAGAAAGACGCACGATCGAGAAAGCTGGAAGAAAATTTTTGAGCGCTATGACGATGGTCGTAGTGGCTAACTCCGCAAGGATTAATCAAATCACTATAAACTCAACATTCAAAGATATTTTTTATTAATAAATTTCGTAAACTTTTTTGGAAACGATAATTAAAAATTCTAAGCACTTGGAACATTTCAAAGTTTCAGCTTGTTTTGAGAGCGAGAAAACAAACTAAGTAAATGGTTGCTCATTAGTTTCTTTTTAATTTTAACAATTCACTGGTTATCTTTCGGTCCATTCTCAATTTAAGTTTTACTAATTTTTTATTTCTATTTTATATCTATTATTCTCTAGTTGTCTGCTGAAGCTTTAGTCTAATATGTAATAATTGGTATTAATCCTTAGGCATAACAACCTATCGTTCGCTCTTGCAAAACTTGAATAGTATAAAATGAAATTGTTGTTTACCACCAAAACAAATATCCTCCACCAATAATTTCATTCGCAAGTCATTAACTGTTAATTGTTATTCTACAACAAGTCACATTGGTTACTACATAAGGGCGCGCCCGAACATAAATGGCTTCTGGGGTATAAACTTGAACTTCCAATCAAGTGTAAAGAAGCGTTTTATTTAAAAACAATACTACAGGACACGCATCTATGCCCATTGAAAACAATTATTGATTTTTACGAAATTGCCTATATCCAATTTGGCGTGGAAGATTAATAATTTTCGGCCAAAGTAACTACCTTAAAATCTAATCTAATTATTCTTTAGCATTATTTTGGGTATAAAACAGCGCGGCGTCTAGTGATCGTCCTTAAAGTTTCCTGCGGTGTGCTACATGGCGGTGTATTACAAATAAATAAGACTGAAGCAGTTCGTTTAAAGGGTGCGGGCTTTAACGATTTTCTTCAGTAGTTATTTTTTTTAATTAAAAAAACAACGTTGAATTTTGTGAATTTTGTGCACAAATAAAACATATCCAGAAAAGATGGCACTTGAAAGGATAGCCGAACCATATTTCCAAGCATATGGCAGAACAGGCAATTTAACTGTTGTGGACAGTGTACCGCCAGATATGCTGCATCTGGTTGATTCGTACTGGTATCAATTTCCACCAATGAATCCACTTTGGCATGGAATTCTTGGTTTTGCTATGACTGTGATTGGGATTATTGCACTTGCTGGAAACTTTGTTGTGATATTTATCTTTACTACGACGAAACCGCTGAGAACACCATCCAACTTATTTGTTGTCAATTTGGCTCTTTCGGATTTCTTGATGATGACAACTATGTTTCCGCCGATGGTTTTTAATTGCTACTTTGAGACTTGGTTGCTCGGGCCACTCATGTGTCACATTTACGGAATGTGCGGATCGCTTTTTGGATCAATCTCCATCTGGACTATGACTATGATTGCCTTCGATCGTTACAATGTCATTGTTAAAGGTATTGCAGGCAAGCCATTAACGAACTCTGGAGCTGTTGTAAGAATTGCGATAGTTTGGTTATTATCTGGGATATGGACAGCCTTGCCTTTATTCGGATGGAATCGATATGTACCTGAAGGAAATATGACTGCCTGCGGAACAGATTACTTATCACAGGACTGGATGAGCCGATCATATATCTTAGTTTATTCAATATTTGTGTATTATTCTCCTCTATTACTTATAATTTACTCGTACTACTTTATCATTAAGGTATATAATTATTATTTCTACTATAAAACCGAAAATTTAAAGCATCTTTCTAGGCTGTATCTGCACACGAAAGGGCTATGCGGGAGCAGGCCAAAAAAATGAACGTTGCATCCTTACGATCTGCTGAAAATGAGAGCAAGAATGCTGAAGCCAAATTGGCCAAAGTTGCTTTAGTTACTATTTCTTTGTGGTTCATGGCATGGACACCTTATTTGGTTATCAATTATTCTGGAATATTCCAAACCATGAAAGTGACACCATTAGGAAGCATTTGGGGATCTGTATTTGCTAAATGCAATGCTGTATACAATCCAATAGTCTATGGTATCAGGTAATATTATGAATAAAATTTTTCCCGTGATTTAAAATATTAATAAATATTTTTCACATCGCAGTCATCCAAAATATAGAGCAGCTCTCTACCAGCGATTCCCATGCTTGGAATGTGGTGGCGATGAGCCACAAGGAGACATTCAATCGCAGGCAACGCAAGAAAAGATTACTAGTGCATAATTGTACATATTATAGGCAATTGTTGCTAAATAGGCTCTCTTCTCATATTTACATATTTATTTCTGCATTAAAAAAAATTTAAAAAAAAGTTGGAATTTTATTTTTACAGCTTCACGGTGGTGCACGGCACTTAGCAACTTATTACTGCGAAGGAACAGAGAAAATTGCTGACAAATCAAGAGGTACATTAAAATTGTGTGCTTCTCTAGGTTGAGCTAGGTTGAGATATCTCAGCAAAATGAGGGATTTGTTGAACCGAAGCAATTTAAACCACGGTTTTCTGCTCTACATTTTTTGGTAGAGCAGCTTCGCCTTCGGGCAAGATTTCTTGCTCTATTTTATGACAGCTGCTCATGAGATCCCTTGAGCTCCTCTGCTGTTTTTTCGGTTTCGTTAAACACAGCTTATATAGTTATATTTGGCTCGATGGCCAACAGTTAGAAAAAGTACCTATAAGAGCTCTATGATCGTAGACTTATTACCAACTCAATGAACAGAGACGTTGCACATTCTCGATTGAGATCGTGAGAATCGAGTCGAGTTCAATGCTTCCAAAACGAAGTTCTGTCGTTTTTCTATTACATGTCCTCATCAATGTCAGTGACTGGTGCAGTTTAACGGCTGATCGGTGACGGGCCATCTGCTTCGCCATCTACCCTCTGAGCCATCTTTGTTCGCATCGTAACTGGAGATGAGACATGGATATACTAGTATGACCCACCCACGTTCAAAATGAAATGAAAAGAATGGATGCAGGGAAGAAGTGTTAGACCAAAAAATCAAGTCGGAGAGGTCAAGAAACTAGAACCATACAGAATAAAACGATGTTTCGGGGATAAAGTATGCAGAAAAAAGAAAAGAGAAATATCTAACCCGCAAATCCAAGATACCCATGATAACTTTCAGAACAACAACATCAGGCAGGCTTATCACGAAGTCAAAGCAATCAATGGTGACTTTAAATCGAGGACTTTATGCAAGGATAATAATTGTAGTAGAACCAGATGTAATCCAAGCAAGATGGAAAGAACATTTTATATGGCTCCTCAATGATAATACTGATATAACGTATACCAACGAGCGTGCGGGCATACCAGATGATGGTATTAACATGGAACCGTCGACGCTTGGAGAAATACAATTTGTCCCATCTATAAGAAAGGATATACATACATTCTATAGGATATAAAATATTCACTACTTCCGTAAAGAATAGGCTGGAACCTATCTCGGAAAGTTTACTAGGTGAATGTCAAGCCGGCTTGCATAGAGGAAGGTTAACCACCGACCAACTTTTCATACTAAAACAACTCCTAGAAAAATGCTGGGAGGGGAAATATTAACAAGCAGATATATGACTGTTGTACAATTAATCCACTGGTAAACAAATCCGCTCAGTTGATCAACATAGTAGGCAGGTAAGTCAGGGCAGTTAAGGAAAGCTACTCAGAAATTAAAGAAGCAGCCAAAAAAGAACCAACGGCAAGTAACCCAAGGTAATGTTGTAGACACGAGTAAAAAGATCAACGATCCAACTTGGCGATAGAGGAACATGAGTTAGAAGTAGTTGATCAGTTCGCAAACTTAGGCTCAACCGTGACGAATAAAAAGGAAGAGGTAGAAGAAATCCGTAGGAGAATTCTACTGGGAAACAAAACTTTTTTCGCACAACGTAAGCGATACATCGAAAGACGAAGTTTACGCTATATACAGCACTAATTAGCCCTGTTATATGCTACGGAAGTTAAACATAATTTGTCAGAAAGGGACATGGAGAAACAGGCCGAGGAAAAGGTGGACGGATGCCGTTATAGTAGACATCAAATCGGTTATAGCAGACATATCCACATATCGAACTGGAGAACGTCAGCCAGAAATCGAGATGACTGGAAGAAAAGATTAGAGGAGGCCAAGGCTGTGTAGCGCCATTGGGAGAAGAAGAAGATGTTGGAGTACTGCAAAAATTGAATGCTGGAAAGCCTGTGTTGTTCCATAATCATAACGCGCCAGCCTTGGACCAATCTAAGTATCTTTTAAGGGAATTTCTCTGCGAAATCTTATCGAATACAGTTTAGATTTAGGTCAATTTACTTGGATTACTAACATTAAAAGAGGAATTTAAAGGTGGAGTATAGGACTCATCAAATGATGCTAAACAGGCTGTTTTGATGTAGTTCGGATTGAAGGAGTCTGCCTTGTACGAGAAAGGTCCTGGAGAAGTGGCAATACCAGATGCAAAAGTGTGTATATTTAATTTAAGATCAAGTGCAGTTCCTTTTTAATACATTTACGTATTTTTTTTAAGAAGACTATCATCTTGCTTTAACGATTTTCCAGGCTCACAATTCCATGTCAGAAACCTTAAAAATACTCGTTTATGTACTTCCTGTATAAGGTATAACTCAATTTTGAGTACATCCACCTTCATTTGACTAAAATTTTAGTCCAGCCAGATTTTTGAGTTTCGATACGTTAGGTGCGTTTCATTTTCATTGGAGTACGTACGCTAGCGTAGTTGGGCGCACATCGGAGTAGATGCTGCTACACCACAGTATGGGCTGGGGAAAAGTCTAGAAATAACAAGTCTTTCATCTTCATACAAAATTTTCACCCGGTTAGTTGTGGGCGTGCATGTATGAACATCACTGCTGAGCACAACTCAACGCATACATTGTTAACTCGGCGAGACAAAGCCAGATTCTTTCTCTTCGATAAATTTTGCAGAACAGAAAAAGAAGGACAATTGATTTAGCTCTTTTTTTCATAAATCGCAAATATGCATCAATACATCAAGTTTATCCCCATATAAAATCATAAAATCTTCCGCTGGATAGTTGTGTTCGAGCGTGTATAAAAATGTTGCATTCCCTCTCTGATAGCCTGACATGGTCATTTGAAGAATTTGTGTATATAGCTGTTCGCCTTTCACTGATTAACGATATGAAGATGAAAGACTTGCTAATTTCTAGATTTTGGGCAGGGGTAGCTGCAACTACGCTGATCCGCCGATGTACGCCCAACTAGTCCGGAGTACGTACTCCAATGAAAATGGAACGCACCTATTATTGGCGGCTAGACCTGATGAAGAGACTGGATGCTGAAACAGTTCAAAGCAAAGCTCGACCAATTTCTATCGACAATGGTGTTCCAATTTGTAAGGTAGCTAATTAAAAGAACTCGTTCAGCTTCTTAAAAAACTAATGCCATCACCTTTCCAGGATTTTTTCCGAACTTGTTCATAATGTGCGATTCTTTGTCTTGAATGGTGTTTTCTTTAGCATATGAGCTCCACATCTCGGCACCAACACCTGTCTCTGTCTTGAAACTTGGATCCATTCGTATATCATATGAGTCCATTCTATGGTAACTTAGCGAAAGACCAAAATAGCCTTCCTCGTATGTTCACGGAAGACGATGTGCGAGTAGCCCGGATGATGGAGAGGTATGACCTGATGCTGGAGAGTGGTACGCATTTGATTTAAACACTTAGCCATATCTATATATATAAAAATGAATGCCGTGCGTTAGTCCCGCAAAAACTCGAAAATGGCTCGACCGATTTCAATAATTTTTTTTTGTTTTGTTCGCCTTAATACAGGGGTGGTTTTAGGAAAAAACCATTTAAAAAAACCAAAAGGAACAGCTGCAAAACCAAAAAAAATGGTAAATTTGGGATTTTTCACCTCAAATTAGTTTCAATAGCTTCATGGCCTACTTATATATTTTTTGACAGCTGCGTAAATGTGAAATTGTCATTAAATTAAATCGGTAATTTCTCAAAAACCCCAATTTCATGACAATTTCACATTTACGCAGCTGTCAAACAATATATAGGTAGGCCATGAAGCTTTTTAAAACTAATCTGCAGTGAAAACTCCCAAAATGACAAATTTTATAGATTTTTCAGTAGTTCCTTTGGGTTTTTCTTATTTTTTTTAAACCGCCCCTGTATTGAGGCGAGCCATTTTCGAGTTTTTGTGAGACTCACGGCAATTGATTTTTATATAGATAATTTAAAATTACACTTAAACATTATCTTATTACCATCTGTAAGGTGCAAGATCATATTCTCCATCATTCTCATCTGGATTACCTTCAACATTTGTAGTATTTGTGAACATTGGGAAACCTGTAAAATATTAGCATCCATTGTCTTTTATATACTTCCACCGAAAAATGCGTAAAAGCTTTTAATTGGTACGATTAAATAAAGTGTTAATAAGAAAATATATAAATGTCGAGTTTTTGCATTATGCCTCGGATTGCGGTACATCTTGAAAACGGTCAACGTGTATATTTCACTGAAGAAAATGCTCTCCAACGAGCTTTCCAGCCACCAAAAACTACACTTACTGAATTTTTCACACTGTGCCAAAAACCTGATATTTTCGGACAATTCGCAACAATATTGTTATATACCGACGTCCCTCGCTATTATACATGAAACAAATCAGGTAAAAAATGGAAGCCACGTAGACAAGGCGAACCACATCCGACTATCGCACGCATATGGAAAGCAAAGACATTGGTACGACTTTACACAGTACATCCAAAACAACGTGAATGTTTCTCTTGCATTTGTTGTTGCTGAATGTTCCAGGACCAACGTCTTTCGAATTTTTACGAACAGTCAATGGTCAAATATTCAATACATTTCAAGATGCATGTCGCGAGTTGCAATTGCTGGAAGACGACAATCATTGGGATCTGACACTTAAGCTACTGACAGAATCAGGCGCAAACGCCGTGCGGACATTAGGCCGTATCAGAACCTCTGCAGCGCTGCAACGACAAGTGTTTCTATTGGCTGAGGCTGGTAAAATGACAAGCAAAGCAGCACCAGACCAGCGTGCTGCATTTTCATCTCAAATCCTAATTTTGCTGCATATACATGCAGCACTTTTGACACTTCGTAATGCGGCAAGTGATTTTAAACAAGGAGACGCGGAATTTTTTGTTTTAAATTATTTAAAAGGACATGGAGTAATAATTGGTAGAACTAGTGCAATTTTTAAATTTTTAATTTGAGGTTTAGCTATCAAATAAAAAGTGCGCTGCACAGCGGAAAAGACTAGTATCTGATACCGACTGCAGCATGTTGCTCTGGTGCTGCTGCTGCACGCTGCATATTTTTAGGTTCTGATACGGCCTATTGGCTTCGCGGTATGTGGCGACTTTTCACTGACATGATGTTGCGGTGTCGGCGGCGCGCTCCGACTTTGAACACAACAACGAAATCAAAGTGACAAGTGGACGTGATAGGAAAAAAATTGAAAAACCTGAATGATTACATAAAATTTTTCTATCCTACAGGACTTGTCTTTGTTTTGGGTGCTAATTTAATTACCATAATTTGGAAAAATAAAGATTTTCATTAAATATAAAATCCAACAAATTTGCTATCCCACCCAACACCAACACACGACTCCAAACATATGCCCACCACCATCAAAACACGACTCAAAACACAAAAATCTCTTGACACTACGCGGCGGCAACGCGCAAAGAGTAGAAAGTAAAGCAACTTGCGCGGTGTGTGCGTAGCGCAAATCAGCATTTCGTTAGTGCGCATTTGAATACACTACTTCTATTCTCTCTGTCATTGCCCGCACGGCGTTTGCGCCTGTTTCTGTCAGCAGCTTTACTGATGCAGCATTTGCATCCACGCCGAATAACATTCGTCAACTGTTCGCAATTATATTGTCGACATGATACCCAACAGAACCATCGGTTTTGTGGGAAAAATACAAGAACGGCATGACTAAAGACATACTTCGCAGAATTAGACAAACAAACCAATATCCAAACTCTCGAACTTTTATAGGAATAATTGCTTTTTCGTTAATGGTTATACATAGGTACATATTTGTTGAAGAGTTGAATTTTGAAGATTTGGATTAATTTTAAATGTCTTAAGGTTGGCTGCAGCGAGTCGGGAAGGTATCATCTTTGCGCCGGAAAACAAAACCAAAAACATCGTTTACCAGCAAGTTTTGTAAAAGAATACATACATAGGTAATTTTGGTCACCCTTAATATGAAAGCTTATTGAATCTAATGTCTCCAAATTTTACAGAAATAAGTATTGGTTCTTTCCTTAGATATTTCGAACAGTTTGATTTTCAATATTTGCATTAATTTCACATGTTTTGACGAACACAATTTCGCAATATAAGAGAAAATAAAAGTTGGTTTTTGGCATTGCTTTTTCCAACTATAAAATATTTGTTTCATTTTTCGATTTTGTTTTATTGTTCTCGAAAAATTTTGTTATTGAAGACTTCCAGATTTAAATTAAAAAAAGCTATAGAAAATGGCCCTCGAATTTCGAGTGCTGGATGCTGCTATTTCCCTTAATTTTAAATCTTTTAACGGTCATGGTTTTAACAGAATACACAGGCAATTTCGTTCATAGTTCAAACAAATGTATTTTGAATCTAATCACTCCAACTTTTATAGGAATAGTTGGTTTTTCGTTAATGGTTAAGAAGAAGAGTTGAATTTTGAAGGGTTGGATTTATTTTATATGTTTAAACGTTGGGTGCAGCGAGGGGCACCGGGTCCCAGCTATCCAAAATACAGAAAATAAGCGGTTCATTGAGACACTTCATCTGTGTATGAAAATTCATATCTCGAAAAATGCCATGTTAATGGATGGTTTTTATTGTCTCAATCAAAATGTCAGATCCCTAATACTTTCACATTTTGTTATTTGGAATCAAAAATACCAAAAAATTGCCTTTTTCAAACTCTCCTACTGTATATTAAAATTAGTATCACCTGATTAGTACTATTGGCTTATGGGAGCAGCATAGGCGCGCCGGGTCCCAACTAGTTTATTAAGAAAATAATCATAAAGCCGATACAAGTTCAAGGGGTTGAAAAATTCAGTCTTTGAAACAAAACAACTGTTGCTTCTCAACGAAACTACTTAAAGAATATCGTAGACTGTAAAAAAATCATTCATTGATTTTCTGTTCGAGTTAAAATAACTTTTCTGCCTTTGATTTTTACAAACATAGACGTGACATTATGAAATTCAAAAATGCAACATTGAAATTGGATAAGGACTGTATTTGTTAAAGTTGTTTATGCGTGAAGTTGCATTGGGAAAATTATGTTTCACGGCATAACCCCCCACACAAAAAGGGGGGTTCCTTGAGTTGAATAATAAATGCACTTTGTTAACAGGTTTTGATTTAAATCTAATTAGTTAACATTTTCTTTACTCTATAAAAGCAAGAAGTCTTCATTATAATACGTGAAAGTCACCAGGTGTTAAGTGCAATCACAACTCGGAGGATTTTTTATACTAAGAAAGAAGTAGACTGAAGTAGCTCGTCAGAAAGTGTATTTTTGACGTTTTTCTTCAGTAGTTTTTTCCAGAAAAAAAACAATAAAAAAAAGTGTTAAATTGTGAAAATTTACTGCATCAATTCTAATCACATCTAGACAAGATGAATATTGAGAAAATATCCGAGCCATATTTTGAGGCATATGGACGACGCAACTTAACCGTAGTAGACAGTGTACCATCAGATATGCGATATTTAGTAGATTCGTACTGGTATCAATTTGCACCAATGAATCCACTTTGGCATGGAATTCTCGGTTTTGTAATGTTTGTGATTGGTGCCATTGCTGTTTCTGGCAATTTTGTCGTAATATTTATCTTTACTACTACAAAATCACTGAGGACACCATCGAACTTATTTGTTGTCAATTTGGCAATTTCAGATTTTTTAATGATGGTGACTATGTTCCCACCAATGGTGTTTAATTGCTACTATGAAACTTGGGTGCTTGGACCGTTAATGTGTCACATCTATGCACTTTGTGGATCACTTTTTGGATCAATCTCAATTTGGACTATGACAATGATTGCCTTTGATCGTTACAATGTAATTGTAAAGGGTATGGCAGCCAAGCCATTATCAAATGCTGGTGCGATTGCAAGAATTATGGGAATTTGGTCACTATCAGCTGTATGGGTATCTTTTCCGCTGTTGGGATGGAATCGTTATGTACCTGAAGGTAATATGACTGCCTGTGGAACAGACTACCTCTCTAAGGATTGGTTTAGCCGATCATACATTTTGATCTACTCAATATTTGTGTACTATACTCCTCTGTTCCTTATCATCTATTCATACTTCTTTATAATCAAAGTAGGTTTTTTCATTTATTTTTCTGTTTCTTATGGTAATACTTTATAAATTACTTTATAGGCTGTATCTGAGCACGAACGTGTCATGAGGGAGCAGGCCAAAAAGATGAATGTTGCATCTCTTCGATCTAGTGAAGATGCCAACAAGAGCGCCGAAGCCAAATTAGCTAAAGTTGCTTTAGTTACTATTTCTCTTTGGTTTATGGCATGGACACCATATTTAGTTATCAATTACTCTGGTATTTTCGAAACTATCAAGCTTACCCCATTGGGAACCATTTGGGGATCTGTTTTCGCCAAATGTAATGCTGTATATAATCCAATTGTTTATGGTATTAGGTAATATTTAGAATGAAATTATATTTGACTTTATAAATACATAATATTTTGCAGTCACCCAAAATACAGAGCAGCTCTCTACCAACGCTTCCCATGCTTGGAATGCGGTAATGATGAGCAACCAATAGTTCAACCTGATATTCAATCGCGATCAACACAAGAGAAGGTTGCCAGTGCTTAACTACATGTGGGTACCAACCGTCAACATAAATATTTTCTAGTGTTCAGTTTAAGAGTGTTATTTTTACATTAAAGATTAAAAAGCACGATTTTTGGTTTTCCTAAATTACCCGAGTAAAAATAATTAGTTGGTATATTTACGCGCAAACCAAGTACAGGTATACTATATTTTGAGAAGCAAATATGCGCCCGTAACTAGCAGCATAGCGAACAAATGCCTCCGGTACTATTATGACACGTTCCCGCTACTGGCACAACAATTGAAAAATACGCCTGCCACACGGGCATGCGCGCTCCCGCTACAGGCACAAAAATTTAAAAATGCTTCCGCTACAGAGATATGTGAGCCTCTGTTACAGATATGAAGGTATTCGCAATCGACCATTCCAAAGACAAGTGTCATTTTACTAAGCGGTCCCCCAAGTTAGTACTAACCACGTCCAATGCTGCTTGACCTACGTAATCGGACGAAAACCTGTCTACTGAGTATATGTTAATGGCACAATTTATGGTCACCAAGATAATTTCCCGTTTTCTTGGTCCTATACAATTTCTTAAAGTTCCAATTTCGCTCCGTGAGGTACCGTGCTTCGTTTGACATATTCCGTGCGTCTTTTATTAATACGTACCTGCATTTGGATAAGTAGAATTTTTACACAGGTGTAGCGTGCTTCACTTGGGTGCCATACCGTTTTGACGCCGTACCTGCCGAACAGGCGAGTTTAATTTTTAAGCCTCGGCCACGATACGAGCGGCAAACGGTAAGCGGCACCAGAAAAACTTAATGTCTCGAATTAGCGGCGAGCGGCACTTTAGTATTGCCGCTCTACCTTTCAACCCTCCCCGCTCGTATCGTGGCCGGATTCGAGCGTTTTCCATATAAAACAATACAAAATAAAACTCAGAATCGCCGCTCTGCCGCTCACCGCTCGTATCGTGGCCGAGGCTTTACTCGTGTGGTGAAGAATTAACAGCTAACCCATATTGTAATATCCCAGCCGTAAATAAGATGAGAATTAGAAGGCGATTGAACTGTGCAATCCGCGAACTTTTAAGATTTTTTTGTGTGATCCTGTGTGGTATTATTCCCAAGCTGTAGTAAAGCTTAAGGAAGTATCCTAAACATATAACCGAGGTTTAAGTCTAGGCCTAGTGATCAGTCACCAGCGAAATAGGGGGAATAACATGTAGAGTATTTGGCACGTGCCATAACTATCTTGGACTGGTGGAAGTGCGATCATAGCCTCCTCGTGGTGGCCACTGGAAGCTGTCCTGAAAGGGTTGGGTTATGATCGAGCCTACCAAGCCAAGATGTAAAGTTATTGTGTCGAGGGCTGCATGGCAGTTGGTAGGTTTTGCACTGTCGTTTAATGATCTCATCTGGGCACCGGGCGCACCAAGTTGTATAATGAATTATTCTGATATGGAGGCTCTGTCAGGATGGACCTTACTTTTCCTACTATACTCATGGGACTTTTGTGTACCAATTAATCTCGCTTCGCTCGCGCATTTTCCTTCATACAGACCCGTCCCCGCGGCAGAATAATAGGCCATATACTGATTTGTGTGGCCTATACTCATTTGTGTGGCGCATTCAGAGAAGTAAAAATGCATATAATGAATTCAAATGATTTTTATTGCAACAAAATTTTTCCCTCGCTTCGCTCACGGGGCCCCAATATCATGGATTCATATCTTTAAACAAAAATCATGAAAATATGCCTTTTTTTTGCCTTTAAAACCCTACCGTCGCCCCCCCCCCCCTTAATGGCATCCAACGTAAAACATTGCGGCGCATCAAATGAAAATACTTTTAAATATGTAAATAACCAAAAAAACATTCTTTACTAATTTACAGAGCACGTAGTTCCATGACGCGACGCCATTTAAATACAATGCCTTAAAAATTATTCTGCAGATATTTTTTCCTTTCTCCTGTAAAATTTGTCAAAATGGAGATACGATGTCTTATAATTAGGCCATCGATATGTTGTGTTTCAACTAAATCCTTATTTATTCAAAAGATACAAATTAATTATTATTGAAATGTATACGACCCGACACGAATCTTTTGTAAATCCATGGAGGCTATACAAGGAGATAAAACTCCGTGTTGTCAATTTTCGTTTGATTATTGGTGGCGCTGTAGTCAAATGTACCCCGAAAAACATGGCCGATTATATTTATCCGGTTTTTATTGTTTAATTGAAACAAGCACTTCAATTAACAATATTTATTAACAAACTAATATTATATACATAAGGAAACAAAGGAACTTGCGCATCGTTCCTAGACTGCTGTGGTTGCCATCTTATCTCAGCCAAGTGCGGTGTCGAAGTGGGACAATGAATTAAAAGTCGGCAATGACGCAGCGGTCGAGGAACGAGTGACAATTACAACAGAAGAAATGAAACATGGCGTGCTGCCATACAAGTATATTTAGTACAATACATTCCTTAACGCCCAGTTGGCGAAAACCTCTCGGGTGGTTTCCGAGCTCGAAGTGGTCGTGCGGGCACAGCTAGATCCTGGTTTGATGTATTTATTTCTGAAGATGCATCGGGTGATACCGATAAGGCAGAAGTAGCAATTGATGGCGATGTTGGTGATGAAGTAGGAGCAGGAATTGAAGATGAAGTAGATGCAGACGTTGAAGTAGTAGTTGAAGTAGAAATAGGTACTGACGACGAATCAGAAGTCAAAAACGATTCAAAGTTGAAGGCAATAACCATGATGATGAAGCTGAAGATTGGCATGATGATGATGAAGAAGAAGAAGAAGGTGCTGAAGTTGCAGGCGAAGACGGGTTAGCACCAAGACGTGAAGATGTAGAATATTCGTAGCGAAGTTTCAACTGATCAATATGTCGTCTTACAATTTCACCAGAACTTAATTCCACTGTATACAGTACATCACCAACTCGATCTAAAATCTTTCCTGGAATCCATCGATGTCCTCGTGAGTAGTTTCTTAACCAGACTAAGGTATCTGGATCGAATTGTTTGGTCTCAACCTGTAATTGACTCTTATCGTGAAGACGGAGGTGATGTTTCGGACGAAGTCGATCGAAATATGTTTGAATTTTCCTATTCAAAAGAAGTTCGCCCGGTGGACGACCAGTTGACAAACATGGCGTGGTATGCTGACTCAGCAGGAATCTCGCCAATCGTAAATGTATGTCACCATTCGGAATCTTCTTAAGATAGGCTTTTGTTTTCTTCACCATGATCTCCGCCTGTCCATTAGAAGCGGGATGGAAAGGTGCTGAAAGTATATGACGTATTAAATTATTTTTACAAAATACTTTGAACTCATTCGAAGTGAATGCAGTTCCATTATCCGAAACAATATATTCTGGCAAACCATGCGTGGCAAAAAGCATCCGAAGAACCTGTATCGCACATCGTGATGAAGTTGAAGAAACTTGATGAACCTCTAACCATTTGGAGTAAGCGTCAACTACTATGAAGAATGTATGGCCCAGAAATGGACCCGCAAAATCAATGTGAAGTCTTGACCAAGGATTATCAGGAATCTTCCATGAATGAACTGGAACACGAGGAGTTTCCGGCGAAGACTGCTGACAAACACAACAACACCTGACAGTTTGCTCCACCTCCTTGTCCATTTGCGGCCACCAAAAGAAGCTTCGTGCAAGTGCCTTCATCTGCACGATTCCCGGATGAGAGCTGTGTAATGCTTGAAGAATTCCTTTCTGGCAAGATGGTGGAATAATTACTCGGTCACCCCACAGAAGACAACCTTTTATAGTAGTAATTTCGTTCCTACGAGTATAAAAAGATTTAAATTTTTGATTGTTTCTTACCAAAGTCGCCGGCCATCCCCTTAACGCCCAGCTGAGAACTTGAGCGCATATGGGGTCTTTTGCTGTCTCAATTGCGATATGTGTTGCATCATAAATCGGTTTATCTAGAGTATCAATCATGAAAATTTCATGTTCTTCCTCCTCTGGGTTGGAAACTTGATCCAATGGTAGTCGACTAAGTGAATCAGCATTAGCCATTTTCTTCCCTGAGCGATGAATTAATTCGTAGTTGTATGCATTTAACAATAGTCTTCTCCTTAGCATCTGTGTTGAAATAATGTCTGGAATCTTTTTATCCCCAAAAATACTGATGAGCGGACGATGATCTGTCACAATAGTGAAATGTCTTCCAAATAAAAAATTATGAAATTTCTTAACTCCTGCGACTATTGCAAGGGCCTCGCGATCTATCTGAACATAATTTCATTCACTTTTCGATAAGGTTCGAGAATAAAACGCAATTGGTTTCTCAATCCCATTTTTGAAACGATGGCATAACACAACGCCGAGACCATAAGGTGAAGCGTCACAAACCAATACTAAGGGAAGCTTTTCATCGTAATGCACTAATATACTATCTGAAGACAAGAGTGATTTCAATTTATTGAACGAATCTCTATGTTGACCAGTCCACTTCCATTTCTCTTTTTTGTCTAAAAGACGATGCAAAGGTTCAGCAATATGTGCTTTATTTCGCAGAAAAGAATGATAGAAATTAAGTAGTCCAAGGAAGGCTTGCAATTGACGTTTATCGACTGGTTCTGGAGCATTTTTAATAGCAGCAACTTTATCACCTGTTGGCCTAATACCAAGTGCATCGATTTTGTAACCTAAAAATTCTATGGACGGAACACCAAAAACACATTTTGCCTTTTTTAAATGAAAACCAGCTTTATGTATTCGATCGAAAACTTCTTGTAAACGGATTAGGAGTTGCTGTTCAGAATCACCAGTAATTACCACATCATCAAAATAAGGAAGTACACCTGGAATGCCACGTAACAAATTTTCAATTATCGATTGAAATATACCGGGAGCTGAAGATATCCCAAATTGTAGACGTTTAACTCGAAAAGCTCCTTTATGGGTTGTTATTGTTTGAAGATTTGCAGATTCATCATCCACAGTCAATTGCTGATAAGCTTGTGCCAGGTCTAACTTTGCGAAAATTTTTCCCCCAGCTGTACTGGTTATCAGATCATTAATAGAAGGAATTCGGAACGAATGTTGCTTGAGAACTTTATTTACTGTGGACTTGTAATCCCCACAAATTCTAACAGACCCATCATTTTTAAGAACTGGAACAATAGGTGTTGCCCAATCTGAATAGTCAATAGGCTCAAGAATGTCTTGGGAAATTAATTTTTCAATTTCTTTTTCTACTTTAGCTTTAAGTGCTAGTGGTAATCTACGTGGTTGCAGGCGAATTGGTTGAACAGATGAATCGAATTTTAATTTAACAGGAGGACCATTATATTTCCCTAAATCTGATGAAAATACTTTTCCATATTTATTTAATAATTGATCGATGCATGAAGATTTGGTAATTGAAAGAACTCCTTGAATACTAATCCCCAAAGGTGAGAACCAATTACACCCTAAAACATTCGGATTATTTCCTTTAACAATTATCAGTGGTAATGTTTGTTCAGGTAAATTTTTATATCTAACACGTACATCCAGAACACCACAAACCGGAATGTTATTATTCTGGTAATCTAATAGAATGAAATTACATTGTCTTAACTTTGCATTTCCCGAAATCAAGTTATTAGTTTGCATATTCTTTTCAGAAATTATTGTATAATTTGACCCTGAATCAACCTCAAATAAAATTGATTTATTATTAACAACTACGGATGTTTTTCTTTTACCGTTACCACTTTGATTTGAAATTAAATTAATTGAGTTAGAACGTCTTTTCTGGTAGTTATTACTGTTTTTAATTTTATTATTATTAGCACTGTTAGACTGGTACGAAAAACTGTTATTGTTTTGAGATGAATTTCTTTTATGAGCAGAATTGAAATTTTTATTTTTTGATCTACACACCCGTTCCAAATGTCCCGTTTTGGCACATGCATTACACTTTGAATTTTTGAAAGGACACACTGACCTTAAATGATTTCCACCGCAACCATGACATGAATTACCGTTGTTTGTTGAATGAGATGATAAATTAGCACCATTTTTCTTATGTATGAATTTTACGTCATTTGTTGAATTTCGAATTTCTTGAAGATTTCTGTTAGCAGATTCTGCAATTGTAGCTCTATCTATGACTTTTTGTAGAGTAAGATCTCTTTCTGCTAACAACGCCCGCTGCACTGCTTCGTCACGCAGACCACAGACTAATCTATCGCGAAGCATACGATCAAGATAATCTTTAAATTTGCAATCCACAGCTAGCTTCCTTAATTCTGCTAGGTAGTCAGCGAATGATTCTTCTGGTATTTGATCCCTCTTGAAGAAAATGTAAAAAGCCGAAATTTCTGAAACACTTGGAGAAAAATGTAATGAAAGTGTATTAATTATTTGTTCGTAAGTGAAATCTTTAATTTTCCCAGGAGCAAGGAGCGAACGTAATAACTCGAATAAGGGAGCTCCGCACATAGTTAGAAATACTGCAATTCTTTTATCGCTATCGTCACTTTTGATATTATTTGCGGTGAAAAAGTATTCAAATCTTTCAATATATGACGACCAACCATGAGGGTTGGTGATATCGAAATTTTCAATTTGTCCAACGGAACCCGACATTTATTATAGCCTTTGTACTTACAGTTATTCACAAAAAAAAAAAAAAAAAAATGTCCTCTTCATTAATGTCCCGATTTTTTTCCGTTCACTAATCCGATCCTCGTCGCCACTTTATTGTTTAATTGAAACAAGCACTTCAATTAACAATATTTATTAACAAACTAATATTATATACATAAGGAAACAAAGGAACTTGCGCATCGTTCCTAGACTGCTGTGGTTGCCATCTTATCTCAGCCAAGTGCGGTGTCGAAGTGGGACAATGAATTAAAAGTCGGCAATGACGCAGCGGTCGAGGAACGAGTGACAATTACAACAGAAGAAATGAAACATGGCGTGCTGCCATACAAGTATATTTAGTACAATACACGGTTCATGGTAAAGTTCGTTTATTACTAATATATTTTACATTTAGCAGCTTACAGCTGTTTACCAGCTTCCAAATTCGATTTTATATCAATGCGATTATTCGTAATTAATCAATTTTTGATGCTTCCAATGGGCATATTCACACGCTGCCATAATTGTGGTGAGTAAAACCGGTTTTATTCAACTCCTAGCAACTCAGACGGGGCGTAAATGAGTGTAGTAAATTTGAATGCTATACAGGAACCTTTAAATGTATTGCAGATGAAATTTACTTGTTAGAGAAAAACAGAGCTAAAGAATGCAAGAGATAGAAGTAACTTTTTATATGTGCGCTAGTTTTCACGCGTTTGGTTTTGCGTGAAAAATGTTTCGTTAAGTTCTTCCGCTCCCTTCCCTCTCTCATCTATAAAACCGGTTTTAGGCGCCATGAATGTGCACTGTGTGAATAGGCCCAATGAATTTTTATTAAATTCATGTGGGGTACATCGGACAAAGGTGACATCTGTGGCCAAAAATGAACTTCTAGTTTAGTTTCTTCTACCCATCCATTTCCTGTAATTTTCCCCATAAGAGTTTTGTCTCCTTGTATATTCTCCATGTGTAAATCATTGGCAAACTCCTCTAAGCTTCTTCTTTATTATTGCATGACACGATGATCGGGTGCCGCCAACACTATATTTTATACATGCTCTAATTATGATCGTTGCTAGATTGACTATTATTTGGTGGATGAGCGTCATTAATGTACCTATGGCTCTGGTATGATCCTACCTATAGTTCAAACACTCAAACCCTTGTCCTTTTTACAAGATAAATGTTGATGTTTATTTTGCAACATTTTTTTTATAATATACCAAGAATTTATTTTCGTTTTATTTTACAATATATTTTTGTTTTACAGTTTTTCCTTTTTTTATATTTTTTATATTTTTGTCATTTATTGACTTTGCGTTTAAAATAAATTGTTTTTTTTTAAAAAAAATTAATATTGTAGTAATAGTAACAGCGTTTCCCCCATTTTTTGGCCATTCATTCAGAATTTTACGTTATTCTTCGCTAATTTATTTGCATTTAAATAATTCGAAAATTAATCATTACACATCTTCATTACCGGGGGAGGGGTATCAATAAAGTAAATGAATAAAAACTAAAATTTTAGCCCCATTATTTTTTGTAAATCTATGCCTATGCCTTTGCTTCGCTTTCTCCTGTTGTTGCTTGTGACTGGGCATCACTGCTCTTGTTTTCTTCAGTTGATCCAAAGACGCAGCACGGACATTTTTCCTTAAGTGCAATTCGGTATTTTGGATGACTGTAAGTTATTTTTAATAAATTAAATAAATTAATTTATAGTAATTAATTGTTTTTAAATAAAAAATAAATATACCTGATGCCGTATACAATTGGGTTAACAACAGCGCTAGATTTGGCGAAAACGGCTCCCCAAATGGTAGTTAACGGAGTTAGATTTTCGTATTTGAATAATCCCATGAAGTTAATAATTAGATATGGAGTCCAAGCCATAAACCAAAGTGAGATTGTAACTAAAGCAACTTTAGCCAACTTTGCTTCGGCGCTCTTCTCGTTATCTTCTGATGAACGAAGGGATTTGACATTCATTTTTTTGGCTTGTTCTCTCATTGCTTTTTCGTGCGCAGATACAGCCTTGGAGGTTATTTAAAATTATGTTTTAATAAAGTTTATATTTTTAATTTTCAATAAATTACCGCAATTATGAACCAATAGGAGTAGCAGATAGTGTAAAGTGGTGTGTGGTAAACAAATAATGAATAGAAAATTAGGTATGTTCTCGGATTCCAGTTTCTTTCAAGATAATCAATTCCGCAGGATGTCATATTACCTTCTGGAACATATCTTTAAAAGTAAGTAATATGTTAATTTATTATATTCGCATAAGTCCTATATATAGAAAGAACATACCTACTCCATCCAATCATTGGTGTTATTGTCCAAAATGTCGCTACTGACCAGATAAATAATATTTTTATAATTGCCAATTTAATAGTCATTGGCCGACCATTAATACCCTTTACAATTACATTATATCTGTCATATGCAATCATGCACATTGACCAAATAGATACACAACCAAACATCGAACCGCATAATGCATAAACATCACACATAAGCGGTCCAAGTACCCATGTTTCATAAAATAGATTAATAGCCATCATTGGTGTATTCGTAAGCATCATACAAAAATCGGAAAATGCTAAATTTAATACTAGCAAATTTGCTGGAGTCCTAAGGGATTTTGTTGTCGTAAAAATATATACAACGACACCATTACCGCAGAATGATATAATAGTTAAGATGGTTAAGAAGGCTCCCAGTAATTTTGTCCACATCGCATCAATCGGTGGGTATTGGTTCCAGTACGGATGCACAAGATGGATCATGTCGGGTAAAACCTTTAAATAAATTATTACATTTATAATTGTTTAATTAAATTTGGTATTTTTTTTCCAAATTAAAATTTCATACTTTATCAACCACCGACCCGTTTCCGCCGTACGCTAAAAACCGCGGCCCGACTACTGATTCAGATTGAAAACTATATTTGTAAACATAAAATTAATTAAAGATAAAATATTAATTAAAATTAATTAAATTTTACCGTTCCATCTTATAATATTGACTAATTTAAATTACAATTAAAATTGAGGGGTTGTATTGAAAGAAGATAAACTTGTTAAATATTTTTATAATTTCCTTTAAAAGAAGCAGTCAAACTTTTAATCTAAACTTTTTCTCTTTTAATCACTTTGAAACAATCATCACATTTTTTGATTTAATATTATTATTTTTGAAAAACTTTTAAAACTTCCAATTTTTTGGATTCTTAGTAGTGTCGTAAAACGTAACCTCCCTCTACTTTTGTTGAGGTACGATTTAACTCATTCTTACAATTGTTGGAAACTTTTATACTGTTGCCAATAATTGAATTATTTCAGAAATCGTTGAAACTTTCAACAACAAACAGATAAAAAAAAATATGTGAGAATGCATATGAAAATAATGAGATTGTTGTATGCAATTCTATTGATTTTTATAAAACAGATAATATTTTCAAGGTTCAGTACAATATTTAACCTTCCTGAAGCCGTATTAGTAAAACATTTGCTTAAAAACATAATTTTTTGTTTTATAAATATTTCACATATATAACGTAAATGTTCCCCTTTTGACCATAATGACTTACATACATTACGTATGTAGGATATAAACGTGTAAGACAAATGGCAAAAGATGGAAAGATATGGGTACATAGTGTGAAAATGCGTAAAAAGAATATAACAAAAGTATATAATACATCGATTATTATGCTCTGTTCTCCGCAATTGAGTAACAAAAAGAAAAGAAAATTAAATAGACTTTATTAATGAGAGTATTGAAAGAGTGTAGTAAATTATTTGAACTCGTTAAACGTTTATTGGTCGATGATTGTACATGGTGCGTGCACATACGAGTAGGTGCAAAAGTCCTAAGACTTCCAAGTCAAAGTCAAGCTAAATACGTAAATAAATTCGAAGTAGTAGGTGTAGAATTGTACGCCCCTCAACTTTGGTATTATTATCGGTAAAGTGCTATTACAACTATAGTAATGATAGCTGAAGGTTCCAGGTTCAAATTCCGTTAGCGACCTCGTACAAATGACTCAGACTGAGCTACTTGACGACTATTAATATTGTGAATGACTAATTATTCAAACTTACATTTATTTGTTCCTATTTTTTTATTTAAATATAAGTAATACCGACTTTTACATTTTAAATATCTCTATTGCATGAGATAAGCCATTTTCCATCTGCTTTTTTGGGGATATGTCGCAGTAATTATTTGTTTTTCATCATTCAATCATTTCCCTCTTAGTCTAAGATCCGTAGAAGAACGACCTTCACCCATCGAGTAACCGAATGAAATCTATTTTTTTATGATAAAAAATATGCTAACAAAAGTAACGGTGATTGATGGGTTGCCTAACGAAATATGGTCAAGGCTATATTTAATAGGAGTTTTTTCGCCTTTTTCTCTATTTTGAGGAGAAACTATGCATTTTAGTGAAAATATCAACAAAGCAAAGTTGTAGAGCATAGAATTACCTACAAACTTTAATTTTACTATTTATACTATTTTTTCAAATTACGCATAGTTTCGCCGCTAGAGAGCATTTTGCGCCTTTTTTCAAATTCTGTTGATAATCAAAGCGTCCAAAGAAAGGCTGTTGAAAAACTGCAACTACTACTTTGATCTCATTTAATTTTTAATACAAATGCATGATTTTAGCCCAAAATCTAAAAAATAATTAAAAAATTAAAAAACACGACGCCCCTGTAACAAAAAATGAACTAAAAAGTCAAAAACAAGTTTTAAGTACTAATGTAAGACAGAAAAAAGATATAGAAGATTTCGTAGTACATATAGTCAATGTGTGTACCTATATTAAATATATAAGATACTTTCTAACTACTGTAGAAAATATTAACTTTAAATAGTCGTTTTAAGTATCACGTAACTATCGTATATGTACATATAATCTGTATTTTTGCGGTCGGGGTACAGTTTTAATTACTTATTCTCGTAACATTTGTACCCCGACTGCAAAAATAGAATTTTCATTTTGTTTCAACATCATACTAGGCTTAACTATTAAATGTTCATTCATGGTGATCGGGTAATAAAAGACATTTCGAGTAATTTAATTTTATTTAAGAATAACACATATCTATTAAGTGTTATACATATTTAAAATCGTCTCAATTTCACCTTTCGTTTGAAACCCATATTGCCCCAATAAGAAAAAAACAAAATAAATCGAGTGTGACGTAAATTGCGTCTGACGGCCGCCATATTGTTTTTTTTTAAAATTAACCTAGCCTATGTTACTCAGACTCATTAAACGATTCTAACGGTACCCCAGCCATCTAAATCCGTTCAGGCTTTAGAAGTTATGGTGGGACAAAGCACGTATGTACATACACACATGAAACCTAAACACATTACTCTCCTTACACTCGTGTAAAAAAGGCACAAATCGGCCGCTACCGACGAAACTATGCGGAATTCAAAAAAACAGTGAGAACAGTGAATTTGTAGGAAAGTTTATGCTCTACAACTTTGCCCTTTTGATGTGTTCACCAAAAAGGCGGAAAAAGGCGAAAAAACGCCTATTAAATATAGCCTTGACCATATTTCGTTAGGCAACCCATCACCGTTACTTTTGTTACCATATTTTTTTATCATAAAAAATATATTTCATTCAGTTACTCAATCGGTGAAGGTCGTTCTTCTACGAATCCTGTACTAGCTAAACATAACAGTTATAGTTTTATCTGCAGCCTCCTATAAAAAGATACCCCTTCATATGCTGACTAAAATCAATATCAGGTGTCAGGATATACTTAAGTGCATAATTTCTCAACCACACCAAGTTGAATTGCCAAGGAACGACGTAGACTTTAGGTTGAATTCTACTTTTAAAAATCTGCTTCATATTCTTCTGTTTGTTCCGACGAGGAAGACAGTAGCGTACGCAGGATGAAAGCAGGGGGGGGGGGTTTCACAAAACATATTTTGTACACATATTGGGTAAAAAAAATTTTTTCTCATGTAATAGGACTATGTACTTATATTATATTTTATGTTATTTCACTATAAAAATAATTACCTATAGGTATATTTTTATCGCAATTTTTTTATTGAAAATTGTGAAGAAACATAAATAATAATTTTTGACCATTTTTCGAATATCACAAAATGTCTTGTTTTTCTCCAAAAATCATGGTCTCGTGGTGTGCGTAAGACTTTAGACTTTGATTTAGGACATTTTTACAATTTTTTTACCGAAAAGAAGGGAACTACTCTGAAAACTTGGTGGCGCGTAGTTTTTGAGTCAGAAAATCGATTGGTGACATGAAAAAAAAATTTAAAAATTCCTTTTTTTTCAAATTTTGGCCAAAAAAGGCCAAAAAATTGGCGAAAAATGCGTCCAATTGTTTTTTGCGTAATTTCATCTGAAAAGACGGAAAATTTCCTACAAAAATCTATATGGCCATCCCGAAACTCAGAGTTTGTCGAGAGCTATAAATAAATGAGAAATACGTGATTTTTGAAAAATCGCGTTTTTTCCAATAACAGTTGTAACTCCGAAACGGCGCACCCAATTGCGCTAAAAAAATTTTGGTATATCACATCGAGTTCACGAACATATTCCCCAAGTTTGAGAGATATTTATTTTTTTGCTATCCCGTTTGAAAAGAATCCACCATATATTATACATCGTTATTCGGAATATTTTTTTAATTGTTTAATAAGCTGATATATTTATTAATTATAATTTTTCCTATTATTATTGGAATCGGGGGGGGGGGGGGGTTTAGCTCGCAGTAACCCCCCCCCCTGCGTACGCGCCTGGAGGAAGATAATAACCTTCTTCATTTTAACGTCATAAATGGTATCGATACAAAGCTTATCGACACTACTATGGCAACGACTTATGTATATCAAATTATCAGGCAACCAAATCACTCACTCTCACACATCCATAAGCCCCTTTTGTCACCGAACTCAAATTTTGTTAAATTTCGTGTTAAGAGTTCAGTGCATTCATTGGCAGAAATAAAATCAGGTAGTGCCAAACTTGAAAAAATAAAATTTGACATTCTAAAATTTGACATACTCTTCACTTTCAATAAACTACAAAATACGATAACTTTTTTATCTTTGCAGTAAAATAAGAACGGTAAATAAAATTCTAAAATGATTTAAAGCTGTTGGTGTATTTATGAATTAGTGATACACACTTATGGCAACTCCGTCATTGTCGAATTCACTCTAAACGTCAGCCATACTTTAAAGCTCTTTTCTGTAACTTTTCCTTCTTCTGCTTTTAACTATCATCGAATGCTGACTGATGTACAAGAGTGCTAATGTACATACTAATAAACTTGGATTACTGAGTTAATTCTCTTTTTTCAATTCGCTGCGCCAAGAGGTTATGGGCCCAGGACTGGATATCCCACAAGCAAAATCGGCAAATATTAAAATATTAAATCCATATTAATCTTTTTGTTTCGTAGAGCAGCCAGTCCTAACCTAGAAATTTTTTTTTATTTTGAGTTGGTGGAAAAGCGCCGTGCACCATGATCGCAAATAATATGTATGGCCGGATTGCACTATTGAACGGAGAAAATTATCCTATCTGGCGAACCCAAATGGAAGCAATTTTGCATAAATTACGTGGACTGGATTACGCCAAGGGAATATTGCCACGGCCGGAACCAACAGGAACTGATCAAGCAGCATGGGACGACAAAGACAAGGACATGCGCGCGGAATTAATTTTAGCGATGGAACCAAATGTAATTGCTTTGGTCAGGCACCTGCCAACCTCAAATGAGATTTGGAAATATCTGGAGTCATCTTTTGACAAGAAAGGACCAAGAAAAAAGATTGAAGAATTTCGGAAGCTCATTAATATGAGGATGACAGAGAACCAAACGATGGCGGAATATGTAACCGAGTTTAAATCTTGTGTAAATCGTCTAAACGAGCTGGAAGCTACTATCGACGATGACCTATTGGTTATTTTACTTCTGGACAGCCTGCCAGACACCTACAAGGAAGTGCGTGCTGCGTTCGACGCTCAAAGTAAATATCCCAATCTAACCACAGTGTATTCACGATTGCTGGAAGTCGGCGACAGACTCAATTGTGAAAATGGTGCCAGTGCATTGGAAGCAAAGTGGAAGCGAGGGAAATGGAGTCAACGCAATCGTCAGACAACACACCAGAAATTCCAAAAATCTCGAGGTAATTATTTTCCATACAATTGCAGGAAATGCGGTAGAAAAGGCCACATGGCTCGTGATTGCAACTTAACCTCAAATTTCAAACAGCAAGTGAATGAAGCAAAAGCGGATAGTGAGTGTAGCGAAGGGGAAAACGGATTCGTGGTACAGGAAGTAACGGAATCGTCAGCACTAAAGGTTAAGGAGCCAGCTTGTGATAAGTGGTGCGTGGATAGTGGCGCCACATCCCATATGTGTGCAGTAAAGTCAATGTTTGCGAATATGCAGCAAAATCATGCAGCAGGACATGTGAATCTGGCGGATGGCCGAAAGTTGCAGATCTGCGGAGTTGGAACTGTAGTACTCAAATCAAGTTCTGGAAATAAAGTGCAAAAGGTCAACCTGTACAACACATTGTTTGTCCCAGGATTAACGGAGAATCTCGTATCAGTCACAAAAGCAACGGATAGTGGTTGCAAAGTAGTATTTACGAAATACGGAGCGGAAATTTATAATAAAAACGGGACCCTACTTATTAAAGCGCAAAAACGAAATGGTCTGTTTACCATTGAACAGGAGAAGATTTTCAAGGCGTCGCAAAATCATATTCAAAACTCAATATTATTTTGGCACAGAATTTTAGGTCATCTGAATGGAAGATCGCTGAAGGAGTTACAAAGTAAGCGGATGCTAATAGGATTACCAGAAAAGTTTGACGCGGGCACTTTCGACTGTGAATCTTGCGTACGAGCAAAACAACATAAAGAATCTTTCATAAAAGGACTGGAGAAGCGGACTACAGACAAGTTGGAACTAATCCACAGCGATGTTTGCGGCCCCATGTCAAACGAGTCCTTGGGTAAGTCTGTTTATTTTATTACCTTTATAGATGATTTTACTCGTAAGATTTGGGTGCACTTCATGCGACATAAAAACGAGGCCTTAGACAAGTACAAGATTTTTGAAAGTTATGCTGAAACGGAAAGCGGAAAGAGGATCAAAGCCATTCAAACGGACGGCGGAACCGAATACTGTAATAAGAAATTTGAAGACTATCTGCAGTCAAAGGGAATCAAACATCACATAACTGCCCCATATACCCCAGAGCAGAACGGTATAGCCGAAAGAGCTAACAGAACACTATGTGAGATGGCAAGATGCCTCAGGCTGGAAGCGGAATTACCAAAATTCTTGTGGGCCGAATTAGTGCACACAGCGTCATTCATACGTAATAGATGTCCAACGAAGGTCAACAATAACGAAACACCAGAGGAGTTGTGGAGTGGGACAAAACCCAACGTGGAACATTTAAAGGAGATAGGAACAATATCGTACGTATTGGATAAATCCCACAGGACAGGAAAATTTGACCCGAAAAGTCACATACACGTACTGATTGGATACTCTGATGGAAGGAAGACATATCGTCTGTGGAAACCCGAGACAAGAAAGGTAATTAATAGTCGTGATGTAGTGTTCTCGTCAAGACTGTATCGCGAACGCGAGCATTTCAATCATGGGCATAAAAGTAAACAACCCGAACCAAATATATGTTTTCCAAGGGATTATGTAGTACCGAGCTTTGGACATGAGAGCTCATGTAAGGCTAAGGGTAACAATACAGATCACCCCGAGACCCCAGAAACGACGAGTAGTTGTGTGGATACACAAGCTCCAGAAGAAGTAACCAGCGGAAAATTGAATGCTGATTTAGACGAAACGCTAACACAAGAGATAGCAGAGATGACTCACAATATAACAACTGACCCCAAAACTATTAAGCAGATTATTTCTGGCCAAAACTCGGAGGAGTGGTACCAAGCCATGAAGGAGGAAATTTCATCACATGAACGAAATGGTACATGGGAGTTAGTGGAACGACCCAAAGACAAGAATGTAGTAGAATCGAAATGGGTCTTTAAGACGAAATATAATACCGATGGGTCGGTGGAGAGACGGAAAGCACGCCTTGTCGCAAAAGGATATAGTCAAATCCAAGGCCTAGATTACACGGACACATATTCACCCGTAGCTAATGCAGATTCAATCCGATTGACCCTAGCAATTTCTGTGGAAAAGGACTTATTTCTGAACCATTTAGATGTCTCGACTGCTTACTTGAACGGCGACTTGGACTCAGAAATTTTCATGGAACAACCAGAAGGGTTCGTAGAGGGAGAAAATCTTGTCTGTAAACTAAACAAATCTATTTATGGCTTAAAGCAATCTGGACGACTGTGGAACCAGAAACTGAACGACGTGCTCAAGCAGCTGAATTATAAGGTATCTCTATATGATGATTGTATTTATTATAAAGTTGACAACCAGAAACTCAACCTAATAACTGTGTACGTGGATGACTTACTGATTGCTACCAGCAGTGAAGAGGAATACCAACGTGTGACAACCCATCTATCGACAAATTTCGACATCCGAGAGCTAGGTTTCCCAGTAACTTGCATTGGGTTACAAGTCACGAAAACTGCGGATGGTCTTACAATTAACCAAAGTAACTATGTAAAGAACCTACTTAAGGGATATCAAATGGAGGAATGCAAGTCTAGTCGTCTACCCCTGGCAACAGGAACAAGGTTACAAGAATCCACGGCAGGTGGTGAACGAGATCCAATTGACATCAGAAAGTATCGTAAATTAATTGGCTCATTACTCTATTTATCTGTTTTTAGCAGGCTAGACATCTCCTGTGCAGTAAACATGTTGTCGCAATACATCTCTTCACCAAAACAACAACATTGGAATGGTGCAATGCAAGTTCTAAGGTATCTTAGCGGAACCGTTGACGCCAGAATTGTATACCGGAAACGAAAGGTGCCACTTCATGCATACGCAGCAGTGTAGCCAACTCTACAGTTTTAACTGTAGATTTACAGTTTTTTGGAAATCTTCTCAGTTTTTAGTTTAGGCCTGCATATCTACAGTTTTTTATTTAGCGCCATCTATCTCGTAGTAGGCCATATGTTTCTCAATTAATAAAGGCGATGGATCTGTACAATTTCCACTATTATCGAATTTGACCAAAAAGCTTCTGTGTCTGCCGCTACGGTACGGCTACGGTAAAACACTTGTTTTCGAGCATTAATGTTATGAAAACGAAACTTAGAAATAAATTTACTACGACCACAATAAGAGGTGCTTTGCACACAAAATCAGAAATTAAAAATTGGTTCGAGTTCGAGTTCGATGCGAACAATGCCTATTTTAAGAAATTCAAAAAAAAATATGTATGATTTCATCACCGCCAAAATTTTTGTCATTTTTCGTCATCTTTTTTATTATTAATATTAAGGCAAAACATTATTTACGAAAGTTGTAGATAATTTGATTATCTAAAAAAAATATCTGTACAAAAATTCTATAGGACTCAGGGTTCCGAGAAATAAGGAAAACTATTTTTACCACTCAAAACAAGATGGCGGCCGAACGTCACGCCTCCGGATCCCGAAAACTCGGTTTTATACTCCCAACCAACCCCCTACACATTACAAAAAAAATTGCTGTTTTCATAAAATGTTCAGCGAAAGTAGCATTTGACTGGACTACTTCCCCATTATCTGTTTTATTTATTATTACCATTAAATAATACAATATAAGAAAAAAACGGTAGATTTACCGTCTTTTAATTAATATTTACAGTTTTCTACAGTTTTGTTTAAGCATGTATGTAGTTTTACTCCAGGATGGGGTTGGCAACACTGATACGCAGACTCAAGTTGGGGCGGCAATGAAGACAACAGACGGTCACAATCAGGTCATGCCTTCATCTTCGCCGGCGGCGCAATTGCGTGGAGATCCAAGAAACAACGAATTGTAACAACGTCTAGTACGGAGGCGGAATATATTACATTATCGTCAGTGGCCAAGGACGCAGCTTATTTCCGTCACCTTATGATGGAGCTCAAAATTCACGAAGGATTCATCGAAATTTTCAATGACAGTAGGAGTGCTCAACATATCGCAGCATCGATAGCCAACACTGGAAGAACTAAACACCTTGACATCCGTTTTCACTTTATTCGTGAAGCTGTTGCAGACGGCATTGTACGAATTTCGTTCTTACCATCAGAAAAAATGCCAGCTGATGCCTTAACAAAAATGGTAACCACAGGACGACACAAGGAGTGCTTTGAGGCGTTAGGGATGGTATTTTAGTTTCTTTTAAGTTTTTTTTCATATATTGTTTAAAGTAACAAAATACTAGAAATCTAAATTTGGTTAAACTACATTGTACGGTGGATGCGACAATTGCGAAGTTGAGTAGGGGTGTTGGTGTATTTATGAATTAGTGATACACACTTATGGCAACTCCGTCATTGTCGAATTCACTCTAAACGTCAGCCATACTTTAAAGCTCTTTTCTGTAACTTTTCCTTCTTCTGCTTTTAACTATCTGATGTAATGCTGACTGATGTACAAGAGTGCTAATGTACATACTAATAAACTTGGATTACTGAGTTAATTCTCTTTTTTCAATTCGCTGCGCCAAGAAAAGCGAAATTTAAAAAAAACCGCCACAATGGTTGCACGGTATTAAAGTGTTGCCATACCTGATTTCATTTTTTCCTTTGAACTAATGTTAGGATATTTACAAAAAATAGATGGGTATAGCGATTTTTTTATTTCTTTCTCTTCCCCCCCTAAACTCTGGAAAATGTTGAAGCAGGGGTAGAGAACCTCACGTGATTTAACATAAAGAATTAATGAAAAAAGCATTTTAAAAGGGAAATAACCTCAAAATTGCATTTTTTATTTTTTTTTAACAAAAATTTATTTTGTTTCCATCTTCCAAATACGAATATAAAAAATTTTAGTTTGCAAAAGTAACTGACGACGTGTTTACATGTCAGTGAAAAATGGTTTGCCACCTATGAAACGAATTGGTGCCATTGGTGCAAATTACACTATCCATCACTCGATACTCACATCAAAACGGTTTGTGTATGATGCGAGGATTACACTAAGCATTCATTTTTCTGCCTCTTTTTCTTGTAACGTTTGTAATGTCTTTGTAGTTGTACAATAAACGGAAAAGAGAAGGGGAATTTCTCATAGTTTTCGCAGACCCAGAGTGCGATGTTATATTTGTGTTAGTGTAATCGATGGGTGAGTCTGGCAAATTTTCTGGCTCAAAAGTGAGGAGACATTATGACCCATGGCATAACTTCCCTGCGATCCCTTGCCTAAAAAATCAGTTTGTGTAATAAACGAAATGATGGATAGTGTAACTTGCATCATTGCCATGAAAATTTCCTGATGAGCAGTCCATTCCATAGTGAGGTCGCCTTATAGATCTTCCTAGTTCTGTCTTACTACTGGTGTTTGGAAGAACAGGATTTCTGGGATGGCACCCTTTCAGGCATTTTCATTACATGCCCTATCTAGCGTAAGCATGCAATATGTTAATGCGTTACGTCGAATTCTATGTATATATAGCACAACTAGTGCATATCCTCTTCGTGTATCTTCTTGTCCTGCTCTTTCTCTATTATTTTTATTAGTACATACCCAGCAAACCAAATTTTAAGATATCTTGCCGAACTCGTTACGGAAATTCGTATATTTCTCCCGAATTTGCAATCGATTTCTGAACAAATTCGAAACGAAAAATATATGAAGGGGTTGACACGACATCGTTACAAAAATTCTTTTCGAATTCGTTACGAAATTTAGTAAAGATTTAGCAAAGCTTTTTACCCCTAATAAAAGCTTCAGATTCATAGGTTTTTTTGCTTTAAAATAAAATAACAAAGGACATGGCTAGTGAAATTCATATAACTCAATTATAATATTTTAATATATTTATTTTATTATAAATTATTATTAATTATTATAAATTATTATAAATATATAATTGAATATATAATAAATTCACAAATGCACTTGCGCACTTCACTTAAAAGACACACGATTTCACATGGAAGTTGTTTTCCGAATTCTTTTCGAATTAGTTTCGACTAATCGCCACATACAAAGCTTTAGTTTTGGTTGTTGTATTTCTTCCGAAAATCTTCCGACTTATATGAATTCGGAAAGTTTGGTTTGCTGGGTAGGTTTCGTCTCTTTTGATTTGTAGTAAGTCCATCTTTCTATGCTGCTTTTTCTAATACCTCCAAGGCTTTCTTTGGTGGAACCAACGTCCTGTAAATCAATACTACGTCATCTGCACGTGCCGTTAGTTGAATTATTGTCTAGGTAGGAACTTTTTCCTCCGGTTTCAATAAATACGCATTGGCAATTGCAAACTACTCTTTCATAATGATACTATAAGCGTATACACAGGATATATGTTCGAGAATATTTTATTTTATTTGAAATGGTTTCGTGTAAAGTACAAATAATTTCTATGTCTCATTCATCAGGTAGTTGCTAAGTTTCTGTCCAAATGTCCACTTGTGCTACATATTTTCAGAATATTAGCACAATTCTTCTTTAAATATTTTTGCTGGTATATATTAGGGGTATTCATGTCACACTTCACTTTGTTCGTAGTATTCGTAGTTCTTCGTAATTGATTTTCATACATTTGGAATCTACGAAGCTCGTCACAAGTACGAAGCTGAAAAGCCTCTCAATTTCACTTCGTTGTTTTGTAGCATCGTAGTTTGTTTTTTGACAGCTGTGTTGTGTAAATTGCGATCCGGCGGCAATAATAATTCAAAGTTAGAACGGACCTTCATGTCAACTAAGCCACAAAACTACGAAACATTAGGTTTGTTTATTAGTTTTCAGAACAGGACAGAGCAGAATAGAATAGAACAGCAAGCAATTAACGTCAAACACTTTAGAACAACTTATGACAGAAAATCTAATGTACTTTCGTACTTTTTTGTTCTACATTTTCTGTTCTCATAATTTCATATACAGATACACATCTGTCCAAACTAAGAAAAAACAACAACAAAAAACTCTTGTCCAAAACTGTCCTGAAAAAAATCTAGAACCAAAAAGTAAAACTTAGAACACTTTAGTAAAGGCCCAATCATATAGCAGAAATGAAAAGAAACCGAAACGAAAACGAAATGAACTTGAAAATGATAGCGATTATATATGTAGGTGCCTGAGCGAATCGGTTCTTGACATTTGTTGACAAGTTTTGCATTGAGTAGAAGAGTTTTTTATTTTCGATAAATACATCTATTATAGAATTTATATAATTTATGGCGAATGTCGACAAATCACAAGAGAAATCAAAATTTAAATTTTTTCACCTTGTATTGACTGCATTCTTTTAAAATAACTTCTTTTTCGCTCTTTCAACTACTTTAAATTGGAAAACAAACTGTCTGTCGGACTGTCAAAGTAACGGGCTGAATAGCTGAAACGAATACCGAAATGAAATAAATTTATATCATTCGTTCCGATTCGGTTCTGTTCGTTTATATAACCGAGTTCATACATTTTCATACGATTTATTTCATTCTTTTCGTTTCGGATCGTTTTCGTTTCTGCTATATGTTTGGGCCTTAAGCCTGTACTTTTCTGTTCTAGGATGATTTAGGTAGTTCTAGGACTGACTAATAAACAAACCTTATGATACTTTGCACAACTGAAAAATACCCCTATTGTTTGTATCTGGTCAATTGTTATGTCTACATAGGATTCAGCAAAAGTGACAAAAAGCTGCATGTGAAGTTTTGGTATACCGCCGGCCTTAAGGCCCAAACATATAGCAGAAACGAAAAGGAACCGAAACGAAAACGAAATGAACTTGAAAATGATAGCGATTAAATAGGTGCCTGAGCGAATCGGTTCTTGACATGTTGACAAGTATTGCATTGAGTAGAAGAGTTTTTTATTTTCGATAAATACACATATTATACACTTTATATAATTTATGGCGGATGTCGAGAAATCACAAGAGAAATCATAATTTAAATTTTTTCACCGCACATTCTTTTAAAAAAACTTCTTTTTCGTTCTTTCAACTACTTTAAATTCGAAAACAAACTGTCTGTCGAACTGTCAAAGTAACGGGCTGAATAGCTGAAACGAATACCGAAATGAAATAAATTTATATCATTCGTTCCGATTCGGTTCTGTTCGTTTATATAACCGAGTTCATACATTTTCATACGATTTATTTCATTCTTTTCGTTTCGGTTCGTTTTCGTTTCTGCTATATGTTTGGGCCTTTACTCCTCTGCAGTCTCAATTCACCGGAGGGAGACTCTTTCTTGATTTTGTCGTGCAAATGGGGAGGCCTATAAGTGAATAAGTTAAGATAATGATTTGAGATGATGATGATACTTTCAATATGATTTAATTCTATTATATCTTCGAACGAAAATAATTGATCAATAAAATATTTTATTAAATTCTATTTTTCGTTGTAAAAAGACCAACTTTAAAATGCCATAAACTATCTATGTTTTTTTTTAGTATATTTAACAATAAATCACTATGACCTTACTATAAATTACAAATAAAATATGCATGTCGATAGTTTCAATCGTTATTTTACGGAAGTTGATTAAATTGAACTCTGTTTCTCCTCAGCAGTAACCTGAGATTGAGAGTCCGTCGAGACATTATCTTTACCGGAACAGGTAAGACATGGGAATTTGTTATGAAGAGCTGCCTGATATTTAGGATGACTATTTCGTAAAAAAAATTTAATCTAATAATTAATCAATAATTTCATATACCATAATGTTTACCTTATGCCATAAACTATCGGATTATACATAGCATTCGCTTTAGCAAAAACCGAGCCCCAAATTGTACATAATGGTGATAATGATAAAAGTTCAAAAATTCCAGCAAAATTTATAATTGTATACGGTGTCCATGCCATGAACCATAGGCTAATAGTAACCAATGCAATTTTAGCCAATTTAAACTCGACTGATTTATTTTTATCCTCTGCAGTACGGAGAGAAGCTACATTCATTTTTTTCGCCTGTTCACGCATAGATTTTTCGTGTTCAGAGACTACCTGCAGGAGTAGATATATTAAACATTTTTGCTTTAATGTTTCGATTATATCATTTTACTTACCGCAATAATAAAGTAGTAAGAGTAGACTATTGTGCATAGAGGCACTACATACACAAATCCGCAATAAGCAATAATATAAGATCTGTTGAACCAATCTTTTGCTAAGTAATCAGTTCCGCATGCTGTCATATTTCCTTCAGGAACATATCTGTTCCATCCAAACATCGGAAAAATTGCCCACAATCCACAGAATATCCAGACAAACAGGATTTTTATAATAGCGCCATTTGTTGTTAACGGTTTCCCAGCTAATCCTTTCACTATGACATTATACCGATCGAGGGCAATCATCATCATTGAATATATGGACACACATCCGAATAATGATCCGCATAATCCATAAAGTTCACACATGAAAGGTCCTAAGTACCATGTTTCATAGTAACAATTAAGTACAAGTGGTGGGAACATCGTAAACATCATCATAAAGTCCGATATAGCCAAATTAACAACGAAAAGGTTCGATGGTGTACGAAGAGATTTTGTCGATGTAAAAATAAATATAACCACAAAATTCCCAATAGTAGAGATAAGTCCAAAGCATGTCATAACAAATCCAAGTATGCCATACCATAACGGATTCATTGGTGGGAACTGATACCAGTAGCTATCCATCATATAGAGCATATCTGGTGGGACGTTATCCATAACCGTCATATTATTGCCATATCCTCCTCCAGTGCGGTATTGCGGCTCTACGAATCTTGTTGGCCTCATTTTGTGACTGCTAACACGCTGCACCACAATACATACACTGTTTTTCACTTAATTTTAATAATAATATAAACTCACTACTGGACGTTTAATTACAATCCAGTCTAAGTTTTACTTGCCTCCGAGTTAATCTACAACTAAGGAGAATGCTTGTGGCTTAGCGGTTTTTATACTTTCTTCTTCCGGCTTTCTCAAATCGAATTAATCCAATTTAATATCTTTAATGATTAACGTTTCTTAAGAACATGATTGCTGACAATTGAATTGACTAATTATCGACTTTTTTAAAAATATGCTTTCAAGGTTTGCATTTCACCTTCTTATTCAAAGTTCAAGACATCGCTTCAGTGTCTTCTTTTTGTTTTACATTTTGATACTGTGTCATTCTACAAAAAAGGGCAGTTTACTTTAAATACTCGATGACGGGTATCCATAATTATAAATGGATAAGCATTAGTACCTCGTAATCTAAAATATGGTGAACACCGCGGCCCTTCGAACCAAGGCAAGAACCAAGTTGAAGAAGACTGGACCGTAAAGGCTCAAACAGATTGGCGCGGTGGAGGTGGCGGCGTCCGCCCGCCAGAGAGTTTCCCATGCAATTAATTTCTCCGCGCCGTCTGCGGAGAAATTAAATGTATGGGAAACTCTCTGGCGGGCGGACGCCACCACCTCCGCGCGCCAATCTGTTTGGGCCTTAACGGGTCGCAGAAGTTGTCTGATAAAAGTTCTTCTTCTAAGCCAAATCAGAGTAGGATTCATAGAGAACATGTGTGGAACTCTCGTCGCCTTCCATGCAGAGTCGGCTTTCTATCTCCTGAGACAGCCCTAGGTTGTTGAGGTTGTACCGCAACCCTACATGGCCTGTCAGATATCCCACCAACCCAGTCCCCATTCAGCGACTTGTAGGTGGGCTACGAGATGCCACAGAAGGATTCTGGGCCTTGGACCAGCGTAGCAGAGCGCAGAGCGAGACCCTATTTTTCCTGGCCAGGCTGTAGAGTACGTCAAAGCACCCTGTAACTATTTTGGAAGAAAACTTCCATGATGAGAGCGCTTTGATGGCAGCTTGACTGTCCGAAAAAAATTCTAATGTTATCGTCTTTTTCAAACCGTTCTCAAGGTTGAATCTAGCGCAAAGGGTCACTTACCCACTGCAATCGAGAAATCGAGACCTTGGGGTTAGGTCCTGCGACACCAGCCCCTGTACCATGTTACATCTTTAACCCATCGATAAACCTGTAGAGGTTTCTTCGAGAACGAGTTCATTCTACTTGTAGCGGTCCCGAATCATCGCCCTGAATGTCATTTGGAACCGTAGTTCAAAAGCAATATGGTCGAACACAAGGCAAATTTTAATGTTTGGGTGGAAGATATCCATAATGTCCTTTGACTGTTTAGAGCCAGTTTAAAGAGATCTGAAGTCTCAAGGTACTTCCCAACGGGGAAGAAGAGCGCTTACACACGGCAGTTAATGCGCTTCTTTGGAAGCATGGAGTGCTTGCCTGTTCCATTCCACTTCATTGCCATTTTACATGGGGATGTCATCAGAAAGATGCGAATCCCTTTCTTTCCTTAAACGCGCTTCTGAAGCTTGTGAAAATGGATGCAGCGGGAAGCACTTGCGATTATTGTTCTCTCTGGATATGCGAAGCTTTTAAGCTTTTGTTTTAATTGAAGGGCAAAGGAAAAGAGCTAGGGAGAGAAAATATATTTCATACTTAAACAGAAAGTGTCCTTCAATCACTTGCGCAGACCGACGAAAACTGATCCAAATCCACAGCGAATTGCCATGTATACAGAGAACAAAGATGAATTCGCAGCTTGCACCAAACCAACTTCCGATTTGTAATGCTCTGGAAGCCCTTCACTAAAGCTTCCAGTGGAAGCGTTTGCTTTATTTCCCGCTGGGTTATGACGGGAGATTTCCGTTGGTGGAACCGTCACTTTTACCATTTTAGATATAGGTGGGAGTATTCTGCGTACACTGCTACTTTAGGCCGCGTTCCCATGGGCTGCATGTCGCACGGCAAAAGCTCGATTTCGGCTTGCCTTCGTGTAGTATTCGGGAATTTTCGTGAGAGGCTGCAAAAAGCTTGCCGCATGCCTGCATCTCCTCGTTCACAAGGGTGCATCAGCTGTTTTGTGATTTTGAAAAAGTGAAAAAGTGAAATGGATTACTTTAAAACAAAAAATTATGTTAACGAGTGCGAATAACTAAATATAAAGAAAGACAAAGTGACAAGAAAAGAAAATTAAGAAAAAGAAGTCGCTAGAATTGTCAACTTGAAAGTTCCATGATTTTGCAGCACGTTCACGTGGGCTGCATGCAGCACGGCAAAAGATCGAATTTGACAGTTCCGTGATTTTGCCGCATGGATAAGAGATTTCCTCTTTGCATGATTTTTGCAGCAATGCTGTGCAAGAGAGAGAACACGTGCCGAGGGAGATATTTTTCCTGGCCAATCAGAGAACATTAACAACTTTTGCCGTGCGGCATGCAGCCCGTGTGAACGTAGCCTTATTCATGAAAATAGGCCATGTGGTTACAGTAATACAGGGTGATACGCAAAACTCTAAAAAAACTTCAGTCGGCCTTAGCGGCTAAACCGTTAAGATTGCCCCACCCTTACAACAAAACCTATCAACAGCCCGCCGCTTTGTACGCTTACTGTATATACCCTGTATACAATATTCTTTCTTCTTTATTTTCATATCTATTTCTGTTTTGTCGTCGTACATATTTCCATAATTGTTAAACCAATTACAATGAAAATATTTGCAGAGTCTCATCAAGGAAGATTATACTTTAAACTCAGACATATGCGTCAATTTTAAGGTATGAAAGGCAAAACAAGGAAGGTAAAACATTTGATATACAATGTTAATGCCGACTTTTGCGTCTCCTTTTATTCCGTGTTATTTCTTCATAGGTCACGTGAATATTATGCCTTCACGATAATCGAAGAAACGCAAATGTATTCTTAAAAAAGAAACATTAGCTTTTTCTGATAATCTTTAATCAATAAAAGAAATTAAAGTTGTACATAATAAGAGCGATTAAATGTTCACGTAGTTTGTATTTAAAAAAAAATATTTTTTTATAGTAAAGGAAGCAAAGCCCGGCTACCATTATGATATTTTGTGTCCTGGTTACAGTGGTTACGTCAAATTATGTAATGCACCCTCGCATGCTAGATTTCAGTAAAGTCTACTTCATACGATGGTTCTTTACGATTGTACCTTTCGCCCCTACGTTGCTTGTACAGGTTTCGCCCATACGGATCTTACATCTTATGTACTCTTATACCATAGAACTAAAAAGGGACTAACACTAACAGTCAGTCGGGTGCTGGCTATTGGTGAGCAGTTTGATGAAAAGTCTCTAGACGTTCCGACCCAAGTGAAATTTATCGAACGCTGGAGTTCAACACCTTGCCCTGTGAGCTCCAAGTAGTTTCTTCTTGAGCCATCCAACCAGGGAATTGTTGGAAAGTCAGGACACTGGTTGACTTGATTACTGGACACCACGCTCTGAGCTACCACCTATGGAGAATCGGAAGTGCAGAGGATGCATAGTCAGAGATTTATCTCGAGGAGGGGGTTCTACCATTCACATTCTTTGCGAATCTACCATGATTGTGAAGCCATGTTGTCCGACCAGATTAGACTATGTGTCAAGTTTTTGGGCAGGCTGATAAGTTTGTTCAAGAGGCCTGGCCTACAAATCTGAGGTACAGGGACTGACAAGAATACAATAGGTCCAAATTGCGAACAAGGTACTTCTGGAACCTAAATACCGTTAAAAAAGAAAAGATTACAGAAGAAAAAAGTATAGTAAAAATCTGCATGGGACCTGAAATGTTCCTCACCCTAAATTGCCTCTCCTCACCGCATTCGCAATCATTTGCTACCAATTTAGCACTCTAAAGTAGATTTTCTTACTATGGGAGCAATAGGGACCAGCGCTGAGGGAAGCAGAAGATAAATACCGTGGACAAATTCTTCTTCTAGGGGACTTTTTTTATGTGGAAGATCTAAGTTCAGGAATCACCCTTTGCATTACCAGTCCGTAATGTCGTTGGTCCCATCATGGTCTAGTAGTAAGCTTATTAACGGCGATAGAATAGGTTTTGGGTTATGGTGAGCAGGGGGGATGTTGAAGGTAGTAGCGTGAGACCGAATGTAAAATTTGTATATTACAGCGGAGGAGGAGAAACATGAACCACTTAAGAAATCCCAGGCCCTGGGATGCTTGATTTGGAATATTTGTTCATTGCATCGCAGTCTCTCCTTATGTAAAAGGATGGGTTAGCCAGAACTATACACCATTCCCTGATACGGATGGGGAAATGATGCAGGTTTTATTGAAAATACAACAGTGCTAGGTTTTGGAAGCATTAAATTCAACTCGATTCTTATCCCAATCGAGAATGAGCTCAATATTCATGTTGATTGAGTTGGATCATAGAGGCAAGGTCTGGCACGCGCTTGTCTTCCATTATCGAAAGCGTATAAGTACTGTCATCATCGAAGCTGTGAAGTGGTTTGGATGGGACTGAGAGAATGCCGTTTATAAAGGTTAGGGTATTAAAAGAAGAAAGAAGCCAGAAAGAAAATTATTGGTCCAGTCCTTTAGAGGTGGGGCAATACCAATAGCTTAGAGTTTAACTAACAAAGGAGGGTGTATGCTCTATCAAAAGCCTTGGATATATCTAGACGAACAAAACTAGCAATGGATGCTTGCACGGTAGTTAGAGCGATTGTTGAAGTAACATTTTTTCGGTATGTATGTGTTGAACATATGAGAGTTTTCACGAGTGCGGATAAACTTCGGAGAAGTATGGTAGGGCAAAGACTTTGTACAGAGGTTTAGCTAAAGATTAGGCGCATTTCTTTATGTCTATATCGGGTATATTGTAGGGTCCAGTGGATTTGTTGACATTAAGTTCTTTGAGACACCTACATATACACCTCGTGAGTCCTGAAGAAGACCTCGATGTTGAATACTTGGATCAGGTGTAGCATAACAATGTCGGGTAAAGAAGAATTCGAATAGAGGTGCTAGTAAGTCGGTCTTGGATTTGCTTTCTGTTATCACCTCTCTCTTGTAAATGTGGATGCAGTAAAATTTTTCTTGATGAGCGTTAACTATTACCAGAACTTGTTGCTGCCAGCTGTTGCATTACAGAGTTTATTTCTCAACATGCTACCTATCAAATGATTATTTGATTTTCCTGATGGTATATTTACAGGAATTTTTTAGTTTAGTTTTAGTTAACCTTTCGGAAATACCTCCAAACGTCAAACTTCTAGTTTCAATATCTCGAAAACTACGCAAGATATCGAAAAAAATTATTTTACTTTTTCAGCTTATTTTGGGGTGCTTAATAAAAGGGTATCATCAAATGGCGGGGCCAGGGAAACCATAGAGGTGCCCTTATTGGTTATGCGCAATTCAGCCCCACTATTTTCAATCCGAGTTCACTTGAATTCAATAAAATCCACTCAAACTCACATGGAAGCATATTAAATAAGGCCTAATTCAGGTTCAATCCGGTCTCAATTTCCCATGAAACACAACACTCGTGACATCACATTTTCTTTTCTGACTGTACTGACTGGGATGACTTGTCATATAAATGTCAAAAAATTTGTTTTGACTCGCTTTCGATTTTACTTGTGAATTTCTTGCCGGTAAATATCTCTTAATAAAAGTGTAGCACAATTTTAATAAATGGCAAACGAAGCTGATGATAATTTAGAACTTAGCGATGAAGAGGAATTAATTACAGCGCAAAAGGTATGAGGAAATTCGCTAGATTTTCTTTTAACTTGCAATGTTTCAGGTTCTAGAAAATCTCGAAAATGCATGGCAGAATGAGAAATCCGCGCCAGAAATCCTTCCACTTCAAGAAGATATGCTCGAATTGATGCTGGGACAAATTGCACATATGGAAGAAAATATAAAGAGCTTGGATAAGAATGATTTTAGATTTATTGCACATAGAATGGAATTGGAAAGAATTCGCTTTGTTATTGCCAGTTATCTTCGGTGTAGAGTACAGAAAATCGAAGTTTATACTCAACATATACTTAGCGAGGAAGATAGCAGAGCACCAGATAAAAAGCGTCTATCTGCGGAAGAAGCTAAGTTTGCTAAAGAATATATGGATAGTATCGATAAATACTTTAATCAGATAGCTTTAAAATTTATGCCAGTAACACAAAGATCTAGTTCAGAAGACCAGATTGTTCGACCAAACCTAATGAGCCATATTTTTGTAAAAGCAAATATTTCTGGTAATTATAATGATCTTACAGATTCAAATTGAATAATTGACTAAGTTAACTTGTATTTGTAGTTCCTGCAGTAATCGTTGGCATGGATGATGAAGAGGTAGACTTGGTAGCTGGCTCACAACATATAATTCCATATCAACTAGTTTCGGATTTAGTTCTTAAAGGAAGTGTCCAACTAATTTAAACTATTAATTATTAAGATTTTATATATTTATACAAATATAAAATTCGCTCTATTATAAACTGCTAACGCTGCTTATAGAATCCTGTTTTTCTAAATTATGCGATGTTGACGGTTCTTTAGGCGGAAAACCAAAAACGACTTTCTTGCGTGGTGTCGGAACTGGACGTTTAGGAGTATTTTCTTTACTTAGCGATGAATCGGAGTTGACTTGTTGAAATCTTGTTTTTGTATATAAAAGTGGCTTCCGTATCGGTGATCCTAAAACTTTTTCTAAACGTGCTTTAAAAGCATTATCCAATAAGGGTTTCGGTGAGTCGATTTCTTCTTCATCACTCATATCGACTACATGTTTGCTTGCTGGTGTAACATCCCTAACAGGTGAGGTGATTTCATTAACTTCTTGTACTTTTTTTAGTTTGGCGTCGGCTTTAATAATTTTTTCAGCGGTTTGCCTTCTACTGGGAATATTGCTGGACATCTTTTTTAATCTTTCTTTGGTTAAACCATCCACTAAATTCTCGAGATTATTTCTGGTTTGATTAAATGTTGGATATTTCTATAAAGTAGAGTAGAATTTTAGAGAATTTGTTTACAAATAATTAAAATGTTTATTTTTTTTTACCTTTTTAATGGTCTTTTGTTTACTGGAGGCAATTTTGGTTATTTGATGTGCAATCACTGTTGGTAAAGACTTAATATTATTTTCTAGACCAAGAGACTCGAACCGATTTGATATCAATTTATTTACATCAATCATCTTAGGTGCTTCTTTTGGTTTACTAGAATAAATAAATATACAAAAAATTGTTTACATAAATTTACCATGGCTCTGAGTGTGTGTATTTATTTTTGAGCTGAAGTTATTGATGAATTCATTTATTGTTTTTATAAATCATAACTTTTATACATAATTAAATGTCCAATATTTTATTATCTAGGATAACAGAGGAAGAAGATCGAACGCTTAGAAGACAGCAGGCTGGATTCAGAAAGGGCTGCTCCTGCATAGATCATAGTGGAGCAGTCTACTGAATTACTATCTTCCCTTCACCTTGCTTTCATAGACTATGAGATAACGTTCGACTCAATTTATAGGAGTTTTATAGGGCCGACACTACGGCAACGTGGATTGCTTGACAAAATAATAGAGTTGATAAAAGCTCTATACAATAATTCAAAATTCAGAGCTCTCTATAATGAAGCATTTTCCGACAGCTTTGAGATGAGCTCAGGAGTACGACAAAGATGTCTACTTTTGCCATTACTCTTTCTTATAGCAATAAAAGACATTATTATCAGCGGGCTAGAACAGATGGCATACAATGGCGATTGCCTTAAGCATCTCCACTGCGCGGATGATATCTGTTTGCTCTCCCACAGACATCAAGACCTCAAAAATATGTTAAACAATTTAGCAAAAGAAAGTAGTTCGGCAGGCCTAAGGCTAAATCCGATTAAAACTAATGAAATGCGGATAAATGCGAACACCATTGAAGGCACATCGCTGAGTAATCGGGATGTGGAATTAGTAGTAGCATTATTACCGAAAATGATGGAGCAAAAGAAGGCGTCAGTTCCAGAATAAATAAAAGAAGAAGCTCATATTCATGCTTGTCTCGCATATAGAGTTCAAGGGAGATCTCAACTAATTGCATTTCTATCCTCAAAATCCGCTGGCAAGATGGAATTAGAAATGAAGAACTATGGCGCCGGGTCGACCAAAAAGAGATAGACGACGAAATCAAGTGGAGGAAATGGAATTGGATTAGCCACACCTTGCGTCGCGAGAACTAGGAGTTGGAAAAGCTAAAACAACGCGGAGGAGGATATCATTATCGAGGCCAATGCAACTGGCAGAACCTGGACGAAGTTGAGAGTTGTTGCATAAAACAGAGTCCGCTGGGGGCAACTGTTTCCGGTCTATGCCCCACGAGGAATAACATTACAACTAAGCTTGATAAACATGATATTGATGGAATCGTCGCATAAAAAGTCTTTTTTATCAGAAATTAAGTTTGAAAAAGTTGCACTGAATATTTCACAGAGTAAAAATCCTCGAGAAAAATATATTATTAAGTAATTACGACGATCCTCCCCATACCAAGATATTGCATGGACTCAATTAGTAGACCTGAAACTCTATAGACATATTCGTATTCTTCTTCGTTAGGTTCTGCAGCATAATTCGAGCCTTTCCCTCCTTAATTTTCTTCATCTAAAACGTCTCTCTACTTCGCAGCATGCCGTCAGTTTCATGTGTAAATTAATTTTGTTGCATCTGCCTTAATGATTACAATGAATTCTGGATGCATTGTTTTCATTTACTGGACCATATATCCTTCGGAGAATTTTCCTCTCAAATATATCCAAGTTATCTGTAGATTTTTGAGAGATACTCCATACTTCTCAAGCATATCTGACTACTTCTGTGTATGGTCGCTTTGTAGATTCTTATTTGGGTGTATCTCGATTGCATTACTGTCGGTGTATCTCGATTGCATTACTGGGAAAAGTGAGTATGTACTATTGGCAGCGTTTATTCTTCTTTGAACGTATGTATATTGTTTCATCGTTACCTTCGGTAAGAGTGGACCCAATTAGTAAAATTGACTTACCTGTTCGAAATATTAGTCCCCCACGTCGTGTTATGGTTTCTCATTCTCCCCCCTCCCGCTTCATTTCATTGAGGTTTGATTAGGCTCATCTATTGTGAATGTATCTCTACGGCATGACATTATAAAGGGCCTTATCATGGTTGGCGGCGAACAAATGACAGCGCCGCTTTTCGTTGTCATTTTTCGTATCATAGTTGGCGAATGCAGCGACATGACAATTTTCGATAAAAACGTTAATGGTTGTCGCTTGAAAATGTTTGAACATTTCTTATAATTAAAAAAATTTAAAATCAGTCGTGAAAAACGTAACTTTGTCTCTTAAAAAGGCCAACTGTGATACACCTGAAGGCGTTTTCCCGACAAATGTCAGTTTTTTCGAGAACTATGATTCCGTTTTACAGTCGCGGCGCCATTTCTCACTTCAAGCGCCAACCATGATCAGGCCCATAGCATCGTGATTCGGCAAGGCAATATATAGCATCAGCATATCCTGCCAAGTGTTTCGATTTATTCAACAAGGTTTTACTCGCGTCGATGTTAACTTTGTTAATTGCTCTCACTAACCAGAGTACTCGACCGCTTAAGTCTAGCTCAACTGGGTAAGACTTCGTCATTTATTTCGGGACTTTGACTGTATACTTCGTATTTTCATTGTCATTTTCGTTAATTTTCCTTTGTTTAAGGGATATCTAGGTCTAATATTGTCGAAAGTATAGAATAGTGTAGTCTTCCTTTAACATTTTTTGGGAGGATAAGGGCTTAACTTATAAAGTTGCAATTCGAGTTATAAAAAATTATAAGTCTAAATTTAAATTTACCTAACCTTTTTGTTTCACGATCAGCACTTTTTATTATTTGCTTCTTTGGTGTTTCTGGATGTGAGTCAGGTTTCTCTGAAATATTTGTTGATGTTTCCGATTCTGTATAAGTTTCTGCCACCGATTCAGTATCAGATATATCAACAACCTCAGCAATCTTAACTATTGTATGTAAGAAGATGATAAATTAGAGTTTGCGAGTAGAGATTTAAAATTTGTTGATTAATCACCTTTTTGTTTTCTGATCGAATCATCTCTACTTGGTTTTTCAGGTAAATCGACTTGTCTACATAAGGTAGAAGTTGTCGGTCCTACAAAATATCGAATTTATATAAGGTTAATTATTACAAAAATAGTTTATAAATTAGCGTAATACATACTAACAGAAACAATCCCTTTCGGAGTAAATTCAATTGGTGGATTTTCATTAATAAATTCACTAATTGACTTTTTCTCCTTATCTTGCACTTGTATCACAGACGGCATAGTAGCACTACGGGCTTCGATATTTCGTTTATCATTTACCAATTTTATATCATTACGTAACTGCAGTAGCTTGTCGGCGTAACTTTTCTCAATTTTACCAACAATATTATTTAATTTCAGCTCATAATCCTTATGAAGACTCTGCATACTCTCATTTAAAAGTTTCTGAATATTTTCAGTCGAATGAGATTTGCTTTTGGCACTGGCCATTGTTGCTAAAGTAGTTTTTAAACTTTCCACTTCACTTAAGTGATTTTGTTCAATTACAGCTACAACTTCCTGCAATTTATCCTTAATTTCATTGACAGAATCTTGATTTAATTTTACTTCAGTATTTTTCCACTCTTCGAATTCTAATAATTTCGATTTTAATTCAGTTAAAATTTCATTATTTGTTCGAATTTCAAAATCAAGGACTTCATCGACTTCTTTATCCTCTGTTAAGTTGCTTTGGATGCCAATACTGCATGTGGCAATATCGCTTTGTGTTACTGCGTTACACAGGATTTTCTTGTCTTCCTTTGGGGTTTTTGGCTGGTCAACTTGTTCCACGTGAATATGTTGATGCTGTTCACGAATTTGTTTTTCAGTTGCATTCAATCGTTCCTTTAAATGTTTTATTTCTAATTCCAGTTTAATTGTGTTAATTAAGTTTTTATCATCAACCCCAACATTTTTTGTTACATCTGGTTGACTTTTTGAATGTTTCCTTGACATATGAGTATTTAGCATTTCATTACTGATAAAATTTTTTGTGCATATCGAGCATGGGAAGACGATTTCATTCATTTTTTCAAATCGCTGTAGCTTTTTATGTAGATCAAGTAGTTCACTATTGCTTTCCTCGTACATTTCCTTTAATTTTATAGTTTCCCTTTGGGTTTCTTCTAAGGTATATTTCATGCTGTTAACGGTCTCATCAAGAAACTTCTTGCAGAACAAAAGATATTGCAAGCCGAACTGTGCTAGTCCAAAATATTTTGCTACACCACTTTCTAAGATGTTACTATCTAGAAGTGTTCCTAATGGTGCTTCGGATAGATGTGGAATAACGTTTTCTAATCGTTCTATGTCTTGTTCTCTTAAAACTCTTCGCAACTCCACAGATCCTGGAAGAAAGTACGGGATGAGGAATGGGTGGGAGATGAAGTTATATCATACTTACCAATTAATCTCCAATCGAGAGTTCCTTTCTTAATTTGCCTTAGTTTAAAGCCAGATTCACGTGCTATTTGAGGATAATCGAAATTCCAACTTGATTCCATTTGCAATCACAAAGGGAAAACACTTAAATGTAGATAACAAAAATTTTGATTATTTTGTTGTTTACATGCGAGTAACATGGTTGCCTAGGTAACTCCATAGATAACAAAGGTCGAACATGCGCGAATCAAAGGATAATTTTCATACTGTTTATATGAAGAAAATTTGCCGGCATTGAAAGAGATTTCAATTTTATTTTTTGAACTTATTTTCGTGAATAGCGATTGTGTTTTTCCAATGGGGTGAACTGTTGATCTTGATATAAACTAATTTTTTCAAGCCCAATTCAGTCTAATTTAACGAGGTCTTATACTATATAATTTGTGTGGGGTGTCCGAACAGGTGGGTTTTGTCCTTTTTTAAATATATTTGCCCTCTTTCAAAAGGAATGCTCTGCAATTGTCCTTACTCTATTTGATCTTCTTGATAATGTGTTGACGTTGATAATGATGTGCGATATTCGTTTTTGATTCTACCGATATTTTACAGCTTAATCAGCTTTCCTTAATCTCTGATTATTTCTGAGGCCTAGCTCTCTTCTACCTCTGGAACAACTTTTGCGTTGATCCCGCCGCTACTTGGACTAGATGCTCTGTTTATAAGTGGCGATGTTTCTGCTGCTGTCTCTTCTACGTGTACGAATCCCAGATTGAGGCGATCGACATACTTATGTATTTAGAATATTTGGGCTAACTCTACCTCGTTCGTTAAGTAAAGTATGATACACCGATCTTGATCGTTCTGAGTTCAGCTTGTTAATATGATACGTGGTTAAACTATAAAGGGAAATGCCCAATTCTGGCCCTGGGTGCCCACATATAAAGATATAAGGAAACGATAATATGCAATTAAAAGAATGAAATGGTTAAGCAATTGGTTTAAAAAAAGTCCGGATTTTTAAGAAATACAGGGTGCCGCAAAAGCCTGGCAACGGACCGATATTTCCTGGTGGGTGATCGTGAAAAAAGTTTCGAGCGAAAGTTGCTCAACTTGGAGGGTGGAATCGTTTGTACAAACCGTAGCCAAGTGAGTTAGCTGCCATACATTTCAATACGAATTGTTTGGATACTTAGCTGGCGATGTCGCCATGGCGTCCTAATGAGTTAGGCCCCATACATACAAATTTCTGTGCGATAAAAGAGCTCCAATTTGTGTTTTGGGATGTAAACGGGCTTTTATAAGTTTGAATTCATATCCCATTCTGACCAAAACTCGCCCGTTCTTAGCCTGAAACAGACACGCACAACGTCAAAACGCCTGCGTGGCATCCCGAAACAGGCACGATACGCCTGAGTAAAAATTCTGCTTTCCAAATGCAGCCCGCTACAGGCCCGAACGGAATAGTCCAAACGAAGCACAGGGCGCTCACACTTTTTTAGACTAAATGGAGCAAAATTGGGGATTTAAAAAATTGTATAGGATGAAGAAAACGGGGAAAGCGGCACTTGTGTTTGGAATGGTTGATTACGAATACCTTCATATCTGTAACACATGGATGCATTTTTACATTTTCATGCAAGTAGCGGAACCGTGCATATCTCTGGCGGGCGCATTTACAGATTTTCATGCATTTCGTGCGTGTGGCAGGCGCATTTGTTCGCTATTCATGTTTTTACTCGAGATTTATACTACATAAGCATTTGTAATCTGTAGCAGCCGAAAATCAGCAGTTCGCAAAAATGTCAAAAAAGTACTCATCGATTCTCAAGGAAACGAGTACTTTTGAACGAATAAAAAGTATTCATTGAGTAATTTTCCTTCGATTCTACTCATGGGAATTTAATCGAGTACTCTCTACCGGTTCTGTATCCCTAAATGTAGCTGTTAGATAAATCTCTTCTTCTGAAAGCGATAATTTCGTTTCATATTTGCCTAGGCACAAGCTTTTCCATTCCGCTTTGGAATAAATGGATTAGTATAGTCTATAACACTTATCTTAGCATTTCTGTCTGTGGTAGATTTCTGTTGTTCACTGGAATAAAACGATTATAAAAATTAATTAAACCAAGGAATGATTGGAGTTCTTTATTATTTCTTGGATTTCTCTTGCAGGCATGAGGATATTGATATTGAACCTCGTGAATTAATTTCATTTGCAGCAAAGCTTTCTTACACTTTTACAGTTTGAGGCCGCATTGACTTTAAGGTTTTAGCAATGAAATGGGTCATTACAGATGTTTAGGTTATTTCTACTTGTGGTGCAGATGTCTAGCCCCAAAAGGAAGGGAATATCGCTTCCTATATGAATCTTTTCCACATAAACTTGCTTCACGCTAAAGCGGGCAACCTGGATTTGGGTTTTTTTCTACCGCCGCACGCCTCCCTAGCTAAACAAACATATTTTCTTTCAGAGCATGCATCCTCGTGTATTTAGGCCGTAAGGAACCTTTATTCGTATCATGACACGTCTGAGACGGCAGTCGTTGTTGGTTCCACTCGGATTGCTTCAATAACGAACCGAATAACATCCTAAAATCCTGTTTAATGTAACAAGAAAAACTATCTTTAAATATTTAAAATTTGACCGGAACACTGAAATGGCTTACCACACTATGTTGATTCGCTAAAAGTTTCTTGCTATTGGTAATCACCAATCTGTGTAGGTAGATACTTTCATTAAGAGAAAAAAGTTAACGCAAGAAGTTAATTAAATTTTATATTTGGTTTTACTTAAGGGAAACTTCATCAGGGAAATTTTCATTACCTTTAAATACTTGAGGGAAAGTTCTCAACTTGGAAAGTTTGTCTTTCTATCTTCCACAGTTATTTCCTGCAATCAATACGGATGCACTCTAATTACTTAAGCCAAAAAGTACACGTGTTTCAAAATTATATCAAGATAATAAAATTATACCAAAGCCATAAGTTGCACTGCAGTGTTGCGGAAGAGGTCGGGAAGGGGGGGGGGGCTGTGCGAAAGTTTGCTCCATCCTTTATAAAATACTGGTTTGTCGTACTTTCAAAAATTACTTGAACAAATTGAACAAATTGTTTTACATACTTCCTGAGTTTATGACTATTAAAGAACATAACTTCGGATACACTGAAAGTATGTAGGCGTATAGTATTTTACATATACAGTACTTATTAAAAAAAAAAATTGGAAGGATCCACAAGGGTATACGCAAAAAGAAAAATAAGATGTACGTGACATTTCTCTGTTAGAAACAAATGAGATCGTAAAATTTCTCCTTATGTTTCTTTTCTTTTCCAGGCATTATCACACCTTTCCGAAAGGTAAAAGTTGGCCCGAAGAAATATTGTTCGGGAAAGTTTATATATTGAGTTTGCAACTCACTCTCTCTCTACATGATTCCGTTAGATTCTGTATTATCCTTGTTCTGATATCGCGCTGGGCTCGGAGGTTATAGGTGACATGGATTTTAATCCGCACACGTTGTTCCTGGGACGTGAGCATTCAATCATCCCTTCCACCCTGTTAAATTCATATGCATCCCGTCTGATTTTGACTTTCAGATAGGGGTTGTGCTTGTGCTTGGGTTGTTGTGACCTTTATGTATTTGTTTTGCTTTCTACAATTTGTTTTTTCCCCTTTTCTGATGAATTTAAGGTTATGGTGGTGGGCGTAGGAGCGGTTTTGAAATGTTTACGATATTTTAATGTAAATTAAGAAAATTGAATGCGATCTCTTATGAAATTACATTAGTAGAAAGAGTATAAAAGTAAATTAAGTTCTTGTATATAAATAAGGTCGAAATTTGAATAATATATCTTTATAAAACGTGCGCATAATTAGCGTAGATTAGAAGAATGGAGAATACTACATATCTTTTACTCCATACACGAATATTGGAATGGGACAATTTATGACCTTTCAAAAGTTTCTATTGAGAGAGAAAACTTTTTGTGCTAGCTAGATTATATTAAAAACGACTTTAGATTAAAAAAGTTTTCCTCTTTTTTAGGCCAAGGACTTCTCAACCTATAAATTTTGCCTAGTTTTGGCAGTACGATTGCATATCCTGGTTTGTAGCCATTCAGTATTGGGTACAGAACATCATAACGTATTATAACGTATATTATAGCTCTCATGCAAGACACAATATATTGGAGGTAGGCTTTATGGTCAGAATTGGTGATTTCAATGTTGGCTTTCAATACTTGCAAGGTTCGTTGGTGTGGTAAACGCGAGATTTCAAAAAGCCTCAAAGGAAGAAGTCTGGCGCTGGTAGATTTGGCGACCCTGGACGGCTAGTTAAAATCGTCAAAACGGAAATCCCAAGGCCCGGAAATTGGTGTTTCAAAATCTCCATCGTTGCCCGAGCTGTGTGAGCGGTTGCTCCATCCTGCAGATGTTTGTGGACTCTCTCGGCCGTCCTCGGCCACAGCAGCTCGGTCAAACGAGCAATACGGGGTCGGTCGGCGACTTCTGCGACATCTCTAATGGACCCAGTTTGCACGCGACGCTTAGCCAAACGCTTAACTGTTCGCCCACATGGTGCAGGACGACGAGGAAAGTGATGACGAATTTGAGGCTGCGTCAAAACAACAGACCGGAAATTGGTCAAAAAAGCAGTAACAACAATTCCGTGTTCTTCAGGTATGTATCGCTCCATTGCTTGTTGTCAATTAATTCTCTATCTGAATATTCTCTTTAGCTCGATCTTTGACGCCATTTGCAAAAATTATGGCATATTCACATTCTGACAATACTCTTGCCCCACCTTGTTCGCAGAGAGGAGTTGCAATTGTTTTAATAAACTCGTTCACTTTATATTATGAGGAAATGTCGACAGTAGCCAAGGACGAGGAATAATGATGTAAACATGCTAAGGGCAACCGGCGAATCGTTTTGGCCAGTTTCACACGGGCCAACAGCCAACCAAGAAAAATCGACTGAAAACGTCGTTTGTTGAGAAAAGGGTGAGAGAGGACGAAGGGCTGTGCACATTTTTTGAACGAACTCTTTTATGGGTTTTCGAGTCAACTTTTTGAAAGCCGTGTGGTTGTTGTTGTTTTTTCTTTCTGGAAGAAAAGAGAGAGAAATAGTAGAAAAGAGAATTAAGATTAAAAACTACAACAATAAGCTAGAGCATTCTGACGTACAGTTGGTTGGAACAGTTGGCTCATGTGAAAGCCCATACGACTTTCCATCGAATTTTAAAAGGGAATGAACGATGACAGCAGATTTTTGTTGATTGGCTGTTGCCCCGTGTGAACCTGGCCTTTACACAGCGACTGTCGAAAACGAATAGAATACACAGCTTTATATGAAGGTGCACATTTTGTAGACCATAAAGTGTTGATTCCAAAAATCTGCCCACCTCTCGTCCTCTCTCTCTCTTCTCAACAAACGATGTTTTCAGTCGATTTTTGTTGGTTGGCTGTTGGCTCGTGTGTAACTTGCCAAAGGCGACGTCGCCGGGCGTGATGACCGAATCAAAATTTCGTCGGAACTTTCGCCGTCGCCCTTAGCATGTTAAGTGTATTCTGTTGTGTTTGGAAAACAACGCTGGTAAACCGATACCTTAACTCATTTTTAAGTACAAACAAATAATTACAATATCAAACGAAATAATTAAATTATTTTTCACTAATTGCATGATTCCAAAAACCAAAAAAAATATTTATGCTTTTACCAGTTTTATACGCTAATTACTTGGCTTTAACATCCGACATGAGGTCATATTAAATATCTTTTTTAATTAATGCCTCTTTTTAAAATTAATGCTTCACTCATTATGTTCCATTAAGAGTAAATGTATTTCATATTTGTATTTTTCATATTATTTGTATAAAACAGGTAAACGTTATACTTTTGATTTATATTGTGCACAAGAATTTAACACTATTTTTATAATTTACGTTTACATATATTTTTAATTGCAGTTGTGTTAAAAGCTAAGAGCGCTTCTCAAATTCTTAAAAAGTTTTTCTGCTCAAGTGTATAAATTATAATTGCTTTGAGAAAAGAGAGTTTAATGACATTATTTAAGTTTATAGAAAAAGGATTGCAGTGAATGAAAGTAAAATGCAGTTAAGTAGAAACAAAAATGTTTCTGGATGAAAGATTTTAAGAAAGATTTTGTAGAAACTCTAATGAAAAGTTTAAAATTGTCAGCAGCACTGAAGAATCGCCAAAGGACTTGATATACGACACGGATTTGTTTTTGTATGCGACTTACAGAGTTTGAAGCAAAAGGAGGAATTTCATAGCTTCGTTTGAATTGATAAATCAGTCGTTCATTTTGAAAGTGTGTTACAAGACGATTTCAAGCATGTGGATTTCCGGGTAGGTCAGTGATTGGGCGGGAGCTTATAATATGGAACTACAGGAAGGGCCCTTGGCGAAGTTTAGCGTAGTGAAATTCTTGTTGTGTGAGTGCTCACGTTTTTTTAGTTGTTTGTCCACTACAGGCGGAAAAAGTGAGTGGAATAGATAAGGGGCAAGAGGGAGTTAAACTTATCAATTATGTAAAAATAAAATCTTGCCCCTACAAATGAACTTTTTACATGCCTTCGCTCCGAATTATAATCAGCTGATTGCGTTGGGTCAGTAAATGTAAAGCAAGATATGATTTGGCAGTCAACTGACACCAGATATGACTACGTTCACGTACACGGATTTTATACGCGAGGGCCTCTGCAGGAGTTTTATATTCTAAGTGAGTGAGAAAAAAGCCTTGTGCTGGAAGCTATGAGGCGTAGTGTGGTGTCATAGAAAAGTGCTTAAGAGCAAACTAAATTAAGCAAAATTAAAAGAATTGTCTACTTTTTCCTCATCGTGGTCATCAGCACTTCGCCGACGGCAACGCTGGAGACTCTCCTAAATTTGGTACCACTCCACTAGAGCAATACCCCATTAGCGCGCAGCGCTGAGGCTGAAAACGAATGGCTACCTAATCGTTGGTTTAGGCAGTGACATTCTTAAGATTTTAAAATTTGGGCCACCTTCCGTGCACTTGCAAGATAGACTTCCTGGAATTTTGCTAAAGTAGTACAGAATGGTCTAGTATAGTATACGGATGGTTCCAAAATAGAGATAGATGTGAGTGTCGGAATCAGGACTGGTTCAGTAGAGCGTTATGCCTAGGCACCCTTGCAAATGTCTTTCAAGCAGGGGTTTACGCTATAGGTGCTGGCTGGTAGGACCAAGTCTAAATTAGTCTGGTTCTTAGTCTAAATTAGTTCTCAATCAAGTTACTCGTGTTAGGGTCCCGGGTGATCGACTCGGCGGATGCCCTGGCTACGCCAGGCGGACAAATTTGTGCTTTGTACGATAAACGCACTTTATCAAAATCCGCTGGGCGAAAATGGTTCATACGCTTCTGGTTCTGGTAATTTTTATATAAGTCACGCTCTGGTCTTCCAATCACTGTAAACCGTGATGAAATTTTGTAAAAAGTCTGACAAGTTAGGTATGTCAGCAGTGTCGACCACGAAACTGTTTTGAACCATTTACACAAAGCTAGATACAAAAAGAAGCTCGATATTTGGGTGCTTCATAAGCGCGAAAAATATGGTCGAGCGAAATAAAATCTGCGATGCGCTGCTGGAAAGCAATAAATTCGACCCATTTATGCAACGTCTTCTAACCGGTGATGAAAAATGGGTTACGTAAGTCAATCGGAAACGTTAAAAATTGTGGACAAGGCATGGTGATCCGTTACAAGCTTTCGCGAAGACATGATTGAGGCCGTCCACGATGAAGTATTGCCAGTTGGTCAGACGATCGATTCTCATCTATTGTGGAAAACTAGATAAATTACGCCAAGCAATTGAAAGAAAACGGCCCAAATTGAATAAAAGGAAAGGCGTTGTCTTTTATCATAACATACTTCTTTGAAAAATCGTCAAAAATTGGGAGAGTTTCGTTTGGAAGTTTTAATGCATCTATACGGTGGATCCGTACGTCCACAAATAGCACCCTCCGATTATCACTTGTTTTGAACTCTGCAGAACTCTCTCAATGGAATTAAACTGGCTTCAAAACAAGCTGGAGTAAATACATTTAGTTTTTCACAGAAGTTCTTCAACGGTGGCCTTATGACTCTATCCGAAACATGGCGAAACCTTGTCGATAATAATGGAGCATATTTGGTTTAGATGTTTTCTTGCTCGGAAAATTTGCTGTGGTAAGATATATGGGGTGTGACAACGAGGAAGACTCATCCTCCGTTGGAAGGAATGCGTAGACCAAGACGTCCCGATCTTATGGACCTGTTTAGACGGTTTGCTTCAAGGAACGTTCCAGATAGGAATGAATTCGTAATCGAGTAAGTGGCCCCCCAACTAATTATAACCACCTCCAATGCTGCTTGACCTACGCAATCGTACGAGAACCGGATGCTAATGGCACCCTTTATGGTCACCAAGATAATTGCCCGTTTTCTTCGTACTATACAAGCACCAATTTTACTCCCTTTTTTTAAAAAAAGTGTTACCGTTCCGTGCTTCGTTTGGACTATTCCGCGCGTCAGTAATTAATTTAGAATTAATACAAACCGTCTGAGGGCGACCTGCTCCAGCTTAACCCGGAGCACAAGGGTGAAGATACAAGGCTCAATGCATTGATTCAATTCTGTTGCAAACTTCATTGTGATCCCTTCCTTGGCTTATCAATAGCCGAGGAATTGAGTCAATGCATTAAGTCTTGTATCATCACTCTTGTGTTTCAGGTTGAGCAGGAGAAGGTTACCGAACAGATCTAGAAACAACAGCAATTGATAGAAACTGCAGTTGAATTCGTCGTTACATGTCATCTAATCAGTTTCATCATAATTTGGGCGAAATTGAACTTTTGTGGCTCGATTTCATACAACGACATGATACCTCGTTTTTTTACTTCTCCCAACCAGATAAAAGCCTTGGCATTAGCAGAAGTTTTTCATTTTCTCTCTACGACCTTCCGACTAGAGCTTGCTGTTCGATATTGCACTTTAGATAGAATAGTTGACAGTCAACGGGCAACGGGGCTTACCTCTGTGTTATAGTCCTGAGATTAACAAATATACATATATAAATGAGACTCGTCCGTCGTTCCATGCTCTCATTTTATACGAGAAAATTCTAACTATTCCAAAAATTCCAGCATGCATTCCATTTGGGTCACGACAATTAGAATCCGTACAGTAACATTATTATCTAATTTTAATGTTTGCCTTTAAACTGCGCACTTAAGTCTGGGGATTCCTTTTTCAACAACCCCCAGGAAAATTCTTGTTATACGTGGACTGCCTCAAATTCGGGCTGCAAAATGAGCATGGCAGCTCTAGTCCACATTTTCGGGTAGATATTTGCATTAACATTATTCATCGTTGGAGCTATCCCGGGCCAGACATTTATGTATTATGATATAGCCTGGAATATTATGGGAGCTGCAAGAATTCATGTATTCGAGCTGGTGCAGTGGTCTCAACCTAGTGATTAGTACCAGTGAATCCTATTCTAATTATTTCCTTGTTTCCGGGCTTTCATGGTCTATGCATTTTTCAGGCATTCTGCGCCCAGCACAACGGACTCTCGAGATGGGGTCGCCTCTTCTGCATCGAATATGTTTTTATGCTATCTCTCAGACGAGTAGATGAAATGATTTTCCTTCTTCTATGGGTGATGGTATGGTGGTGCCCTCGTTAACTCCAACCGGTTGTCAACAAGAAAAAATGGATAACCCCTCGTAATTTAAGGACCCATAGTGAACGGGGACAAGGTAATTATCACATAGTTTTCACAATATTTAAAGCTTTTGGAATATTGCGTCAGGAAATGGATTTTGTGCATAGTGTTTCGTCACTAGTCTGATTGGTTGGTTTATTATTATTATTTTTATTATTATTTATTTATTCATGAAAAAGTACTCAAGATTAACATCTTATTTGGTACTATAACAATAAAGGCAATTTACAAAGGAAAATACATATTATTAAAATGATTAAAATTAAATTAAAAGAAAACAAAAAAAAAATAAAGAAAAGGAAATAAAATGAAAATAGAATGTAAATAAAATACAAGAAACTAAAAACTGAATTTAAATAAAAATTAAATTATTGCCTATAAGCCGATTCTTAAGCCGAGAAGATGAATGCTAAAGAGGATGCACGATAAACCATGATACGCAGCAAGCAAGCGACCAATACGATTTTATGCGTTCTGAGTTTCAAGGTATGCGATCACTCCCCTCCTGAAGGCGGCGAGCGAGCTGGTACATTGCAGTTGGAAAGGGAGGCTATTCCACAATCCAACAGTATGTACAAAGAAGGAACGACCACCTAACAGGGAACAGTGTCTGGGAATATAAAATTGCATAGAACGACGTGTACGAAGACGAACAAGACTATCAGCAAGGTATGAGGGAACAGAGGAATTTATGATTTTATGCAATAAACATAGGCCATGCACGTCGCGATATGTAAGGAGGTTGCAAGGTAACAAGGATGAACGAAAGACAGAAACATGTGCAGATCGATTAAGGTCAAAAATGAACCTTAAACAATCATTGAAGGCAACATTCAATCTATGTTTACATGTGGAGTCAAGGCATATATAAACAGAGCATCCATATAGAAAATGAGGAAGTATAAGCGATTTTACTAGCGCAAGACGAGTATCACGGGGTAATAGGCTACCATAGAGACGCAGGCGACGCAAACAAGTATAGATTTTTTTCAGAGTGAACGACACATGATCACAACAGGACAAGTTAGAGTTGACCAGTACTCCAAGGTTCTTAGAAGACGAGACCATCTTCAGGGGAATATTGTTTAGCTTTAGAGGAGGGATGTTGGATGTATCAAGAAGACGCCTGCTAAGGATTAGTGCAGATGATTTACTAGGATTTAGCTTCAAGAAGTTATTATCACACCATAGAGACAATGATATCAAATCCTTGTTTAAGGCTTCAGTAAGGCGAGGGATATCGTTAGGAGTACAGTAATTATATAATTGGAGGTCGTCCGCATAGCTATGGTGACGACCAAATGATAAACAGTTAGGTAAATCATTAACGTATAGACAGAACAACAGGGGCCCAAGAACAGAGCCTTGGGGAACACCCGACGGTACAGAGATAAAGGAGGAAAAATCGTTGTTATATTTCACACATTGATATCTATTAATTAGGAAAGAGGCTAGGAAATGAGTCGCAGAGGACGACAGGCCGAAATTGGAGGATAATTTATTGAGGAGAACGCTATGGCAAACCGTGTTGAAAGCACGTGAGAGATCAAGAAGGATCAGTATACCCAACTCATTCCTATCACATGCCATTCGTAAATCCGTCAAGACCTTTAACAGCGCAGTTTCACAACTATGGGACTTTCTGAACCCGGATTGCAACGGATTCAATAGATTTTCACGGCTAAGATAGGATTGCAATTGTACAGATAAGATTTTCTCAAGTGCTTTGGACAGAAATGGTAGGATGCTAATCGGGCGGAAGTCGCCCACATCTACAGGGGAAAGGGCTTTAGGAATAGGAGTAATGACAGCCTTTTTCCATAGCGATGGAAATGTAGATTGCAATATACAGGAATTAAAGATATGCATTAAAACCGGTAAGATTAGAGGAGCAATGGTCTTAATGAAGAGAGAAGGAATATTATCGATTCCAGTCGCATTGGATTTAATGGACATGATGGCACGGTATGTTTCGCTTTCATCTATACACCTGAAGCTAAACCCATCCACAGACAACGAGGATAAATCAAGAGGAGGTAAGTTATCCGGAAGAGGTTCCACGAATGAGCGATTAAGAACACAGGGATCAATGTCTACATGCGCACTATCTCTACCACAAACACCCAACGATCGTAAGTTCTTCCACAGCAGCTTAGAGGGGAGAGAAGTATCTAATTTTAGTTCAAAGAATTGTCTTTTGGCACTTCTAATCTTATGATTAACAAGATTGCGAACTCTAGTGTACCGCTGACGACTTTCGGTGGTTTTCAGACGACGGTAACGTTGATACAAATATTCCCTTTCAGAGATCAGACGTCTAATTTCAATGGTAAACCATGAACTTGAATCAGGGTTACGTTTCGTACGTCTGCGTTTGAGAGGGACAGTTTCTTGCAGTACAGTTGTTAAGAAAGAGTTAAGAAGTCCAACTTTGTCATTCACATCAGTAGCATTATAGATAAGGGACCAGGGTGTGGAGAGACACTTCTGCCTCAAATTATCAAGGTTCAGATTTTTAAAGTCTCTGTACGTCGCTACTCCAGGAGATTTAACAGTTAAGAAATGAAAGTGGAGGGAAAGAAACAAGATATCATGGTCGAGGAAACTGGGCGGAGATAATTGCTGATGACGAATTACTGCATCGTCATTGGTAACAGCAACGACATCAAGCAAGGATGAGCAAGAGGGATTAGTGGGATTGTAGCGAGTAGGCAGAGAATTCAGGACACTCAAGCCACTAGACTGCATGTTCCATTTGAACAGCTCTGTGACGCTATTGTGCTGAAGAAGATCCACATTAAAATCCCCAGCAACAACGATTTCCTCATAATTAGCAGAGCAGTTATAGAGCATTGCTAAGAGTTCAGCAATATTCTCTTCCCTATACGCTCTAGGGGGACAATAAACAGAAACAACAAGACATTTAGACGTCGATGATTTCACTTCTACAGCTACAAACTGGACAACATCATTAGTAGACTTAGACATTAGTTTGGAGGATAGCAGATTAGAGACATAAATAGCAGTGCCACCACCTCTCCTAACATGGCGATCGCTTCTATGCAGGGTGAAATCAGGAAGAGACACGAAGGATGATGGAATATCCGCGTTTAACCATGACTCACTAACCATAATAACATGCAATTTCGTATTCAAGAACAACTGTCGCAGCTCATCACATTTACTCTTAATGCTTCTAGCATTGAGGTAGCAAATATTCAGACCATGCGACTGTGCGCAAAGGATATTAAGTAATGTTCCTGCCTTGTACTGAGAACAGTGAAAATTAGTCATAAAGTTGTTTGAGATAGCAAGACAACAACTCCCTCGCCTCCCCCAAGGAAAGAGAAACCGCACACCGAACAGCATACAATAAACAACGCGCCCGCATATATGAGAAACCGTACGCCATACTCCTCAGCATCATCATCTTCACATCACATGTATCATACATACCGGCTGCATAAGAGAAAAAAAGAATATAATAATAATATAAGGCTAAAACAAAATTTTTGTAAGAAAAAGAATAAAATAATAATAAGAAAGAAAGAGCAAGCAAACAAAAAAGATAATAATAAGTTAAAACAAGACTATTGTAGCACAAGTTAGAAAATAGTTTCATCAATAACGCCATATTTTGACCCACTGATATTGTTATTTCTATGATCGATCAGTGAATGCTTACTGAGCACCATTAGCATCTGTAGATTCATATTCGGCAATTTCCTGCAGTAAGTCCAAGCTAGGAACTATAACTGGCCGATCGTCAGGGATTCTACGAACATACACCAACCCATTACGAGTGAAAGAGGAATGAATAATTTTCTCTCTTTTAAGACGTAGGACTCTCCTCAATATGTTGTTATTTTTGTCCGACAGGCTTTCATATGCACCAATTCTACCATCCGATGCGTAGCAGCTGGATAATTTGTTCAGAGTGAGCACTCCAAACTTCCAAAAACGGGATAGAAAAGACTTCTGCTCATTTACACAAGAGAATTTCACTATAAGTGGGAAACTCCGTCGTCGGGTGCTGTTACTATTAGTGATGTGCGATTTTCAAAATTTAAAATCGTCCTTCAGAATCGGTTTGTGATTTTAATGAAATCGATTTTTCGATAAAATTGTTTTAAAAAATCGATTTTATAAAAATCGGGTACAATATTTTAAAAAATATTGAATTAATTCAAACAAAAATTTTATTAAATATAAAAAACAAAGAAAAGTAAATTTAAATAAAAGTAAAATTTTATTAAATAGAAACAAAAAGAAAAGTAAATTTAAATAAAAGTAAAATTTTATTAAATATAAAAAAAAAAGAAAAGTAAATTTCATTAATAAACCAATAAAAATATTTCAATTTTAATTTACTAAAGGCATATACTAGAATCACAAGTTTCACCCGGAGGACAACCAACCATCGAAAATAAACGTTCCTTTGTGGGGAAGAGATTGAGGAAGAATGATGGAATGGGCAGATTTTGAAACTGGTCTGTTTATGTGTCTGTACCGAAATGGTTCAGTCCGCAAAGTTCATCGCAAAATCAAGACCAAAATGACCGAAAATGGACAACCGGTCAGTAACGCCCTCGTTTATGCGGTTATTTTGTACCTACTTGTTTGATACTTTGACCGATTCGGTCCTACACATAAACTATAATACTATATTTTGTAATACTATACCATTGTTGGTTCAATCGAATGGCGGTGAAAAGTAAGCCGATTGTTGATTACGATTCTCGAAAAAAGAATCGATTATCTAAAATCGTATAGACTGGAAAAGAATCGGAAAATCCAAATTTCTTAGACGAAAAAATCGATTTTTTCTAAAATCGATACAGAATCGCACATCACTAGTTACTATGGGTATCCACATTGCGTTTGACTCGGAATACATGCGTAAAATTAGATAAAGGATGCCCAATAGTGGTAGCAATAGTAGAGAGCAATTGACTGGCATTCTCACCATCAGTATATGGAATTCCAGTGATTACTGCATCGCTTAGCCTACTGACACGCTGACAGTCATCAATTAAGTTATTCATGGAGTCATAATTTGCTTTGATTGTGTTCAGCTCATCTGTCAATGCCGTGATTTGCGCGCTGAAACCACTAATAGCATCAGCAATTTTCTGGGAGATCTTTTTTTCAAGATTAATAATTTTCGCCTCCAATTTTTCCTCCAAGACCTGATTAAATTTATGCAGTAACCTCCTCTCAAATGATTCCATGAAGTCAGCAGAAATCACCGAGCCAAACCCGCCGTCATTAGAGTGGGAAGGAAGGGGGGAATTGATCTTATTCTCGACGTTGATCCTCGTCTGATTGCGCGTGTTGACTGCTGGAGGTGTATTGGTTTTAGTTGTATGAACTGTAACTGCCGATTTAATTTTGTCGTTTTTAGGCATAATGATGATATTAATGCAATTCGGAAAAGTAAAAACCAGAAAAATGTTTAAGTGACGTAATTGTCTCGTTTTCGTGATTTGTGTAATTGGCTGCTTTAATACCAGGTTTAAGGCATCCGACTACATTTCCAAAGTTTCAGATAAAATTCCTCGTGGGGACAAGGTACCACCCTGGTCTCGGCATTTGTGCTGCAGCTTTTGATATTTTTATGATCGATATCGCCAGCAAAAGTCCAAACACGTATAGTTCCTAATGCATGTTTTCATAAAACAGTTTTTTTTATTTACAAAAGTTTTTGATCAATCAAACGTGTGTATGTAGCCTGGAAGCGGCGTTATGGTCCGGTCCACACGACTCGGTCTTTGTTCGCCCACACTTGTAGTTACAAACAGGGTTTAAATTCCTGCAGCAATTTTAATACTATTGCTGTTGACTTTGCTACTAAGAAGACTACAGCAATATACTTTGCTTTGCTTTACAGCAATCATATTTTAAAAATTTTTGCTGCATGCTGTAAAAGCTTTTTATTTTATATTGCTGCGAATGCTGTTGCTTACAAATGCTGGGGCATGGTGGTCCGGCTGCGAATGCTTTCACATACACATAAAAAAAGTTTTCACCCCTCTACACAAAATACGATTTTACTATATAAAGTTGGACCATAAAAAAAATGCTAAAGGAAAGCAAAGTACTTCACAATTGGAGAGCAAAGCTTTGAAAAACTGTAAGCAAACAGAAAGCATTTCACAGCAAAGTATTTTAAAGCCGAAGCATTTGAAGCCCGACCAGTATGCTCCTGAAAGCTTTTAAGTAATTTCAAAGCAACAGCATTCGCAGCAATATGAAACACACAGCTTTCACAGTCTACAGCAAAATAAACTTAAAAATATGTGTCGACAGTACAAAGGGCTTTCCCTGAGCTCTAGTCTTCCACATAAAAAAAAAAAAAAAGTTTACTTTGCTTTCAAACCCTGGTTACAAGGATGGCGATGGAAAGAGTTGGCGAGTCCTCGGATGTTTCAGGAATTTCTCGTCAGATGTGACAGCTTGTGTTATTGGTTCTAACTTGTTTTGATGATATTTAGAGTGTCCTACAATGATTCATGGATTTCTAGAATGGAAGGAATGATTTTGCCTTGGCGTTATAGATTGTAATGAATTATTTCGTCTAACTTACTCCACTATTCCAAATTGTGATCAGTCATAAATCACAAGCTTTTGAGACTCGTGCTTGTCATTGTGAGTTTGAGACTATTTTTATGACTATCAGTTGTTTTGGTATTCTAAGCACCCAGTCACAAAAAAATCTCAAAAAATTCACCTCTAATGGTGAATTTGTATTCATGTAATGAGATAAACCTAAGTCTGGGCGAAAACGTAGGCAACGTACACCAGAAAATGTTGATGCAGTAAGGCAGACTGTATGTGAACGTCCGAGCACCTCTCATCGAAGCTGGCTGTGTGTCGAGTCTGTGAGAAACTATGAAAAATATGCTAGAAACTTTCTCTTTATACTCTTGTGACCTGCTATTTGTACAGTCACAATTTTTATAGCCATTGTAACTGTTTGCAGATTGTCAAAATGGTGATTGGGAAATTAGAATATGAGATTTTTACAAGTTTAGACTCAACGTTTACGTTGCGACTTCTTTTACAATACGTACTAATCTTCGTAAATTAGTTTAATATTGTGAGATTAGGTTTTTCTACCAGTTGTAAATAGTAGATGTTATGTGGCATATTGATTAGGGTGGGTAAAAAAATCAATTATTTTTTTTTACGAGTGACACGGAAAAATGGGTTGCTGGATACCTCACAAAAATTGTCACTCAACATGAGCTCTTAATTTTAATAGGAAGATCCTCCGCATCGCAGTTTTTTATTTTTTTCTCAGTCCAATAGAAAAAAATTCATACTTCATCATTAATTGATTGTACAGAAAATTGTTTTCGGAGAATTTTGTAGGAAATTGAATGCTCTACAAAAAAGGTATCTTATATTTTTTCTGTAAACCTCACCATTTGGAAGATATTGAATATTTAAGTTTGATTATTTTAAGACAAAGGACATCATTCATTTTGGACCAAAAACTGAAAGTGCCGGCCAGGATAAAAATGTGTAATATTCGGATAGAACACCCAATTCCTATCTTTTTTGACTACGGCACCAAATCTGTGCGCCCTTTGGTTACGGTATTACATACTTTTAAAATACAATAAAAATGTTATTATGATGTTGTTATTTTCATACATACCCCGCGTCGCCCGTTATTATGTTTTGTTCAGTTATCCATGCGAATCTTGTTACATCGGACGGCTAAATCGCGACTTATTATTATTATTATTATTATTTATTAAAATTCATTGGTACATAAAGATAATTATAATAATAATTATAAGACTTGCACTCCTCAGTTAATATTGTTATTCTTGTTTGTTGTTATTTGTAGTTATTTTTTTGTTAAAGTTATTGATTTGACTGACGTTATGAGTGCACAATTGTGTATTTCGTGTCGTACGCCTGTCGGTGATCGTCGAAGTTATACTTGGACTTCCCGAGAATCACAGCATACAGAGGTTGCACAGTTTGTTATTGAAGATCTATTAGTTCGACAGGTATGAATAATTATTATTTTATTTCATTCTATATACAGACCTTTACCTACCTAGAGTTTTATATGATTTTGACTATTTATTTCATCATTTCCTTGCCTGTATCCCAGTTTATCTGAAGTCGGCGTTGTATGTTTTCTTTTTCCAAATAATTCGGTCACTTGCCATCAACTTATTCATGTTGAACATTTATTTATTAAGCATTATTTATTTCACACGTTTTGGTTTCTATAATATAAATACACCTTTGAACTTAATTAACTAATCATTGTATCAGCATTGTATGTATACACCGTGAAATCGAATCCTTCTGGCTTAGGAAACAAAACGATTAGAATATCACGGCTCATGTACATGTGCAACGAATAATACATGTTTCTTGTTTTACAGGAAGAACCTACAGAGGTTATTTGTCGACCCTGTTGGCAAAGGGCTGAGCGTCGGTCCGCCCGACACCAACGTGAAGTGGATCATGACGTTGCAGACGAAGAAGTCAACGCTGAGCCTCATGCTTCACCAACCGTTTTACCCGGGTTCAGCCGTACCGGTAATTCGGCGAATACGTGTGTATTTCAACACTGTCAAAATGCAACGAGGCGCAGAATACCCGAAGATATCACACTACGAATGTTATGCCGCTACAGCCTATTCATAACCGAAAATAGCCGTGTATGCAGTGAACACCTTGAGCAAGGTGAATGGCATTTACTTGCTTTGCAAGACAATTTAATCGAAGGATTCAGTGCAACTCAAATTGTTTGTGCTTTAAGATTATTAATGAGCCATATCAGCACAGAAGTTTTAGATTTTGAACAATATGAATTAATAAATGATAAAGAATTTCATAACTGGACTGGCCTTACTAATGAACAGTTTACTGATTTATTAGGCAACACACCTAGCCTAAATCAAAGAAGAAACAAAAGAACTATTCTAGCAGCTTTGTTAGCAAAACTCCGAACCGGCGAATCAAATGCACGGCTAGCATCGATTTTTAAAACCAGCGAGGCCACTTTCTCGCGAATGCTCCATACTGGCAGAGAAGCAGTACTTCAGGACTTTGTTCCTATTCACTTAGGCTTTGACCATATGACCCGGGAAGATGTAGCACGGAGGAACCTTATGATTCCTGAAAGAATTTTTGGAAACCCGGAGAGTCCTACCGACGAAAGAAAAGCCATAACAATTGTAGATGGCACTTACATATATATTCAAAAGAGTTCAAACTACTTTTTTCAAAGGAAATCCTATAGCAGCCACAAGTTCAGAAACTTATTAAAGCCGTTTCTGGTTGTCTGTTGTGACGGGCACATCATAGAAGTTTCTGGTCCACACGCTGCTACTTCTTCAGATGCGCAAATAATGCTTAATATTTTACAAAATGAAAATGATCATGGCGACGGATTATTTCAATGGTTTTACCGAAATGGGGACGTTTTCATTTTAGACCGTGGCTTCAGAGATGCGATTGCCACCCTTGAAGGATATGGATACACCGCTAAGATGCCCGAGACTAAGCTCCCTGGGGAAACGCAACTTACAACAGAACAAGCTAATAAGTCGCGACTTGTTACTATTTGCCGATGGGTCGTGGAAGTCGTAAATGGCCGATTTAAAAGAGATTTCCGGCTGCTGAGACACGTCCACATCAATATAACACTGCACAATATGATGGATTATTTTAGAATTGCTGCCGCATTAATAAATGCCTATCACGTTTTGATAGTGGATAACGTTCATGCTACTGATATCCTTCAAATAATAGGTGAAAGAATAAACATGCCCAATACACTGGGAGATCTTGTGAATAGACACAATTTAAACCGAAGGCGAGCACAGTTCCAACCCATGGCTGCGGATATGGCAGATTTCAATGATTTTCCAACATTGACAGAAGAAGATTTAATATTATTCAGCCTTGGTGTATATCAGCTCAAACAAGCAAAAAGCTATTACGGAGAGCACCTTCAATCCGACGGAGCTTTTATCATTGAGCTCGGTGGTGGGATTCCTCTGGAAATAGTCAGAGAAGTTGAAGGGGAAGACTTGTGGATTATAAGAGGACGAAAATGGTCGCCGAGCATTAGCTCATTATTACTGTACATGCAATATCGGCAAGAGGACCATTGGATGCTGCTCTCATACCATGACCATAGTCTGGTACATGGGTTATGCTAGACATGACCCATACCTCACACCACCTGCATTAGGATTAGATGATGTATATGTTAGATTAGGACAAATGTATTAAAATAACACATCTTAATAACATTTTATTTCACATTGTATTTTAAAAGCATGTAACAACATAACCATAGGGCGCACAGGTATGGTTTCATAGTAAAAAATAGTGGGAATTATGTGATCTATCCGAATATTACGGTTTCTTTTTCTGGCCGGCACTTTCAGAATTGGCCCAAAAATATATGGAACGTGAATGATATCCTTTCATTTTTGCAGAGCATTAAATTTCCTACAAAATTCTCCGAAAACATTTTTCTGTACAATCAATTAATGATGAAGTATGCATTTTTTTCTATTGGACTGAGAAAAAAATAAAAAACTGCGATGCGGAGGATCTTCCTATTGAGCTCATGTTGAGTGACAATTTTTGTAAGGTATCCAGCAACCCATTTTTCCGTGTCACTTGTAAAAAAAAATAATTGATTTTTTTGACCCACCCTAATCAATATGCCCACAAGTAGAGTAGAGTAGTCCTGATAAGGCATTTCACCGACTTAACCGGTTAAAAATGTGTTACCAAAATTCCGCTTAGATCGGGTCTTCATCTAGCTTAGGATGCTCCTTCTTGTTCATCTGGTAGTCTGGTACTGCCGGCGACACAGTCTTTGTCGACTGGTTAACGGGATTCAACTACGTCAGGCGGCATAACACTCCGACGAGACTGTCTCCTGTTAATCCCGACTGTTGCGTCTCTGGCTCAGTCGGCTGCAATTAAGGATATCGAAACTACTCCAAAAACTACTCATTCCGCACAATTTTTGGTGTGCCAGACATACTTACTCTAACTCACTAGTGGCTTTTTGGGCGATTTGTATTCCAGACCATATATTCAAAAGGTGGAGATTTGTTAGATTACTATTCTTCGCGGCTACCGATATTCACTACAAATGGTTTGTCAAAGTCTAGCTCGGTCTGTACCCAGCGGGGAAGAAGAGCGCTTCCACATGGCAGTTAATGCGCTTCTTTGGAAGCATGGAGTGCTTGCCTGTTCCATTCCACTTCATTGCCATTTTACATGGGGATGTCATCAGAAAGATGCGCTTCCCCTTTCTTTCCTTAAACGCGCTTCTGAAGCTTGTTAAATGGATGCAGCGGGAAGCACTTGCGATTATGGTTCTGTTTGGATATGCAAAGCTTTTAAGCTTTTTTTAATTGAAGAGGAAGGAAAAGAGCTGAAGAGAGAGTAAATATTTCATACTTAAAAACAGAGCATTTTTGAGCATTAGACATAAGAACATTTTGATATTCACACAAAAATTTCCATTTATGCTCCTTCACAAATCTCTACTCATTAGTTGCTCAGACCTATGAAAACTGAAATCAAAGCAAATCCACAGGGAATTGTCATGTACAAAGAGCATTCGCAGCTTGCATCAAACCTACTTCCGATACGAAATACTCTAGAAGCGCATCACTAAAGCTTCCAGTGGAAGCACTTGCTTTATTTCCCGCTGGGTAGTAAGCTAGAGTAGCTAGTCATCAGGTCGGTTGTCTAAAGCCGGCCACTCACACGCCTATCGCTACTCACACGCCCGACTGCCGTGCGCCCGAAATTGCCCCTGCGGCAGGCGTGTGAGTAGCCGGCTTTATGTGGCGTCCATTAAGTACGTGAGGCGCTTGGGTGGGGGAGGGGGTCGAGCCAAATCGCTTGGCAAATATCACGTAATTTTTTTCCGTAAGAAACAGTGTAAAATTGCCAAAAAAGTGGATTAAATTAAATAAAACATGTTACTCCAGTAAAATATGGCTAAATCCTACACAAACATATTTATCGCGGTTATGAGAACGCCACAAAGTAGCACAGTAGCCCTTCGATTGTTTAGCCGCCACTGGCCAGCCAAACCTGCGACTCGACGAACGCTGCGGCGTCCGAGCCGGGTGGCAGCGACCCGCGGACAGGTCCGCACTTGCTGTGTTTACGCCCGTAAATGCGTATTTTTGTGTAAGGCCTAGTACACATTGGACGTTTTGAAGCGCGCGCTTTTGAAATGAGCGTTTAAGAATCAAAGAGTTCCTATTAGGTGTACACGTCCAAACGCGCGCTTTTGACCAAGCGCCCGTGAAGCGAGCGCTTCGAGATTTTCGTAAGAGCGCGCGTTTCACGGGCGCTGGCGGGGCGCTTTGAGATACATGCGGCGCTATCTTGTTGTACATTCAAACGCGCGCTTTCGTACAGAAGAAACGTATTTACTGGAAAATAAAAAAATAAAAGGCGAACATTTTGATACTGCTAACGCTCGTTAAACGCTGAGCTAAACGCTTGGTGTGTACACTACCAACGCCCGCTAAACGCAACGCCGAGCGCTCAATGTGTACTTGCCTTAAATATTAGAGATTTTTTAAAATTTGAAAAATCCCACGTGAGAAAGGGGGGGGGGTGGGATGGAGGGGTCGAGCCAAATCTCACGACCAGTGCTGCCGTTTTCTCATTTCTGACGGGAGCAAATTCGTCTTTTCAGGGGAGTATTTAGGTCTTCAAGGGAGTACTAAAATCTCCAGGTTAGCACGACCGGACACCGAACAGACAAAACTTAGTTGGAATTTTTAATTCTCTTTTGAAGTCCGATGAGATGCCGCAAGAACCTTTTTACGCGGGCGAACTCCAACGAACGTATAGTATATACTAGTCAAAACCGATTGGCTTTTTGTTGCTGCCTTTTGAAATTTTCTTTTGCTTTCTTGTCCTAGCCACAACAACAAGGCAGGATCTGTGACAATGTTCGTTCCGCCGTCCGCTGAAAATGTCCAGTCAAATTGTTCGCCCATTCCATCGTCCTCTCTCATGCTCTTTCGCATAAGCCCTGTTCATTCGTTCCTTTTGTCCGTTCGGTGTCCGATCGTGCAAACCCTGCCATTGCATCAGAGAGACAATCATTCTGATGTGCAAAGGGGGAGGGTCAACTTTTGTGTTCTTCTAGGACCAGTTCTACACATTCAATAATTCGTCTCTCTACTACAAAATGCTCTCTAAAATGTTTTGAAGTACTTCAAACCTCTTGTTCGGTCTATAGTATGATATACTTCTAAACCTTAAAATCTCTCCTTTGTTTACTTACCTTTATTGTGGTTGTATACCTGCGACCGTCGTCTCGAAATAATCAGGCATTGTCAACAGCTTACTAAAATATGTAATAAATTTTCCCATTCTTGTGTTAATACAGCAAACTTGAATTATTGCAAACAATAATTTAAAATTAAAATCTTGTTTTCATCGGGTATTGTACCTTTTTGTCTTTACCTAGGACAAAGCCCTGACCCTACCCTTGTTTTGGGAAATGTAAATGATTTCTTTTGGGACATGTACATGGAATCCCTTTTGGTGCTTCAAGCATTGACAATTGGGTATAATAGAAAACAGATATTAAATTTACTTGATTTTTTTTTTCATTCAATCCCTTTTCGACCTGAAATCTGAAAATAAACATTCAATTGATCAGATTACAAGGACAACTGTTCTGAATTATTAACATTACCCTTTTGGCAGAATATTCAGAATATTTTCCAGCAATGGCAAACATAATATTTGTCCTTGAGGATGTACTCGTGAGATGTGAAATCTCGGGATACGAATTAAAGACGCAAAACCTCGAGAAGATCATGCTTGAATACCCCACGGGCACTTGTGTAGTATGAAATGATAAATATCTGGTCTTAAGTGCAAGGTTTCACTTGTAATCAGACTGGAAAAAATACAGGATCAATGGCGGAATGCTGAGTAACATTTGTCGACATCATTTTTCGTTGTTTCAATTTATCATCGTCTCTTGCGCTTTTGTTTTCATCTCCTTGCCTTCTGGATTGCTTCTTATCTATAAATCCTATCCTGGTGGAAGTTTTTTTTTCGCTCGAGCACGGGGCCTGGAGGGGGGCTAGCAACTATGAGTTGCTACTTTGAGAGCTTTGCTTAATGGTATACCCTTGTAGTTGCCTTTTTCTCTATTTTTCTTGCACAAACTTTTCCCTTTTCTTTTCGGTAATCTGGGAAACACAAGGGTAAGATTGTAGATAAAAACAATTTTATTTTATTTAGAAAATAAAGGCCCAAGTGTAGGGTTTCTGATAATCTTTGAACTAAAACAGATAGAAGGGAATTGTTTGTTGGTAAACAATTCACTATAAGATTTTGTGGCGGTATTTAACCAGCTAAAAAATTTTATCTCTAGGAATTTTGCGCTATAATCGCAGATAGCATGGTTGAATAGCCTTTCGGAAGTAGAGGCTTTAAGCCGGTGATGGCTGCCAGTTTTTAATACAATTTATAGCTTTGGAAAATGGAAATATGGATCAATTCGATTTTTATGGTTTGTAGTTGATACTTGAAACAAGTCTTTCAATCCGCATGATTACAAAGAATTATCACGACTTTTGTGTGAAAACCATGTATATTATATTGACAGCTTTTACTAAATTTTCCCAGGACGGCCAAAAAAGATTTTTTGTTCTATATTTTGTTGCCGCAACTATCGCGAATATGCCACACAGGTATGCACGCTCACGCCAGACGTATGCACGCTCCCGCTACAGGCATGAAAATCTAAAAGTGCGCCCGCCAAAGGTATGCACGCTCCCGCTTCAGGCATGAGCATCTATACTGCATCGGCATAGACCATACCAAACGCGAGTGTCTTTTTATCAAGCAGTCCCCCAAATAAGTACTAACCACCTCCAATGTTGCTTGACCTACGCATTCAAACGAGAACCGGTCCACTGAGTATGTTAATGGCACCTTTTAAGGACACCAATATAATCGCCCCATACAATTTTGTTCCCTTTAGTCTAGAAAAAGTGTGAGCGTACCGTGCCTCGTTTGGATGTCATACAGGCGATTTGACTCTGTGCGTGCGTACCTGTTGCATGCTAGGAGCCCAGCGAGTGTTATTTTTAGTCAGGTGTACCGTGCCTCTTTCGGGAGCCGTGCTGGCGTTTTGCAGACTATGAGGCGAATTTAATTTTTACTCGAGTATACGATTACTCTACGCAGCTTTCATCTTACTTAGAACTACCTTGTAAGCTTAGTTTAAGGTATTATCGAAAAAGGTTATTATATAATATGATTATGGAAAAATATTGCTCTTCTAATACAATCTTGTTGAAGTAGCACTTAATTCTGGCCGGTTATACCAGCATCACTTCAAATATACTTTCAAGATACCTTATATTCTTCTGTTTTCGTTGCAGGAGTCCGTAATAAGTAATGAAGCCTTTTCACTGAACAGAATTCTGCATTCCTATCCTTGCTTTTGCTGGTGATTTTTAACGTTCATAATATATATTGGCTAAATTACTTAAATGACTCCAATTCCTTTACTGTTGATATTGTGCTTTTGATTTTCGTCCCGATAATATAATGGTCAATGTTTGCACCACGATATTAGCTGCGTTCTTTTTACAACGTAATCCAGATCTGATTACCCGAGAATAAAAGAACGCAGTTGCATCAAGGAAGAAATTAAGTTTTTCATTGTTATAGTCATGGAGACTATACAAGGAGGTAAAACTACGTGTTGTCAATTTCGTTTGATTAATGGTGGCGCTGCAGTCAAAGTACCCCAAAAAACATGGCCGATTATATTTATCCGGGTTCATGACCAAGTTCGTTAACTACTAAGATATTTTATTTTTACGCCTAATTTGAAAGCCCAGCTTCTAAATTCGATTTATATCAAGGCGATTATTCGTATTCAATCAAAATTTGGATTTTCTAATGAATTTTTATTAATTTCCAAATTCAACATTTTTTCCCTAAATAAACACGAAAAAAGCACCGCGCATGTAAACAAATTGGTCACCTTAACAATTAATACACTTAATCACTCTATTTTTTTTTAATTTAAGCATTACATCACTAAATAAGTAATCACTGGTAATCCATGTTCGGAAAAAGTGAAAAAATACAATATTTTAAGACTTTTTACTGCCAAAATAAAATTAAGAAATTGGCGCCTAAAATATTCACCTATGGAAAGCCAATTAACACATTTAATCATTGATTTCACTCATTCATTTCACTGATTAAATCACTACAACTAATCACTGATAATCCTATTTCAGTCAAAAGTGATAAATTATATTATTTTATCCTTTTTTACCGTAAAAATATATCGAAAACATTGGAGAAACTACTCCTTTCCTTAATATTTATTCCGTACTGTCAAAATTTTGCGCCTGCATCCATGGAGGCTATACAAGGAGATAAAACTCCGTGTTGTCAATTTTCGTTTGATTATTGGTGGCGCTGCAGTCAAATGTACCCCAAAAAACATGGCCGATTGTATTTATCGGGTTCATGGTAAAGTTCGTTTATTACTAATACATACATATATTTTACGTTTAGCAGCTTACAGCTGTTTACCAGCTTCTAAATTCGATTTTATATCAATGCGATTATTCGTAATTAATCAATTTTTGATGTTTCCAATGAATTTTTATTAAATTCATGTGGGGTACATCGGACAAAGGTGACATCTGTGGCCAAAAATGAACTAGAAGTTTAGTTTCTTCTACCCATCCATTTCCTGTAATTTTCCCCATAAGAGTTTTGTCTCCTTGTATATTCTCCATGCCTGCATCGCCAAATTTTAGCGTAGTGAAATTCTTGTTGTGTGAGTGCTCAAGTTTTGGTAGTTGTTTGTCCACTACCAGCGGAAAAAGCGAGTGGAATAGAGGAGGAGCAAGAGTTATAATAATCTGTTATCTAAAATAAAATCTTGCCCCTACGAATGAACTTTTTACACCGCATCACTCCGAATTCTAATCAGCTGATCACATTTCATGTCACGTTGGGTCAGTTAATGTAAACAAAGTAGTTCTAATTTGAGAGTTAACTGACCCAATTCGAAAGTCGAGTGACCCCAGATTTCACTAAGCTCACCTATACGGATTTTATACGCGACTGCCTTTCCTGTAGTTCTATATTCTAAGAAAGCAACCCATAAAATCATGGCACACAAGAATTTTCGGATCACAGATTTTGATCTAAATCTTACCTGGATGGAGTTGTTGTTGGTTTACTTGAAAGCTAATGATCTGATCTAGATCGCGTTGAATAAGCTTATCACTAATCTAATACTTCTGAACAGTGACGTGCATGTATGAGAATGTGATCAATTGAGCTTTGAGCGGTGGAATCGCATGTCTGCGCATTACCATATTCTTCTTCTTCTTCTTCGATGGCTCTACAGCCCAACTCGAGCCTTGCCTCCCATCAGCTTCTTCCTCCACATCTCTCTGTTCCACAGCTTGCCTCCAGGTTCTGATGTTGAGGAGTTTTGCTGCATTAGCCTTAACGCTGTCTTCCCACCTTGACCGTGGTTTGCCAACTGGTCTTTCGCCATCTGGTAGTAAATACAGGGATTTTTTTGGTAGCCTTGAGTCATCCATTCTTTGGACATGGCCGGCCCAACGTAAACGCAGTAGCTTGGGATATGTTGAAAGTTTACGTTCTTTGTATAAGTCGTACAATTCGTGATTGTAGCGTATTCTCCGTGCATTGTCTTCATTGATTGGGCCGTATATCCTTCGGAGAACCCTCCTCTCAAATATATCAGTCTTATCTTCGGATTTTTGGGAGATACTCCATGCTTCACACCCATAGGCCTGAACCAAATATGACGTTCCGTACCGTAACCGTACGTACCCTAACGTACGAACATGAATGTTCATAAGGCACCGATCTAAATTGTCTTAATGAACTTGCATATGTTCGTGCGTTAGGGTACGTACTGTTACGGTACGGCACGTCATATCTATTTGGTTCAAGCTATACGTAGCTACTGTACGTATGATCGTTTTGTAGATTCTTATTTTGGTTTTCTGTGGATTTCATTTTGTGGCAGTAGTGAGTAGTATGTTTTATTTGCGGCGTTTATGCTTTTTTACGTCTATCGTCTCATCGTTGTCTTCGCTGACTGTGGACCAATGTTCCCTCTAAGCTGCGCAGGTGCGCGACTGCGCACTAATTTTTCGAGAGTTGCGCAGCCGTTTTTGAATTCTGCGCTAAATGGGCTTGCTCACCATTTTTTTATTTCTTTTTATAAAAGATTTACATCTAAAAATGACAAAAATCCTTTTTTCACAAAAAAAGTAAAGGGTAGTTCGCTGTTGTGTAAGTTTTGTATACAGCATAGCGTCCGTGCTTGCAGTCCAGCGTTACCATCTTAGTGGTTTTAACACTAGAACTGGTGGTTAAGACTTGCCTTTAGTGGGAAAAAATGGGTAAGAGGAAAGTATACTAGTGGGTAAGAGGAAAGTACACAGGAATACAAAATTAGTTTTGGCCATGCACTGACTAAGCCAAAACAAGACATCAATTCCTACTGACCTAATGATTCACTCAAATAACAATCAAGATCACGTGTCAAATCCATCTTCTGAAGTGGAATGAAACCACAAATACCAACAAATTTTCGTCTGAAGCGCTGCAGAGACGCATAAGGAGTACCTCGGTTTGAATAATTGGGCAGCCATTTTTGCTATTTCATTACTAATTTTGCCACATTTGCACACCGATGTTGAAAAACGATTAGTTTGCTTATTTCCGCTTAAATAGCGCCTTTCAAACATTAAGTTTGAAGAATTTTACATTTAGTGGAATATTCTAGTTACTTTTGGTGACGGGGAAAATATTTTAGTGGCTTTCTGGTGGTTTTAAAATTCGAACCTAGTGGTCTCTCGAGGAAAACTGTTGTAGTCACTTAGTTGGTAAAGTCACCGAGCGAAACATATGACTAGCCCCTGTTTTTATACTTCTCTTGTTTTATAGTTCGTCGTTCAATCATAGTAGTCCTGCTCTAATAAAGAAAGAATATAAACAAAGATATGAACAGTAATGTAAAAATCCTTTTTTTGTTTGTGGGCTATTAAAATGCTTTAAAATGTAACTTTCAAGAGTATTATTAAAAAAACAATTCACTTCAAACACAGGCACAGGACCTTCCCCCCACTTGCACTCTTTTACATACGTTTTGAATATTTTTTCTCGCATAAATTTTGTACCGCGCAGTAAGTGAAAAAATTAGAGGGAACATTGCTGTGGACCCCAGGTAGTTAAATTGGTTGAAGTTATATTCCTCAAGGTGGTGTTGTGGTTTCTTCTTATTATTATTCATCATCGCAAAACTGACCAGTCTCATATCCGGGTCTTTGTTGTGTAGTCCATCCTATCCGAGGGTTTGTTGTAGGTGTCGTGGTAATTCCAGGACGGGCTCCTAGCACGTTGCCAATATGTGGGAATATAGCGTCACTACCGTGGTTAGTGGACCAACCACCCGCCACCATGAGGAGGTGAAAGCTCGTTTTTGTACACCACCCGCCACCATATATCACAAAAACCAACCTTAAAATTGAAAGCAAGTAACTCAATTTGTGTCCACAACATTTTTCGTTAATTCTTCGCTGCAATAAAATCCTTCTCTATCTAAAAAAAAATATTGCCAAAACTTCTTTTCCTTATCAAAAAAAATTTAATTAATTTTACATATCACCTTATATTATGAAAATTTAGTCCTTGACGTGACGCTTGACGAAAATAACTTTTCACTTTAAAAGTTTGACAGAAGAGTTTGTTGTTGCTGTTTCGTTTTTATCAAGCTTGTCATTAAAAAGTTTTTGATACGACAAATCCTTAGAGCCTCAATAAGCAATTTAGAATCCCAGTCAGGTATTTGGGGGGCCCTAATTCCATCGCCTTATGATATAGCTCCCGTTTCATGCTATTTTATTAGCCCTACACACCTCGGCCCCTCCCCCACCGGCCTCCACTGAAGTAGCTGAATTCTGTTAAATTGCCTACAATAAATTATCGGCTACAGGCGAAAATCATTTTATTTCCATGGAAATTGTTGATTTCGTCCTGCGAGGATATCTCGTTGCGGATCGATGATGATTTGCCGGGAATGGAGGACAACAAATGCCTTGGCTTGGGTAAAAGGAGACAACATTTTCTGTTTTGCCCATTCAGGAACGCCAATTCCGAAAAATATTGGTGGAATTCCATTTTTTCTGCGGGGACGACTTTCTTGTTGTTGTTTTTTTTATTCTTCTCGTGATTCAAATTCTCAATGACGCAGCACTTAATCCTTGTCGTTTAGCTTTAAGGAAACCTTCAGGCATCCTGACAGACTGACAGAAATCACAACATGGGTTTTGTATTCAAGGGTGGAACATACCAGTTGCTACTAAACATTAACTCCGGTATATAGTATAATACTTGGGGAATGCGAAAGACTGCTCCTGCTCCTTGCTGCTGCTGGTTCAAATTTCACTTCGCGTCTTGACATATAGAAAACGTGTAGTAAAAACGCGACATTTGTCAAAGCTTGTTTGTTTTGTTTACGTGATTTTGTCCTTTTAAGTGAAATCTTAGGAGGTTTGGTAGATAGGTGTTACCGGCTGCTACTTAAGATGTGGAATCTAGCTGACGAGGTAACTTCTTTTGTTTTCTTACCCATCAGACAGCTGTCACTCTGGCGGAACAGGTACACAACATTCAGGATGATACCGTGTCAAGATAGATGTCAACTGAAATAAATGTCTTGTGCGGGCACATCAATTGAGTTCTCTCTTCTACACTCCATTGGATCTTTATTTTAATGAATTAATGAATGATCTTTCTGGGATGACTACAGCAATCGGGGTATTGACAAAACATATTTGTTTATTTGAGTATTTATTAACGCGAAATTGTTTTGTGTTGTTCAATAATTGTCTAAAAATAAGGCACGTGCCTACAGTAAGCATTTGAATATTTCAAGAATTTTCTTAGTAATTAATATTTAAACGCTTTCGGATATTTTTAGTTGTTAAATTTTGTTTAACGCAATGGGATTTTAGTGGGTGTAGAGTCTACTGTAGACAGATTAGCGTAATATATTAAGATTAGAGTGTGGTAAGCCTGAGAAATCCGACTAATACCTTTTCTTTATATGGAAGTCTAAGAAGCTAAAGAAACACTCTTTATACTGACAGTCTGTTATGTTGTTGAGGTCATGGCGAAATGTCTGGTAGTAAGAAGAAGAAAGGATAGAATTGGTTTAGATGGAGTTCTAGCAAAAGAGAGCAATGAACTTTGCGTTTGAATTTCTGGACGTTGTAAAATTTTGGAAGTACTGACTGGGGAAGGTGGTTTCGAGGTCGAGTTGTTCTATTTATGTACGAATTCTTAGACTGAAGGGCTTAGGAAAGGGATGATGTAGGCTGTGTTCTGTTCTCGAAAAGGGCTGGTGTAGGCTGTGGGAGTGAGCCCGTGTGGGCTAGTCTAACGTTGTGGGAATAATTTTACGGTAGAGGCAAGAGATTACTTATTTGGAACAGTTATTCGGTATGAAAATAACTACATATATTTACCCAGAGCGGCTACATTCCTACGGTGATTCAATGACTCACTGGAGAGATACATATATGAAAGTCTGGACTGGGCGGGCATGGATTGCTTTTGCCAGTCCTCGGGAGCTTGTGTCTCTGGCTCAGCCGGCTGCTATTAAGGATATCGACTTTGAGAAATCGAAGCCCCATTACAGAAATTTTTTGTTTTGAAGTATCTTCTCTGTGGTGTAAACTTCTACAACATCCAGTACTTAAAACGATAGGACCATCGCCTCTTCCCGCAGCACCCTCCAGACTCTTATTAACCTCTCATATCCTCGATTCCTTCCTACAAAGCTTGTTACGAATCGAGATTCATTACTAATAATCCCTCTCCCAAAAAGCTTTACAAAAATAAATAGCTACCAGCACAAAGAGAGGTGATTCACTTCGAAGCTTTAGAGTTTCCTACCCCGAAAGGCTTTCCGGCTTAAAATAAACCGTTTCACCAGACCAAATGCAGTCTTTCACCAGACTCTTTCCGGAGAGGTCATCTTCTCCGGTCCTAGACTGTGTCGAGGGCTACGATCCACGGTCAGACCACACACAGAACACACAGACCACATGCAAACCACATACCGACCACTACCGAATACCTGTGGAATGGTGCTCAGGCCTTGTTCCTGGCAGTGTTTCCTATACCTTGTCGAGGTGTACGATCGGGCACGGTCCGACTACATACATACCACTAGTCGAGGCAATGAAGCACTAAAAAGGCCAAAAGTTCCTAATTGGTTGGGCGCGGACGGATCGGAATGCGGTTTTTTGCATTCGCTTCCAAAAATTATTTGTAAAAAATGGCCCATTTTTTTTTCTGAACAAACCGGAAATTGCACCTGTTCACCTGTATGTATGTTTGTATGTACAGTAGACAAATCTTGCAACTTGATTTTGACCCACTTCCATATAACCGATCAACTTGAAATTTTGCATATATGTATAGTTCGTGTGACAATGCAATCTGACCATTTTTTAAAAAAAATCAAGATGGCGGTTCCAAGATGGCGGCCGAAGTTTGCAATTTTGCTCCTCGACCCCCGATATTGATACCCATGGCGGACTACCTTTTTCTTTATAACGCGCTCGGTATGGGTATCAAATGAAAGGGTGTGACAATTAGAATACTATTAGCTGTGTGGCGTCATTCGAAATTCAAAATGGCGGCCAACACAAAATGGCGGACTACCTTTTTCTTTACAACACCCTCGGTATGGGTATCAAATGAAAGGAAATGACAATTAGAATACTATTACCTCTGTGGCGTCAGGAGATTGTAATCTGATCACCTGTAGTTGCAAGAAGCACGGCCTCCCTTGCAATCTTGCCTGTAAAATTTGTGAAGGCTCAACTTGCCTGAATACTGAAAGATATTCAGTTGAACACGTTATTGCGGCAGAGAGAGAGGCCTTAGATGAGGAAGATGTTCTCCTTATGAATACGTCAGTCGATGACCAAGAAAATGAGCAGACTACCGATGTGTCACTTGATCAAGAATTTGATATATAGTTACAATCTTGTCAGGAAAATTCTCGGGGATGACGTCCCAAAAAACCCCCGAGTGCCGAGTTTCTCTCGTTCCGCGCGTGATTTTCTGGAGAGTCCCGCGGAGATGACGTTCATCGGCGTTCCTGAGCTCCAGGTCGGCTGTGGGTAAATTTGAACATCATAATCGTGATCAGCGACTTCGAAAACCCCCGAGAACCCGATTTGGGTCAGTTCTGACTCTTATTTACAAAGTTCTTTAATATTCCGAAAACATTCCAAAAGCATTCGAAATTATTTTTTATTTTTTAGTTCATTTTAAAATAAAAGCGTATTTTTTAGTTTTTTTAAACTATATTTTTTATTTTCTACTTTTTAGTTTATAATGGGTGCCTTCCATTTAGACACAGAAAGACAATTGTGTCCGACACAGCGTGTCGCTCTGTGTCGTTCTGTGTAAGCCCAAATGGAACACATAAGTTCATGAAAAATCCGCCACGGCGCACTTTCCTCGTTTTTATTTTTGTTTAGCACGTAAATCGTAAATTTTATGTTGATAATTTCTTTAAATTAATTACCCGACATCTTATAAATGCTGAGAATCTTAAAAATGAAACAATATTGTTGTAATTATAAATTAACGATCACATTTCAATTGGCGAGGGTTGGTAGCATTGTCTTAGTTGTGCCCGGCTGTGTCTAGCTGTGCTGTTGATGGAACACTTCTGTGTCGGACACAGTGTAACACTGTTTCTCTCTGTGTCTAAATGAAAGGCACCCTGTATGTCTTCCGCCATTTTGTAGTGACCGCCATGTTAGATTTAAATCATCATCATTTCCTTTTATTTAATACCCATACCGAGGGTGTTGTAAAGAAAAAGGTAGTCCGCCATTTTGTGTTGGCCGCCATTTTCAATTTCGAATGACGCCACAGAGGTAATAGTATTCTACTTGTCATTTCCTTTCATTTGATACCCATATCGAGCGCGTTGTAAAGAAAAAGGTAATCCGCCATTTTGTGTTGGCCGCCATTCTGAATTTGAAATGACGCCATATAGGTAATTGTATTGTACTTGTCATACCCTTTCATTTGATACCCATGTCGGGGGTCGAGGAGCAAAATTGCAAACTTCGGCCGCCATCTTGGAACCGCCATCTTGATTTTCTTTACAAAATGGTCAGATTGCATTGTCACGCGAACTATACATATATGCAAAAGTTCAAGTTGATCGGTTATATGGAAGTGGGTCAAAATCAAGTTGCAAGATTTGTCTACATACATACAAACATGGCAGTGTCTAGCCACATGATCCACGGTATATACACGGTATATACCGTGGTTATACCGTGGATATAAGGAATGTTCCTACACATTTTGGGTATACCGTGGATATACCGTGGATATACGGTATGTTCCTATACATTGTGGGATATACCGTGGATATACCGTGGATACACGGTATGTTGCTATACATATATTGTGGGATATATTATGAGATATATCGTGGATATACCGTGGATATACCGCCGATACACGGTATGCTCCTATACACCGTGGGATATACCGTGGATTTACCGTGGATACACGGTATGCTCCTTTAGGCCGTGGGATATACCGTGGATATACCGTGGATTTACCGTGGGATATACCGTGGATACAAGGTATGCTCATATACACCGTGGGATATACCGAGGATTTAACGTGGATACACGGTATGCTCCTTTAGACCGTGGGATATACCGTAGATATACCGTGGATTTACCGTGGGATATACCGTGGATATACCGTGGATGCACGGTATGCTCATATACACCGTGGGATATACCGTGGATTTAACGTGGATACACGGTATGCTCCTTTAGGCCGTGGGATATACCGTGGATTTACCGTGGGATGTACCGTGGATTTACCGTGGATACACGGTATGCTCATATACACCGTGGGATATACCGTGGATTTAACGTGGATACACGGTATGCTCCTTTAGACCGTGGGATATACCGTGGGATATACCGTGGATACACGGTATGCTCCTTAAGGCCGTGGGATATACCGTGGATATACCGTGGATTTACCGTGGGATATACCGTGGATATACCGTGGATATACCGTGGATGCACGGTATGCTCATATACACCGTGGGATATACCGTGGATTTAACGTGGATACACGGTATGCTCCTTTAGGCCGTGGGATATACCGTGGATATACCGTGGATATACCGTGGATTTACCGTGGGATATACCGTGGATTTAACGTGGATACACGGTATGCTCCTTTAGACTGTGGGATATACCGTGGGTTTACCGTGGGATATACCGTGGATATACCGTGGATACACGGTATGCTCATATACACCATGGGATATACCGTGGATTTTTTTTTTTTTTTTTTATGTGGAAGACTAGAGCTCAGGGAAAGCCCTTTGTACTGTCGACAATCTATTTTCTTCGTATAGAGTGCAATGTCGAACAGCAAGCTCTAGTCGATAGATAGTGAAGGGGAAGAGAGAAGTAGGAAGGAACTGTCACAACCACCTAATAATCCCAACCATTTCTATCGCGACTCTGGCATCGGGGCAATGAGAAACAACTTGCTGGAGTGTTATGCCTCTTGAAACAAGTTGAATCCCATCAACCAACCGATGACATGCGCTTGGTGGAGCGCGGCAATGCTAGCGGAAGGCTGTGACAGGAGGGAAGGTGGGAAAGGCGAAGGACCGTGGGGCTCTGCCGGGACTCGAACCCGGGACCTCTGGGATAGTAGCCAGGCGCCTTACTCCCAAGACTACCGAGAATACGTTAAATCCACGGTATATCCCACGGTGTATATGAGCATACCGTGTATCCACGTTATATCCACGGTATATCCCACGGTAAATCCACGGTATATCCACGGTATATCCCACGGCCTAAAGGAGCATACCGTGTATCCACGTTAAATCCACGGTATATCCCACGGTAAATCCACGGTATATCCACGGTATATCCACGGTATATCCACGGTATATCCCACGGCCTAAAGGAGCATACCGTGTATCCACGTTAAATCCACGGTATATCCCACGGTAAATCCACGGTATATCCACGGTATATCTACGGTATATCCACGGTATATCCCACGGCCTAAAGGAGCATACCGTGTATCCACGTTAAATCCACGGTATATCCCACGGTGTATATGAGCATAACGTGTATCCACGTTATATCCCACGAAACGGAAACAGAAAACTACATTGGAAATAATATTTATTGCTAAGCCAGCCGTTGTAGCGAAAGGATCGCAAACAAATAAGTTAAACATTTATATAAAATAAAATAAAAGCATTATATCTTCCACTAGGTCTTTCACTTCCTACATATCTACGGTATATCCCACGGCCTAAAGGAGCATACCGTGTATCCACGTTAAATCCAAGGTATATCCCACGGTAAATCCACGGTATATCCACGGTATATCCACGGTATATCCACGGTATATCCCACGGCCTAAAGGAGCATACCGTGTATCCACGTTAAATCCACGGTATATCCCACGGTAAATCCACGGTATATCCACGGTATATCTACGGTATATCCACGGTATATCCCACGGCCTAAAGGAGCATACCGTGTATCCACGTTAAATCCACGGTATATCCCACGGTAAATCCACGGTATATCCACGGTATATCCCACGGCCTAAAGGAGCATACCGTGTATCCACGTTAAATCCACGGTATATCCCACGGTAAATCCACGGTATATCCACGGTATATCCACGGTATATCCCACGGCCTAAAGGAGCATACCGTGTATCCACGTTATATCCACGGTATATCCCACGGTAAATCCACGGTATATCCACGGTATATCCCACGGCCTAAAGGAGCATACCGTGTATCCACGTTAAATCCACGGTATATCCCACGGTAAATCCACGGTATATCCACGGTATATCCCACGGCCTAAAGGAGCATACCGTGTATCCACGTTAAATCCACGGTATATCCCACGGTAAATCCACGGTATATCCACGTTAAATCCACGGTATATCCCACGGTAAATCCACGGTATATCCACGGTATATCTACGGTATATCCACGGTATATCCCACGGCCTAAAGGAGCATACCGTGTATCCACGTTAAATCCACGGTATATCCCACGGTGTATATGAGCATACCGTGTATCCACGTTATATCCACGGTATATCCCACGGTGAATCCACGGTATATCCCACGGCCTAAAGGAGCATATCCCACGGTAAATCCACGGTATATCCACGGTATATCCACGGTATATCCACGGTATATCCACGTTAAATCCACGGTATATCCCACCGTAAATCCACGGTATACCCACGGTATATCCACGGTATATCCCACGGCCTAAAGGAGCATACCGTGTAGCCACGTTAAATCCACGGTATATCCCACGGTAAATCCACGGTATATCCCACAGTCTAAAGGAGCGTACCGTGTATCCACGGTATATCCACGGTATATCCCACGGTGTATATGAGCATACCGTGCATCCAAAGTATATCCACGGTATATCCTAAAGAAGCATACCGTGTATCCACATTAAATCCACGGTATATCCACGGTATATCCCACGGTGTATATGAGCATACCGTGTATCCACGTTATATCCACGGTATATCCCACGGTAAATCCACGGTATATCCACGGTATATCCCACGGTATATCCCACGGTCTAAAGGAGCATACCGTGTATCCACGTTAAATCCACGGTATATCCCACGGTAAATCCACGGTATATCCACGGTATATCCACGGTATATCCACGTTAAATCCACGGTATATCCACGGTATATCCCACGGCCTAAAGGACCATACCGTGTATCCACGTTAAATCCACGGTATATCCCACGGTAAATCCACGGTATATCCACGGTATATCCCACGGCCTAAAGGAGCATACCGTGTATCCACGTTAAATCCACGGTATATCCCACGGTAAATCCACGGTATATCCACGGTATATCCACGGTATATCCCACTGCCTAAAGGAGCATACCGTGTATCCACGTTAAATCCACGGTATATCCCACGGTAAATCCACGGTATATCCACGGTATATCCCACGGCCTAAAGGAGCATACCGTGTATCCACGTTAAATCCACGGTATATCCCACGGTAAATCCACGGTATATCCACGGTATATCCCACGGCCTAAAGGAGCATACCGTGTATCCACGTTAAATCCACGGTATATCCCACGGTAAATCCACGGTATATCCACGGTATATCCCACGGCCTAAAGGAGCATACCGTGTATCCACGTTAAATCCACGGTATATCCCACGGTAAATCCACGGTATATCCACGGTATATCCACGGTATATCCCACGGCCTAAAGGAGCATACCGTGTATCCACGTTAAATCCACGGTATATCCCACGGTAAATCCACGGTATATCCACGGTATATCCCACGGCCTAAAGGAGCATACCGTGTATCCACGTTAAATCCACGGTATATCCCACGGTGTATATGAGCATACCGTGTATCCACGTTATATCCACGGTATATCCCACGGTAAATCCACGGTATATCCACGGTATATCCCACGGCCTAAAGGAGCATACCGTGTATCCACGTTAAATCCACGGTATATCCCACGGTAAATCCACGGTATATCCACGGTATATCCCACGGCCTAAAGGAGCATACCGTGTATCCACGTTAAATCCACGGTATATCCCACGGTAAATCCACGGTATATCCACGGTATATCCACGGTATATCCCACGGCCTAAAGGAGCATACCGTGTATCCACGTTAAATCCACGGTATATCCCACGGTAAATCCACGGTATATCCACGGTATATCCACGGTATATCCCACGGCCTAAAGGAGCATACCGTGTATCCACGTTAAATCCACGGTATATCCCACGGTGTATATGAGCATACCGTGTATCCACGTTATATCCACGGTATATCCCACGGTAAATCCACGGTATATCCACGGTATATCCCACGGCCTAAAGGAGCATATCGTGTATCCACGTTAAATCCACGGTATATCCCACGGTAAATCCACGGTATGTCCACGGTATATCCACGGTATATCCCACGGCCTAAAGGAGCATACCGTGTATCCACGGTATATCCACGGTATATCCCACGGCCTAAAGGAGCATATCGTGTATCCACATTAAACCCACGGTAAATCCACGGTATATCCCACGGTCTAAAAGAGTATACCGTGTATCCACGTTAAATCTACGGTATATCCCACGGTGTATATGAGCATACCGTGCATCCACGGTATATCCACGGTATATCCCACGGTAAATCCACGGTATATCCACGGTATATCCACGTTAAATCCACGGTAAATCCACGGTATATCCACGGTATATCCACGGTATATCCACGTTAAATCCACGGTATATCCCACGGTAAATCCACGGTATATCCACGGTATATCCACGGTATATCCACGTTAAATCCACGGTATATCTCACGGTAAATCCACGGTATATCCACGGTATATCCACGGTATATCCACGTTAAATCCACGGTATATCCACGGTATATCCCACGGCCTAAAGGAGCATACGGTGTATCCACGTTAAATCCACGGTATATCCCACGGTAAATCCACGGTATATCCACGGTATATCCACGGTATATCCACGGTATATCCCACGGCCTAAAGGAGCATACCGTGTATCCACGTTAAATCCACGGTATATCCCACGGTAAATCCACGGTATATCCACGGTATATCCCACGGCCTAAAGGAGCATACCGTGAATCCACGTTAAATCCACGGTATATCCCACGGTGTATATGAGCATACCGTGTATCCACGTTATATCCACGGTATATCCCACGGTAAATCCACGGTATATCCACGGTATATCCAACGGCCTAAAGGAGCATACCGTGTATCCACGTTAAATCCACGGTATATCCCACGGTAAATCCACGGTATATCCCACAGTCTAAAGGAGCGTACCGTGTATCCACGGTATATCCACGGTATATCCCACGGTATATCCCACGGTCTAAAGGAGCATACCGTGTATCCACGTTAAATCCACGGTATATCCCACGGTGTATATGAGCATACCGTGCATCCACGGTATATCCCACGGTAAATCCACGGTATATCTACGGTATATCCCACGGTCTAAAGGAGCATACCGTGTATCCACGTTAAATCCACGGTATATCCCACGGTAAATCCACGGTATATCCACGGTATATCCACGTTAAATCCACGGTATATCCACGGTATATCCCACGGCCTAAAGGAGCATACCGTGTATCCACGTTAAATTCACGGTATATCCCACGGTAAATCCACGGTATATCCACGGTATATCCACGGTATATCCCACGGCCTAAAGGAGCATACCGTGTATCCACGTTAAATCCACGGTATATCCCACGGTAAATCCACGGTATATCCACGGTATATCCACGGTATATCCCACGGCCTAAAGGAGCATACCGTGTATCCACGTGAAATCCACGGTATATCCCACGGTAAATCCACGGTATATCCACGGTATATCCCACGGTCTAAAAGAGTATACCGTGTATCCACGTTAAATCTACGGTATATCCCACGGTGTATATGAGCATACCGTGCATCCACGGTATATCCACGGTATATCCCACGGTAAATCCACGGTATATCCACGGTATATCCACGTTAAATCCACGGTAAATCCACGGTATATCCACGGTATATCCACGGTATATCCACGTTAAATCCACGGTATATCCCACGGTAAATCCACGGTATATCCACGGTATATCCACGGTATATCCACGTTAAATCCACGGTATATCTCACGGTAAATCCACGGTATATCCACGGTATATCCACGGTATATCCACGTTAAATCCACGGTATATCCACGGTATATCCCACGGCCTAAAGGAGCATACGGTGTATCCACGTTAAATCCACGGTATATCCCACGGTAAATCCACGGTATATCCACGGTATATCCACGGTATATCCACGGTATATCCCACGGCCTAAAGGAGCATACCGTGTATCCACGTTAAATCCACGGTATATCCCACGGTAAATCCACGGTATATCCACGGTATATCCCACGGCCTAAAGGAGCATACCGTGAATCCACGTTAAATCCACGGTATATCCCACGGTGTATATGAGCATACCGTGTATCCACGTTATATCCACGGTATATCCCACGGTAAATCCACGGTATATCCACGGTATATCCCACGGCCTAAAGGAGCATACCGTGTATCCACGGTATATCCACGGTATATCCCACGGCCTAAAGGAGCATATCGTGTATCCACATTAAACCCACGGTAAATCCACGGTATATCCCACGGTCTAAAGGAGCCTACCGTGTATCCACGTTAAATCCACGGTATATCCCACCGTAAATCCACGGTATACCCACGGTATATCCACGGTATATCCCACGGCCTAAAGGAGCATACCGTGTATCCACGTTAAATCCACGTATATCCCACGGTAAATCCACGGTATATCCCACAGTCTAAAGGAGCGTACCGTGTATCCACGGTATATCCACGGTATATCCCACGGTGTATATGAGCATACCGTGCATCCAAAGTATATCCACGGTATATCCTAAAGAAGCATACCGTGTATCCACATTAAATCCACGGTATATCCACGGTATATCCCACGGTGTATATGAGCATACCGTGTATCCACGTTATATCCACGGTATATCCCACGGTAAATCCACGGTATATCCACGGTATATCCCACGGCCTAAAGGAGCATACCGTGTATCCACGTTAAATCCACGGTATATCCCACGGTAAATCCACGGTATATCCACGGTATATCCACGGTATATCCCACGGCCTAAAGGAGCATACCGTGTATCCACGGTATATCCACGGTATATCCCACGGCCTAAAGGAGCATATCGTGTATCCACATTAAACCCACGGTATATCCACGGTATATCCCAAGGTCTAAAGGAGCATACCGTGTATCCACGTTAAATCCACGGTATATCCCACGGTAAATCCACGGTATATCCACGGTATATCCCACGGCCTAAAGGAGCGTACCGTGTATCCACGTTAAATCCACGGTATATCCCACGGTGTATATGAGCATACCGTGTATCCACGTTATATCCACGGTATATCCGACGGTAAATCCACGGTATATCCACGGTATATCCCACGGCCTAAAGGAGCATACCGTGTATCCACGTTAAATCCACGGTATATCCCACGGTAAATCCACGGTATATCCCACAGTCTAAAGGAGCGTACCGTGTATCCACGGTATATCCACGGTATATCCCACGGTATATCCCACGGTCTAAAGGAGCATACCGTGTATCCACGTTAAATCCACGGTATATCCCACGGTGTATATGAGCATACCGTGCATCCACGGTATATCCCACGGTAAATCCACGGTATATCTACGGTATATCCCACGGTCTAAAGGAGCATACCGTGTATCCACGTTAAATCCACGGTATATCCCACGGTAAATCCACGGTATATCCACGGTATATCCACGTTAAATCCACGGTATATCCACGGTATATCCCACGGCCTAAAGGAGCATACCGTGTATCCACGTTAAATTCACGGTATATCCCACGGTAAATCCACGGTATATCCACGGTATATCCACGGTATATCCCACGGCCTAAAGGAGCATACCGTGTATCCACGTTAAATCCACGGTATATCCCACGGTAAATCCACGGTATATCCACGGTATATCCCACGGCCTAAAGGAGCATACCGTGTATCCACGTGAAATCCACGGTATATCCCACGGTAAATCCACGGTATATCCACGGTATATCCCACGGCCTAAAGGAGCATACCGTGTATCCACGTTAAATCCACGGTATATCCCACGGTGTATATGAGCATACCGTGTATCCACGTTATATCCACGGTATATCCCACGGTAAATCCACGGTATATCCACGGTATATCCACGGTATATCCCACGGCCTAAAGGAGCATACCGTGTATCCACGTGAAATCCACGGTATATCCCACGGTAAATCCACGGTATATCCACGGTATATCCCACGGCCTAAAGGAGCATACCGTGTATCCACGTTAAATCCACGGTATATCCCACGGTGTATATGAGCATACCGTGTATCCACGTTATATCCACGGTATATCCCACGGTAAATCCACGGTATATCCACGGTATATCCCACGGCCTAAAGGAGCATACCGTGTATCCACGTTAAATCCACGGTATATCCCACGGTAAATCCACGGTATATCCATGGTATATCCACGGTATATCCCACGGCCTAAAGGAGCATACCGTGTATCCACGGTAAATCCACGGTATATCCCACGGTCTAAAGGAGCATACCGTGTATCCACGTTAAATCCACGGTATATCCCACGGTGTATATGAGCATACCGTGCATCCACGGTATATCCACGGTATATCCCACGGTAAATCCACGGTATATCCACGGTATATCCACGGTATATCCACGTTAAATCCACGGTAAATCCACGGTATATCCACGGTATATCCACGGTATATCCACGTTAAATCCACGGTATATCCCACGGTAAATCCACGGTATATCCACGGTATATCCACGTTAAATCCACGGTATATCTCACGGTAAATCCACGGTATATCCACGGTATATCCACGTTAAATCCACGGTATATCCCACGGTAAATCCACGGTATATCCACGGTATATTCACGGTATATCCACGGTATATCCACGGTATATCCACGTTAAATCCACGGTATATCTCACGGTAAATCCACGGTATATCCACGGTATATCCACGTTAAATCCACGGTATATCCCACGGTAAATCCACGGTATATCCACGCTATATTCACGGTATATCCACGTTAAATCCACGGTATATCTCACGGTAAATCCACGGTATATCCACGGTATATCCACGGTATATCCACGTTAAATCCACGGTATATCTCACGGTAAATCCACGGTATATCCACGGTATATCCACGTTAAATCCGCGGTATATCCACGGTATATCCCACGGCCTAAAGGAGCATACCGTGTATCCACGTTAAATCCACGGTATATCCCACGGTAAATCCACGGTATATCCACGGTATATCAACGGTATATCCCACGGCCTAAAGGAGCATACCGTGTATCCACGTTAAATCCACGGTATATCCCACGGTAAATCCACGGTATATCCACGGTATATCCACGGTATACCCACGGTATATCCACGTTAAATCCACGGTATATCTCACGGTAAATCCACGGTATATCCACGGTATATCCACGTTAAATCCACGGTATATCCCACGGTAAATCCACGGTATATCCACGGTATATCCACGGTATATCCACGGTATATCCACGGTATATCCACGTTAAATCCACGGTATATCTCACGGTAAATCCACGGTATATCCACGGTATATCCACGTTAAATCCACGGTATATCCCACGGTAAATCCACGGTATATCCACGGTATATCCACGGTATATCCACGTTAAATCCACGGTATATCTCACGGTAAATCCACGGTATATCCACGGTATATCCACGGTATATCCACGTTAAATCCACGGTATATCTCACGGTAAATCCACGGTATATCCACGGTATATCCACGGTATATCCACGTTAAATCCACGGTATATCCACGGTATATCCCACGGCCTAAAGGAGCATACCGTGTATCCACGTTAAATCCACGGTATATCCCACGGTAAATCCACGGTATATCCACGGTATATCCACGGTATATCCCACGGCCTAAAGGAGCATACCGTGTATCCACGTTAAATCCACGGTATATCCCACGGTAAATCCACGGTATATCCACGGTATATCCACGGTATATCCCACGGCCTAAAGGAGCATACCGTGTATCCACGTTAAATCCACGGTATATCCCACGGTAAATCCACGGTATATCCACGGTATATCCACGGTATATCGCACGGCCTAAAGGAGCATACCGTGTATCCACGTTAAATCCACGGTATATCCCACGGTAAATCCACGGTATATCCACGGTATATCCCACGGCCTAAAGGAGCATACCGTGTATCCACGTTAAATCCACGGTATATCCCACGGTAAATCCACGGTATATCCACGGTATATACACGGTATATCCCACGGCCTAAAGGAGCATACCGTGTATCCACGTTAAATCCACGGTATATCCCACGGTAAATCCACGGTATATCCACGGTATATCCACGGTATATCCACGGTATATCCACGTTAAATCCACGGTATATCTCACGGTAAATCCACGGTATATCCACGGTATATCCACGTTAAATCCACGGTATATCCCACGGTAAATCCACGGTATATCCACGGTATATCCACGGTATATCCACGGTATATCCACGGTATATCCACGTTAAATCCACGGTATATCTCACGGTAAATCCACGGTATATCCACGGTATATCCACGTTAAATCCACGGTATATCCCACGGTAAATCCACGGTATATCCACGGTATATCCACGGTATATCCACGGTATATCCACGGTATATCCACGGTATATCCACGTTAAATCCACGGTATATCTCACGGTAAATCCACGGTATATCCACGGTATATCCACGTTAAATCCACGGTATATCCCACGGTAAATCCACGGTATATCCACGGTATATCCACGGTATATCCACATTAAATCCACGGTATATCTCACGGTAAATCCACGGTATATCCACGGTATATCCACGGTATATCCACGTTAAATCCACGGTATATCTCACGGTAAATCCACGGTATATCCACGGTATATCCACGGTATATCCACGTTAAATCCACGGTATATCCACGGTATATCCCACGGCCTAAAGGAGCATACCGTGTATCCACGTCAAATCCACGGTATATCCCACGGTAAATCCACGGTATATCCACGGTATATCCACGGTATATCCCACGGCCTAAAGGAGCATACCGTGTATCCACGTTAAATCCACGGTATATCCCACGGTAAATCCACGGTATATCCACGGTATATCCACGGTATATCCCACGGCCTAAAGGAGCATACCGTGTATCCACGTTAAATCCACGGTATATCCCACGGTAAATCCACGGTATATCCACGGTATATCCACGGTATATCCCACGGCCTAAAGGAGCATACCGTGTATCCACGGTATATCCACGGTATATCCCACGGCCTAAAGGAGCATATCGTGTATCCACATTAAACCCACGGTAAATCCACGGTATATCCCACGGTCTAAAGGAGCATACCGTGTATCCACGTTAAATCCACGGTATATCCCACGGTGTATATGAGCATACCGTGCATCCACGGTATATCCCACGGTAAATCCACGGTATATCTACGGTATATCCCACGGTCTAAAGGAGCATACCGTGTATCCACGTTAAATCCACGGTATATCCCACGGTAAATCCACGGTATATCCACGGTATATCCACGTTAAATCCACGGTATATCCACGGTATATCCCACGGCCTAAAGGAGCATACCGTGTATCCACGTTAAATTCACGGTATATCCCACGGTAAATCCACGGTATATCCACGGTATATCCACGGTATATCCCACGGCCTAAAGGAGCATACCGTGTATCCACGTTAAATCCACGGTATATCCCACGGTAAATCCACGGTATATCCACGGTATATCCACGGTATATCCCACGGCCTAAAGGAGCATACCGTGTATCCACGTGAAATCCACGGTATATCCCACGGTAAATCCACGGTATATCCACGGTATATCCCACGGCCTAAAGGAGCATACCGTGTATCCACGTTAAATCCACGGTATATCCCACGTTGTATATGAGCATACCGTGTATCCACGTTATATCCACGGTATATCCCACGGTAAATCCACGGTATATCCACGGTATATCCCACGGCCTAAAGGAGCATACCGTGTATCCACGTTAAATCCACGGTATATCCCACGGTAAATCCACGGTATATCCACGGTATATCCACGGTATATCCCACGGCCTAAAGGAGCATACCGTGTATCCACGGTATATCCACGGTATATCCCACGGCCTAAAGGAGCATATCGTGTATCCACATTAAACCCACGGTAAATCCACGGTATATCCCACGGTCTAAAGGAGCATACCGTGTATCCACGTTAAATCCACGGTATATCCCACGGTGTATATGAGCATACCGTGCATCCACGGTATATCCACGGTATATCCCACGGTAAATCCACGGTATATCCACGGTATATCCACGGTATATCCACGTTAAATCCACGGTATATCCCACGGTAAATCCACGGTATATCCACGGTATATCCACGTTAAATCCACGGTATATCTCACGGTAAATCCACGGTATATCCACGGTATATCCACGTTAAATCCACGGTATATCCCACGGTAAATCCACGGTATATCCACGGTATATTCACGGTATATCCACGGTATATCCACGGTATATCCACGTTAAATCCACGGTATATCTCACGGTAAATCCACGGTATATCCACGGTATATCCACGTTAAATCCACGGTATATCCCACGGTAAATCCACGGTATATCCACGCTATATTCACGGTATATCCACGTTAAATCCACGGTATATCTCACGGTAAATCCACGGTATATCCACGGTATATCCACGTTAAATCCACGGTATATCTCACGGTAAATCCACGGTATATCCACGGTATATCCTCGTTAAATCCACGGTATATCCACGGTATATCCCACGGCCTAAAGGAGCATATCGTGTATCCACGTTAAATCCACGGTATATCCCACGGTAAATCCACGGTATATCCACGGTATATCCACGGTATATCAACGGTATATCCCACGGCCTAAAGGAGCATACCGTGTATCCACGTTAAATCCACGGTATATCCCACGGTAAATCCACGGTATATCCACGATATATCCACGGTATACCCACGGTATATCCACGTTAAATCCACGGTATATCTCACGGTAAATCCACGGTATATCCACGGTATATCCACGTTAAATCCACGGTATATCCCACGGTAAATCCACGGTATATCCACGGTATATCCACGGTATATCCACGGTATATCCACGGTATATCCACGTTAAATCCACGGTATATCTCACGGTAAATCCACGGTATATCCACGGTATATCCACGTTAAATCCACGGTATATCCCACGGTAAATCCACGGTATATCCACGGTATATCCACGGTATATCCACGTTAAATCCACGGTATATCTCACGGTAAATCCACGGTATATCCACGGTATATCCACGGTATATCCACGTTAAATCCACGGTATATCTCACGGTAAATCCACGGTATATCCACGGTATATCCACGGTATATCCACGTTAAATCCACGGTATATCCACGGTATATCCCACGGCCTAAAGGAGCATACCGTGTATCCACGTTAAATCCACGGTATATCCCACGGTAAATCCACGGTATATCCACGGTATATCCACGGTATATCCACGGTATATCCCACGGCCTAAAGGAGCATACCGTGTATCCACGTTAAATCCACGGTATATCCCACGGTAAATCCACGGTATATCCACGGTATATCCACGGTATATCCCACGGCCTAAAGGAGCATACCGTGTATCCACGTTAAATCCACGGTATATCCCACGGTAAATCCACGGTATATCCACGGTATATCCACGGTATATCGCACGGCCTAAAGGAGCATACCGTGTATCCACGTTAAATCCACGGTATATCCCACGGTAAATCCACGGTATATCCACGGTATATCCCACGGCCTAAAGGAGCATACCGTGTATCCACGTTAAATCCACGGTATATCCCACGGTAAATCCACGGTATATCCACGGTATATACACGGTATATCCCACGGCCTAAAGGAGCATACCGTGTATCCACGTTAAATCCACGGTATATCCCACGGTAAATCCACGGTATATCCACGGTATATCCACGGTATATCCACGTTAAATCCACGGTATATCTCACGGTAAATCCACGGTATATCCACGGTATATCCACGTTAAATCCACGGTATATCCCACGGTAAATCCACGGTATATCCACGGTATATCCACGGTATATCCACGGTATATCCACGGTATATCCACGTTAAATCCACGGTATATCTCACGGTAAATCCACGGTATATCCACGGTATATCCACGTTAAATCCACGGTATATCCCACGGTAAATCCACGGTATATCCACGGTATATCCACGGTATATCCACGGTATATCCACGGTATATCCACGTTAAATCCACGGTATATCTCACGGTAAATCCACGGTATATCCACGGTATATCCACGTTAAATCCACGGTATATCCCACGGTAAATCCACGGTATATCCACGGTATATCCACGGTATATCCACATTAAATCCACGGTATATCTCACGGTAAATCCACGGTATATCCACGGTATATCCACGGTATATCCACGTTAAATCCACGGTATATCTCACGGTAAATCCACGGTATATCCACGGTATATCCACGTTAAATCCACGGTATATCCACGGTATATCCCACGGCCTAAAGGAGCATACCGTGTATCCACGTCAAATCCACGGTATATCCCACGGTAAATCCACGGTATATCCACGGTATATCCACGGTATATCCCACGGCCTAAAGGAGCATACCGTGTATCCACGTTAAATCCACGGTATATCCCACGGTAAATCCACGGTATATCCACGGTATATCCACGGTATATCCCACGGCCTAAAGGAGCATACCGTGTATCCACGTTAAATCCACGGTATATCCCACGGTAAATCCACGGTATATCCACGGTATATCCACGGTATATCCCACGGCCTAAAGGAGCATACCGTGTATCCACGGTATATCCACGGTATATCCCACGGCCTAAAGGAGCATATCGTGTATCCACATTAAACCCACGGTAAATCCACGGTATATCCCACGGTCTAAAGGAGCATACCGTGTATCCACGTTAAATCCACGGTATATCCCACGGTGTATATGAGCATACCGTGCATCCACGGTATATCCACGGTATATCCCACGGTAAATCCACGGTATATCCACGGTATATCAACGGTATATCCACGGTATATCTCACGGTAAATCCACGGTATATCCACGGTATATCCACGTTAAATCCACGGTATATCCCACGGTAAATCCACGGTATATCCACGGTATATCCACGGTATATCCACGTTAAATCCACGGTATATCTCACGGTAAATCCACGGTATATCCACGGTATATCCACGGTATATCCACGTTAAATCCACGGTATATCTCACGGTAAATCCACGGTATATCCACGGTATATCCACGGTATATCCACGTTAAATCCACGGTATATCCACGGTATATCCCACGGCCTAAAGGAGCATACCGTGTATCCACGTTAAATCCACGGTATATCCCACGGTAAATCCACGGTATATCCACGGTATATCCACGGTATATCCCACGGCCTAAAGGAGCATACCGTGTATCCACGTTAAATCCACGGTATATCCCACGGTAAATCCACGGTATATCCACGGTATATCCACGGTATATCCCACGGCCTAAAGGAGCATACCGTGTATCCACGTTAAATCCACGGTATATCCCACGGTAAATCCACGGTATATCCACGGTATATCCACGGTATATCCCACGGCCTAAAGGAGCATACCGTGTATCCACGTTAAATCCACGGTATATCCCACGGTAAATCCACGGTATATCCACGGTATATCCACGGTATATCCCACGGCCTAAAGGAGCATACCGTGTATCCACGTTAAATCCACGGTATATCCCACGGTAAATCCACGGTATATCCACGGTATATCCCACGGCCTAAAGGAGCATACCGTGTATCCACGTTAAATCCACGGTATATCCCACGGTAAATCCACGGTATATCCACGGTATATCCCACGGCCTAAAGTAGCATACCGTGTATCCACGTTATATCCACGGTATATCCCACGGTAAATCCACGGTATATCCACGGTATATCCCACGGCCTAAAGGAGCATACTGTGTATCCACGTTAAATCCACGGTATATCCCACGGTAAATCCACGGTATATCCACGGTATATCCACGGTATATCCCACGGCCTAAAGGAGCATATCGTGTATCCACATTAAACCCACGGTAAATCCACGGTATATCCCACGGTCTAAAGGAGCATACCGTGTATCCACGTTAAATCCACGGTATATCCCACGGTAAATCCACGGTATATCCACGGTATATCCACGGTATATCCACGGTATATCCACGTTAAATCCACGGTATATCTCACGGTAAATCCACGGTATATCCACGGTATATCCACGTTAAATCCACGGTATATCCCACGGTAAATCCACGGTATATCCACGGTATATCCACGGTATATCCACGGTATATCCACGGTATATCCACGTTAAATCCACGGTATATCTCACGGTAAATCCACGGTATATCCACGGTATATCCACGTTAAATCCACGGTATATCCCACGGTAAATCCACGGTATATCCACGGTATATCCACGGTATATCCACGGTATATCCACGGTATATCCACGTTAAATCCACGGTATATCTCACGGTAAATCCACGGTATATCCACGGTATATCCACGTTAAATCCACGGTATATCCCACGGTAAATCCACGGTATATCCACGGTATATCCACGGTATATCCACATTAAATCCACGGTATATCTCACGGTAAATCCACGGTATATCCACGGTATATCCACGGTATATCCACGTTAAATCCACGGTATATCTCACGGTAAATCCACGGTATATCCACGGTATATCCACGTTAAATCCACGGTATATCCACGGTATATCCCACGGCCTAAAGGAGCATACCGTGTATCCACGTCAAATCCACGGTATATCCCACGGTAAATCCACGGTATATCCACGGTATATCCACGGTATATCCCACGGCCTAAAGGAGCATACCGTGTATCCACGTTAAATCCACGGTATATCCCACGGTAAATCCACGGTATATCCACGGTATATCCACGGTATATCCCACGGCCTAAAGGAGCATACCGTGTATCCACGTTAAATCCACGGTATATCCCACGGTAAATCCACGGTATATCCACGGTATATCCACGGTATATCCCACGGCCTAAAGGAGCATACCGTGTATCCACGGTATATCCACGGTATATCCCACGGCCTAAAGGAGCATATCGTGTATCCACATTAAACCCACGGTAAATCCACGGTATATCCCACGGTCTAAAGGAGCATACCGTGTATCCACGTTAAATCCACGGTATATCCCACGGTGTATATGAGCATACCGTGCATCCACGGTATATCCACGGTATATCCCACGGTAAATCCACGGTATATCCACGGTATATCAACGGTATATCCACGGTATATCTCACGGTAAATCCACGGTATATCCACGGTATATCCACGTTAAATCCACGGTATATCCCACGGTAAATCCACGGTATATCCACGGTATATCCACGGTATATCCACGTTAAATCCACGGTATATCTCACGGTAAATCCACGGTATATCCACGGTATATCCACGGTATATCCACGTTAAATCCACGGTATATCTCACGGTAAATCCACGGTATATCCACGGTATATCCACGGTATATCCACGTTAAATCCACGGTATATCCACGGTATATCCCACGGCCTAAAGGAGCATACCGTGTATCCACGTTAAATCCACGGTATATCCCACGGTAAATCCACGGTATATCCACGGTATATCCACGGTATATCCCACGGCCTAAAGGAGCATACCGTGTATCCACGTTAAATCCACGGTATATCCCACGGTAAATCCACGGTATATCCACGGTATATCCACGGTATATCCCACGGCCTAAAGGAGCATACCGTGTATCCACGTTAAATCCACGGTATATCCCACGGTAAATCCACGGTATATCCACGGTATATCCACGGTATATCCCACGGCCTAAAGGAGCATACCGTGTATCCACGTTAAATCCACGGTATATCCCACGGTAAATCCACGGTATATCCACGGTATATCCACGGTATATCCCACGGCCTAAAGGAGCATACCGTGTATCCACGTTAAATCCACGGTATATCCCACGGTAAATCCACGGTATATCCACGGTATATCCCACGGCCTAAAGGAGCATACCGTGTATCCACGTTAAATCCACGGTATATCCCACGGTAAATCCACGGTATATCCACGGTATATCCCACGGCCTAAAGTAGCATACCGTGTATCCACGTTATATCCACGGTATATCCCACGGTAAATCCACGGTATATCCACGGTATATCCCACGGCCTAAAGGAGCATACTGTGTATCCACGTTAAATCCACGGTATATCCCACGGTAAATCCACGGTATATCCACGGTATATCCACGGTATATCCCACGGCCTAAAGGAGCATATCGTGTATCCACATTAAACCCACGGTAAATCCACGGTATATCCCACGGTCTAAAGGAGCATACCGTGTATCCACGTTAAATCCACGGTATATCCCACGGTGTATATGAGCATACCGTGCATCCACGGTATATCCACGGTATATCCCACGGTAAATCCACGGTATATCCACGGTATATCCACGTTAAATCCACGGTAAATCCACGGTATATCCACGGTATATCCACGTTAAATCCACGGTATATCCCACGGTAAATCCACGGTATATCCACGGTATATCCACGTTGAATCCACGGTATATCTCACGGTAAATCCACGGTATATCCACGGTATATCCACGTTAAATCCACGGTATATCCCACGGTAAATCCACGGTATATCCACGGTATATCCACGGTATATCCACGGTATATCCACGTTAAATCCATGGTATATCTCACGGTAAATCCACGGTATATCCACGGTATATCCACGTTAAATCCACGGTATATCCTACGGTAAATCCACGGTATATCCACGGTATATCCACGTTAAATCCACGGTATATCTCACGGTAAATCCACGGTATATCCACGGTATATCCACGTTAAATCCACGGTATATCCACGGTATATCCCACGGCCTAAAGGAGCATACCGTGTATCCACGTTAAATCCACGGTATATCCCACGGTAAATCCACGGTATATCCACGGTATATCCACGGTATATCCCACGGCCTAAAGGAGCATACCGTGTATCCACGTTAAATCCACGGTATATCCCACGGTAAATCCACGGTATATCCACGGTATATCCACGGTATATCCACGTTAAATCCACGGTATATCTCACGGTAAATCCACGGTATATCCACGGTATATCCACGTTAAATCCACGGTATATCCCACGGTAAATCCACGGTATATCCACGGTATATCCACGGTATATCCACGGTACATCCACGGTATATCCACGGTATATCCACGTTAAATCCACGGTATATCTCACGGTAAATCCACGGTATATCCACGGTATATCCACGTTAAATCCACGGTATATCCCACATTAAATCCACGGTATATCCACGGTATATCCACGGTATATCCACGTTAAATCCACGGTATATCTCACGGTAAATCCACGGTATATCCACGGTATATCCACGGTATATCCACGTTAAATCCACGGTATATCTCACGGTAAATCCACGGTATATCCACGGTATATCCACGGTATATCCACGTTAAATCCACGGTATATCCACGGTATATCCCACGGCCTAAAGGAGCATACCGTGTATCCACGTTAAATCCACGGTATATCCCACGGTAAATCCACGGTATATCCACGGTATATCCACGGTATATCCCACGGCCTAAAGGAGCATACCGTGTATCCACGTTAAATCCACGGTATATCCCACGGTAAATCCACGGTATATCCACGGTATATCCACGGTATATCCCACGGCCTAAAGGAGCATACCGTGTATCCACGTTAAATCCACGGTATATCCCACGGTAAATCCACGGTATATCCACGGTATATCCACGGTATATCCCACGGCCTAAAGGAGCATACCGTGTATCCACGTTAAATCCACGGTATATCCCACGGTAAATCCACGGTATATCCACGGTATATCCCACGGCCTAAAGGAGCATACCGTGTATCCACGTTAAATCCACGGTATATCCCACGGTAAATCCACGGTATATCCACGGTATATCCACGGTATATCCCACGGCCTAAAGGAGCATACCGTGTATCCACGTTAAATCCACGGTATATCCCACGGTAAATCCACGGTATATCCACGGTATATCCACGGTATATCCACGGTATATCCACGTTAAATCCACGGTATATCTCACGGTAAATCCACGGTATATCCACGGTATATCCACGTTAAATCCACGGTATATCCCACGGTAAATCCACGGTATATCCACGGTATATCCACGGTATATCCACGGTATATCCACGGTATATCCACGTTAAATCCACGGTATATCTCACGGTAAATCCACGGTATATCCACGGTATATCCACGTTAAATCCACGGTATATCCCACGGTAAATCCACGGTATATCCACGGTATATCCACGGTATATCCACGGTATATCCACGGTATATCCACGTTAAATCCTCGGTATATCTCACGGTAAATCCACGGTATATCCACGGTATATCCACGTTAAATCCACGGTATATCCCACGGTAAATTCACGGTATATCCACGGTATATCCACGGTATATCCACGTTAAATCCACGGTATATCTCACGGTAAATCCACGGTATATCCACGGTATATCCACGGTATATCCACGTTAAATCCACGGTATATCCACGGTATATCCCACGGCCTAAAGGAGCATACCGTGTATCCACGTTAAATCCACGGTATATCCAACGGTAAATCCACGGTATATCCACGGTATATCCACGTTAAATCCACGGTATATCCCACGGTAAATCCACGGTATATCCACGGTATATCCACGGTATATCCACGTTAAATCCACGGTATATCTCACGGTAAATCCACGGTATATCCACGGTATATCCACGGTATATCCCACGGCCTAAAGGAGCATACCGTGTATCCACGGTATATCCACGGTATATCCCACGGCCTAAAGGAGCATATCGTGTATCCACATTAAACCCACGGTAAATCCACGGTATATCCCACGGTCTAAAGGAGCATACCGTGTATCCACGTTAAATCCACGGTATATCCCACGGTGTATATGAGCATACCGTGCATCCACGGTATATCCACGGTATATCCCACGGTAAATCCACGGTATATCCACGGTATATCCACGGTATATCCACGTTAAATCCACGGTAAATCCACGGTATATCCACGGTATATCCACGGTATATCCACGTTAAATCCACGGTATATCCCACGGTAAATCCACGGTATATCCACGGTATATCCACGTTAAATCCACGGTATATCTCACGGTAAATCCACGGTATATCCACGGTATATCCACGTTAAATCCACGGTATATCCCACGGTAAATCCACGGTATATCCACGGTATATTCACGGTATATCCACGGTATATCCACGGTATATCCACGTTAAATCCACGGTATATCTCACGGTAAATCCATGGTATATCCACGGTATATCCACGTTAAATCCACGGTATATCCCACGGTAAATCCACGGTATATCCACGCTATATTCACGGTATATCCACGTTAAATCCACGGTATATCTCACGGTAAATCCACGGTATATCCACGGTATATCCACGGTATATCCACGTTAAATCCACGGTATATCTCACGGTAAATCCACGGTATATCCACGGTATATCCACGTTAAATCCACGGTATATCCACGGTATATCCCACGGCCTAAAGGAGCATACCGTGTATCCACGTTAAATCCACGGTATATCCCACGGTAAATCCACGGTATATCCACGGTATATCCACGGTATATCAACGGTATATCCCACGGCCTAAAGGAGCATACCGTGTATCCACGTTAAATCCACGGTATATCCCACGGTAAATCCACGGTATATCCACGGTATATCCACGGTATACCCACGGTATATCCACGTTAAATCCACGGTATATCTCACGGTAAATCCACGGTATATCCACGGTATATCCACGTTAAATCCACGGTATATCCCACGGTAAATCCACGGTATATCCACGGTATATCCACGGTATATCCACGGTATATCCACGGTATATCCACGTTAAATCCACGGTATATCTCACGGTAAATCCACGGTATATCCACGGTATATCCACGTTAAATCCACGGTATATCCCACGGTAAATCCACGGTATATCCACGGTATATCCACGGTATATCCACGTTAAATCCACGGTATATCTCACGGTAAATCCACGGTATATCCACGGTATATCCACGGTATATCCACGTTAAATCCACGGTATATCTCACGGTAAATCCACGGTATATCCACGGTATATCCACGGTATATCCACGTTAAATCCACGGTATATCCACGGTATATCCCACGGCCTAAAGGAGCATACCGTGTATCCACGTTAAATCCACGGTATATCCCACGGTAAATCCACGGTATATCCACGGTATATCCACGGTATATCCCACGGCCTAAAGGAGCATACCGTGTATCCACGTTAAATCCACGGTATATCCCACGGTAAATCCACGGTATATCCACGGTATATCCACGGTATATCCCACGGCCTAAAGGAGCATACCGTGTATCCACGTTAAATCCACGGTATATCCCACGGTAAATCCACGGTATATCCACGGTATATCCACGGTATATCGCACGGCCTAAAGGAGCATACCGTGTATCCACGTTAAATCCACGGTATATCCCACGGTAAATCCACGGTATATCCACGGTATATCCCACGGCCTAAAGGAGCATACCGTGTATCCACGTTAAATCCACGGTATATCCCACGGTAAATCCACGGTATATCCACGGTATATACACGGTATATCCCACGGCCTAAAGGAGCATACCGTGTATCCACGTTAAATCCACGGTATATCCCACGGTAAATCAACGGTATATCCACGGTATATCCACGGTATATCCACGGTATATCCACGTTAAATCCACGGTATATCTCACGGTAAATCCACGGTATATCCACGGTATATCCACGTTAAATCCACGGTATATCCCACGGTAAATCCACGGTATATCCACGGTATATCCACGGTATATCCACGGTATATCCACGGTATATCCACGGTATATCCACGTTAAATCCACGGTATATCTCACGGTAAATCCACGGTATATCCACGGTATATCCACGTTAAATCCACGGTATATCCCACGGTAAATCCACGGTATATCCACGGTATATCCACGGTATATCCACGGTATATCCACGGTATATCCACGTTAAATCCACGGTATATCTCACGGTAAATCCACGGTATATCCACGGTATATCCACGTTAAATCCACGGTATATCCCACGGTAAATCCACGGTATATCCACGGTATATCCACATTAAATCCACGGTATATCTCACGGTAAATCCACGGTATATCCACGGTATATCCACGGTATATCCACGTTAAATCCACGGTATATCTCACGGTAAATCCACGGTATATCCACGGTATATCCACGGTATATCCACGTTAAATCCACGGTATATCCACGGTATATCCCACGGCCTAAAGGAGCATACCGTGTATCCACGTCAAATCCACGGTATATCCCACGGTAAATCCACGGTATATCCACGGTATATCCACGGTATATCCCACGGCCTAAAGGAGCATACCGTGTATCCACGTTAAATCCACGGTATATCCCACGGTAAATCCACGGTATATCCACGGTATATCCACGGTATATCCCACGGCCTAAAGGAGCATACCGTGTATCCACGTTAAATCCACGGTATATCCCACGGTAAATCCACGGTATATCCACGGTATATCCACGGTATATCCCACGGCCTAAAGGAGCATACCGTGTCACCACGGTATATCCACGGTATATCCCACGGCCTAAAGGAGCATATCGTGTATCCACATTAAACCCACGGTAAATCCACGGTATATCCCACGGTCTAAAGGAGCATACCGTGTATCCACGTTAAATCCACGGTATATCCCACGGTGTATATGAGCATACCGTGCATCCACGGTATATCCACGGTATATCCCACGGTAAATCCACGGTATATCCACGGTATATCAACGGTATATCCACGGTATATCTCACGGTAAATCCACGGTATATCCACGGTATATCCACGTTAAATCCACGGTATATCCCACGGTAAATCCACGGTATATCCACGGTATATCCACGGTATATCCACGTTAAATCCACGGTATATCTCACGGTAAATCCACGGTATATCCACGGTATATCCACGGTATATCCACGTTAAATCCACGGTATATCTCACGGTAAATCCACGGTATATCCACGGTATATCCACGGTATATCCACGTTAAATCCACGGTATATCCACGGTATATCCCACGGCCTAAAGGAGCATACCGTGTATCCACGTTAAATCCACGGTATATCCCACGGTAAATCCACGGTATATCCACGGTATATCCACGGTATATCCCACGGCCTAAAGGAGCATACCGTGTATCCACGTTAAATCCACGGTATATCCCACGGTAAATCCACGGTATATCCACGGTATATCCACGGTATATCCCACGGCCTAAAGGAGCATACCGTGTATCCACGTTAAATCCACGGTATATCCCACGGTAAATCCACGGTATATCCACGGTATATCCACGGTATATCCCACGGCCTAAAGGAGCATACCGTGTATCCACGTTAAATCCACGGTATATCCCACGGTAAATCCACGGTATATCCACGGTATATCCACGGTATATCCCACGGCCTAAAGGAGCATACCGTGTATCCACGTTAAATCCACGGTATATCCCACGGTAAATCCACGGTATATCCACGGTATATCCCACGGCCTAAAGGAGCATACCGTGTATCCACGTTAAATCCACGGTATATCCCACGGTAAATCCACGGTATATCCACGGTATATCCCACGGCCTAAAGTAGCATACCGTGTATCCACGTTATATCCACGGTATATCCCACGGTAAATCCACGGTATATCCACGGTATATCCCACCGCCTAAAGGAGCATACTGTGTATCCACGTTAAATCCACGGTATATCCCACGGTAAATCCACGGTATATCCACGGTATATCCACGGTATATCCCACGGCCTAAAGGAGCATATCGTGTATCCACATTAAACCCACGGTAAATCCACGGTATATCCCACGGTCTAAAGGAGCATACCGTGTATCCACGTTAAATCCACGGTATATCCCACGGTGTATATGAGCATACCGTGCATCCACGGTATATCCACGGTATATCCCACGGTAAATCCACGGTATATCCACGGTATATCCACGGTATATCCACGTTAAATCCACGGTAAATCCACGGTATATCCACGGTATATCCACGTTAAATCCACGGTATATCCCACGGTAAATCCACGGTATATCCACGGTATATCCACGTTGAATCCACGGTATATCTCACGGTAAATCCACGGTATATCCACGGTATATCCACGTTAAATCCACGGTATATCCCACGGTAAATCCACGGTATATCCACGGTATATCCACGGTATATCCACGGTATATCCACGGTATATCCACGTTAAATCCATGGTATATCTCACGGTAAATCCACGGTATATCCACGGTATATCCACGTTAAATCCACGGTATATCCCACGGTAAATCCACGGTATATCCACGGTATATCCACGGTATATCCACGTTAAATCCACGGTATATCTCACGGTAAATCCACGGTATATCCACGGTATATCCACGGTATATCCACGTTAAATCCACGGTATATCTCACGGTAAATCCACGGTATATCCACGGTATATCCACGGTATATCCACGTTAAATCCACGGTATATCCACGGTATATCCCACGGCCTAAAGGAGCATACCGTGTATCCACGTTAAATCCACGGTATATCCCACGGTAAATCCACGGTATATCCACGGTATATCCACGGTATATCCCACGGCCTAAAGGAGCATACCGTGTATCCACGTTAAATCCACGGTATATCCCACGGTAAATCCACGGTATATCCACGGTATATCCACGGTATATCCACGTTAAATCCACGGTATATCTCACGGTAAATCCACGGTATATCCACGGTATATCCACGTTAAATCCACGGTATATCCCACGGTAAATCCACGGTATATCCACGGTATATCCACGGTACATCCACGGTATATCCACGGTATATCCACGTTAAATCCACGGTATATCTCACGGTAAATCCACGGTATATCCACGGTATATCCACGTTAAATCCACGGTATATCCCACATTAAATCCACGGTATATCCACGGTATATCCACGGTATATCCACGTTAAATCCACGGTATATCTCACGGTAAATCCACGGTATATCCACGGTATATCCACGGTATATCCACGTTAAATCCACGGTATATCTCACGGTAAATCCACGGTATATCCACGGTATATCCACGGTATATCCACGTTAAATCCACGGTATATCCACGGTATATCCCACGGCCTAAAGGAGCATACCGTGTATCCACTTTAAATCCACGGTATATCCCACGGTAAATCCACGGTATATCCACGGTATATCCACGGTATATCCCATGGCCTAAAGGAGCATACCGTGTATCCACGTTAAATCCACGGTATATCCCACGGTAAATCCACGGTATATCCACGGTATATCCACGGTATATCCCACGGCCTAAAGGAGCATACCGTGTATCCACGTTAAATCCACGGTATATCCCACGGTAAATCCACGGTATATCCACGGTATATCCACGGTATATCCCACGGCCTAAAGGAGCATACCGTGTATCCACGTTAAATCCACGGTATATCCCACGGTAAATCCACGGTATATCCCACGGCCTAAAGGAGCATACCGTGTATCCACGTATCCACGTTAAATCCACGGTATATCCCACGGTAAATCCACGGTATATCCACGGTATATCCACGGTATATCCCACGGCCTAAAGGAGCATACCGTGTATCCACGTTAAATCCACGGTATATCCCACGGTAAATCCACGGTATATCCACGGTATATCCACGGTATATCCACGGTATATCCACGTTAAATCCACGGTATATCTCACGGTAAATCCACGGTATATCCACGGTATATCCACGTTAAATCCACGGTATATCCCACGGTAAATCCACGGTATATCCACGGTATATCCACGGTATATCCACGGTATATCCACGTTAAATCCACGGTATATCTCACGGTAAATCCACGGTATATCCACGGTATATCCACGTTAAATCCACGGTATATCCCACGGTAAATCCACGGTATATCCACGGTATATCCACGGTATATCCACGTTAAATCCTCGGTATATCTCACGGTAAATCCACGGTATATCCACGGTATATCCACGTTAAATCCACGGTATATCCCACGGTAAATCCACGGTATATCCACGGTATATCCACGGTATATCCACGTTAAATCCACGGTATATCTCACGGTAAATCCACGGTATATCCACGGTATATCCACGGTATATCCACGTTAAATCCACGGTATATCTCACGGTAAATCCACGGTATATCCACGGTATATCCACGGTATATCCACGTTAAATCCACGGTATATCCACGGTATATCCCACGGCCTAAAGGAGCATACCGTGTATCCACGTTAAATCCACGGTATATCCAACGGTAAATCCACGGTATATCCACGGTATATCCACGTTAAACCCACGGTATATCCCACGGTAAATCCACGGTATATCCACGGTATATCCACGGTATATCCACGTTAAATCCACGGTATATCTCACGGTAAATCCACGGTATATCCACGGTATATCCACGGTATATCCACGTTAAATCCACGGTATATCTCACGGTAAATCCACGGTATATCCACGGTATATCCACGGTATATCCACGTTAAATCCACGGTATATCCACGGTATATCCCACGGCCTAAAGGAGCATACCGTGTATCCACGTTAAATCCACGGTATATCCCACGGTAAATCCACGGTATATCCACGGTATATCCACGGTATATCCCACGGCCTAAAGGAGCATACCGTGTATCCACGTTAAATCCACGGTATATCCCACGGTAAATCCACGGTATATCCACGGTATATCCACGGTATATCCACGTTAAATCCACGGTATATCTCACGGTAAATCCACGGTATATCCACGGTATATCCACGGTATATCCACGTTAAATCCACGGTATATCTCACGGTAAATCCACGGTATATCCACGGTATATCCACGGTATATCCACGTTAAATCCTCGGTATATCTCACGGTAAATCCACGGTATATCCACGGTATATCCACGTTAAATCCACGGTATATCCCACGGTAAATCCACGGTATATCCACGGTATATCCACGGTATATCCACGTTAAATCCACGGTATATCTCACGGTAAATCCACGGTATATCCACGGTATATCCACGGTATATCCACGTTAAATCCACGGTATATCTCACGGTAAATCCACGGTATATCCACGGTATATCCACGGTATATCCACGTTAAATCCACGGTATATCCACGGTATATCCCACGGCCTAAAGGAGCATACCGTGTATCCACGTTAAATCCACGGTATATCCAACGGTAAATCCACGGTATATCCACGGTATATCCACGTTAAACCCACGGTATATCCCACGGTAAATCCACGGTATATCCACGGTATATCCACGGTATATCCACGTTAAATCCACGGTATATCTCACGGTAAATCCACGGTATATCCACGGTATATCCACGGTATATCCACGTTAAATCCACGGTATATCTCACGGTAAATCCACGGTATATCCACGGTATATCCACGGTATATCCACGTTAAATCCACGGTATATCCACGGTATATCCCACGGCCTAAAGGAGCATACCGTGTATCCACGTTAAATCCACGGTATATCCAACGGTAAATCCACGGTATATCCACGGTATATCCACGTTAAACCCACGGTATATCCCACGGTAAATCCACGGTATATCCACGGTATATCCACGGTATATCCACGTTAAATCCACGGTATATCTCACGGTAAATCCACGGTATATCCACGGTATATCCACGGTATATCCACGTTAAATCCACGGTATATCTCACGGTAAATCCACGGTATATCCACGGTATATCCACGGTATATCCACGTTAAATCCACGGTATATCCACGGTATATCCCACGGCCTAAAGGAGCATACCGTGTATCCACGTTAAATCCACGGTATATCCCACGGTAAATCCACGGTATATCCACGGTATATCCACGGTATATCCCACGGCCTAAAGGAGCATACCGTGTATCCACGTTAAATCCACGGTATATCCCACGGTAAATCCACGGTATATCCACGGTATATCCACGGTATATCCACGTTAAATCCACGGTATATCTCACGGTAAATCCACGGTATATCCACGGTATATCCACGGTATATCCACGTTAAATCCACGGTATATCTCACGGTAAATCCACGGTATATCCACGGTATATCCACGGTATATCCACGTTAAATCCTCGGTATATCTCACGGTAAATCCACGGTATATCCACGGTATATCCACGTTAAATCCACGGTATATCCCACGGTAAATCCACGGTATATCCACGGTATATCCACGGTATATCCACGTTAAATCCACGGTATATCTCACGGTAAATCCACGGTATATCCACGGTATATCCACGGTATATCCACGTTAAATCCACGGTATATCTCACGGTAAATCCACGGTATATCCACGGTATATCCACGGTATATCCACGTTAAATCCACGGTATATCCACGGTATATCCCACGGCCTAAAGGAGCATACCGTGTATCCACGTTAAATCCACGGTATATCCAACGGTAAATCCACGGTATATCCACGGTATATCCACGTTAAACCCACGGTATATCCCACGGTAAATCCACGGTATATCCACGGTATATCCACGGTATATCCACGTTAAATCCACGGTATATCTCACGGTAAATCCACGGTATATCCCACGGTAAATCCACGGTATATCCACGGTATATCCACGGTATATCCACGTTAAATCCACGGTATATCTCACGGTAAATCCACGGTATATCCACGGTATATCCACGGTATATCCACGTTAAATCCACGGTATATCTCACGGTAAATCCACGGTATATCCACGGTATATCCACGTTAAATCCACGGTATATCCCACGGTAAATCCACGGTATATCCACGGTATATCCACGGTACATCCACGGTATATCCACGGTATATCCACGTTAAATCCACGGTATATCTCACGGTAAATCCACGGTATATCCACGGTATATCCACGTTAAATCCACGGTATATCCCACATTAAATCCACGGTATATCCACGGTATATCCACGGTATATCCACGTTAAATCCACGGTATATCTCACGGTAAATCCACGGTATATCCACGGTATATCCACGGTATATCCACGTTAAATCCACGGTATATCTCACGGTAAATCCACGGTATATCCACGGTATATCCACGGTATATCCACGTTAAATCCACGGTATATCCACGGTATATCCCACGGCCTAAAGGAGCATACCGTGTATCCACGTTAAATCCACGGTATATCCCACGGTAAATCCACGGTATATCCACGGTATATCCACGGTATATCCCATGGCCTAAAGGAGCATACCGTGTATCCACGTTAAATCCACGGTATATCCCACGGTAAATCCACGGTATATCCACGGTATATCCACGGTATATCCCACGGCCTAAAGGAGCATACCGTGTATCCACGTTAAATCCACGGTATATCCCACGGTAAATCCACGGTATATCCACGGTATATCCACGGTATATCCCACGGCCTAAAGGAGCATACCGTGTATCCACGTTAAATCCACGGTATATCCCACGGTAAATCCACGGTATATCCCACGGCCTAAAGGAGCATACCGTGTATCCACGTATCCACGTTAAATCCACGGTATATCCCACGGTAAATCCACGGTATATCCACGGTATATCCACGGTATATCCCACGGCCTAAAGGAGCATACCGTGTATCCACGTTAAATCCACGGTATATCCCACGGTAAATCCACGGTATATCCACGGTATATCCACGGTATATCCACGGTATATCCACGTTAAATCCACGGTATATCTCACGGTAAATCCACGGTATATCCACGGTATATCCACGTTAAATCCACGGTATATCCCACGGTAAATCCACGGTATATCCACGGTATATCCACGGTATATCCACGGTATATCCACGTTAAATCCACGGTATATCTCACGGTAAATCCACGGTATATCCACGGTATATCCACGTTAAATCCACGGTATATCCCACGGTAAATCCACGGTATATCCACGGTATATCCACGGTATATCCACGGTATATCCACGGTATATCCACGTTAAATCCTCGGTATATCTCACGGTAAATCCACGGTATATCCACGGTATATCCACGTTAAATCCACGGTATATCCCACGGTAAATCCACGGTATATCCACGGTATATCCACGGTATATCCACGTTAAATCCACGGTATATCTCACGGTAAATCCACGGTATATCCACGGTATATCCACGGTATATCCACGTTAAATCCACGGTATATCTCACGGTAAATCCACGGTATATCCACGGTATATCCACGGTATATCCACGTTAAATCCACGGTATATCCACGGTATATCCCACGGCCTAAAGGAGCATACCGTGTATCCACGTTAAATCCACGGTATATCCAACGGTAAATCCACGGTATATCCACGGTATATCCACGTTAAACCCACGGTATATCCCACGGTAAATCCACGGTATATCCACGGTATATCCACGGTATATCCACGTTAAATCCACGGTATATCTCACGGTAAATCCACGGTATATCCACGGTATATCCACGGTATATCCACGTTAAATCCACGGTATATCCACGGTATATCCCACGGCCTAAAGGAGCATACCGTGTATCCACGTTAAATCCACGGTATATCCCACCGTAAATCCACGGTATATCCACGGTATATCCCACGGCCTAAAGGAGCATACCGTGTATCCACGTTAAATCCACGGTATATCCAACGGTAAATCCACGGTATATCCACGGTATATCCACGTTAAATCCACGGTATATCCCACGGTAAATCCACGGTATATCCACGGTATATCCACGGTATATCCACGTTAAATCCACGGTATATCTCACGGTAAATCCACGGTATATCCACGGTATATCCACGGTATATCCACGTTAAATCCACGGTATATCCACGGTATATCCCACGGCCTAAAGGAGCATATCGTGTATCCACGTTAAATCCACGGTATATCCCACGGTAAATCCACGGTATATCCACGGTATATCCCACGGCCTAAAGGAGCATACCGTGTATCCACGTTAAATCCACGGTATATCCCACGGTAAATCCACGGTATATCCACGGTATATCCACGGTATATCCCACGGCCTAAAGGAGCATACCGTGTATCCACGTTAAATCCACGGTATATCCCACGGTAAATCCACGGTATATCCACGGTATATCCCACGGCCTAAAGGAGCATACCGTGTATCCACGTTAAATCCACGGTATATCCCACGGTGTATATGAGCATACCGTGTATCCACGTTATATCCACGGTATATCCCACGGTAAATCCACGGTATATCCACGGTATATCCCACGGCCTAAAGGAGCATACCGTGTATCCACGTTAAATCCACGGTATATCCCACGGTAAATCCACGGTATATCCACGGTATATCCACGGTATATACCACGGCCTAAAGGAGCATACCGTGTATCCACGGTATATCCACGGTATATCCCACGGCCTAAAGGAGCATATCGTGTATCCACATTAAACCCACGGTAAATCCACGGTATATCCCACGGTCTAAAGGAGCATACCGTGTATCCACGTTAAATCCACGGTATATCCCACGGTGTATATGAGCATACCGTGCATCCACGGTATATCCACGGTATATCCCGCGGTAAATCCACGGTATATCCACGGTATATCCACGGTATATCCACGTTAAATCCACGGTAAATCCACGGTATATCCTCGGTATATCCACGGTATATCCACGTTAAATCCACGGTATATCCCACGGTAAATCCACGGTATATCCACGTTAAATCCACGGTATATCTCACGGTAAATCCACGGTATATCCACGGTATATCCACGGTATATCCACGTTAAATCCACGGTATATCCCACGGTAAATCCACGGTATATCCACGGTATATCCACGGTATATCCCACGACCTAAAGGAGCATACCGTGTATCCACGTTAAATCCACGGTATATCCCACGGTAAATCCACGGTATATCCCACAGTCTAAAGGAGCGTACCGTGTATCCACGGTATATCCACGCTATATCCCACGGTATATCCCACGGTCTAAAGGAGCATACCGTGTATCCACGTTAAATCCACGGTATATCCCACGGTGTATATGAGCATACCGTGCATCCACGGTATATCCCACGGTAAATCCACGGTATATCTACGGTATATCCCACGGTCTAAAGGAGCATACCGTGTATCCACGTTAAATCCACGGTATATCCCACGGTAAATCCACGGTATATCCACGGTATATCCACGTTAAATCCACGGTATATCCACGGTATATCCCACGGCCTAAAGGAGCATACCGTGTATCCACGTTAAATCCACGGTATATCCCACGGTAAATCCACGGTATATCCACGGTATATCCACGGTATATCCCACGGCCTAAAGGAGCATACCGTGTATCCACGTTAAATCCACGGTATATCCCACGGTAAATCCACGGTATATCCACGGTATATCCCACGGCCTAAAGGAGCATACCGTGTATCCACGTTAAATCCACGGTATATCCCACGGTAAATCCACGGTATATCCACGGTATATCCTACGGCCTAAAGTAGCATACCGTGTATCCACGTTAAATCCACGGTATATCCCACGGTGTATATGAGCATACCGTGTATCCACGTTATATCCACGGTATATCCCACGGTAAATCCACGGTATATCCACGGTATATCCCACGGCCTAAAGGAGCATACCGTGTATCCACGTTAAATCCACGGTATATCCCACGGTAAATCCACGGTATATCCACGGTATATCCACGGTATATCCCACGGCCTGTAACTGTCGGGGTAGGGTGTGCCGGGGCACGAAGAAGGTGAGACTAATTGCGACTAATTTTACAAAGAATTGGGGAAGGGGACTCAAGAAAACGGGTGACTCGGACGGTTCGACCGCCGGGGAAGTATCGCTGAAGAAATGCATCCACTGCACCGGTTGTCGGCACGACAGCGATGCGCTAACTAGCTCGCCGGATGGGGTGGGGTTCGCGGTGCGTGGATACCGAAGAGGGTGACAGTTTGGGGAAATCCCGAAAAAAACTCGTGCCTAATCAACATGAAGAAAAAAAATTGAAGGGCGATAAAGGGGAGGAACAACGTCCGGGGCCAACGAGAGGGGCTAATAGGGGGAAGAAAAGAGAATGAGAGAGGGGGGTGGTCACTGGTTGCCGGTCGTCCCTAGGTGCTACATGATGTCAGCAATATAATAATTTTAAATTAGTGGAGCGGCACCTACCCTTGATAGGACATCCGTTAATTCGGGGCCACACCTACGGGGGGGTTTGTCTTACTCCATCGTCTGGTCGAGTCAAGATTTAAACTGTCAGGATGTCATCAGAACTATTTCATCTACTTATTCCAAGTAATATCCCGCCCAAAAAGGGGGGGGTCCATTCATCATCTGACGCGTGAGTCCGTCTATAAGTCTGTCAGGTATGGCTTGTAAGTGGACAACATCCGAACACTTACCGATTATGTATTGAATTCTCCACTTAAACGACTATGCTATTCAAAAAAAATTGTTTTTTTTTTTTTCTTTTTTTTGTTAAGTTCTACTCTTTCACTCTATTGGGTAATTTGATTTTCTATCCTAATGACTATGTTAATCGATACCTAGATCGATTATCCGTTCCTATTAGTTAATCTTATTGTCAATTCAAATATTTAGGTTAATCAATACAAATTTGTGAAGTCCGATTATTTATCCCTATTGGGTAATTCGGTTTTCAATCCTAATGACTATATTAATCGATACCTAGATCGATTATCCGTTCCTATTAGTTAATCTTATTGTCAATTCAAATATTTAGGTTAATCAATACAAATTTGTGAAGTCCGATTATTTATCCCTATTGGGTAATTCGGTTTTCAATCCTAATGACTATATTAATCGATACCTAGATCGATTATCCGTTCCTATTAGTTAATCTTATTGTCAATTCAAATATTTAGGTTAATCAATACAAATTTGTGAAGTCCGATTATTTATCCCTATTGGGTAATTCGGTTTTCAATCCTAATGACTATATTAATCGATACCTAGATCGATTATCCGTTCCTATTAGTTAATCTTATTGTCAATTCAAATATTTAGGTTAATCAATACAAATTTGTGAAGTCCGATTATTTATCCCTATTGGGTAATTCGGTTTTCAATCCTAATGACTATGCTAAATTCAGTTGGTTATCTCGATTCTTTGTTTTATTTTTAATCCTACCGTATATGTTATTTAATAATTTTTGTTAAGTATGTATTATGTATTTTTTTTTTCAATCCTAAAGGTTATGTCACTCATTAATTTTTATTAAATTCGATCATTCAGTTCACGTCCAATCCAACTGTTCTATCAAGAAGATTTTAATTACAAAATAAGGAATATTTTATGCTCAGATCTATCCTTGAGCATACACAGCGATCGAGATTCCCTCGTCTTAGCTTCTATTCACTCACCAGACTAAAATCGGCTAGTCTAAGATGTCAATGAATCCCCAAAACTCCCTTGCCACTTTCCGTTGGGTCACAGGAATCTTCGTGAAACACTGTATTCGAACAATACTTCGCTATGCAGCTTATGCCCTTACCGTAAGGAATCATATATGGGTGGAAAAAAAATGCATTAGATTATTATCGACCTACAGACAAAGAAACTCCGTAATCGTAATGTTGGTTTACTTTCCTGCCACGATTCGCTAGTCAAGCTAACAATAAAAAAAAATCCATACAGCAAACTGCAAGTAATTTTGCTAACCGTATGGCCCAGTATTACGCCGATATGTCGCTTTTGCAGTTTTTGAATTCAACAAGATGCGTATTTTATAATAAGAAGGGAGTATGAAGAGAATTCATAACACCATGGATCCGAAATTTCGCCGTTATGCCACCTTTACGATTCTCAAATTCAACAGCAAAATGACATTTATATCTTTATATGTAATAATAAAACGGAATTCAACAAGACCAATCCATAACACCATGGAATCGATATTCCGCCGTTATGACACCTTTACGGTTCTTAAATCCAACAACAGAATGATAATTATATGTATATCTAAGTAATCCTAAAGCGAAATTCAAAAACAAAACTCCCTAAAACAATGTATTAATCTGGCGCCGTCATGCCGCCTTTAGAGACTCAACAATTCCCCAACAAAATTATACTTATATATGTATATGCACTAATAAGGCAATTCAATATCAAAGATATATATATACCTGTATATGTAGTATGTATGTAAAATATATATATATGTAAAGGTAGTAATAAAGCAAAAAAACTTCCTAAAACGATGTATTAATGTTGCGCCGTCATGCCGCCTTTAGCGACTCCACAATTCACCAACAAAATGGTACTTATATATTTAAATGCACTAATAAGGTAATTCAATATCAAAGATATATATGCATGTATATGTAGCATGCATGTAAGAAATATATATATGTAAATGTAGTAACAAAGCGAAAAAAAACTTCCTAAAACAATGTATTAAAATTCCGCCGTTGTGCCGCCTTTAGCGACTCAACAATTCCACCCCAAAAATTATATTTATATATGTATATGTACTAATAGGGCGACTCAATATCAAAATATATATATGATTTCCAATCCTTCAACTCACCAACCAATGTCATACGTATATATATCTAAGTAATAATAAAGCGGCATTCAAAAAAAAACTCCCTAAAACAATGTATTAATCTTGCGCCGTTATGCCGCCTTTAGCGACTCAACAATTCCACCACAATATATACGTATTCATCTATGCATGTATTAACAAAACGGTACTAAGAAAAATGGTTGTTTATACTGCCCTGTAATTTACTGGTATTCCTTTTGTTCTTTTTTTTCTTGGTGATCCGGCGAGTTTTCCGATTTTATATAATCACTCGGGTGCGCTTTTCCTTACTGTTTCTTTATATTCCTTTTCTTTCGCCTAGCACTGAAAGTCTAGCGGCCCGTGATTGTTCCTCTTTTTCCATCACGTCTCGCATCCGTTATTCGTCATATCACTTCTAAAATTCAGGAATCCGTTATGCCGCTTCCGCAGCCACACAAAAAAAAATTCTAACAGGAAAAACCCAAAACATATACTTCCCTGTTTTTCCAGCGAAGCTCCGCTGGACAATTTTCTTCTTCGGCCTCGTCAGCACCCGATCACCTTTTTTTTTCTTCCCCTCACCGCTTTTTAATTTCCTTAGTTTTAAACTCCACGATAGTTGCAAAAAAAAAACTAACTCAGCACTCGAATCCGCAATCAGTCTCACTCCTTTCAGAACTTTTTCCTGACTACTTGACCACGACACTTTTTCCTAGTCTGTCCCCGTGTCAAAAAAAAAAAACGATCCCCAGCAAAAAAAATTCGCCGGTCTTGGTTAAGTTTTGTATCTCCTCAAGTAAAGCGAATCCAGGCTTTCCTAGTATTTAGTTTTCGCTTCATGTATTATGTCGTTGCCAGGTTGAATTTGGTGCGTCAGAGACCCATAGACTTTAGGGCGACCGTTACAACACGCGCCATTTCGAAGCCGCCAGACGAGAAGTGGCGCGAAAAAAAAACAAACGGAGGGTTGTCATATCATATAGTTAGATTCTTTTCACCTCAACGTGGGGCTGACCCATCCCTGAGACTGAGTCTCATGCTCTACTGACTGAGCTAGCCGGGCTGTACCAAGGTAATGGAAAAGGCCGCTCGCGCGCGCAAACATTGATACATAGGCGTTCGGCATGCCTGCCAATACGTGGCTATTGGCGTTATTTCTAATGGCCGCCATCGTGTACTCTCAGGTATAGATGTTCTGCTCTACCTGGTGTTTTTACTGGCGCATCACACTTTAAAGACAATCGTCTCGTCCTCGGTCACTTTCGTTCAAGAGTGGGTTACACCATGCGTCCCCTGCTGCTTCATCTACCAGCGGATCCTGGTCCAGCTGGGACGAAGCTAGGTTATCGTATCCTTTTCAAAACAAAATCTTAGGCGGACGTCTTATAGGGTCGTCTGGACCTGATGAGATTCTAAGTCTATATCTATAGCCGTACCTGCGCGGGCAGCGGAGATTGTCGTTAGGTTCTGCCTGTATACTGTTTGCGCACGAGGGCGGTCTCCTCCATACTGGCAACCTAGGCGTCTCGGTAGTGTCTTTCCATAAACGTGAGTCCCCTCTATGTGTATGGGGGGGTTGGTCTGGCAACCCCTGAAGTTACTAACATGAAACCTTGGCTCCAGACAGCCAAGTATAACAAGCAGGTGTACCATCCGCTGGGGAAGCTACCCAAGCGGACCTCCACGGGTACCCTATTATTAACCGGTGAAGCCGGCGAGATGCCTTATTAGGGCTACTGAGAGTCACCTTCGCTTCCAATAGTCATACTAGAACGTGTCTTGGGCCTGATGGCTCTACGGAGTGACTTCGCGTGTCCGTCGAGAAGGTCGAGGCAATTCCACATTGTCCCGACGAGTCCCTCTGAGTGCGAAGTCTCTCTTCCGGAAGATACCTCCTGCCCCAAGGACTCCGTCCGCCGACTAAACCACATAGTCGCCGTCTGGAACCCTTGGTCCACGAGGTCACCTTCCCGCTACTCGGGTTGTCAGGCCTTGAGATCTTTGGCGTGGAAAATGCCGATCGGTTTTCCTTTTAAGTCCTCTAATTCATAACGCCCACTCCCCAGCTTTCGCCTCACGCGAGCCTTCATAAATTTGTCTGCCAGTTTAGCGCTAAACCGGTCGATCTTGTTACTTACGGGGAAGGTTCGTCGATAAACTACCTGGCCGGGCGAGAACTCTACAGCTCTGCAGCGCAGATTATAGTGTTTCTCATGTCTCGTGTGAGCCGCGGCCAGGTGTTGCTCTATTTTGTCCCGCCGGGCCTGCCATCGATCTACGGCCGGCGATACCGCTATATCTCCCTCTTGCAAGGCACCTAAGGCCTTCAGTACTGGGTAAGCGGATCCATGCAGGATCATTGGGCACCCGAACAGGGCCTGGTAAGGGGAGGTGTTAATGGACGTGTGGTGTGCACTCCGTAGGGCACATTCGATTGCAGACAGGTGTAGGTCCCAATCCCGGTGATCTTCTTTCAGATACGCTCGGATAGCCGCTAAGACGGAACGGTTCACTCGCTCGGAAGCGTTGGCTTGGGGGGAATAGACAGCGGTGAGTTGGTGTTTGACGCCGTAATCTGACAACAGTTTCGTGAATTCTTTGGAAGTGAAATGACTTCCATTATCAGAGAATATCACCTCGGGGACACCGAAGGCATGGAAGATTCGATGTTCAAGGAAAGTCACGGCGGCTTTGGAGGTTTCGCCTGTTACTGGGTGGAGGAAAGAGAATTTGGAAAACGCGTCTAGCACTACCAACACAGCCGTGTGGCCTTTCTTAGTCCTAGGGTAAGGGCCCATATAATCGACGTACAAGAGTTGAAAAGGTCGGCACACATCCATGGCTTCACCCATAGGGGGCCGAAGGGGTGTGTTTGGAGCTTTTGTCTCCTTGCATACTTCACAGTCCGCGATGTATTTCCTGACTTGGCTAGTCATACCGGGCCAATAATATTTTTCCCGGAGGCGTGCAAGGGTTTTGTGAACACCGCCATGGGAAGCTTGAGGGGGCTCATGAGCGGTCTGGATCAAGGGGGCGGTCAATTCTACAGGGATCCACAATTTCCAAATCAGATCGTCCGTCTCGGGGTCGCCAGTCCGTGGGGCCGAACGGTGGAACACGTATCCATCAGATACCTGAATATCAGGTAACTGATCAGCCTTCTTGGTCACTTGCTCAACGAGCTGGACATAATCTTCCGATTTGAAGGCTGGGGACGATAAGTCCACGTCGTTGCAGAAGAACACTTCATCGACACAGTCGACTCGTGATAAAGCGTCCGGTACCACATTCTGACTACCCTTGCGGTGCTCGATTGAAAATTGGAAGCCCTGCAGCTTTAGGCTCCAGCGAGCTAATCGGCCGCTTAGATCGGTCTGGCTCATGAGCCACTTCAGGCTGGCATGATCGGTTATTATAGTGAAGGTGTGGCCTTCCACATATGCTCTAAATTTTTTTACGCTTAGCACCGCTGCATAGCACTCTAGTTCGGTGATGGAATAGTTACGTTGCGCATTATTCAGCTTCTTCGAGAAGTAAGCGATTGGGTGCTCTTCGTCTCCGCGTCGTTGGAACAGGACGCTTCCTACTCCGGTCTTGCTGGCGTCACACTGGATGAAGAAAGGGCTGGTGAAATCAGGGGTTGTCAGTAAGGGTGCAGACATCATGGATTTCTTCAGTTCCTCGAATGCCTGTTGGGCTTCATCGGTCCAAGCAAATCTGCCGCTCTTTAGGCAATCCGTGATGGGAGAGGCAATGCTTGCATAGTTACCTATGAAGCGCCTGTACCATCCCGTCATACCCAAAAACCGTCGTACCTGCTTGGCCGACTTTGGAACTGGGAAATCCCTGATGGCTGAAACCTTGTCGGGGTCGGTCTTTAGCGACCCATCGCCAATGATAAATCCCAAATATTTAACTTCTCGAACGCAAAACCGGCTTTTGTTCAAGTTCACCGTCAGCCCTGAGCGACGCAGACAGTCTGCGACCTGTTCCAACGTCTGGATATGGGCTTCAAACGTCGGAGACACCACCAAGAGATCGTCTAGGTAGACAAAGACGCGTTCTCGAAGAGAGCCTGGGATTGCCTTATCCATTAGGCGGCACATACGCTGTGGCGCGTTGCAAAGGCCGAACGGCATTACGGTGAATTGATACAACGGTCTCCCTGGGACCGTGAAAGCTGTCTTCTCTCGGGATTTTTCCTCCAAAGGAATCTGCCAAAAGGCATCCTTTAGATCGATGGCTGAGATGTATTTCGTGTCCTGTAGCCGTCCCAAGAGACCGTCGATATGGGGCAGAGGGTATGCATCCTTCACCGTCACTGCATTCACCTTGCGGGAGTCCAGTCAAAGTCGCAGTTTGCCGGGCTTTCGAACCAGGACCACAGGGGAGTTCCACGGACTGTTGCTCTCTTCAATCACACCTAGACTCAGCATGCGATCGACCTCCTCATACATGAGGGTCTGGATGGCAGGAGAGACAGGATAGTGTCTCTGCTTAATGGGCACCGCCTCGCCAGTGTCGATAACATGTTGTTCCAGGTGCGTCTTGCCGAGGCCACAGGTGTCAAAAGACGGGAACCGCGCCTTGGCCTGGTTCAAACGCGCCTGCTGGGCTTCCTCAAGGGGATGGCAGTTTGGGTCTGGTTGTGGTGCTAGCTGTATTTCACCGATAATGTGTGGGGCCAACTTAAAGGCCTTCCAAAAATCTATTCCGAGGTACAATGTTTGCGTAAGGTTAGGGGCTATATAGATGGTCAATGGCAATGTACGAAGGCCATATGTGACAGGGACCGTGATGAAGCCCAGAATTTGGTTGGCTGAGCCGTCGGCTGTCTGGACAGAGGTACGCAAACGCTTTAGCTGTGCCTCTGGGTGATTTCGGAGGAACGACTCTGCCCCTCTTCCCAGGCAACTAATGCTTGCCCCACTGTCCAGCAAGCCGAGAACCGTTTCGCCCAAAATTTGTACGTTAGCAAATGGTCGTTCATCAGTGGCGTCAGTAAGTATCGCTGAGAGGACTCGCTTGGTGAGAATACGTTTCTCTATGGCCTTCTGGCGGATGCGTGGGGTTTTAGCTTTGGGCTGCGCCACGTCGCTTTCCCCAAAGATTCGTTTACGGACTTGGTGGTAGTTGGCCCATCGTCGCATAAAGGAGGCTCTGGCCTGTGGAGAAGGGAATACCGGTAGCGGTTCCATTTTCGACAGGTCAGAGCTGTCTAACGAACTAGTTGACATGGCAGGTGGGACATGTTCGGAATAGGAATCTGAGCAGGGTGCGGGTTCGCAAGGATACTCGCACCCCAACTCTAGTTTCCCGAGCAGTCAGGACAAGTTGGTAAGTATGTATCCGGCCGCCCACACTTATAACAAAAGATGTTACGGGGGGCGGTACATACCATGAACCCATGTCCTTCCTGACGACAATTCCAACACTTAAGAGCTGGTCTGCCGGGCTGGGTCCTACGGACTTCCTCTAGAACAGGCTGTTGGCTAATTTGGGGCTCCGCGCGATAGTTTGGTACAGGGGCGTATGGTTGGTACTGGCTGGGGTATGACGGGGGCGGAATTGGTTCCAGTTCGTGGACTCGGTGTGCAGCTCGGTGATCACCCCTCCTTTCGCGCTGCCATCTTTCTACCCTCTGGCAAGCCTCACGGAGCTGTCGAACATCCTGAAACGAGGATCCCATTATGGCGGACCCTAGAGAGACGTTCAAGTTTTGCATCAGGATGCGAACCAGCTCAGCAGGGGGCATCGGCCTTGATAGCCGGTTATGGAGGGTGAAAATCTGTGCAGAGTAGTCATCAAAGGACCGGTTACCTTGTTTGGTCTCCAAGATTTCCTTGATGACCTGGTACTCGGAGGTTTGACCACCGAACTGCTCAACGAACCTCAAGCGGAAGTCTTGCCAGGTGGGGATGGGATAGCCTCTGCGGAACTGGGCCCAATACCAGTCCTCAGCGCTTCCGGTTAATAGTACGGAGACGTTTCTTATTAGTTCCGGGGGCTGGATTCCTTCGTCCTGAGCCTTAGTCTGCACCCGGAATAGGAATTCTTCGGCGGGGAGCTCTCCTTCCCGACCTGAGAAGCGGAGCTTCCAGTTAACTACTGGGGACTTGTACTTGGTCGGGGCTGCTGGTGCGCTGGGCTCGGCAGGATGGACAGGTGGTCCCATGGTAGGTCCGGTGGACCAGACGTCGCTGGGTCCTGAATAGTATGCGGGGGTGTAAGGGGGGTACGCGCCGGGTGAAGGGTGAGCGCTGACGTTCGGGCCTCTTTGATGGACGTCAAGCACCAACGGGACTTGGAGGTTGGCATGTCTAGTTAGGGGCCTTTCGCGAGATCGGTCGGGCTCCGAGGAGCAATATCTTAGGGCTTTATTGACCGCGCTCTTCAGGTCGGTTTTGGAAACTTTGGAGGGGCCAGCTTTAGAGGAGCTCTCCTTGCTTGGGCCTCCATCCTTTTGGATCTCTTCCTCAGGACCCGAGTCACGAGAATCGCCATGGTTAGAGTCCTCTTGGGGATCTTCTTCATCGTCATTGTCGGCGACAAACTGCCCCTTATCATTCCTTTTTGGCGGCATGGTGTTGGGCAGGGTCAGATACCAAGACTATAGAGATTCTAACAGAGTTAATACACAATTCGGCGCCGTTTCGTTCTACAATCCGTATACTTGGGTGTTCCCTTATAAGTTATACTATGAGCAGGACTATATATCTCAGGGAAGGTGAAACAAGGCTGAATCAAAGGAATTGGCAAAGCCTAACCAATATACCGATAGGCCGTCGATGCTGCTGTTGATAGCGATTATTAATAATTTGCAGGTTATTATAGTTAATTAAGTGTTTGTATGAATATTTGTATTAATTGTTGATGTTAATTGTATTAAAGCAAAGGATTTAATTAAATTATATATAAATATAGAACGAAACGAAATGAATGAAGAAAAGAAAAATAAACGCTATTTTAGATTTAAAAAATATTTTTTTTTTGTGTAGTGCGGCCCCAGGGAAAGGATGACCCTCCCAAGGCTACGGTGGCTGATGGCGCCGTTGACAGTCAGCCTGAACTCAAGACTGAGTGGCATCCGCGTCACCAGAAGCACCAAGTGCCTCCACTTGCGGGATCGATGATGAGGATGGTGACAGACTATTGTCCAACACCATTCACACCACCGATTCCCCATTGTCCGACATCCGGCAGCCCAAAACGATGACCGGGTCCCAGTGACCACTGCGAAGAAGAAGGGGTGAAAGAAGGAGAGATAGAAGCCTCCATTGAGAGATAAAGGAGACCGCTCTGACACTCAGCCACAACTGGTCAGCAACTCGGCTGGTTCCCAGGAAGGTGATGTGTCAGAACGGTCAGACAGCCGGGGGCGGGTGCATATCAGGACGTCGACCCTGTCGCATCGCCAGGCGATAGAACGCCTGTTAGCTTGACGGGGCAGGTCCGACGTCCAGGTGTACATCCGTCCATACTACAAAGATGTGCGAGAAAACTAAAGAGCGGTGGTTCTTGTCAGGGAAGGCTCGCACATGGTCAGGCGGTATAACGCCTGTTAACCAGACTTGAGTCTCCATGACAAGAACCGTAAATTAGTTTGGAAGGCTACCGCAGAAAGATATTAAAGGTGAAATGAGTGAAGAAGAAGAATGATAGGAAAGAGGAAAAAGACAGAGGTGATAAGGGCTAGAGTACCGCGGTAAGTACTTTCGCCCATGTAACCAATAGCCGGAGGGACTTGGACGGAGAACGGAGAACTGCTAAGCGAAAGAAGTCCACTCCTGGCTCTTCTCGGTGGCCTGAGCCACAAAATTTAAAAGATAAACTACTAAGATAAAAAAAAATACTAGAGGAAATCCTAGCTTCGGACGGGGAAAATGACTACAACAGCAGACTTTCCGAGCTAGGCTTACGAGACTAGAGAATCAAAAGAAAACTCAATTCACTAGCCTACGTTGGGCGCCATTTGTAACTGTCGGGGTAGGGTGTGCCGGGGCACGAAGAAGGTGAGATTGCCAGAAAGGCCAAAGCGACTAATTTTACAAAGAATTGGGGAAGGGGACTCAAGAAAACGGGTGACTCGGACGGTTCGACCGCCGGGGAAGTATCGCTGAAGAAATGCATCCACCGCACCGGTTGTCGGCACGACAGCGATGCGCTAACTAGCTCGCCGGATGGGGTGGGGTTCGCGGTGCGTGGATACCGAAGAGGGTGACAGTTTGGGGAAATCCCGAAAAAAACTCGTGCCTAATCAACATGAAGAAAAAAAATTGAAGGGCGATAAAGGGGAGGAACAACGTCCGGGGCCAACGAGAGGGGCTAATAGGGGGAAGAAAAGAGAATGAGAGAGGGGGGTGGTCACTGGTTGCCGGTCGTCCCTAGGTGCTACATGATGTCAGCAATATAATAATTTTAAATTAGTGGAGCGGCACCTACCCTTGATAGGACATCCGTTAATTCGGGGCCACACCTACGGGGGGGTTTGTCTTACTCCATCGTCTGGTCGAGTCAAGATTTAAACTGTCAGGATGTCATCAGAACTATTTCATCTACTTATTCCAAGTAATATCCCGCCCAAAAAGGGGGGGGTCCATTCATCATCTGACGCGTGAGTCCGTCTATAAGTCTGTCAGGTATGGCTTGTAAGTGGACAACATCCGAACACTTACCGATTATGTATTGAATTCTCCACTTAAACGACTATGCTATTCAAAAAAAATTGTTTTTTTTTTTTCTTTTTTTTGTTAAGTTTTTGGAGAATGGGGGGTGCCGTCCTTCTGGCACCTGAGAGCTGCTACGCTGTTCTATTGGAGGCCGGACCTTAAAACTGCCGTGGGGATTGCCGCGTCGTCCTTCTGGCACCTGGGGAATGCCGTGTCGTCCTTCGGGGAAATCCGGACCTGTAATCCCAAGATGGGCTGTCGCTTTAATTAATAATATCCAGCTGTACTCTCGATTTCTCACTGTTTATTAATTTGTTTACAAATTACTATATACAATTCTACACAAATCTACATGTGAATCATAACGTGCTACAAAGCTCTATATTCAAACAAACTAACTATGACCTATTTACAACAAACAATCTACAGTGTCTACAGTGATACTGTACAGTAGTTCTGTACAGTAGTTTTCATAGTGTACGTATAGTGTTTGTATATTATTGCGTTTTTGGTACGTCGCCACATTACTCCCCCTTCAGTGACAACGATATCTGTCCGGGACTCGTACGGTTCTTCCAGACCTAGTTGTCCTTGGGCTTGCTGTTGCTGTTTTTTCTTCATTTTTTCGTCTCTTCTCTGGCTCCGTCCGGTCCTCTTCGTTACTCATCAGCAAGGCTGGCTTCAGTCTATCTATTGATATCACCTTGTGCCGGCCGTTTATAAGTAAGGTGAAATGCTTCGCTGCCTTCATCACCACCTGATAGGGTCCTTCGTAAGGTTGCTGCAAAGGACGTTTAACTGCGTCCGTTCGCACAAATACATGGGTACACATTTCTAAACCTTTATGTATAAATACCTTTTGCATACCATGACGAATTGGCTGAGTTGGCTTGATGTCCCTCATGTAGTCCTCAAGTTGCTTGATGAAAGTAGCTGTATTTCTTGAATCCTCCTCTACTACGAAAAATTCTCCCGGAAGTTTGAGCTTTGCTCCATAAACCAACTCCGCTGGTGATACCTTGATATCATCGTGAAGTGATGCTCTCAACCCAAGCAGCACTATAGGGAGTTTGCTTGCCCACTGGCTTGATGTATGACACTTTATCGCCGCTTTCAAAGTCCTGTGAAAGCGCTCTATCATCCCATTCGCCTGTGGATGATACGGGGATGCTCTGCTTCTCTTTATGCCTAATACCTTTCCTAATTCCTTGAAAAGCGTGGACTCGAATTGTCGCCCTTGGTCCGTTATTATCTCCTTCGGCGTGCCAAACCTTGCGATCCACCCCGATACAAATGCTTTTGCTATCGTTTCCGCCGCGATGTCCTGCACTGGAATCACCTCTGGCCATCTTGTAAATCGGTCTATACACGTCAGCGCGTACGTGTAACCTTCGCTGCAAGGCAAGGGCCCCACTAAGTCCAGGTGGACGTGTTGGAACCGTCCCTCCACTTGCGGAAAGTCTGAAATCGGGCTTCTCACGTGTCGCTGTACCTTACTCTTTTGACAGTCCAGGCATGATCGCGACCAGATCCGACAGTCCTTCTTCATGCTTGGCCACACGAACCTTTCCACGACCAAGTTAGTTGTCCTCCTTACGCCCGGATGCGACAAATTGTGCATAGCGTCAAACACCTCTCGTCGGCGCCCTCTTGGTATGTAGGGGCGTATCTTGTTAGTCGACGTGTCACAGTACAAACCTTGTCCGCCTGCCAGTTCATACCTGGAAAGCCTCAAGCCTGTTGCTGACCCGCGCAGGCGTTGGAGCTCTTCATCCGTTTCCTGCTCCTTTGCCAATTCACCATAATCTACCGGAGCCGGTGGAAATATGGCCTCGACCCTCGATAATGCATCTGCGACCACATTATCCTTTCCAGAGATGTGCTGAATGTCCGTGGTAAACTGGCCAATGTAGCTTAAGTGCCTGACCTGCCTGGGTGATGCGCTCTCCGATTTCTGCTGGAATGCAAATACAAGTGGTTTATGGTCTGTATATAATGCAAAACGTCTGCCTTCCAACAAGTATTGGAAATGCTTTACTGCAGCGTATGCGCTTAGGAGCTCCCTGTCGTAAGCACTATATCTTCCTTCCGTCGACGACAACTTTCTTGAAAAGAAACCCAATGGCTGCCATCCTTTCGCAATCCTCTGCTGAACAACCGCACCTATAGCCGTATCTGACGCATCTACTACCAGGGCTAATGGCACACCTGACTCTGGGTGAGCGAGAAGAGCCGCGTCAGCCAATGCCTGCTTACATTTTTCAAAAGCATTGCTGAGCTCTGTTGTCCAAAGGATAGCGGTCTTGTCCTTCTTCCTGTTTCCCGCATAACACCCATGAAGTGGTGCTTGGATTTCTGCTGCCTTCGGGATGAAACGCCTGTAAAAATTAATCATTCCTAAAAACCTACGTAACTCCTGCACACTCTCCGGCTTCTTGTACTTCTTAATGACCTCTACTTTTTCCGGCAGTGGCTTTGTTCCTTCTTCTGAAATCTCGTAGCCCAGGAATTTGACCTTCGATGCCTCGAACACGCATTTGGCTGGATTTATCGCAATGCCATACTCCCGGAAACGCTCAAACAACTGCTTTAGATGCCCCTTGTGCTCCTCCGCTGTGCTAGAGGCAATGAGGAAGTCATCGATATACGGCCAACAGAAATCTAGTCCTCGTGTTACCTCGTGCACAAACCGCTGAAAAGTCTGCGCGGCGTTGCACAATCCAAAGGTCATCGCCGGGAACTCGAACAACCCAAAAGGTGTTGTGATGGCCGTCTTCTGGATATCGTCCTGATTGACCGGGATTTGGTGGTACGCTCGTGTTAAATCCACAGTGCTAAACACCTTTCTTCCACTTAGCTGGTAAGCGAAATCTTGGATATGCGGGATTGGGTAGCGGTCTGGAACCGTGATCGCATTCAACCTCCTATAGTCTCCGCATGGTCTCCAGTCACCATTGCTTTTCCTTACCATGTGCAGCGGGCTGGACCAATTACTCTTGGATGGGCGGCAGATACCTAAACTGAGCATGTGTTGGAATTCCTGCTTTGCAATCTTCAGCTGCTCCGGTGAAAGTCGTCTGGGCCTTGAATGAACTGGCGGGCCATTCGTCCGGATGAAGTGAACCACCCGATGCTTAACCTCTGTGACTGGGTTGGGCTTTGTGATGTCTTCGAATCCCCTTAGCGCACGATGTAAGTCTGCACTAAGTGTACTCAGCTGCATACTGCTACGAGCCGTAACTGCACCCACTGTATAATGTTTTGTACTTTTATCTATTAATTTACCTTCTTTTACGTCAACCAGCAGGTCAAAATTCACGAGGAAATCTGATCCAATTATGGGCTCCGTTACACGAGCAACAATAAAAGGCCAAGTGAAAGTCCTACGGAGTCCCAAGTCGAGTTGAATCAAACGCTGTCCATATGTGGGAATCTCCGTCCCGTTGGCTGCATACAATAGTCGTGTCGAGGGTTGACTCCTGTTTTCCTCTGCTGTTGGGGGAACCACCGAAACTTCGGCTCCAGTGTCAATAAGGAATCGCTTGCTTGTTGTCTTCTCCGTGAGGTAAAGGCGACTAATAAATAAGGCGGGCTGGCCAGTCGCCTCTTGCTGCCCACCACTTAGTTTTTTGCTTGAAATGAGCATGGCTGCCGACATCGCCTAGCCTTACCACCAAACCTTCTATGGTAAAAGCACAATGATGTATCGCCTGCTGTGTCTTCTTGGTAACTCCTCCGACTGGGATCACGACGCCTTGGAGAACTTTGCCCACGATCGAACTTCAACTGCTCCATCTGTTTCCTCAACGTCGCTAATTCTTCCCGCAGTTGGGTGCAAGGCCCTTCGAGCGAGGAACTGGCTGCGACGCCAGATGCCACAGCCACCTCCGCTATCTTGTCCGCCATCTCCGCAAGCCTACCAATGTCTTGATCCACGCTGGTTGCCAAAATCGCCTGTGTTTGGGGTGGAAGACGCTGCAACCAGAGGATCCTCAAAACCTCTGCAGAGATACCGTCAGCTGCCAACTCCTTCATTTGGTTTAACAGCTGCGTTGGCTTCCTTCCTTCTAAGCAGATGTCGCCCAGCAGCTTCTGCAAACGCCTTTGCTCCGAGTCCTGATACGCTGCAAGAATGTGCTTCTTCAGCTCCGCATACTTTCCTACTTCCGGGGGGTTACGAATGACGCCTCGCACCTCAGTGAGGACATCTGCGTCCAAATTGCCCACCAGAGTATAATACTGCGTACTGTCCTGTGTTATTCCACTTGTGTGGAACTGTGCCTCTAATTGAATAAACCATAAGTCGGGGCTTCTTTTCCAAAAAGGCGGCACCCGTATGGCTATTCTATTAACTACATCTCCTGGGACTGCTACAGGTACTTCACGTTCCAACCTCTGTTCCATCGTAACCTATTACTTCGCGACTCGTGAACGAACGTACTTACTGCGGCGACTTCGTGTTAGTGTTTGTGGTGTGTTTGTATAAAAAAATGTGACTAAATACTTGTAACTCAACAAAAACAAAAACAAAATGTGTATTTAATTTAAACTTTAACCTAACAACCGCTGGGAACTTTGGTTAGTCCAAAGCCCAATGGAGTCTTCCTCCCGATTCGCCTGTCCGCTTGGCGAAGAGTCTGGGGCTTGGTTGGTCCCTCGCTACAGGCGCCCTCTCGCCTCGGAGTCCTTTCGTCAGGAGACGTGAGCCAGCTAAGCGCCCTGCACTATCCGCCTCCGCACTCGGGGTCACCACTTTGGAGAATGGGGGGTGCCGTCCTTCTGGCACCTGAGAGCTGCTACGCTGTTCTATTGGAGGCCGGACCTTAAAACTGCCGTGGGGATTGCCGCGTCGTCCTTCTGGCACCTGGGGAATGCCGTGTCGTCCTTCGGGGAAATCCGGACCTGTAATCCCAAGATGGGCTGTCGCTTTAATTAATAATATCCAGCTGTACTCTCGATTTCTCACTGTTTATTAATTTGTTTACAAATTACTATATACAATTCTACACAAATCTACATGTGAATCATAACGTGCTACAAAGCTCTATATTCAAACAAACTAACTATGACCTATTTACAACAAACAATCTACAGTGTCTACAGTGATACTGTACAGTAGTTCTGTACAGTAGTTTTCATAGTGTACGTATAGTGTTTGTATATTATTGCGTTTTTGGTACGTCGCCACAAGTTCTACTCTTTCACTCTATTGGGTAATTTGATTTTCTATCCTAATGACTATGTTAATCGATACCTAGATCGATTATCCGTTCCTATTAGTTAATCTTATTGTCAATTCAAATATTTAGGTTAATCAATACAAATTTGTGAAGTCCGATTATTTATCCCTATTGGGTAATTCGGTTTTCAATCCTAATGACTATGCTAAATTCAGTTGGTTATCTCGATTCTTTGTTTTATTTTTAATCCTACCGTATATGTTATTTAATAATTTTTGTTAAGTATGTATTATGTATTTTTTTTTTTTTCAATCCTAAAGGTTATGTCACTCATTAATTTTTATTAAATTCGATCATTCAGTTCACGTCCAATCCAACTGTTCTATCAAGAAGATTTTAATTACAAAATAAGGAATATTTTATGCTCAGATCTATCCTTGAGCATACACAGCGATCGAGATTCCCTCGTCTTAGCTTCTATTCACTCACCAGACTAAAATCGGCTAGTCTAAGATGTCAATGAATCCCCAAAACTCCCTTGCCACTTTCCGTTGGGTCACAGGAATCTTCGTGAAACACTGTATTCGAACAATACTTCGCTATGCAGCTTATGCCCTTACCGTAAGGAATCATATATGGGTGGAAAAAAAATGCATTAGATTATTATCGACCTACAGACAAAGAAACTCCGTAATCGTAATGTTGGTTTACTTTCCTGCCACGATTCGCTAGTCAAGCTAACAATAAAAAAAAATCCATACAGCAAACTGCAAGTAATTTTGCTAACCGTATGGCCCAGTATTACGCCGATATGTCGCTTTTGCAGTTTTTGAATTCAACAAGATGCGTATTTTATAATAAGAAGGGAGTATGAAGAGAATTCATAACACCATGGATCCGAAATTTCGCCGTTATGCCACCTTTACGATTCTCAAATTCAACAGCAAAATGACATTTATATCTTTATATGTAATAATAAAACGGAATTCAACAAGACCAATCCATAACACCATGGAATCGATATTCCGCCGTTATGACACCTTTACGGTTCTTAAATCCAACAACAGAATGATAATTATATGTATATCTAAGTAATCCTAAAGCGAAATTCAAAAACAAAACTCCCTAAAACAATGTATTAATCTGGCGCCGTCATGCCGCCTTTAGAGACTCAACAATTCCCCAACAAAATTATACTTATATATGTATATGCACTAATAAGGCAATTCAATATCAAAGATATATATATACCTGTATATGTAGTATGTATGTAAAATATATATATATGTAAAGGTAGTAATAAAGCAAAAAAACTTCCTAAAACGATGTATTAATGTTGCGCCGTCATGCCGCCTTTAGCGACTCCACAATTCACCAACAAAATGGTACTTATATATTTAAATGCACTAATAAGGTAATTCAATATCAAAGATATATATGCATGTATATGTAGCATGCATGTAAGAAATATATATATGTAAATGTAGTAACAAAGCGAAAAAAAACTTCCTAAAACAATGTATTAAAATTCCGCCGTTGTGCCGCCTTTAGCGACTCAACAATTCCACCCCAAAAATTATATTTATATATGTATATGTACTAATAGGGCGACTCAATATCAAAATATATATATGATTTCCAATCCTTCAACTCACCAACCAATGTCATACGTATATATATCTAAGTAATAATAAAGCGGCATTCAAAAAAAAACTCCCTAAAACAATGTATTAATCTTGCGCCGTTATGCCGCCTTTAGCGACTCAACAATTCCACCACAATATATACGTATTCATCTATGCATGTATTAACAAAACGGTACTAAGAAAAATGGTTGTTTATACTGCCCTGTAATTTACTGGTATTCCTTTTGTTCTTTTTTTTCTTGGTGATCCGGCGAGTTTTCCGATTTTATATAATCACTCGGGTGCGCTTTTCCTTACTGTTTCTTTATATTCCTTTTCTTTCGCCTAGCACTGAAAGTCTAGCGGCCCGTGATTGTTCCTCTTTTTCCACCACGTCTCGCATCCGTTATTCGTCATATCACTTCTAAAATTCAGGAATCCGTTATGCCGCTTCCGCAGCCACACAAAAAAAAATTCTAACAGGAAAAACCCAAAACATATACTTCCCTGTTTTTCCAGCGAAGCTCCGCTGGACAATTTTCTTCTTCGGCCTCGTCAGCACCCGATCACCTTTTTTTTTCTTCCCCTCACCGCTTTTTAATTTCCTTAGTTTTAAACTCCACGATAGTTGCAAAAAAAAAACTAACTCAGCACTCGAATCCGCAATCAGTCTCACTCCTTTCAGAACTTTTTCCTGACTACTTGACCACGACACTTTTTCCTAGTCTGTCCCCGTGTCAAAAAAAAAAAACGATCCCCAGCAAAAAAAATTCGCCGGTCTTGGTTAAGTTTTGTATCTCCTCAAGTAAAGCGAATCCAGGCTTTCCTAGTATTTAGTTTTCGCTTCATGTATTATGTCGTTGCCAGGTTGAATTTGGTGCGTCAGAGACCCATAGACTTTAGGGCGACCGTTACAGGCCTAAAGGAGCATACCGTGTATCCACGGTATATCCACGGTATATCCCACGGCCTAAAGGAGCATATCGTGTATCCACATTAAACCCACGGTAAATCCACGGTATATCCCACGGTCTAAAGGAGCATACCGTGTATCCACGTTAAATCCACGGTATATCCCACGGTGTATATGAGCATACCGTGCATCCACGGTATATCCACGGTATATCCCACGGTAAATCCACGGTATATCCCACGGTCTAAAGGAGCATACCGTGTATCCACGTTAAATCCACGGTATATCCCACGGTGTATATGAGCATACCGTGCATCCACGGTATATCCACGGTATATCCCACGGTAAATCCACGGTATATCCACGGTATATCCACGTTAAATCCACGGTATATCTCACGGTAAATCCACGGTATATCCACGGTATATCCACGGTATATCCACGTTAAATCCACGGTATATCCACGGTATATCCCACGGCCTAAAGGAGCATACCGTGTATCCACGTTAAATCCACGGTATATCCCACGGTAAATCCACGGTATATCCACGGTATATCCACGGTATATCCCACGGCCTAAAGGAGCATATCGTGTATCCACATTAAACCCACGGTAAATCCACGGTATATCCCACGGTCTAAAGGAGCATACCGTGTATCCACGTTAAATCCACGGTATATCCCACGGTGTATATGAGCATACCGTGCATCCACGGTATATCCACGGTATATCCCACGGTAAATCCACGGTATATCCACGGTATATCCACGGTATATCCACGTTAAATCCACGGTAAATCCACGGTATATCCACGGTATATCCACGGTATATCCACGTTAAATCCACGGTATATCCCACGGTAAATCCACGGTATATCCACGGTATATCCACGTTAAATCCACGGTATATCTCACGGTAAATCCACGGTATATCCACGGTATATCCACGTTAAATCCACGGTATATCCCACGGTAAATCCACGGTATATCCACGGTATATCCACGGTATATCCACGGTATATCCCACGGCCTAAAGGAGCACACCGTGTATCCACGTTAAATCCACGGTATATCCCACGGTAAATCCACGGTATATCCCACAGTCTAAAGGAGCGTACCGTGTATCCACGGTATATCCACGGTATATCCCACGGTATATCCCACGGTCTAAAGGAGCATACCGTGTATCCACGTTAAATCCACGGTATATCCCACGGTGTATATGAGCATACCGTGCATCCACGGTATATCCCACGGTAAATCCACGGTATATCTACGGTATATCCCACGGTCTAAAGGAGCATACCGTGTATCCACGTTAAATCCACGGTATATCCCACGGTGTATATGAGCATACCGTGTATCCACGGTATATCCCACGGTAAATCCACGCTATATCCACGGTATATGCCACGGCCTAAAGGAGCGTACCGTGTATCCACGGTAAAGCCACGGTATATCCCACGTTGTATAGGAGCATACCGTGTATCGGCGGTATATCCACGGTATATCCACGATATATCTCACAATATATCCCACAATATATGTATAGCAACATACCGTGTATCCACGGTATATCCACGGTATATCCCACAATGTATAGGAACATACCGTATATCCACGGTATATCCACGGTATATACCGTGTATATACCGTGGATCGTGTGGCTAGACACTGCCTACAAACATACATACAGGTGAACAGGTGCAATTTCCGGTTTGTTCAGAAAAAAATGGGCCATTTTTTACAAATAATTTTTGGAAGCGAATGCAAAAAACCGCATTCCGATCCGTCCGCGCCCAACCAATTAGGAACTTTTTTGCTTCATTGCCTCGACTACACATACAAACCACAAGCCGACCGCTACCAAATACCATTGGAATGTTGCCCAGGCCTGGTCGAGGTGTACGATGCGACAGTGTTCCTGGCAACATTTTCTAGACCAGTGTCGAGGTATGACCCAACCAAACACCGACAATATACCGAACACCGCGTTATACACATATCCCCGTAGACCGCAATAGTATATAATACCACTAACTAACCATAACACATATGTAGAGAGAGGTAATAAGTAGGTAGTTGCTTAGCGATACCCGTAAGAAACCTGTATCCAGAGATAACTCTACTTAGATTTAAGAGTTCAAGATTAATATGGATTTTGAATTTATAATAGGCTAGAGCCGATAGTTTTTTGGAAGAAAAAAATTAATAGCAGGGAGGGATCAGCAATGGAATGTCGTTAAGCTTATAACTAAAAGAAAAAAAAATTTTAAACTCGAAACAAAGGGAAATGGTAAAATGGGGATGCTATTTAGGGGTTGAAAAAGAAGTCATGTTTCATCGCAAAAAATCGTTTTCAACCCCTAAATAGCATCCCCATTTTACCATTTCCCTTTGTTTCGAGTTTAAATTTTTTTTTCTTTTAGTTATAACCTTAACGACATTTCATTGCTGGTCCCTCCCTGCTATTAATTTATTTTTTTTTCCTCATTTGAATCCGCTTTGGCACTAGCCGCCTACAAAGAGATATTATTTTTGGAAGAACTTGTTTGTTCTCACAAAACCCTAGACAACTCAAGAGCTCCCGGCAACCCTCCCTTAAAAAGGAGGCTAGGCTAAGCCCACACTGCACCGAACAACACAGAAACAAGTAAAACGCCATTGTTTTGACTGGCTCCCCAAACACATCAAATCGAGTAAAACAAAAACAAAGCAAAAACATATTTGACGTGCTTGATTTAATGTGGGTTGTAGCCAGTCAATGCTGGGTTGTAGCCAGTCTATTACCTTGATTATGCGTAAGACGGTTTTAAGCTGAAAATCGGCTTAAGACGAATTGCCTGTGTAAACAGATTCGGATTCTCTATCACACAATTGAATATTTACGTTCTATATTATGCATTAACATAACCTTAATCACTAACCGGAATAGAGTAAGATTATTATTTTTATGTAAGACCAAAATCAGCCATTTTGAGAACTCCTCATATACCATACAATAATTCGTCTTAAGCTTAAATAAATTAACCTTGAGACGAATTTCGACTTAAGACTGTTTATACGGAGCCGGATTCTATCTTAAGCCGAAATTCGCCTTACGCATATAAACAATGTAAATATGTTATAGAAATAGCAACTTAGGGGAGGGGAAGATTAAGGGTTGTGAGAGTTATGGAGGGTGTTGGAGAAGGCGGCGATGAACCCTGCGTTTGACCTCTCGGATGTTGTAGGAGCTCGGAAATACTGACTGCGAGAGGTTGTTCCACAGTCGAGTTGTTCTATTTAGAAACCAGTTTGTAGAGTGCGAGAAATTACATGCTGCAGGAAGGAGTGAGACGAGTGGGTTATGTCATGTTAAGTGAAAAAGTGGAAAGAATGTTTTGGGTGCATCATTTAAGTCAAAGATCCAGATTAGCACACTGGATCGAAGTTGAAAGCTGACTGTGTGGAAAAGCAAGGACCAAGCAGTCATCACAGGCATGCTTTGTTTGCTTGCCTTCGTTTTTTTGTCCTGACTGGTTTAGTGTGGGTTGCTTCCTTGGAATGCGAGTATATTTTGTCTGTTTGCTTTGACTGCGTTGTGTGCCTGTGTGTGCTTGTGTGGGATTGCCTGTGCTTTGCGTGTTTTTACCGATTTGTTTGGCGCAGTGTGGGTTGTTTCATTTAAACATTATACATAGTGTGCTGCGAACATTTTGGAAAACTGCTTTGTTTGTTTTGCTCTGACTTGTGTGAATTAGTAGGGGCGCACTAATTCTAACATGAGGATTTAAATTTTAAAATTCTAAAAAATTGTATTTTTTGCTTTTGTTTTGCTCTGACTGCTTCAGTGTGGGTTCAGCCTAGAGAACCACCCGAACGAAACACCATTACAAGCTTGCTACTAGATATTGCACCAGTATGACATGAAGAGTTTAAGGGCGCAGTTTTGCGCTGAAGAAGAGTGGTCAAATGTAGGATTTGTAAATTGTAGCCCGGGACGCTGGTTGACGGAGAAATTTGAATCCCTTAAGAAAACATAGCCACTAAGATGCTTGCGTTACCGATCCTCAGTTAATGTTATACTAAAGATATGGGCCAGCCTTTAGTTCAAAATTGTCTAATAAAATCATTCATTTTGAAAGCGCTAAATTCGTCTTCAGTCGACAATGAGTTCAATGTTTCTGTTGATATGATCATGAACTAGCGATCATAAAGACAAGGTCTGACAGTGGAATATACAGCCACTTAATGTCCTTCTTTGAAGCATTAGGCATTATTCATCGGCTTCATTAAGTACCTGAAATTGCTATACTGTCTCTGTCGTCTTCAATGATGAATTTTTCTTCAAGGAACGCGAATTGTATTGAGACACATACGGAAGAAGTGTTTGACGTTAATAACTCCACTGCCTCTGATAAACCTCACCTAGGCCTAAAGCTTTAAGAAACCTCTTGGCCCTGTCATACTTAAAATCCCTCAACAAGTTAAATCCATATGAGACGGTAGAGCAGGTGCGGGAGTCTTCTCAGAGGACTTAAACCTAACCTGCTCGCTGGCTTTGGGGAATTACACCTCAGTTTACCAGGCGGAGATGCTTGCTCTGCTGTACGCGCTGGATCACATAAATGATGGTCAGGTGCAGGGAAGGAGCATCCTCATAGCGCTGGACAATCAGGCTGTGATTAAGCGCATGAATCAGACAGAGATAAATGCGTCTCTGGCGTTGGAATGTGTCCAAAAACTGAACAGGTGTGCGAAACAAAACAACGTGACGCTAGCTTGGGTTAGAGGACATTCAGGCATCGATGGGAACGAAAAGGCTGACAACCTGGCAAAACAGGGGTCAACCTCGGAATTCTGGGGACCGGAGCCATACTCTGCCATTGGCAGAGGGTTGGTAAGGAACCGCGTCGAGAAATGGGTCGCTGAAGAACACCGGAGACGGTGGGACGCTATGACGTGCAGGCAGGCTAAGATGGTGCTTACGTTGCCGATTGCCGCAACCAGAAGAAGGATCCTGCATATGTAAAGGAGAACCCTCAGATGGTTGGTGGCACTGATTACAGGACACGGATGTTTCAGGTATCACCTAAAAAGAATGGGAATTCTGGAGGAAGACACCTGTCGGATGTGCCTGGAGGAACCCGAGACGGCCACACACATAGTGTGTCACTGCCCGGCGCTGGCGAGAAAAAGGGCTGCCATAACTGGACTCCATTGGATGGAGGACATGAGGCAGATTCCCTTCAATCAGCTGCTCGCGATAACTAGGGGAGTCGAAGCAAGGCAATGGGACAACCCACTGCAACCCCGATAAGATGACTCTAGGCAGAGGGACGAAAAGGGACCCGCAAACAGTGGTCTGATTCGATATCCCTCGAAAAATCTATATATATAAATCCATATGATTGGAAGAATTAGATTATGACATAGACGTATTGATAGGTTAGGTTAGGTTAGGTTAGGTTAGATATGGCTGAGCTGTTGGTGTACAGCTCAAACACTTAGGACAAAGGAGTAGGCCCATTGTGATGCCATAGTGATCCCACTTTAAACCTGATGTTAAAGTGTCATTTCTTCGCTAAACTACTACTACTACTACTTGATAGCTAATTGTAAAAATGTTAACAAAATATAGTTAAAAAGAACGACTGCATCTATTATTGCTGTAACTCAGAATCATCATCAAACAATAGTAAGCCATACACTAAGAGTTTTTTCGCCGCGCCATTTGTCGCGCCACGCAATCTGCCAGTTTTATACCATCGTGTGTGGTCAACATCAGACGCCAATTTTTTCTGCATTTCATTTGACACTCAATTTTACGGTTTTTCATTTGATCAATGCACACATGGAAAAATTCAAAAAGTGGCGTGTCATTGGAGTGTAGTGTTGATGATTGTTTAGGTGTTTATGAAAATGGCAGACAAAATTAATAATTCTAACGAATTTATTATAAATTTCATAGAAATTTACAAAAAGCACCAGGCTTTGTGGAAAATCAAATCTAATGACTACCTATGAAAATCGTAATCTAAAAAATAGAGGTAGGAATTCCTGTAAAACGTATTATACTCAGGCTGATATCTCATTTCTGTCTCCGACATGATTGCCCCTTTAATCGACACATATGTACCTTAATGAACAACAATATGGGTACAGAAAAGGGCGATCGACCACCTGAAATCTTACGGTTCTAATCTCCGGCCATAAAATTGTCTATACGGACTTCGGCAAGGCCTCTGATCGAGTGGACCACCACATTTTAGTTGCAAAACTATTTAAATTTGGAATCTCTGGCTCTACGCTGGAGTGGATAAAATCATATCAAGTTGTGAGATTTCAAGGATTTCTGTCCAACGAACTTGAAGTACCTTCCGGTGATCCCCAGGGTAGTCACATCGGTCCTCTTCTTTTTAATATCTTCATCTCCGTTTAGTCAATATTCCACATCTCTTCTACGCTGATGACCTAGGGGTTGCCTTAGACCAGAGGTTCCCAATCTTTTTCGGTTTGCGGCTCCCTAAATAATCGGATTTTTTCCGCGGCGCCCTTAATACATCAGATTTTTTTCTAAAGTTTTGACTTTCTTGAAAAATTGGAAAACTTTCCTTTTTAAAAGCGATTACCCATTTAACAGCTGATACAAGAGATACTTACTATTTTCCTTGGGATAACATAAAATATCTAACTTCAACTGTTTCGGTAATATCCATATTGAGACTGGAAAACCACCATGTGGTTAGGTTAGTTGAAAAATAAATTAAACACGAATTTTATATTCACAAACAATTTATTGAACGTCCATTGATGATTTACATTATTAAAAATATTAATGGGATGGATGGGCTTGATGTTCACTACACAACTTCGGAATAAAATTGGATATAGCGACCCTCATTTCTTGTTCAACGTTAATTTTCCAGCGATATTTACTTTTTATTACCGCGACCGCCGAAAACCCAGCTTCGCACAAATAGGATGTTGCAAATGGAATTAATATTCGTAGAGATTTACCACTAAGCAATGGATATTCCTCTTTAACTGATATCCAAAAATCAGAAAGATCCATGTTACCAAATTTTAACTTTAAAGTATTATCGCAAGACAAGTCAATAAGAGATTCTTCTTCTAAAGAAGTAAATTCTGATGGAGCCTTGGCTCTAAATGGGTCTTGAATCCATGTAAATTTATCATTATCTGCTGCAAAGTATTTTTCGAACTTTTTTATAAGCTCGGATAAGTGATCAACAAAAATGGATCTTATATTGCAAGACAAATTAATTTCATTGGAGGTTAGAAACTGGTGCAACAAAGGAAAACAATCACTGGGCCTTATTCTCGTTGTCGAATCCCCTAAGTGAGATTTGTCTTAGGCGGTGTCACGCCACTTTGAATGTGGTATTCTCGTTGGCGAATGACGGGGCTAATAGGAACGTTGTGAAATGAAACACATTTTTATTTGAAAAATGAGTTTGACATATTTAACAGCGCGATGTTTGTTGTGAAAAAAGCATAAAAATTTGTAAAAATAAATAAATAGAACGAGTTCATTTGCGTTTTGGTTTTCGGATTCCGAATTTTGCAGCATAAACTCCACCATCACTTTGAATTTTTTTTTGTTATTATTTTTACACTAAAATATTAAAATTTATATATTTATTTTAATTGTCTATAATATTTTAAGGAATATACAATCAAAAGAATTTTTGTTTACATTTTTTTCTGCTTCGATTTTGCTAAAAATAGAACTGTCGATACCTACAAAGGTATCGAGGAAAATGTCACTTGATACTTCCACCTAGTGACAATTAGAATTCGACGTTTGTCGATCTAGTCGCCAGGTGTCACTTAGATTGACAATGAGAATACCAATTGAGGGTCGAAGTGACATCTGCCACGGCACTCGACAACGAGAATAAGCCCCAATGATACACTCTTCATTAATTTGTATTTTCCATAGCTGTAATTTTCTTCTGAAAGCTGAAATCTTTTCTGTTTGCTTTAAAATGTGCATATTGCGTCCTTGTAAGGAGAGATTCAAAGCATTCAACTTTTCAAAAATATCACATAGGTATGCGAGTTTAATCAAAAAGTCTGTTTCCACAAAGTGTTTGGCATACTCATGTTTTTCTTCTTCAAGGAAAGCGTATATTTCTTGCCTTAATTGGAACGTACGAGACAATACACCCCCGCGAGAGAGTCATCGTGAGTGGCAGTAGAACAACAAAGATGTGTATTCAGCTCCCACATCTTCACACATTTTTTTAAAAAATCTTGCTTTCAGTGGCCGAATTTTTATATAGTTTACTACATTTACCACACGTTCTAAAACTATATTTAGTGGAGGAATCATATACTTTGATGCAAGTGCATGATGCAATGGGTCCAAACTGAATCTGGAGCTTTGTTTCGAATAAGCGCCTGCAATCCACCATAACAGCCGGACATCGAACGACCACCGTCAGTGCAAACACCAACGCACTTTGTCCATTCTAAATTATTTTCAACCATAAATATATTGAGGATCTCGAACAAATGCTGAGCCTTTGTACTTCCAGTAATACTTTTACAAAAGAGAAGGTCCTCAACTATTGAATTACCATCTAAGAACCGTACGTAACAAATCAAGTGTGCGTCCTTATTATTATCTGTGGCCTCATCGAGTTGCAATCCAAATTCACTTCCTTTTAATTTTTCAAATAATTGTATATTTAGATCCTCCCCCATGTGCTGAATTCTGCGACTAATGGTATTATTAGACAAAGGGACTTTTGAAAGCAGTTTCCCCGCCGACTCGCCAATCATAATGTTCACTAAATCTACAGCGGCCGGTAGAATGAGTTTCTCTGCGATGGTATGGGCCTTTTTACACTTAGAAACTCTATATGCAACTTTGTATGATGCTAGCAAAGCATTATTTGGTATTGACACATGTTTATAAATGCTGCCTTTCTGTTCTTTTACTTCAATTAACTTTTTAGTAAAAAAGTCGCGAGGTTTACCAACAAAGTTAGAATGGTTGGTTTCTAAATGTCGTTTTAACTTACTTGGAAGCATACATTCTGGTGCCAAAACTTTCATACACAATACACACTGTGGTTTCTCTTTATCATTTTCGTTTATTGATGTAAAGCCAAAATCCAAATAACTGTCGTCATATTTACGACATTTTCGTTTCTCGGAACCCTTGCCACTTGTTTGTGGAACGTCCTCTCTAGATTCAGCACTATTATTATGCACTTTATTATTCAAGTTTAATAAGAAAATTCCATCCAGTCCATTTTTAGGGTGATTAGAAAAATAGCTGGAAAGTTAACTTAACCACCACACTATTAAGTTAGTCGTTAGTCCAAAAAACAAAAACTAATGCGAGCACTGAGATGGTGACAACGAATGAACTGAAATCCGACTACTGATGCGGATTGGAAAGAAAACAATGAAAGACTCGAAAGTTGCTAAATTCTTGGAATTTTGTCAGCATACACGATTGTTGGCGCAAAAATTTGAAAATTGGAAAATCCAAGAAAATTGCCGAATTGTTTAATTGAACATTTCGTGGCGCCCTTATGACGGCACCGCGGCGCCCCGGGGAGCCGCGGCGCACACTTTGGGAATCACTGCCTTAGACAACAAATTGAACTTCAATCTGCACTATGATAATATTACTACCAGAGCCAACAAGTTTCTTGGCTTTATAATTAGAAACGCTAATGATATACGGGTTACAAAAACACTTTTCTGTTCAGTAGTCCGCCCAATCCTAGAATACGCATCCCCGATCTGGGATCCTATATTCCAAGTTAGCAGCAGGATTGAATCAGCTCAGAAGAGATTTCTTCTTTTTGTTCTGAGAAATCTGTACGACCCGCAAGATTATCTCAGCCTACCACCCTAATACACCCAGACAAACTCAAGATGTTGCCGCTGCCTTGTAGGAGTAAATTGCTTATCATGCTTTATCTTAAATGTCCTAAACGGACACGTTAATGTAGAATTTCTATCGAATAGAAACAAATTTAATGACGAAACTCGACGTACTAGACATTCGAAACTATTTAGAGAATACAGACATCGTACCAAATATGCAAGGAACGAACCCGTCAACAGATGCTGTTGGGTCATGGATCATGTTATTCCCCTTCTATAAATAAAACATCCTAAAAAAAGAAGTTAAATACATACTAACAATGCTAGTGCGTAAGATATGTATGATTGAGTTGATATTCCTGCTGAGAATTTTAAGCACTCGTAAGAACGACCTGTAGCCAAAAATCTTAATGTTGCCACAAGACGTTCTTCTGGTGGGATACTATTTCTCATGTTAGTGTTTTCTTTTTGAATATACCGTCTTATTTCTTCAAGTAAATTTCCAAACTCATGTGCAAAATATGGATAAATTTTCCGTCATTTTAAAACAGAAATTTTATGAAATACTCGTATAAATTCATTCTCTGAGTAAACTGAGTGTATACTATGGCGTGGAACGTTGAAAAAACAGCCACTCCACACGCCGAGTCAAGTATATAGATTTTGTTGTTGTTTTTCAAAAGCACTTTAACTGCCACGCAACCCGACTAATTAATTTTTATAGTGTATGGACACAGACCTTTGTCAAACATGCAACGCAAAGTGGCAGTTTTTTTAACGCGCCAACCGACAGTTTTTTCGAAAGAAAAAACTCTTATGCCCGGTTTCACAGTGTCGATTTGAGCTTTCGCTCAGCTGAACCTGAGCAGTAATTTTGAGCTTTAGCTCAAGTCAAAACTGTTTCACAGTTTGTTTTTGTGCTCAGTTCAGCTGAACTTAGTTAACTGGATTTTGCAGGGCACTGTGGTTGAATCAGTTGGGGAAATTTTTGCTTTTGGTTGATAAATTGTGTGATTTTTCTAGTTTTTAATCTTTAGTTGTAAGGATTTTTGAAAAGGATATGGCCGCTTATTGCTATAAGAACGAGTACGACGACGCGACGGTAAATTGACGCCTGTCACCCACCCATTTTGCACCAACCTAGCTGTCGGAGACTTGGAATTTATATTAAGTAGTTTATAGTCTTCCATACTACAAATTTTCATGCGCCACGTCGATGACATTTTTTCAATAAGAAGATGACTTCTCGTTGGTGTCGGAGAGCTCGGACATATCATGGTACAATAATACAGGTAGGCTCATAAGGAAAACCTCTGTTTCCACCTTAAAAAGCTTTTACGCCTTTTACATTAGAAAAGAAAGCTTTTTTCCTTTGTGAGAAAAGATCTGAGTGACGTCACGGGACTTTTATGAGCTTTCCTTGTAATTATTGTACCATGGGACTTATAATCCCGTTTAGTAATAGAATGAGTTGCAATCGAGTTTGCCCACATCAAAGATCAAAGCACTTTTTCGTCTCCAGCTCTTAGACTATATTAGCAGAAGTTTTCAGCAATTCTGGCGGGATGCCGTCTTTTTCAGCAGCTTTACCATTGCCTATTGCATAAATTGCGGTTGCTATTTCTGTCTTAGATGGTGCACGAGTGGTGATTCTTATTTGCTCTGCATTGTTAAGTTTTCTTCAGGTTCCTGTGAAAATGAAGTATTCAGAGCGGCAAATAAATTATCTCTCCATCTATTCGTACTCTTTACGGCATGTTTGTAGTAGAATGCTCTCTTTTTTTACAATTGAAAAATCCAAATTATAACTAGAATCAATAAATAAACACAAGTTCACTGTGACTTCTCTAAAATTAATGACATTTCTCTCACTTATATCCTGAGCTTTGGCTTAAGTGCCCAAATTTAGTCACTCAGTTCAAGTAAATTTTGAACCAAGTTCATCACTTGAACCACTACTGTGAAACAGTAAAATAAGTTGAGCGAAAGCTTAAGGCTGAGCGAAAGCTTAAGTGAACACTGTGAAACCGGGCATTAGTGTATGGCTTACTAATCTCTAGAAGTAAAAGAGCTCGACATATATGAAAAAGCTTAGTGTAAAGCTTGCAGCTTTTATGACGTCATCACCCAGCTTTAAGATATGCGTGTAAAGCTTAGAGATTTTACGGCGTCGTTAGCGAGCTTTTATGACGTCATCGGGAAAGCTTTTGAGATATTAAAGCTTGGAAGGAAAATGGGAAGCAGTTGCGAACCAGAGTAGAGTTAGGTACTGATTTGGAATAGCTATTTCCAAAGAGATTTTTGAGCATTTTGGACTGAATTGCTAGAAAGGAAAGACCGCTGGAAGTACAATTACATAATTATTTTATAATCTGACTAAAAGAGATTTAGTTATGAAATTTTTTTTCCAGTAAATTTTGAATTGAACAAAACATTAGTAGATACGTTTTATAATCAAGCATACAGTTACATATAGTAAATATACATCGTAATTGCCTAAGACCTAGTTGTTTCCATTTCACTGGTTACACGATATTTTATTAAGCTTTATGATTTCGAAATGTTTTTCTTCCAATAAAAAAAAATAATCAATATATTCAAGGATTCTCTTGACAGATTGCCATAAAATGTGGATCAAATGTAACATAAAGAAGGTGTTACATGCTTTGCAGTAAATTTTTCCTTTTTAAAGGGCCTTGAAACGGAATATGCCATCGCAGTATATCGAGTCGCACTTTGTAAGCGACTACAATTTTCTTATGAGCTGAAATTTTTAGCAAGAAAATTCTACAAAAATTTACCACTCCATCAGTCTTTACTGTTCGAATTTGCTCTAAGATGCGATCCGAATTTCAATATCTCTGTAAAGATTACGTGACCAGTAAGCCAAAATGTCAGAAAACGGAAACCCTTTTGCCCCCTAATCGATTGGGAAATTTTAAGCGTTAGCTGCCGCTAGCTAAGATAATTTTTCACTAACTGCCAGCCAAAAGGCATTAGCATACTTCTATATGGTGTGGTGAGCACGTTTCACACGCAATGACCACTTTAGGATGGCATTAACACTTCTATATCGTCGCACCTATGTATATGAGAGGGAAAATGCGAAATCACCCAACTCAGCAGTCGTGCTCCTAGTTCCTTGAATGATCCTTGCTGTTATCGTCATCTTTGTCGTCTTCTTCATCCACTTCACTCTGTATCCTTTCCTGCGAAAACATTGACTTGGAGTTTACTGTATGCTTTTCGAAGCCTTAAAAACATTTTACTCATAGCTCATGACTGTATTTTTTTTTGAACATCGTCAGCTTTTTTTTGCTGCTCTGTAAGAGAAAAGTCATGTAGTTCGAGAAAGGCATATTCTGAAAATCTCATTTCTAGTCACCCGTGGCAAGAGGTGGAAAATTTCTCAGTTAAATTTATATTGTAACCTTCAAAAAAAGGGTTGTGATATCCCAAAGCATAAGGCTCTTTAAGCTCCAGCAGGGAACATGAAGCACAGCGTCAATACTGGTGTAGGTTTCAAGGAGTCAAGTATGACGTGATTAAATGCTACCATTTACATTGAGCAAAGTTAAGACCAGGGTCGGCGTGGCAGAAAAGTAAAATCCGGACTTTTTAAAGTCATTTTGAAAGTGGCGAAAGCTGTAATATAATTAACAAAGTTTATTCCCTCCCTCTAACCTAACATCTCCTTTTTGACCCATTCAAAATCACACTTTTCATAGCTTAATCAAGACCTGCTCTTGCCCTGGCGGAGGAAAATTAAATTTTCATCTTGAAAGAGACATCGAAGGAGGAGCAATTTTCTGCACGTATTTTGAACATTGTTTACCTTTCGGTGGAGCCATTTAATTTAGAACTTGGCCCCATCTCCAGCAACTTTTCCCAACTTGGATGCAAGCCTTTCAAATTTCCCACCGAACCTATTCTCGTATTTTAATGGAATTAAAAAGAATGTTTGCCACCCACACACCAGGATTCACAAGAGTGAGGGTAATTTTTTACAGTTTCCCTTTTTTCCTGTGACCTTTTTTTCACTCTGTTGGCATTTTCTTAACTGTCAATATTTATACTATCTATGCGCAACGGTCTGTTCTGTAGCATTATCTGGAAGTGTAGGAGCATACGTACCCCATAGGGCTTTGCTGGGGGTGAAAAAAGGGCAACCGGAATTACAGAGTCTCACCACTTCGCGGGAAAGTGTTGTAATAGTCTTCGTTGGTGTGGCATGAATTATATCGCATTCCGTTCCGATTTAATTTTGAGTATAACTCGACGAAAACAAGGAAGGAAATCATTAAAATGGAAATGAATCTCGTAAATTTTAATTAAAACACTGTACTGAATTTTTTTTTTAGAAAATATTGGGTTGGTTTCCTTTTTCAGGCAGAGCTAAATGAGACAATTATTAGGAGCGGTGTGCTCTTACTTATTATTGTTAGCATTAAACGGTTTACGCACTTATTGATCAAAAATCAGTCAAGGTCAATAAGTCAATTTTCAATAATACATAAAAACTAGTTAAACTTTACATAAAAAAATATAGTTTAAAAAAACTAAAAAATACGCTTTTATTTTAAAATGAACTAAAAAGTAAAAAATAATTTTGAATGTAAAGTTTTCATTGCTCCAGCCAGTATATGGAAACAACCTACCTTTCGAAATGTAAAAAAGCGTGGGGCTCTTTACCTATATTCTTATTTTATAAATTAACGAAGGAACTTTTCGCTAGCGCCCCACGCTTTTTTACACTTCGAAAGGTAGGTTGTTTCCATATACTGGCTGGAGCAATAAAAACTTTACATTCAAAATTATTTTTTACTTTTTAGTTCATTTTAAAATAAAAGCGTATTTTTTAGTATTTTTAAACTATATTTTTTATTTTCTACTATGTGTTTCGCCATTTCGTAGTGACCGTAATATTAGATTTAAAATGACGTCACACAGCTTACTGTACTATACTCGTCTTACATTTTCATTTGATATCCATACCGAGCGCATTGTAAAGAAAAAGGTAAACCGCTATTTTGTGTTGGCCGCCTTTTTGAATTTGGAATGACGCCACGGAGCTAATAGTATTCTAATTGTCACACCCTTTCATTTGATGCCCATAACGAGTGGGTTGTAAAGAAAAAGGTAGTCCGCCATTTTGTTTTGGCCGCCATTTTGAATTTTGAATGACGGCACACAGCTAATTGTATTCTACCTGTCATGTCCTTTCATTTGATACCCAAGTCGGAGGGTCGGGGAACAGAATAGCAAAAAACAGCCGACATATTGGAACCGCCATCTTGATTTTCTTACAAAATGGTCAGATTGCATTGTCACGCGAACAACGTGTGCCAAATTTGAAGTTGATCGGTTATATGGAAATGGGTCAAAATAATGTTGCAAGATTTGTTTACATAGAACATACATACATACATACATACATCTGGTAAAGCTAATATACCCAGTAGGGAATGGAAGGCTTCCGGATTCGATTCCGTATAGTATACTTACCAGGCATACTGGCTACTTTTTGGATTACGGAACGCATTCTTTTTCCTTTGCGATGATAACGGCTACCTTTTCCATTACCATTCCTTCCCATAAGAAGTGATAACGGCTACCTTTTGGATTACCATTCTTTCCCATAGATGGATAGATCCCCATTGCTCCCGTTTCACTGATGAAAGAATGCATTCCAATTCCATCAATTCCTAAATTCCCTACTGGGTCCCAGTAGGACTTGTAAGCTTACAGAAGTACTGAAATGAGCCCTCACTAGTAAGGGGTAGGCCTTGCCATACCCCTTACAGAAGTACTTATTTTTACACACGATGTCATAGGAGGTAAGGCCTTACTTTTTACTATATCGATGAGCCCTTATATAACGCATTACAAGAGAAGGCAGATGGTAAGGGGTAATCCGTAATTCGACCCAACGAAGTTAGAAATTTACCCGATGACTCATTTGTTTTCGTATTTTTGTAATGGTATTTGAGTTATCGGGCAAATTTCTAACTTCTGTGGGTCTAATTCTGGATTACCCCTTACCATCTGCCTTTTCTTGTAATGCGTTATATAAGGGCTCTTCTAACACCTAAGAAAATAGGAGTACCCCTTACCAGATGACTACTCATATCAGTGCTCCATCGGTAAGTGCTACCTAGAATTCCTACTGGGGTAAAGCTAAAACATACATACATGTACCGAACGTAGGTGCTTTGCATATTTTCGTTCTGGCGATTTAAATTTGAAACATGCGTTATAATCACGAAAATGAATTGAATTCAAAGATAAAAGTGAAAGCATGATTGATTGTGCATTAAAATCGTTCTGGCGTGACATTTAACCAATTTTAGAAATGTCTAAATTGATCAATTGAGTGTTCATTGTCATTAATTGAATAAATCAAGTGATTTCACAGATTTTTTAACATAATATCAGTTAACCTTTTTGTAATATTTGTAACAAGTCAAGCCTTCTTTTTTTTCTTGACTGCCGCTCTAGTCCGAGGCTGTCTGGAATGGGCCAGCGTGAAGTGCGGTTGTTGCCGCCAGTAATCTTATGCCCGATTCCACTATAAAATAAACTAGGTGGGATGTGGGTTTGACCCTTTCGGTTCACACGATCAACTTTCCAGCATGATGAATGTTGAATATTATCAATGGATATTTTAATAACAAGTGAACAATAATAACAACAAATTGAAAGAAAAAATCACACCAAATTCATACACCTGGTTCTTCAAACAAATACAACTACTATACCTAATAGCAAAAATCTTGTAATATTAAATAATATAATATTAATAAATTGTCTACTTAGAAAATAGTAATAGTTTCAGTAATAGTGGGAAATTGGCTAGTATCAGAACTGGTGTCAAAGTAATCCTGAGAGTAGCTAGTTCAAATAACGATAAACTTGGAAGCAAATGACTTCATTTGGAATTTCTAACGATTTCAGGAGTTATGTATTAGCAAAACTATTCAATGTAAAGGACTTGTCAGACTTGACCGAAAAGGCCAAATGTTTCGTAACTACTGGAAATTCCGGGATGAACTTCAATTTTCATAACCTGTAGGACGTGGAAAACAATTCTCTCTCTCGGTCATAAAAGTGTTGATCTAAAAGTTTGAAAAATTCGTGATGGTTTCATTTCAACGAGTTTATTAGATATTAGAAAAACCAATTAATTTAAAGTGCTTGTGACCCTTAGCCGAAGTTTTTTCATTTAAACAAAAAAAAAACGGCTTGACCGAATGTTATGAAATTTTTTTACAGAACATGTTTTCGTTAATGTGCTTTGATCGGCAACTCAACGAAGTCTATATTATTTTTCGTCCGTGTGGTATCGTGCAGGAACAAAAATCATTTAAGTCGTTCGAACCAAAAAACAGATCATTTTTCCTTTAGTACGCTTCGAACGGCATCTCAACGAAGTCGATATCTTTTTTGGTTCGCGCGAAATCGTGCAGGTACAAAAATCACTTGCGTCGTCTAAACAAAGAAACCGCTCGACCGAATGTTATGAAAATCTTTTCAGATCGACACTTGAACGAAGTCGGTATCATTGTTAGTTCTCGCGAAATCGTGCTGGTACAAAAATCACTTAAGTCATTCAAACAAAAAAACGGCTCGACCGATTTTTATGGAAATCTTTTCAGATCATATTTCTTTTAATACACTTCGAACGGTATTTCAACGAAGTCGATATATTTTTTGGTTCGCGCGAAATCGTGCAGGAAAAAATGACCACATACGTACGCACAGACACACACACACATATATTTCTTCTCAAATTTTTGCTTAAAATGCTATTGGACCTTGAAACATGAAAATACATTGAAAATTTCGATTTCGATTTTCGGACCGATTACAATAACTTCCTAGTGGGAAGTTAATAATGTTTAATTTCCTTGTTTTTTGTGGAACTCGTTTTGTCACGGTAAAGTAATTGGATTTTGTTTAGCGTTTCGAAAAAAGTGAAACGATTTGAGGGAAATTGCCTGCCTCTTTCCCAAGCTTCGTGCTTCCAGGCCCAATTACAATGTGGGAATCTCCACGAGTATTTCTTACGTGTTGTAAAACCGGTTTTTTATGCGAGAGGAGCAAAACGGAAAGAGGGAAGTGTTGTAACATTTTCAACCCAAAATTTTTGCCGTGAAAACTAACACATGCACAATGTGCTTTCTTACTTTTTATCTTCTTCTTTCTTGGCTTTGAAATTTACAAGAGAAAGAAGAAGAAAGAAAGAACATTACACACACACACACACTTTGATATCTCCTTGTAAAGACGAGAAAGTTGCTCATGGTGAATTCCCCGCCGTGTAGACAGAGAGCAATGGGTGAAACTGGTTTAACAACATGTAACGAGAATACTCATGTAGATACCTTCAACAGTGCTGTCACTTTACTACAATTGTAGTAGATCTACTCCACATTTTTTGTTTTGCGAATTTAGTGGCCACTTTTCTAATTATACTCCACTTTTCGAAATCTCCACAATCTATTTTTCTTATTAGATTTTCATGCAAGAGCATCTTAATAATGTCTTATTAATTGAATTATGTTGAATTATGTATTACATATGTTATTTATTTATGTTATTTTGTTATTGATTTTGTTAAATATATTTAATGAAAGACGAATATGTTTAAGCCTTTTATTTAAGGGAAAAACTGAAAAATGTAGGAATATTAATATCAACAACTGCATATTGCGGTCATTGGGCATTTTGCTGCCGACGGGGGGTTTTTTTTGCTCTTCCATGTAATGAAATCGGTATCTACTCCCTAAAAGTTAAATCTACTCCCCTTTTTCGGTCAAAATACTCCACAGTTAACGCTGAAAAGTGACAGCGCTGACCTTCAATGGCAGCAAAAAAATTTCTTGAGCAAGAATCTTTGGGAGGTGGTTACAATGAGAGCAAGAAACTCTCGTGAGCATTAAGCTTTCTACGGAACTTTTTACAGTCAAAAGTGCTCCAATTATTTCTGTACACATCCCGTCTTTTTAGGGAATTTAATGAGAATCAAACAAAAATGGAACAGCAATAAACAAAAGTAATTGGTCTCATTGTAATTCGGCCTTCCTTTCGCTTACAGTCATTATATGAAACGAAAATGCAGATCGTATTTTGAAGTAAACCTTCTTTTGCTGAGGAGTTTCCGGTTATCTGATCATGCTGAAATTTTGCGCACAGCTTCAGTTTCGATGACAATATAATATAGTATGGTCAATAGATCCAATATGGCCACCAAAACAATGGCGGATTACTGTTTCCTTCACAAGATGCTGAAATACGTCTTTTTGATTGGAATCCTAATTTTTTGGAATTTTTTATGTGGAAAGTACGCTCCATTTGAATAAGTTTTTAGGCTCATTCGATGGACTTTTATGCCATATTTTCAAAATTATTTTAAAATAAAAAAAAGTTGAAAACGTATTTCCGTTCTTTTGAAGAGATGTTCCTCATATAACACTTGAACAATAAGTGTTTCTGAACTTATTATTTTTATATTTTGAAATTAGGCCATTTGGTTCTACTTCTAAAATGTAAGTACTTCTACTAATGCTAATTTGACACGATTATACTATTTTGTGTTTTATTGATCAATTCCCGGTACTTTTTTGACATAGCAGTATGACGCCGCGCGCCGATAAAAATACACAAATTACTACGTATACATGATGAATTGAAACTTTGTTGAACCCGAGTTCAAATACATGTAGACGCGAGTCGTGTTCAAGTAGGATCGAGTCCAATTTGTCCATATAGACGCGAATTCAGTAGTTGAGTTTAGTTTGACAGGGCCTGCGATTAGTGATTTTATGTTTAGGTTTGTTTAATTTTACTAGTTTGTTTTTATTTAGTTTTGTTTATTAAAAACGAGTGTAAGAAATATATGGGAATATGAAAAACCAAAAATAAAACTTTTTTAGGTCACAGTTGAAAGATTAATGCTGTTAGTTCGACTCTATTTTCACTCGGTTCTTCAACCTAGGTCTTCATATACGCGAATCGAAAGTTCAAATCAACCTAAACTCAACTATTCAACTCGCATACATACTAAATGCAATGAAAACGAGTTGTAGGCAGATTCCTAGCTTATCATTTGACGTTTCTAATCTGACAATTTTGCCCATTATTTTACTGCTCACGCCTTCTATTGGGAAATGGCGGTTTTTCATTTGTAATGAAAAAGAAGGAAAAAAATTGATCGGTAATAGGAGAATTTCGTTAAAAATCAATTTTTTTAACTACAGTAAACCATCGATAGCTTAAGCCAACATAACTACTGTAGTCACTTGAGTAAACTTGAGGCATTTCATAAAAGAATTGAAGTTTATGAATAAATTTCGCGCCGATGTCAACTATATGCAAGCGCGGATACACCGTTGTGGGCACGATGGGCATGCCCACAACCCTAATAGACTTGTGAAGTCACACTTTCACGGTAAATTGAGATTGATAGGCTGATGATATTATATCCTATGCCTTAATAAAATAAAAAAAATATGAGTGTGCTTAAGACCACACCTTAGAAGTAAAACTTTTTTACCCAACAAATGCCGCAATTATTAAAATATTAACCAGCTAACAATATGATATGGTGGAGGTCTGTCGGATATTTAGTACGCTTTCAGAAAAGTAAGGCCAACGACAGATGCATGAAGTATAGTGACGAGCCTACCGAGGGACTTGATACAAGTACAATTTCAAAATATCAATATTTACATTAAAACCTAAAAAGCAAAGCAAAGGTTTTTGATAACTGGAATATTTTCGATTGAAACTGGTCTAAAAATCGCGTAAAAACTGCATCAAGTGAGGTTCCATATGTCGTGGTACTTTTGTCAATATTGGGTCTGTTTAGACGCTTCACTCTCAAGAACTTTGTGGATGAAAGGAGAAATGGGGTGGTACCTCTCATCATCCCGACTTTCCCCTTCATCCACAAAGTTCGGACCTAGTATCTAATGAAAAAATAATATTGAAACCGCCACTCAAAATCTTGGGGATTTCGTTGAAGTTTTGACCTAGTAAAATTTAACCTTCACAAGTGGAGATTTTCATGTATGAATTACATTATTTTGCGTAAAGTTTTATGCGGCGATACATAAATAACTACCATCAAATTCATCTGTCCTTTTTCTGGCATAGATCTGCCTACACACATTTCATAGTGATTTATCGTGACTAAGCGATAGCGTTTTTGTATATCGGTATGAAATGTTAAAAGTTAAAATATTAGCGGAGTCCTCATCATATTCTTCATTTTACATCCAAGTTTTTGATAAAAGTAATACATTAATTTTTTTACAACTTCGTCATTTAAATCTTGTACGTTCGCAAACCCCTAACCTATCCTTCAAAACAAGCTTACTACTAGAAATTGCACCATGACTTGAACGACATGACGGACTAGTAGTACAAAGGGTGATTCCTAAGCTTGGTTTTACGACATAAAAAAATGCGAATGCCACATGGGTATACACGCTCCCGCTACAGGCATGGCATGCATGCTCCCGCTACAGACATGGCATGCACGCTCCCGCTACATGAATAAACATTTATAAATGCATCCGCATCGTCATAGACGGTTCCAAACGCGGGTGTTGTTTTACCAAGGAGTCCCCAAATAATCACTAATGACGTCCAATGCCGCTTGACCTATGCAATCGAACGAGAACCGGTCTACTGAGTATGCTATTGGTACCATTTATGGTCGCGAAGATAATTGCCCGTTTTCTTCGTCCTATACAATTTTTTAAAACCCCAAAGGAGGAAAAAGAACTACAAAAAAAGATTCAACTCTGATCTAAGGATAGTTTTACTCCCTTAAGGGTTTTTTTGTTCTTACAAATACTGGCAACTTTCCCGGTCGGCGTAGCTCTAGCTACCGCAGAGAGATCTTTTTCTACTCTTCGCCGAGTTGGTTGCTTGCCTCAATGACACAGGAAAGATTATCCGGGGTAGCTCTCTTAAATATACACAAAGATGTGAGCCTGTATATCGATGAAATTATCAACGTTTTCGCGAAAAAGAAACGTAAGCTTGAATTCGTAATTTAAGTAAGCACCTACATAAAATTATTTAATGTAACATGTAGACTAGCGGTTAATTTAATTTGATATCCCTTGAAGTTGTAAAAATTTCATCAAAATCGGTTCAGTAGTTTAGAGTCTAAATATGATATTGTGATGTGCAAACAAAGACACATTTACAAACTAACATTTTACAGGTTAATTAATTTACCTACTAGTGTTTTCCGCACGGCATTGCCCACGTGGAACTATACACTGTACAAAATCTTGGTCAGGACGTCATATATTTTGTAAACATCTCCTTTGTAGGAATGCACTATATCGGTCATGAGCGAGTTCATACTCCGACTCGCACTTGACCGATTTTCGGGTCGCTGTGACCACAACCGTTTTTGTCGGCTGGATCCGCCCCTGACTATATGTAACTTTCTTTAGCCTAGACGTACAAATTTGGAAGAAATGCCTCATCTATAAAAGCTTAAATCTGTTTAGAAAAATATTAAAATTAAATAAGAACGTTAATCCGTCTTATAAAAAACATTTAAAATTGACTTTTGGATGTTCTCTTCAAATATTGTTTTAGTAATCTACTCGTAATCGAGAATTATAATTTGATAATAAAAGAACTAAGGTTAAGTTTGGAAGCATAAGCCATTAAGTATATGAGAGACACAAGGTGTCTCATAAAAGTCTACCATTAAATTTAACAACCCCCTTAAAAGAAACTGTTAGTGATCCATTATTTGACCCCTCGTACGTTTTTTTCCGGCCAATAAACGCTTATAGAAAAACTCCCCCGTATTGATTTTGCACTATCAGAGAGTTAGAAGGAAATACGAAAAATACTAAGAGATTTTTACTTCCTTACAGACAGATTTCGAGTGTTGAAATTTAAAGTATTCTTCACGTTTTCTCTAAGGTATAAAAATCGAACTTAGTTTTGATTACGCTCATTACGCTTCGTTTACTCAACAACATTCATATTATAATGAGCAGAAATTTTATAGTTATATAGTTCCAAGATTGTTAATTGCCCCAACTCCAATGTTCCAATTTCGTTTAGAGCTTAAACTTGTTTTAACTTTATCATCGTATTTTATTACAAAATATTCAGGCGAGGACTATCAGTTGCGCGTATATTTTAAATTAAAAGTCGGTAGTAGGTCAAATAAAATTACGAGAGTACGCGAGTGAAGGCACTTCAATAAGGAAGGCGCTGTTCCTAATAAAATCGAATTTTCCGGAAAATTTTAAGACGTTTATTTTTTTTAAGGCATCTTCAAAAGCTCAGCAAAAATTTTATGATTTATTTTGTATAAGAGCACTTTTCAAGTCTATGGTTATCCTGTATCCAGTTTTACGTTACTTATCGCCAACCGAAAGCTTCCTGAAATGGTTTTCATCATTATCCATGCGAAGCACACCCTTTCCTTTCCCGGAGGGAAAAAAGCGTTTTTCAGATGAAATTTTCTTACGTTGTGTGCCAATGTCGACATCTCTTAATCAACAGCTGAGAATCTGGATTTCTGGTAACTGAGAATCCCAACCGATAAGGACAAAGACTTGAGAGCTTTGAGGAGTTGAAGATATCAAGGATATCCAGAATAGAATAGAGCACTAGATGAGGTGACGTTGGTAATAAATGTCGTAAGGAACGGAAAAGTTTTGATTAAAATTTTCTAGGAACGTGATGATATCATGATGGGATTTAACTTATACAGAGATTTAATGAGTTTCTTACACACTGCAATCAGGACCAAAAAAAAATATGAACTTTCGCTATTGTGTACTATAGATGCTATTCAGTCCCGCATCTCATATGCTGTTAAGCCTTCGGTTGTTTATAACGTTATTAAAGGAGAAAGCTTCGGTGACGAATTTTTGAAACTCGAAAGAAGAAAAGTCACACGGCAAACTTATATTACCATATTTTCATTTTGGAGCTAATATAGCTAAGAACAAAGTTTTTTAGTCTTAATACACTCTCGCTTATACACATGCACACATGTATATTACCTCCATTCTCTATACTTGAGGATATATATTTACCTGTTGCTTTGCTGGCAGTTGACTTACAAGAGCCTAAAACGTACTATCTTACTCAGCAAATCAGTTCAAATAAGAAAACTGGAGAATTTTCGATACCTTCTTCAACTTTGATATAGCCCAACCTCAATTTATGGCGACTTTGGTATTTTGCAGATACTCTAGGCAATTTCAAATTCTCAGGTATCATAGGTCAAAAGGTCAATCTTAACGAGGGAAAGAAAAGTTTGAAATAAAACGTAAGACGACGTGAGACGACAGTAATCTCATTGGGTTTAGAAAAAAGATATAAACGAACTTCGTGAACTGGGTACCATTTAAGATAATTCTGCTTTGTAAGGTATTAAGGCCATGTTACGGACTTTTTCCGAGATTTTCTTTATTTTTTTTTTTAAATAAAAAAATTTACTTACTGAGGAGAGAGGATAAAGATTGATTGGAAACAGTTGGGCAGTTTTTCATTATTTTAGTCGGTCAACTGTGTGCAATTTCGGTCCATTCTTACGTTCGGCTGACCAAATACGTGTATGTTTTGATTTTAATCACTTATATCTTCTTGGCTTAACTGATTTTAGATTATGGTATTGAACTTCGATACCATTCTATCACGATTGTTGAACAGAGAAACTAAAAATTCATGCAACGCCTGTTCTGAGCTTCCCTCTAGTACCTTCGTTATCTTAAGGAGACCGTCCACCAAAATGGCTAAAATCTAACCCAACCGACTGATTTCGATGAAATTTTTTTTAGAAATAGCTCTCAATAAATAAAAAACGAAAATCACTTAGATAAGTGAAAAAAAAAATTACTAACAAATATTTTTGTTAAATGTTGAAAAATAAATGATGAAAAATAGGGTATCTTTAAAAAGTTAAAGGTACATGAATTTTTATCGGATTTCAATCAAATTACGATCAAACTATTCGGGACTTAATAGAGAATACATCTGGAAGACCGAATTTTGATATCACGTTTTGTTTTGTTGCAATCCATAAACATATTCAAAAAAGCTAAAAACGGTCGAAAATTGTGACTTTTTCGGAATTTTTTTTACATTTAGTCGAAAAACTTTTTTTTCACTTAAAATATCACAAATCCGTCTTCCAGATGTGTTCTCTATCAATCCCTGAACATTTTGATTGCAATTTGATTGAAATCGGATGAAAATTCGTGTACCTTTAACTTTTTGAAGTTTAAAAATCATAGAAATAACGTTTCCGAGATATTCAAGTTTGAAGTTGGAAGTTCGATTTATTCACACAAAACATTGTTGCAACTTAGTACAAAGGTGATAATCGATAATAATCCTAACTGGCAATGCCAGGACCATAAGTAGGACCTTCTTTTTTTACGTCGTTCTGTTGCTTTTTCTTCCTGTTTTCGAGCCTTACGCAAGTACCGGCTTTCTTCACTTCCCAAATCGCGCTGCTTCGCAATTTTGATGGAATGTGTTGGTGATTTGCCATTCGATCCTTGCGACAATTTCAACATTTTCTCGTAACCAATGTTGCACTCCGATATCGCATTTGCAGCAGCAATCTGAAATCAAACATATAATTATATTTCACGAAAAAATTCGACGTAGATAATTTCATAAGAACTTTACCTCTACTTTTTTCAAAGAAGTTGATTTATTTTTTGGGCATTTCAGCCAAATGGCGTTGTGCAAACTTTCATTTGCGTTTTGTGTGCCAATTTTTGTACATCGATCTAACAAATCAGAACTTGAAAGTCTCTCATACACTGGCAGGATGGCATCAAGTACTTCTTTTCTCAGTGATAATGACATCTCAGAGTGAGACTTCGGTTTGGTTTTTGTAGCTGCTGATCGTTTCCAAAAACACCATGACTTCGGACCATCAGGACAATAACTGTGTTGAGGTAAACTGTCCGTTGAACCACAGTGGTATGGAGAGGCTAAAATAGCCCGACGCATTTTGACTACGTTCGGTGCATTTTTTTTCTAGCACCTGTAAAAAAATCCCTGCAGCTTCCTTATTTTTTCTTCTGTCAAACTTCCCGCTTTCCTGCCACCGAGACTCACACCTTTAGCAGTACAATTTTGGACAACTGTTTTCAAACCCGTGTATAAACGTTTTCCTACGTGGTTGATACACTCGCGTTTTTTTATCTCATGCCCTGGGTAGACATCCAAACTTTTGAGGTGAGTGAACGTCTTGCAGTCTCCGTCGCAAAGTAACTCCGTGAACCGCATCTTGCATTTGGTTTTTTTTTTTTATGTGTAAGACTAGAGATCAGGGAAAGCCCTTTGTACTGTCGACAATCTATTTTCTTCGTATAGAGTGCAATGTCGAACAGTTGGTGATCTTTTCCATATAAGCTCAGCTGCATGAACTTCCATGGCACCGGACGAACCATCAAAATTCTTCTCACACTCGCCACTATTTTTGTGCTCTTTCATCCAATCATCCAATTTTTTCTTGTCTTTCAACTTCCGTTCCATTCTATTACACAGGGCACAATTTTTGGAGACCACTTCATAATCCATCACCAATCCTGTTTCAGTTTCGATCACAGTTCCCAGGCCTGAATTCAATGAGTGACCCCGAGAATGCCACGATCCATCGTACGAAACTGGAACGTCTGATATATCATCTTTAGAACTAGGTTTATACATTTTTCGTACGATTTCACGAGACCGTTTGAGAACTTCTTCGCATAGTTCCACGCTGCTTTTGTGATATTGTTTTAGCTGCTTGGCAAAAGTTGTTTTCGACATTACATGTGTGTTCAATTTAGTTCCAAGTTTTTGGATCCCTGAATAGCCTGCTCCCATGTCGATTACAGCTTCTGTCATCACTTGGTTGATTTCGGCTCCACATTCACTTGGAAGACTTGTAACACATTCGTCATTTACAGACTCACAAGTAGGACAATAAATTTGTAGTTTGCAAGAAAACCCTTTTACTGCAGTATGTTTACTTATAAGGCCAGTGCTCTCGCAATTTGTGCATGGCACACCTTTTAATATGACTGGCCAAATGGTTTCGTTATAAATCTGATAGCTATCTGATGATTCTAAATTTTCCATTTCAATATCCGAATTTATTGACTCCTGATCACTGGATTCTTCATGATATGTCATCTTTCGTTTGCGTGTGGTTACGACTGGTGTCTTCTAAATAAAAAAACAATATCTTAAAATGAATCTAACAAAAAATTATTAAAAAAAGCTACTTAAAAAGTAAAAAATTTACTTCACCTTTTTCGAATGTCGAACTAATCGAGCTTTTGAAAGCAAATCGTGTGATTTTTTTCTTTTCTGTTTTTTGTCATTATTAGAAAATCGCTTCGTCGCTTTTTTAACTACGCGTCCCATGATAAACAATTTTAACACCACACAAATAACGAAACAGCCACTCTAATGATTCATTAGCTAAGAATGCAAATGGTGACGACGTTGTGCGCACAACGTGCACATAAAGTTAATTAGTGATACCAACTGATATAATAGCTGGGTTCCAAAATTCGAGCAAACTGCTCGCAAGTAGTTGGCCTACTCGTTCCTACTTCTCAACAAAGGCATGAGTAGAGAGAGAAAGCCAACTGCTTGCGAGCACTTTGGAGCAATTTTGGAACACAGCTAATATTGATAATTTGTTAATTGATATCTATTTCACACTAATGAAACTGGTGTGAAATTAAATAAAATAAAATAAATAAATTGAACATTTAAATAATTGTTTTTTAACAATCAGTTTATTAAAAAAATTTATTATTGTCATTTGTAAAGAAAACCAAAATATTAGATACATATAAAAAGAACTGAGTGCGGTTACTGACGCAGTCGATCTCAAGCGCTTTTCTCGCTGTGCACGCAGTTGAAAAAACATTAAAAAACACATTTTCGAATCGACTTTCGACAAATTGACATTGTTGCCCCTTGGATAATGTATGACCTACACCCTACGACTTTCATTCTCACGTAGAAATTTCAATACATAGTACATTAGAGAGAAATCACCAAGATTTAGAGATGATATCAGACCAAAACTATTCAAGATGCATCGTGACACTTTCACAAGAAATTTTGTAGATAATTTTCAAGTTACTTTCCAAGTTTAACACGTTTACAAAAAACTTTACCTTGTTTTTAAATATTCAAAAGTTGGATACATCGAGAATGGTTGGGGGAGTTTGTGGGTGCACTGTGTGGGCTACGGCTGCTGGAATAAAGTTTAAATAAAGACAAAATATAAGCTAGCATCATATAATCCAAAATTTGGTAAGTTTAAAGTATGTATTAAACTTTACATTTTCTCTTTATTAAAGTTTAATGTCATTTATTGGTTGGTACCATAAGTTATATTAATTCTTGGAAACGAAGTGTAATCAATAAACACCAAGAAGACACTCGACTAAGGCTTGTTATTATACGCCTCGTAACAAAAGTCATAAGCAAGTATGACAAGATTAATCTTGTGATGAATCTTGCGACAGACAAGTTGTTTCCGATTCTCAGTGAAAATTCACAACATAAATCGTTGTGAAATTGTGATAAACTTGCCAACTGCAATGTCAATCATTAAACGCGCGCCAAAATGAAAACAGTTAAATTATTTTGGGAATAGTAAGTTTGAAGCACAACTTTTCCATACTCTTTCTTTTTTAAAGCCCAAAAAATAGCAACAAAAAAACAGCTTTCATTGGCCCTTATTATGGTTGTCACTTCATCATAGTGAGAAATGTCACCTTTAAAATTAAATGAGAAAAATCTCACCTACAAACATCAAGTGAGAACAATAATTGTCATTGAATTTGCTGCTTCTCGATATCAGTGACAACTGTAATACGCCTTATCTTACTGAAATGTGACTTTTTTAGAGAACCATAATACCATTTTTGACTCATTTCGCCATTTATCACCATAAGTGACAACCATAATAAGGCTGATTGATGTAATTACAAATCATCTCACAAAATGTACGTTGAGCGCGGTTCTTTTCGCATTTTTACGTTTAACGAAACTTAACGAAACAAAATATGATCGACGTTTGTCCAACATTTAGGCCCCCATCCACGGTCACACATGTATGACGAAGTTCTTTCGAAAAAGAACCCAGCAGGACTTGTAAGTTTACAGAAGTACTGAAATGAGCCCTCACTAGTAAGGGGTAGGCCTTACCATACCCCTTACAGAAGTACTTATTTTTACACACGATGTCATAGGCCTTACTTTTTACTACATCGATGAGCCCTTATATAAGGCATTACAAGAGAAGGCAGATGGTAAGGGGTAATCCAGAATTCGACCCAACGAAGTTAGAAATTTACCCGATGGCTCATTTGTTTTCGTATTTTTGGAATGGTATTTGAGTCATCGGGCAAATTTGTAACTTTGGGTCTAATTCTGGATTACCCCTTACCATGTGCCTTCTCTTGTAATGCGTTATATAAGGGCTCTTCTAACACCTAAGAAAATAGGTGTACCCCTTACCAGATGACTACTTATATCAGTGCTCCATCGGTAAGTGCTACCTCGAAGAAAATGTGTATTTTTACACATGCATACAATGAAATAATTTCGATGTTCGCCGTGTATAGGCCCAACTATAATGCACGTAAGAAACGCACGTCATCTGGGCGCTCCCATGTACTACGTTTACATGCCTACTTGAAGTATACTTGAAGTAGTTTTCAAGTAACAAAATATGCATGTAAACTCGTCCTGACTTCAAGTATACTTGAGTCAAGTAAATCACAAAAATTTGTTTGATTGACTTGAAAAAGCTCATGTAAACGCTACTTGAATACTTGAAATTTTGCATGTGGTTTTTTTTCTTGGAACAAGAAGAAGATAAAAACTGTAGTGAATGTATACTTTTGGTACAATCTTTTTAAAGTTATTTATGTTATAACTAGCAAAAACCCGCGTGCGTTGCAACGCCTTTTAATAAAAAAACTAATGTGTGCACAGTCCGGGATAGGAAATAGGTATAATGAAAAAAATAACAAATTTGCAAAACATAATTTAGGGCACACAACTCGACTATAGAATAATCTCTCACAGTCAGTATTTCCGACCTCCTACAATATCCAAGAGTTCAAACGCAGGGTTAATCCGCACCTTCTTCAACAACCCCCCCCCCCCGAACCCCCATAACCCTTAACCTATTCCCCCCTTACTAAGCTCCCTGCTAGACATTGCGCCATGACGTGCAAACGACAACGGACTGGTAGTACAAAGGGTGATTCCTGAGCTTGGCACTGCCACATAAAACAAATAAAACAATTTAAAGTTACTTATAAAAAATGTGTTAGAACTTTTTTAAAATGCGGTGTTGAGCGCCACCTATCGGAAAAATTGTGTGCTACATGCACAACAATCACATTCAGAACACGTGCCTCACCCTGTGCGGAACTTGCCCAATAGCGTCCTCAACATTTTGTTCCCATTTGTTTATTGAGTTCGATATATTCTCTGTTTTAATTTTCATCAGACCTTTCGATCATTTGCGGAGATGGCAAACCATAATCTTCATAGTATTTCCGCAAATTGAAAGAACAATATCTCGCCGTGACAGCATTTCATTCGCGTTCCTTCGATTATCGAGTCATGTTTTCGGTCTAACCCGACAGTCGGATAATAGTGAAAAGTATGCTAAATGCCTAAGAAGATTCTGAATCATCCCGTGAAAGTCCTAAAATCGGATTAACCGTTCCGAGCTTTGAGGTTTACAATTGGAATGATAAAAAAAGTTTCCACTGGCTTTTCTGCGACTATCGCATCAAGTTTTCCGTCTGAATCAATAGTCGGAACCGAGTGAAGCCTAGAACATGCCCAAGAAAATACTGAATCTTCCCGTGAAAATCCCATCGCAATCGGATTAGCCGTTGTTGGTACGCAGGTATGTAGGTTGTTATTATATACTGGCTGGAGCAATAAAAACTTTACATTCAAAATTATTTTTTACTTTTTAGTTTATTTTAAAATAAAAGCGTATTTTTTAGTTTTTTTAGACTATATTTTTTATTTTCTACTTTTTAGTCTATTATATGTCTTCCACCACTTTGTAGTGACCGTCATATTATATTTAAAATGACGGCACACCGCTTACTGCACTATACTCGCTTTCATTTGATGCCCATACCGAAGAATAATCCGCCATTTTGTGCTGGCCACCATTTTGAATTTTGAATGACCCCACATAGCTTATTGTAATCTACTTGTCTTACCCTTTCATTTGATATCCATGTCGGGGGGTCCGGGAACACAATTGCAAAATTCGACCGCCATCTTGGAACCGCCATGTTGATTTTTTTCCAAAAATGGTTAAATTGCATTGTCACGCGAACTATACATATGTGCAAAATTTGAAGTTGATCGGTTATATGGAAGTGGATAAAAATCAAGTTGCAAGGTTCAAGTTTTCGGTCTAATCCGGTAGTCGAACACGGTAATCGGGCCCGATAATCGTATCCGATAGTCGGATCCTAGTGAAAAAATAGCCTAAAACATGCCCAAGAAAATACTGAATCTTCCAGTGAAAGTCCCATCGCAATCGGATAAGCCGTTTCCGAGATTAGCCCGGACAAACAGACAGACAGACATACAGACATACAGACATACAGACATACAGACATACAGACATACAGACATACAGCCATACAGACATACAGACATACAGACATACAGACAGACAAAAATTTTAAAAATACTTGATTTCGTGTTAATATCGTGTAAATAACCATATGAACTTAGAAAATGACAATTATTTTGAAATCACAGACAGACACTCCAATTATATTTATATAGATGACGGCACACCGCTTACTGCACTATACTCGCTTTCATATGATGCCCATACCGAAGAATAATCCGCCATTTTGTGCTGGCCACCATTTTGAATTTTGAATGACCCCACATAGCTTATTGTAATCTACTTGTCTTACCCTTTCATTTGATATCCATGTCGGGTGGTCCCACAATTGAAAATTCGGCCGCCATGTTGATTTTTTTCCAAAAATGGTTAAATTGCATTGTCACGCGAACTATACATATGTGCAAAATTTGAAGTTTATCGGTTATATATAAGTGGGTAAAAATCAAGTTGCAAGGTTCAAGTTTTCGGTCTAATCCGGTAGTCGAACACGGTAATCGGGCCCGATAATCGTATCCGATAGTCGGATCCTAGTGAAAAAATAGCCTAAAACATGCCCAAGAAAATACTGAATCTTCCAGTGAAAGTCCCATCGCAATCGGATAAGCCGTTTCCGAGATTAGCCCGGACAAACAGACAGACAGACATACAGACATACAGACATACAGACATACAGACATACAGACATACAGACATACAGACATACAGACATACAGACATACAGACATACAGACATACAGACATACAGACATACAGACAGACAAAAATTTTAAAAATACTTGATTTGGTGTTAATATCGTGTAAATAACCATATGAACTTAGAAAATGACAATTATTTTGAAATCACAGACAGACACTCCAATTATATTTATATAGATAAGGAGCTAGTTTCTGTTATAATAGGAAATGTCAAATGTCAGCTCAAGAAAATTTCAAGACATTTTGAAGTCAAGTAAGTGAGCCAAAACCCAACTTGAGTTTCAAGTAAATTTCAAGACAAGAACTCAAGTAAATCTTGTAAACGCAATGATGGAAATTAATGGGTTCGGCCATATTGGACGTACGTAGGTCATATTTTGTTTCGTTAAGTTTCGTTAAACGTAAAAATGCGAAAAGAACCGCGCTCAACGTACGTTTTGTGAGAATTTGTAGTTAAATTGATGATAGCTGAACAAAATTGTTGTGGTTTGGTGGGTTTTAAATAAGAAAGAGTATGGAAAATGTTGTGCTTCAAATTTATGTGAGTGATTTTGATGAGAAATTTATTATAATTGAAAATAAACTTGATTATTTTTAATATTCAAAGATTAATAGCCAAGTTTTAATAGTCAATGTATAATATTTATGCATTTCAATGATTTTAAACTTGTGAAAACTTACCGAATACACAAACCATTATATGTTTGACGAAAGTTTGATATTTACGTACGTCGGCTGACGTGCGTTTCTTACGTGCACTATATACTGAGTTTCCATGGGAGTCGAGTTGAGTTGTGGTTGAGTTGAAATGACACTTCAACTCAACGATTAACTCTATGCGTTTCCATACCTGCCTTCTGTGTTCCTCTATCTTTTTCCATAAATTAATTTTGTTATAGATTTTTCTTTAAAAGTATTTATTAAATATAAAAAGGCGCGACATTTTCAGTTTTTGTACCTTTGCTAGTGTGCCGTTTTTAGTTGCATGCGTGAACTCAATTCAACCTACCTATTTTCGTTGAGTTGAGCAGAGTTGAAAATGTTTAACGAAAACTCTTAACTCATTCTGTTTCCATGACGTATAACTCGGGTTCAACTCGGGTTGAACTCTCATGGAAACTCAGTAATAGTTGGGCCTTATGGCTCATAATTGTGTGACCGTGGATGGCAGCCTATTAATTTCCATGAGAGCGCGCAGATCACGTGCGTTTCTTACGTGCATTAGCTAAGGCGCTCATTGAGCTGTGTCACGCAGTAAGCGGAGATCAGGGCAGCACAAAAAAAACGGCCTTACACAGTTGTCTAAGCACATTGAGGAGCAGGAGTGGCATTACAGAAGTTGTTTCAAGTCATCTGTTTCGAGTTTTCCATTTAAAACTCGTAACAAATGAGTTGAAACAAATTATGTAATCGCACACGTGTTTTGTTACCCTAATTGTGCATGCATGTGTTATTATCAATTTTACAAAATAATTTAGTGAAACTATTAAGTTTTTAAGAAATATTATATAACAGCCAGAAGCGTGCTTTGAATAAAGAAAAGCAAAAACATTTAATGAGAGAAAAGCAAAAACATTTATTTATTTATTTTTTGGTTTCCAGCAGAAAAATGAAATGAAATCGGTCGTTTTTTCCAAATTTCCGATTGCATTTTAAGGCTTCATTTTTAAGTTAATCCAATATATGTGAAATACCTAGAAAACAGAACGATTCTATGTATGTATGTATATATCCACCTTGTTCTTCCTAAATTGCTTTCATTAAATCCCTTCAATAATTCCTTCTGAAAGTACTAAAATAATTTATTTATACCCGGGACAGACTAGCACCATTAATGACGAATATGACGTCAGAATGACGTAGACTCCATTTTACTTCCATATCTTTTATATGGGTCTACGTCATTCTGACGTCATATTCGTCATTAATGGTGCTAGTCTGTCCCGGGTATTAAAGGCTCACTTGACGCCTTCTTTATTTTGTAGGAGTTTGACAATTGGAACGGCTGGAAAATTGGTGCTTCCAAATTAGAGAAACAGTTTCTGGGAACCAAGGATTTATAAAATATAATGATGTGAATTAATGATTCTTATCTTAAGCTCTCTTTAAAACTTTAGTACAAATTCGTTATCACGAAGATTCGTTAGAAGCACGATGAACCTAACCCGACAGAACAAATCCGTAAAGTAAAGTTTTGCGGACGAGAGTAAAATTTTAATTATCAAGAGCAAAAAAAATTTAGATAGGGATAAGAAGATTTTTCTCAAGAGTATTTTAAGGGATAATTTGAAAAAATAAAACCAAAACACAAAGATTTAGTATCCTTCACCCAGTTGCAACACGTGTGGTTTACTGCTGACGACAACTTAAATAGCTTTGGGGGGTGAAAGAAAAATTATCCTTCATTATCCCTTCATTCTAAGGCAATTAACAGTTAACTTTTTTTAGTTAAGATCAAGGGGACTATGGGGTTTTTTTCTGCTGGAGTTAGCCGGAATGTTTGTTTGGTGACTCTTAAATGCCTTTCGTTCATCCGCTGTATAACGACCTTTTGATAAGGGATACGATGTAATTAGGCTCTAGAGCCCAGAGGCAATCCGTAAAGATTAGCTCCATTTATTGTCATACTTTGGTTTTCCTGTCACATCTACGCTTAACCATGCGATTACGACAAGGCTTACAAAATCCTTGTACACAGTGTGTACCCTATACAGCCAGCCACCCGTCCTCTAACCCATCGCTGACTATCCTACAGCATATCTGGCCGACAAAACTTGTCTCCCGAGATCTCCTTGCTTTTTCGAGAGCTCTCCTGCTTGATAATTGGGTGACCGTAAAGTTAATGTTTGGTTTTCTAGGTTTAGTGCCAGCATGCAACTTCCTGGGACAATGAATCAATTAGTATTGAAGCTGAAGGTAGCTTAACTTAGCTCCTGTGTTTGCACAACTTTGCGAAGGTAGTTTCTGTACGGTTTTGGGAAATTTTGAAAGGGTCTTTTTATGGAAATCGATTCCAGGCTCCAACTTTAAGGATACTCTTTAAGGGCGTTTTTTGTTTACTTACAAAAAAAAACATATATATTTTGCAGGACTACTAATACAGTCGTGTGCATGTATCGTCTTTTATTTATTTTTGGTTGGTTTGTATGCGTAAGGGAGGTTTGGGGTTTAATCTAAAATGCGAATGACGCTGAACAATGCTTGAGTGATGTTAGACAATGATAAAAGAAGCTCAGTTTATATCGAAGTAAATTGAAAAAAAATAAAATTTAAAGACACATCCTTAATGGCATTTTCGAGATGAAATTTAATCAGCTTAAGAAAGGACATTTGTGTCAATTTAAATGAAATATATTTGGAAATTGTTTAAAAAAAGATTCTTTGTTTCTAGAAGATTAATTAAATTGCGAAATTTATATGTTTACAATAAAATTTCGATTTAAAAAAAGAACACGATTGAAATAGAACCTGTTCTTGCTTGTTTCCCTTCTGTACAAAAAATTCACTCCTCCTTATCCTGCTATCACCTATAAGCATAAGAAGCGAGAAAGCCATCTCCTGTTCGATTTTAGAAGTTAGGGCTCTGTCACGGTAATACTGCCCCCGGGCAATGCAGAAGCAATTGTGTAGCAGAGGTGAGTGGACACACGCGAAGGTTTCATCATAGACAAGAAATTTAAATCAGAAGTTCTCAATTTTAAGCCGATAAACAATAAAATTTGTGTTCTTTGTGTATTTCAGTTAAAACCAAATTCCAAAACCTCACGATAATCAACGCTCATGTTCCAACAGAGAATAAGTCAGAAGATGATAAAGATAGTTTCCCAGTAGAAAAAAGAAGAGGTAAGAAGAAGTGATATAACTACTTCTCAAGGAAGTAGAAGGCCTTCCTTACTCGATTCTTTTTCTTCTTCTTTTTTACTCACGATGAGACAAGATGGAAGCGCCGTGTCTTCCCCTTCCTCAGAAATGGTGATATAACGAGTTATTCGCAAGAAAAGAAAAAAGAAAATCATCAACTCCTTACGCACTCAATTCTCAGGAAGCAGGGTTAGAACTAGTGCACACAGAAGTGATTCGATAGTGGATATTGAAAATCTAAGGAAGTAGTTAAATCAGCCCTTCTTAAAGCAAGCACTTGCCATATTTTCTACTGGTTCTACCAGGAGCTTACAAATACTATCAGAACATCGCCATCAAATGATATCACCCAGTAGGACTTGTAAGCTTACAGAAGTACTGAAATGAGCCCTTACTAGTAGGAGGTAGGCCTTACCATACCCCCTACAGAAGTACTTACTTTCACACACGATGTCATAGGAGGTAAGGCCTTACCTTTTACTTTTCTTAGGAGAGTTACATAAGAACTTACCTTTGAGTACGTACAGAAATGCTCATCGATGAGCCCTTATATAATGCATTACAAGAGAAGGCAGATGGTAAGGGGTAATCCAGAATTCAACCCAACGAAGTAAGAAATTTACCCGATGACTCATTCTTTTTCGTATTTTTGTAATGGTATTTGAGTCATCGGGCAAATTTCTAACTTCGTTAGGTCGAATTCTGGATTACCCCTTACCATCTGCCTTCTCTTGTAATGCATTATATAAGGGCTCATCGATGAGCAGTTCTGTACGTATTCAAAGGTAAGTTCTTATGTAACTATCCTAAGAAAAGTAAAAAGTAAGGCCTTACCTCCTATGACATCGTGTGTGAAAGTAAGTACTTCTGTAAGGGGTATGGTAAGGCCTACCCCTTGTAATGTAGAGCCATCGCCAAATCAAAAGAAAATTTGACGCGTAGGCGGGAAAATTACAATTGAATACACTTTAACATTGCGTGTATGGACAAAATTCACCTTCGAAATTTGTTTACGGGCAACAACACCCCCTCCATGGCATCTGACCACGATAACAGTCAAAGTGAGACTGATTGAGCGGGTGATTTGGGTTTTTAAACGAACAGAGTGACGTTGCGTGCCTTTGTCATACACTACTAGTAATCTTTGTCATTTGAGAATTTTTTGTTGAAGATAATATTAAGTTCTAAAAAAAATAGGAGTTAAATTCATTCTAAAAAAACAGGAGTTAGCTTCGTTTTTTTATAAATTGTTTCGGTATAAATTCCATATAAGTTAATTCCATTTGTTCCGTAATTCTTCTCATATGAAAAGCAATCAATTTGTCAATTTTTTCAGTATAAATATTCGCGGTATGAATTTTAACAGTGTACGGTTTATAATCTACTTTCGTGGCGGTGGTGACTTGAGAGTCTCACTGCGCTACTAGAGACTCCTACTGCGCATGGAAATAGCGATTTTAAGTTTTCCTTATTTTTGGTGATCATACCTCTAGCAGAAAAAATTCTGGGTTGGGAACCTAGACACACTAGAAACGAGTGGTTCCATGAAACCTGCAAAGAAAGTATAAAAGAGAGAAAGTAGTGCCATCGAGACTACCTTACGAGACCCACGAGAGCAAATAATGAGCTTTTTATGCTAGAAAATAAAGTCGCTGCTAAAATTTGTAGAAAAGAGTACAGGACTACATGAACAGGAAACTTATCAAAGTTCAATATGATTTTCAAAAAGGAAAAAGAAGAAATGCATATCAACGAATAAGTAACAAATTTCAACAAAAGACTGACATTTACTACGTATACATGATGAGTTGAATAGTTGAGTTGAGGTTGAGTTGAATTTCCGACAATCGACAAAACTCGACAAAAATCACAAACAAAACACAGAGATGCTGCTGTCAACTAAATTCAACCACTCAACTACTGAACTTTCGTCTATATACATAATTTCAACTCAACCCAGGTAGCAGAGCTAAGTCGAGTTCAGTCGACCCCATCTCAACTCGACTAGCGTCTACATGCATTTGAACTTGGGTTCAACCTGGGTTCAACTCATCATGTATACGTAGTAATTATGTAAAGACGCCAGTGGAAATATCCTAACAGATCCTGAAAAAATTAAATCAAGATACAAAGAATTCTTCAAGGAATTACTGAGCCCAGAGAGCAGTGGAAATAATATCCCATTGAGCGTAGTAATACCGGAGGACGTAGTGGCAATATAATCACCATCAGGGCTCCGAAATACAAGCTGCCGTGATGAAACAAAGAAGTAATAAATTGCCAGGCATAGATGGTATTAAGGCGTAGCTAGGATAGAGGGGGAAGGAACGGTTACAACAACTGCATGAGCTTATATGCGAGATTTGGGAACTATGCCAGACAAGTGGACGAAATCTGTCATATGTATGTCCAATTCCTAACAAGGGAGACAACTTGTTTGGCAAAAATTACAGAGGAAACGCGCAACTTTCTGTTGCCTACAATTGTACCGGCACAATGGAGCTCCTTGCTGGTGACAGCAAGGCTACTGCCATCGTGCTTGGGTAAACATAAAAAAATTTAGAAGACTACATCCTCCCTAGTTTCCTAAATGTTTTTAGGGGATGCTAAACCGGCCACACGGTTTACGCTAGCTCGCCGGTGGGGGCGTGGGGTTGTGTGACCGGGACACTACACCTATGATTCACCACTTACCTATTGTTTAAAAGGGATATCTCTTCATACCGTTCTTGTCTTAGGTTAGCCAAAGCGATTCATCGCTGGACGTTTCCATCGACCTGGTGGACCTGTGAATGTTCAACGCGACTTTGAGAGGACCCTGGAGAGAAAGCAAAACCCAACCATCCTGGACAATTTTATCCCCTTAGGCTGACATGCCTAATAATACTAGAGGAGTTAAAGAAATTTACAACAAATATATTATTTAACAATTTACAGATCACCACAATATTAATCAAACAGTAAAATAAAGGTAAGTTTATATTAAATAGTAAATGAAATACAATCAACAAATACTCCTACCACATAGGTACTGTGGACACAGCCAACTATTACCACAAAATAAAAAAATAACGTTGTTACAACAACGGAAGGAAACAAACCAATCGTCGCGCTGGTACCAGTCGAGGATTATTTTCTTTCGTACAACACCAAACTAATCGATAAAATTTATAAATAAGGGCGTGTACCAAAGTAAAATTGTAAACACATTATGTAAAAAAATGGTTAAATATAAGGATATGGTGATTATTGCATGAACCTCTAAGTAATTGATAAATATTGTAATATATGTAAATAGTGGATATTACAATTCCCTTTTTCGTGTTAACTAAACGGTGTATATGTAAAATATTTGGAGGGGAATATATTTTTAGTGAACTGTGTGGATATACTTTAACTAATCTCCAAAGATAATGTACAATATTCAAATCAAGACAAACGTCCTTACTAATTTATATGGTAATATTGTAGATATCTATTAGCTGTGAACTAATGCAATATAATTATTAAGAAAACTGGTTATGTAAGGTGTAATATAGGTGAGAATGTATTTAGATAAATTATTTTGGATGTACCTATTGGGATGAAAGTATATATATATATTGGATAAGAAAAATGGGTAATTATTTCAGGTTACACAAATTTGTAAATATTTTATAGGTATTTATAGTAATTAATGATTGGTGATAAAATTTGTAAATATATTATAAACATAGTAATAAAATTTGTAAATAGATTATAAATATTGTTAAGAGTTTGTAGGTAGTTATACTAAAAAAATTGATAATAAAGTTAATTACTATTAAGCTTTACTCGGCAAGCGTTGATTAATTTAACGGTAGAATTAACAAGATCTTGCAGCCTTCCTCCACACTCCCTCCTGTGAACCTGTTATTAGCCTGGGCTAAACGTAGTAGGCGGGGTGAATGTGATTTCAACAACGTAGGATATGCTAATGATGCACTTCGAACCCCTTAAGTTAAGAGTCACTAAAAGAGTATCGGAAAAATACTGTCTCTATAACTATACACTCTGTAGCTGGGATTAAAAACCAGATTTGAAGAAGCTGTGGGGGTAACCTAATTTTTTTTTTTATTACTGACACACCCTGCAGTTTCGTAAACAAAGCGTTTGTTTATGAAAATTTAATGACGCTGGGTAACAGCAATTGTCTTCCTAGGGTGCGTTCCGTTTCTACTCACACTCACAAAAGGAAAATTTTTGAGAAAAACTGAAAATTCCTTTTATAATGGCTATAAATGTTCAGAAAACTCCGATAAATGATTCATATTTGCCTGGTTACTGTTATTCTACTTCAAAACAATGATTTTCTATGATGAACCTTCTTTGCACAATCTTATCCCTTTACTGAACGTCTTCCGTATTCCAGTGGTTCAACTCGATGATAACTTGTTGGCAAACAATTGATCAGGAACTACGAATTATGTAAATATTCACTTGCTGTTATTTCTTATTTATTTATATTTTTTTTTTCGCTTAAATTTTCGGATTTGCTTTACGAAGAGCATTTTTTTCTATTTTCGACCTACACTTGGTACTTCGTTGTGGATTCAACAATTCATCCTCTTCCTTCTCAGGGCCAACCTCCAAAATAGATGGTACCATTTATGTCGCAGTGGACAAACGTTTTGTGATCGGGGTTGAAAACTTCGCGATAAAATAACCGTACAAGCGCGAACCGCCTTCCCCGTCCAAAATACCCAAAATCGAAGTTATCAAAAAAACTCCCGATAATTGACTTGGATACTCATCCACAATAAACTTATTTTTTTCCAAAAATTAAAATAGACTGTCTCTTTTCCTGGCCGATTCGAAAAACTGTCCCTCTGGTCGCGACTGAAATCCAGACTGACTCAAAAAACTATTTTTTTTCACATTCTCAGAAAAATTTTGTTTCTCTGAGCCTACGTGATGCCAAAATTTTTCGAAGACTTAAGCTTCCTAAGTGATTACTAATACTTTCTGAATTTTCCGTGAGATGGGGGAATATTTCGTGAGGAGAATTCTTTTATGTAATTAACCGACCGTTACACAATATTAGAACCATTCGCAAAAATGATCGTAGGCGAGTATCAAGCAGGCTCCAGGAAGGATCGCTCAACAATTGACCAGCTGCTTACTTTAAGACAAATCCTCGAAAAACTGGGAGAGGAACGTAAACATATTCCAGATTTTCGCACCATAAGCAAGCGTACGACTATTCTAATGGATCTGAGAATACCCTATAAGCTGACACGATTGATAACATGCAAACTAGAAAGAACAACTTCGCAGGTGAAAATACAAAACTCCCTCACGGATGAATTTGAAATCACACAGGGATTAAAATGAGAGGTCGGCTTAGCTCCCTTGCTCTTCAATTTGACGCTAGAATGGATTATAAGAAGGACAAATATGGAAAAGAGTGGCACTGTCATTAACAAGTCAATCCAACTATATTGGGATATTGCTGTCGATATGGACATCATAGGACGATCACTGTAACCAATATAACAATCAGCTTAAAATATCGAGTGAGGAAACGGGACTAAAAATAAATAAGGACAGACTCAAAGCTATGATACAGTCTCGCTCTAACAGAACAAGACGCCAAGATCCAAGATGAACATAAAGATTAATAGGTTGAGCTATGCAGGACATATTACAAGAACGAACGAGTGATAGTAGGTAGACGGATGGACCGACCGATAGTGGGTAGATGGAAGGACGTAGTAACAGCAGACGCAGACTTAAAACCGGGCTTTCTTAGTCAATAGTGTATATTGAAAAAGGTCACAAGTCATCGCCCCAACCATACCACATAAAATATTTTGAAAGTAATTCTCTTCTACTTTGAAATCTTTAAAAAGTGTTCATTGAATTAATTTAAATCCTGGATAACTATTGTATCCTCTCAATCTCTACCAAGACAAAAATATTATAGCGAATATACCGAGAAGACACAAAACATCTTTATTCCCCAAAAATTCCCAATAAAATTCCAAACTAGGCAATACTTCATCCCCAGTAAAGAGTGTTCACACACAGGAAGTATCCTTGAGCAAATATAATTTCGCCTTTTTATAAGGTCGTTATCAAACTGCAATAACAACAAATGTAATAATTTACATATTCTGAAATTTGACTTATGGCCCAATTTTGCCAACGTTCTCTATCCCTGCTGCACACACGCACACACAGATTGCTTCTGCAAACAGAGGCAAATAAATTATTACCAATGCAAACAGGACGGGGGTGGAGGAAGTTAACAAAAGCGAACAAAATAAAATAAAAGGAAATAGTTTATGGCAAATTGCGTTTTCATGAATTCAGGAAACTAAGTGACTGCCAGGAGCGATTTTTGGTACGAGAGCAGAGGAGAAATCTGCCAGTCGCTGGTGGTGGCCATGCATGTATACTCAGATTATTCTACCAATAGCGTCCGAAATTCAAATAGCAGCACCCTGGCTTGCTGTGGTACGAATACATCGAATTTATGGCCTCGTATATACTTGCACAAACAGCACATCGGAAAAACTAATATACTTCCGTAATGCTTGGTCGAGTGTTCCCCCGCAAAACAAAGTTGATACTTCTACTTTACAAAGCAACAAAATCTGCATTTCATCACCTTCGGCGGCTTTCAAGTTAATTGTACCAACTGCAATGTTCAAGTTGTGACGGAAAAGTTCGGTTAATTTACTAGCTTCCAGCTATGAGCTGCAACTTTGTGTGCAGGATATAAAAAAAAGGACAAAAAAAAACTCTTGTATTCCTCCCTCAAGTGCCACAATCTGAAACTGTGTCATCTCACTAGGTCCTACCGCAAAAATAAAAAAAAAACACTAAACCATTCCTGGATGCAAGATCTGAACACCGACAACTACTTCTGCAGTGTTTGGTTTGTTAAAAGGGATTCTGGCCAACTATTTGTTTTTGTTGCTGTTGCTGCCGCTGGTACAATAGGGGTGCAATCACAATCAGGAAATTTCCAACGGATTGCACGCCACAATTTTTATAACAGACTCTCCACTTGTCTCCAGCTTTTTATCCCCTCCGGTATTATCAGGATTCTTTTGATGGTAAAAAAAGGAAATCAATTACTGTGAAATAGTCGAGGTATACCTTCTAGTATCGACCATGTTCAATTGACTCTTAAATTTAATTAATTGGAGATTCTGATGGGACCCACATCTAAAAACGAGTGTTTAGTTTCTCCGCTTACAACGTCAAGGATAATTTGTTGTATTCCTAGAAAAAAAGATTCCATTTCATCTAAACTCACAAATACTATTGAAAATCCAGAGATAAATTGGAATGTGGTGATAATATTCTGTTTCTGTTTTGTTATGTGCTAAAATGCATTTCAATAACTCGTTCTGGCGACAGTGGTAGAAAACACCAGCTATAATCATATAATGACCCATTGTTAAGTGATAAATTAAACCAAGGACCATGTACACGTCTATTCAATAATAGTGATAGAATTTGAAATAGAAATATAAATCAAACAAGAAAGAGTTTTGCTGCAACGGTTATTCTATTTAGGCTTTGAAATTGAGCCTCGAAAGCGAGCCCCGAAAACCACGCAACATTCGCTCCAAAACGTGATATGGTGCTAAAAAACATGGTCAAAAGCGATATTATTTGGGAGTTTTTGAAGCATTTGTTCGAGAATATCCAATTTGCGGAAGTAAAATTACACAAATTACAACATTATGAACAAGCGATTATATACATAGATACATATACATTAGGGTGGCCCTTATTTTTAAAGGTCGGAAATTTCTACATGCTAACCCCTGAAGTGGTGCTCTACTTTGAAAAAATAATTCTCCCAAAAATTTCATCTCAATTGTTTGAAGTTTTCCCGTGCCGAAAACGCGGTAAAGTTTGTTATTTTATAAGAAAACTTTTATTAATCAACATTTTTGATTTGCTTCAAATTTTTTTTAACGCAAAAATTCATGGAAATAAGTTGTATGGTTACAAAAATACAGGGTGATATGTAAAACTCTATCTTTGTACTGTTCTGATCGTATTACTCAAAACGGACAAAGATTTCGAACTAGACGCCATAGTAACTTATACTCAGCTCAAAAAAACCTATCCAACGACGTATTACACATAGCTATTGGAGGTGGGTACCAAAATTTGCATTCTCCTTTGTTAGACACACCGTCCATAACACTAATGCAATCATAATATCATTCTTGGGCCAGAAGTCCGCGAAGACTATTAGGTGCCTTCGATGACTGCTTAAAAAGTTCAGAGCAGAGAAGAGCCGCTCAATTGGGAGCAGCTGTCAAATTGATTTCAAAGCAGAAAAAAATAGCAACAATCTCAAAGAACACTTTTCTGCTCAACTTTGGTCTAAATTCTGTTTTTAGAGGTTAGATACGACAATGTCAATTTTAGAAGAAGGAATACATGTTCATAAAAACAATTGAATAGTATCCAAATGTAATTTTTTAAAAATTAATGTTGTATTTTTTAAAATTCTCAATTTTTTTCCGAATAAATCATTCATAAATCAATTTTCCGTTTTTTCTGTTTTCGATTTGACAACTGCCAAAAGAAGAAGAAGAATTTTGCTTGCTCTGCCTGCTCCAACAAATTTAAGGCTGAATTACAATGCTGTCGTTGTCGCCGTCGCTGGTGGTCACTTGACAACAAAAGCAGCAGCGGTATGATATGAGAAGAAAACCGGCGTATGTGCGTATATAGGAAGGATCACGCGCACGCAAGAATTATCCTAATTTCTGATCCCGTAGACAAAATTTTTACCGTCATACAGGAAAGTTCACGAGTTACCATGAGTTACCTCCCGGCGAGTGTGTGATGATATTTTTAAATGTCAAAAAACAGCTGTCTCTTGTCATGTCAAAGCATACCAAGTACGATGCCCTAATAATAATCTTTTCAACTGATGCCATTCTACAATAATTTGAATAATTTTATGAACAATTTAATAATTTCAATAATTTTATGTTAATTTTCTCTAAACAAGAATGTTATTTACCTTATCTTCTTCTTGATATCCAAGAAAATACCCAAAAGCTTTTTCTTTACTTATCAATTACCGACCCCCGGCTCCGTAATTTTTTAAACTAGTGCAGGAAAAACTTGTACACGAAAAGTACGGGTATAGTCCTGATATTTTATTTTATTACTCCGTTATTACCTCTGGTAATAACCATGTTATGTAAGACATAAATTTTATTACATTTTCCAGGAATCTATATTAATAAAGGGAAATTTCTGTATGTATGTATGTGTGCGCTATAGCGAGCGCACCAGTCATCGCAAAGCTTCGAAATTTTGCACGAAGGGCCCTGGGGGTCTCCCAAGAAACACCTCGAAGCCCGATTTTCGTAATTCAAAATGGCCGCTGAAAAAAAACCGAAATTCAAAATGGCCACCCAAATATGAATTCGCAAATTGTGTTCTGATTCCAATGAAAGTGGATATCTAGGAGTTTTTAAGGTTGCCAATAACGAATTTATGATTAAAACTTATAAATTCAAAATGGCGGCCCCAATATGGCCGACGAATTTGCCAATTGTGGTCCAATTCCTAGTAATTAATAAACTCAAAAACCTAAGTTTTGAAAATAGTTTGGCAATTTATTTTCGTTAATCTGCTGAAGGCATGCCGTGAAAGAGTGTAATTAACACAAAAACGGGCTTTTTTGGGATAGATACTGCAATATGTTTTCAGTTTCGAATATAATAAATTCTGTTACTACAATTTTTTATAATTATTTTAAAAAAAAATATAAACGCAGATTTAATTCAATATTTTTATGAGAAAAGCTCTATCGAACTGTTTCTAAAAAAATACAAAATTGTCTTAACATCACTACATACTTTTTCTCATTTAATCATAAAAATAATTAAAAACAAATAAGCAATTTTCTAGAAACAATCTAAATAATCATCTTCTGCAATCATAACATTCAAAACTGACAATAAAAGACTTGAAATTGTCTAACAAAAGTCAATCAATCAATCAATCAGTCTTATCAATCGCAGTTGCCCTTTACATTGGCTCTAAGACCCTCAAAATGCTCAATTGCAGTAATGGCATAATCAATACCATAGAATTCTATATATAAGTTGAGTTATTTACGTTGAAATTAGTATGCAGTTGGACTAATGGAGCATAAATCCTCATTTATTCTAGACTTGCAAGCGAGGGCACATTACTTTCCATTAATATTGAGTATTTCATGATAAACGTCAACCAACCAAAACCAAGTTAAACATCGTAATTTTGAATAAAAAAATATCAAAAACAACAACATGAAAATAGGATCATTAATTTTCCATTGTTTTTATAGTTTTATTTGCGATTTTTCCATTTTTGAAGTTCAGCAAAGTTTGACAGAGTTTCCTTAAACATGAACTTTCAAAACGAGTTTGACACATTTTCCGGCTAAAAGAAATTTATACAAGCATAGTAGCACTTTTTAAGTAAATTCTAATGATATATTATACGTGCTTTTCTGAATATGCTTGCTCTTAAATGTCAGAGTGATTGACACATATATTAATGCCATTATTGTAATTACACGTAATCTTATCACCAATCCTAGTTTGTAAGAGGGAACTATGAGGCGAAATGGCAAAAAAAGAATTGTTGCAATAGTTTCCTACAAACCTAAAGCCATCGAAATATTGTCTGTTCTACAGTAAAAGTCTTCCAAAACCCGTGGGGGTATGGAAAGTACGCGCAGGAACAGATCCTTAAAGCTTCCATCAACAAAAGCAAAAGCTTATCGCTCAGTAGTGTGCTCATTTTCGTGATTGTGCCGCATCAAGATATCCTTGTTGAAGTAAGGATGCCGCTTGCAGTATTATTTTAATATCTTACGCACACATTCCATTAAGTCTATGCCTACCAATTGCTCCCCTATCAGTTCGTACGTTTTACCATCAACTTCGGAAATTTGGTCAATGCCAGTTAGTCGTAATCTCAAGAACGACCAGATTTTGTAGAAATATTTATGAGAAGTGAAGAGCCTTATACATTCAACCATATTCAACCCTTTTTATCCTGAATTTGGATGCTAGGATAAAATTTATATGAGCCCTGTTCATGGGTTGTTTGTGGGGAAACCAAGGCAGCCCTTCGGTTAGTACTTGTGTCGCTCTATGTGTACGATGTCTCGGATAAGGGTTGAAATTCTATTTTAAAAATAGACACATCTAATATGTATTCAAAAACTCTCATGCCATTTTTATTGAGAGATAATTTGGAAGCTTTTTGGATAATTAAAAAGTAAAAAGTTGTAATTATTTGGAAAATATGCAATCTTTAGACGAAATCTTTGGTCGTTTACAAATTGTTGTGCTGTCATTCGATCACTTTTGTTGTCGTTTGTCTTTATAGTTGCTAAATCCCTAATGCAAAATTTTACATTGTTCATAGCGATCGCGCGGCTAACTCGACCTACGGAATCGCGGCCACTTAACCGGCCAATCTAAAAAGGTCTTTTGATGACTTGAGTCAAATTATTTGATTGAAAAAATGTCGTCAGTGCAATTTCTATACCAAAAACTAGTACGGCAAAAATAAGCAAGAACCATCATCCCATATACACCTTAACACTTACTAGAAACATACAGCTACCCTTGATTGGGGTTAATATATGTACTACCCTAATAAATATATTGCTGAGTGAACAAACCATTTCTGCTGCCAAGAACAAAGATGTCTACGAACTTAACAATATTATTCAGTCTAAAATTCAAAGCGAGGCAGTCACATACAAGTCACACAAAACATGGTTCCATTCCCCGGAACCCATCCAATACTTCGGCGACAAAACGCTGACTGGCCAACCTGAATATGGCTTCCTCGCTTAGTATGCTTTTAGCCAATTACAGGAGAAAGCGCCGAAAGTTTCTGTAAAGAGGGAAGACGAGAGAAACCGAATATTACCTTGTTGGGAGTAGTGTTAAAAGGAAGGACTTTGCTGTTACGTGGAATCGAATCATTGACCTCTGAGTTGGAATCGGCGGCTTTAACTTCTAGACTACTGAGGCCGGCGAAATTCTATAAAGTTTGTTAGGGAATCCTTTCATATGCAGGGTAATAAGGACATGTTTTAGATTTCCCTGATGTACCACTTTTGTGTTGGGCTTATAATGAAAGGTCATGCAGCATTATTTAATAAGTCTTATAAAACGTTTTGCTTTTTCCAAGCCACCCAGGCCGAATAGATGGTTCAATGCGGAATGAATGAACTGATGTTCTTCAAATGGGTCATTTCGCCGTGAGGTTATAAAGTGGAGAAACCTCATGTCAAATTATCATCTATCGCTTTGGTGAGTCTAATCTGGTTGCTTTAGATATCTCCAAGGTTTTTGACGAAATATGCCACCCGCGTCGTTCTATTGACTAAACTCCAAGCTATTGGTAAAGACTTAGTTATAAGGAACTTAATTTAGAGTGTTCTCTCTAGCCGTTCAATTAAGGTAGTATTGGATTTTCTATTCTTGTTTAGGGGCGCCTTGGCAGGTACTGCGACCTATTTTATTTGGTCTTTTGTACCAACCTCGTCGTAACAATACTTCCAGGTTACGGCTTTTAATGTAGCCTAAAATTAATTTAGGGTTCATATTCCAAATCTCCCTGGGAGTAGGGATGTCGCGATGGAGAAGCCTCAAGCTTAATTTACATATCCGACGTTTTTATGCCGCGCCGCTCTTTTTAAGATCAATCAGAAACAATTTCGGTCACGTCATATTGTTTTTGATTGGCTGAAATCTTAAAAAAGAGCGACGTCGGATATGTAAATAAAGCTTCAAGGTGGATTTACATATCCGACGTTTTTCTGCCGCGCCGCATAACAGCTGATCATATCTGTCGCAGGTTTTCAATACGCATTTTACATTTCCGACGAATTCTGTCGCAGGCAAACACTTTTGAAAAACTTTAAATTTAAAAAAAAAGCAACAAATAATTTAAAACAGTCATTAAACAACAACTAAACTAACAAACAAATTTTAATAATCTTTACTTCCAAGCAAAACTCAACAAATCCAAATAAACAAACATTTCAGTTACACATAACCTCCAATTTTACTTACAATCAGCTGTTTCTATTACCTTGCCACAGAAAAAGTTGAAGTTTATTCAGCTCTTCGCCGTGATGGCAACTTGTCGCAGAGATTGTTTTGATTGGTCGAAATTTTAAAAAACACCGGCGCGACGGAAAAACGTCTGATATGTAAATCCACCTTCAATCTCTTCCTCGCTGCAGCGTCACTGTCGCACAGCAAGTGCTCCGCAGTTTCGGGAGCTGCCTCGTAGAACCAGCTACAATTAACTACCAGCCCTATTCTGCTTAGATGATAATTGAGCGAACAGTGACTCGTCAGTAGATCTGTTACTATTTTTAGCTCTCACCTCATGAAATTTAAAAGTTTGTCCGCTTTAGCTTTAGTATTGGATTGTATCGAATCTAAACCATACACCATTTTGGTCGGTTAAATTCGAACTTTTCGTAATCTTTATTAATAATCTGCTCTCAATAATCTCCAACCTACATCATAACTTTGCTAATGGCAGTACTCTTTGTTACTCCTATGCCTTCGACAATATAAGACATGCACGTGCCGGACTTTGCCTACACTGTAAAAAAATAAGTAAATACACAGTGCAAATGTACAGTAAAATTACAAATCGCGATATGAAATACTAATTTACTATAATTATTGTAATTTTACTATAAATTTTGTAACTTCACAAAATGAAATTGGAAATCTCCAATACTGCATAACGTAAATGTTGATTACATGGATGTAACGTATATTTTACACAATATTGTGTATTTTTCTAAATCGTTTATGTAGGAAAATTACAATATTTCTTATATATTTATCAAGAGGCGTAATTTTAGAACATAAATTTTCAGTAAAAACAAATCCGTTATTGGAATGTAAGGTTTAAATTTTTCCTTTCGTGGATATAATTCACAGGTAACAATGGAATACTAAGCATATAAACCCAATTGCTTTTAAGTTAAGGCCAGACCTTTGACTTTGTCTGGGTCTGGGCAGTTCTTGTAACAGACAAGAAATTTTGATAGGCATTAACAAGGCATTGTGAGCAAAATGCTAATTTTTTATGTATAGGGAGTGGGCATTAACTAAGAAACAAATTTGGCGCTTGGAAATATTTCGGCAGTGCAAGCACATTGGCACAGGGCGGTAATCTTCCGCTTTGGATTTTTCCCTTTTCGTCTCTCTCTAGTAAAAAGTTGCAACAAGAGTTTTGGAAATTTGCAAAACTATGAAGAGAAAGCTCCAATACTGATTGTATTTTTACATCCCACAAATAATTTATATTTACTACACAGTTGGTAAAAATACTTAAAGTAGATTAGGAATGTTCCTAACAATATTTATTGTAAATTTACAAAACTGCTTGTGAATAAAACTTCCAGAATTTTTTTTGTAAAATTACCACAGAAATTTTTTACAGTGTAGATGATTGTGAACTCATGTCCAATTCAATCAGTTAGGATGTCGAATTTGTTCCTGATTGCAACCGCAGGAATCGTTTCCATTTTAACGACTCCAAAACGAAGTATTGTCTCATCTCCAACAAGTATGATTGCACAGAGTGATTCTATCGGCTGATCCATCTCTTGACATTCTAAGCATAACTTTAACTGACGATCCGGGATAGAATGATCACATATTCCAAATCGTCAAACAGCCATCCAAGCCATGACGCTTTAATGGGGTTGCAAAGGTGCGAAACTGTGCCAAAAAGCTCATCGGTCACGGCACCTTTTGCTCCACCATTGATTCATTGAGCCACCATAGAAATGTAGAAGCCTTAACACTGTTCCACTTAAATCACAGTCCTCCTGCCTGCACGACAATATTTTTCCTGCGACACAAGACTAGCCAGCTCGGCCCACCCCCTCACCACCCAGCATGCCCCCTGTCATGCACACTACGTTCTAGAAGTTCGCAGTCAATATTTTAGACCCAAGTTTAAATTAAAGGTTCATCAACATCTACTCCTTTACTCGAAGATCCTCTCTAACCTGTCCCTCTCTCTTCTCACCTTTAAACTCTTAGAATATTTAAACGAATCTTACTACTAGACATTGCACCATGACCAGAACCACATGCCACACTGTTGGGAGACCCCGCGTCATAAAAGACGAAAATCTCAAAATCGCCTTTTATATGCGCAGTAAGAGTCTCAAGTGCCCACAATCGAGCGACGTCACTCTGTTTGCTTAAAAAGGCAATAACATTTCATGCTCATTTACATATATTCTCAATCACAATTGCACTCATTTCCCATATTTTATGGCGCGGGGTCTATCAAGTGATTTTCAAAGTGTTGTTCTATACTCTACGTAAGAGCCAATAAAAGTAAAATAAATAAATGTAATCAATAAAGAATTGATTTGTTTTTGCAATAGCACCCCTTTGTAGAATATTTGCTAAATAAAGTGAACGATTACCGTGAGTGAATACTCATCAACTTGAGTGGTGCCAGTTGTAAAATTTGGTTTTTGGTTAATTTTGTTATTTTGCTCGAGTATTTAGTCAATTCAACTGTTGAATCGGTACACCGATTGTGTGTTTTTTACCATTTAAAAAAAATTGGTTTAGTGGGTTTTGTGGCTCACAATCCCACAAGATGCTACAATACAAAAAAATAGAAATAAATATCACCATAAAAACGCAAAATCAAAAAAACAAAAAAAAAATAAGTTAACCACGAAAATTCTAAAATCTCATTGCTTTTAAGGGTTAAAAGAAACACTCCACAATTTCCATATAACCTCAAACAAACATTCAGCTTGGAGTGGTTACATCAACATCACTCTTTCTGTTTTCCACCCTATTTCATTATATGCCTGCAGCAATAAACTTCTTTCACACATAGCACCACATAAAAGTTCCATTTCAAAGGAAAAGAGAATAAGGACATTTTTTCCTTATGTTGTGCATTGGAATCCAAAATTCCCGAGCCCGGGTGTACACCATTGCTTGTATGTACCTCTGTGATTGCAAAAAAACAACAAAAACAACAAAAACATAATACAGGAGGTATTCGGGAAGGACTAGAAGAGGAATATAAGAAAAAAGCTTTAATTATTTCCTTTTCTGACCTCGTTTTCCAGTAAAAAACCTCAGGTCTTAATACTCAGGATTTTCCGCTCGCTCTTTCCTATTTGGCTTTGTGTGCAGAAGTTAAACACTAGGCCTGACCAAATATTGCGCTTCAAGTGAAAACAACCACTTTAGAGGATGACCACGAAATGTTCACGAAAAGCTCTTAACACCTTCTCCTTGGTAAACCTATGTTCAGTAATCCCTTGAACACTAGTTCTGTCCCAGCGGCTCCACGGAAAGAATACCCTTTCGTTCCAGTTCCAGTTCCAGTTTCATAACGTGTGTAGTTGTTCCGAGTGTTGCAAAGCTTTCAGGGGAGAGCAGCTGTGGATGTATTGGAAGCCGTCGGGAAAGTGGAACAAAGTGGGAAAATTGGAAAGTTTGGAAAAAAGTCCCTTTTCCTTTTTGTTGGAAGGTAAAAGCCTATTCCTTAATTCCAACAAGTTCTAAGTATACCGGAAATGAGGCTCTAGAGGATATCTAATGAAGGTGGATGAATGAGCGTTTATAATAAAAGTTTGGGCCGTTATTATCTCTAATCTGAACCTGGGAGACGTCATGACATACACTTTAAGGTTGTGACGACCTTGACTTATCTGGATTTTCTAAGACCTTTGAAAAGCCGTAATTCGGCATGACCACAGGTGAATCTGAATACCCTTCTCCTTACTATAGCACCCAAACCCTTATGCTTGTGGCTCCGTTTTTCCCTTTAATATGCTATAAACCAACTCAGACAATATTGAAGACCCCTCGGATATGATATTGATTTTGATAGTAGTTGTGTGCTGCTAAAACACAGATGAAAACTGAAGTTTTGTGGTGTATGCATGTTTTGATTGAATTTTTATATTCAGGTCGTTACTTTCAAATAATAATAAAATGGTTGTTTGAAAAGGAAAAGCGAAAGGATGTTTACGAATATAAAGTGTATTGCGGGGCGGTCTTTCACAAAAATATTGTGTGTCTCCGTTTTGTGATTAGAATTTAAGTAACTGCATTTGGCAGCATCCCCTGTGGCTAGAAAGGTGCCAGGGCCAAACAGGATAGTTTAGTAGCGTTAACACCCCGTATACTCACCATAAGGTCTCCTTTGGCTGAGTTGAAAGATAGCATGCAAAATATAAAGAAGCGCAACTTCTGCAAACAGCGGACCGAAATGCAATAAATTTTGCTGCTACTCTGCTGGTAAAGCGAAATTTCATAGTCGACACAAGGACGAATTTATGAATTGGCAGATGAGCAAGGACTGCGGTATAGAGCTGAACTTTTAAAATAAATTTAAGAGAGGGGGGGGGGGGGAATTAAGAATTTGATGAACTGCTTTAGAATGAGATAACACAAAATGGGGTCTTCCACTTGAGTAACATGGACATATATACGACACACCGTCTCGTGACTGGCTTGAACGACCGAAAAATAGTCTAGACATAATGCTAAGCACAGCATATGGCGTCGCGTGACACTTGTTCGTCTACCCATCGTATAGTATAGTTGTTGTACAATGTTTGTTTAAAAGATTTTGATTTTCATTATGTGATAATGCGATACTTATGCATGCATGTGTCGATTTTCGAGCTGCTACATATAATATCCTTTAAAATCTCCCCCACCCCAACCTTTTTCCCTTATCAATTTTATATCTAAAAATAGAAGACTTTCTTGAGTTTCACATTTTATCTTTGGGTGTGTGTCGAGAGTTCATTTGGGTGGAAAGTTTAAATTTCTGGACCAAAGTGGAAGAAAAAGAAGGAATATAGCCACAGGCACAGAGTGTTCATGACTCCAAGGAATAACAGCAGTCGAAACTCTCAAATTTTATCACAGGCTGAAAAAAATTTATGTGTGGCTTGGAAATACTTTTTTACATCCGGGTGTATTGATCCTGGCTGTTTTGGTGTTAAGAAATAATGTTTGGGAATTTAAGGAGGATATTTAAGAGATTGTAACGGTATGTCTGACAGCTAAAAACTACGAGCGGAAGATGGTAGGTTTTATTATTATAGTTAGAGACTTTATTGATGTTACTATATTAATACTAAAGTATAGGTTTGACGTTAAACTGGAATTGACTAAGGATTTTAGTAAAATTGAATCGAAGAAACGCCATAAGAATATCAATTTCCTTGATTGGGTGCTTCCTTCCTTTATGGCCATTTAATCATGATAGTATTATTTATTATACTAGATAAAAAAGGATAAACTAACCAGGGGGCCTCGGTAGTCTAGGGAGTAAGGCGCCTGGCTACCATCCCAGAGGTCCCGGGTTCGAATCCCGGCAGAGCCCCACGGTCCTTCGCCTTTCCCCTTCTTTCTTCTTCCTTCTTTACATTCCCCCTGTCATAGCCTCCCCTAGCACTGCCCCGCTCCACCAAGCGCATGTCATCTGTTGGTTGATGGGATTCAACTCGTTTCAGGAGGCATAACACTCCAGCGAGTTGTTTCTCGTTGCCCCGATGCCAGAGTCGCGATAAAAATGGTTGGGAGTATGCGGTTGTGGCAGTTCCCTTCCTTCAGTTCTCTCTTTCCCTTCACTATCTATCGATTAGAGCTTGCTGTTCGACATTGCACTCTATACGAAATAAATAGATTGTCGACAGTACAAAGGGCTTTCCCTGAGCTCTAGTCTTCCACATAAAAAAAATGGAACAATTAATTGAATTAATCTGACAGCATAACCTTTTATTGTTCGAGTAGTGGGATATCTATAATTGTGGTTGACAATGGAGCATCTGTTGATTGGCTAGTTTCTTGCAATGAGGGTATTCCTTAAAGTAGTTTCGTATGTTTTGTATGTCCAATATATCCAAAAGGATTTGTTTTTTGAGTTTGCTGTTTAGGACATAGGGTAAGGTATGAACCATGAGATAACAATTTTTTTGTATTACACCGCGTCATGAAATCCAATATTTTGAGCCTATCCTTATAAGTTTTTTTTCAATTATCTCGTAAATTATTGGTTTTACGTGAATTTTTGCTAAATAACATTGGTTCAAGTTTTCCCAGGCTCAAGTTACCCAATACCTACTGAGATACGTAATGCTATTTCTGTATATGGAAATGCTTCCTTAAATTCCTCGTGCTTAAGAGATAGATTGGGTTTCCTTAAACCCCCTTTTTTTAATGTGACGCCAAAAATTGTTGTAAAAGAACACATTCTTCTTGTAGATCTTCCGTAAGATCAAGGGTATCATTTTTGGAGTTTTATGGGGTTAACTCCAACCACCCCATCTTCTCCAACTTGCATAAGAATGCAAAATTGGCAGTTACTGCGTCATATGAAGATTTGACCCTTCAGAGCTCTTCCAACAATTGGTCGCGTATTGGGAAAAACGTATTAATCTTTTGGTCACAAAAGGTCGCCTTGGAGTATTGTTACTCCCTCATGACACTCATGGTACAGTTTTTTTTTCTTCTTTCTATTGTGATCGCTTCTAAATTCTTCTGTGCATTTTTTTTAAAAGCTCCTTAAAAGCATCAAAGATTCCTGTTTGTTCTTTATGAAAGTGATAGTGACTCGTAAAATCTGCAAACTAACCGTTATTATTTCGTTCCAATTTTTGTGGCACAGGCATCGGCCCTAGCTGACCATCGCGTATACCAGAAATTTTCTAGAGTTACATTTTCAGGCTTAGCTCAAAAGCTACCGTACAGGACAGTAATTTTGTGAATGATGGTGAAAAAAATACGTATAAATTTTGCACCAACCCCAAAAAGTTATTTTTCTCTCAGTGTATTAATTAATGATTATTATTGAAGGCTTCCAAAGCTGATCACGCCAACCCCCTCTCGCAAATTACCGCCCTTCACAGCTTACCGCCCCGGCCCATGGCCCCTATGGCCCTAGGTTAAATACGCCACTGCTCATGGTCCACCTCCAAGTCCGCGATAGAGAAACCGACCGAACCTAGCCTACTGGGAATCAGACCCAGGCATTAGACAGGCAAAAGAACTAATAAAAAAAATCTTAATCCAACAACATTTTCTACAAGTCTTTTCCATCTATCAGTAGAGTTTGAGTGTCGCTCTTCCAAAATTCACTTGGGCGTGACGAAAAATACTTCTCAAGTACCATTCTGATATGTTCTACTAAATCCATAGTTTATCGATCTAGTTAATTTTGTATTCAGCGGAATAAGTAGTAGCCTCATGGTGCAAGGTCCGGTGGATATGTTGGTCGTTTCCCATTCAAACTGCTCCACCTTCTTGGTCGTCCTTTCTATGTGACGGAGAACACTTTCTTCTTGAAATCAAAGATGGTTGATTTTTTCTAGTGCTGAGTTAACCCACTCAAGTTGTTCTCAGCAATTGCCATTGGTTATCGCCTGGTTAGAGCTTAAAAGCCTTAGGATTTATTAAACTCTTCATATCGCACCAAACACCTAGCATCACCTTACGTTGGTGACGACCTGCTTCAGCCTGGAGTTCCGTAGTATTGTCTTTGTCTACCCACTATCTTCTGGGCTCAACATTTTTGAAAACTCCAAAAAAGGTTCATTCCTCAGACGTAACAGCAAGGATGAGCATACATTCCCTATCTGCGTGCGATTAGACATCGAAAGTTGATAAGGAACGCATTGTCCCAGCTTGCTGACTTTTCCGATGGCATGAAGGTATCGATGAACAGTTTAATGGACAAATCCAAGCTTTTCCGCTAGTTCGCAATGGTTACCATGGGGTTTTGTTCCATCAGGGTTCGCAGGACCTTCTCGTTAAGCTCCACACTTCTTCCAGGACGAGGCTCATCTTGTAAGCTGTACGTAGGTTGAGATAATAATTCTGCATTTGCAGACATTTACTGATGTTAAGTTTTAATTTATTGGTAGTGCAACAGTATTGTAATGCACTATAGCTGCCACTGCATAATATGAATATAGATAGATATTTGGGAATTAATGGCACCATATGCTCGTATTTTTGGGGTATCTGCATAAAATTGATATGGGAAATTTCCTAATTTTTTTTAGACAAATCAGAGATGAAAATAGTAAACAGAAGTGTACCTAGATGACTACCCTGAGGAACACCGAAGGTTATTGCGAATTCATTTATTTCTATCGTTAAGATATGATATCATCTATATATTCTATTGCAGGATCAGATATTCTAAACTTGAATGGTTTTGCGATTAAAGTATCGTGGTCTGCTCTATCAAAGCCCCATGATAGAGCGGTTCGGAGATTTAGACCATAATGTTTAAAGTAATCGAATCCTCTTTTCTGTGCCGTACTTTTATTCGTTCAACTAGTTTTCCAATCCAAAACCACCGTATCCTGACTAGAGGACGCCTGAAACCACGCTCCCAAATAAATCAACGCTATTTGGTCTTGTTTATATTCACTAAGCAACAGTAGATATGTTTCACCTCTGAAAAAATTTTACCGTTATTACCATAGTGACTGTCCACCAAAATACACGGTATCCGACCACCATGTTAATGTTTTTCACGTGAAGTTCGTACTACTTGTCCCGACCCGACTAGCATTATGAGGCTAGCCTCATTGTCTCATATGGGCCCCATGCGGATTACCCTACAGGACCCACAAGGTGCATTTAACGCCTTGCCCTATAAGGAATGCTCCATGTGGCCCTCGTGAAGAAAAATGATTGCTACCAGATCCCGAGAGTAAAAAAGAGGATGAAAAATTTGAGAATTTCGACGTTGTTTGTGAGTAATAACTGCGGCCGTAACGAAACCTTTATATTTCTAAACGCGAGTATAGTTTGACCAAGCTGTCTTCCAACTGAATACTAATCACGTCCAATGCTGCTTGACCTCCGCATTCCAACGAGAACCGGTCTATTGACAACTTTCACAGACACCAATAGGAAACAACAAAAACTAAAGCTTTGCATGAGTAAAACCAAAGCTTAACGGTACTACTTTACAGCTTTTTAGAAAGCTTTCCAAATACGTAAGGCAGATGTTGGGAAATCAGGTAATGCCCCATTTCATTTGTAATGAGGTTTGCCTATTAGGGCCCTTATAAACAACTGATAGGGTATACCTTACTTCAGTATCGCTGATTTTTTTTGTGTGGTGCTCATTTAAGGGGAAATCTCTCTTTCGGCATACCCCTCATTTGTCACATAGGACCCACAGGCTGCATGAGGCATGCCCCCTTTAAATGCTAGTCGGGTGTAAGATCTGACCTTTTATGCTTCCTCTAAGTGCATATGTAAACACTTAAAAGAGTTAAAGATATAAAAATTTAAAGATCAAAATTAAATAGTGGTAAACCAACCTATAGCCCAGAATAATGGCAATAATTGTTTGGTTTATAAATTTCAACTAAAATACGATCGTTGTATTTATTTAATGACACCTCAATTAAATAATTCGATTTAAATTATGTCTGCAAAACGGATTCTCTTATCTAATATAGGATTAAATAGCAAAAATCAATTGAAATGGATGAATAGAGTTTTAAAACATTAACCAAAATAAATTATAGCATATAATGGATTTAATGTTTCTCTCTCTCGTAACAATTGCAATTAACAAAAATAGATCAACATTCTGCTTTTTGCTAAATTAGTTGTATACCACATACATTAAACCATATCATGAAAACGTGTTAACGAAATTAGAAAAACAATTCAATTGTATTGAAACTTCATTTAGGCTTTAATTAATTCCAAAAATGTATTGTTAAGCTACGAATTTTCAGCACCTGATACATACTTTTATTTCCTAAAAAAACACACCCACACACATACGCAGACACCATCTAAATATCGATTACAGTCTCTAATTACAAATGAACACGCGACAACATACTTCTAATATTTAAACAAATCTCTCAATGGCCCTCGAACAATTGATCCCAGAAAAACGTTTGCAGTTAAACAATTGGAATTTATTGGTCGACACGAAATTGAATTACAAACGTCGATTGCAAATTCTACCATAATTTATTGTGGAAAATGTGTGTGAGTTTCTATTGGAATTAAATTGATTGTTATTTATTGCCTCGGACCAAAAGCCGAGTGAGTGTCTGCCCGGGGCTCAAATTACAATCAGCCCACTTGACCAATAAGTTATTTACCTGTATTCATGATACACGGCTACCAAAACATACTCATACTTATGCAAAGATGTAAACAAATCCGAGCAAATATAATTGGTTCAGAGAATGCCTTATTCACCACAATGTCAAGAGCACGTTTGATTAGAGTCTTCCATTATGGTACCCTTCCGTAGAGATCGGGCCCCGTCCCATGAAAAGGGACTAACTCCCACACAAAACGCATTAGAGCCCATAATAAGTTTGTAACTACCCCTAAGTAAGTTGTTTTCTCCCTGAGTAGATACGTGTTGCACAACATGTCATTATTTGCCTATTAAGCATAAAGTTTTGTATTGTGTACAAGGACTACCCGTAAAGAGGATTCATTCCCTCTACTTTAATAACCACCGCCATTAAATGTTGCCCATGCCCAATTACATAACAGTGAATATAATAGCGTCTTGTTAAAGTTCTGGCCACAGCATTGGTGCTGCATTGCAGTTGGATCCTTGCCATTAATGAGATACAACCGTGCCATATCCCTTCGTAAGTGTGTGCACCAACAGTAATTACACTTGGGGAAACTTTGAACGTATTAACTTCAATTTGGTTGCTTCTTGTGCTTATTATGATAGACGTAAGAAAGTTTTATGTTCATTTTGAAAATAAGAATGGTATTGAAAAGTACGAGGATAGGAACATAAATTTATTATTGGAGTGCATTCGTAAAAGTAAGGGTTCTCGAAAATTATGTTACAACCATTCTTACATGGTATCCAAGTTTTATTTCAAAAAGGAAATCAAGATTATCCTGGATAAACAAATAAGACATAACAAGCTTTCCTAACAGGTTTTTAGCAGTTAAGGGTAAACAAACCTCCAAGTTTGCTATTGAACTCCCTGAGCTATTGAACTTCATTCAACTCTAAACTACAAAACTTTATCAACTAGTTCCTCTATGGGTACACATTGCATTCACATCATGATCCCCTGTGCAATTTCGTCAAACAATCCAAACTCTACCTAAAAAAAATATAGTTTAAAAAAACTAAAAAATACGCTTTTATTTTAAAATGAACTAAAAAGTAAAAAATAATTTTGAATGTAAAGTGCTTATTGCTCCAGCCAGAATATGGAAACAACCTACCTTTCGAAATGTAAAACAGCGTGGGACTCTTCATATATTCTTATTTTATTAACACCGGAAAGTAGCGCCCCACGCTGTTTTACATTTCGAAAGGTAGGTTATTTCCATATTCTGGCTGGAGCAATAAGCACTTTACATTCAAAATTATTTTTTACTTTTTAGTTCATTTTGTAGTGACCGCCGTATTAGATTTAAAATGACGTCACACCGCTTACTGTTCTATACTCGTCATACACTTTCATTTGATACCCATACCGAGTGGCTTGTAAAGAAAAATGTAGTCCGACATTTTTTGTTGGCCGCCATTTTGAATTTTGATTGACGCCACATAGCTCATTGTATTGTACTTGTCATACCCTTTCATTTGATACCCATGTTGGGGGTCGGGGACACAATTGCAAAATTCGGCTGCCATCTTGGAACCACCATATTGTTTTTTTTACAAAATGGTCAGATTGCTAACTATACATATGTGCAAAATTTGAAGGTGATCGGTTTTGTGGAAGTAGGTCAAAATCAAGTTACAAGGTTTGTTTACATACTACATATAACATACAACATACAACATACAAATTACATACAACATACTACATACAACATACTGGAGCTAATATAAAGCGTATAATTATCAAGCGATAGACTTTTTTGTAAAGATTCTATTAAAATTTTACAAAACATCACCAATGTGGTGTGGTACACGAAGCCTCAAGAAGGACGCAAAAACCGGTTTTATAAGAAAGAAACGAGAGGAGGGAAAGAAAGACGCACATGACGAAACTTTAACGAAAGAATTTTCATCCAAAAATTTCCTGGGTGAAAACTAACACATATTAACATTTATTTCTCTTCTCTCTTCTCCCATGTTTAAACAATGGCCGCGCTCTAACACACAAAGTTACTTCAAAAAGGCAACCACGTCGTGTATTATAGCACTAAATAACGAAACGAAAATCTGCTTGCGACCGACTTTTTGAGTCTTCGTGTAGCACCCCTGAATAAGATGACGTTCGAGATGGATTTAGACGAACTTTTTATTTTAGGCTCAAATTTAAGTCTACTATGAAACATCAAAGGGAATAGACGAAATTTTTGCGTAAAGCTGATCAAAACCACAAAATTCTTCTATAACGTTACTTTACAAATTGTGTCTCTCTTTCTTAACGCCCGAAATATACAAGGAATCATGCTTCTGAAGTAGAAAATCCCCTGCTAATTTGCCTAAATACACAGAGAAGCACACTGGCGAAGCAGCTTTTGTGTAGCTTATGATGATTAAGTTTTTTTTAATTTCCATTAATTTCTTATTGAAGGCATCCGCGCTGGTACTCCTTCAACTGTAGCAGAACCGGGTTTTTTTAGGAGAGAGGTATAGAAAGGACAGAAGGGAAGTGTTGTAATATGTTCATCAGAAAATTTTGACTTGAAAACTTAACATATACACAATGTGCTTCTGATTACTTACTCTGATATTCACTAGTGCCGTAAACGTACGAAACTATCTCTTCTCATCTCAACCACGGCATTGTTGTTGTAATTTAAGAAAAAAGCTCTCAGATTACTCATTTGAAATATATCGAGTTTCAAGATGACACATGGGAATGGGGTGTAAGATTATACCTCAGCTTTACCGGCCGAAATGCGCAAGTTCGACCAAATTGGTGAACTGAACTTTAAAATCACCTCAGTTTGCATACAATTTTCCCATATTCAACTGAAGCTAAAACAGACCTCAGTTCGCCCAACTGAACTCGAACTGAAGTTAAACGTAAAAGCTCGCTCAAAGGAGAGTGATCAATTGGAATAGTGGAATGCCATTCCAGTGAGCATTTGCATTTCTGACTTCTGGCAAAAAGCAACAACAATTTCAAGCACGAACTGAACATGAATAGGACTTTAGGCGGTGAACTGTGGTTGGTGAAGCCGGGCATTATCAAATTACGCCCAATTTTGGAATTTAAGGCTGAAATACATTAAAAGGCAGTGTGTCTCGTCGTTGGTTTAGTAAAGTATGGACGTCAACACACATTGAAAGCGCTGCGCGTTTTTTTGATAATTTGATTATTTATGATTTAAAAGGCAAATAATTAATTATCAAATAAATATGTTAGGATGAAACCTTGTGCTGGCGGCATGTGTTATGCCTAATAATGGAATTTTGCTGAAAGATAAACAAAAAAGGATTTGGACCAGAAGCTACAATGCCGAAAAAAACGTGAGATTCATGGATTCTATAGAAAAATATTTAAAGTAATTAAAGAAGAAGTCGTTTATATCTTGAGAAAATTTACTCGAATGGGCGTTGAACAATTTAACCTCTTGCTAAATTTGCTGAAATATCGTTTAATGATTTTATCGTCCGTTAGAGGCCAACAACTGTCAAGAGAAGCAGTGTTTTAGAAATTAGCCTAAGCCGAAGCAGTGCCTAGCGGCGCGGTGCGTCGGCAGTGTGATTAATGTGAGTAGCCACATTGTGTTTACTATAAATATAAATTTCACTGCGACGTGACGCGACGCACTGCCTTTTAGTGCATTTCAGGCTTTATGCGGAGTAGCCTAAGTTGATGTTCATGTTAAAACTTGTAATATGTTGATGTATACGGCTCTCAATCTTCTCCCCGCTGTAGCCACACAATCCGATATCTCCGTTTAAAAACAAGAAAGTTACTCGTGATGAAGGAATACCCGTGTAGACCTAGATTATGTTGTAGAACTGGTTCGGAAACGGTTGAAGGAATACCAGTGTAGATACCCTCATTAAGGTAAATGCCAGCTTCCCGTGCTATCAGGTCAAAAACAGAAGCATCAGTTTCCACACATCATTATAGACCAGAACGTATGCATCCTGACGCAAAAGCTTTTTCGGAAAGTTTACTAAAATGATGATAGCTTTGCAATACAATATTCTTCTTTCAAAAATCAAGTCTGCGATCTCACTGCTATTTTCTAATATTGATTTTGAAGTAATAATGAAGAAAGCAGTAATAATGGAAAAAATACTATTACAGGAAAATTCAGATATTACCCTTCGCAGATAACATCGTTATAATCAGGCCCGGCTCTAGCGGTGCTGGCGCTCCGATGCAACTTTCTGTTGAGCGCCCTTTATAGGAAATTATGTCAGAAATTTTTTTCTTCAATAAACTGAAAACAAGAACTTTCAATTAAAGAAAATGTCTTCTTATCTACCAAGAGCTTTTTTTTAGAAAACTTAGGCCCAAAACACATTCGGCGCTGCATATACATACTTCACGCCGCTAGCGATATGAAGCTGAAGCCGATGAATTGTTGGCATTTAAATGTATAGAGACGAAGAAGCATTTTATTTCAAAAAAAAATTTCTGATTTTCCCTCACAAAAATTATTTTTTCTTCCGATTTAAATTTTTGCTTTTTCACTTTTTTTTTAAATAAAATATGACAGTTTTTACAATTCTTTTTTCTGAAGTTGGCAGGACTTACGCGGTATACTACATACAAATTTTGAAAATTTCTCGAATCTGGCTTCATTAAGGGTCATCTATTTTCTCATTGGGAATGTAAAGTTAAAAAAGCCCTCCACGGGACTCGATCCGTTTGAGGTAATTTTCGATCACTTTTTCGCAAAATTCGGGTCGTAACTCGAACATAACTTGTCGAATGCCGTTCCGCAAATGCTGAAAAGTTTGAGGATTGTTCACATAAACACGGTCTTTTGTGTAGCCCCACAAAAAGAAATCTAAAGGCGTCAATCACACGATCTTGGTGGCCAATTGAAATCGGGATCAATAGCCTGTTGTTCGAGCACCCAATCGGCGTAATCCCTGCGCCCACGATGATCTGCTGGCTTGAATCCTTTGCACGGATGAAGGTACAAATCCAAATGCAAAATGAGCCACAATGTGCCGTATGACAAGCCCAAATGCTGCGCGCGCCGAGTAATCTACAAATTTGGATCCTTGTCTCACACTCTCACTTCACATGTTTTCGGTCGAACGGGCAAAACGATGATGCACAGGCCTTACGAAGTCTGCAACCGATCCAGTTTCTTCGAATTTCCGCATTGTGTTGGTTATTGCTTGCTGAGTAGGCCGATTATAACCGCCATAATCTGGGCGTAAAGCGCAAAATGTGGGGACCGGAGATACACCATTTTGATAACACAGTTTAACAATTCTAACGCGTTGTTCGATGGTCGAACGATCCATATTGTGAAATGGCCAACTTTTAAGTAAAGAAATACCACTTTGGTTGACGTTTACTTTTGACAGTTGTCAAATGGCAGGACTATACTTTCCCAACCACCCTATGACCCTTTACTTCATTTTAGCGTGAAGTAAGAAGCGGTCAATGTGGCAGCATTAATAAATTCTCGTTGATTTGAAGCTGTGAAGTTAGGCGTGAAGTATGCAGCGCCGAATGTGTTTTGGGCCTGAATTCGAAAATTGCTTAATTTTCTTCTCTCATTAAAAAAATTAAAATTTTATAAAATTTTAAATATAAAAAAAATTTAAAATGGATTTTAGCGCCCTTTGTTCGTGTGGCGCCCCGATGCTTTGCATCTTCTGCTTCATCGGTTAAGCCGGGCCTGGTTATAATTGCACGCAAAGTACGCTCACGCTTCGCTTGCTTGAACTGGGTGAGCTTTGAAGAGCTTTTCAGATTCTTGCCGCTTTGGCATTCGGTTTTGCCTCATAACAAAGCATTGGTTTATTTGATATGTTAAAGCCAAACAAAGGACAAAGCGTACATTGTGGTTTCACTTTTACAGTGTTGTGTACAATGCTGCAAAGGTGTTGAGTATTTCATCTTAAACTTCATAAGCAAATCATGCTCTTATCAATGTTAGATATTTGGAAGCAAGAAAAATAACTCAAGGCTCTTAAAACAATAAAGAAAAATGATGACTGTTAAAGTAATTGGTTAAGAAATTTAAAAGTGCTAGGTTACATTGAAAGAATCAATAAAATTGAGTTTTAAAATAAATCACTACACAAACCATAATAATTTACTGACCACTTTAAAGTCACTAAAGAAATCCAAAGAAAAATCGGGTCGGATCTGACAAGAATTCTGTGCGTATGAATGAATATAAAATAGAACTACATAAAATTCATTTCCCTATGGGATTTGGAACAGTTCCAGCTTATGCATATTTGGATTTATGATAGATATTAAGAAAGTTATGGAAGTTATGAATTCCAAAACATATTTTTACCAGTCTAATAACTTTCTAGTTTATCTATTCCCCATATAATCCTACAGTTTGATCCTTATCCCACCTAAAATAGTTTTGATTGATGTAAAATATTTTTCATTCTACTTTCCAATCGTAAAGTATGATAAGGAAAATTTTCCTCTGATCAATAAAGTAAATTTTCATCATTATTCATCGAACATTGCCATGGTTTTGAAAATCTTATTAATACATAAATCAAAATTCTTGTCAACTTCTTTTGAACAGTTTGAAACTATCTTAAAGTTAGCGACGATAACTTATGTTGAAGTTTTATAGTTATGCATCTCCTCTGTCCGCTTCACATTGGCATGCCACAGGATAACAGTGTGTTCACTTTAAAATTTTCAACTGCGATAGTTTGTAAATTGTCACAAGCACCAGAAATGTGTACTACGTACGTACTTATATATGGCAGAAAATTATTTGAGAGAAGAGATAAAGTTTCTATCAAAGAAATTCCAACAAAAGCAGAATGTCATCTTCTTGTCTTTTACTTAAAAGCTGTGAATAATGTTTGTGCGGTAGAAAGTTTTCATTCAAATACCCTTGGGGAATTGGAATAGAATACAATACTCTTAATATCCAAATTAAATTCTAATTCTCGATGTCCGGGAAGCGAAAAATTTGATCTCACAAAGAGCGAAAACGGAGCTGACTTCACCATAATATGAATGAAACTATTTAATTACACAACTCAGAATCCGTTTGTCTATTATAGGAGAGCAGACACCAAAAGCCAGCCCACTACTCTGGGCCATGCATGTGAACGTTAGCTAAATGAAATTCAATCGTAGTCCTTTGTCAAACCTTGCATTATCCTTATCCCCGAAACTCATTTATCCTATAGTAACATATTGCACCGTGAATGGTCCCCCATTGAGCACGGAACGTACCTTGAAGGTCCTTGTATCCTCACCCTTAATCAATACTGTGTCGATGTAGGCACATGTATCTAATTTGTACATCTATTCACCATTGGTACTAATAGCTTCTAGGATTCAATCTGGCAATTTCAAATGAGCAATGCCATTGTACGATTACAATGGAGATTGATGCTTGCTAGAATTGATGGCCTCCTTGAACTTAATTGCTTTCATTTTGGCAGCAATCGGAAATGCCCATCAGAATTTTTCCTACTATGATGGCAGTTTATCGAAGGAGGACCACACAGCCTCTGTATATGAACACATAAAGCGATATATACAGTGTGTTAGAGTCATACAAATTTACGAATATACATATCTAATCTGGAAAACCAACAAAGCTGCCGGCTTGCCTGCTTGCTTAGCTATTGATTCGTTTGCCTGTCAGAAAAGATGAAATGTAATCAAAAGCGTTACCCGAGACATGAATGGAAAGGTTTGATGTGGTTCACGTCTCTTTGTGGCCATGGGCATCGATTTTGTAGTTATTGTCGATGCTGTTACAAGGTTGATTCAAGGCATGTTCAGCGGTATTCAATTTCACTCTTTTAGCAAATAACATTTCAGCTCTTCGATGTTAAATCAAATTTTAAATTATACAAGGTTTCATTGGAACGTGTCGTGCTTTTGTTGAAACGAAAACGACATTTTGCGAGTTTTTTTTAATATTTTCAAAGAAATCAATTTGCAGTTTTCCCGATAAACGCTAACATCACTGGAAGCAGTTTAGACTTTATTATTTTTTATGCGATAAACTAGGCTTAAGAATCACACTTTGTATGTACTACGAGCCCGAATTAAGTTGTAATGTCTAGTACTAAGCTTAGTTAGGAGGATAGAAGAGAATAAGATAGGTTGGGCGGTCTGGAAGTGTTGAACCAGATGAACTCTAGGATTTTGTACGAGTTCGTTATTCTATTTATAACGGAAGCTCTAAACTGTATTGTGCGTGAAAAGAATGTGCTTGTGAGCTGAGCTAGCTAATCTGCCGTCGCTGAGAAAGTATTGCCTTGCAGACAGAAAAGCGTTAATTTCAGTGGAGCCGGAGTCGATATGGCACGCTGACAGGATGTGGTACGTGCTTGTCTTCAGCAGTATAGCTATAGGGATACTGGATCAGTGACGTCATCGGTTGGGAGCTCTGGTTTGAGCTTAACCGGGACAAGAGCCTGTGCGGTGAGCTTTTTAATGCAGAGCTTCGGATGTGAGCGCGACCTGTGTGAAACTAGTTGAACTTCACTGTAGTATGTGTTGGGTGGGAATCGGCGGCCTTGGTTGGGATTTTGTGGGGGGAATTTGATCCAGGTTTTAATTTTTGAATGTGTTGGATGACGTTTCACGCTGGGTGAGCTTTCACACTGGGGATCGATTCTGTAGCTTTGAGTGCTTTGGGTGGGATCTTGCCCGGACCAGACAGACAGACCGACCCGCCCAGACAGACAGACTAGACAGACAGGCCAGACAGACTAGACAGACAGACCAGACAGACTAGACAGACAGACTAGACAGATAGACCAGACAGACCAGACAGACCAGACAGACCAGACAGACCAGACAGACCAGACAGACCAAACAGACCAGACAGACCAGACAGACCAGACAGACCAGACAGACCAGACAGACCAGACAGACCAGACAGACCAGACAGACCAGACAGACCAGACAGACCAGATAGACCAGACAGACCAGACAGACCAGACAGACCAGATAGACCAGACAGACCAGACAGACCAGACAGACCAGACAGACCAGACAGACCAGACAGACCAGACAGACCAGACAGACCAGACAGACCAGACAGACCAGACAGACCAGACAGACCAGACATACCAGACAGACCAGACAGAACAGACAGCCAGACCAGACAGGCAGACCAGACAGACAGACCAAACAGAAAGACCAGACAGACAGACCAGACCAGACAGACAGACAAGGCAGACAGACAGACTGACCAGACAGACCAGACAGACCAGACCGACCAGACAGACCAGACCGACCAGACCGACCAGACCGACCAGACAGACCAGACAGACCAGACAGACCAGACAGACCAGACATACCAGACATACCAGATAGACCAGACAGACCAAACAGACCAGACAGACCAGACAGACCAGACAGACCAGACAGAACAGACAGACAGACCAGACAGACAGACCAGACAGGCAGACCAAACAGAAAGACCAGACAGACAGACCAGACCAGACAGACAGACAAGGCAGACAGACCAAACAGACAGACAGACAGACCAAACAGACCAGACAGACCAGACCGACCAGACCGACCAGACAGACCAGACAGACCAGACAGACCAGACAGACCAGACAGACCAAACAGACCAGACAGACCAGACAGACCAGACAGACCAGACAGACCAGACAGACCAGACAGGCCAGACAGACCAGACCGACCAGACCGACCAGACAGACCAGACCGACCAGACCGACCAGACAGACCAGACAGACCAGACAGACCAGACAGACCAGACATACCAGACATACCAGATAGACCAGACAGACCAAACAGACCAGACAGACCAGACAGACCAGACAGAACAGACAGACAGACCAGACAGACAGACCAGACAGGCAGACCAAACAGAAAGACCAGACAGACAGACCAGACCAGACAGACAGACAAGGCAGACAGACCAAACAGACAGACAGACAGACCAAACAGACCAGACAGACCAGACCGACCAGACCGACCAGACAGACCAGACAGACCAGACAGACCAGACAGACCAGACAGACCAGACAGACCAGACAGACCAGACAGACCAGACAGACCAGACAGACCAGACAGACCAGACAGACCAGACAGGCCAGACAGACCAGACAGACCAGACAGACCAGACAGACCAGACAGACCAGACAGACCAGACAGACCAGATAGACCAGACAGACCAGACAGACCAGACAGACCAGACAGACCAGACAGACCAGACAGACCAGACAGTGCTGTTCGACATTGCACTCTATACGAAGAAAATAGATTGTCGACAGTACAAAGGGCTTTCCCTGAGCTCTAGTCTTCCACATAAAAAAAAAAAAAAAGACCAGACAGACCAGACAGACCAGACAGACCAGACAGACCAGACAGACCAGACAGACCAGACAGACCAGACAGACCAGACAGACCAGACAGACCAGACAGACCAGACAGACCAGACAGACCAGGCAGACAGACAGACCAGACAGACCAGGCAGACCAGACAGACCAGACACACCAGACAGACCAGACAGACCAGACAGACCAGACAGACCAGACACTAAACCGAAGCACGGATTATGCTTCGAGATCGTAGAAGATGATAGGTTAGAAAGATCACCCTGCCACTCAAGATATTCCCAACTGAATAAATAACTTACTGGTCTCAGAAGAACCATAGTGGTCAGATTTCCGCTCTAGTATGGGTGTAATTCATCCCATTCTGCTCACAGCTACAATCTAATCACACGTAGCCTGCCAAGTATTTAGCGCTATTTTCGTCTATTGTTAATTCCCATCTCTACGGACGAGTGAAACAATTGCATTCACACTAGTGCTGGGAAGGACACGATTGTAAAATGAGTTTGTGAGGGGCGCCTCTTTTTTCTTTTGAGCCAGTACAAAGTTATGCTTCAAATGAGGCGAGGTACCATTGTATTTCCAAAATGATAAAAGCAAGCCAATTAAAGAAGGACACAAAGTAAATAACAATGACGAGATTTTTTACGAGTTTGATTTTAATATGAATTAAACTGCCACAGAGTAAGAGAGTAAGAAACCTATGCCTCCACGGTGTTGGTTACTAACCCCAAAAGAAGTAAGAGAGAAGAAACTAGTGTTGGGTACGACGATTATAAAATGAATTTGTAAGAGGTGCCTCTTTTTTCTTTTGAGTCAGTACAATGCCATACTTCAAACTAGGCAAAGTGCTCGTAATACCAAAATGACAAATACAAGCAAGCAAGAAAGATAATAAATACCAATGAAGGTTTTTTACAAGTTTAATTCTAATATGCATTAAACAACCTTAGCAAGAAATCTATGCCTCCACAATGTATATTTATATTTAACAATCCCACCTTGCCTAATTTCAAATTGGGAATTTTGTTGCAGCAAAAGAAGTAAGAAATATCTCTCCAGTACAAAATTGCACTCCCTCGAAAAATTTAAGAAATGTCTCTCCAGTACAAAATTTCACTCCCTCAAAAAATGTAAGAAATGTCTCTCCAGTACAAAATTCCACTCCCTTGAAAAATGTAAGAAATGTCTCTCCAGTACAAAATTTCAGCCCCTCGAAAAATGTAAGAAATGTTTCTACAGTACAAAATTTCATTCCTTCAAAATTTAAGAAATGTCTCTCCAGTTGGTATTTACAATCTCACCAGGGCTCAGTTCAAATTTGATATATTACTCCCGCAAAAGATGTACGAAAAATGTCTCTCCACTACGTAATTTACAGTCACACCTCGCTTTATTTACCTCGATACACGCTCATATACCAGTAGGACATTCTTTTTGAACCGGGACTTTTAAAAAAATTGAGGCCTCAGTACAATTTAGCATGGTGTAAGGGACAAATGTACTGCCTCGCGTAAGTCCGGCTCAACTCTAATTCACACCAGTGGTCTACTTATTGGAATGAAGCTGCAAACAAAGCAAACGACGGATCACGGCAAAACTTTATGCGACAAAGAGGTACAGTGCTACCAACTTACAAGAAAAAATGTTTTTCCTTCTTTCAACGTGGGCTTTCCAAATCAAGTATTCCCGTTATATTTTCATTAATTTATATAATCCAATCAAAGCACCCACACGAAAATATTCTAAAAGAAAAATTTAGAATGATTAATTTCCTTCATTAAAGGTCCTCAAAAATATATTTTTGATAACGGAAACCCTTCCCCATCAAATATCTAAAACAGGAAGTAGCTTGAAAAAAGGGTTAACAATACATTCCCCTTTTTTGTCAATTTTAGATACTTTTTATTGGTTTTGGCGGAGAAGGGTTGCTATGACAAAAAAAAAATTCTAGAGGACCTTTGTAAGTAGGAAATTGGATTTCCTATATTTTTAGGCCAAAATATTTTCTTCTCTTGTTGCGGAGAATTAAGAAAAAACTAATTTTCAAGATTATTTTTCCACGGCAGTCTTAGATCGATTGTTATAAAAGTTAAGAGACTTCTTCGTAAAAATCAATATGTACAACACTAGAAGCACCCCAACAACTGTGGATTATTAGCTCAATGTCCTTTAGTCTTCCAGGAGCAAAATCTAAATCTCTTTGGGGCACGTTAATCCATTAACATTAATTCCTAGATGTGAATATTACATAAGAAGAAAACCATTTAAAATATTTTATTTCTTACAGTTTTTCCTTTATTACCGCTTTGAAATTATTTTAAGAAATCTTCGGGGCAATCTGTATAAAATTATTCTATAATATTTGTTTTGGTCTGGGCAAAACGCAATTGCCATTTTCCGGATATTTCGGCGTTCCAAAGAATTCGTTACATTTTCTCTGTTGATGTTGATTTTCTCAACTTATCTTTAAAATTCACAATTTTGATATCTTTCCCATTAGAGCCTAAAGGTTACAGGTTCAGCTTTTGAACTTATTTTTTTTATCCGGGATCTACGGCCTTCATGCCTGCCTTTAAAGCCAGCTTTGCTCTTGTGATGGAACGTGGAACGTTTTTAATTGAGTTTTTCGCCTGAAGGATTTACCTCAGAGCTTTTGGGGTAATTTATTTTACCTTTTGACAGGAAAAGCGGAGCTGCTGTTTTTCATCAAAGATTTATTAAACAATTCAACTATAATAGTTTTTAATACAATATATGTGCAGTATTATGTTGTAAAACAAAAGTGCCTTTTGCTTCAAAGAATTTTTTATTGCATAATGGAGCAGCCTTTGTGTATCTTAACAAATACAACGCGAATAAATTCATTTCATTCATTACGGTTTTTTACGGAAATGTATTTGTACTTTTAAAAAATATTGCTTCAGGTAAAATGCATTAATTTTTTACACGTAAATTTTGTTGAAATATATAGAATTAAATTCTAGACGGACAGTTCACCTCTATTAAAGGCCTAAAAGCAAGCACTTAAAAATATTTTTCCTAACATTAGTAATTATTTCATTAGATTTCTTCTTGTTCTTCTTCTTTAGTAAGGTATAGGGTCCAAAAGTACCGTGATCACTCACTGAACCTATTGTACTACACCCGTGTACCTCATAATTGTAGGCCAAATCGCTGGAGCAGGCTCAGCAGTTTGTCTAATGGGTTGCCAGGTGAGGTCCTACGCTCTTTCTATCTTTTATAAATAGTAATTCAGAGCGCAGAGTCCTCTAATCAAGCCAACAAGTGCCTTGACGTCAAGTGAAAAAGTGTAAACAACAAGTGAACAGCTTTCGTGTGTTTCGTCCAGGTCCGATCGTCAAGAGCCCTCTTCACCAACTTGATGGAAGTCCTAATAGTCGGTTTCGGACCGATAAATGCAATGTAACCAGTTTTACCTGATCACAACTCATAAATTAGCTACATCTCTGCCACCTCCGGTCATGACCTAGTTCCCATCCTAAACCGCCGCAATACCTACTTATAAGGGAATACTCAGATGGTGGATATCCTTATGCAAAAAGTGAGTGCTAGTAATGACCAAGCTTTTACTTCCCACAAAATACTGCGCCAGCAACGAATCGCTGAAGGGACTGGCAAAGAATTGTGTTCCCACCACATTTTTATCGCGCCGATATATCGCAGAGGCGACCGGCAAATCGTACTTCAAGCGATATGTTGCTTGCGATATGTTGTGCAGTCGCGCGACTGTGAACCTTTTTTATAGCCTCCCTTTACATTTCAAGTATCTGTCTGAGTAAAAATTCTACTTTTCCAAATGCAGCCTGCTACAGGCCCGTACCAGTAAAGGTCGAACGGAATAGTCCAAACGAAGCACGGTACGCTCACACTTTTTTAGACTAATGGCCGTCCACACAACACAAGCATATTTGCGTAAATCTTGTCCCATATGAATTTTATGTAATTTTTCGTGGACGCAAGCATAATGACGTCACCAAAAGCAGTCCTAAAATTTTTTTATAAAAATTTCATAAAATATATAGTTTAAAAAAAATAAAAATTCGCTTTGATTTTAAAATGAACTAAAAAGCTAGCGGCCCACGCTTTTTTACATTTCGAAAGGTAGGTTGTTTCCATATTCTGGCTGGAGCAATAAAAACTTTACAATCAAAATTATTTTTTACTTTTTAGTTCATTTTAAAATCAAAGCATATTTTTTAGTTTTTTTAAACTATATATTTTTTATTTTCTATTTTTTCGTCTATTATATGTCTTCCGCCATTTTGTAGTGACCGCCATATTGGATTTAAAATGACATCACATAGTTTACTATACTATACTCGTCGTACACTTTCATTTGATACCCATACCGAGGGCGTTGTAAAGAAAAAGGTAGTCCGCCATTTTGTGATGGCGGCCATTTTGAATTTTGAATGACGCCACAGAGCTAATAGTATTCTACTTGTCATTTCCTTTCATTTGATACCCATATCGAGTGGGTTGTAAAGAAAAAGGTAGTCCGCCATTTTTTGTTGGCCGCCATTTTGAATTTTGAATAACGCCACATAGCTAATTGTATTCTACTTGTAATACTCTTTTATTTGATACCCATGTCGGGGGTCGGGGAGCACAATTGCAAAATTCGGCCGCCATCTTGATTTTTTTACAAAACGGTCAGATTGCATTGTCACGCGAACTATACATATGTGCAAAATTTCAAGTTGATCCGTTACCTGGAAGTGGGTCAAAATCAAGTTGCAAGATTTGTTTACATGAAACATACAACATACAGGTCAAGCTAATATAAAGCGTATAAAAAGCAAGATATGCGCAAATTTGTATGTGTCGTGTGGACCGGCCATAAGGCGAGCGAAATTGGGGCTTTAAAAATAGTGTAAGACGAAGGCAATTATCTTGGTGACCATAGAGGGTGCTGTTAGCATACCCAGTAGATCGGTTCTCGTTCGATTGCGAAGGTCGAGCAGCATTGGACGTCGTTAGTACTTAGTTGGGAGACCACTTCGTAAAACGATACTTGGGTTTGAAATGGTCGATTGCGGATGCATTCATATCTTAACAGAGGCCTGTGACGGGCACATTTTTAGATTTTCATGCCTGTAGCAAAAATAGTCCAATTTTACAAATTTTCATAGCACTTTGATATATGTATAATAAACCCTTATTTACTAACAACGCATTGTTTAACTAAATTATATTTTCCAGATGAAGAACTCTCCAAGGAACTCACTCAACACCTGCCTTAAATAGAACATCGAAAACAAGTTGAAGTTGATTATAAATAAAATCCACAATTAATGGTCCGTTATCTGAAACTGGAATCTTTTGTTTATTTCCATAGTCCTTATCCCCACCATCGTCCTAGCAACGATAGAAAAGCTTTCAAACAAACTTAAGTTAAATGCGAAATTTGTGAAAAACAGAAAAATTATCTGCTCATAGGGAAAACAAATTTAGATATTTACAAGTAGAATCTACATTCTAAAATCGCTTAGGAACTTTACTGTCCCTTATCTTCTCTACTCTTTCATTTTTTTTTATATTCCATTCTATTTTGTGTTGCTGCGTTCATGATTCATTAAACTTTCCTTCAGCAAAATTTGTTACTACGGCATCGACTGTAAATGTAAAGTCATAGAGAAAGCGCCAGCACAAAAGTTGTTTTTGTTTTTCATGAAATGTAACACAAAGACTGCCAAGGTAACGACGCAGAAAAAAATATTTCTTAAAAGAGAAGTTTTCCTTGATAACGGAAAGAATGTTTTCTTCCCTTGAACAACAAAAAAAAAGTTTTTAAGGTTGTTGCTGTAGTTAAAAACAAAATTGATGGACATATTCTCTTGACTTCTTCCTTTTGAATGTTGCTTAAGCTCCAATTCACTGGGACTATTATGAAAGCCAAAGTGGAATGCGATGAATTGAGCTTGATATGTCCTTTCACTTTCTCTTTTCAATAGATTGAGCTAAAAAGGATTAAGAAGATCAAAATTTCCGTCGCTCAGACTTCACTTTTATTACTCAAATTGAACCCATTTCCGCTAATTTTTTTTATTGTTTTCGATTTCGACGTTTATTTTTGATAACACTTAAAATAAGGGAAATATAAAATGTTCCTGGAAAAGACAATTGCCACCAGTTCAAATCTATTCCTGGTTTTTGGATTCTTTTTTGATTGATATAATTTTTCAGTTATTGACAAGAGCATTTCTACGGATTGCTGTGTCATGATGTTGATTTATTTTCTTTTATTACCTGGTTATTTAAAGAATTTAAGGAATGAAATAACATCGTGCGTTGTCTTGTCTGTATTCACCCCTACTCATTACAATGCATCTACTACGTGCATCGAACTTGAAAAATTGTATAATCCAATGTAATCTATTAACCACGTATCGTCTTGCTTTCTCTATGACCAGTTCTTTGTAAATAACAAGACAGTGCGAGTGGAATGAGTTGAGTGACCTATCCATACTTACTTACTTACTTTTTATTCCCCTTTAATCCCTCTTGGGACATAGGGCGGAAACAGTTGCCCTCCAGCGGACTTGGTTCTGCGCGACCGATCTCAGCTTCGTCCAGGATCTCCCAGTTGTTGCGGCCTCTGCTAATAGGGTTCTTCTTCTTCTTCACGTTGTTCTAGATATTTCAACTCGAAGGGTTCCCTTAAGAGCCTGTTTGGCTAGATTCTCGTTTTCACGTCGCAAAGCGTGACCAATCCAATTCCATTTCCTTCGCCTGTTTTTGTCATCTATCCTTTCTTGGCCGGCACGCCACTATAGCTCTTCATTCTTGCCAGTGGATTTTTAGAATACGGCGTAGGTATATTGATGAAAACTTGAGGCGTCTTGTGATGAAATGGGTGACTTTCCATATTTCGCAACCGTACAAAAGAACTGCCCTAACGTTGGAGTTGAACAGCCGCAATTTGGTGTTAGCCGCAATTTGGTGTTAGCCGCAATTTCATGAAGTGAGGTATGTCTTATCAGTGTCTCGTAAGGGCCACATTATAGTTTTGGGTAGGACACGATTATAAAATGAGTTTGTAAGAGGTGCCCCTTTTTTCTTTTGAGCCAGTACAATGTCATACTTCAAATGAGGCGAGGTGCTTGTAATGCTAAAATGATAAAACAAGCAAATTAAAAAAAACAAAGAAAACAAATACCAATGAAGAGCTTTTCTTACGAATTTGATTCTAATGTGCATTGAACTACCTCAGAGTAGGTTAGAAAGCTATGCCTCCACAATGTACATTTATATTTTGCAATCGCACCTCGCCTAATTTCAAATTGGGAATTTTGCTGTCGCAAAAGAAATAAAAAATGTATCTCTGTACGTATTTACAATCTCGCCTCACCTCATTTCATGTTGGAAATTTCACTTCCTCAAAAAATTTAAGAAATGTCGCTCCAGGCGCTGGATCCCGCAAGCGTGCATCCTTTGCCTGTGCGCACAACAAAAAAAATTCAAGTCATCAGCGGGAACTTTTTCGATTCAAGCGATTACGCAACAGAGTGTGAATTTTGTTACGCTGAAATAAGTTTATTCTGAAACCTTAGAGCGATTAATTTGGTTTTTGCTCCTCAGTCGCTCCTCACTCGCTTTTTACACTCTTTTATTCTTCCATTTTTCACCACTTACTCACGTACTTTTTTAATGTGAATAAATTGTCCCACCTATGTGCATGCTTCTGCCAGAAAAACTCTTGTCCATGCTGGCGGAATGAAAAACATAACAGTAGACCCGTTTGGCTGTGCAGTGCACACAGTCGTGTTCACGCTTGTGGAATCCGGCACCAGTAAAAAATTTCACTCCCTCGAAAAATGTATCTCTCCAGTTCGTATTTACTATCTCACCACGGCTCAGTTCTAATTTGATATTTTACTCCCGCAAAAGAAGTAAAGGTCAAAACAGAATTGCGACTGCGACGGCGGACGGCGAAGTCGGTCGTTTAGCGCAAATGTAAAACAACGTTGTATAACGAAATTACAACTGCAGCGGCACTGCGCCGCGAAGTCGAAGTCGGCGTACAAAACATAATTTTTTTCAAACACAATTTTTGGATATGCAAAACGTCACGTATCAATAGAAGTTGCGTTTGCAATTTCGTTATACATTAGCTGCGCCGTCCAACTTTGACATAAATCGCAGTTGCAGTCGGCCGTCGCAGTCGCAATTCTGTTTTGAGCTTAAGAACTGCCTCAGAGTAAGAGTAAGAGAGTAAGAAACCTATGCCTCCACAATGTATATTTAAATTTTACAATGCCAATCACACTTCGCTTCACTTCAAGTTGGTGGGTGGAATTTTACTGCCCCAAAAGATGTAAATAAAGAAGGAACCCATGTACGTATTTACAATCCCACCTCGGCTCATTTTCCTCATGTATGTTAAAAATCGAACATCAAGAATGAATTTATCTCGATACGCGCTCATACAAAGAGCAGTAGTACACTATTGACTATATTTGAACTGGGACATTGAAAAAACTTGAGGCCTCAGAACAATTTGCCATCGTGCAAGGTACAAATGTACTGCCTCGTGTAAGTCCGGCTCAACTCTACTCCATTAGGCAAACCTCATTACAAATGAAATGGGGCAATTTCACCTATGCCTTTCGTATTGGGAAAGCTTAAGTACAAGATAGGGCAAAAGTAATGTCATAATTTGAATGAGCCATAATTTTTGCAAATGGCGTCAAATGTCATAGAGCTTTGGTGTAGAGTATATACAGATAGAGAACTAGTTGACAACAAGCAGTGAAGTTATAAACACCTGAAGAACGTGAAACTATTGTTACTGCTTTGTTGACCAATTTCCGATCTGTTGTTTTAACACAGCGAGAATTTCGTCGTTGTTTTGCACCCTGCACCATATGCTCGAACAATTAAACGTTGCCGTTGGCCGGCATCGTTTTGCTCATTCGAGCAAGAATATCGTCGTTCTCCAATTGCTGCCTGATGACCGTCCAGTGAGGTTAACTTACTCCCATACTATGCTAAACTTGGTGCAAGAAGAGGATGGTTTCGTATCCAAAATCAAAGGCCCATTTCCACGATGAGGCCCATGCCCACTTAAGTGATTATCTGAATAAGCAAAATTTGGGGCCCGGAGAAAGTGACTGTTTGGTGCGACATTTACAGCTGGCCCTAAAATGTGGGACCGAAAATGTGGGCTGTTTTGGAACTTTTTTGGTACTTTGGACCGGTTCCGTCCCTGCATATAAATGCGGTCATTGAAAAAGTAATCACCAATTTGGGGCCAGAAGATTTGCGAGCAATAATTTAAAATGCCGTAAACGAGCACAGTGGTGCATCAATCCAGGAGGTCGTCATTTGACCGAAATCATTTTTATACGCTTTATATTAGCTTGACCTGTATGTTGTATGCTGTATGTTGTATGTTGTATGTTTCATGTAAACAAATTTTGCAACTTGATTTTGAACCTTGAAATTTTGCACATATGTATATTTCACGTGACAATGCATTCTGACCATTTTGTACGGTACGGATGGCGGTTTCAAGATGGCGGCCGAATTTTGCAATTGCGCTCCCCGACCCCCGACATGGGTATCAAATGAAAGGGTATGACAAGTAGAATACAATTAGCTGTGTGGCGTCATTCAAAATTCAAAATGGTGCCCAACACAAAATGGCCGACTACTTTTTTCTTTACTTACAACCGACTCGATATGGGTATGAAATGAAAGCAAATGACAAGTAGAATACGTTTAGCTCTGTGGCTCTCAAAATTATTGGCACACCCAAGAAATTTTACAACGAAGGAAAATATTAAAAAACTAAACTATGTTACCAAATTTTCTTGATTAAAATTTTCTTGTTTAAATTATAAATTTACACACTCCCTGGAAGGTGCCTATCAATTTCCCAACCAAAAAAGGGCTAGATCAGAATTTTTGGAAAATCCCAAAATTTCATGGGTGTGCCAATAATTTTGAGAGCCACTGTATGTATAGTTCGCGTGACAATGTAATCTGACCATTTTGTAAGAAAATCAAGATGGTGGTGCCAAGATGGCGGGTAAATTTTGCAATTGGGTTCTCCAACATGGGTATCAAATGAAAGGGTACGACAAGTGCAATACAATTAGCTATGTGGGGTCATTCAAAATGGCGGCCAACACAAAATGGTGGATTACCGTTTTTCTTTACAACCCACTCGATATGGGTACCAAATGAAAGGGTATGACAAGTAAAATACTATTAGCTATGTGGTGTCATTGTAAATTCAAAATGGCGGCCAACCCAAAATGGTGGATTACCTTTTTCTGTACAACCCAATCGGTATGGGTATCAAATGAAAGGGTGTGACAATTAGAATACTATGAATTGTGTGGCGTTATTCCAAATTCAAAATTTCTTATCTTTATCTTTTTCTTTACAACAGCCTCGGTATGAGTATTAAATGAAAGTGTATGACGAGTATAGTAAAGTAAGCTGTGTGACGTCATTTTAAATCTAATATGACCGTCATTACAAAATGGCGGAAGACATATAATAGACTAAAAACTAGAAAATAAAAAATATAGTTTAAAAAAACTAAAAAAAACGCTTTTATTTTAAAATGAACTAAAAAGTAAAAAAATAATTTTGAATGTAAAGTTTTTATTGCTCTAGCCAGTATATGGAAACAACCTACCTTTTGAAATGTAAAAAACCGTGGGGCGCTAGCGAAAAGTTCCGTCGTTAATTTATAAAATAAAAATATAGGTAAAGAGCCCCACTCTTTACCTATATTCTTAGCGCCCACTCTTTTTTACACTTCGAAAGGTAGGTAGTTTCCATATACTGGCTAGAGCAATAAAAACTTTACATTCAAAATTATTTTTTACTTTATAGTTCATTTTAAAATAAAAGCGTATTTTTTAGTTTTTTTAAACTATATTTTTTTTCAACTCAATTTCATTAATTTTACACCTACAAATAAATTTTCCGTTAAAACTGAGCCCAATTTTTTTCATTTCTAACAAAATGGCAGCCAATTCATATTATGACATTACTTTGCCCCACTTTTAGGCGAGGAAATATAGCAGTCAACCTTAATTTTTTTGCAGGTTGAGATGGGGTTTTTTGCATTCACTTCACTAACTCGTCTAGAAACTTTGTGCCATATTTTGGTGTTGTACTTTGTTGAAATTGCATTGCTGCGTCGAAAAGTGCATTCTTATAAGTGCATTTTTTCAAAATTTTGGCTTTGACGACTTATAACTCTGTAAGTTGGTAGGGTAGAACCTTCACTTTTAATTTTAGATAGGTGCGAGTATTCTGGGTAAAGTGCTGCCTTATTCATGAAAATAAAAACTAGCGGCTAAACTGTTACGATTTCCCTCCTCCCATACGATTTTTTGTTGGGACTAGCCCACTCTTATTAGAATATGCTATCTTTTAGGAGAGTTGCCAATTGTCACCGCTTGAAAGTTTAGATTGCTTTTTCACCAATTCGGAAATTAGATGGCACGTACACATTTCCATATACTACATCTTAAGCTCCCATCAGTAGAAGACTGACCACTATTTTTGTTACAACCTAAGAAAAATATTGGAGTGAAAACTTTTCCATTACAAAAATTTCCATATATGGAAGGAAATGTTAACCCTAATGCCGGGGATTGAACAGGATGAATTATCTAATTACTTGCGGCTAAAATGATTTAGATATAGTTCCTAAATCTTAGTGTTTTTTGTAATCAATCTCGAAGTGTTCCTTGTTTATCATGTATTTACATAAGTAAATCAAATTGTAAACTGCAAAAAGGAAATTAAACATGAATATATGACTCCGGCCCTGGGGGAATTAATTACGAATAGGAACTTGGTATGAGCAACTTCAAACCTCTCAAGTGAACGAAAACCCATTAAGGTGTAACTAACTGAAGGAAACTATAGCACCACCCGTATACAATCTCAATGTGACAAACTGAACGAATAATTTCTCACGCAATTTCTGTTAACACCGGAACGCAATTACTCCGACGAGAATTTCAAACACTCCTTGACTCGGAGGAATAGCAAGAAGGAAGACTGCCATTTTACTTTCAGGCACTTCAGGTAATAAATCATGTTCCGAGTTTCCTTCAGAGCAGCCGAGTTCGCACGAAAGTTGGGTGCAATTTATTTCCTTGATGGTTTTCCATTACAAGCCGCTGCTGCAGCTTAAATCATTGCTATCGAATTTCTGTCATTTTTGTCAATAGTGTAAATAAATCCAGGTCAGCACTTTGCCAATTTGTTACCTGCAGCAACATCGAGTGCTTTTTGGGGGGCCTTTTAGGACAACACCTAGAATTATGATGCACTTGTGCGCTCCTCGAATCGCCGGTGCTCGTTAGCAGCTCTACAAGAGAGCGTCGATACCTTAATTGCTAAGAAACGTTCCCCAATTTAGTTCGCTTGAAAGAAACGTTTTTCACGAAAAAAACCTGTCGTCCCAGAAGAAATAATCTCCAAGAAAAAAGGACGCAAAAAGGAGTACGAATTCGGTTCGTTTTCATTACAACGAAATAATTTTGGACGTGGAACGACATTTTTATGAACGTATTTTGTTATCGAGTTTCCTTTACATGCGAAAATTTGTCTTCTACTTGGCCCTCTTCGGAGCCCAATTATTTTTTCCTGGGGATAAATCCTCTGGGGGTTGAGTGACAAATTGGGCAAGTATAACTCTGGCTCCATGCAAATCAGTCTGAAAGGTTGTCATATGAATTTTGACAGTCTGAAATTACTTGTTCGTGTTTTTTTTTTTCGTTGAAGAATGTTGAATAAAATAAGGCTGGGAATTTTTAAGTGACGGGACTCCGACGATCGTTCAGTTATTTTGAGATAAAAGTCTGCGAAAAAAGGATTTCGCTTTAAATGCCACACGGAGGTGAAACCTTTCGGTTGATAAGTGTAATCGATGTGCGATGATATTTTTAAAATAAAATGCCTTGTTAAATAATAAAAGAGGGATGGGGATTGGGTGGGCACAGGTATTGACATGCTTGTTTGCGATATTTTTTGATATGGAACAAACAAGCTTATGATACGCTTTGTACTACCACTGTGTCATGTCATTCAAGTCATGCTGCAATGTCTAGTAGCAAGCTTCGTTTGAAGGATAGAAAAAATAGAATAGATTGGGGGAGTCTGGGGGTGTTGAAACCGATGGCCATGAATCTTACGTTGAACTCTAGAATATTGTACGAGTTCGGAAATATTGAGTGTGAGGGATTGATCCACAGCCGATTTGTTATATTTATAAGCGAATTTTTAGAATGTATTGTGCGCGAAAGGTTGGACTGCATGGTAGTCTTGTGTTGCGGGGAAAATATTACGTGCACGCAGGAGGTAAGTTGCGAAATTTGCCATCAATAAATATTTGGCGTGGCGTGAAATAGTTTTTTACTCGAAAACAAGAAGATGGTATCTATGTACTCCCGATAATGTACAAGAAAAATTCAGCAATATCGGTTCATTACTTTTTGAGAAATTAAAGATCTTTTCTTTTTTTAATGCTTAATTAACAATTGTGAATCACAGGGCTGACAATTGAAAATAAAAAACACCCGATTAGCCAATAATCTTGCCTGTGGGCCAAAAATCCAATCAAAAAGCCTCATCGTCTAGTCGAGCCTATTGTACGTTTGGATTTTTAGAGACCCTTTTAATACCCCCCACACGGCAATGAAAATTCATCGTTACGGCGAATGCCATTTTAGCGTGTGCGAAAATTCGTCGTTATCATTAAAATTCGTCGTTATGTTTTGACAGCTGTAATAAATGGATGTGTAGTGCAGAATTTCAGTTCGAAAAATAATAAAAATTGATTTTCTTGGTAAGTTATTGACCCCCTCTCCTCAATTGGCTAATTTGGAAACAAGTAATATTTTTTTATTAATTTTCAAGTAAAATTAAAATCAAAATCAGCTGAAAGCTTAAGACTCTGGAAAAACGCCTAAAAGCGAGGCTTTTGCAATAATCTATCGACCTATTTGATCTTTTGTCGTAATTTGCGTCGTTGGTTTTCGTCGTTACGATGCTGAATTTTCGTTGTAAATGCAAGTCGTAGCTATTTCTATTTAAAAAATGCGTGTAGATATTTTTTTGAATATTAATTAACAGCACATTTGCTTTTCATCTATCGAAAAATTATTTAATAAATTTTGATTCTCATAGCTTGCACGGCTCTGCGGCTACGTGAGTAAAATTTCTGAGTGGAGAACTGACACTGGACTCTCTTCCACTGGGAATAATGATATACAGGGTGTCCCATGAGGAGGGTCAAAGCGGGCGGCTGTGGATAGGTTATGGATAGACGAACAAAAAATTGATTGGGGGGGGGGGAATCGTAACGGTTTAGCCGCTAGGGCGTTTTGAATTTTTTTGGTAGAGTTTTACATATCACCCTATATTTTTGTAACCCTATGACCTATTTTCATGAATAAGATATCAGTGTTAGCAGAATACGCCCACCTAACTAAAACCGTAAAAATCAAGGCTCTACCCTATCAACTTCCAGAGCAATGAGTTGTCAAAATTAAAATTTTGGTTTTTTGTAACTAAAATTTCAACTAAAATCACCTTTTTCTCCAAAAAATGCCTAGTTAACTAATATTTTTTTTTATAAAATTGGAACGTTTGGACAATTTCCTATTAATAATGTCCAGACAATTTTTACGTTAGGGCCTTTAGTTTTGAAGTTATTAGCAAGTTTGATGTTAAAATTTGCCTTATTTGGTGGCTATTTGATACTTTTGGCAAAGCTTAGGTGAAAAATTACTAAAAAAGAACCAATTTCACCGCATGTCATCGGTTGGTTGATGGGATTCAACTCGTTTCAGGAGGCATAACACTCCAGCGTGTTGTTTCTCGTTGCCATGGAATATGCCAGCAATAAGTCTTCTTACCAAGTGCGACGGACTCTGGGACCTAGTAGATGGACCCATAGACTCATACCAAATGTGAAGAAGTGGGTTATAAGGAACTATGGGGAAGAAGGTCACTGGCATACCTTCACTGCTTCAGGTTGGACGATTCAACATTCTGCCCAGATTGCCGGACGAGGAGCATGTCTCTCTTTAAATGCCCGAGGATTGCACAGCACAGGACTGTGCTGGAAACAGCCGGTGAGGTGCAGCTAACAACCGAGAACATCTTGGATCGTGATAAGGTCGGAGGAGATGTGGAGAATGATGAGGGTGGTGCTGAAGGCCATCCACCAGAAGCTAAGGTATTGCGAAGCCCAAAGAAACACAGAAAAACAAAGAAATGTAAGGAGAAATAGGAGTTAGATAGCTAGACTGATCGGGATCAGTTGACCACCTTCGAGGGATTCCTTTTTAAGGATCATGTTGATGACGCCAGGTCGAAGAAATGCCTTTACGGCTCGTACCAGTCTGAATTTGAACGTCATGCAAAAGGGTTGTCGAGTTTAGTCAGTAAGAATCCAACACAACCGTCTGAGTGCGGTCCCCAGCGGTATCTCCTGCGGTAGGCATGGAAGCGTTACACAGGCGCGCGGTCGCTCACATTCCCTGCTGCTAGACCGATGTAAGACTCTCACCACTCGTAAGAAAGAATCCCAAGCAGCTACCAAAGCACTAGGCGCGGTGTGTATAAGATCGAAGATGGTCAAAACTTGTCAGAAAGGCCACCTTCCCTTGGCTAAGAAGTACAGGATCACTCTCCAGTGGATACCTCGTTACCCGCATATCGAGGGTAATGTAAAGTGGATGATATACACATGATGCTCCATGTGGATGATATACACATCATTGTGATGAAGTCACGGAAGAGCATCGAATCGTGTTGATCATCACTAGACGGTAAACAAGTGGCTGGGTGGAGAATCGCATACAGCATCACCTCCTGTAGCTGTGGAGAGGAACCAAGCCAGAGAAACAGCCGAACATTTTTTTGCAGCTGTCCGGATCTGGGTAGGGTCAAACAACGTGCATTTGTTTCAAGACTTGGTAGAGCTTTCGCAGCTTCAAATAGAAGATATGGTCGAGTACATGAATATGATAGCGTGGTTATAAAGTCGGTCTAAGCACATATAGTCACGTGAAGGTGTTTTCACGATCGTGGTCACAATACCTTCCTTTTCTGGCGCCAGCTTACCATCGAATGATGATTTGATTTTATTGATGATAGAATTACAGCAATTTCTCAACTTGGTATACTTTCGACGAAGTGACTCATTTGGGGAACGTCCGAATGCTCTATGGACGTCTTCTTTAGCTTTGATTGCATTCATTCATTCCCCATTAAACCATGTATTATATGAGCAAACGCGTCCCCGCCCGTATGGTTTTAGTGACAAAGAAAACGGCACAGTTCGCAATACGGAAACGCAAATCCCAGTCAGTGACTTGATAAAAGCGAATAAGTCCCAAGCAGCTGAGAACTTTTTTCTTGATATTTTCGCTCAACTGGTGCAATAACGATGCATAACACTCTCCCTCCTTATATCTTTTGTCCATTTGCCTAGTAATCGATGAAGATGATTCCACTTGCATCTTAAAAATCATTGCATTGCCAGTCAATTTCAGCGACTTCGCCCTGTTCTTAGACGGATCGCCTTTAGCAACCCATTGTTTCGACTGTTCCTTTGTCTCTGGAGTAGAGTAGTGTATCCATGTTTTGTCCAAATTTATTTATCAACGCAGAATCTCGTCAGGATTGCGATGAAAAGTGCCAAACTAGCCTACAAATCGACCATAGGATTATGTTTATTCTCCACTGGCACCCACCTTGGCGATATTTTTTCGTTGCCAATTTTTCGTGGAAATTTTAAAAACACTGTACCCTGTGATATGTCTGTGGCCTCAACTATTTCGCTCACTTTGATTTGTCGACCACTTTAAAGGCCGATTCATACCGCCGCGTTCGCGAAAGCGATTGCGTTTCAAGTGCGATTGCGATAAATCGCAACAAGGCAGTTTAAATTAGGAGTGCACATCGAGAACGCAGATCGCTAGCGTTCAGCAATTCCTGTCACGTTCAGTTTTGTGAACGCGTCCGGCGGCATTTGTTGATCGCACATCGCGAGTTGGAAAATCATTGAAACAACATGGATACGTCGACCGAAACTTTTATTGAAACTGAAAATATATCCGATTCTATTAGATTTATCACACGCAGAATACAAGAATGTTAAAAAAAAAGATAAAATACGGGAGGAAACCTATATTAATAAAAAAAAGTTTCTGTATGTATGCGTGTGTGTGTGCTCTAAAAACAGCTTCGAAATTTTTCGACCCAATTATGAATTTGCCAATTGTATTCCGATTTCCATGAAAATCGGTATTTGGGGATTTTAAGGTAGCAAATAACGAATTTATGATCAGAACTTATAAATTCAAAATGGCCGCGTCAATATGGTCTTGGATCTTTTTTAATGGTTTTATTTAGCTTCACCTCGTATATTTGTTTGTTTGGTTCAAATCTTGCGACAGCTTTTTCGTCTACTTCTACTGAACCGATTCTTATGAAATTTTGCCCACACATTGAGCTCCCGTGACAATGCAATCTGACAATTTTGTACAAAAATCAAGATGGCGGTTCCAAGATGGCGGACGAATTTTGCAATTGTGTTCCGATTCCATTGAAAATCGGTATCACGGGGTTTGAAGGGCCACAAATGACGATTCTGTGGTCAAAATTTAAAAATTCAAAAGGGCGGCGCCAATATGGCGGATGAATTTTGCCAATGTGTTCTGAATCCATTGAAAATCGGTATCGGGGGGGTTTTAGGGCCACAAATGACGATTCTGTGGTCAAAATTTGAAAATACAAAATGGCGGATGAATTTTGCAAATGCGTCCTAAATCCATTGAAAATCGGTATTGGGGAGTTTTTAAGGTTAAAAATGACGAATTTGTGGTCAAAATTTTAAAAAAATCAAACTAAAAACTAGAAAATAAAAAAAATAGGTAAAAAAACTTTTAAGTTAAATGGTTTTATTTGAAATCATAAGCTGTACCAAAAACTAGAAAATAATTAGAACACAAACATGGACCTTCTTGAGATTCCGACGTCTGGTAAGAAATCATGCAATAGTAGCCGTGCTGTTTTCTTATGTCGTATGCCAAGGTACCCTTTGTGTCGCTGCGTCAACGGATTAAGTAATATTCTGGGACTTTTAACAGACTAAAATAAAAACATGGGGCGCATAAAAACCTGTATAACCACTGTATAATTAAATAAGAACGACTTGTCTAGAAGAATGTGTTTCCAAGCCCACCAATATATTTCATATGGGCCCCATGTTTTTGTTTTAGTCTGTTAAAAGTCCCAGAATATTACTTAATCCGTTGACGCAGCGACACAAAGGGTACCTTGGCATACGACATAAGAAAACAGCACGGCTACTATTGCATGATTTCTTACCAGACGTCGGAATCTCAAGAAGGTCCATGTTTGTGTTCTAATTATTTTCTAGTTTTTGGTACAGCTTATGATTTCAAATAAAACCATTTAACTTAAAAGTTTTTTTACCTATTTTTTTTTAAATTCGAAAATAACATAGGGAATTCTACTTTTAAGGCTCCATCAGTATCTATCTATATTGTGGACCCAAATTCTTTTCTTAGTTCTGAAAATCGAAAAAAATTATTATTCTAAAAATAATTTAATTATACAATTAAATACAATTCTTCTTCATCTTCGCAAAGCGCCAGTAGTAGCAACGCCTATTTTTTCGTACCAAGAACACATGTTGTTTAATTTCGCTCTTGCTAACTGATTATTTAATTTGCGATTCGCGATTCAGTGTGAAAGTCCTTGATCGCAATCGCCATCGTCAACACAACACGACATCGCAAACGCAATCGCATACGCAAACGCGTCGGTGTGAATCGGCCTTAAAACCATGTAATGGATTTTGTCAATTATTTCGGAGGTAGTCACTTCCACTGGACGTTCCAAACGATGTTCAACATTTGTGGATGTACGGCAACGTTTAACCTCACTTACTCAATTGCACTGTTGTACAGAATCGATTTTGAAATTTTACCTAAGAAAACCCTTTATAGCATTTGTGAAAGACATCAAGAGGATTCATAATCCAAAATTTTTAACAATTCTATATAAAAATTAAAAAGTTATTAACAAAAAATTGTTAACATTGAAAATTAGATATTTTTTTGTATGAGTGTATGCAGAATTTCGATTTATAACTTTTCTTTTCATTTTTTGACAAATTTTCGTGTGAAAAATTATTATAAAAAATTGTTGACAACGTAAACAGTTTTAATTAATTATTCTCTACACGTATACCAAAAACCAAGTAAATTGGACAATATTTTTTCGGTCTCTTTTCAAACTTTAAACATTAATAACTTTTTAATTTGTTTATGAATTTGCATAAAACTTGGCGAATCATATTTCAATACAATGAACCCATTCTGCTTAGTCTCGACCTTAGGTAAAATTCGCTGTACAACAGTGTTGTAAGTAGCCGCAAGAACAGGAGCAGATGTGACATGAATTTCATTTAACTTAGCTTTAATCTCTTTTGGTGTTAAACCTTTTAAATAGAAGTGTTTAATCATCGCACCAAATTAATTTTTTTTCTTCATAAATAAAATGACTATGAAAACGAAATCACGTGATGAATATAGCTGAAACTTTGACAACATAATTATTGCCAATTTCGCATTTTTCTTTACATAATGCAAAATAATGTCAATAAAATATCTATATATATAAAAATGAATGTCTGTTGGTTTGTAATGCGACACTAAAACGCCGATTGAGCTGAAACTTTCACAGAATGTGCGTTTTGACTAAATCTCGGTAAACCGCATGGCGCAAATACGCTCCGGTAGATGGCGCCCAAGGAAAATAGAAAAAAGGTAATTGCAGAGAAAATTTTTGGTACAAAAGAAAAAAAAAGAAGCGAAACGCGCCCTCGCAAAACAAACAGTTCTTAAAGTTGCAAATAACGAATTTGTGATCAGAACTTGTAAATTCAAAATGGCCGCGCCAATATGGCCGACGAATTTGCCAATTGTGTTCCGATTCCAGTGAAAATCGATATCTGGGGTTTTTTAAGCTAGCAAATAACGAATTTATGATCAGAACTTATAAATTCAAAATGGCCGCGCCAATATGGCCGACGAATTTGCCTAATAGTTTCACATTTTGTTATTTGGAATCAAAAATACCAAAAAATTGCCTTTTTTGCAAACTCTCCTACTGTTTATTAAAATTCATATCAACTGATTACTCCTATTGGCTTATGGGTGCAGCATAGGCGCGCCGGGTCCCAGCTATATGTTATAAAATGGAAGTCCGAGGACACCTGCATATGTAAATCTTTACGCTTCATCTAAGACTAAGCCAAAGTCAGTCGACTAAAATTTTTATACATTTTTGCTCATAACTTTTTTGTTAATAATTTCACGTTAAAAATTTCTAAACAAAAGTTGTAGAAAAGTTGAATATCTACAAACATAAGAAGTTTTAACAAAAAAATTATTAGTCGCACTTTTACCCATTGCACCCCCTTTTTTCAAGAAGGCGGAAGAATGACGAAAACTCAGTTTTACAGTCGTGGCCAACTCCTCTACAAACTAAAAGAAAAGAATCGCTGCCTACCCTAACAGCCCGATTGGCTACTGGGTAGGTTTTCATAAATTATTAATATCCGCCGTGAACGGGTTAAAGTAGAACGCGAATCTATTAAAGGGTAAAATCTTCTTCTGAAAATAACCGTCATTATTAAAATTGAATTAAGTAACTTATGCTTAGTAATTATAGGAAGGAAATAGCAAATGAATATGCTTGCCCTTCTGATGAATTACAATCTTCACTAAATAGAATCCTTTGTGGGTGGTTTCACCTTACTACCAGGTACAAGTGCCTTAGAACCCGAGCTGCTTTTCAACCAGATACAGGGCTTAAAGTTCAGTTCATTAGTATTAAACGACAACTTGACTTTTGTTAGTGGAAGTGGGATGCTGGCAATGTAAAAGGTATACCAAGGTGAGGTTCTCTTTAAGTAACCTGGTATTAAATTGGAACTTCGTTAGTGAAGCCAATCCGAGTATTATTAAGTTAGTATTAGATAACAACCCATGGTTGGAGACGTCTGGAGCTCTGCATATGAGTTTCTACATTATTTGTTCATATTTCATCTTTTTGAAATTACATCTTTGATATTTTTTTTTTATTTTTATTTTTTTAGTTTTCTTCCAAAGATTTTCGGCAAAGGAGTTATTGATAGCATTTAAATATTAGAGAATCTTTCGGTAAAAGGAAGAAGATTTTCGATATCCTTTAAAGGATTACAAATCAAGAGAAATGTGCACCCCTTTTAAATTGGGCTACAGAATATTTCCTTTGAGTCCTTTATGGAAATCATTATTGATTTGAATTCTTCGAAGGCACTGCATTGGAAAGGGAATATACTTTCGGAAGTAATCAGAAAATATTTCAGAGGAAAATAAAAGGATATAGTATAAAAAAGCTCTTACTTAACAACAATTATTTACACAGTGAGAATATTGAATTTAAAAATGAATATATTAATAGTATATTCTGTAACAAGTTTGGAATGATGCATATTCCGCACAAGTGGAAGTTTGGCACACGAGCCGAAGGCGAGGGTGGCGGTCCACGAGTGCGGAATATGCCTTTCAAAACGTGTTGCAGACTATACTTTTTCTACGCCTTTAATTAGTTTTTATTAATATTTTGTAAAGAAAAACGTTCCTTCTGTAAAGCTAATGTCAAAAATATAATGTATAAGACACAGCAAGATATTTTAACGCTAAATAACATATTAGTAGGGAGTGTTCATTTATAACAGTTTTGTAATTTAATAATTTGTTAATAGATGGCCGCCGCAAAATTTATTAAAAAAATGCTATTATTTTCTGCAATTTAATAATTGAATAGTTTATTTAAAGCAAACATTTTCTAGCGGAACATCATTGATTGTTTATTATTGAAACAATCCTTTTCTTTCTTTAATTAATAAATCTTTTTTTTCTTTAATTAATAAATCATATTCTTTGATTACGACGAACAGATGTCGCCAATAGTAGTCATTCCATAACAAGTGATGGAATGAATATTCCACACGGATGTGAAATGCTGCTAATTCCGTAACTAAAAGTAATATCAGAATGCCTGTATTCTAACATAGGCGTAGAAAACAAATTTTATGTGTTTACTATGGGATACTCAAAAGTAGTTTCGTATATAGATGGGTTTTCTAAACCATGGCATATGTTACGCGTATTTAGAAACCGGCCCCATCCAGTATTGAAAAGACAACAGCTGGTTGATTATTAAAAATTAGCCAGTTTCTAGCAAAACGCCTTACCTAGACAGAAGTAAGTTTGTAGATTCTCCATTCTACAAAATCTATATGAAACCTATCTAAACAGAAAAGATGGTCCAATCGTGGGGACTAGCCTTTGAGGCTACCTTGAAAAGAAGCAGTACAAACACTCCTAGAATGAATTACTTTATCGACAGTACTTTAAACTAAGATATTCCTGTAAGTCACAAAAATAAAGTCATAATTTGATAACAGATTGAGTAGTGAAGTCTTCAATGGCATCACTAGTAGTAAAACCTTCTTGTCCTTCGTAACTTCCACAACAAAAAAAAATTCACTTCATCCACAATCCCTAGGCGATGACAGTAAATTTGCCCACAGCCAACTTATAAGCATCCTTGTTCGCCTTGAATTGCTATACTGCCACCCCTCTGTCCCCTAGTGTTCCACACACTCAACAGAAAGAATCTTCTGGTGTATGAAAGAGTTTGACTATAAGAAATGCAGTGGATCCGAAAGTATAACCCTAAGGAAGCTGCCTCACCACATCCTCTGCGCAAACTCTTTGATCCGTCATTCTACCTCGGAAATTATCCAGACTCGGAAATTAGATCATGTCCAACTAACTGACAACGCCACCTTGCGATTTTATTCCAATACTACAGGAGATCGCTTGCTCGCTTATCATGGCGATGGCAGGAGAAAGGCCAGGAATTTTTTTGTAAAGAAGAAGACAAGAAAGAATCGGTCTAGGTCGGAAAAGTAGAAAGCCGAAGGACCACATCGCAGAGTGGATTCGAACCACGGATCTCTGGGATGGTATAGTTGGGCACATTAACCCCTAGTCTACCGAAGCCGTATTGGCTGTTCTATCCACATAGGGAAATTAGCATTTAAAGGAGGCACAATTCGGAAATGGCTGAAAATTGGTCCACAGTTTCCTTGGGACTTTTTAAGAAAACAAATTCGGAATCACAAAAAAAACATGGCCGCCGGAAATATAGCGGTTTTCCGGTGTTTTCTTTGTATCTCGGGTTCTGTAGGTCGTACAACCCCGTACAAAGGCCCTAAATGTTAACAATGAAATTCTCTACAACTTTAATTCTTACAAAGATGTTGACCAGATTAACCCTTTCAAAGTTATTCAAGGTCAAAGTTATCAAAAATCACTTTTTGGCCAAAACATCACTCAAAAACTGGTTTTTTCGAATAATTTTTTGATAAGTCAATACGAGGGCTTTTTCTAGGCAATAACGTTTCGTATTGACTGATCAAAAAGTTTTTTCGAAAAAACCAGTTTTTGAGTGATGTTTTGGCCTAAAAGTGATTGTTGGAAGCTTTGACCTTGAATAACTTTGAAAGGGTTAAGTTTTCGAAAAAATGACACGAGGGCTTTTTCTAGGCAATAATGTTTCGTATTGACTGGTCAAATTTTTTTTTCGAAAAAACCAGTTTTTGAGTGATGTTTTGGGCAAAAAGTGATTTTTGATAACTTTGACCTTGAGACAAAGTCGACAATTACCGAAAATTGTATATTCTTGTATATTGAATTGCTCGCGACTGTACGTTCATGCAAGCTTCAATCAATTCCATCAGTCATGCTCATGATTGATGGAAATCAAAATATTCAGAAAATTGCATCAGCCATCATCTTAGACGGCAGGTTTTCGGACAGTCATAGCAGTGACTGAGACCTATCGTCTAATGGACCCATAGGCCATGTCTACTAGAGGGTCCCTCGTGTAGGAATGGCTTTAGATACTATGACGTGAATCGTAATTTGCTACCTTGCAGTCCTGTTGTACCAGATAGCTTGTGGTAAAATGGTCTCGTGTATTATTGGATCTTGATACCAATTCTAAGCATTTCTGTCTATATTGTCATAAAATCTCTTGTGTATATTCGAGGTAAATGTAACAATGGCTCGAGGGTCCGCATGACACAGACTTGTTCCCTATAAACCACTATAGAATTTTGTCTGCGCATCAAAGCAATTGGAGCGAAGTCTGTCCGTAGTTTCTGGCAGCATACGAATTTCGCGTCGAGAAACGGCCCCTAGTACGAAACTCGATTCGTCAATCGATCGAGAATCGAAAGCTGATTCGATTGTGCAAAAGATTAATGTAGTCCGTAACGCAGTCGAATCGAACAAAACGTACCGCATTCGTTCGACTGTTTCACGAGAATCGGACTAGGGGTCAACTGCTCGTCTTGGCGATCCACAAATCGAACCAATTTTTGGTGTCTTCGTAAGAACGGAAGGGCTGCTCGGCCAGACTATGAGTCTCGATCGGGACAGGTGGTAGTGCGTAGGGGCGATGACTGGAGAATAAGGCGGGTGGAGTACATCGTCCCAATTCAGTGCTTCCAGGTAGGTTTTAACGACATTAGCAAAATTGGACAGAGCGTTTTCTTGCTGCAAAATCACTTTCTCATGACTTTGCTCGAATTGTGGCCGTTTTTCCTTCAATGCTCAGCTCAGGTATTAATTGTCGAACTAGTCAAACATATACACTGTGTGCTTCTAGCCATGGATGTTTGGCGTGCCCATCGATGTCGATGCATGCTCGGATTTTTTTCGTTTTGAATTATCGCAACGGATTCACTTTTTAAGGCCACAATACAATGCAAAAAGAACCCATCCTTCTTTTTTGTCAGAGCAGATCAGTGTTGCCAACCCCATCCTGGAGTGAAACTACATATACATGCTTAAAAAACTGTAGAAAACTGTAAATATTAATTAAAAGACCGTAAATCTACAGTTTTTTCTTATTTTGTATTATTTAATGGTAATAATAAATAAAACACATAATGGGGAAGGAATTATAAACAAAAAAATTGTGTGATCATCAAACTTTTAATCAATTTAATGAAATAAACAAACTTAGAAATAAAACATAATAGGTATAAGAATCATTCTAATATATGTAATATCAAGTATGTTAGATATTAGCCGTGTTCCTTTTCTACTCTTTTTTACTCGTATTTACTTGGAACTACTTCTGCTCTCACAGAGAATTCATACGTTTTACTCAAATCGACAAATTTTGCGTTCCATTAATTTTTTACTCCGGAGTACTTAAAAGTAGAAAAGGAACACGGCTATTATCATCAGCTACTATCTCATTTTCAATTTGCAAATCTTCTTGATTTTCCGTTTCATCTTTGTTTGTGAAATCATACACATTTTTATTGAATTTCTTAAAAGGGTCACATTGTTCGCATCGAACTAGAAACAATTTTTAATTTCTGATTTTGTGTGCAAAGTACCTTTTATTGTGGTCGTAGAAAGTTTATTTCTAAGTTTCGTTTTCATAACATTAATGCTAGAAAACAAGCGTTTACCGTAGCAGTACCGTGTGGCAGACACAGAAGCTTTTTGGTCAAATTCGATAATAGTGGAAATTGTGCAGATCCATTGCCTTTTTTTAATTGGGAGTCATGGCCTACTACGAGACAGATGGCGCTAAATAAAAAACTGTAGATTTGGAGGCCTAAACTAAAAACTGAGAAGATTTCCAAAAAACTGTAAATCTACAGTTAAAACTGTAGGGTTGGCTACACTGGAGCAGATGTTCGCACGTGAAAAAACGACGTTCGAAGTCTCTCGACAACTCGGGAGCACCTTTTCTTGCTTTTGGATCATTCCCAAGGCGTTCGAACGTGGGAAATGGCTTGTTGAGTCACGTCCAATAACTCTGGAAGGTCTTGTTGCATTTCACACGGATCTTCATTTAGTAATGCTTCAAATTCTGGATTTTCAAGCTTTCGATTTTATTTTCGAATTAAGGGCAAAAAACGCAAAACTTAACACCAAATGACACTTATTTGGTTCAAAGTTCGACATTTCCACTGACAAAAAAATATATGGCGTCGATAAAAATTCACAAATGTAATGAAAAGGAGCTGTTGGCAGATGTCTAGCTTATAATTTGACGTTTCTGATATGACATTTTTATTCAGCATTTTACTACTGACGCCATCTATTGGAAAATCACGGATTTCGATTTGTACTTCTAATACTATTCACTTAAAAGTACTTTCTTCAAAAAATGCTCGTTTAAAAAAACAAACAGACGAGGTTACTTTCTAAAATAAGATTCTCCTGAAAAATTATAATACATTCCAATCCCCTCCTTCTAATATTCTTCCTTTAGAAATAATTTGCATTTCTTATGAGGAACATCTGTAATAATTATCGATTTTCAAATTAATCACCAAAAATGCCTTATCTTGTCCACAACCAACCAAAAATTCGCAACAAAAAGAACATAAAAAAAAATATGAAAAAAAAAATCGATGAAATTAAATTCACTGAACATACCCCAACTGAAGATAATCTTCCAAGAAATGAGAAATCCACCTGCAAAAACGAGGAAGGATATCTGTCTTTAAGTTGATCGAGGATAAACGGGATAAAGATGAAGGTTTGTGCCTATCTGTTGGGGGTCAGGTAGATATTTTTTTAGTAGTAGCCACACCCTTGACAGCTTATGAACGATTTCTGTTGATTGATTTGCTAAATTGATCCGCAAAAATCCTATTTGCATAATCCTTACGTAATCGGATTGATGCCTCTGCTCCTCGGTAGAGTATCCTTAGTACTCACTCTATCCAGAATCGTTTGCCTCTAAATTCATTTATTTTTTTGATAGGTACTAAAGTGGAATTTTTGGATTTTTGGTGGATTTTTAACACTTTTTATTGAGTTTTTAATTATCAAAATGAATAATCTCCAAGCCCTTGTGAATTGAGAACAAAATTAAGCTTTGTTCCGTTTAACAGTTATTTGAATTGTAAAATATTTACGTTGTATCTACCCCCACCCTCTGTTTTATAAAGCGCAATGCAATATCAACCGTGCATAAATATAACGCCTTTGCAGAACGGCCACTTGACTTAAAACAAGCTAAACTCACCCTCGCCCACCCCCACCCGACCCAGGTCGCTCTAATAGATCATTATAATATTTTCCCTTTAGTCGTAAAACGACCCTAAATAACCAAAAGGAAGGTCCTTAAATATGAGAAATATGCTAATATTATTAAATTTTTCACCTTCGTTTGCTAATCTGTTGCTTTCCAATTTAATTAAGGATGAGGGGGACGCATGCAGGCTCTCCACTCCACCCCCTTAAGGAAGCCCTGGAAGTATTTGCCACTTCAAAAGCTAAGCCTTCCAGTGCCGGCATTTCGCGTGGCGGGGTGGATTTGCCGACACTGAATGGAGCTTTTAAGCTCTGCAATGCAGACAGAGAAAGAATGCAGCTTAGAAAGTTCATTTGTAATGAAATGTGTTTAAGTAATAGATTGGAATTTACACATGGGACCAAATATGTCAAGGTATGATTTGGGGACTAGCAATCTATGAATATTAAGCAATACCTTCAGGACAAGGTTATTAGGCGATTCCCTTGGGTTTCTGTTATTTCCAGGATAAATGATAAAATAAGGATTAAAGTAGAGCAAGAAGTATTTATCCTGAAATCCTTAAGTAGGGGCTAGCGTGTTTTGGACGATACTAAAGCATTACCTAGGATTTTGGCATTAGGCTTATGCTGCTACACACTACTGAACATTAAGAATGTCTTACTAGATTCATCAAGGATTTCCCTTTTAAATTAAGGATGGCCTTAAACAAAATTTCGCATCGATTTTATTAAATACTTGTAATGTCTGCTTTGTAATACATATCTACTCTAGTTTATCATATTCCCTTGAGTTTGTTCTCTGTTAAACAAACTAGTTGGATTGTGGGTTTGACCCTTTCGGTCCACACGATAAACTTCCCAGTATGTTGAATGCCAAATAAAAGGCTCGACCGAATGTTATGAAATTTTTTTCAGAGTATGTTTCCGTTAATATGGTTCGATCTTCGATCTGCACCCCTAAGAAGACGATATCATTTTTGGTTTACGCGATATCGTGCAGGTACAAAAATCACGTTCGTCGTTTAAACAAAAAAATCGCTTGACAGAATTTTATGAAGGTCTTTTCAGATTATATATTCGTTAATACGCGTCGATCGCCACCCAATGAAGTCGGTATTTTATTTGGTTCGCCCGATATGGTCCAGGTACAAAAATCACATAAGTCGTTTTAACAAAAAACGGCTCGACCAAATCTTATGACAATCTTTTCAAATCATATCTGTTAATACGCTTCGAACGACACCTCAACGAAGTCGATATCTTTTTGGTTCGCGCGAAATCGTGCAGGAAAAAATGGCCGCATAGTGCACACACACACTTACTTCTTCTCAAATTTTCGCTTAAAATGATATTGGGACTGGAATGTCTCCCAGGCCTTCTAACCCTGGCAGATGGAAGCCAGTGGCTTTTTACACAAAACCTAATATTACAGATTTTTGTCAACTGGGACGTCATTTCGAGCACTAAGTTTAGCCTACAGAATTTCGCACTGTGCTGTTCGAATTATAGTTTACGAAACATGTCAAGCTCTCTGGAATTGGTTCTACCAGAAACACATATTTCTACCGATTACAGATCCCCAATCCAAGGACATCTACAAAACAACTGCATTGGCTGTATATGCGGAAACATATTCGAACCAAATGCCCCCAAAAAACAGGTTCTATGTTTTCCAACTATAGAGTGACCCACGATATTCTTGAGTTCTTGGATGGTTTTTGGTCCCTGGAATAATAGGGGAGGTATGCTGAACATAAAAAATCATGCTCTTGCTGTCCCCATGCTAATCTGTATTTTCACCGCTGCCAGGTCTCTCGACGTTTTATCTGTGAGAGGAAAGGAATTAGTGCAAGCGATACAGGCCCGAGGGCCGCCGCATGGAACGTGCATGGAACGTTGTACCCGGCTGCCATAGCTTCTGCACAAGAGCCACGTCGACAGCTTGGGTAGCCAGCACCCTGCAAAGGGACGCCGAGGCACTGTGCTGCAGGCTGCACTGGACCACCCGCATCCTCGAGTTCTACCTGCTGCTGTGAGCCAGGAGAAGTCTCCTTTTTCATGCCAATCTCCTTAACTGCTCCACCTTCTTATCCATGACATGCCGAAAGGTCACCTCAATCCGCTGGTTTTGGATCGCAATCCGCTGGTTTTGGATCGGAGCACCTATTCCGGTGCCCTATCACCGTGAGGAACGCAGAAGGTGATAATCTTAAATTTAGGAAGGTCTTTCTCCTCCATTACTTTGTGGTTACATGCCTCCCAAACGGGCGACATGGCGTTAGTTAGCACAGGTGATCTTAATAAATCCCTCGTCCCCCCTCGGGTTCCTGACCGCCGCGCCGTCCTGCTTCGGTTTGTTGGGAAGGAAGTTGCGAAAGTGGAGCTCCCAATTCCAATGCCACCTTCCTTGTCCTGGCCCTCTTCCGCCTCGTGGCGCCAGATATTTTTTTCCTGCTAGGTTGCGCGGTCATAGCGACAACCTTGGCAGGTAGTTCTTCAACAGCATTGCCGCTAGTTATCTGGGGCACTCTTGTTGATTGAGAAGCCGAAGCTTCTGATAGACCGAATTAATATCTGCGCTGCTAAAACGCAATGAAATCGACCTATTTTTCCGGCCTCGGTAGCCTAGGGTGAAGGCGCCACCCTACCATCTCAGAGGTCCGTGGTTCGAATCCACTTCGTGGCATGATCCTTGGCCGTTAAATTTTTCCGACCTAGATAACTTTCCTTCTCTTTTGTCTTTCCTCTTAATCAAAAATATCCCTGCTATTTTTCCTGGCACCGTCTGACTATCAAAATTTCTATTCCTTGCAGAGTGCCTTCAATGGATTTAGCTGGCTTCAAAAACACCTGTGAAAGTTACTTGATTCAGTTTTTCAACAAGAAACTACAGAAGTTCTTCACCGAAAAGTGGTGGCACATTGTCAATAAAAAAAATATAATTGTGTATTAAAGAATACAAGACAGAAGTGAAACTTCGCGGACAATAATAAAGAACATATATACACATATGAAAACTTGACGTCAATGTAATATTAACGAAATAATAATCTTTAATACACAATCTTAATTTTTTAAATAAGCGACTTCTCATTTGTACTTTTGCCGATACCTGTGCCATCTATGAACAAATTTATACAAATTGTAAATATTTTTCTGCTGTAGAATTTATTTACATGGCATCACTTAATTGCTATCATGGCTGCCGTTGTCAGATACTTTATTGAAGCAGTGTAGAAAATTGCTCTTTTGGCGGTGATCTTTGCGAAATTCATCAGCTTAAGTTGTTAAAATCCAAAACGTTAAACGAAATAAACTGGAAACTAAATTGTTAGTATACTTGTGCATTCATTCAATTATGAAATTAGTTTTACAAAACTTGCACATTAAAGTGATAGCTTTAAACGAGTGAGAAGGCAACTGCCGTTTCATACAACTGTCCTTGTTTTCGTTTCCAATTCTGAATTCACTCGTACCTGCTGGAATCGCCAGAACGAGAGAAGGGAACTTTCACTTCAAAATCCCCGGAACGAGTGTTAGGAAGTTTCACTTCAATAATGGAGCATGCAGACGTCAGAAAAGCTAACTAAATATAAAAAATTTAAAATATTTATCAAAAAATTTAAAATATTTATCAAAAAATTTAAAATATTTATCAAAAAATTTAAAATATTTATCAAAAAATTTAAAATATTTATCAAAAAATTTAAAATATTTATCAAAAAATTTAAAATATTTATCAAAAAATTTAAAAGATTTATCAAAAAATTTAAATTATTTATCCAAAAGTTTAAACAACACCATTTTTCGCATAGCCCCTCAGAGCTGAAAGAATACCAATACTACACAATACACGGAAAACATTGCTGTATATTATAAAGCAAACACCCGCGTTTATCTTTTGGCAATCAAAGCATATTTGTCTTTTCCCACATGCATAGATATACCCCAGTTTTCAACCGCAGTTATAAGTTGCTCTTTAGCATTTCTTTCCCCAAATTCAAAAAAAAGAAAAGAAAAATAAAATAAAAGAAACTTCGAAGTAAACGAAAAACTTTCTCGCAATCATCCAGCATAAACGAGAAATTGAACGAACGTGCCATCTAACCCCAACACCAGCTCAGCAATAAAAATCCTGCAACTTGACAACACGAGGCCGAGCTCCACTTCCACCGGAACAATTGCTGGAAGTAGCTTTACTTTTGATTTGCTCAACCGAATCCCCCGCCGCCGGAGACATACAGGATGCCGCAAATGCTCTGAACCTATCCCATCGCAACCTATAACATGTCTACTAGGGCCTGCGTTTTTTCCGACATTCTGAAATTCATCGATTTGCAATGCCATTGATTAGACAGCGTGCACGTAGAATACGTGATCACTTAACGTGCCCTTTGTGTACTTGGGGCGATTCCCCAAAAAAAAAATGACTGGCGTAAGAAAGCTGCAGAAAAAGTTACCGGGATAAAATAATCCAGTTCAAGACGTACTTGGCCGATATGATTGCAAGAAAAAAGGACTTTAACAACATTTGCAAAAATTGTAATGTATTATGTTGGTGCAGTTTAATCCAGTAATTCGTCGGACAACGTGTGCGGGAACAAGGCAGCTGCTCCAGTTTTCAACTTCCTTTCTTTAAGTTTTTGTTCGTCCTTTTTAGGAAAGGAGCCCCAAGACCACTTGAAGTTGTGCGCAGAGTGCACTCAAGTGGCAAAAGCTACTACATTACAATTTTAAATGTAATACTCGTAATATGCAGAGTAATTTTCTATTATAAACTTTTCTACGTGCTCCGTAGAATTAAATACTAATTTTCACAAAATCGCCGTGCAAGGGTTGATAGAATTTAAAAGGAATTAAGGCAAACTTCGTAGCACTTTGAAGCGTAGTTGTGCAGTCACTATTAAAGCAAATACTAGGGAGTGTATGGCTAGGAAGGAGCTACGGCCGTCTAAAAGGAATATAAGAAAACGATTGGAATGGGCACAGCTCTAGTCAGGGACTGGATGACGGGAATCGGCACTATAAGCGAAATGTTTGTTTGTATGAACAATCAACGATACACCAACGTACTAGAAGACTATCTTCAGCCTTCGATTTTTTGGAGAGATAGATTTGTTAGGTGCGGGCGAGTTTCATTTTTACTCGGGTGATCCAAAATCAGTTGCACTCGTGTGTGTATAAAGGTTTCATTTTGATTTTAAACTCTTTTAGTGCGTGATTATTCTGAAACCGGTTTAAAACTAGGATTGCAAATCAATCGAATCGTGTGCGGAAGGCCTAATTTTTTTCAACCTTTTTCATGAAGTGGCACCCCTGACTGAAAAATAAAAAAATCGTGGCACCCTTGGCCAGCGGCGGATTTTTTTACATGGGAGTGAAGAGAATTTTATATCGGTCTAGCAACAGGAAATGTGTGCCACCGCCTGTCTAGGCTTCCATGCCTACGACAGGAGACACCTACTGACTAAACTCTCCACCCTCTTTTGAATGACGTTCAAGTCCAGACCGGTACGATCCGTACAGACATTACTTCAGCCTGGCGTCATAAGCATGACGCTTAACAAGCGATCCCTCAAAAGGTGCTCGCTAGAGCCGGAACAGTCAAGCCGTCTAGCTATCTAACTGCTATCTCTCCTTGCATTTCTTGCCTTTCTCTGTTTCTTTGTGCTTCGTAATGCTTAAGCTGCTGGTGGATGGCCTCTAGCACCACTTCCATCATTCTCCACATATCCTCCGACCTCCTCGACGATCTTACTCCACCTCGCCGTTTTGAAAGGATTCTTCACGTCAAGGGTTATCAACGCGCAACTCTTATTCACATCCATTGCTGCCCTTGCAAGGGTAGTCACCAAATTGACAGCATCCGTTGTCGATCTAGCCTTCTTGAAACCGAATTGCCTTACCAACAAACCGTCTTCCCGCTCGCCGCTTGGGTGTGGTAGTAGTAGGCCTGCAGATCAACGGGTCCTCTGGAGGCTTACCTGGCTTCAGGATGAGCACAAGCTTTTGGCGAACCCATTGCTCAGGGAACACTCCTTCCCTCAGGCACGCTGTGAATATGTACTCGGGTGAACTCACCTGGTGCCACAATGGCTGCCAGCTTCACCGCTCTGTTCGGTATGCCATCTGGCCCATGGGATTTTCCAACGGCAATCCTCTTCGCGGCTTCCACAATTTCTTCCTCCCTTACCTCTGGGATGTCTGCTTCATATACGTTTACTGCAGGCAGGCTATCCTGATCCCGTTCTGTGGGAACAGGGACCATACTATGCCTTGCAGCATTACAGGGCAGGTATATACAAGACGCAAGTGCCCAAGTCGTTCCTTTTAGCTGGTTGGCCTGTTACTGGTACTGGGAATGTGAAGGCCAGAGGCGGCGGAGCGCATGGGGAGGGGATGGAAGGAAAAGTGCACATGCACTTTCGCTTTGGGTGCGAAAATCCACACCCAAAGTATTTCATGTACACCTAATAACCCAGAACGTTGAGCAGCTGTCTAGGTCGCTGCGACGAAAGAACGTGGTCGAAGGGCCCCACACAAGTAAGGCCTTTCACACGAAAACTAAATATATTATACTAGAGCTATTAAGAACTTATAACTGTATATAGCCTAAGCTTTTTAAACACCATCCGACAAGCATTCAAAAAGAGGATTGTCTCAGGAGCTTCCCTGTAGGTTCCTCCATGAGGCAATGGGGCATGCCAAAAAAAGGCTTCTCATGAACACCACACAAAAAAAATCAGCGATACTGAAGTGAGGTATGCCTTATCCGTTCTCATAAGGCCCTATGAGGCAAACCAAATGAAGTGAGGCATCCCAACATCTGCCTTACCTATTCGGAAAGCTTTTTAAGAAGCTTTGAATTAATAGCTTTAAGCTTTAGCTTTAAGGCCCAAACATATAGCAGAAACGAAAAGAAACTGAAACGAAAACGAAATGAACTTGAAAATGATAGCGATTATATTGGTTCCTGAGTGAATCGGTTCTTGACATTTGTTGACAAGTTATGCATTGAGAAGAAGAGTTTTTTATTTTCGATAAATACACATATTATACACTTTATATAATTTATGGCGGATGTCGAAAAATCACAAGAGAAATCATAATTTAAATTTTTTCACCTCGTATTGACTGCATTTTTTTAAAAAATCTTCTTTTTCGTTCTTTCAACTACTTTAAATACGAAAACATACGTCTGTCGAACTGTCAAAGTAACGGGCTGAATAGCTGAAACGAATACCGAAACGAAATAAATTTATATCATGCGTTCCGATTCGGTTCTGTTCGTTTATATAACCGAGTTCATACATTTTCATACGATTTATTTCATTCTTTTCGTTTCGGATCGTTTTCGTTTCTGCTATATGTTTAGGCCTAACTCATACAAAGCTTTAGTTTTTGTTGTTACATTGCTGCATATTTCAGGAAATTATGTTGGTGACCATGAAGGACGTTATTCAACATGCTCAATAGACCGGTTCTGGTTCGATCACCAAGGTCAAGCAGCATTGGACGTGATTAGTACTCAGTTGGGGGACCACATTGGTAAAACAACACTCGCGTTTAAAAATACATATAAAGTTTTCGACAACGGCGCAGTTATTACTCACCAATGTTACCGCAAGATGAATTTTGAGAGTAGTAAAATCTACTACCTTTTTGAAAAAAGAGGTAGGTAGTAAATTTTTTTTTGATTTCAAATCAATTTTAAAATACCCCATTAACACTATGAACATTTACGCATAAATTTTATCATTAGGAGTATTCATTTTATTGCCGAATTTACATTGTACATATTGACATAATCAGCGTAAAGTATATGGGTTTTAATGTGATTTCTTAGTTCATCTGCAGCCATAATAAAGCTTACTGTTTGTACTTAAGCGGTTTGTTTTTTCATTTTTAATCCCATTGAATTTTGAAAATGCACACTCGGCTGCAGCACTATAGCACTTCAAGGCGGAAACAAATTTACAAAGATTTTCGAATGAAAACTCTCCTACTGCATTTTTTATCTTAGATATTTCGTACCAGTATTCTTCAATGGGCAAATTAGAAGGTATATCATTAAATGTTTTAAGAAGCCTCCACTCAGTACAAATTTGTTCCACATCATAATTAGAGGCTTTAACTATATGCGAAAACGACTTAACAAAATTGGCGATAGATGGGTATTCAGGAGAATTTCCCTTTTCTGGATTTAATATTTGTAAATTTCGTATGCAAAATGAACCAAAGTAACAGAATGGAATGGAAACATGTTTCTGACAGCGACGAGCTGCGATCGATTTATAAATAAAAAATATTAGAATTATAAAAAAGGTAGTAGAATGATAACTTGAGGTAGTAGATTTTTTTTAAAACAGGTAGTAAAACTACTACATATGTAGTAGAACGGTAACGCTGTTACTCACATATCCACGCCGAAATTTTAAAATAAATAAATTGACCGATTAACATTTTAAGGGCTATCTGTTACCGTGGTCCCCACCCACAACCATTACGTTCCGCCGCTCTTGGTGAAGGCCAAGCAATGTGCTTTGGGCGAATACGATTAGCCATCGCTTCCTTGCTTACTACATAACTCGTATCAAAATAAAACTGACAATGAGTTATCTTGAACTACACTCAAGTAAATTTTTAAGAAAATGGCTGATCTTTGCGTCACCCCAAAGGTGGCGCCGTGGCACCCCAAAGTGCGGCGGCACCCCGGTTGAAAAACGCTCTTAAGTCTCCTGAAACTGGAAGAGCTGTGGATCAGTGCTGGTCAGTTACAAAGTCTAGATATTAACAAGTCTTTCATGTTCATATGGTTAGAGAGTGAAAGGCGAACAGCTATATGCACAAATTCTTCAAATGACGATGTCAGGGTACCAGAGAGAGAATGCAACAATTTTATACCCGCTCGCACACAACTAGCCAGCAGAAGATTTTATGCTTTTATATGGGGAAAAACTTGATGTATTGGTGCATATTTACTATTTATGAAAAAAAACGGCAGATTAAATTTTACTCCCTTTTCACTTCTGCATACTTTATCGAAGAGAGAGAATCTGGCTTTGTCTCGCCGAGTTCACGATGTATGCGTTGAGTTGTGCTCAGCAATGATGTTCATATATGCACGCACACAACTAGCGGGGGGAAAATTTTGTATAAAGATGAAAGACTTGTTATATCTAGACTTTGGTCAGTTACCGAAGACATCTCTTGAGAAGGTCTTCTGACGATTATGATGGATTCCAAAATCTAAAATATCAATGTTCATATTTTTTAAAAAATTCGAATATTCAAGAACATCCAAATTTTTCTATTCTTTTTAATAAAGATTTTGAATAATATCACTCTTAACACATAGAAACGAAGGTTTCATAATCCAATTTTTACCTCTTTTATATATGTCAAGGACATCATTTAATATCAATTTAATCTGCTAATATTTTACGGTTTTCCATTTTAAATATAAAAATACAGATCTATACAAATTCCTATACATATATGATTAATATTTTCACCAATGAAGGCCTCCATTTGCCAATTTCCACGAATCAATATGGCAATGAAATTAATCTTAATCGTATTGGTGAAATTAAAAAATTCCATCATAAATATTATTATTAAATTATTTATCGACAAAAATATTAAAATCAAATTTTAAAAATTTTATTTTTACAAATAAATGCAATTTCCTAGAACAACCACAAATCATGGCCCATTCCTTCTACCCACATAGATACATAATACTAGTGATGACGTATTTTCCGGGTTGAACAAAATAAAATCGGTGAAAACTTTATCAATACAACTTTAAGCCCCATGAAAACATTTCAATCTGAGAAAATTCATAAAATATTCCAAAAGAACAAGTGAAAAGTTTGAGCAGTTTCGAAGCTTTGAAACTGTTTTCCTCTTTCTCTCTGCGTTTTTATAAGAAGTCCTGTAAGCAAGGAAGTAGTGAATTATTTACAATGTTCAAGGATAGAGCCAAGGAAAACATTGTTATTTTTTGTTAACTTGATAGGAAGTCTTTAAAACAAGCACCCTCCATTCATGGGGTCTTTAATATTGCACGATGATGTTTAATTAAATTAAAAAAACTAAAAAATACGCTTTTATGTTAAAATGTACTAAAAATTAAAAAATAATTTTGAATGTAAAGTTTTTATTGCTCCAGCCAGTATATGGAAACAACCTACCTTTCGAAATGTAAAACAGCGTGGGACTCTTAACCTATATTCTTATTTTATTAATACCGGAACTTTTCGCTAGCGCCCCACGCTTTTTTTACATTTCGAAAGGTAGGTTGTTTCCATATACTGGCTGGAGCAATAAAAACTTTACATTCAAAATTATTTTTTAATTTTTAGTACATTTTAACATAAAAGCGTATTTTTTAGTTTTTTTAAACTATATTTTTTTTTATTTTCTACTTTTTAGTCTATCATATATCTTCCGCCATTTTGTTGTGGCCGCCATAATAGATTTAATATTACGTCACACAGCTTACTGTTATGTATTCGTCATATACTTTCATTTGATACCCGTACCAGGGCGCTGTAAAGAAAAAGGTAAGCCGCTATTTTGTGTTGGCCGCCATTTTGAAAATGGAGTGTAGCCATACAGCTAATTGTATTCTACTTGTCATACCCTTGTAACCCTTGTTGGGGGAAGACATTTGCAAAAATGTTTAAAATACTTTAGACTATTCTGGGTGGGCATTTTCAAAGAGAGAACGAAGTGAAAAGCACAACCAAATGTGCGCAAGATATTTTGGACTGTTTTGGCCATGATTTGCTTGTGTTTTTCACTTTGTTCTCTCTTCGAAAATCCTCAGCAAAACAGTTCAAAGTATCTTGTGCATATTTGGTTGGGTTCGGAAAGCCAAATTATTTTGTAAATACGCAATTAGGCACTTAAGCACTTTTGCCGGTCCGATAACTTAGCAAGCGCAGCTCAGTTTAAGACAAGAAAGCAATGATAAATAAGGGAATACGGAATAGAAAAATGCAATAAACTCAAAATCATCGAATTTGCACTTAAGCATTTCTGGCTTGTGCAATATTTTCAGCTAATTTTAAAATGTGTTGGCCGCCATTTTGAATTTGGAATGACGCCACGCAGCACAGTATTCTACTTGTCATATCCTTTCATTTGATACCCATACCGAGTGGGTTGTAAAGAAAAAGGTAGTCCGCCATTTTGTGTTGGCCGCCATTTTGAATTTGGAATGACGCCACGCAGCAAAGTATTGTACTTGTCATATCCTTTCATTTGATACCCATATCGATTGGGTTGTAAAGAAAAGGGTAGTCCGCCATTTTGTGTTGGCCGCCATTTTGAATTTGGAATGACGCCACGCAGCAAAGTATTGTACTTGTCATATCCTTTCATTTGATACCCATATCGATTGGGTTGTAAAGAAAAGGGTAGTCCGCCATTTTGTGTTGGCCGCCATTTTGAATTTGGAATGACGCGAATTGTACTCTATTTGTCATACCCTTTCATTTGATACCCATGTCGGGGGTCGGGGAGCACGATTGCAAAATTCGGCCACCATCTTGGAACCGCCATCTTGATTTTTTTACAAAATGGTCAGATTGCATTGTCACGCCAGCTTTACATATGGGCAAAATTTGAAGTTGATCGGTTATATGGAAGTGGGTCAAAATCAAGTTGCAAGATTTGTCTACATACATACATACACACATACATACATACATACATACATACAGGTGAAGCTAATATAAAGCGTATAAAAAAGTGGCGTAGTTTTCGATGGCATATGACAACGTATACCAAAAGTTTTTAAATTAACAACAACAAAAATACAGTGAAACGGAAGGAAGGAAAATTTGTAACTTTGTTTTATATAGGGCATGTTGATAAAATGCTATAAGTGTATTAGGGCACTACAGAATAGGACACTCGAAATAGATTGGGCGAGATGCGTATCATGTAAATTTGTTTAAAGTAAGAATTGTAGTTCGGATTCCAGGTGTTTAGTTCTCGCGGAAGTTTCAGTGGCGTTCATGCCGGTTAACGATAAATTAAAAGTTTTTCTTTCATCATCGCTCTAGAATGGGTGATAAGGAAAACGTCAGTCTGGAGAGAGAGGTGTGTTAATAGCAACGCACTCACTCTGTAGGAATATTTGGATATAAAGATGGCGTGAACCTCCTTGTCGACGGCTTATGTCGAACAAAAAAAGGACGACAAAGGAAACGACAAGATGGCTGGAAGATTTATACTCGCAGTCACAAGTCACAAAGTAATCACAAGTTTGTGGTGAGTTTCAACTTTAGACAATTTGGTACATATTTCCATTTTTCAGGCAACATAATAATTTCAGACCGTAAACAGTCACGGTATACAGAAACAAGGTAATGTGAAAGACTGAATATCGTATTAGTGCGACGTCACTCGTTGACCTCTTCCCATGTAAAATCGAAATAGTTGTTGTTGTTTTTCTAAATTTGGTCAACAGGTGACGTCACATTTTTCTACGACATTCGAGCTGTCAGCCTATTTTACATTACCTTCTTTCTTTATACCGTGGTAAACAGTTACAAGGGCTATCACAATTGTGACTGGATAAATAGTAGGTCACAAGAGTATAAAGAGAAGGTTTCTAGCATATTTTTATAATTTCTCCCAGACTCGATATGCAGCCAGCCCCAGACGGTCACAAATTTACAAAGAAAAAGTTTATTATTATTAAGGGTGGGTGCCAAGTTACAATTCCGAATTTGCTACTTTCACCACGGACACTTCGAAATTACAAACTGTGCCAAAAAAACATACAATTCACGTATTTCAAAATACATACAATTCACGTACAACAAAATTTTGTAATTTATAAAATTTTAATAATTTTTTTAAAGAAGCCCAGGGCTATGATTGTCTTTAAAATAATGGAAATGGACTTGCTTCACAAACATCATCCAGTGGGGGTGAAATGCAAGAAGCATTGTACATATTTGAAAGAGTTTTAAAAATTGGTGGCTAATATTTCCCTACAATTCAAAAATTTCCTAAGGGCCCCTTTAGACGAGCGGACACCGAACAGACAAAATTTAACTGTCATCGTAAATTCCTTTTTGAAGCCCGGTGAAGTGTCGGCTGGGCATTTACACGGGCGGACACCAGCGAACGGACAAACGACCGAAAAATTTCAAAAATTTCAAACAAAATTTCAAAACTTCATGGTTTGCTGCTCTTGTTTTTTGAAATTCTCTTTTGCTTTCTTGTCCTAACAACAACAACAACGCAGGAAATGTCAAAATGTTCGTTCAGAGTTCGCTGAAAGTGTCCATGAAAATTGTCTGCCCTCCCCATCTTTCTCTCTCACCCTCTTCCCTATACACCCAGTTTGTTCGTTCGTTTTGTCTGTTCGGTGTCTGTTCGGTGTCCGCCTGTCTAAAAGGGGGCTTCCAAAGACACAAACCTCCGAAAATTGAATTGTAAAATCGAAATGCTGTTTCCATACAAATTGACATATGAATTGTAACTTGGCACAGGCCCTTAAGCTGTTTTGAAATTTTTTGACGTCTTGCCATGTCTTCCTAGAACTTTGCAAAAAAATGGCTGATCAAGGGGATTTTTCTTGTAAACTTGGTAGCCCTCGCCGATATTTTAGGAATCAGGTTGCCTTTATCTCAGTCATTACAAGCCATTGAAATTGATATACTTTCTGCAGTTCAGCTTATCAATATGCCACAGCCAGTCTACAGAGGCAACGTGAAGCCATGGTACAATAATACAAGGTAGGCCCATAAGGAAAAGCTCTGTTTCCATCTTGAAAAGCTTTTACGCATTTTACATTAGAAAAGATCTAAGTGACGTCACGGGAAAGCTTTTTTGCCTTGTAAGTTAAGATCTGAGTAAGACCCTTATGAGCTTACCTTGTAATTATTTTACCATGCGTGAAACTAGCTCTGACGCATTCAAAAAGCTTTTCGCTATGCACAGTGGTTAAAAATGCCAAAAATACGGCCAACAATGCTTCTGGTGTCCCGCAGGGAAGTCATCTTGGTCCTCTTCTTTTTATTTTATCAATCGATGATATTGTTACCCTACTAAAGCACTGTAAAATCCTTATTTACGCTGATGACATTAAACTTTACCGCCACATAAGGAGTATCGAGGACTGCAAACTTCTGCAAGCAGACCTAAACACCTTCTATTCTTGGTGTTTCAACAACAACCTAGTCCTTGATATTAGTAAATGTGAGGTCATGACTTTTTGTAGGAAGCGTAGCGTTATTACCTATGACTATACTTTTCTCGACAACAAGGTCTCCCGCGCAAATTCTGTTATTGATCTAGGGGTTAGGTTAGATAGTAAATTGGATTTCTCTACCCACGTCAATTATATTTCTTCCAAGGGCAATTGAGTCCTAGGATTTATAAAAAGATGGTCCAAGGAATTCAACAACCCCCTTATCACAAAGCACTTGTACATATCTTTAGTTAGGCCTTTACTTGAATACGCCTCCCAGGTATGGTCTACTTACTACTCCTCCCAGGTTGGTAGAATCGAATCGGTTCAAAGGAAGTTCGTCCGATTTGCACTCAGCCACCTCCCGTGGGATGACCCACTTATTCTTCCGCCATATGAGAGCAGACTTAAATTGCTCAACTTAAGCTCTCTCCATAAGCGTCGCGAGGTCGCTGACGTTATATTCGTTCATCGGTTATTGAATGACAAGGTGGACTCAGACTTTTTACGAGGCCGTACGTCATTTAGAGTGAATAAATATAACGTGAGAGGTCAACCTCTCTTGTACATTAATTCATCTAACACCAACTATGGGTTGTATGAACCAGTTAATCGCATGCTTATAAATGTTAACAATAATAGTAGTGTTTTTAGCATGCAAACTAGTGAAGATGTCCTTAAAAGGACTCTTTTAAATGTGGCGTGACTTCCTGCGTGTCCAACTCTTTCTTTGTTTTGCACGCTTCTCTGTTTGATGTCTCATGCTGTGCTGTGCTGTGATGTTTTCAGCGTGAGCATTAGTGAGGACGTCCTTAATAGGGGTCTTTTCAGTCTCACTTGACTGACTTTTTCTGCACGCTTCTCTGTGTATTGCATTTCTTTCTGTTTTAATTGAATGTGCAATCTCTGGGGGGTCACATCTCGCATATAAAAGTGTGCGAAGTGTGACCTTTTCGGGATTGCATATTCAATTTATATGTTGCATGCTTTAGTTGAGCCTGTCTCAGTGCTACTTGTGCTGAGCTGGTAAATTATTCTTGGCCCAGCTAAGAAGTGTACCTTCTGAATTAGAAGGACTAACTCTATTTGCATGATTGTGTTGTCCCTATATTAGTCCATGGAAATGGTACTTTAACATTGCAAAAATGCAGGACAAGATTTTTTTCTTGGGTTGTGTAGGGGGGGTCGGTGTTAGCTTAAATTTGAGTTTTCGAGTTCCCCACCCCCCCCCATTTGGCCGCCATCTTGGAAAAGGTGTGCAAATGGTTTTTCCACTATATCTCCGTAACAGTACATCTTACAGAAAATTTATAAACAGACTTTTTGTTTAGAATTAAATTATCTACAATTTATCCTTTAAGCGTTTTGTCGTAAATTGAAGAATTAAGAAGTTATAAGCCTTAGAACACAAAAATTAGTCACAATATTTTCTTTTAAAGGCTATAACTTTTTTTCCTTCAATTTTAACAAAAAAAATAATAACAAGTTTTTTGTAGAGGGTTTCATAACGAATAATTTCCATTCATTCTTTTTTTAATTTTGTTCACTACGAAGGGTTGACAGCGCCCCGAAGGTATCAAAGTGACAGATTTTCTGAATAATTTTTTACGATTTTACCTCCTCCTCTCCCTAGAATTTCTCAAAAACAGGTAGCAAGTAATAATAATGTATGAACGACTTTCCGTTTGAAGAAATGCCGATGTTTGAGTAATGCAATAAAATTATTTATTACTGTTTTTTATTATTGTTATGGTATGTTTTACAAGGTACGAGATGGTTTAAAGTGAAATTCTTTGAATAATAACATGTATTAGTTTCTCCAATTTTTGAAAATAATTTGTGTGATGAATGAATGACTTTACGTTCTAAGAAATGCCGATGTTTGAGTAATGCAATAAAATTATTTATTACGGTTTTTTAATTTAATTAATATTTTCAATTTTGGTAGATAGCACAACTGAATAACACGTACACTTTTATAAAATTGAAAATTTTACTTAAGATCAAACTGAAATTACAATTTTGAAATTACACTAAAATAATTCAAAATTTTCCCACAAAATGAATACGTCCGTATTTTGCTAGATAATTAGCATCACTGAATGAAGCACTATTTTTTGGAGCCCTAACACAAATTATTTTCAAAAATTGGAGAAACTAATACATGTTATTATTCAAAGAATTTCACTTTAAACCATCTCGTACCTTGTAAAACATACCATAACAATAATAAAAAACAGTAATAAATAATTTTATTGCATTACTCAAACATCGACATTTCTTCAAACGGAAAGTCATTCATACATTATTATTACTTGCTACCTGTTTTTGAGAAATTCTAGGGAGAGGAGGAGGTAAAATCGTAAAAAATTATTCAGAAAATCTGTCACTTTGATACCTTCGGGGCGCTGTGAACCCTTCGTAGTGAACAAAATTAAAAAAAGAATGAATGGAAATTATTCGTTATGAAACCCTCTACAAAAAACTTGTTATTATTTTTTTTGTTAAAATTGAAGGAAAAAAAGTTATAGCCTTTAAAAGAAAATATTGTGACTAATTTTTGTGTTCTAAGGCTTATAACTTCTTAATTCTTCAATTTACGACAAAACGCTTAAAGGATAAATTGTAAATAATTTAATTCTAAACAAAAAGTCTGTTTATAAATTTTCTGTAAGATGTACTGTTACGGAGATATAGTGGAAAAACCATTTGCACACCTTTTCCAAGATGGCGGCCAAATGGGGGGGGGGGGTGGGGAACTCGAAAACTCAAATTTAAGCTAACACCGACCCCCCCTACACAACCCAAGAAAAAAATCTTGTCCTGCATTTTTGCAATGTTAAAGTACCATTTCCATGGACTATATAGTTAGAGTGGTAGCCGTGGCATGTTTTAAGGGTTATAAAGGGGTTCGGAAAGCGTGCCTTGCCTCTTAAAAACGCCAGTATTGACAGTATTGCAAGACGCTCGGAGCGGTAGCTTCCATGGGAAAGTGAAGGTGTCAATGTGACGTGCATAAAAAGTTATCTATTGGTCCGATTTCAATTCTGCAAAATGGATTCATTTTCTGAATGTAGCTATATAATTTTGTATGCCTACTCATAGTAGTATCTATGATAAAAAAGTTAGTTCACTTTTGCTAATTTCGACGAGCATTTTTTTTTTATAAATAGGGCAACGAAAAAAGTGCTGCTAGATCCCAGTCTCATTTTGTTTTTAATGTGTTTATACACTCCTCAAGTAAAACAGATCCGAAATCCATCAGCCAAAACTAGAAGAAATTGCGAAAAATTAGTGTTTCATAAAGATTGGGATGTCGGAAAAACTATTTCTCTGTTTCGGAAAGAAATATTCAAACTCGTTCAGAAAATTTTGAAGAATAATACGGAAGTTTTTCGTATTTTGAAGGAGTAGGTACGTGCCACAGAGAATCGATCGAACAGTGTCGGGTAACCAAAAGAGCCAACTAAGAAAAAAGCTAACCAAAATTATAATTAAATGGCAAGAAGTTCATAGAACGAAGTTCCGCTCTTATGAAAATAATCAATTGGGGCTTTAGAAGAAGGTTTTTATTATTGATTCCGTAAGAAATGTGGAAACAAGGGATGGTGGGTTCTCCATCTACAAGTTTCGCTGAAGAACAGCAAACAAAACAAAGCAAACAAAGAAGAACGGAAGAAATGCGACAGGAACATTCCACGGTTGAGCTTGCATTTCTTATCCAATTGACTTCGCGTGCAGTGAGAAAGTGACCGAAAAATATTGTCAAATTCGAAATCTGCAGCCTCGAAAAGCCAAGAAACCAAGTTTCGTGCAGGAAAACTAATTTTCAAATATTTTTGGTCGCCATTTTGAGACCGCCATTTTGCATTTTGAAAAAAATTTGTTAAATTTTAAATCGGTGACCTCAAAAACCCCCAGACACTCATTTTCTTTAAAAAAAATGATTTTTTACATAGATGACCGCCATTTTGTTTTTCGAAAAAATAATAGCTGATTCGTAATCAGCTCCCTCTAAAACCACCGGACACCAGATTTCAAAGAATTACCTTAATTCCTTCTAGTTTTTGCCGCGCTTTTGGCGTTTTGAACTACCTTACTACGGCTGAGTCCCTTGCAAACGAAATTGGCACAGAAATCACAGTCCGCAAAATTACCGGCCGTCAAACAATTAGATTTAATATTCAGACTCAGTCTGTTGAAGAATACTACCGCCTTTCAATATATAATCCTTTTATAAATTATTTAATTAATGAAATGTCCTCCAAAAGCTCCTGTCCCATAACTTCAGTGTCCTAGATATGTAGAAGAGGTTTTGCAAGATGTTGAAGTGTATAAAGAAGCTCTTCCTTGTTTTTTTAGCTTTGAAGAGAGAGCTAAAGATTTTGCAAGAAATGAGAGAAACTATCCCAAAATCTCCAGCAGATGCTTACAAAAGAGCAACGGTGCTGCCAAATATTAGAACTCTGTGCCAATTGTTGTGCAAGTTTCACTAGCACTGCCGACGATCTTTCTCCACACAGGGCCGGCGCTTGGTTTTCTTGCGCCCGGTGCAGTATGCCATGTTGCGCCCCCTTCAATTCTTTTTTTCAAAGTTTGATTTTTTTTAAATCTTAATTCCTGAAATTGCGCCCGGCCAATTGCGCCCGATGCAAGTGCACCAGTTGCACCTATGAAAGCGCCGCCCTGCCTGCGTCCAATCAGGATTGGCATCGCGATCTTGCTGTTGTGCTGGGTTTTCTTGCACTTTAACTTCACAAAACTCTCCCGCTAATGCTGTTTTTTAAGCTTCGTACTGCTTAAGCTTCTCGTAGATGGCCGTCAGTGCCACTGCCACCATTCTCCACACATCCCCCAACCTCGTCATCTGCACCAGGGTATTTTTCATTGAAATTCCCTACCCGTTTCCAGCACAGTCCTGGGCTCCGCAAATCTATATACTCCAATCTCCAATAATAGAGGTGCCTGTGTGGTTTTCCAAACCTTCATATTTCAAGAGTCTCTCACCGAATTATTGATCTAAAATAGTACGACTAGTACGAACTTCAAATCAAGAACTATGGCACCGTGCCGGCCAAGAAAGGATAGACGACGAAATCATGCGAATGATATGGATTCGGATTGGCCACACCTTGCGAAGGACAATGGAAAAAGACACAAACACTCTGTGCAGTTTCTTTAATATATGAAAATGAAGGCACGGGAACACTTTTCAAATTTTTTTCGAACTTTTAAATTTTTTTTTTTTTAAATCTTAATTTCTGAAATTGCGCCCGGTGCAAGTGCACCATTTGCATCTATGCAAGCGCCGCCCCTGTCTCCACCTTACGCCGACTAAAAACATATCTTCGCAGTAGACAGAAGATCGTTTAAATAGTCTAGCTTTAATGCATATCCATCAAAACATTGCGTAAAAAATGAACCCTAATGATGTATTGGACATTTTCAGTAGGAAACATAAAAGAAAACTGCCTTTACCAGATATGTAATGTTTTTACTAAACCTTATTTTAATATTACAAATGTCTTTTAATGTTGTATGTTTTTGTTAATCCCATAAATGAGAACACGTGCCTCTTGTGCCCCTCCCAGAAAGAAGTCCTGGATCTGCCCATAGCCAGCTTCAATGCTTGGAAGTTCACATACACTCTGCGCGTTACAGCATCAATATGTTCTGGCGTACGTTGACTACGTTGTCGCCCAGACTTTTATTTTTCTCATTACACGATAAAATGTATCATTAGAGGTGAAATATTTAAGATTTTTCTTGTGACTTGAATACTAAAATAGTTGATAGTCACAAGAATAGTCACAATGGGGGGTGCTACACAGGAGACTAAGACCAGTGCGGTGAAACCGGTTTTATGAGAGAGAAACGAAGAAAAGAAAAGGGAAAGTAGGCCATTTTCCCCTTTCTTTTCTTCGTTTCTCTCCCATAAAACCGGTTTCACCAGTGGGTCTTAGTCTCCTGTGTAGCACCCCCCCATTGACAAGAATTAGTCTCAAAAGCTTGTGACTTATGACTGGTCACAATTTAGTTTAGGAGGGGTTAGAATGAGAAGAAATATATAACTATCGACGAACACAACCTAGAAGTACCTAGTGGATAAAAGTCTACATTGGATCCCTAATTACAAAAACAAACGAAGATAAGGAAGAGATATTTCGACGAATACCTACTACTGGCTAAAGTAAGAAAGTAGCAAAGAGTTTAAGCCCATAATATCGATTAGGCCTTTACAATTCACAAATGCTTTAAATATCGATAACAAAAGATCCTTTATTACGATATCTAAACTTTTCGAACTAATGGCCCATTTGTGCCCCAGCTTCCACTACATTTAGTCCAGTCAATGACCTTTGGTTTGTCCAATAAAAGGACGCAAATTTCGGTAATTACAAAATTGTTTCCTTAGAAAAAATAAAATCATAATTAAATAATACCCCAATACCACCATCGGGTACAGGCACCCAAAAATATCGATTCCATTATCCTCAATCACTTCCCTTCATGAATTTTCAAATTAATTTCCCATAAAAAAAAACCACGTCAAATTAGTAATATCAAATTTCATATTGTAATTCGATAACAGCATTCCTCCTCTCGTCTGGTAGTTAAGAATGTAGTCAGGTTTTCGTTTCTGTGGGATATCCACCAATCCACCACGATGAAATTCGATCGGAAACGTGGACATGACAAATTACTTAAAGCCTTCTCAGAAAACGCGTCCTTCCTGGCCCTTCTAGGGTCATGAGAATCCCATCTTATCTATCCAATTTCCCTTGAGAATATGCCTAAATAAAAAAAAATGAAGGAAGACTACGACGGACTAGGGAGAGAAAGATCCAGGGAGCCAGGGATTGAGGCTTTCTTTATGATCCCAAGGCATAGAAAATTTTATTCTGTTATGCCACCAAATTTGTCAAACGATTTTTAGTCCTCCAAATTAAAAGACTTTTTGTTGAATACGAATAAGGTAATTTATGTATATCTAAAGAGAGATTAGGAAGATAAATAAGGATAAATACCAATGAAACAGAGATAAAAGGAGAAGACGTGGACAGCAGTAATAAGTTGGAATTATGTAAGTCGCAGAGCAAATAGGATTGGAAGTGGGGATTATGATGTGGTATTCATAGTAAAGGAAGCGTACGGATTAAAATAAGGCTACTCTGCCTTAATAGAAACATGAGTTTTCTTTATTTGCGTTTTCGTTAGTTAGTATGAATGGGGTTTTATTGTCCAGCTTAATGGTAGCATAGCCCCAGTCCAGACCCAGAGCATTGCTAATCTAGTACAGGGCTATTTGGAGAGCCTGTTACTCCGCCATGCTGATACCCATTTCACTACACATCTACCCATTGAGTTACCCTATATTTTAGGTATGCTCCACTTTTATTAGAAACATAACGCATAGCAGTTGATATCGCTGTCGTCTCATGACAACACAGCAGCCGTGGCATCATGCACCGCATCTCAGTCAGTGTTCAATTGTTGCAGCTTAAAAACACATCAGAGTTCGAAAATTCCATGAACACACGACAAGGATAACGCTGAAGGGTGAGTTATGTGATCAATCAAGCTTTAGGAACATGACATACACCTTCTGGCTGCAAATGTACACTATAGCAGCATTGAGCCATTTTGTACAAGCATTTGAGATAACAGCCGTCCGAAAAAAGGGTTTCGACTGTACATTATGTTCCCGCTTAACCCTTATTTTCCGAAGGTTTTTTTTTGTTGCCCAGCTTAAGAATAAAATGGAAAACCTCTATCGAATGTTCCATCAAACTACTTGTCCTCCACTTTTGTTTGCTTTAGTCCATTTGCCGTCCTATGGGCAGCCAAGACTTTCGACCAGGACTTCACTGGCCATGGGACAGTTAAAAACGGCGTCTGGAAACCATTATAACAAAAAGGAGTAATCCCTGACCATCGCATCCAGGAGTGAGGAAATTTTAAGACGTTGGCATTAGGGATGGTGTTTTTTTAATGGAATTCATTTCTCTAGTCCACTAGAGATTTGGTAATGTATTGGCGTCTCTTAAATCCCACAATTTTTCGGTGTGTTTAAACGGAACAGAAGTGTTTGTTTTTATTGGTGATTCGCAGATATTGGTTTTTCATTCAATCAATTGAAACCTTTTTATTTATTTGATTCGAGTAAAATAGTTTCGTGTATAATGTGCTGTAAATCAAAAAACTTGTTAATTATTTTCAATCATAAAGAGTTTGTTTTTTTTGCTTTAACTGTAGCATGAAATATATTTTTTTTTGTTTGAGAGTTGACCATGACAGGAGAAAGTACTGGGATTTTTTTTGTAAACAAAGAAGACAAGAAAAAAAACTGGTGTGCGTAGGACCACACTATGGAAGTGAAAACTTCTATGGCCATTCTGTATTTCCAATTCAATCTTAATATTACAGGAGGATAATGGTCAATAAATTTTGTCTATGAATGTTCCATCGCGCATTTGAAATATTTTTTTTTGGTGGACTTGGAAACACATTTTACTAGACAAGTCGTTCTTATTTAATTATACAGTCGTTATACAGGTTTTTATGCATTTTAGATACTTTTTACAAAATTCTGGTGAAGTAATTTGTTATGCGTACCATATTGCCAACGCATTTTAAATTTTCTAATATTGACAATAAATTCATTATTTCCGACCTTAAACACCTCCAAATAGCGATTTTCGGTGAAATCGAATCGTAATTGCCAAAATCGTACCGCCATATTGGCGCCGCCATTTTCAATTTTCAAATTTTGACCACAGATTCGCCATTTGTGGCCTTTAAAACCCCCCGATACTGATTTTCAATAGATTCAGAACACATTTGCAAAATTCATCCGCCATTTTTAATTTTCAAATTTTGAGCACAGAATCGTCATTTGTGGCCCTAAAAACCCCCGATACTGATTTTCAATGGATTCAAAACACATTTGCCAAAATAGTCCGCCATTTTGAATTTTCAAATTTTGACATAAAAAATCTCTCGATACCGATTTTTAATATAATCGGAACACAATTGCAAAATTCGTTCGCCATCTTGGAACCGCCATCTTGATTTTTTACAAAGTTATCAGATTGCATTGTCATGGGAACTCAATGTGTGTGCAAAGTTTCATACAAATTGGTAGAAGTAGTTAAAAAAGCTGTCGCAAGATTTGAACCAAAGAAACAAATTTTTTCTCACATGGTACGGTAGCGTGATGGTACGGTAGCGTGACGCGAGTTCTATCAAGACTATTGTCATCCCATATATGAGAAATCTTTTTCATGATGATGTTAACTATGTTGTTGAATTGTAAATGTTAAAGAATATAACTGATGTGTTCGGCTGTTGAAGTGGAATCTTTAAATATTGTAAAATAAAAGAATGGTCCAAACCATTTGTAGGAAAAGTTTTCAGTTTTGATAACGATAAGGAAACTTGGTGTATATATTTTATACTTATATTCTTATCTACTTCTAAGACAGAAAAACTTGAAAAGATAATTTGCTGAGGCTGTTGCATGTTGCTGCTGGTGGCTTAATATATACAATACTTAAAGCCATATTTTTATTTCATTTTTAACGATAGTGAAAACTTTCCACATCTGTGTTCTTGATAGCTATGCAATGATGGAACTTTTGAAGCATGCTACTAAAAAGAATTATCCAAATTTTGATAGGATTTAAAATAAAAGAAGTATTCTTATACTTTCAGCCTTGTCTACTTCACTTATAGTTCAGTGATTATAGATTAATTGTTAAAACAATGAAATGCTTGCAAATGGTGGCTGTGCCTTATATAGTCCATCTATTCCATTCAAATTTCGATTTACTTTTTTCTAACATTTTTTTAATTAATACAAAATTTATATAATTTAAGGCAAAAAATCATGCCGGTAAAATGTCAACAGCTATACAAAAAAGCGTGAGGGTGTTCTTAAGTATTAGTAATGATCTTATCATCTAGTCTCATCATATAACATAAATTTTTATTATATTATTTTTATACGCTTTATATTAGCTTCACCTGTATGTATGTATGTACCCAACTAACAATTTAGAAGAGTAGACTCTTGGAAAAATTGAATTTGGGCTTATAAAGCTCTTATTAGATTTCTCACAAAGAGGTGTTTCTTTTAAATTGTTTATTAAGGTGTTTCCTAAAAATGGCTTCTAATAGCGAATTTAGATCCGACTGTTTCAAGAATTGGGTTTTATATGAATTATAAAGTCTTACGCGAAGAGTGCAGCCTTATTTAAAACCCTTAACAGTAAATTTGTCTTTTCAGAAGATATCTTACTCTGATTACAGTCTTGAAATAGTTTTGCGTAAGTACATTATAAGAAAAGTAAGAATGGATTTTTTTAAGGGTTATGCCTAAGAATTTTTTAAGAACAAACGGCTGGAAGATGTGGCGCATGATCTTATAAGAACATTATAAAAGTAAAGTCTAATAAATACTTTATGTAAAAACGCTATAAACATGTAATTTTATATGAAGTTTCAATAAGAGAGTTATAAGTATTAAGTCTTATTTAAAGGTATTATAGAGAAGCATTTTTTACGAGATTATTTTAAGAGCGTTATGACAGTTTGACGATACGTTCAGTCAGCAAAAAATTGTCTGAAGTAAAAAAAAAATTATTGCACTATGAAAAAAACAAGAAAAATCCAAATGTCTTCTGTTCTGTAAAATGGTAGCTTTTGCATTCTCAACTGTCAAAAGAAGAGGTACCGATAACCCTCTTCTAGCAGCTTTATGCCGGAGCATATTTTAATCATTCACTTGTAATAGTTTTATTTAGGAACTATTTATCAACTGTTCTAGTAATACTGTTATAATAATATTTATTAAGAGTAAACTTTATCAATTCCCATAATGCTCCTGTGGCAACTTTAGCTAGGAATTTATTTCAGTTAAACGCTTATAATAGCTTCATTTAAGAACTCTTTATGGTTAGTGTTGATAGTACTCTAGTAATAACCTTAGCAAAGAACAATACAAGAGCAAATTCTTAAAAAAGTACAATTAAGGTAAAAGCGAAGTAGTTCTTTCTACAATAGCCTTGAAACAGAATTTAATAAGAATAGGCTATTTTAATCGACTGATAAGGGTCACAATTAAGAATGAGTTCGTGAAATAGACTTGTAAAGACTTTAACCACAAAAACAAAATCGGCCATTTTTACCTTTAATAGAAAAAAGAAAAATGCATCCGGTATGAATTATAAAGTTTCTTTTTTTTAAATCGGTTATTCTGTGATTTCAAATAATTTTATTGAAACATTATATGGCACGGATAACATTTTGAACATATTCTTTAATTTTTCTAACGAGTAAATAAAAAATAATTTATTTTTACTTATTGTTTCATGTTGATTTATACGCAAAATTTTGAGGGGGATAAGTATTTTTTGGAGGTATCATACCATACTTTATCAATGCAATTTCTTTCGCAGCAAAATTTCCAATATCAATCGATAAAATTCAAGTCGAAATTACGATTCTGCTCATTTTACTAAAATATGAATATAATGGAGGCATTATTTTATTTCTTTAACTTTTTTAAAATCTTTTTACAGGATTTTATAAGTACAAATTAATACATAAATAAAAATGAATATCACAAGACACACACAATCTTATTTGAACTTGAACATGCTTCTAAAATGACGTGTAATGTTTTTATACAAGAATATTATAAAAATACATTCTGAATAATCTTGTAAACTAGCCCAAGAGAAATTAGAGTGTTGTGTAACAACCTTACTTAAAGCGATTGTAGGAGATCGAGCTCTCATAGCACATCTCGCTAAGTCTATTATAGGTGTTAGTATTTATATCTGCATTTAACACTATCTTATAAGCAACTTCAAGAACTCCTCAAGAAATCTTCCAGGCGGTTAAAAGATTATTTTCATACGCCACTTTCTGGCTAGTAACGATCTTCAAGAATTCTTAAAGAATAATTTGTCAAAGTTATATATCTTAGCTAAAGCCCAATTTAGTTCTTATAAAATTCTTGGAGGGCTTTATAAGAGAGAAATTGTTTGTTGGGTATGTATGTATGTATGTATGTATGTATGTATATATGTATGTATATATGTATGTAAGTATGTATGTATGTATGTATGTATGTAGACAAATCTTGCAACTTGATTTTCACCCATATAACCAATCAACTTCAAATTTTGCACATATGTATAGTTCGCGTGACAATGCAATCTGACAATTTTGTGAACTAATCAAGATGGCGGTTCCGAATTTTGCTCCCCGACTCCCGACATGGGTATCAAATGAAAGGGTATGACAAGTAGAATACAATTAGCTATGTGGGGTCACTCAAAATTCAAAATGGCGGCCAAAACAAAATGGCGGACTACCTTTTACTTTACAACCCACTCGATATGGGTATCAAATGAAAGGAAATGACAAGTAGAATACTATTAGCTCTGTGGCGTCATTCCACATTCAAAATGGCGGCCAACTCAAAATGGCGGACTACTTTTTTCTTAACAACACCTTCGGTATGAGTGTCAAATGAAAGGGTGTGACAATTAGAATACTATTAACTGTGTGGCGCGATTCCAAATTCAAAATAGAGGTTAACACAAAATGGCGGTTTAAATCTAATATGACGGTCACTACAAAATGGCGGAAGACATATAATAGACTAAAAAGTATAAAATAAAAAATACAGTTTAAAAAAATTAAAAAATACGCTTTTATTTTAAAATTAACTAAAAAGTAAAAAATAATTTTGAATGTAAAGTTTTATTGCTCCAGCCAGAATATGGAAACAACCTACTTTTCGAAATGTAAAAAAGCTTGGGGCGCTAGCGAAAATTTCCGGTGTTAATAAAATAAGAATATAGGAAAAGAGTCCCACGCTGGCTGGAGCAATAAAACTTTACATTCAAAATTATTTTTTACTTTTTAGTTCATTTTAAAATAAAAGCGTATTTTTTAGTTTTTTTAAACTGTATTTATTATTTATTTCTACTATTCCGAATAAATAGAAAAACTCGACTGTAGAACAATCTTTCGCAGTCTGTATTTTCCAACCTATGAAACACTTACTACTAATAACCTCAAATATGTCCTATCCCTCTAACTTAGCTTTTTAAGTAAGCGAACTTTTATCCTATTTGCCAATCCAGTTGCAGTAAGAGCGATACAGAACCATAGCAATTTTATTAGTTGCATATTTTTAACCTCGGTTCATTAATGTTCAATTCAATCCACAAATAAGTGGCTTCATCGGCTAAACTCCAGTTCATGTTCAATTCGCGCTTGAAATCGTTGTTGCTTTTTCGCCAGAAGTTAAGGCTGATTTACAATGATGCGATAGTGCGATGCGAGAACGAGACGAGTCACGCAGGCGCTGCCAAAACCTTTTCCATAGCAGGCTTTTAAATGACGCAGTGCACAATGCAACGCCATGCGATAATGCGAGACGAGAGAATTTCGAAAAATTGAAATTTTCACGACAGACTATATGTGTTTATTTCCCTATTTAGACGAACAGGATACAGAAAATTAGTGGAGAACACATAGAACAATTAATAGATTGAGCACAAATTACTTTTAAAAATATAAAAAAAATATAAAATTTGATTGAATTTGAAGTATAAAACGACTGACACTATTGTACATTGAAACGCGAGTTATGAACGAGACCGACAGTGACGTAGTAAGAAATAACGGGGGGTTGAATAGTTATAAGTCGTGAACTTTAGACATTATCTTTCAAGATTGATATAACTTTTAGTTATGTTTTAATACAAATAAGACCAGAAGAAGTGTTTTAGACGAATTCAGTTAATTAACTATTGACAAACATGCTCTGGAATGCTTGTGCAAAAGTCACAGTTCTATTTTTCTACGTTTAGCAAATTTGTTGAGTACTTCTTTAGTCGTTACGTCGATTTACCTGTGAATACTCAAAAGAGCAAGACCGTTCAGTCGCTGTTCTCCAGTTGCACTTCTTTGCCAATCCTTTAAACGTCTTAAGGGCCCAATACACGAGCGCTCCGTACGACCACGCTACGCCAAAACAAAAACAATTTGTATGCACTCAAAATTTCGAGTGCATACAAATTGCTGTTGTTTTGGCGTGGCGTGTTCGGATAGAGCGCTCGTGTATTGTGCCCTTAAAAGTTGAAAAACTTTTTTCGTTGCTAGCAATGGTCACAGCTAAGGTAGCTCCAATCTTCAGAAAGTTAGCGACGTTCGGAAAAAGTGTCTCGTCACAAAAAGTGGGCGTTCTTCTGCTGCAAGCCTCCATAATATAACCTCTTTTTCGATGATGGATTTAATTGACACTCTAATACTTGGCGATTGTTGTAAAAGTGCTTCAACCGTTGCAGTTGCAGAAATAGTATCTGAAGTTTTTTCGTAAGCCACCTTGTCATCTCGATGTCATTTTTCGAACCAATTTATTTGGAATGGTATTCTGTATCTTTGACAATGTTTTTTTTGTGTTTTACGAATTAGTCGCTCAAAGCATCAATAAAGTGATCAAAAAATGGTATGAATACAGACTTGCGAAAGTATTCTTCTGCTGAATTCGATCCGTAATTTTCTCGATTCTTTTGAAGTCCCACCACCCTGGGCCTTTAAATTTTTACTCCGATACCATTAGCTGCAGATTTTTTATTATTGTAAGAAATATCAGCAGTAGGCCTGTTTCCTGTTGAAACATGTCTCCGTGAAAATTTCGTCGCACTTTAGGATTATCCGCGGGACACTTGGAAAAGCGCTGAATAATTACCCTTCATTAGTCACGGGGCTCCAGGTAGCTTTGAAAAAATTTCAAATAATTTGTGAGTCTTGAAATGAAATTCAGAAAAGGAAAACCAAAGGATCAAAAAAAAGCTTTGAGCGGATCAGAAAGTGGACCTTTCAATCCTAGGGTCGGGAAAGTCAGGGTGAAATCGAAGATCTGTATTGCTCGAATCCCTCACTGACTTTTACCAATCAATCATGAGCCATTTGCGATCCGCGTTTGAGGCACAATAAGCTCTATATTATTGCTGATTTTTAAAAAAATTCAAACTTTAACAAAAAACACGTGATATTTCTAGTGTATTTTCTTAGCGCTGAATGGCTTAACCCCTTAACCACATTTTCAATTCAATTTATTCTCAAAATATAGCGCAAGAGTTCAGATGTCCTGTTGTTTTCACATGTGCAATTTCACATAAAGAAAAGTAAATCTTCGAAAAGTGTTTATTAATCAAAATTACAAAATGATATCATAAATGTTCAAGTTTAATTATTTTTCATACAAAAGGCGTTTGTCCCCCCAATCCCCCCACCGTTCCTACGCCACTGGAGACCGAGTATTGAGCGAGACTCGTCTCCTCGCATCGCACTCTCGCAACATTTTAAATCAGCCTTTAGAAATACAAACGCTCACTGGAATGGCATTCCATTATTCCAGTTGATTACTCTCTTTTGAGCGAACTTTTACGTTTAACTTCAGTTCGAGTCCAGTTGGGCGAACTGAGCGCCATTTTATGCTCAGTTGAATATGTGTAAATTTTTTGCGAACTGAGGTTATTTTAAAGTGCAGCTCACCAATTTGCTCGAACTTTCGCAGACAATTATGTAAGTTAGTTTAAGTGTGACTTTTTTGGTCTTATTAATAAATAAATATACTTCGATTTTATATACTTCGTGTTTTATATCTATCAAAGTTTGTGTCCTTGTATTTCAGTGGGCAATTGTGTTAAATCATATCATAATAATTTTGGTGTAAAAATAACACAGACCTACAACGAAAAGCTTTTTTAATGTTCAAGTATTGTTTCTCCTATATTTTTGGGTGCTGATTACGGGAAAAATAGTCAAAAGTTTCCACCACGTCAGAGTTTTGAAGAAATTGCATTTTTATTATTTCATAATTTAGACTGATAAAATTATGAAAAAATCAAAGGTAGTAAGGAACAATTGCGTTAAAGGGTTTTTATTGTTTAATATGTTAGTTGAACACTTAAATATGATAAAATCACAAAGCCCATTTTTGAGGGGCGCGTTTTTGAGCGCTGACCCTAAGTACCCTTTTTTCAGGTTTTTCAAATAACTCGAAAACAAAGCGAAATTTGAGATTTTTACTAAAATAATTTTTTGTAGAAAATTAAATACCCTATCGAAATGTGTTTTTTAATTTTTTTTTACCATTTGTAATTCAAAAAATAATCGAAAAACAAAACCAATTTTTTTCGAAAAATCATGTTTTTTTTTTCTTTTTTCATTAATACGGTTATAACTTTTTTTACGAATACATGTTCAGAGAAAAGAAAGGTCTTGAAAAAACAAAGAAATTTATTTTTTTAAAATCTCCGTACGACCAACGGTGACCGAGAAACCGCCATTCAAAGTTCCAAACCATTTATAGCCATTTTTTAAATTATTTACTCTTAAACATTTTTTCTTTGAAGGTTCAGCAGAATTACAATTTCGTTCAGTTAACCTCTAGTAAAGATCATTAATGTTTGGCAATTTTAAAATGAGAAAGAACAAAAAATCTTATATTTATACTATGCATCTGAAAGTTCTTACCCAGAACACCAGGTAAATCTAGATCCTAATTTTGAGCTCTCTTCTCAACCACAACTTTTTAATGAGATAGAATTGAATGATTTGACGACAGATTTAGGACTACCTAAAGATGCCGCGGAACTTCTTGGTTCGAGATTACAACAGAAAAATTTCATTCTGCTGGTACCGGAAAAGAGAGAAGGAATCTCACAATTTTTTGTGGAATATGCAGATCTCATCTATTACAAAGACATTCCCGGATTAGGGAAGATTTACAGCATAAAATACGATGTGAATGGGAGACTCTATTAATTCGTCAAAAAGAAGTTTAAAGGCAGTTTTACTTCATAATGGCAACAAATACTCTTCTTTGCTCAATGTCCATTCTGTCCATTTGAACATTTGTACATTTTCATAAATGTGTATTGTGAAAAATTCTGACGTAATAGAAAAAAACCGATTTAAGATTCGTGATTAGGAGGCCTCAAAACCCAAAAAATCAGTGCTGAAATCGAAAAAGGAAAAAAAAAATTTAATTTGTAGGACTGTGTAATTAATGTCTTGCAGTGGAATTCACAGATTTTCTAAATTGCCGAACAAGCATTCTCGAGAGACGCAAATTCTTTCGAAGTACCTACGTATCCTTCTTCCACGCTACGGTTATGCTTCTCATGCAACACAAAACTTGTTTCGGGCAGAATTTAGTCTAGTATTCCAATCACAAATTGAATAACTCTATCGTGGAACAGTCTCTCGCAGTCAGTATTTCCGAATTTCTTACAACATTCAAAAGTTTAAAAGGAAGGCTTAAGCCCTTTTCTTTGAGGACTCTGCCAGATGGTTCTTAACTTATTCTATCCTTATTTCTCGCTTCGAACAAAGCTTATTCCGACTATTATAGACTGTATGATGCACAGTACGACATGATGAGCTGGTAGCACCCAGGGCGATTTCTGCATAAAGTTAAAACAATTTTTTTGTTATCGATTGTGGTAATTTATTCAAAGTCCTCCATGACAAATTGCAGTTCAGTCGCTTCCACCCATTGAAACCCACGGGTAGGCCTGTTGTATCCTACAAACACGACAACAAGGTGCTAGCGACTGATTGGACTGTCAAACTTGTTGAACGTGGCTCATAGTTACCAACGGGGTTTGGAATTGTCTGCAACCATTTAATGTTATACTTGGCCACGCCATGTTCCTTATCTGATCCTTGTGTTTCATTTCAATGTACATGAAATAGCCTAAGGCAGGATTTTGATTCGAATATTGAGATAAGTAAAGATCAATAAATGTCTCCACATCCTTGTTTTATTATTATTATTCGTGTATCTACATTATATTTTTTTTGTTAAGATGAAAGCAACTACCTATATTTATATATATATATCACATGCTTCATCTTGCATAACATTTCCAGGAAAGGACATTAAGCCCACACATCAGCACAGCCATTCATTCATGGTCGACCTGTCGAATAGAAGAATATGACAACATCTTTTTTGAAAATTGCCTAGCATTTCGCTTGCTATGTAGTAAATTCCAAAAATGCTTTCAAGCCACAATTTATTATATTGCTACCTTTGGTAGAGTATTACAAAGCGGCCATTCATAGAAAGGAACGAATATAATCAAAATGAAAGGAGGAGTATATCTGATTATATCAAGGGAACACCTGACAACGTTCTATCACGATAGAAACTTCCGGGTACGTTATTTATACATGAAGTGTGTATGTATATACATTTATACATATATCAATGATAGAGAAATATTCGTCATTTTCATTATTCCTTGTTCCCTAGCAGCTAGGACGAACCAACTGCTTATAGTATAATTACTGTTCTCTATAACTGCTCCTGGGTACTTTACTGTGATTTATGCCCGGCTAATCCTGGAATACGCGCGTGTTGTATTCATACCAATTTCCTGTACAATATTCTCAGGTACACACATGCATATTTAAGTAAAAATGAAGCTATATTATTAGATTTTTATTTTGCTGCCTTTTAACCGACGAATCAATTGAGCTACAACAGGCGCGTTGTATCCTAAATGGAGGGTTGGTTTCGTTAGAACTGATCCCTTTAACATTTCGTTTAGGCTTAATTGATAAAAGGATAATTGTCAGCCTTTTCAATTATTTCACCGAAATTTTCCGGTAATGCTTCTCAAGTTTAGTTTTTAAATTCGGTTTTATTTCTGTTTTTTTGTTGTTTTTATAAATGTAATAGCGGTGGTGGGGGTTATTAATAAGTAATTGCAGAACCCATGTTATTTCTGTCATAAGGAGGTATTTGAAGACATTCAGAATACCCTTGTCATTGTCAGTCCTTCGTCTTTCATCGTTAAAACAATTCCCCACAAAAAGGGTTTCAAAAACAAACAGACGCAAAAATAAAAGTACGAGCAAATGTCCAAAAGGCAATTTTAAACTTTCAAAATAACAACAAATAACTGCAATTGTACCTAATAACGACGAAAGCAACAAAAAAAATGTATCCTTCAACATCTCTTTTTCGTAGATGTTGTCAATCTTCTTATATTAAAGGATACTTACTTAAATGTAGAAATTTCTAAGAAATTACTTTAATTTTTTTTTGTAGTAAAATAAAAAAATAAAAAAAGGATACAAAAAGTGATGACGATGTCCAGGAGTAACGAAATAGAGAAAAGGGTTCTTGTTGTAAAATATTTAAACTGTTAAAAAGTTTGTTTCGAAACTAGGGTAACATAAGGGTTAAAAGGGCTGAAATTTCTTTATAGTTTATAGAACTTATATTTTAACAAATAAAAGTCAAGGATGTTGAAGACAAAAAAGGATATGAAAGTTTTGATTCGAGTGGTGTGCTGTTGAAAGCAGAAATTAAGTAAAATTATCCTTAAACTGTGTTATTGCAGAAGCAAAAACGAAAGTAGTTTACTAAAAAACTCTAATGTTGTGATACATTTATCATTTTAGAATATGTAATTAGTGTTTATGAACCAAACCCCTATCATACATACATACATATATATTTAGATACAAAGCCATCTTTAATTGGTAATTAAGTCACTGATTTATTTCGATTGTACCAACTTAACTTGCGTGCTAACGACTAATTATAGTCTCATTTTGTAGCGCACTAATCTTTCATATTTCAGCCATTATATATGCATATGTCTTTCAATTTTCAAGTGGGAAGAGAGCTTGTGTTGATGTTAGCAACGTTGATATGTCGACACTTCATCAAATAATAATGATTGTATGGATAAGTTTTAATATCATTTTTTTTATGAGTCTTCTATGTCAATGACATTTTTTATGTGATACGAAAGTAGTTATCTTTTAGTGTCTTATTTTCTATTACGATTATAAGATTTTTTTAGGTGTTTACTTTTCAATAATTAAAAGGATACAGATTGAGAAGTAATGGTGGAAGTAGTCCGTTGAAAATATTTGGTTTGCCTATCACAAATATGGTTTTTAAATTGTAATTAAAATTCGTTGTCAAATTATGACGACAATATTATATTTATAGAACTTCGACAAGATATCTTGCCGGACCTAAGCTCGGAAAAGGGAGGAGAGTTTAGGGCAACGGTTAACAAAGCAATCCCTAGTAAAATCTGTAAACTTAGTCAATGGGAGTATAACTAGGCAACCCATGCACCGAGGGAATATACATTTTTGGGGACTGCTCCTCCGGGAAGGGGTAAGGCAGAACCATTCTATCTGAAAACAGTTGCAGTTATGGAATTGAGAAGTCAGTCTCGGAACAGCCAGAATTTACGGCAAAAACATCAGCAACGTCCCAGGACTAATGATTTAAAGAACTACGAACAACAACAACTAAGAACAACAGGGAATGTCAGAACATTATAAAAACCCTGACAAATGGCAGAAAAGATAGATGTGTTTAGACGATATAGAATACACATCGCTGGACTCCAAGAACTGTGAAGTCTTAGAACGAAGAGACGCTAGTAGGTAATGGGGCACTTTAGCCTGGGAACCAAGGGCCGCGGCAGGAGCGTGGCAGTGGGTGTCGTAATAATACATGTAATTAGTAAGGTGATTTTTTGTTTTTTTTTAGATATTGGGTCCAAAAGTACCGCGGCCCTTCGGTTGACCTATTGTACTTCACCCCTATACCTCATATTTATCGGCCAGACCTCTAGAACTAGTTCAGCAGTCTGCCTAGAGGCTTGTCGTTTCCATTTGACTGTTCAAGCTTCCCGGGTTCCCGTCCGTAGTCCGTTCAGTCTGTTCTCGGAAGGAGTTCACGAAAGCGGGCTTGGGTATGCTCCGTGGGTTCCCCAATTCCACTCCGGCCCTTATTGCCCCTTTCATTGAGACCAGAACATTAGGGCAGAACGACGGCGGTCTGGGTCTGCTTGTTGTCCCAGTAGGAGGCTAATTGCGATTCCACGGGTATTTTTTAGTTTATTAATTTATGATAATGGGAGTGTTCCCCCTAGATTATATGGGAGCTGGTGCTGCCAGTTTTCAGGCGAGTCCAAAAACTTTGGCAGAGCGGTTGGCTGTCCTAGTCTGCTTCTTGGCTACCCGGGTTCCAGGCCACCGCCCTGTCTTTGGTCTGTTGGGAAGGAGTTCACGAAAGCGGGGCTCGGGTGTGCTCCGTGGGGCTCCCCAATTCCCCTTCTGCCCTCCTTTTCTTGGCCTCTTCAGATAAATTGGTCCACAAAAGTCCCATGAGTATGGTAGGAAAAGTAAAGTCCATCCTGACAGAGCTTTCATATCAGAATAAGGCATTATACAACTGGGTGCGCCTCATTATCATTATCACCTATTAATTAACAGGTGATAATGATATGTAATTATCAAGTATTACTCCACCCACTGCCGCGCCCAGCCACGCCTCTTGTTTCCCAGGTCCGAGTGCCCCGTTACCTACTGACTCTACCATATTCTACAGCGGCAATTATGACTTCAGGAGGAACTTTGAGGTAGGTTTCTGGGTGCTGAAACCTCTAATAAACAACATCAAAGACTTAACCTCGATTAGAGATCGGATTGTGACCCCAGAAGAAAACCAGATCAAGAAAAAGACGACTTTTATGCAATTTTTGGAATGACTTATGATCAAGTCCCTTCTTACGACATGAAAGTATTAAGCTTTTTAAGGCAAAAGTGGGTAAGGAAACATATTATTTCCCCTACGCTGGCAAGTTTTCGCTGCACGAAGAATCTAACGATTATGGGAACAGAATGTCTGAATTCGCCATTGCCAGAAGGTTAACAATAGCTAGTACCTAGTTTGGTCATAAGAATATACACAAGATGACAGTCGGCAGTCAGAGCTTGGATGCAAACATTAATGACAATGGACAACGAATCATCATAGATATGCCCTTAGTCGTTGCGATTACTACGTTTGCGCATTATTTAAAAGCCCCCCTTGTAATCTCCTGCTGGGTGCCACATGCAACTAAATAAATCACGTGTTGACGCAAACAAATGAATTTCTGTCTACACCTCTCAATGATCTAACTTCAGCCCCTAGACTTACATATTTATTCAACAGTATGCCATATATCGTCGGTACAATAGTAAACTAGTCTATCTGAAAATTTCTTAATTTTGGGGAGACGCAAAACAAAATATAAATAATGACTGAAAATCAGGCTCTTTTCCGTAAATATTCAAATAAATCAGTTGTATTAGTCTTGAACTATGGTCTTTTGGATCACACTTTAAATAATCACAATATAAATCAAAATAAAATAAAAATTCCTCTAGTTAAGTCAAAAATTCCAAAATGTCAGATAGGTTAGTTTACCATTGGACCGACGATATCATATATTGTGGTTTGAATTGATAAAAAAAAAGAAATTAATTTTTGTTATACTGTTTTACAAATTTGATTTTTAAAAAGCCGCCCATGATGTTGTCTTTTCCATTAAAAACCATTTCATAGGTCTTCACTGCACTCAATTCCTCGCTCTGCTTCACTGTGTTTATTCGTCCTGAAAATGTAGGAGAACGCATGTATCAGGTTGGTGATTGACTAGTGACAAACAAACAACTTGCGCGCTTACTCCTCATATATTCGACCCTGTCTACCTGTTTTTCCCAGATTCCTTAGCTGGCACAGCCTTGTTTACAAGTTACTGGTCTATGCCTTTGAACTAGTGGCACCCAAATTGTTTACAATTTTCAAGCCCATGGACTTAGCTAGTTTTCAATGTCATGACCTAGCTCTCATGCCCAAGTGTCCCGATACCTAATAAAAGAATTGATGAAAAAATAAGCGTTGGAAAACAATTTCTTTTGTGAAGTAGAGGAGTTAAAATGGAGTTTTACATTAGAATTCGTGGTATGACGCAATTCACTCCACATTACAAAAACTGCAAGGACAAGGATCGCTAATCCTACAAGCACGACGAGAAAAGCACTTTCGAGCTGAGGAATTGGAGGCTTCACCAGTATTTGAAGATCACTTTGTGCTACAACCGCCAAGCTTAAAAGAAGTTACCAAAGTCATAAACCAATCCAAAGATCCACTTTGTAGCATTCAAGAACTTGATTTGTCAGTCAGCAATATACTCTATTGTAGAATTCTTTTCTAACACAAGTTGACACAACCTGGCGTTGGAAAAAGTGATCCGAGATTCGGAATTCGGTTGTCACAATCCTCTACCCATCACGCGGACGACTTATAGATATCTTTGGAAGAATATGGACTCTTTTATCCATAACACAAATAAGTTGAACTGAATGTGCTGGAATAAGCAAGTAGCGTGGAAAGTACTGTTTAAGTAAATAATTTATTGTCGAAGCTTGTGAAAAACTGAATTTTAAATGTCACAAAATCTTAATTCCCAGAATTCCCATTTCATTAAACTTCTACAAAATTTTAATATTCCGGTCCAATATACTAAAGCAAGATTCAAGGGACCTAGGAAAAATAGTCTCTTAAAGCTTTCGGAGGGAGGGGGTATGATCTCATAAGGACCAATCATCTATTCCGATGTTTGGTCTTGACGTAGTCGTTTTCAATTTTAGGCATATTAATCTGAAAACTTAATTTCAGAAACCGTAGTTTACAAAACTTAGGCCCTATTTCTTGGTACCATCCAATTTCGATTCGTGGAAACCAAGCCCAATATTTACAAAATAAATTACCCCAAGAATCCCTCTTAACACTTGGGTTCGTAATTTCCTCTATCATCTTTTAAATTTTGACGATTCTTTCAATTTTCCGCCTCTTATCGATTAGATTCTTTTTATATCTTAATTGTTTTATATTTTACTAAAGAAACGAAAAACCTGACCATCCCTTAAAAGGGTGTGAATCAATTAAACCTTCTTAAAATTGGCACTGATAAAAAAATTCAAATGCTTTACAAAAAGTCCAGTCTCCTTGGCGCCTACAAAAAACAAACTCACAGCCGACACGAATTACAAGAAATAATGGATGGATTTATGTTCTTTATGTTGTCTGCTAAAGGATAAAGGATTTTCATGTAATTATATCCTTGATGTATTGCACGAAATTTTTGTGTCGCTTAACAGCATTGATGCATGGTAATTACTCGCCCTTCTGTCATTCGAATTGAATTTCGTGACTTGAAATTGATTTGCGGTTCTATAAATGTTCACATGTGAGATTTTAGTATGAAAATAGTAATTTATGAATTTTTACTTAAATTCTGAAAATGTTTAAATAATAATAGTTTTTAAGGTGGATGCCCCTTTTAGCAGTTACGAGGCAACAAAATGACAAAACAATTGCTACAGTCAGGCTACGTTTAGGGTATAGACTAAACAAGGTGCAACCAAATCTAGATTTAATATTCAGCGTTTCGTTCTTTGTTTGCTCACAATTTCGGAGCTTATCGCATTAAGCCAGTATTTGGATGGACTTGTGGAAGATTATGCCTATTGCTATGGTGCCTGGATCTTTCACTTTCTTAAAACGTCAGGTTGAAAAGGACGCATGACATGCAGTCCCCTTGTTGGATTAGGCTGCTTACACACCAAACTCGACATCGACACGACATTACAAAACGTCCATCGACAAAAATTTTTTTGTCGAATCTTCGTACACACCAAATTCGACACCTAATGAACAAGAAGTTCATGTCGTGTCATGTTGAATTCAGTGGGTACGGAGATTCGACAAGAAGATGTCTGCGTCGTCTGCGTCACAATCCATTTCAACCAGAACCACTCGACACAACGAAAGTCACTGCATAAGTACTCGACGTGTCGAAAGTCGTCGTTCGACGTTTTTCCTCGTGTCGCCTTCAGTGGATATAAACTGATTTGAATGTGAAGCCCTTCGTCGGTAACAGTTTTTTTTCCTTGTCGAGTTCTGTCGAGTTCTGTCGTGTCGTGTCGATGTCGAATTCAGTGTGAATACACTCGTTTAATAATAAGAATAAATGGGTGTCACAACAGAAAATCTTGTCGTGTCGTGTCGATGTCGAATTCAGTGTGAATAGACTCGCTTAATGATAAGAATAGATGTGTGTCGCGACAGAAAAATGCTGTCGAATTTCGTCGTGTCATGTCGATGTCGAGTTTGGTGTGTAAGCAGCCATATTCAACAGATGCTGATTGCTCTGGACAGTGTTCCGAAAACTCTTACTTCGGTTGCTCGTTGGTCATGGTTAACCTACACAATCGGTTCAGGTTTTATGAGGAATGTCGAATGGGTTTCTAAAGTTCTATTTTGACTATTTTCCTATATGCACCCTTGAAGTATATGAGTATTGAGTAGATATTGAAGCTTAATTTACATATCCGACGTTTTTCTGCCGCGCCGCTATTTTTTAAGATTTCAGCCAATCAGAAACAATTACGGGCACGTCATATTGTTTCTGATTGGTTGAAATCTTAAAAAAGAGCGGCGCGACAGAAAAATTTCGGATATGTAAATTCATGGTAAAAATCTTATCGCTTTTTAATTTGCCTTGGATGAGGGAATACTGGTATTGACCTACTTTTTACAGTACTCGCAACATCTATTATTTTTACTTTCAGTCCCAACTTATATTAACCATCTAACTTGTCTTTGTGATCTCTACAGCTTCTGCCAAAAATGAAGTCATTTAGTTCTAATAACAGTAATTTTAAGGGTTTTCAAACTCTCTTCGACGGTCGGCATCAGTGGGAAAATGGGAGCTGTAGGCACAGGGGATGAGCCGAGTGGGTCAATCTGGTGTTGTGGGTACAAGAAGCTGTCATATAATTATCTATCTCCCATATTGTAGACTACCATATCAGGCTGATGACAGCGAAAGGTGCAACTCAAGGTCATCATCATAAAACAATTCAAGATATTGTAGAAAATTCTTTGAATAAAAAAACCTGCCAGTAGTGTCGGAGCAATTATGTACCTATGTCTATTTTGAATGCTTAGTGTGACCGATGTATTGATCTTACATGAATTATCGAAGAAAAATTTAATGTACCAAATTTCTGTATGCAGTGTCTGTAGCGCCCGCGTGGAACTGTGTCTACGCAGTCACATCAGAATTTCTACACGATCGGAACGATCAAAACGGAACACCACCTACTGATGGACAGCTTACGCTTGGAGTCACGTACTGAGAGTGTGACTTCAGACGGATATTGTCCATTATCAGACATTAATAATCAAGAAATTTAATCACTGACCCACTGGTGAAGGGTTTCTTTCCTTGAAGTACAACACAAAAGTAGTCCCGAAGTGAGCGTTGCAAGTAACCCGGTAATTTTACGCCAATTGATTCCTATTGGAAAGTAGTAGGTGGGTAGTAAGTTGATGATCTAACCGACAGCTGCGTGAGTAGTGGTGGGGCTGGTCGTGACAATATGTTCAATTTCTACCCATCACCCCCACCACGATTCTGGTGACTGGCTCTTGTTTCTATTATTAGCCTTATCTAAACTATCAATTACGAAAAAAATTAAGCGACTTGAAATGACCATCAAAAATGCAAAGCCGGACTATTATGTGCAATTACCTTTTATCACCGCTCAGCGACTCCATCCGGACAAACTGAAGGTGGCGAAATTAGAGTTTGAACATGTGGTTCAACTGTTCAATTTGTTGACCCTAGTTTTTCCCGTAGAATCTCCACTTCATATGGTCCCTAAACGGGATTCACCAGATTTGAGGCCATGCACCAACTACCGCCGTTCATTTTTCTAAGGAGGACTTGGTACCTGAATATCATCATAAGAAGACTACATAAAACAGCACTCATTTCGCCATTCGGCCTATATGGGTTTACCCGTATTCCATTCGGTTTACGGAATGCAGCCTAAACCTTTCAGAGGTTCATAAACGAAATTTCGAGAGATCTCAACTTCGACTTCATTTTTGTCTACGTGGACGATACTTATCGCTAGTAGAACCGAGGATGAGCATCTTACTCATCTCAAAGAGCTCTTTAAACGCTTCGATAGCTTCCGTTTAACCATAAACCTAGAGAAATGCGTTTTTGGTGCACAAGGGATCAAGTCTCTAAGCCAACGCATCACAAAGGATGGAATACACCCATCCCCCGATCGGGTTCAGGCTATCGCTGACCTCTAGCTTCTGTCAAATCGATCCAGCAGTTTTTGATAATGGTGAATTTCTATCACCGGTTCATTCCCAACTTCGCTGAATATCTTCTTCTATGGCTCTACAGCCCAATTTGAACCTTGGTATCGACCAGTTTCGTCATGTAGACGTTTCTCTGCTCCGCAGCTTACCTCCACTTTCTTGTGTTGAGGAATTTCGCTGCACCAGCCGTCTTCCCACCTTGACCGTGGTGTGCCGACTGGTATTTTCTCGTCTGGTGGTAGATACAGGACTTTTTTCGGTATCTTTGAGTCATCCAATCTTTAAACATGACCGGCCCAACATAGATGCAGTAGTTTGGCATGTGTCGATAGTTTCCATTCGGGTGCCAATAAAGTGTTTACCTGGCCAGCAGAATATCAGGAAGCATTCCTCAAGGTGAAATCCTCGACGGTATAAGCAACCCTGCTGGACCATTCAATGGGATTGGTCAAAACTTATAAATTCAAAATGGCCGCGCCAATATGGCCGAAGAATTTGCAATTGCGCTACGATTCCAAAGAAAATCGGTATATGGGGCTTTTTGAGGGAGCAAATAACGAATGTTTAAACAAAACTTATAAATTCAAAATTGCCGCGCCAGTATGGCTGACGAATTTGGCAATTGTGATCCGATTCCAATGAAAATCGCTATCTGGTGTTTGTTTAAGGTAACAAATAACGAAATTATGATCACAACTTATAAATTCAAAAAGGCGGACGAATTTTTCCAATTTTATTTCGATTCCAATGAAAATGAATATCTAAGGGTTTTTAAGGTTGCAAATAACGAATTTATGATCAAAACTAATAAATTCAAAATGGCAGCACTAATATGGCTGATGAGTTTGCCATATTGTATTCCGATTCCAATGAAAAGCAGTATCTTGGCGTTTTTAACTTAAACATTTTAAATTTCGGGGCCTATGTGGCGGACGAATTTTGCCAAATAAGTGTAATTTCCCGGTTACTTCAATAAAAAAAAACGCTCTTTCCATTGTAAAGCAAATTCCATTTTTGTTTTTCACAAAAAAAATCTCCACATCAGGAAATCTCTATATATAAAATATAGTTTAAAAAACTAAAAAATACGCTTTTATGTTAAAATGAACTAAAAATTAAAAAATAATTTTGAATGTAAAGTTTTTATTGCTCCAGCCAGTATATGGAAACAACCTACCTTTCGAAATGTAAAACAGCGTGGGACTCTTAACCTATATTCTTATTTTATTAATACCGGAACTTTTCGCTAGCGCCCCACGCTTTTTTTACATTTCGAAAGGTAGGTTGTTTCCATATACTGGCTGGAGCAATAAAAACTTTACATTCAAAATTATTTTTTAATTTTTAGTTCATTTTAACATAAAAGCGTATTTTTTAGTTTTTTAAACTATATTTTTTTTTATTTTCTACTTTTTAGTTTTCTGGCTTGTGCAATATTTTCAGCTAATTTTAAAATGTGTTGGCCGCCATTTTGAATTTGGAATGACGCCACGCAGCACAGTATTCTACTTGTCATATCCTTTCATTTGATACCCATACCGAGTGGGTTGTAAAGAAAAAGGTAGTCCGCCATTTTGTGTTGGCCGCCATTTTGAATTTGGAATGACGCCACGCAGCAAAGTATTGTACTTGTCATATCCTTTCATTTGATACCCATATCGATTGGGTTGTAAAGAAAAGGGTAGTCCGCCATTTTGTGTTGGCCGCCATTTTGAATTTGGAATGACGCGAATTGTACTCTATTTGTCATACCCTTTCATTTGATACCCATGTCGGGGGTCGGGGAGCACGATTGCAAAATTCGGCCACCATCTTGGAACCGCCATCTTGATTTTTTTACAAAATGGTCAGATTGCATTGTCACGCCAGCTTTTACATATGGGCAAAATTTGAAGTTGATCGGTTATATGGAAGTGGGTCAAAATCAAGTTGCAAGATTTGTCTACATACATACATACACACATACATACATACATACATACATACATACATACATACATACATACATACATACATACATACATAGATACATACATACATACCCGTGAAGCTAATATAAAGCGTATAAAAACAGTAAATGACTGACAGACAACGCACAGACCAAACCGCTGGACCTCAAGGGCTGAAATTTTGACAGTGCCATTCCTATAATGACGTGGACATCCACTAAGAAGATTTTTCGAAATTGGGGTTGAATAGGTTTTATGGAATTTTTTTTTCTTTAGTCAGATTTTCTTTAAACTTCGTATAAATACTCCACACCATAAATAATGAAATACGTGTTTCAGGATTTCTCGAAATTCAACCCCTAAGGGAGTGAAATGAGGGAAACTCGAAATGAAATTTGTGAAACTCGAAATGGTAGCACCGCGCTACAACGTCATTGACTTCATTTAGCATTCGTTTTTGATTGCTTGATAATTTCTTGCACCCATACCTACTGTGCACATATACTCTTTTTTTTATTGAAAGGCGTTGCCAACGCACGCGGGTTTTTTGCTAGTTTAAAATAAATATAAATATAGGAAAATAAATAAAAGTTAAAATAAATAAACAACTTTTGAAAATTGTACTGATACATGACTGAACCTTGCTTAAATTGCATCTTGAAATAGGCCGAGGTAAATTTTACAAAAATGTTTTCTGCGTAAATTATCCAAAATCATAACCTCTCAATTTACTATGTTTAGCCCTTAACATGGACTAACCAACTATTAACGAGTATTAGAGAACTTCATAAACTCAAATAAAGTTAGTCAATAGAATGTTTTACTACCCCAAGTTCTTATTGAAACAACGTTCGTAGAGCCTTGCTTAATAGACATAAAACTTGAATGGTATCAGCCTGTTCTCCGTTCAATCGACTATGTAACCTTACCTTACCTACCACTGAATTTCCTTTAATCCCCTGTAGAGCGTAGGTCCGAACTAATTAGAGCTTAAATTTACCAACATTCCAAAGCTAAACATTTCTTGTCTATCAATAAAATTAGACTACAGATTTTGATTGAAATCCCAGGAAATGCCTACAAATAAATTACAAAGAACTTTTGTTGCAGCCCTCTTTGTACTTTCTAATGAAAGAGCTCTCCTGATTGAGTGAAAAAAGGACGATTTTCCCCGGGTCCCACCACATAACTGAATCATTTCCCCATTTCTCTCAATGATACAAAGTTTTCAATTCCTGACCAGAAATTGAACGTCTCCTCATGTTCGATGACACACAATAAAGAAACATTCGCCAACGAGAAACTAGCAGGTTAATACAATTTCTGTCACTTGCAGACGTTCACACAGTGATGATTTTCGTATCGAGCAAATCGAATATTGCAGAAAAAAACTAAATATTATTTGAAAATCTCCTACCCCACAACCACGACGCCAATCTATGAAAGCATATAAACCCTTTTGTTCGCAATAGCGATGTCATCCTTTTTGCATTTGCAGGCAATAAAATGCTCTTCCAAGAATTCAAAACGATTTTGCAGAACTGCTACATAGTCTCCTGCCCCAGGGCAATACTACTGCTCCCCAGACTGTGGATGGGAGAGAACGGAAGCAAAACAATAAAAAAAATTATTAGACTTGAGGGATGAAAAAGGATATGATGAAAAAAAATATCGAACCACTTTGGGGTGCATATTCATGACTGCAATACACCCCCAAAGGGTGTGTGCTAGTGTAATTGGCCTCTATTTAATTTTCATGTGGAGATTTTAAATGCTGCAACGAATGGAGAAGAATGGAAAACGGTAGAAAAAAATTGTAATTTATTTTGCCAGAAGATAAAAACTCGCTTCAGGCGGAAGAGGACAAGGTTTTATTTTATTTTTATTTATTTTTTGTTCTTATTTCAGAAGCATTCAATTGTAAATTCTAGTGGCAGTTTTCTGCAGTTAAGATGCAGAAATCCCATGAACGAGATACTCACCATAGTTGTTTACCATTAAACTCATTTAAAATTCTTCGCTATCATCTGAAATTGCATTTTTCTAGTGACTTATGGATTCTGGAAGGCTGCAGTAGGATATACTAAGTTATTCAATTTATGACGGAAGCACTTTGTTGCAGTTAACTGTTTCTATAGTGCAATAGAACTGTTCTCAAGGTTTAATAGAAAAACACAAATAAACTGCAACTAGGTGGAACAGTTCATTCGGTAGCCTTCGGAACTTGTGGTTTATTGGTTTGGCACAATTGTAATAAATTTCATTTTAACTGTCTTAAGAAGCGGAAGAAAATATCTAAAACAAAGATCGAACATCATGTGTCTTTTGGGATAAGTTTCGGAATTAGGACGATAAAATTAATTGCACTAAATACTGCAAAAATCTCCCAACCAGAATTAAAAATAAGAATTGGGGATACGGACCAACTAATCCCAGAATATGTTAACCATAGCAACGAATAGTTCAGCATTGTTGCGATGCACAACAATATTCATAATCCCATACGCTAAACGTTATTATACACAATCTATTTTTCAAGGTATGATTCGCTTTCAAAACAAGCCAATTACGCTTCAATGCTTCAAAGGCCATCTTGTTAAACTACCGACTATCGTTAATATAGAAGAGTATACAGGAGATCATGGAATTGGTCCCACTATATCCATATGGATACGGTCAAATCTATTATTTGCAAGCTTGGAGGCTTCAAATAGCGATTTGATATCCCGTGAAACTTTGGTCTTTTGGTGACGACATTATTACTACGTATACATGATGAGTTGAACCCAGGTTGTACCCAAGTTAAAATGCATGTAGACGCGAGTCGAGTTGATATATAGGGTCCACTGAACTCGACTCAGCTCTGCAACCTAGGTTGAGTTGAAATTATGCATACGGACGCGAGTTCTTTAGTTGAGTAATTGAATTTAGTTGACACCAGCATTACTATGTTTTTTTTGTGATTTTTGTCGAATTTTGTTTTTTGCGAAAATTCAACTCAACTATTCAACTCATCATGTATATCAAGACCACTTTTTGCTGTCTTTAAATAAGAAGAAGTGTTATGAAAATAGCGCGAAATCACTATATTTACAAAAATGTATGAGGTGAGGGGCGGATCCAGAAACATTTCGGGGCGTAAGGGGATTAAATTTTACTCAAAATTTGGAGATGATGTTATCTGAAATAGTATTCGGTGTGCAGTTAAAGATTATAGTAAAAAATTGACTCCCTAAAGGTCGATTTGCACTATACGGAACGTCAGCGTCACCGCAAGGAACGGTAACGGCACGTCAAAATATTCTTCAATAAGTTTTACTCTACGCGTTCACATATGTAGGCAACGTCACGAACCGTCAACGTCACGGCACGTCAAGATTAGTTTGAAACTAACGTGACGTGCCTTGACGTGACTGATCTATTCTATTGAATGTGAACGTAGTTACGGCAGCATTTCGAATTTTTCAAGTATTTATCTGTTTTTGTTCAAACTAATTTCAGTCGAGTCAATGAAGGTTTTTACTTCTTAGTCCTCAGGGACAACTCCATTTTTGATGATTTTTATTTTAAATGCTTGTTTTTACATATTATTTGACATCAGAAACATTTCAATGTCCGCAATTGTTTAAACAATATAAACACAATTTATACATAAATTAATTTTTTTACGATATTTATTAACTTTTAAAATAAAGGGTTAAAAAATGTTGACAGGTTTTGGAGTAACAGCGTCTCGAAAAGTTGTGTTTTTTTTGGAATTTTATGTTCAATTTTTTTTAAAAGGAAAGGACACGAAACTGATATTTCGACATTCTCAAATATTTATAAAAATTTATTTCATCGTCATCCAATTCCTTATACAGCGTGTGGTATTCTTCTTCTTGTTTTCTTTTTGTAAATATCTTTTGTACTAATTTTTTCTTTTTTGTTGCTAAATTTAAATGTTCTTCTTCCTCATCCAAAATTAATGCAATCATTGCTAACTTTTTATTATTAACTTTTGGCATTCCAAATAACAATTTAAATTAGCAATACGGAATACGACAATACTCTATCTAATTTTTTAGACTGAGTTAGGTAAGTGCGAATCGACAGCAAAATTGACGTGCCGTTGCGGTTCCCTGACGTGACGTTGACGTTCCGTATAGTGCGAATCGACCTTAAGGCCCTCGTTTCCAAAAAAATTTTTTTCATAAATGTCTTCCTTTAGTCCTCAAGAATGTTTTTTTATTCTTTTTATTTTTACTTGTTTAGTTATAGTAAATATTAACAAGATAATTTTAAAACTTTTTAAGTTTTATATAAGAAAGAACTTATTTTGAAACTTTAAACTCATTTAACTCGAAACATGATTTTTGAAATTGGCGGGCGTGATAACTCAAAATATAATCGGCGAATTTACCCTATATTTTTGTTTGTATTTTTCTAACTATTTTTTAGGGAACATCGAGCCATTTTGCTGATGAAGTGTCTGAAAAAAAATTTACATCTTTCTTTAGACTGAAAAATGTAGACTTTTTTCGGACTTTAACTTTAACTATCTGCCATTTTTTTCAAAAAAAAAATATTTTTTTAAAAAACAACTCGTCATTCCCAAATTTCAAGTGTCTTATTTACAGTGAATTTTTTGTTTTTTTTAGTTGCTCCAAAGTCGAGATATCACGCCCGCCAATTTGTTTATATTTTTTGCAGTGTTCCAGCATTTTATATGGGAGGCGGAAATGCTGCAATAAAAAAAATTAAAAAAAATTTTATTGTACAATTCATTAATCTTCTAAGCAAATAAAAAAAGGTTTATCTTAATATCTGTTACCATTTTCTCATAATCCTTCTTGAAAAATCACCTAAAATACTCGCTTCGAGGCGGTACGAGGGCCAAAATAACTCACAAGAAAAAAAAGCATTGTAAATCGCCAAATGCTAAAAAACGACGAATATTGGGATTTTTCTCATGTTTGATTCTTCATATCTTTTAAATGGAGTCACTGAAGTTTCTGTTTCTCGTAAATACCCTGTATCTTAGTGGATAGTGGGGATAGCCCTCCTTTCTAGAACAATTTTTTTCTCCAAAGATATTTTCAGGGGTGATTGAAAATATTAGCCACGTCCTCACTAGAAATCTTAGTAGGGTATGCCTAAAATGAAGTTCGGCCCGGAAGGGTTTTTCTGGGGTTTGCCTAAGTTAGGTCATCATAATTGATACCGTATGAGGCCCTAGTGCCAAAAGAAAGGGGCAAATTTAACTTTAGTTTCCACTGGGGCTTTGAGTAGTGTGTGCCTAATGTTTTAATTTCTGGGGTCTTGTAATATCCAAAAAAGGTGAAAATATGTACATATATTAGGGGTACTCATGATGTGTGTTATTTTTGCTATTCATGTTATTTATGTTAAATCGAAAAACATATTTAACAAATCGAGAAACATTAACAAATTTTAGATTTTTACAAATAACATGCCTACTCATATGTTATTCGTTAAAATCGAAACAAATGTCATTTATTAAGAAAGTTTGGAAAAAATATATGTGACTCATATTCTAGGCAATTATCTTGATGACCATAAAGCGTTCCATTTAGCATACTCAGTACACCGGTTCTCGTTTGATCACGGAGGTCAAGCAGCATTGGACGGGGTTAGTACTTAGTTGGGGACTGCTTGGGAATTCCACTGATTCAAACCAGAAAAATTTCGCCTGGAAACCATTGGTTGACTGGTAAACTGGAAAACAGTGAATAGTTACTAAATAGTTTTAGAAAGTATGTAGTTAGGTTTACCCAACGTGGGCCAAACTTGGTAATTAGGCTAGTCGGCGAGAAGGAAAAAATGCTAAAAAATGAATTTTTGACCCATACCCGAGATTATTGTTGGAATCGCTTCGTTTTATTGTGTAGTTAAACACCCTAAGTTTTTCCACAATGTGGTTGATCGCATAACTTTTTAATTAACTTATTGTGAATAAAATAGGCACTTTTTTATATTTCTTTCAATATATCCGTTCCTGATAACTTTTAGTATAACCATATGCATTGGGAAAGCTCTTCGTTATGAAATTCTCTAAAAAATAAGCCCTGTTAGAGGTCGCTAGGTGCAAAGGTGATCTTGCAAATAGCTTTCAAAGTTAGCAATCACGTTATTTTCACTATTTGTTTACTCGAAAACAACTGCAGCACATAGAAGGCTTACGCGACATAAATAAACCAATATAAAAAGGTATGTTCCTTAAAAACCTCACAAAATCGATCAAAATTGCGATTTTTCAAAAATTCCCAAGGGATTTCATTTTCAATTGTTTCTTAAGTTTTCTAAATGAGTTTCCCAATTATAAAGTGATCTTACAAAAAACTTAACAATATCCAGTCAAAAAATTGCTGTTTTTTAAATTCTTTATATGGTTTATAATTTTTTGAAAAAAAACTCCCTAAGTTGCAAAATAGCGCCAGAAATGCTCGGCGCGTTTCAAATTCGCTCGAAAAAGGCCAGCTGTTTTTTAAAAGAGTCCAAATAAAAAATAAAATATTTTTTCAAACGAAACTCGGTAATTTTTCTAATTTGTTTAAGAAATTAATGTTAAATGCATTCGCTACCCCAATTAAAAAAAACAGCTAAATTGGTGCAATAGAAGCTGAGGCATTTTTCGAGCGAATTTGAAACGCGCCAAGCATTTCCGGAGTAAAGGTATTTTGCAACTAAGGGCTTTTTTGAATAAATTAAAAACCAAACAAAAAATTTAAACAAAAGCAATTTTATGATTGAGTGAGTGAGCCTTAGAGCATACGTAAATAAATCAGGACCGACATGGGAGCTCTAGCGCCTGGACTGATACAGTATTTAGTCTTTTGGCGAGGAGACTAAATTTTTTGACAGTTGCCTAAATTGATGGTGAATTTGTTTCAAAATAGTTCAATACAGGAATCACTCGTTCAGCAATTAACAATCCGAAGAAGATCTCCCAGAATATTTCCGTTTTTCGTTCTCAATTTTATTTCCCGTTGTATTAAACTATTTTGAAACAAATTCACCATCAATTTAGGCAACTGTCAAAAACTGTCTCCTCGCCAAAAGACTAAATACTGTATTATCGAAACTAAATTTTAGTCATAGAATTCACACAGGTCCTCTCAAATAATTAATCGGCAGTTTACTTAACCTTAAAAAACAAAAAGCCATCCATTTTTAAGTAGTTAAAGCTTGCAAACCTGGCGGAAATTTTATGCGTTTCTACTAGGAGTAAAATACTCTAAAACAAGAGCAGGTGTAGTTCCAAGTACTCCAGAGTAATCGGGCATAGAAAATAGCCGTGTTCCTTTTCTACTTTTAAGTACTCCGGAGTAAAAAAATAAAGGAACGCAAAACTTGTCGATTTGAGTAAAACCTATATAATTCTCTGTGGGAGCAGGAGTAGTTCCAAGTAAATACGAGTAAGAGCAGAAAAGGAACACGGCTAATATCGCCCAATGGAACGCAGCTATTGTAAAGTTAATCCAGATTAATCACTTAATCCAGATTATACACCGTCGTCTGTCTCCAGTATTAGTATAACTTTAACCGGGGATCTGCGATGGAAAGACCACCTATTCCAAATCGCCAAACAAGCGTCCCAATGCTTAGGAATTCTTTATGGAAACAAGTTCCTCCTTTACACATCAGTCTGCTACAATATACGAGTCCTGCATTCGGTGTGGGCTTGAATGCAACTTATTTATCTGCGATCGCACCTTGTAAGGCCCCATTTAATTTGTAATGACGTTTGCCTCATGAGACCCTTATGAGAAACTGATAGGGCATATCTCACTTCAGATTCGCAGGTTTTTCTTTGTGTGGTGCTCATGAGGAATCTAAGGTGAAAGCCCTCCTTAGGCATGCCCCTTATTTGCCACGGGGGGTCCTCATAGGGAACCTACGGGGAAATCCCTCTTTTGTCCTTGTCATGTGGGCAAACGATAACACTGAGCTTTCCATCTGGAGAACCAGGTTGTGAAGAGCCGCCTCAGAGGACTTCTCTGTTTGTTTCTCGTACGGGGATTTTGTCAGAGTATAATTAGAATATCCAGGCTTGGGTACATATACAACATTGACATCCTTCCAAACTGATAGGATGTAACCAACTGCAGAGGAAGCCCTTGGTATCTAACTTCAAGATTTACATGATTTCAGATATGTCACCCTCAGAGCAAAAGCCGGCTATACTTGATGTTGCAGCAAAAGAGGAATAAAAACATTTCAGAGCAAAAATGGTTCAACTATTATTCAGAGCAAGAACAGAACGGAAAAAATCGTAGAACAAAAGCGGGTTAACTTTCTAACCTCCTTTGCCCCCAGTTTTTATTTATACCGCAGTTGCTTACATTATTTCTTGGAAATCTATATTTAGACAACAGTTTCTTCACTTTACTAGACAAGACAATGCAACTCAATTCATAATTTGGAATTTTTTGGAATTTCCGCGCTTGTAACATAAATTCTTTGTATGTGTGAAGTGTTTGTAATTATAATAAATTTTATGTTTTTTCTATTTTCCCATTTATGACTACTTATTTGGGGATTTTTGCATTTCTGACATAAATTTTTGTCATTTTTATCTTTTATCTTTATAGTAACAGGTAAAATAGGAAAAATAGCAGAAAGAATTAGGTACAGGCTGAAATTTGGCAGAGAGCTTCCTTTTAGGGTTACTAATAAGGGAAGTTCTTTCTCTAGGGGTTTTAGACCTCAAAATGGGTATTTTTCGATATTTCTGTAATTTGTTAGTTAAAGGCTAAAAAGGGGGAGAGATCTTCCTTTTAGGATATTAAAGTCTTACGTATTAAAGTCTCACGATTTTGCACCTCGGGAAACCCCTTTTCTAGAGAATTTTAGCCCCCAAAATCGGTATGTTTCGATTTTTTTTCAGTGTTTTTTTTTATCCTAACCATATTTTTTTATGCAATTTCAATCTTAAGTAATGAAGATCTTAAAGTAATGAAGATTTTCTCTTTTTTTACGCCTTTTGTTAGAAAAAGTTTATCTGCTTGAGTTATTGAATAAATAAATATATAAGATACACATGTGTGGGTATATATAGTTCTGGTTTTTGTTGAGTTTTCATAGTCTCGTAAAATCCATTTCCAGTTCCCAACCCCATTCGCTTGGATTTTTTCCATTCCCTGGTCAACATTGTACCCGTTGGTTGGTATGCCCTAAATGAGGAAAACATTGCTTTTTCTTTCCGAAGGGACTGTTTAAATGCATTATATCTTTGTTCATTCAATGAATGCTTTCCAGTTTTATAAGAATCTAGTTCCACCGACCTTTTGTAGTTCTTCATAAGTGGATTCGACATTATTGAATACATCTAAATTTTGGTTGGACTTCACCACTTCTTGGCTCAAAAAATAAATATCATTTTGTGTTGGAGTTAATGCAGTTAAAACAACAAGTAGATCAACATACTCTCCTAAAATAGTTGCTTGCATTGCATACGATTTTTCAATTGCAGTATTCACAATCAAAACCTGCAATTTTGTCTGGCATTTCCATCATAGCTTTTTCTCCATGACTTTCGGCCAAAACCAAAAAAAACGAAATTCTGCAGAAATATCGAAAAATATCCATTTTGGGAGCAAAACACCAAAAGTGGGGTTTCCCAGGATGGAAAATCGGTAGACTTTAATACCTCTTATTGAGAACCCTAAAAGGAGATCTCTGCCCATTTTTATTCTTTAACTAACAAAATTGCAGAAAAATCCCAAAACCCATTTTGCGGGCTACAACCCTCTAAAAAGTGGGCTGCCCTGGGTAGAAAATTGGTAGACTTTATAACCCCTTATTAAGAACCCTAAAAGGAAGCTCTCGGGCAATTTTCAGCAGTACCTATCTAATTATTTCCCCTTTTTCGCTTTTTCGGCTTCATTTACCTGTAATATTATTACTACCTTCAATTTTTGTAATGTTTGCATTTTATGAATTTTTTCAATTTAAGTTTTTTTTCCATAATAGTAGTAGTAGAAAAAATGTTCAATTCAAAAATTGCAAACATAAAAGTCAAAAACTGCAGATATTATTGTCAAAAATGCAAACTTATTAATATTAAAATGAAAAGGGCAATATTTTTGAAACTGAAACTGCCAAATCCAAAAATTAAAGAAATATAGCAATTTTTTTAGAAATTAAGGCTATACAAAAATGACATGACTGAACGGAAAAAAAACATTTACCAACATTTACCCTAAAATTAAAGATAAAATTTCAGAAAGTGGACAAGCAGAACTAGAGACAAACTATACTATGCATAATTTCGAAAAATATGAAAAACGAAAATTTCAAATATAACAAAAATGTTTAACTATAGTGGAACCTCATTAATTGCAAGGAACTGTAAAAAAACTTCGAGTTATGGAAAATTCGAGTAAAGTAGGTTGACGCTTTGGTTAGGCTATTATTAGGAAAGTATAAGCAAAAGCATTTTTAATGAAAACTGAGAGCAAAAGCAGTTCAAATTTTAGTTCTGCGCAAAAGCGGTTTAAGTTTTCATTAAGAGCAAAAGCGGAATAAAAAGTTAACCCGCTTTTGCCCTCGGTTTTTTGATACACCGTTCTTACGCTGAAGTATAGTTATACCATTTTTGCTCTAAGAACATGAAGATATTCCTGTTTTGCGCTAAAAAATTACCGAACCGTTTTCGCTCTCTTTGTTATTTTAACCCGCTTTTGCTCCGAGGGTGTCATATACAGACGACATCATGGATTGAAACATATTCTTCAAACCACCTACTTAAACGAGGTTTCTTAAAGTTGTACCTAATGGAATTCTGTTAAAAAATTAATAAAAACCTTACTGGAATGTAATACTAAACCCTCATTTCTTAAAGTCTCTATATTACTTTAAACATTTTAAATTTGCTGAACAAATCAAAAAGATAAATAAAATATAAAAAAATAAACTTTTTAAATGGGTTTATTCGCCTACACTCTGTGTGACTAAAAGCCTTTACCCTTGTATACTTCCACCAGAGCTGAGTCTTTGCTACGACAAGTCATTCGGTACAGACCTTATTCAATTAAATTTTATTTCAAATTGATTGTTAAATTATTAATAAATTTTTGTTACAATATTAAAGTTAAAACAAATAAATCATTTATCGGAATATTCGGGAATTAATTTCACCCCAAAAAATGATATTCTTGCTAAATTTCACTTAAAAGTTAAAGAAGAAATTGCTCGTTAACAAGCGTCCCACTTTCTAGTAAAAATGTTAAGCAAAGTTTAAGTCATTTCATTTATATAAACAAATTCTCCCTCAGGTATAATGACACCAATAATTTCACTAATTTCCTCCTTAAAATTATTTTCATTTCAAATTCATCACAGAGAGGCGTGTATCGGGGAAGGATGTTCTTAAAATAGAGTAGAAAGTCTCTCCCCGTCAACGGCTGTTGTAAAATACGAATATTAAAATGGAGAAACAACACACAGCACAACACAACAACAGAACCCAGGCAATGTCCATAACTGAATCAGCAAAATGCTGGAAACCTAGAAAACCCACCATAGACCCAAAAAGATCCTGGCCATGGCTACAGGAGTAATGGCGGCTCCTAACCTAGCCAACCGAACATGAATGCCAGTCGCCCAGAATTCTTCTAAGTAGTGTGCTCCTCTAAATTCTTGTTATGGCAGAACTATTACCCAAAATGAAGCCCTCCGAGAAAAATGATTACATAGCACCAAAAATATACAGTCAGATGCCAGGTTATTAATTATTACCTTGATTTAGGGCAGCTCTATATAATTAATTCGTAAAACGGGGAGAAAAATTTTAACTTGCGGCCAAAAGGGGGTGGCTTCGTTGCCCCTTGGCCCCCGGTTTTGCGGTAAGAAAAGCGATTTTAATGTAAATTCCAACTGACGGCTCTTGACACTAATGAATTGAAATTTTTGCCCCGGGGTAAGGGCAATTAGTTCCTCTTGACTAATTGAACGCAGGCACGTTGATGTGAGTTACGCAGCTATTTGCAAGCAAATTAACTACTCATGTTCTTATGTAATATAAGCAGGCTTCCACCCCCGTCGCAAAGCAATTTTTGGTACAGCGCTTACACGTATATGAGTATTTTTTTTTTGGGGGGTGGGAAGTGGGTGTCGGTTTTTCGAGATGGAAACTTTCAATTAGTTATGCAATAATCAAATACCAGAAAATCGTGAATGATAAGACTGAATCAGATTACCAGATCAAAGCAGCACTAGAAGGGCTGATTCTCGCGAAGGAGCAGGAGTAGACTCCTTTTGAAACTATACCGAGCTTAGCATTTTTTAACTAATTCCTTCCAACGAATGAACGCTTATTACGTAAGTTTCAGCGTATCTTTTCAGAGATTAAGTCTTATGCAAGGCTAACTAAACTCATTTAAGATAATCGAAACAACTTAAAATGTAGTATGCAATTGCAGCAATTACACAAAAACAAACACTAATACCGCTCAAATAGACTCTCTATAAACTCAACTTGCATCCAACATTACCGCAATAAACATGACTAGTTTATTTATATGATAGTTTTACCAAAGACTGAAGTACCTATGCAATTTGCATTAACCACCAAGGATAGGATTTTAAAACAACCCTTAAAATTGTCAGCTCAAATTTCCGAACAAGCATCTCACCACCCTCCCCCGGACCCCTCCCATTATATTAAAAACGTAAAAGCTACATAAAGTATACGGTATCGAACGTATGTAATTCAATGGTTTTATCTACAGAAAACCTCCTCTCATCTGCCAACCCATATGTGCACTCTCTGTTATAATTTACTTCTGGAATGGAGTATCTATACATATATACGATATGAATAGGCACCTGTATTATTACATACCCAGCAGCTCTATAGGTTTCTCATTTTGTTCGTATCTTTGCACGTAGGCTATATGTGCCGATACGAGGAGGATGTTCCATAAAATCTACTTATAGTCGTGCATATGAGAGATTTGTGGTAAAAATTTTAAAACCCTTATTGTGAGTGGAATTATGGATGCGATTCATTTTTAAGTAAATGTTTCTTGTTTATACCATTTCAATTCTGAATGCGAAATAAAGACTTTTCAATTCTCTACAAACATATCCTCCTTTTTACTTTACTCGGTTTAATTATGTTACCATATCGACAAATCCTGGGTCTTACAGAAATATTATGAGTTCACGTTTATGTTTAAAAATTGATGGGAAAGCTTACAATGTTAAAGTAGGTGGAATGGAAGCAAATAATGTAAACCAATATAAGCGTGATTAATGAACTACGGAAAACTATTTTCAAGTAACTCATGTGAGCTTTTCTTTTACTTTTTTGTATGTGTAAGTCTAAGCTCAGAGTTCAGTCTTTGTACTACCACCCGTTCACGTCCATGGTGTAATATCTATAGTACTAGTAAGCTTAGCTCGGAGGATAAGATAAGTTAAGGACGTTCAGCGGGTCCAGGACGGCGAGGCTATTAAACCTGCCTTTGATCTTTTGGATGTTGTGCGAGTTCGGGAATACTGACAGTGGAAGGTTGTTCCACAATCGAGTTATCTTGCAGATAAATTAATTCCAAGACTTCAATCTGAGCAGTAGGGAGCGCTGCAGACTGTGAGAGTGCGACAAGGAGGCGATATTTTGTTGCGAGAAACATATAGCATCCGAGTCAGAAAAATGTTTGCCTTTGTAACAGTAACTTTGTCAATACCCGTACAATTTTACCTGGTGAAACAGAGAGTCAAGCAGGCGCGGATTCGGGGGGGTCACGGGGGTCAAAAGCGCTCGCTGTTTAAAAAAGAAAATTGACCCAAATAAAAAACAAAAACAAAAAATAACCAAACGACCAAAATCGACCCAACTTTTTTGCAAATTAAAAAAGCGACCTTAAAAAAATGACCTTCAAGGTCAATAACAGATTGATCTATACTCTTTCTATATGTTTTGATTTGCAAACTCTGAAGTTAGCTGCACTCACAAGAAAGGGCGCGTCGTCATCAAAAACACATAAGGGCAATTTTTAGTAGGGCACGTTTGTTATCCACCAGAAAATCTGGTTAGATTTGTTCGTTTTGTTAACTCCCCAGTTTATAGGGAAGTTATTGTAATCTGTCCGAAAATCGAAATTTTCAATGTATTTTTATGTTTCAAGGTCCCAATAGCACTTTAAGCAAAAATTTGAGAAGAAGTATGTGTATGTGTGTCTGTGCGTACGTATATGGTCATTTTTTCCTGCACGATTTCGCGCGAACCAAAAAAGATATCGACTTCGTTGAGATGCCGTTCGAAGCGTATTAAAGGAGATATGATCTGAAAAAAATTTCATAAAAATCGGTCGAGCAGTTTTTTTGTTTGGACGACTTAAGTGATTTTTGTACCTGCACGATTTCGCGCGAACCAAAAAAGATATCGACTTCGTTGAGGTGCCGTTCGTTGTCTATTAAAAGAAATATCATCTGAAAAGATTTTCATAAAAATCGGTCGAGCCGTTTTTTTGTTTAAAAGAAGTTAGTGATTTTTGTACCTGCACGATACCGCGCGGACAAAAAATAATATAGTCTTCGTTGAGCTGACGATCCAAGCATATTAACGAAAACATGTTCTGTAAAAAATTTCATAACATTCGGTCAAGCCGTTTTTTGTTTAAATGAAAAAACTTCGGCTAATGGTTTTTCTAATATCTAATAAACTCGCTGAAGTGAAAGACGTTCTAAATGAAATTACATTTTCTGGATTCAGCAGAATGATAGCTTCCCATCAAGATATCACTTGTGAAAATCCGAGCACTCTTTAAAAACCGTGCAAAAATTACGTAACCCTTTACAAACATCACGAATTTTTCAAACTTTTAGATCAGCACTTTTATGACGGAGAGAGAATTATTTTGTACGTCCTACAGGTTCTGGAAATTGAAGTTCATCCCGGAATTTCCAGTAGTTACAAAACATTTGGCCCTTTCGGTCAAGGCTGACAAGTCCTTTACATTGAATAGTTTTGCTAATACATATCTCTGAATTTCCAAATGAAGCCATTTTCTTCCAAGTTTATCGTTATTTGAACTAGCTAGTCTCAGGATTATTTTGGCACCAGCTCTGATACTAGCGAATTTTCCACTACTTCTAAAACTATTACTATTTTCTAAGTAGACGATTTATTAATATTATATTATTTAAAATTACAAGATTTTTGCGATTAGGTATAGGAGTTGTATTAGTTTGAAGAACCAGGTACACGAATTTGGTGTGATTTTTTCTTACAATTTGTTGTTAGTATTGTTCATTTATTATTAGAATATCCATTGATAATATTCAACATTCATCATACTGGGAAGTTGATCGTGTGGACCGAAAGGGTCAAACCCATATCCCAACTATAGTTAATTTTGTTTTTGTTTTTTTAGGAGTAGACATTTTGTTCCGCCACTTTTAGTTCCGTGACCCCCCCCCTCCCAAAAACAAAATTCTAGATCCGCGCCTGGAGTCAAGTGGCTCAACATGTCTCACTGAGTTTAACTATGGTTACTAAACGAGTCAATTGAAATCAGCGCAAAATGTCCATCAACCGCAATATTGGAACTTGTTAAAATACGCCAACGTGGGCTCAGATAAATGAGTTGAATGCAAGGCGAGGTGAAATCTACTACTTGCAGATTGCAGCTCGGACAGTGAGCTCTTGCAACTGTTCTCTCCACCGGTCCCAACTCTGAGCTGATGTCATCCAATTTGGCATATCTAAGCTCTGGGCGTCTAAGTGCACGGCCACAACGCAGCATGCCTAGCCTAGCACTGCACATAACCCCATATACGTTTAGTGTGTGATGGTCAAATTCTGTTCTTGCTGGTGCGATGGCTGCGTTGTGGCCGTGCACTAAGCCATCCTTCACTTATACGAGCTAGATGCCCTGCCCAGCGGAGCCTACCGGGCTTTATTTTCTTCACAACATCTACATATGTCGCGATAACCTTCGTACATCTCGTCATTGTAGAGTCTCCGGAATCGTCCTTCCTCACATATTTTTTTTATAGGACTGAGGGGACAACCCATATGGTGAACACTGCGGTCAAGTAAGGCCTATTGTGTTCGTACCCCACTATCGTAACCGACCATCAGCGTTCTGGACGAAGGCAAGAAGGTCTTAAGTTAAAGAAGACAGGACTTGAGCGGGGCTGATAAGCTCTCTGATAAACGTTCTTCTTCTAAGCTAGATCAGAGCAGGACATTCACAGAGAATATGTGTGGAAGTCTCGTCGCCTTCCATGCAGAGCCAGCATTCTGTCTCTTCAAACAGTCATAGGTTGTGGAGGTGATTCCGCAGCCCAACATGAGAAGTCAGATAACCCACCAACAGCCTTAGGTCCGCTCTGTTTAAAGTGATGATGCCTCTTAAGGCAAAGGTCTTATAAGATCTTTAGCCTGTCTAAGACCTGGGAGTAATTCCCAATAGGCTAGGTTTAGTCCCTTAATCCACTCCTTTATCACGGACTTGGAGGTGGACCATGACATGCCACAGAAAGGTTCTGGGCCCTGGACCTACGTCTCAGACCCCTCCCTCGCAAGGCTGTCTGCAGCCTCATTTCCCTCGATACCCCAGTGTCCGGGGACCCAACAGAGCGAGACCTTATTTCTTCTGGTCACGTCAAAACACCCTGCAACTATTTTGGATTCCACGTTGAGAGTATTTTGATGGCAGCTTGGCAGATTTTATTGTTGGCTCCTTTCAAACATTTCTCAAGGTTGAGCCTAGCGCAAGTCTCAATGGCATGTCTTTCAGTCTGAAAAACAGAGGGCCACTTACCCATTGCAATCGAGACCCTGCAGTTGGGTCCTGGGACACCAGCCCCTGCGCCATGTTCCATCTTTGAAACGCCGATAAACCAGTGGAGCTTTTTTGGATCCCCAGGAAAGATAAGTTCCTCCCACTCAGAACGATCAGGGATAATCGCCCTGAATTTCCTTTGGACCCGCAGTTCACTAGCCATAAGGTCGGATACGCGGCAAATGAAAATATTTGGGAAATTGTTAAGGATAGGTACCCATGTGTCCTTCGACTGTATAGGACCAGTTGGATGAGATCTGAAGTCTCAAGGCACTTTTGGCGGCGGATTTCCATATGAAGATATGCAATGGGGTCAATCCAGTGATTGCATCCATCGCGGCTGTGGGACAGGTCCGCATAGCTCCAGTAATGGAGAGGTAAGCAAGTCGCTACAGTTTGCTGCACTTGAGGATCGACGTAACCTGTTTAGTCTTGGGCCACCAGACTATAGCGGCATAAGTGACCACAGGTTCAACGATCGAATTGTACATTCAGTATATCATTTGTGGTATAAGACCCATGTCATACCTAAAAGCCTTTTGCAGGCCCATATGGCCTTAGTGGCTTTACTGATGGCGTAGTCCAGTTGAGCGTTCCAGTTCAGTTTTTTGTCTAGCTTTACTCCCAGATATTTGACAGAGTCTGAGTACTTAGCTGTGGTACCTTGGTTGTAAATAGGACCTAGGTCCACTTTGTAGCGTTTGGAGAAAGGTACCAGGACAGCCTTATTTGGGTTGATTGATAGACCCTCCGTGGTACACCATCTTTGAACTTCTCGGAGTGTTGTTCTCATGACCTCTGCAATGGTGAAGTCAAACTTCCCAGAGACAATAATGGCAAGATCATCTGCATATCCGATGACATCGAAACCTGATTCAGATCAAAAGTTTATCCACAACTAGTGACCAGAGTAACGGGGATAAGACTCCACCTTGAGGGCAGCCCTTAATAGCCTTAACACTAATGATGGAGACCTAGGGTAGAAGAATGGCGCATTTATCCGCTCAATTGTGTGAGAATCCGGGTATCTGAGAGCCAGTGCTCTAGAAATAGAACCTTAGAGGAAGGGTTTTTCGATTTCGCTGACCAGAGGGTAGGGTATAGCAACCTCTGTTGATTTACCTTTCGAGTAAGCGAACTGGGAGATATGTAGAGGAAGGGAGAGCTCCAGCTTGCACCTAATATGAAGATCTAGCAGCCTTTCCATCGTTTTCAAAAGAAAAGAGGTTAAGCTGATAGGTCTGTACGATTTAGGCAACTCAAGGGACCGGTTGCCCTGTTGGGAGATAAAAACATCCACGACTTTCCTCCAGAAATGTATCCCCAATTGAAGCTGGCTCTAAGGAGACAGACCAGGTTGTCGAGAATCAGATCGAGTCACTTCTGAAGGAGTGCCGGAAAAATTCCTTCCTTCCTTCCTCACATACGGGGCTAACAATTCTCCGAAGAATTTTTCTCTCGAACACGGCTAAAACGTTAGAGTGCTTTCTGCTAAGCACCCACGTTTCGAATGCATATGTGAGTACCGGTAAGACCATCGTCTTATATAGCAACAGTTTAGACGTTATGGTCAGATGCTTGGATTTAAAGAGCCTTGACAGACTATAGTAAGCTTTCTTGGCTTTTACCATCCGTGCGCGTATTTCTAGTTCAACGCCAGGTTGAAAAGTAGGCAGGCCAGGTCGTCCCCTTGTCGGAATCCTTTATAGATGTGGATTGGTCTGGACAGTGTTCCGGATACTTTTACTTGGCTTGTAAAGCTGGCTTCGCACGGTGCGCGATTTTGCGGATTGTCACGCACGGCCGACGTCCACGGGCCGGATTTACCGACTTGCGGCGGATCCTACGGACCGCTACAGACTTGTCTGTACCTTTACGGACGACACTCTTCCCATAGTGCGAGGTCCGCGTCCGTCCGCAATATCGCGCACCATGGGAAGTCAGCTTAATATTGGTCAAGGTCAACCTACATAGTCGTGTTAGCTTATTGGGGATGCCGAATTGTCTCATGGCTTTATAGTGTTCTACTCTGGCTATGCCGTCATAGGCGGCGTCTATGGAGAGGTGTTGGATTGAGTTTTGAAACTCTAGACGTTTTTCCATAGCCTGCCTCAAGGTGAAAATATGATCGGTTGCTGATTTTTTTTATGTGGAAGACTAGAGCTCACTTTTAGTCGAGGCAATGAAGCAAAAAAGTTCCTAATTGGTTGGGCGCGGACGGATCGGAATGCGGTTTTTTGCATTCGCTTCCAAAAATTATTTCTGAACAAACCGGAAATTGCACCTGTTCACCTGTATGTATGTTTGTATGTATGTAGACAAATCTTGCAACTTGATTTTGACCCACTTCCATATAACCGATCAACTTGAAATTTTGCATATATGTATAGTTCGCGTGACAATGTAATCTGACCATTTTGTAAAAAAATCAAGATGGCGGTTCCAAGATGGCGGCCGAATTTTGCAATTTTGCTCCTCGACCCCCGACATGGGTATCAAATGAAAGGGTATGACAAGTACAATACAATTACCTAAGTGGTGTCATTGTAAATTCAAAGTGGCGGCCAACACAAAATGGCGGACTATCTTTTTCTTTACAACACCCTCGGTGTGGGTATCAAATGAAAGGAAATGACGATGATTTAAATCACACCCTTTCATTTGATACCCATACCGAGCGCGTTGTAAAGACAAAGGTAATCCGCCATTTTCTGTTGGCCGCCATTCTGAATTTGGAATGACGCCACATAGGTAATAGTATTCTACTTGTCATTTCCTTTCATTTGACCCATATCGAGCGCGTTGTAAAGAAAAAGGTAATACGCCATTTTGAGTTGGCCGCCATTTTGAATTTGAAATGACGCCACATAGGTAATTGTATTGTACTTGTCATACCCTTTCATTTGATACCCATGTCGGGGGTCGAGGAGCAAAATTGCAAAATTCGGCCGCCATCTTGGAACCGCCATCTTGATTTTTTTACAAAATGGTCAGATTACATTGTCACGCGAACTATACATATATGCAAAATTTCAAGTTGATCGGTTATATGGAAGTGGGTCAAAATCAAGTTGCAAGATTTGTCTACATACATACAAACATACATACAGGTGAACAGGTGCAATTTCCGGTTTGTTCAGAAATAATTTTTGGAAGCGAATGCAAAAAACCGCATTCCGATCCGTCCGCGCCCAACCAATTAGGAACTTTTGGCCTTTTTAGTGCTTCATTGCCTCGACTATTGGTACTGTCGACAATCTATTTTTTTCGTATATAGTGCAATGTCGAACAGCAAGCTCTAGTCGATAGATAGTGAAGGGAAAGAGAGAAGTGAAGGAAGGAACTGCACGACCACCTACTCCCAACCATTTCTATCTCTCTCCTCGGGGCAACGAGAAACAACTCGCTGGAGTGTTACGCCTCTTGAAACGAGTTGAATCCCATCAACCAATCGATGACAGGCGCTGGTGGAGCGGGGCAGTGCCAGCGAAAGGGTATGACAGGGGGAATGACGAATGGAAGAAGAAAGAATGTGGGAAAGGCGAAGGACCGTGGTGCTGCCGGGATTCGAACCTGGGACCTCTTGGATGGTAGCCAGGCGCCTTACTACCGAGGCCCCCATTCCTGCCGCCCTCCTAAGCTAAAGCCACACTGGTATTGGCCTATGATGTTTCTAGCGTATGAGGCCATCCTGTTTTGTAGGATAGCGGAGAATATCTTATACGCTGTACTCAACAACGTTATACCGTGATAATTGGTGCGTGTTGTGATATTTCCTTTTTTATGTGCCGGGCAGAGAACGTCTGTTCAAGATCGACGCCACTGCACTTTTTAACCTCTTCTCCTGATAAGAGGAGGGAGCGACCACCCACACACACCAGAGGAAGGAGATGCTGTTATCGGTCTCATGCCGATCTGCCGATCAAAAATTAAGCACTTTTTGGATAACCAGCGGCTGGACAAGAGCAAACACTAAGCTCTAAGTTACTCTAAAAACAAAGTATATAATATAACGGAAGATCACCACTTAAGTTCAATTAAAATAAATACAATTTATAACGTGTAAAGGATTGCTTTATTAATGGAATTTCTGACCAAAGTTGCAATATTATAATTAGTTTCACCTGAAACTGCCACTACGAGCATCACCTCCAGTGTACCCCGCCAGCTCATTTTACAACGTCTTTTTCCAGTCTTCTGGCATCGCTTGGTGTAGTGTAGGCCCTCCATATTTACCCAGCTCCTCGCCGTTTGCACCGGAAGCCTTGTCGTTTTTGAGCCCGTTTATGGCTCTACTAACTTCTTCTAAGCTTGGTGGCGCCAGCGTAGGATTATCATCAGATATTGGTGGAGCCTCCAACTCTTCAGTTAGCTCGCCATTTAGCAATCATAAAAGTGCTCTTCTCATCGCTCCAAGATGCCTTTAGGATCGGTGATCAGATTTCCTCTTTGTCCTTGGAGTATAAACAACGTGATGTGAATGGGCATATTCACACAGTGCACATTCATGGCGCCTAAAACCGGTTTTATAGATGAGAGAGGGAAGGGAGCGGAAGAACTTAACGAAACATTTTTCACGCAAAAGCAAACGCGTGAAAACTAGCACACATATAAAAAGTTACTTCTATCTCTTGCATTCTTTAGCTCTGTTTTTCTCTAACAAGTAAATTTCATCTGCAATACATTTAAAGGTTCCTGTATCGCATTCAAGTTTACTACACTCATTTACGCTCCGTCTGAGTTGCTAGGAGTTGAATAAAACCGGTTTTACTCACCACAATTATGGCAGCGTGTGAATATGCCCAATTGCGTCATACTCTCTCCGGACTCTCCGGTAGAACTGCCGCGCCTAGTGCGATATTCGCTCTCTGTACTGTTCTGGTTCAAAAAAAAAGATTTTTCTCCCAGGCTTCCTTTTTCCCTCTGTATATGTTCTTTTCTGAGCTCTTTGTATTGACATGACTTAACCTGACCAAAAAAAGACAAATCTAAGTGCAGAATGCTGAAACGGTTCAAGCGGTCTGGGTTACAAATCTGAGTTAGTGAGGCTGCTATTTGTGCAATAGGTCCATGTAGTGGTCGGGGTATCACTTGGCCCTAAAACCTAACTGAAAGAAGATTCAAGAAAGAGAAATTCACTGAAATTTTACATCTTTTAATATGCGAATGGAATTTTTTGTTACTTTTTATTTCTTTTAATTATTTTCATAAAGTGCTTTCGGAATGAGTGAAAAATGTCGAGAATTATTTTTTTGCTACTTCTATGGCCTTCCATTTTTGTGTGATGTGGTTTCTATTCTGAAGTGGGGAAGTATTTATTGTATTTAAAAAGATTCTTGCTCCTACATTGTTTTTCATTTGCAACGAAGGTCATGAAATAAGCTATGATTATACAAGTAACAACAAGAGTTATGGAGGATGTTGAAAAAAAAACCATAAATAGAACTGCGTTGGACGTTAATAATCTCTAAGATTGTATTTTACAAAGGGACAAAAGCGACTGCTAGCTCCGAATAACTAAGGATGACTTAATTAAATACATTTAAACAATCACAATTTACAGAGCGATTTTGTTTAAATTTACCATAACAAAATTGTACAAAAGAGCGTGTAATCCGGTACCATTTTGAGATGTTTCCTTTTTGCATTTTTAAACTCGTTTAAAAGTCTATAAGCAATAAAAATATCTTGCGTGTGTGTGTATCCTCATATGCCCCGCCAGCAACAGTCTGAGATTGTTGCGTATTATTGTTGAAATTTAAGAATACGCCTATAACATAAAAAATAAATGCCACCCCCAACTATGGTAGAAGTTGGCATTGCGTGGAATTGCTTCAATTTACATAAGGAAAAAATATATATATATACGCAGACGAAGAAAGTACACAGAACTGCGTACTTGAATTGGTGGGAAGAGAGGTTCCTCAAAAAAAAAAACGATGGCAATCATTTGCAAACCTGGGAAATGTGGCAGGAGGCAAGGATCTTAAATAGCTTTAATAACTTGTACAGATCCTTTTTGAATTACTTCCATACGCTTTAGATGCCGGTGCTTAAGTTTAATTTTTGGAATTTTTTATGATGATTTACTTCTAAGTATTGCCAACAAGCTTTACTGTTATGTTTATATCGTAAAATATTCTGGTAAAATTGTTGCCAGTAAATTTAAATTGGAATATTGACATGGTGTGAAACGGAATATTGAGACGTTAAAATGTTGTCAATATATAAAAAAAAATTATGTAACAACCACCAACATCGAGAGAGGTGGAAGGAGCTGCTGTCCCTCGGGAGTCGTGCACGTAAGTTGTAAAAGTATTTTTATAGGTTTAAACATGGATGGTGTCCTGTGAGATGTACAAAAGCTGAAATTTTGGTTACTTTCGGAATGTATACTTATATTTCCTGTAACATAGTATTTGTGCTTATAATGCTATTTCTAAGCTGATATGGATTATCTTGGCCACGTTACGGAAAAAACAGAAAGATAAATGCAAACCGTGAGTATTTTTTGGTTTTCACTTACCTATTCCAGTCTGAACTCCAACTTTTCTACACAAAAGGAAAAAATAGAGAAATTATTCACTTTTGTTGAGGCATGAATTGAAAATTTAAAACAAAAATATAAAGATGATTTTCTGGCTGTCTTCACGAGTATTTGCTTGGACAAGAGCAGGATCCGATGATGGATTTATGATAAGGGTACACTAGGCATCGACCTAGGGCATTACCACAGAGTGGATACTACAAAAAGAGATTACTTTCTTTTGGTAGTTAGGGCCTGTGCGAATTCTGTCTAAATTCCGGCTTAACTAAATTATTGAAAAAGTCGGTATTGCAGCGCGATTTAAAGCTGTGGGGATTTACTATCCGGCTCATCCTAAAGTTTCTTTTTTGTTGAGTACTTCCTGTACGTAAATCCATCCGGAAAAAGGTTATACACAAAAAGAGTTTTTTTTGACTTATTTCGGTGAAAAAGAATTGTTGTTTTTTTTTATAAAAATGCATAGTTTTTGAGTTATTGTTGAAAAACTAAACAATGCACCAATCTTCTCCGTTCTCAAAAGTCCAAGCCTAGATTTAATAGCACTTTTGGCTGGGGTGTGAGCTTTGAGCCCACCTAAGGCACACTAACTTCAAAACCAACACAAGATCTTACTCAAGACTCCCCCAGCATGAAAGCCCACCTAAGGCACAACTACCCCACTAGCGAAGTTCAACTAGTTTCACACAGATGGCGCTCATACCTAAAGCTCACCTCACGGGTTCTTGTCCCGAATAAAGCACACACCCGAGCCCATTATCGATGACGTCACTGAGTCAGTACCAACATAGCTATACTACTAATACAGACACCAAATATTGATTTCAGCCAGTATGCACCTGTACTAGAGCAGAAAGCTTGCAATACAAAGGAAATGCGTGTGAAGTTCACGAAAGTTCCAAAAATTAAAGCAAAAATAAAAATTAAGGTAGCCCGAGTAAAAATAAAAAACGGCCTTATAAAGGGCGAACACCGGCCGCTTGGCTTTTTAAGGGGCATATGATGGCCGTAGAGTTTTTAACCATTTTTAATGGGAGCACATACGGCCTTACGACGGCCAAATTTGACCAAAAGATTTAAAAGGCCAAGTACTGAGCTGTAGAAACGGGCATTCGACGGGAAATTTGAGCCAAAAAAGAATCTGCACCAAATGTATTGTTGAATGTGTTTTATGGGAACTTCATCATTTTCGTTATGTACAATGGTTCTTTCGATTTATCCTACTTAAAGATATCGATGCACAAGTCGTCGGTTTGTTGTACGTGAAGTGTGTGGTGCGTGTTGATTTATATTTTAGTGGGAAATTTTGTTATTTAACGGCTTGAAAAAAAACACAACCTAAAAAAAATCAAACATTTAATTGCAGTGAAATATATTTTCTTATAGGAGGGCGAATATCCACGTTGCTGCCACTGTACCACCGTGGTATGGCCGTTATTGGAACTATAAGGCCGTTGTATCACCTTCAATCGCCCCCTGTACGGCCGTACTGTCCTGCAACGAGCCTTCTGTTAACCGCCAGATGGCCGAGGACTATGTTTCAATCACAGTCGGCATTTGCCCGTTCTAAGGCCATCATTTATTTTTACTCGGGAGATGGCCTTAGTTATAGCTTTGACGCACCCATCGGTGTTAATAAGAAGCAATCCAAGGTTTTGCAATGTGATTAAAGTACTTTGTCAATCAAACCCAATAATATGATATTCCAAAATGGTGACCTAATGAAAGAGATGATCTGAATCATAGTCAAATAAATCAAAATATTGAAATAATATCATTGATTAATCATAATAATAAATTCGAGTACAGACGCCCAAAGGACCATGCCATGTTGATTTATGAATGTTTCATATTCTACTTGTAGCCTTTGGGCACTATCATTGCAAGTAATATATACATCTATTCATGTAAAAGTGTATTTCATCTTAAAATGATGATATTCGTACTCAAGTATTACAGCTTCTTGAAGTTAGTACAAGTCACATTTGAATTTGGTTCCGTTTCTCCCATTTCGGAATTGCTTGAATCTGAAACTAAACTACCCCAAAAATCCAGAAACATTTGTATCCTCTTCATATCTACCACAAAGTCCGACCCTTTTCGTTTCGCAAGGATAAAACTGAAGCACTCAAAATAAAGCCCTGCGGCTTTCGAAATCTGGCATTCTTTTTGTGCAGTGATACCTCCTGATTGATACCACCATTTCTCAATAATAAAACCCTATCGATGCCGCCTAACATTTCGCCAAGTATACGCCAAGGCACACCACACCACACCACCTACCCCCATTTATTGGCACTATATAAGTGAAAAAATATCCGTTCGGGATTTAATTTGAAATTCTCTGCTGTCGCTGTCAGGACGAATATCCTTTCAACTTTGTCAAAGTGGGGAAAAACTAAAAAAGTAATGACGCAAAGCTTAAAATTTTCTTTTCGATTCGATGTCAATGCAAATAAAGCTGAAGGCTTTATGTCAGAAGAGATTACCAATCCGACTTTTATTATCCTCCACTGATTCCGTAAGTCTATGGAACGCCCTTTGAATTTCAATCCGGAGTCAACAGAAACTGGCAGAGATAATAAATCTTTGAAACCGATTTGCTCCTATGCCTTTGCTTTTCTAGCCAAGCAAATTACGTTACAAGGACGAAGACGCGCTGCTCTGATGCTGTGTATAGAGAGGGAAAGAAGTCAAAGTTATAGACAGCTTCGGGCTGAATGGCTACAGGATATAATTTGAGGCAAACTTTTCCGGTTTAACCCCCTTTACACACAAAAGAAAAGTTTTACCTGAAAATTTATCACTTGCAAGTGGTTACCTTTGAATGTTGAGTAAATAGCTGATGGAGCAGTAATATATCACCCTATGGAAACCCATTCTCGCCTGGTTTCGTGGCTGGCATCTTCACCTGTATACCTTGAATCGCCGCCACCGAAGGAGCTCGCAACATTCACCCCCCAGAATCCCCCTCCACCCATTTCGGGTGTGTTTTAAAGTTTCCCCGGGTGAGTTATTTTCCGTTTTATTTTTTTCACTTTTTCAACCTCGAGATTACATTCAAACCGGGGCATTTCGGGGAGACTTCCAAACTGTTCCGCTATTATCCACATTTTTCCTCCAACTAAAAGATAAGACGTGTGTGGGTGATGCGAGAAGCAAGGAACGTCCTGACCAAATTGTGCGCCCCCGACCGCATTTGGACACTGTGGCTGTATCCGTGGAACTTAATTTCAAGTTTTACGTTACACAAAAAAAGAAAAATTCGAAATGGTGTCGGTGCCGTGGCGCCCCCGGGGATAATTTTGGGCTTTTCTGAAAGCTCACTTTAAAAGTCACCCTGTTTTGTCCCTCTTTGGGGGGTGTATTGAGGCTGACATGCCACCCCAACTCAGTATTATTTTCGTGGTTTTATATTTATTTCCGTTGCCAGTTTTTGGTCTGTTTGGTCAACGAAACTTTGGGTGTTTGACGAGCTAAAAAATGTCTTCAGACTTTTTTTTTCTTGTTGTTTCAAGTGTTGTATTTCAATTCCAAGTATTTCTGTCTATACCACAAGTTTCTAAGGACCTTAAGGAATTGAACGAAGTAGAATATATACAGCTATGGAAAATTTGAACAACTTCAGCTTCATCTTTTTGAAAATATGAAAACTTTTCCATTTGTTGACAGTGCAGACTTATTGTGTGGATTATGTTACAGTCGGTAGGTGCCATTGTTTTTAACAAGTGGCGATCAAGTGTCAACCTCAAAAATGATAAATTTCTCTTTTAGTTTGCTCCCGCTGAGTTCTTGTTGTACAAAATGAAAGTACTATTTATAACCGTGCAAATATAACACAAGTCTACCAAAAATAGTTTATTATTTTTTTTTATATTAAATTTGAGTGATTGCTCCATGTCCTTACAACAAAAATAGATATTTACCTTTGATCGCATACATTTCAAGATAATTAATTATATCAATAATAAAAAACCAATTTACACAACTACTGGACCGATTCTTTATATTTACTAACATTTAAATTTAAAAGGTTCGATTCACTGGACTTTTGCAAAATGTGTTTTCGCTTTGAATTGATACTTGTACATGGTGAATACATTCATAAATTCGTTGAGTTTAAATAGCTTGGAAATGAGCGATTTCCCTTTGTGAAATATTTATTAAAGCACAGTTTTTTCTTATACATATATTTATGAACATTCACTCGCATTCAACTTTTTACAAAATATGATATATTTGTTCGAGTTTTTATTTAAAAAGATATAGTGGACTTTTTTTAAGTGAGTATTGGGGCAATCCATATGGTGAACAGCGTGGTCAGGTTAGGTCTATTATGTACGTACCCCAATAAAGGAAAAGACCGGTAGACCTCCGGGCGAAGGCAAGAGGGTCTTTAGTTAAAGAAGACCGGACTTGAGCGGGACTTATAATATCTATGATAAACATTCTTCTTCTAAGTCCAGTCAAAATAGATATTTGACTGATAGATAATTCGAAGGTTGCTGAAAATTGGGACAGTCCTTAAAAAGATCATTATAAATAAAACGTCGACTCTAACATGCGATCGGTCGAGAGGAAATTTTTTTATTCAAAGTCAAAAAGTCAAAATATCAGGTTTTTTGCAAATTTACAAAAAAAGATATTATACATTTTCCCGTACGAATTGCCATTCGTGAAATATCGCCGTTTTAAAGATTTAAAATACTCGTATGCACTCATTCGCGACCTGTATAGACCATCAGACGTTCAATAAATAATTTCACTACCGGCCTCAGCTAATAAATATTAACATCATGAAATTCGTAAAAAAAAAATTAAATATGCTTAAAACGCCAAATTGAAAAAAAGTATGCATTAAAGTCCTCTTCATGAATTTTTCTCTAATCTTGCTCTCTTTGTAGAGTGTTGTAAATTTTCTTCGTCAGATGGAACAAAACTGAACGATTCTTCAGTGTTTTCGACAGTTTCATTGAGTACTGTTTCAGTTACAGTACATTGATCTGTTTCCATTTCTTCCGAGTCACTTTCGTCTATAGGAGCTTGTGGAAGATCAGAATTTGAGCAATTTTTTAAATTAAAACAATTTACTATAAACGCAAGTTTGTATATTTCAGACAAAACATGGCCGCATTTTACAGGAGAGCAACCCTTTTCACAGCTGCAACAAATAGTTTTCTGGAGATGATGGGGTATTAATTTTACATCTGTGATATTCGGCTTAATGCTTCCGCTGTTTCTTTCTAATACCCTTGACACACTGCAAAAACGAATGAACAATCTTCCAACTTCATTGGCTTAAAATGATCATTCGTTTTAGTAGTGACACACTGCATTTCTCAATGTCCATTGGAACTGTCAAAATACAAACAATAAATAAACTGCCAAATATATGAACTGAAAGTGATTACATAGTGATTTCTACTTTTAAATTTAATAAAAATTTATTAATGAAGCCCAACAACAGTTATATACAATGGACCTGACTATTTTTTTTTAAAAATTCTAAAATCTGAATGACAGTTTGACAGTTATATATTTCAGTTGGAAATTTTACTGGAAAGTTCATGGAAAGTTGTTCGATAATTTCCCAATTTTACTTCCATCTTCATTGAATGAAGTTATTTTCACTTCATTCGATTGAATGACCAATGAAGTTGTTGTATGAACATTGGACATTACACACTGGGCACGAATGATCATTCATAGCCGAATGATACTTCAATGTTCATTCGATGCTGTAGTGTGCAAAGGCGGTTTCAGAGGGGGGTAATTGGGTAATTACCCCCCCTAAGAATGTTCCTTCATTATTTATGTTTATTCTTGAAAATTACCAATATTTCAAACAAACAAGTAAAGTTATGGCGAATCTAGTCGGCGATCTATGACGGTGAATTTTTCCAAAACTGTTGGAGAGTCGTGGAAGGGACCGATACATGAGACTACCGCTAATATGCCACGCTATGACTGATTACACACGAGCGTACACACGACATGACAAGAATGAGCTGGAAAGCGGTTTATGAAGAAGAGGGTGAGAGAGGACGATGGGGAGGGCACACAAATTTTAATGATATTTTCAGCCGATTTTTGATCGAACACTTGGACAGCTCTTGCCTTGTTGTTTTTTTCTGAAATTCCCTTTTGCTCGCAAAGAGAATGTCTCAAACAACAGCAGAGCCAGTATGATTTGTTGCCTGCAAGTTGCCCCCTCGTGTAGAAGCTCATACGATTTTTCCCCGAACACCAAAAGGGAATTGACGATTGCAGACGACTTCTGTCTATCGTGTGTACACTCGTGTGGAAACAGCCTATGTAAACAAAATGAAGTTAACTGCTCAAGCGCTGTAAGAGAAGTCATGACTTTCTTCCTTCCTGGCACTTGAAAATATCGTTTCGTCCCAACCTTCAGTCGTTTGGTAACCTCGATTTAGGGCGTTGGTGGGGTGAAAAAGGGGCTAAAATTGACCTGAAATTGAGGGCTGAATAACCGTTAAATACTAGTGGCAGACATTTTTGACCATTTGCTAAGGGGGTTGAAATGGCAACCTCAGCGAGGGGTGGCTTGCGGAGGGTGCAAATGGTATTTATGGAATAAAAACAATATCCAAGTTTTTCCTTTTTTTAAATTACCCCCCTAAGCCAGTTGGCTGGAAACGCCCCTGGTAGTGTGTCAAGGGTATAACCTCAATCTGTTACGATTACTTCGTTTCCAAGCCATGCTTGAAGCTGACAATGCCAGTTTCAGCTTCATAAAGATTTTTTTGTCAAAGAAAAAAATTAAAAACCGAACAACCAGTTTTCCAACATTTTTTCGAAAAATTTTGAGGTTAGGGTAAAAATGGTAAATACAAAAGTTGTAGATCTTTAACTTTTACATTTAACTTTTTATGAAAGGATGCATAGTTTAGCCAGAAATCGCAAAAAACTGTTTTCCACCACTAAAAACCCACCCCATTCCACCCCGGATAGCAGCTGTCGGTTAGATTTATTTTTCCCTCTTTGACAATTAGCTTGTTCGACAATATCCCGCTGTCAGAGTGCTGTAACGAATTATTTTTTTTCTTCTTATTTTTACGTCTATTTCTACTGGACTAGGCTGGATGCACAGTCAGTATTTCTAAATTCCTACAACATCGAAAACTTCAAACGGAAGATCTATGACCTCCTCCTACAAGGCCCTTGAGACTCCTGTTAGCCTATCGCAACCAGGCCCGCCATATAACCTCGCCGCTAAACATGATTGGGGCCCCTTTAAGGATATTGAAATTCAAAATATTCTGTTTACGGGGCCCCTTCTGCCCTGGGGCCTGGTGCAATTCATCCAAGTTGCCCCGCCCCCTCCCCTCCTTGTGGTGGACATGATCGCATCCTCTATTTATCTTCGATTTAAGCCTACTACTACTCGCCATGAGCTGAAGGATAAGATGGACTGGAAGTAGAAAGAGAGGATCCCAAATTCTTCATTCTTTTTTTTCCTTTTATAATCAGATTTAGGGTCCACGAGAACCGCTCCTGCCTCTTAGACTATTGTACTCTTTAGAGAAGCTGTACTTGTAATTTGTAAGATAGACCGCTTGTACAAACTCAGGAGTCTATTTTTATACGAGGTGAGAATCAGTCCAGCACAGTGCCGGATTAACCCAAATGGGGGCCCTAGGCCATTCAAATTTTGGGGCCCCCTTTTTTTAATAATTGTAAAATTATTCTTTATTTATGCATTTATAGAATTTAAACAGCTTATTCATATCATTTAAAGGTTGTAAACACAATAAAAAAAATCAAAATAGTTTTTTTTCTGATAAATTATATACTTTTTGATTTTACATAATTAACAGTATAGTAATTCATAAAATAATCTTTGGACATCTCTTTTAAATATGAAAACGACGTTCATCTTTAAAAAACTTTTCTCGTACATTTCAGATCACTAAAATCATTATAGTTGGACACACAGCTGGCAATTTTATTAAAAGTTCTATGAATAAGTGAAGTCAGCAGGAGGTGAGTTTTGGTTATAAAAAAGAACAATTTTTGATATGCTGAAGGAAATACGATATATGAAAGCGTATTTTTATGTTGTTTTTATCCATGGCACCATAACTTTTAATTTTTTTGCCAATATCGCTTTACTTGGATGCTTTTATTATATTATAACAAAGCAAGAATCGCAAAGCTTATATAATTAATTAGAGCAACATCAATTTTACGGGTATCTTGTTAAATTAAACACAAGCACCCATCGTTACTACACAGGTCTCTCGTCAGAAGGAATTCTCATCACGCTACACTATAATGGTTCCATGCCAGCTTGACCATGGTCCCTCCTGCAGTGTAGTGTAAAATTGTTTATCTCATTAAATTATGCACGTAGTCCTTTTTGATAATTAATCTACTGTAAACATCATCTTTGAGACTCATTAACGTAGGATCTCGTTACCTATTAGAAAAGTTATTCACGTCATGAAGTTTATTAATTCTAGTTCCTCTGAACGCTTTCAACATCAACATCTTCCTCATCTAACTTAATTAACATTAATGAACTTCCTAAAACTTCGGCCTTTAATGTCTGCCAAGTAGTCTAAGACTTGTTCTTAACAGTTTTCAAGTAACTAATATATCATTCCCTTTATAATCCTGCAAAAAAGCTCAACAGTAATCGCTCCTTTCGGCTTCTGCGTCCTGCAAGCAAAATTATCGCTCCTTAAAGGCTAAAGGATCCAAGAAAGGTATTCAGCGTCGTCGTCTCCCACCCGTTCGCTTTTGGCTTTTGTTTTCCGAAAAACGTGGCGAAAAAAAATTAGAATAATGAGAAGTTACTTGTTCATTTAAAATAATTTATTTGATAATTATTTTAATCTGGTCCTGCTACTTTTTCAGTCGGGCGGAAGAGTGAAACGTGTTTCCTGTCTCCTCTTAGGAAACGAAGACGCTTCGCATTAATGGCAAGAAATTACCGTCCAAACCGCAGCGAGGCTTCCTTCTTAGCAGAGAATTTTAATGGCTTCTAACCGCATCTTAGGCACTTTCACCACGAATTGCTTTTACGAGTTGTATACCTTTACCGCAGGATATCCTTCAGAATTAAATTGTTTCTGTTCTACTGTCATATCGCTTTCAAGATGATGATGACGACGGCAGACAGGTGAGCCTGCTGCAGGTGAAGTGGCTCCATTCATTCGGATGTTGGATGCGTGCTTTCTGTAAATAAATACACACAGGTAACTCCTAACGTACTATATTTGCTCTGAATGTGATGTTGGTCTGATTTTATATTTTTGAGGGGGGCAGGGACATGATGCTGATGCTTACTCTAATAAAGGAGCAAGTAATAAATGACAAAAGTTTTAAGGGACTTCAGATTTTATCCAAACATCGTGTCATCGTTTTAAAGGAATTAAAGCTGTTCAGGTCTGGGATACGTTTGGGATCTACGTAACATATATCCTTAGTTATAGAAATTTTCGTAGACATATACAAAAGGTGAACAAAACCCCTATGGCAGTGACAAGATATCAGCCAGTAGTCATGTATGTAATTGTAAAATGGGATCAAAGAATTTGTTTCACGTGAAGATGGATAGAGAACAAGGAGCTCGACAGCTTTCACGTTTATCATATACAAAGGACAAAAATCGTGCATGCTTTGAATAGCTTAAATTTTAAAGTGCTGTTTGCTCGGTGTACAGGTCTGGAGTGGAAATTTAAATAAAAGGTCCTTAGAGATAATTTATTTAAAAGGATAACTATTTCAGTGTTTTGCAATTAACTCAAATTAGTAGCAATTAACGAACTGCATTTAAATGGACTCACATTGAATATATCAAAGATTATAAGATGAATTTATCCGTGGTTTTTTTTCGAACTAAGCTTGGGAATAACCCTTTGTATAACTAGTTGGTCATGGAATAATAAATGGTGGTCAATGGCCTCGGTAGTTCAGGGGTTAAAATGGGCGACTGCCAGCCCAGGAGTCTGTGGTTCGAATCTCCGCGGCAAGGTACTTCGTCTTTCCATTTTTTCGACCTAGATAAATTTCCTTTTTTCTGATGTCCCTTTTTACAAAAAATCCCCTAAGCATAGTAAGAGATGAAGCTACCTCGGCCTTCTGTCAGGGTAGTTTGGATAGGGAGCTGATAAAATAAAACTGCGTTTTGGCGTTGTCAGTTCTTTTATTTTTCTCTCTACTATCTTTCTGGCTACAGATCGCTGTCCGACATTGCACTTTATGATAGAACCGTCCAGTGCCGTAGCTACACTGTTTTTCGTGGGGGGGGGGCAAAGAAATTTTACTAAATTTAACGTCTAACGTAGAATGAAGTATACAAGCTCTCAACAATATACACACTCATACATCATATGCTTTGCGTACGATACACCTAATGGCCCGTCCACACTGCACAATCTTCGATGAACACTCATTTGAGTTATTTCTCAGAATTTCAGAGAATTGTGGAAAAAAATCTTTGAAAAAAGGGTCATTCCACTTTTGTATGGCATTTTAAAGCACCACCTTAAGAGTGCACTATCAAAATTGCGTCATCATTCTAAGAAAATGGAAAAAAATTATATGTGAAAAAAGAGTGCGCATTCCAGGATTGTGTATATAGTAATGGCGGTGTGCAAAAATTGATTCAAGACGATTTGAAGCGAAAGATTCCGCATTTTCACTGTCTGAGCCATCAATTTCATTTGGTCATAATCAAGCCCAATTTTTTGACCAGGTTTGATTATTTAGCTGTCAATCATCTTCGATTATTAATGTCTGCTCTGCATAATGCAAAATTTTTCCGTCGTCACAAACAATTGAACCAGTAACAAAAGCATTGCAAGGTCGAGCGATGGTATACAAAAATTCGATAGCACTCATTAGAGCCGTTTATACAACGATAGAAAAAATATAGAAGATATTTTCGAAATATACTACTCTGAAGCAACAAATGTTTTGAAGAAATTACAGCCTAGAGAATCGGCTCTCGGTTCAAGTCGGCCTCGCCCAATTCGAAAGCGACACCAATCAACAATGCTAAAGGATTCTGTTATCGAAGAAACTCTGGGAGAACGAAACGAATCGGCCGCCAGCCTCAAATCGGAATTTTACGAAACAACCACTCAGATCATTAACTTTCAAGTAAACCAACAAGAACAACTTGATCCAAAAAAGATTTTGATCAAAATCTGTGATAAGAAAATAGCTTGTCTAAAGCGATCAACTTGGGTTTTCAACCGGTTGGCAACTAGGCCTAATTGTCAACGAGTTGCAAGTATGTAGTCGTGTTTATGTTTGAAAGCAACCGTTGATAAATGGTTGGAGCAAGATCAAACTTTTTAGATTTTTGGTATAGGCGGAGCTTCCAGGTTGCCAAGCAAGACTGTGATACTGACCGAGCTGTATAAGGTTCGCCAAGGAAGGGAAAACGTGTACAACTTTCCCGTCCGGAACGACAGTATGCGTATCATCATTTTCGGCCTTGACACGAATAATGCGGCCTCAATGTATTACATGTCGACTGATAGATTAAATAATTGATTTTTTAGGCCTGGACACCGTTCTTTTAAGATTCAATGCACTAAAAAATCACAAAATGCAATTCTTTTAAAAAATGATTAAATGTTATTGTTGAAAAAAATAAGCTAATTTTTTTTCCATCTAGTATTGATTTCATATATGAGAAAACGCGTGGGGGGCTAAGCCCACCCCCCAGCCCCTGGGTTGCTTCGGCCCTGGAACCATCGAGAGTACAAAGCGACATTACGCCCGAGATCAAGTCTTTCACATAAAAAATTGTCTAATGCCTGCACTACACATCGAAAGATACATCCGGGAGATGATCCACAGATGCATCCGGGAATAAATCCGCGAGTCGTCCACACATCCGCGTATCAATCAGTCTGTATTGATCATCGGAAGACGCAAGACATCAAAAAATGGATGTTGAGACAGTAGCGGCCGCTGCTATTTATTTATTTAGCACTTATCGCTATTACTTAAGTGTGAATCATTTTCAAAACAATACACTTCAAAACAATACACTTCAAAACAATACACCGACGCGTCCACCTGCATTCAAAATGCGCACAACACTGATGCGTCGGCAGATGTGTGGACACAAGCCTTGCGTTCGCTCTGACGTCTGGCTCAAAATCCGTCAAGAATGGATTCAGGACAGACGTATCTCCGGATGTTAAATATTGTCCGGAGACGAGCAAAAACCCCCTCTACACATCGGCGGATGTATCCAGGGCTGAGGCATCTTCCGATGTGTAGTGCAGGCATAAGAGTAATATTAGTTAGAAGAATAGAATAGGATTGGTTAGGTCAGTGGTCGGCAACCCGTGGCTCCCGATCCACATGTGCAGTGCACTTTAGCCGCATGAAAGTTGCTCTTCCACGAAATACAAAGTGAGGGCGCGCACCTACAGTGCGGCTGAAAATTCGTGGCCCACCTACTTATAGATCGACACTAGTTGCACCATATACGGGTGTCACGGCTGTACGGGTCCACTGTCCACTGAGACAGCACAGCACAATCTGGTGCTCAGGCTGGAAGTAGGTCAAATTTAACTTCCAAGATTTTTTTCCATAGTTAGTTACACGTAAATTTAATAAAATGGGTGTAAAAAATACAAATTAACGCAAATCTTCCGGTCTGCCATCGAATTTATATTTTGACCTGAATACGTCTGTAAGTTTACTGCCATGACAAAAAACCTATGATAACGAAATTATGGTATACAGTTTTGAGTTGCAGCTCAAAAACTATTGTTTATATCGAAAAAAAATATACCATGACGTAGACGAAGAAGCAAAAATTTTATTGTTTACTTTCAAAATGAAATTCAAAATGGTCGCCGAAATATGACCCAAATTCAAAATGGCCGCCCAAATATGGTTAAATTTGCCAATTGTGCTCCGATTTTAATAAAAGTGGGTATCTAGGGGTTTTTAAGGTCGTAAAAAACGAATTTGTGGTCAAAACTTATAAATTTAAAATGGCTGCGCCAATATGGCGGACGAATTTTGTCAATTGTGTTTTCCGATTCCAATGAAAGTGCGTGGATGTCTCCCATGATGGCGCTCGAAGTTCGATTTTCAAAATTCAAAATGGCCGAAATTCAAAATGGTCGGGCAAATATAATTGAATTTGCCAATTGTGTTTCGATTTTAATGAAAGTGGGTTCTAGGGGGTTTTAAGGTCGTAAATAACGAATTTGTGGTAAAAAATTATAAATTCAAAATGGCGGGGCCAATAAGACTGACGAATTTTCCAAATTGTCTTCCGACTCCAATGAAAGTGGTGTCTAGGGTTTTTTAAGGTAGCAAAATAACGAATCTATGATCACAACTTTTCCATCCATCCATCCAATGACAAGGGCATTTCTGCGCTTCTCTTGACTGACGTTTTTCTTATCACCTATTCTAGGGCCAGGTTGAAAAGCATGGGGGTCAGTCCATCGCCTTGTCTAAGACCTTGTCGCACTTCGAACCCTTCTGTTACTGCATTTTGGTTCCTTGCTTTCGCCAGTGGATCATTTGTTGCGCGTCGTATAAGCTTTGAGGGGACTCCTAATTCCGATAAGATCTCGTACAGCCTCTCTCTGTGTATTGAGTTATATGCCTGTTGAAAGTCAACAAATATCTGGTATATATCCACATTCCCTTCCCAGGCTTTTTCCAGAATTTGCTTTAAGGTCAGTAGCTGGTCCGATGTTGACCTGCTTGTCCTAAAACCAGCTTGATATTTTCCAGCCAGCTATAAGTTCTAGCTTCCGCTATAAGTTCTAGCTTTTGTTTCACAAGGATTGTGAAGGTTTTATAGCTGGTGCTGAGAAGAGAGATGCCTCTGTAGTTTTTACAGGTTAATTTATCACAACTTTTACGGGGCCAACATAGCGGACGAATTGTGCCACATTTCCCAGTCAGCTGGTCATTTTCCGGTCAGCTGTATATAGGTTGTTCAGGAGTTGGTAAATCTGAAAATCTTCACGAAAATCTTCGCCCCAAATGGAAGAACATTGAACATAGTGTGCTCTCTCTCGGTTCAGAATTGATCAACAAGGTTTAACCTAAATTCAGAGAGTAGACCTGACACTCTGATAATTTGTCATGTTTGGCTCTTGGTCTACTCTAAGTAGACGAAATCTAAGAAGCATTTTCTGCGACTGGATCAACTCTATGCTGAGAACTCGCAAACTTATGGGCTCTTATCGTGATAGCAAAAAGATGTCCACGGGGAGGAGTCTTATCTTCTTCTTCTGTGGTGCCTTGTTGAAGATGAACTGCTCGAGCTACTTAATGGCCGTAGCTTTACCGTTGTTGTTGTTTTCGAATAAACAAATAGTGAAAATAAAGTGATTTGAAAACTTTGAAAGCTATTTGCAAGATCACCCTTATACCTAGCGACCTCTAACAGGGCTTATTTTTTTAGAGAATTTCAAAGAGGGAAAGGGCTTTTCCAATGCATATGTTATATTAAAAGTTAGCAGGAACGGAGCTTTTGAAAGAAATATAAAAAAAGTGCCTACAATAACGTAATTAAAAAGTTATGCGGTCAACCAAATTGTGGGCAAACTTAGGGTGTTTAACTACACCCTAAAACGAAGCGATTCCAATAATAATCTCGCATATGGGCCAAAAATTCATTTTTTAACATTTTTTCCTTCACACCGACTTGCTTACACCACTTGCCGAAAGATCATCGACTCACTCAGCAATTTTGAATTAGATTCCGAATTATACTATCGCTAGAAGATACTCTGACTTTAAAATGTTGGCGGCATTTTCTCTGAGTTGGATTAATTGATATTTCACTGATATAGATAAACTCAATGAATTTTACTTGTTTGATGCCAGTAGGAAATTTAGAAGATGCGAAATATCATCGATCAGCAATTTAAAAATGTCATAGTTATGATTTATTGATTACCTTATTGTCTATGGTAATATAAAAGATGAGCAGTAGGTAATGCGACACTTGAGCCTGGGAAGCAGTGGGCGTGGGAGTAGTTGGAGTTATAGTTGATAATTACATGTGATTATCACCTATTAATTAATAGCCACTTAGTTAGTGGCAATGACTTGTAATTATCACCTATTACTTCGCCCACTGCCACACCCACTTGTTCCCAAGCCCAAGTGTCACATTACCTGCTATGATCGTTATGTTTTCGCGATATGTTGACATCATTTTGTAAGAATAGTTAATGCTGCATCGAACAAGTTAGTCTTATTCATGGCAAGCATGCTATAAGGAATAGATTCCGGAAGCATACTTGGGTAGGTTGACCGTATCCGTATTGTGTAGGAGCACAAAAATTGATCTACTGAACCTTTTTTCTTCTGAAGCTTGCAGCCACGTATTTTTAGACCTTATAAAAAGTTGTGGTTACCAATAAAAATTTTAATTTGAACGTGATTTCCAAGAATTTATTTTAAAAACTTTAATGAAAATGCCTAAATAATCTTTGGTAGGGTGTGGTCTTTTAAAATATCAACGTTTCTAGGTAACGATGAAGGTCTTTTAATCGTCTTAATTTAAATTGGTAAAAAGATACAGGTCCAATAGGTAAAGTAAAGAATCAATCAAATTAGCCTTGTTTATTATTAGCTACGGGTTTTTTTGCTCAACGAGGCAAAACTTTTTAATGCCTTTCTTTTGAAATACAAATTTTCCCACAACCCGAGAATTTTAAAACTTTTCTAAAAAACACTGAAGAGAGTAAAGGTGTTAAAAATAAACGATCAAATCCTTCTTTGGTTGCGTAGAATTTGAATTTATTTCAAAAATACTTGAATATAATAATAAAATCCTTCGTAAAAGTTACAACAATATTATTTTGTATGTTTCCCGTCCGCACCCCTTCAGTAACCTTGAAATTGGACTAACGGACTTGAAGGACCTTCGAAGTGATGAATTCTTTCATTCATCCCTAAATTAATAACAACAGTGAAACAAATTAGATTTTGTTCTGGTATAGAAAAGTTGTTGGGCTCGTTGTTGACGGTAATTAATTAGTTTCAAGGTAATCAGAACTTTTGTTAAGGTGTAACGAAAGTTTTGCTTTGAAATCCGACATTGAAGACATTCCTGCCATCACGTCAAGCAGCTAGAAAGGCAAACTCCTTCGGAAAACTGATTGAGCCTAGATTCTAACAAGTTAATGGAATTTAACGTTCTTAAGGTTTAGATAAGGCCACTTGAATGGGCAGAAAGCGTAGCTCTTTTACTGACATGATAAGAGTTCTGGATGTGCTACGCAAACGAAACTAATAGGAATAGAGTACTCTAGAGTAGAGGATTCTCTCTCTCTTAAAAGTATATAGTGATTTACCCAAAAGGATGTGAAATCGGGTGAACAAATCACTCCAGCAACTAATTGCTCTTGAATTTCTGACGCATCGCTAAGAACAAAACTGACCAGAAGGGTGCCTCCGCTTACATGTCAACAGCAGGACATCAAGAATGAGGGATTCCCAGAGCCAAACGAAAAACCATTTTTGGATAGAGACGATTAAATCAGGAGAGAGATTCACTTGAAGATTGTGTTTCGGGGGTGGAAAAAAGGAGGAAGAAAGACCACCACGGACCAGGATAGCAAAAGGAGCTTTCGACATGAATGGCAACGGGAAGGTCAAGTTTGACACTGGAGGCAATAAGGAGAACTTTCCAAGATGATAAATTGAAAGGACGAAAAATGAAGCCGGAAAATGTGTCGTTCAGCTTGTTCGGAAAATTGGGTAACCCTTGGGGCAGATGTTGAGCATTTTAAGGGACAAGTCGGCACTCAGTTTGAATTTGGTTAACGAAAAAAAAAAGAAAACCCCGAAGAAGAAAAAACGCTTTCCTTCATTCCTCGTTTTTTTTTGTGTTGTGTTAAATTGTTTCCCTTGCCATTGACTTAAGAATTACTGAAATTTTTTGTGTTGGCAAGTTTTCCCTGGGATTAATCTTCTTAGCACGTTCTTCAAAAAGCAATTTCTCGACAGGGTATTATGCAAAAATATTCACCATTTAAGATGAAAAATTCTTTCTAAATAAAATTTTCTATTCCCAAATACAAAAAAAAAAATTTATACGCGCTGATTTTGTTCCTTTGTTGCGTTAAATTAAATAAAAGCAGGTCAATGTTTTGGAAAATTAGAGTTAACCATCCAATAAAAGAAAATTTTTGAATATCGTAAGATTTTCTTACTATAACAAGAAAGTAAGAAAGTTCTAAACAAGAAAAAAAAAATAAAGCAAGAAAAAGAAATTTCGTTATAAAATTGTTTCCCTGTGATGAAGGAGCAAGGAAAAAAATTATTTGCAGAGTTTGCATTTTATTTTTTTTTTTTTACTTCTTCTAGGTTTGGAAATTGAAAATTCTTCTTTGCATAGTGGAGAAACTCTGATTGCATTTGAATATTTGCTCGCCCAATTGTGATTATGTCTTTCATGATTTTTCCTTTTATTTTTTATTTTTTTTTGGAAGGCATCCGTCCTGGGCTGGGTTCATTTTTAGTAGAATTCTGGTTTTGAGCTGGATGAACATGAATCACTTTGGTTTCCTGTTAAGCAACGTACCCCAGCTCGTCTCAATTCTATAATGAATGAATGTTTCCTACGATTCCGACAATGATTCGGAGATGGGTGGTACTTGGTATTGGTATCCTGGGAAACTTTTTTTTATTGCTTTTAGCGCCATAATACAATTTTCCTTAATTGTGTTTGACGTTTCTAACGAATACATAAAAAGAAAAAATCTAATCAGTCGAGTTTAAGCAACATAAAATAATTGACGGTTAATCAGAATGACTTTGGATACGTTGAATTGAGCGCACACGCATTGATTAATCGGCAACAAACATTGTATATTAATTTATCAAGTTTAATTGTCTGTTACGTGTGGAGTGTTCTTAATTGTTATCAATAATCTCGAAAGCGGGGCAATTAAGTAAAGTCAAAATTTCTATATTGATGTTTAATGCTTAATTTAATTTGGTTAGAAGCTATAAATTTTTGATATTAAGTGTCTAAGTGGTGTGAAATAATGGGATAGTATGTGAAGGCTAAGGGCTAGACCCCGCGCCATAAAATAAGGGAAATGATCACTCATGTGGAATTGTGATTGAGGATATAAATGATCCGGTTATTTGTGTTTTTAAACAAACAGAGTGACGTTGCTCGCTTGTGGGGACTTGAGACTCTCACTGTGCATTGAAACAGCGATTTTGTGCTTCCCTTCTTTTATTGCGCGGGGTTCACACTACAGATGCATGCCATACGAAAAAACAACCCAACGAGAAATGGAGTGCTGCAATAGCCATCTTTGAGTACTCCTTAAAAAGCTTACAGCGCTCCCATTCCCATACCAGTTCCATATACTTTTTAACATTGCATGTCATTGCAGGGGAGCATACCTTTTTATGCTAGTAGCGTTTAAGAGCATTATAAAAAGCTTTCTAATAAAGAATATTCATGGATGCCTGTTAGTCCAGTCAAATGGGACATTCGCTGAACATTTTATGTAAACAGCAATTTTTTTTTGAATGTGTGGGGGGGTTTGGGAGTATAAACCAGAGTTTTCGGGATCCGGAGAAGTGACGTTCGGCCGCCATCTTGTTTTAAGTGGTGAAAAATGGGTTTGCTTATTGCCCGGAAACCGTGAGTCCTACAGATTTTTTGTAAGAATATTTTTTTTAGATAATCAAATTATCTACAACTTTCGTAAATAACGTTTTGCGGTAATATTAATAATAAAAAAGATATGGACGAAAAATGACAAAAATTTTGGGGGTGATGAGCTTTAAAGCGCTATAACTTTTTTATTATTGATCTTACATAAAAAATGCATTCAAAAATGCAAAAATGTCATTCCAAATTCAAAATGGCGGCCAGCACAAAATAGCGGTTTACCTTTTTCTTTACAACGCCCTCGGTATGGGTATCAAATGAAAGTGTATGACGAGTATAGTACAGTAAACTGTGTGCAGTAATTTTAAATCTAATATGGCGGTCACGACAAAATGGTGGAAAACATATAATAGACTAAGTAGAAAAAAAAATATTTTAAAAAAACTAAAAAATACGCTTTTATTTTAAGATGAACTAAAAATTAAAAAATAATTTTGAATGTAAAGTTTTATTGTTCCAGCCAGTATATGGAAACAACCTTCGTTCCGAAATGTAAAAAGGCGTGGGCGCTAGCGAAAAGTTCCGGTGTTAATAAAATGAGAATATAGGTAAAGAGTCCCACGCTTTTTTAGATTTCGAAAGGTAGGTTTCCATATACTGGCTGGATCAATAAAAACTTTACATTCAAAATTATTTTTTACGTTTTAGTTCATTTTAAAATAAAAGCGTATTTTTTAGTTTTTTTAACCTATATTTTTTATCATTGCAATTGTAAACCTCAAAACTAAAGAAGCCCAAAAAAATACTGAATCTTCCAGTGAAAATATCGTCGCAATCGGATTAGCCGTTTCCGAGATTAGCCCAGACAAACAGACAGACAGATATACAGAGACAAAAAATTTAAAAATACTTGATTTTGCTTTAATATCATGTAAATAACCATATAGGCTTAGAAAATGACAATTATTTTGACAGACACTCCAGATATTTTTATATAAATGGAAGCATATGCAGAACTTTTGTTATAACTTCTCCGTTTGTATTGCTCCAAAATCAACAAAAACAATCCTAATTCAATAAATGACCACATCAAATTGCCCCCCAAAATTTTTGTCATTTTTCGTCCATATCTTTTTTATTATTAATATTACCGCAAAATGTTATTTACGAAAGTTGTAGATAATTTGATTATCTAAAAAAAACATTTTTACAAAAATTCTGTAGGACTCACGGTTTTCGAGCAATAAGCAAAACCATTTTTCACACTCAAAACAAGGTGGTGGCCGAACGTCACTTCTCCGGATCCCGAAAACTCGGTTGTATACTCCCAACCAACCCCCTACACATTAAAAAAAATTGCTGTTTACATAAAATGTTCAGATTTCCTTTTTTTTGCACCATTTTACTGGACAAGCTCCGGGTGTGGAAAAGGTTTTATTTTTGTTCGCCTTTTGCAATTGTTTTTTCGTGTTTTTCCAAGCGCGAGTTTGGTTTTTCCAAGCGGTCCCCACGCTAAGTACTAACCACGGGTAATGTTGCTTAACTTCTGTAATCGAACGAGAACCGGTATATTGAGTACGCTAATGATACGATTTATGGTCATCAAGATAATTGCTAGTTTTGTACTTTATATAAAATTTCTGAAAACTCCAGTAATACTCCCTTGTGAGCATAAAGCGCATCGCTCAAAATTAGCTCCCTTGAGCAGCGCTCCCAATTTTACCCACTTTGTGCTTCCTTTTGTGAAATTATCTACCATCCTGTCAGTCTGTATATGAGACAGAAGGAGTGTGAAGACTGCTGATTGAGGTAGCGATGAAGTTTGCATTTGAATTCCTGGAAACTTTTGAAGTTTGAAACTACTAACTGTGGAAGTTTGTTCCGACATTATATTGAAGAACAAACTCTTAAACTGAAGTGTAGACGCAGTGCAGTCTGAGCGATTGAGTCGACTGGACAAGTTTGCAAGTGTTTCAGAAATTATTTTGATGTGAAGGTAAGTCAGAGTAGTAATAGCGATACAATTATGCCAGGACTGCTACATTCCAAAGGAGACTGTAAGAGTCAATCGAAGAAATGGTACTACCTTTAATAAGTTAAGGCCGCTTTCTAGAGTCAAGCTGAGGTGATTTTCGAGGCCTTCGAGGGGAAGTGTTTTTGCGGCCCAGTCAAGAATGAGTCCCATGTCGGCGTTGATATTGTTGGACACGACCTTAAGTGCCATCTTAGACGGTCGAAGGCGTTAGAATAAAGCAGCGCATCGTTGAATAGAGGAAGAGAAAAATTTAAATGTATAGTTGTTTCTAATTAATTAAATAGTTTGTGGTTAGCCAACAGAAAAGGGTACCATAGTTTAGAGTTAGGTGTAGTACTACCTCCAGTGCATTCGAAAGCCCAATTATCACTTTTTCGGGTCGTTTGGGTGATACAACCTCTTGTACCTAACGTTAGGTGGTTGTGTGCTCGACTGTGGGAGAAGTCTAACGCCATCCTGTCGAGTTAAGGAATCTTACAAGTGACCTCCGGTCTGGAGAACTCTTTTAAGTTTTCCAAAACAGAATTAGACACACTGGGGTACAGTCTCTTAAGCTTACGATAGATTGGCAATAGCCCTGCCAGATATCTTTTCTTTCTTGTACAGCTTTAGGAAAATCTTATAGGGCGCCAAAACCCTTGTTTATAACAACTCCTAATTTCTCCCTTGGTAGCTTCTTGAGTTTCGAAAGATCTTCATTCCACCTTGGAGGAAAGTTTTTTTTGTACTGTATAAGATACCTTAACATGCTACGTTTTCGAAAGTGTTGACCCTATCTTCTTAATTGTCTCTATAAAGTTTATCCTTCCCTGTGGGCTCTCTCTCTAGAGTGGCTCGTTCTTAGGACCTAAGCGAACTTTATCCAGTCAATCCTTCTTGGGTTTCATGTGGCATTTAATAGCCAACAGGGCAGCTTGGCAGTAACGATGTTAGATTTGTATGGAGCTCTACTAAAAAATTTTGGACACACACTTGGATGGCTTCAAAGACAGTGGGAGTGGTGCCAAGGGCCATGGATATTTGCACATTGTGCCATATACTCCCAGCTCTACCCCAATCGGTTTTGGAACTTCCGTATATAAAAAGTCTGTTTTACATCAAAGAGGGCCTGCAAGTGACGTCGTCATAATGGTTTGTCGGAGTCCCGTCTGGCAGTAATAGTCCGGGGAAATTAGCATTTAAAGGAGGCAAAATTCGGAAATGGCTGAAAATTGGTCCACAGCTTCCTTGGGACTTTCTAAGAAAACAATTTCGGAATCACAAAAAAAAACATGGCCGCCGGAAATATAGCGCTGTTTTCCTTGTGTCTCGGTTTCTATAGGTCGTACAAAGGCCCTAAATGTTGACAATGAAATTCTCTACAACTTTAGTTCTTACAAACATGTTGACCCGATTAACCCTTTCAAAGTTATTCAAGGTCAAAGTTATCAAAAATCCCTTTTTGGCCAAAACATCACTCAAAAACTGGTTTTTTCAAAATTTGTTTTTTATCAGTCAATACGAAACGTTATTGCCTACAAAAAACCCTGGTGTCATTTTTTCGAAAATTTAACCCTTTCGAACTTATTCAAGGTCAAAGTTTCAAAAAATCAGTTTTTGGTCAAAAAATGACTCAGAAACTGATTTTTGAGAAACTTTTTTTGTTTTATTTATACAAAAGATTATTGCCTACCCTAATGACACCCTTGCCATTTTTTCGAAAACTTTTCGAAATATTTTGCAAAAATCAATTGTTAGTGAGGTGTTTCCAGGAGAGGTTTTTGATCCAGGATTATCGAGGAATATCTTTAATCGAGAGTTAAGGATTACCGTTACAAACAATCAGTGGTTTGTTTAAAGTGGTTAAACACCAAATCCTGTAAAACATTAGAATTATTAGGTTTGGGAATACTTTGCTAATATTTTTGAAAATCGCTGGGATTTTTTATCTCGACCCCACGTTTTCGGATCTCTCATTCCTACTTATATTTCAATGTAAAGCTCAATCTCAGAGTAAAGCTCACTCTAATATTCTAAACGCTTGTTGGTAGAAAAATTAAAGCTTTCAGAGCCATCTACGAAACCATCATCTAAAATCTCAAACCACTGCATTGTTGTTGTAATTTTACAAAAAAGTTCTCAGATTACTCTATCGAAGTTCCTGGGGTTTCGAGACTTTACACATGGCGAAAGAGGTGTAAAGTTATCAAATTACCCCTAAACTTGGATTTTATGCGAAGTGAAGTAGTTTGATGTCCATGTTAAACTTACAACTAAGGGTTAACTTCGGTGATGCATACAGTCCTTAACCTCTTTGAGAAGGGAACTTCCATAACATCTACTGAGGGAGCTTTTAAATTTAACTTCCTTCTATTGGTAAATGGAGCAGTGTTAAAAGTTGTTTCCATGTTCCTGCTCCGACACCAGCTATGCACATATAAATTGCATGAATTGCTTGCATGAATTTCGACCCTTATACCGGATACAGACTAGAAACTTAATCCGGATTATCACGTCAGAATGACGTAGACCCATATAAAAGATATGGAAATAAAATGGAGTCTACGTCATTCTGACGTCATAATCCGGATTAAGGATGCTAGTCTGTATAGCGTATTAGGGTAAATATAGAACTGGTGGTCTAATCAAATAAAGGTCTTGCTGAAGTCAGTTTAAACAGTATCAACTTGATGGCCGATCTCAACGCAACAGAGCAGTTTGGATGCTAAGACCATAAGATTCGAAGTAGTTGAACGTTTGTGTTTTAATCCAAGGTTTTGCTCGTTAAAGTATGGGTCGATTAGAGGGCCCGCAGCTAGCCTGCATCAGGTACGCACTAGCACGCACGGCGCCACATTTTTACTAGAGCGCACCTAGCATGCAGCTGGTACGCACGCAAAGTGTCAACCCGAGTAAAAATAAAAACTAGCCCGCAGCTAGCTTGCACGCACGGCGCCACAGCTAGCACGCATAGCGAACAAATGAGCACGGCACATTTTTGCAAGGGTTTTCTTCGTCTTCTACAATTTTTTAAAGCAATACAGGCGATTTCGTGCATCCCTGTGGCGGGAGCGTGGATCCCTGTCTCGGGCGCGTACATCCCTGTGGCGGGAGCGTGCATCCCTGTGCCGGGTGCGTGCATACTTTTGTGGCGTCCCTATTTGTTCGCTATGCGCGCTAGCAACGGTCGCGTGTGTGCTAGTAAGAAAATTAACCAACTAAATTATTTTTACTCGGGCAGATACTGTATGTAGTTATTGCTATAAAATGTCCCCGTGGCCTTTACCTTCAAGCATTACATCCCAGCAGTGATTAGCGTGTATATTTATGCTGATTATTGCAATTACAAATTTTTATCTAAATTCGTTCTTGGTAATATTTTTTCATGTCCATGGAAAATCTTATCTACACAAAAAAAAAGAAAACACGAAAAAGGCATAGAAAAAAACAAACATCCATTGGACTGAAAATTCTCTTTAACATTACTTTTCTCCTTTTGTTCCATCGTAATTTTTAACGCTAATCTCCTAAAGCCCTCGACTGCAATTTGTATTGTTTGTTAAATGCTACTAAAGGAAAGCCTGGAAACTAGCAGAAAAATGCACTAACGAGGAATTTTTTCGCCAAACCCATATCAGATCGTAATGCTTTGAAAGGATCATAAAGCTGCCTTCTTTTATTTAAGCCGAAGCAACAACACAAAAAAAAATACTCACAGTTTCTTTTCACGTGTATATATGTAAAAAAAATATGCGAAAAGCAGGAAAACTTAAACATGCATAATCAGGTACTTGGAGCAGTTGGTGCTGCTTGGCAGAGATAAACATTTTTTTCTTCCTAGAGAAAATATATGGTTGCTTTAATTGGGTACAATTCCGTATTCACGGGGAAATTGTGCTGTAGTAACAAGCATCACTACAAAGATTTGAAATAGTTATTTTGTTTCGTAATGCACCCATAGACTATGTTTACAGTGAGAATAAAAAAAACTCCTGCGTTATTACGTTTTCTGATCCTTGGAAGTGCTCTTAGTAACTTGATCAATTATTCAATTCTTAAGGATAAGAGAATATCATAGGAAAATTTCGCCTCAATTATTGTGAAACAATTTGAATTCTCATTATTTGGTTTTGTTGTTTTGAATAAGTTATTAGATACGCTGTCGATTCAAATCGAAAAAGTTTTTCAGATTTTCCTCAAGTAATTCTCAGAAGATTTAAATTTTTTTTCGCTCGTTTCTGGGCATTATAAACACAAGACAAGTGAAGGAAACACCTCTAGAAGCTCAGGGTTTTTTTTTCTGAGAGTGAGAAAATAAGGTGGGAAAAATTTTCTCTACAACTTTGCGTAAATATTCCATCTAAAGAAAGTTTCGCTTAACTTGAACATCTTAAGTCAATTCAGAACTAGGATTGTTTTTAGCAGGTGCATTATTGTCTTGAACTTCCTCAAGTTCTGTACTGAAGCGCTCTTCGAGGTGTTTACTTTATCTGTTCTCTATTTTCCCGACGATATGGTGGAAGCCTGAATACAATTGAGATAAATACAATTTCAAGTGTAAGATGTAAATTTCACAGAAGTTTTTCAAGTTTTTATGGAAAAATATAAAATGAAAATTGTTTATTTTTTTGTTGTCTCTCAATATCTCGACAATATCAAGAAAATTTCCTGTCACAAACGGATACAGTTTTCCACCTCCGTTACAGGGAATTGATGGCGTATATAAACATCTTATAATACACAAGTATTTTCCCTCCATATCCTTATTCTATAGCGCTATCTTTTAATCCCCCTTGTGTAATAGTCTGAGGAATATTATTTATAGCCATGAGACCAAAAGCAATGGAGATGGTACAACTGACTATAAAAAAAATTGTACCTGTCCATGTTTTAGCGTCCATTGAGCTGTCCATGCATGAGTCATGGGACCAGCATTATTCTGCACCATCTACCTTAGTTCGATAGCATAGACCATAGAGGGAGTTTCATCGAAATGTTTATATCAAATTCCACCTTTATGATCCTTTCTCGGAAAGGATTGAGAGATGAGATGGGTATGAGTCGTCAACATGTATCTACGTGTGGAATACAAGAGGATATACGACTTTCCCAGTCGTATATAGATTGCCACTTTAAATTGACATCAGTACCGAGTTGAGGACACAGTGGTTATACTATAGCAGTCAGAATGCACATAAAATACGTAGACAGACACCGATAACAAGATACTAATGAAACGTAAATTTTCAATTTTATACTTTATCCTATACGTTGGCCATTGTCTGGGTTCAGCGATATCTGAATGATTCATTTGGATTCATGGTAAATTGGCAAACGTTATTCGTGTTGATTGCCATTTTGACCAGGCTGTCAAAATGCTCAAATTACCCAATTTACTGCTCTCTACGCATTGCAATGTTAGCAGTTATTTTGTCTGTTGTGATATAACCGATAATAAACAATGCTTAATGTAAAAGGATTTTGTGGCATTAATGAATGAAATCGAATCATTCGACAGGTCATAGTGTATTGTGATAAATAACAACCAAAGATTTACAAAACAAAACTAAGATAATAACAACTACGGATGATATTGAACACAAAAACAGTTTAATCAAAATGGAGTTTTGTAAACGGATTTACAGATCTCTTCCGATACGCGATAGTATGAATGAATAGAGATTGCTTCATTCCATATCTGTCATATCACATCGTTATATACGTGATTTTCGATTAGATAGACACGAAGCGCCAGATACCGTCATACACTAGAGGTCCATGTCTAAATAAGCCCTAATTACTGCAAACTCAATCCTTTGGTTATGAATTCAACACTATCTATCGGTCGGTTGTTTGGTTTTAATTAAGGCTCTGTGCAGCACAGCATTGAGCGTTATATACCTATGAGGGTTGTTGTTTTCTCATTAAGCAATCACTTCATTAACATCTGTACGTGTGTGTGTGTAATAGATGTGTATACGCTGTTGCTTCACTGATAATTGCATCTTTCTAGATGCTTGAATCTTAGCAAGATGCATTTTAGAGGAACAATTATCACGAATCACACCATGCATTGGGAAACAATTGTGTGATAATATTCCCTTGGGTTAATTTTCTGCAATTGTTATAGCAAGTTTGCAAGCGCTTTTAGGGAGTATTCGAAAATTAGCAGATATCAAAAACAACATAAGTTATGGGAGAGTTTAACATTTGAGGAATTACCTGTTATTGTTAATTTCTCAAAATTCAATTACATACAGAACGCCTTGCAATTAGTCAATTAAACAGATTAACACGATTGTCTGTTTATTGTGATTTTGTATTGTCATTCCCAGCACTAAGCAGCTAAACCCTTATTAAATGCAACATCTTATCAAGAATATCTTTTGAGTGTGCCTGCAATTTACATAATAACGTATTAAAATATAATTTTAAAAATTCTAGTGACGAAAAAAAACTGGTGTGCGTAGGACCACACGGTGGAAGTGAAAACTTCTATGGCCATTCGTATTTCCAATTGAATCTTAATATTACAGGAAGATAAAGGTCAATAAATTTTGTCTATAAATTTTCCATGAAGGTTTATTTTATTGTTAATTGATGTTGCAGTACGTCTGGTAAGAAATCGTGCAATAGTAGCAGTGCTGTCTTCTCATGTCGTATACCAAGGGGCACTTTGTGTCGCTGTGTCAACGGATTAAGTAATAGGGAGTGGCTATTCGCACTGCAGAGTAGATAAGAGTAGATAAGAGTAGATGAGAGTAGATGAGAGTAGATGAGAGAGTAAATAAGAGTAGATGAGAGTAGCTGAGAGTACATGAGAGTAGATGAGAGTAAATGAGAGATTAGATGAGAGTATAGGAGAGTAGATGAGAGTAAATAAGAGTATATGAGAGTACGTAACTCTCATCTACTCTCTCATTTACTCTCATCTACTCTGGTCTACTCTCATCTACTCTCATCTACTCTCTCATTTACTCTCATCTACTCTCGTCTACTCTCGTCTACTCTCAGCTACTCTCATCTACTCTCTCATCTACTCTCTCATTTAATCTCACCTATTCTCATTTAATCTCACCTATTCTCATCTACTCTCGTCTACTCTCGTCTACTCTCATCTACTCTCTCATCTATTCTGATCTACTCTCATCTACTCTCATCTACTCTTATCTACTCTTATCTACTCTGCAGTGCGAATAGCCTCGGCCTAAGTAATAACCTGGGACTATTAACAGACAAGTTTTACTAGACAAGTCGTTCTTATTTAATTATACAGTCGTTATACAGGTTTTTATGCGTCAGAATCTCAAGTAGGTCAATGTTTGTGTTCTAATTATTTTCTAGTTTTTGGTACAGCTTATGATTTAAAATAAAACCATTTAACTTAAAAGCTTTTTTACCTATTTTTATTGTATTCTTTTTAGTCTTAATTCAGTCTTTTTTGCGTTTTACTTTTTACAAAATTCTGGTGAAGTGATTTGCAATGCATACCCTATTGCCAGCGCCATTTTGAATTTTCTTATATGAACAAATTCATTATTTCCGAACTTAAACACCTCCCAATAGCACCTCGCAATTGCCAAAATCGTACCGCCATATTGGCGCCGCCATTTTGAATTTTCAAATTTTGGCTACAGATTCTCCATTTGTGACCTTAAAAACCGCCCGATACCGATTTTCAATGGATTCAGAAGACATTTGCTAAAATCATCCGCCATATTGGCGCCGCCATTTCGAATTTTCAAATTTTGACCACAGATTCGTCATTCGTGCTCATAAAAACCCCTCGATACCGATTTTGAATGGAATCGGCGCACAATTGCAAAATTCGTCCGCCATCTTGGAACCGTTAATTTGATTTTTTTTACAAAATTGTCAGATTGTATTGTCACGGGAACTCAATGTGTGTGCATAATGTGTGTTTCATAAGGATCGGTTTAGTAGAAATAGTTGAAAAAGCTGTCGCAAGATTTGAACCAAAGAAACAAACAAAAATACGAGGTCAAGGTAAATAAAACCATTAAAAAATATACATAGTTTAAAAAAACTAAAAAATACCCTTTTATTTTAAAATGAACTAAAAAGTAAAAAATAATTTTGAATGTAAAATTTTTATTGCTTCAGCCAGTATATGGAAACAACCTACCTTTCGAAATGTAAAACAGTGTGGGACATTCTTATTTTATTAACACTGCATTCACACGGTGCGAGTAGCTGCGACTAGGTCAGCTGGCATGCTAACTCGCACTGTGTAACCCCGGCATAACAGAGCATTTCAATTAAACCCGGCTAGAATTTTGAATGGATGCAGATTCGGCCCTATGAGGCTAGTCCCACTGTATCATGTGGGCCCCTTGTGGGTTTCCCTCTATTTTAATCGCGGTCCCCAACTGAGTACTAATCACGTCCAATGCTGCTTGACTTTCGAAATCGAACGAGAACCGGTCTATTGAATATGTTGGCTCTAGATATCTTCATAGCTACCAAAATAATTGCCTGAAATATGAAGCAAGGCAACAACAAAAACTAAAGCTTTGTGTGGGTAAAACTATGTATAGCTTAAGCTTAAAGCTTTTTAAAAAGTTTTCCGAATACGGAAGGTAGAGCCCCATTTTATTTGTAGTTAGGTTTGGACCCCTATGAGAAACTGATAGGGCATAGCATACCTCACTTCAGTATCTCAACTATTTCTTTGTGTGGTGCTCATGAGAAATCTAAGGGTGAAAGCCCTCTTTCGGCATGCTCCTTATTTGTCACAGGGGTCCTTATAGGGAACCTACGGAGATATCCCTCTTTCGGCATGTTCCTCTTTGCCACACACCCTGCATGAGGCATGCCTCCTTTAAATGCTAATCGGGAAGTATACACCCTTTGGTGGGTCTGGCCTAGGGATGGACGATATGCATCGATGTATCGAAAACATTCGATGTATAGACACGATGCATCGAACTGAACCGATGTTTTGTTAATGTTTCGATATATTCGATGCATCGATGTTTTTTATCCGATGCATCGAATGGGCATATGCTTTGACTTCGTTCAGTATTCATATACGCGAGTCGAAAATTCAACTCGTGGTAACTGCTAGAGTATCACGCATAAAGCTGGAAACAGAAGCGGTCATAAGAGCGCATCAGCACCGATAAATGCCAAATGATTCAAAATGGTAAAGCGTACATTCAGGTCAACAAAATCAGGTTGTGTGTAATCTTATTAATTTTGACGTTTATCAGCGCTGATGTATGTACTTTCCTTTCATGGCCGCTCAATTCTGTTTCCAGCTTAAGTTGAAAGGTGCGCGGGAACTGTATACACTCGCGGATTTCTTGTCACGGTCACTGTCGTAAACATGCATGAGAATGTTCGTATGTCGTGAGTTTGTTTAACTGTAAAACCTGTAACTGCATAAACTTTTTTAGACATAAAATTTATTGTAATTTTGAATAAAGTTTGTGGGTAAAAGGACAAGGTACAGACATCGATGTATTTTGCGATACATCGTCGTAACATCGATGCCACAGAGCGTTGCATTGCATCGAAAAAAACATCGATGTGCTTTCTTAATGTCCACCCATAGTCTGGCCTGGTTGCACTAGATATGTCCACGGTTTTTAATAGATTATGGCACCCCGCTCTCTTCAATAAACTTCTGCCCGCAAGGCTGTCGAGAGGGGGGGGGGAGACGGGAGGAATCCCCCCGGGCCCGGCCTTCCTAAAGGGGCCCGTAAGTCTTATTCACCAATACAAATTTTTTGTATTTTTTTCTCCTAAAATTCTTACCAATTTGAAGAAATTTTCCTAAGAATCGTAAATTACCAAATAATAAATGAATTTAGAAGCGAAAATAAGAAATTGTTCAGAAGTTTTTTTTTAAATTTAGCGCATTTATTTTACCGGGCTGCTCGTGCCGCGATTGAATGAAGGCGCTACTTATGCTAGTTGGCTACGATAGCTGTGCATCTGACTTTCTTAAGGCCCCAATACACGAGCGCTCCATCCGACCACGCTACGCCACAACAACAACACATGAAATTTCGAGTGCATACAAATTGATGCTGTTTTGGCGTGGCGTGGTCAGATGGAGCGCTCGTGTATTAGGCCCTTAACAGAAGTTGTGGACCCGGTGGGCCCCACCCACCCATCCACACGCATACATATATACTAACATTCTGGTGGAACTACACGTGCTCTATTCCAGTGTTGTTTCCATTTGAATGTGACTATGGGTTGCACAGGGCGAATAAACAGCATTTGGATTTTTCTCCAGAATATGACGTTGTGCCCCATTATATGCTCCTTTCATATTAGCACCATTGTCGTATCCTTGTGCTCGACAGTCTTCTAAAGGAATGTTATATTCTTCTAGAGTATCGACAATTAAACCAGCGATCGCCTGGCCAGTTTTTTGGTTGCAATCGACGAAAGCCAGAAATCGTTCTTGAATTGTAAATATCCTTTTCTTCGAGTTAAAATGGACGTACCGCAAAATGACCGTAGTTTGATCGACGTGGCTCGAATCGGGTGTAGCATCGACGATGATAGCGAAGTATTTGCCAGTTTTACGTTCTTCTAGTATGGCCGATTTAACGTGTTCAGCACAGATTTGAATAAATTCGTTTTGAATCTCAACCGAAAGATAGTGGACCTGCAAACGTATGTGTTGTTGTTGACTAATCCTAACCTTCTCTAAATATTCGCGAAGTATCGGGTCGTAATGGCTGATAAGTTCTAAAACGCCCAAAAAATTGCCGTTGTTCCGTTCTCCGAGAAGATTGCTATCACCTCTGAATGATAGGCCTCTTTCACCAAGAAACAAAATAGTGTCCAGGATTCGACGTAAAATTTCGTGCCATTTTCTGGTTTCACTGATGATCTGTTCATTTAGAAGTGTATCAATTGAAGTTTCCTCTCGAAGTCGAATCTGCAACGAGCGCCATTGAACGTAGCACTGTATGTGGTCTTGATTGTTTTCATGAGCTGGTAATTTATCATACAGCTTTTTCCAAGCTTGGTTTTTTGAGTACCCTTCAGGTCGGAAAAGTTTTGGCCGATTGAAAGTGTTGGTACTTAACAAACGACAAGGTAAGCAATACAAAGCGTTCATACGGCTACTCCACACCAACCAATCTCGCTCCACCCTCTCCCCATTCGGCAAAGTCTTCGATAATTGCGAGGCGGGAAATGGCTCATCGTTACGATCACGTGGAATAGAAGACGGCAATGTTTGGTGACCTCGACGAATTATATCGTTCACCACGTGGGACTGCACAAATTCAGTGCATATAGTGCCTATATCATAATCACAAAGATATTTCTGTTCTTCTTGGGTCCTTCGCATGGATTGTGTTGCCCTTGAAGATGATCCATGATCAATGTCGATTTCGGAGTTTTCGGTTCCCAAATTTTGAATAAGTACGTCATTGTTTGCAGCTTCCGTTGATTCGTCTCTTTCTGAAGAGACAGGTAGAACGTTGTTTTCATGGTTAAGACAAGGCGCAAGATCTAAAAGCGATAAATCATAATATTCAATCATAAAATCAGCATACTGACAATTTTTTAGTGAACAAGTACTCGCTTATTTTTAAGAATTGATAAGGAAAAATAATGACAAACAAAATGACAAATTAACTTTTCGCCTTTTTCACATTCATGTGGTTCATATCCGTGCTTGACGCTTTTAATAATACCGCGACGTGAGACATTAAATGTACAGATCATCAGTGAAACCAGAAAATGGCACGAAATTTTACGTCGAATCCTGGACACTATTTTGTTTCTTGGTGAAAGAGGCCTATCATTCAGAGGTGATAGCAATCTTCTCGGAGAACGGAACAACGGCAATTTTTTGGGCGTTTTAGAACTTATCAGCCATTACGACCCGATACTTCGCGAATATTTAGAGAAGGTTAGGATTAGTCAACAACAACACATACGTTTGCAGGTCCACTATCTTTCGGTTGAGATTCAAAACGAATTTATTCAAATCTGTGCTGAACACGTTAAATCGGCCATACTAGAAGAACGTAAAACTGGCAAATACTTCGCTATCATCGTCGATGCTACACCCGATTCGAGCCACGTCGATCAAACTACGGTCATTTTGCGGTACGTCCATTTTAACTCGAAGAAAAGGATATTTACAATTCAAGAACGATTTCTGGCTTTCGCCGATTGCAACCAAAAAACTGGCCAGGCGATCGCTGGTTTAATTGTCGATACTCTAGAAGAATATAACATTCCTTTAGAAGACTGTCGAGCACAAGGATACGACAATGGTGCTAATATGAAAGGAGCATATAATGGGGCACAACGTCATATTCTGGAGAAAAATCCAAATGCTGTTTATTCGCCCTGTGCAACCCATAGTCTTAATTTATGTGGTGTTGACTCTGCAGAATGCTGTGAGGCAGCAATCACTTTTTTTGGAGTTGTTCAGAAATGCTACACCAGTTTCAGCAGCAGTCCACAACGTTGGGAAATTCTCAAAAAAAGTATACCGGGTTCTCTTTACAGACTTTCAGATACAAGATGGTCTGCTAGAGTTCAGGCAGTTAAACCTTTTGCCAATCATATTTCAGGATTGCATGAAGCACTAGAAGGATTAACTAAACTTAATCTGACTGCAGAGACTCGTAGTGATGTCAACGGCGTTCTGAAATATATGGAAAAATTCGAGTGCATCCTGATGTCTTCAATTTGGTCGAAGATATTGACAGCTATTAATGAAAGGAGCATCATTCTTCGATGAAAATGAAAATGACGACGACACGAATGCAGCCGATCAAGAGACCAATTTCAAAAGGAACACTTTCTACGTAATCATCGACTCGGTTATTGCGGGAATATCCAATAGGTTCAATGCCATGAAGGATTTAGATAATACTTTCTCTTTTTTATGGCAATTCACAGCGATGGACGATACCGAAATCCGAAATGCAGCCACAATTTTCGTCAAAAAACACAAATTGGACGTTTCTGAAGATTTAGGGTATGAAATGATCCATCTGAAACACATTTACAAATCCAATTTTGAAGGAGAGTTATCACCCTTTACATTGCTGAATGCGATCTTTGTTCGAAATTTAGAGACGATTTTTCCGAATGTTTGTGTTGCCCTCCGTGTATTTTGCAGTATACCTGTTACTGTCTCCAGTGCTGAACGTTCATTTAGTGTTCTTGCTCGCATTAAAAACTTTCATCGATCGTGCTCTACACAAGTGCGTGTTTCAGCACTTGGCACTCTTTGCATCGACGCCCCATTAGCTAGGCGGTTGGATTTTAATACTGTTATAAGAAATTTTGCAGCCAAGAAAGCGAGAAAAGCTAATTTACAATCATATAATTAAACGGCAAACTTTTATTTTGTGGCACCATTTTACAGAGTTTAAACACTCCAACTATATTGAAAACTGTTTCACCGTGTAGCTCTGAGCTCAAAGAAGTGCAGCATCACAATTTTATTTATACACGGCACAATATAATGCTAAAAATTAGAAAATAATTTTACGATTAATTCCCATATGAAACGTACGCCATCTGTGGGCGATATTACACTAAAAATGTTGTGTACAGAGAAGTACTTGATTCTTAAATTAAAATCTTTTAAATGTAATACAATAAAATGTAATATGTGACATTAAGAGATAATAAAAGTTGGTTTTTTGGCATTGCTTTTTCCAACTATAAAAAATTTGTTTCATTTTTCAATTTTGTTTAATTGTTCTCGAAAAATTTTGTATTTGAACTTCTAGATTTAGATTCAAAAAAGGTATAGAAAATGGCCCTCGAATTTCGAGTGCTGGGTCCTACTAGTTATAATTAATAATTAAATTTCTTAATTTAACATTAAAATAAAACTCTCAATTCAAAAAAGTGGACTGCCTACTTTCTGTATTTCTATTCAATACCTTGATATATCAACTTATATTATTTTATATAGCTTGTTATTAAAACAATTTGTTTCAAAAACAATTTTCCGAACATTTCTCAACCCTTTCCTTCATAGAATTAGCATATACATATGTACATATTTCATTCAGCATATTCTATAGTTGTTTTTCATGCGGGGGAGGGGGGAGGGCCCGTAATTGTTTGTCCCCCGGGCCCGGATTTTCTCTCGACGGCCCTGTCTGCCCGGGCTATAATCTTCAAGACCTACATTCGTTCCTGCCTTGAATTCAACTCATTTATCTTTCGAAAACCTTGACCTTCCTGAATTATTCAAAGTATTTTTTGGCCGAAAAGTGATTTTTGGAAACTTTGACCTTGAATAACTTCGAAAGGGTTAGATTTTCGAAAAAACGGCAAGAGGGATTTTTTGTAGGCAATAACGTTTCGTATTTTTTTTTCGTAAAAACCAGTTTTTGAGTGACTTTTTTGCCAAAAAGTGATATCTCCGGCGGCCATGTTTTTTTTGTGATTCTGAAATTGTTTCTTAAAAAGTCCCAAGGAAGCTGTGGTCCAATTTTCAGCCATTTTGAAATTTTGTCTTAAATATAAAGTCTCTTCTGACGTCCAGCGAGGCGTGACTTTTTCACTTTTTGTACCTCTGCCAGTGTGCCGTTTTTAGTTGTGTGTGTGAACTCAGCCTACCTATTTTCGTTGAGTTGAGCAGAGTTGAAAATCTTTAACGAAAACTCTTAACTGCGTCTGTTTCCATGACCTATAACTCGGGTTCAACTCTGGTTGAACTCTCATGGAAACTCAGTATATGTCTCTCTGAATATTTCATAAAAGTCATCCTTTTCTTGACTTGGTTTTTCTCCTGTAAGCGCGTGTAATATCGAGCAGTCGTAATACAGTGCAACTCATTCGTAGATGAATCTCGTGAAGAACCAAATTTTTCTAAATTGTATTTTTTTTGGGCAGGACGGAGAACCCCTTCATCAAAAGTTTACTATTACTCCCTCTTTCCATGTGCAAACACCCCCGCTCTCGCCCCAAGAAAAAAAAATTAAAAAAAGGTAAAAGGCTAATCGCGACCGTAAATAAAGCTCGCGGCCCTAATCAACTTTAAATTTGCTTAAAGCATTTTAAGGACTGCAAAATTATTTTTAAATGAAACATAAAACCGTCGGATTTATTTCCTATTAAATTTTAAGTGCTCCTAGCAATATTTTCCAAATCCAGGCCCGAATTACAACGTTAGTCCGGAAAGATTAAATACAATTACGCCGGTAGTTAATTGCGTTATGTGTGCTTGTAGTTGTTCTAAGCTATACAAGCCATCTACCCCCGGTTACAAGTTGCCATTCGGATAAATTGCACAACGCGCTGCTGATGTTGCAGAGCTTAAAATAATGGTACGCACATTTTCTACAAAATTACCGATAAGTGTCGCACAATTTATTTCTCGTTTGCCGTCTGCTTTCATTGTGTGGCTCCTGTGTCATGGCCTCCATGGAGAATGGCTTTCCTTTTTTATGTTCTGATAGCGCTATTGAAACCACACAACATTTTATCATATAGTTGCCCTTAAGTATTGTTCACGTTTGCTTTAGTGGAATGAATAGAGGCGGTTACCAGTCAAAGACTTGCTTAATGCTCCACGTTTATCGCTCGGGAGTTACTTTATTATTATTATTGAGAGAGGGTTTTTTTCCTGTGTATGCAATATATTCATCCCATAATCCGCTACCTAAACTTGTGAATTTTTAATAAAGTTTCAAGGTAAATTCATGCTCTTTAAAATGTAGGCCGCCTACCGTAGGCGATTGGGAAATCGCTTCATGACAATCCACTCCTTTTCAATCGCAGAAAATCCGAGATCTAAATTTTGTTACTCAAGTTTCCTTTTAAATTATTAAAGACAATATGAAAATGGTAAATAATTAAAAATGGTATAAATAATGTAAGAGAAGCATTAAAAATCATATCCAGAAATAAAACAAATGTATTTAAGGAAAAAAACAGAGGAATGTTGAAGAAATTATTCTGCAGAAACAATCCAGTACTTCCACCCAGTACAAAAAAGACATTACATTATTACGGCGATGGTCTAGGCGAGGAATGACTGAGATGGTTGACAGAGAAAACGACAAGGTAGGAAGTTTTTGAACTCGCTTTTTGTGTTTTTATTCTCCCACATGGCCCCAGTAGGGAATGGAAATACTTCTAAAGGTACTTCTAGAAGTCATTCTGCAGAAGCAGTCAAGTACTTCCAGTGGCGAAATAAAGCGATTTATAAATTTTACCAATTTGCTGCAACCAATTTTCAGCAACTTCCAAATTATCTCGCAGTCAAATATCTATTTATATATTGTTTTTTTGAGAAGTAGGTAAGAAAGGAAACGACAAGCTATAGTACGAAGTTTTTGAACACGCTTTTTGCGCGAAATCAAATGCACGGTCACCAAACCTATTCTTCTCTGCATTACTAATAAGCCATTACAGAAGTACTTCTTTGGTATTTAAGAAAACACTCTATAAAGAAGTACTTCCAAATCGACTTCCCAGAGTAAGTACTTGCGATTTTCCCTACTGGGGCGGCGAAACCAAACACACCGTCACCAAGCCCATTCTTCTCTGCAGGGGCGTCGGAGCGCATGGGGATGGAAGGAAAAGCGCACACGCACTTTCGCTTTGGGTGAGGAAATCCACACCCAAAATATTTTATGTACACCTAATAACCCAGAACTTTGGAGGACTATTTCAGTCCTTGTCGACGAAGTAACGTGGTCGAAGCTATTAAGAACTTATAACTATATAGCCTAAGCTTTTTAAACCCCACCCGACTAGTAGGGATTTCTCCACAGGTTCCTCATGAGGACCCCATGTGGCAAATGAGGAGCATACCGAAAGAGGGCCCCTTAGTTTCCTCATGAACACCACAAAAAAAAATCAGCGATACTGAAGTGAGGTATGCCTTATCAATTTCTTATAAGGGCCCTATGAGGCAAACCTCATTACAAATGAAATTGGGCAATCCCAACATCTGCCTTAGGTATTCGGAAGCTTTTTAAAAAGCTTTAAAGTACTACCCTCAAGCTTTAGTTTTAGTCATACAAAGCTTTAGTTTTTGTTGTTGCATTGCTTCATATTTTAGTCATGTTAGTGATCGTAAAGGGTGTCATTCAGCCTACTCAATAGACTGATTCTGGTTCGATTACAGAGGTCAAGCTCTATTCGACGTGATTAGTACTTGGTTGGGAGACCGCATTGGTAAAACGACATTCGCGTTTAAAAAATATAAAATTTTCGACACCGTCGCAATTATTAGATACTAATAATATCACGCCGAAATTGTTAAATTTTGCGGCCTCTTTTTTCCTCTCAGGATCGGGTAGCAATGATTTTCGTCAAGGGGCCAAATGGAGCATTCGTTATGACGAGGTGAGAATGGAGCAAGGCGTTAGATGCCCCGTGTGGGCCCTGTAGAGCAATCCACACAGGGTCCACGTGAAGCAGTGGCGCTAACCTCATAGGGATCTATCTGCATCCACACGCCTACCCAAATACTATTCGGGCAAAGCCCCACAACCACAACCCTATAACCAAAGAATTGAAAACCATATAACTCAAATTGGCCGAACTTTTCACATTTTAACGGTTATCTGTTCGCGTGCTCCCCACCCACAACGAATATGCTCCGCCGCCCCTGCTTCTCTGCATTACTAATAAGCCATTACAGAAGTACTTCTTTGGTATTAATTTGAGAAAACACTAAATAAAGAAGTAACCAGAGTAAGTACTTGCGATTCAGAGACTTGGGACGGGAGTTCGAAAACTGCCTTATCGTGTCCAAAACCTTATCTGGATACAAAAAATAAATATAAAAAAAAATCCACCGGCTGCATTCTAAAGCCCACACGCTGGCACCCAATGCTACTTGTCCAACGTATGGATCGAGAAATTTGCAGTTGGCGAGAGTATTGTGGATTGGCCGCCGCGTGTCGGAATCTGCGCCAACGTTCGCTGGTACCAGCGTTGGGACAACAACGTGTGGAGCCCAGTGCAACCGGTGGGCTTAATCACCTTTCAATACACAATACACGCTACCGACGAACAGCACTAATAAGTACCCTTGCTCCCTATCCTCACTTGAATCTCGGATTTGCAGGTGTTGTGGCCAAAATTTGTCGGTCGATGAAATTTGCTCCGACTCAGGAGGCACACCACTTTGGCGAGGACAAATTTTATTGATTCTGATGGTTGCGGCGACTGTCTTGCCGAAAAAAATCCCTAAGAATATGACAATTGAAAGCGCGACACTGAAGTTCGGTTAACAGTCTCGCCTTGTTATTGACTTTTGTATCATTCGTGGACTTCCTGCGACTTTATCGTTTGTTCAGTGCAACTTATCTAATTTCAAACCGCCCATCTTCACACTTTTTTTTTATGTCTAAGAGCTTAGCTCGAAGATAGAAAAAGGATATGATAGGTTAAGGATAGTCTGGAGGATGAACGAGGAGGAGCCAGTGAGCCGTGCTGACCCACAACATACCTAAGCGGAACTTTGGTACCCTATTGTTAATGGAACTTTGGTAACTATTATTATTAATTAGGACTACCAGAAATAGTGAAACCCAAATATCACCCGATACTGTCTTAGGACATTACCAGGGTGTCGGGGTACAATTTAGTGCACATTCTCTCCCCATAGGAGCATTTATTCAGATTTTAACTACCTTTGAATTAAAATCATCTTTCGAAGCCACGTCATATTATTTTGTTTCCTATACAGAAGCCTCGTTTGAAGATCTCGCGATTTTTGTCATCTATTGCTGAGGTGACTTCAATGTTCACAATGTAAATTGGCTGAGTTATTCAAATGGCACCAGTGTTTCTGGCAAGGACGTCGAGCCAATAATCCATAATACCAATAATCTACATCAAATTCTGGATCATCCCACGAGAGTCCCTGATGTTGCTGATCAAGGAGCATATCTCCTTGACATACATATTTCTCTCTTCTCATCCAACTCGTTACTCCGTAGAAGTTGATTCTTATTTCGGAGCACCCTTCCCACCCCTCCCAAACGAGTTAGGAGAACGGTATGGCATTTGGCTGAGGCTAATTAATTTTTCCAATCCATTGACTGGATTCTGTGTTTCCGAAACAAATAGGTCAACTCTGCTTCTATACGTATCACCACGACCATACAGGCAGGAATGCATTTGTTCATTCCTCATTCTACCAATTCTGTGAAGCTTATTCCCAACAGATGGTTTAATCGAAAGTTTACTTCTGGCCCTTGGTAAGTTCCATCTAGAAGAATTTTACTACAACCATAATCCCTTTTTTTATCCACAATGAAAAGGTGATAACAGACAGCATATCCAAGGCCGATTTATTAGCATCTCTGTTTGCCTCAAATTCTTCTTTTCCTGCCACTGCTACGCCACCCCCTGTACCCAACTTTTCCACTCACAAAATGGACAAGGTATTCTTTAGGAGTCGCGAGGTATATAGGTACCTCAAGGAGGTTGATGCCACTGGACCCGACAATATACCCCCTGCCTATCGCCTTAAAGAAAGGCGCCTCACCTTTGGCTAAACACCTGCGCAAACTTTTTGCCCTATCATACTTCTCCGGAGTTTATCCAGACTCTTGGAAACTTGCACATGTTCAGCCCATACCGAAAAAAGGTGACTCCAGCATTCCCTCCAACTACTGCCCAATAGCAATTACTTCTATTCTCTCCAAAACTATGGAGACGATATTCAATATAAAGCTTATGGGATATCTAGAATCATTACGGTTTCCGACAAACAGATCCACTGGCGATCTTTTAGTTTATCAGATTAGCCCACTCGTCTCACTCCCACCACCCTTGACGACCCGTCTGCAGCCGAATCTCATTCAACAAGATAGCAATTCTTTTCTAAATAGATCAACTGGAATAATCTCTCGCAGTCACTATTTCCGAGCTCCTACAACATCTAAGAATTCAACCCCAGGGTTCATCGCCACTTTCTTCAACACCCCCGAACCCTCATAACCCTTAACTTGAAGGGAGAACTGCAAATTGTAACACAGGCTTCACAACGCTTGTGGATGGGCACAGAAACTGTGTGACACGTGCCTCGTACGGATTTTTTTTTAAATGGAAGAAACATTAATCGAGTTGTTCCGTTCCGAGTTATCGAATCTGACTCAGAACTAAATAAATTTAGATATTCCTCCATTTCAAAAACTACTTTCGTCAGACTTTCTAACAAAACTGCTTCCGAATGTGCTTAGACAACTGTGTAACGCAGCTTTTTTCCGTGCTGCCGCGCTCTGCGCTTACTGCGTGACACAGCTTAATGTGCGCCTTAGCTTGAGCCGGCTCTACACGATGCAGTGAACGTTTCATTCGAATGTTGGCTTCCATCAATTGAGTCAATACCGACAGCCCGAACGTGTCCAAATGCGAACGTTGGACGCTTGACATTGGATACTCGTAGTTCGAGCCTCGGCCGCACGATGCGTCCTTCTTTCAAGCGTCCAACGTTGAAGGGTGGTCATGGCATCGTCTAGAGCCGGCTTTACAGTGGTCACCAAGATATATGCTTGTTTTCTTCGTCCTATGCAATTTTTGAAGCCCTAATTTTGCTCCCTTTAAGGCGCAAACAGATTGAGGCGGCCTGCGCCACAATTTCACATACATTTAATGTCTCCGCGCCGCCTGCGGTGTGTGTTAGCACATATGGTGGCCCGTGTATTTTAAACGTTTTTCCCGTCACTGTAGCCGCCACCGCCACCTGCCGCCGCGCCGCCTCAATCTGTTTGCGCCTTTAGTCTAGAAAAGGTGTGAACGTACCCTGCCTTGCTTGGGTGTCATACAGGCAATTTCGTGCGTGCTAGTTACGGGCGTCGTGCAGGCTAGTGCGTGCCTGCTGCGTGCTAGGTGCGGGCGAGTTTCTTTTTTGCTCGGATAGCAGCCCTAGCCAAAATTTTACTACTATTACTATGACGACAGCTCCACCGAAATTAAAAATCTCCTGGGTCCATAGCACTACTTCCTCCGCAACACAAGATTACTCTGCTTGGCTCATTCTCACGGCTTCCAAACCTCTTCTCCACGTACACGCCAGTCAAGAGAACCGTTCAAGAATAGAACAAATAAACTATGGAACAATCAGCCGCAGTTATTCTCCGAACTCCGTATTTCCAAGCCTCAAGCTTTATCGATTTCACCTACAGGTCCATCTAGGGTCATTTTAACCATCCTTCGAGTTAAGATAAGTACTGGACATTGTACCATGATTTGTACGTCATGACGGACTGGTACAAAGGGCGCTTTCTAGGCTTAATTTTGTGATATAAAAAACCTCTTATTAGGCGGGTTGAAGAAGTCATCGCTGGGAAAAGAGTTTAAATTAAAAAGGAGATAGTAGAGGGAAATTAAACAGAAAAAAGCGAAGTTATGATGTTTTTCTTTACATATGTTAAGATAAAGCGAAAAAAAAAATTCTGCACAATCGGTCCTGTGTTGTACGAGAAAATTGCATAAATGTCCATTTTTGATTCTCTAGTTCTGTTGGTCGTAGAAAAATAAAAATAATTGGAAAATGCTCGTGATTAAATAGACTATTCGGTATAAATATCTACTTTAAAAATGAATCCTAACCTCAAAAAACCAAAATGTATGAAATTTTGTTTTATTTTACTAAAAATGAAATAAATAACGGGAAAATAGTCGGATTTTGATAAAAATGCTATAAATACGTGGTTGAAATTTCAAAAAAAACTTTTGATTTTTACGGCAACAATTTTACGGTAAATTGCCGCCATTTTATGCCAAATCATCGTACGGTAAAAAGTTTTGTAGGTTTTTTAATGTACTTTCTTGTGAGCATACGCAATACTTCGTTAGTTTATTTAAAATGTCTATTTTAGGACTTTGAAAATACTAAAAAATTTCAATTTTCAATTTTTTGCCTTTTGCCAACTATGAAAAGCTACTTGCCAACTATGAAAAAAAGGCAAAAAACTGAAAAATTGAGATTATTTACCTACGACCAACAGAACTAGAGAAATTAAAAAAATAGTGTAGCATTGCACTCAAAATGCATCAAAAATGGACATTTATGCAATTTTCTCGTGCAGCACAGGACCGATTTTGCAGAAATTTTTTTTTCGCTTCATCTTAACATGCGTAAAGAAAAAAAACAAAAAATCCAACTTCCCAACTACATCACTATCATATGACAATTTCCCTCTACTAAGACTGCATTTGACTACAAAAATACTTTTCCGACTACCCTCGTAGTTTTACATACAAAACTGGGCAGACTACAATGACTCGGATATCTTGTGTGAGCCTATGAAAAATTAATGCTAGCCAAGATTTCCAATGGTAGATCAACAGGCAAAAAAACGTTCGAAGATAAAGAAATATGTTGGTGGATGACGTTCTAGCTAGAAGAACAAAAACTACTATAATAAACAAGAGGGAGAAGTAGAAGCATGTAGAGTCCTACAAGAATTGTATTGCCATGTAGGAAGAGGTATAGGTACTTTAGTTTTACTTGTTTCAAAATTTCCAAAACACTTCTAAGCCATAAATATCTCAAGTAAAACCAAGTTCTGATTTTATCGTTTAATTTTATTAGCAAATCTTATAAGAAAATGGCAAGACTAATGACTTCCACCCAAACCACATTGAAATCAGTTCAAATCTAATTTGGAAATCAGCATTCAAGCGAAATGTTATAGTGTAAAATTTAAATTCTTGTTGTACGCTTTAAAATTCCGAAGGTACACGAAACGTTATATTTGTGAGGCATTAACCAAAGGTGCAGACCAGCAATTACATAAAATGATAACAAGCGTTGCATGCTTTCTTCCAGTCCATTTGAACGTACGAGTATTTATCACTCGGCAATTAATAGCAGCACTATACCTGCCGACGTGAAGGCTCCACCTTTCCTGCACGTAAAACGATGAGAAAAGTGTTAACGTGGTCGTAGAATTGATTTTCTTCCGAAACACGTTTTCACTTAGCATTGCTTTTCGGTTTATAGAAAAGCCCGAATATATATAGTATGTACATCTTCGAGTAACATCTTCGTGTGCAATTTCGACCAACTGCGATTTATAGAAATCAAGATGAAACATACTTCCACCTCGATTCCTTGCACAAGTTCATACAAACAGAATATAGCTGCTCCTCTATACGTGCTTATGTTCGTGTATAGGGGATTTTTTTTTCTTCAGTTGAGCAAAAGCTATTTATATTCACTCAAGCGTTGACGTTTTCTACTTAAGCGAAAAGGAACTCGATGCCGGTGATAAAAGCGCTTTAAGACTCCTTATTTTACCTTTGTTTTCAGGTTTTTTTTAAAAAAAGATAAAAATTAAGAAAGGAAACAATTTTTTGGATAATCTGCGAAATGGACAAAGGAAGCAGTCAACGTGAACGAGAGGATCAGTGGACGGGCATTCTTTCAGTACTCAGGCCGGATTGAATTGTATACGTTAAAGGAAACCGACAGGAGTTCTTAAAATCTTCCGTTCTTACTTCGAGGAATGGAGCCACAAAAGGTATCCATTAAATATATTCAATGGAGATTTCACAGTGACATATATAAAGCAAAAAGCTAAATACTTTTGCTGACCTGCCAAAATTGTGCTGTCGCTTCTTTGAACATTCCAGCAGGACACGATGTGACGGTATTTCACAAGGTGTGCATACGAGTCGTGTTGAAGCATGAAATGGAACACTTTTTCGTACAGAAATCACCTTTCTGGTATAGAACATGAATGCAAAAGACTGACTTGACGTTAGTTTGGAAGATCCGGAGGTTTTGAGCAGTGGAGGACCGGAGTTTATGTTGTCAGGACATTTTATGCATCTCTGAAAATCTGGGATTAACTTTAATACTTCACATTTTGATTTAAGTTGCATAAAAATTGAATGTTTTGCTTGAAAATATAGTTTATCTGTAGCTATCTAAATTTATCAAGGATTCAGAGTTTTTCGAATAAAGTTATTGGGACAAATCTTCTCCCGTTTTACCTCCTCTTATACTTCAACATGATTCTAAGTTTTTTTATGTGAGAAAATCAATCAGCAATCACCATTTGCACTACCAGTCTGCCATGTCGTTTAGGTCATGGTGGAAGCAATGTCTAGTAGTAAGCTTGATTTGAAGGATAGAAGAGAATATGATAAGTTCGGGGCCTGGGAGGTGCTTGAGTAGATATTAAGGTACTCTACGTTTGAACTCTGGAAGTTATACCAGTTTGAAAATCCTTACAGCGAAAGCTTGTTCCACAATAGAGCTGTTCTATTCAATAACGAACTTCTAGACTTTAGTGTGCACGAAAGGAAGCACTGTGGTGTTGTGAGAGTGAGAAGGGCGGGCTACTTTTGTATTGCGAGAAAAATATTGTCATGTAAGCAGAAAGTTCTTAATTCCAGAGGAACTGTCGTTGAAAGGTCTACTATATTCCGGCATATCTCAATGGAAGCGTGCAAGGTGCCAACACTGATGAGTCTGGTAGCGCGATTTTTCATCTTGTCGAGCCACGCTAGGTGCTTTTCGAGTGGCTAGAACAGATAAACCGAGTTATATTTGAGCCAGAGCCGAATCTAGGACTTGTGTAGCAATCCGTAATCGTATTCTACAAACAAGTTTAGTTTTGGTAATGCGAGATAAAGCCTTGGTGTGCTGTCGTTGTGAAAGGTTATGTTTTGCTTGCCAAAAGGCCCCCATCCACGGTCAAACAAACCATCAAATTTGTGGCCAACATCGAAAAAATTCTAAGTATGCATGTATAAAATACAAGTTTTCGAAGTTGGCCGCTGTTTGAAGAAAATATTCGTCTGGTTTAATATTTCCTTCAAACAGCTTAAATGTGTGTGTGTGTGTGAATTTTTTATGTGTGCCATGTAAAGCATCCCAGCGGGAAATGAAGCGATTCAGAAAAGTTACTAAATCGCTTTTTTTGAAGCAGAGGAGTGCTTCTCTTAGCCTTGCCTTACATTTCTTTTTTAACATTGCATGTCCTAGCGGAGAAGCGATTGAATTAAGTTCATTTGGAACGATTAGAAAGCGATTCATAGGAATGCAGAAGGAAGCACAATTGGCTCGGTTCCCTTATGCCAGGTGGGAAAAAGCTTTTTTTAGATTTGATTTCCTACTGTTGTAGTTAAAAGTCTTTATAAATTTTATTTCGCGTTCACATCCATCCCAGTTCATTGATGAAATGACTTTAAAAAATATTGATTCTCTCTCTGAGACAACATGTGCTTATGAAGAGATTCCTTTGGCAGTGGCATAAAAGAGATTCTTTTGTGCTTCGGTTGGAAGCACGTCTAATATTTCCCGCTGGGATATGAAAGTTCGTTTTGTTTACAGGAATTGTCGCTCGGGGTGTTTGAAGAAAGTTTCCCTCGTTGATGGCCAACAAATGTCAAAGCATAAATGTGTTCGTTGTTTGTCGAAAATTGGTTTGATGATTTGTTTGACCGTGGATGGGGGCCTAAATGCGATCATTTTGCCATCATTTCGGCCTGATAATTTGGAATAGTACTTCTCAGTAATTGCCTTTCCTTTCTGCAAAACATGTCCAAATAAAACTTAGAAGTTGGCATGCGATATCAGTCGTAAGAAAACTTTGCACCGATTACTCCAGTTCTATTGAGATGCTGACAATTTCAGCTGTGATAATCGATAAAGTTTTGAACGACACGCTCTAATAAATGGTATATGATGGAGGTGTAGTCAGCACCCAATTTCGTGCCTATGCAAAAGAATTAAGCGGCAACAGTATAAAATATTCAAAAGTCAATTATTGTATTTAAAAGGGCTTTTGGAAATTTACTTCTTATAAAAATGAATTTTAATAATGGTTTTGGTATGCAGACACGTATTGCTATGGACGAATAGGTATATCGATATAGACTTCGGTGGATGTGCTTATTGCTACGGTTTTTCGCTGAAACTTGCAATTTTATTAATATTATTTTTTTCCACATGAGCAAATTTACTTTGTACCTGTACGTAAAATAAAATAACAGAATTGTTCAACAGTACAAGATACTCAATTAAAAAAAAATACTGCGCTGTTTGTTTAGTTTTCAATAAATATACCCAGTTTTCATGATTGTTTCCCTTGTTTCACTTCTGAGTATTTTGTTGTAACCTGCATTTTTATACGGGGGGTGTATGATAAGTAACTACATAATGTGTGGCTCTATGTATAAAATTCTAGCGCAACATTTTTCATGGACGCCAATTAAAATTTCTAACAATAGTCCAGGGAAATTAGACAAAAAAAAGACCAAATTTCGGAAAAATTCCGGGAAAGCTGAATTTTGGTATTGACATTGATATTATTGCTCTAAGGAAAATGTCACGAGTCCCCATCGATTTGACACTCCGACACGATTTTACGCGGGGTCAAAGGTCATCAAAAGCGATTTTTTGAAAATATCTCATTAATGCTGAATTTTATAGAAAAATTATGTGAATAAAGTTTATAGATTAGGTAATTTCCTACAAAAATATTTTATAACTTTTTCTTGTAAGAGTAACCGTTTTTGAGATATTTTGATTTTAGTCCACGGATATTAGACAAAAAAAAGCCCAACTACGGAAAAACTCCGAGAAAGCTGAATTTTGGTGTGGACATTGATATCATTACACTAATGAAAATGTCACGAGTCCCCAAATGATGCTGATGTTCTCATCATTAAAACAGAAATCGAGGAATCCGATAGAAGAAGTATTGTTGTGGGTGAAGACACAGACCTATTAGTAATATTGATTGCATATTGATTGTGCTCCGCAGTTTCGGAAGGTGCAGAACCTACAACTACTATCAACTACCAGCCCTATTAGTCCATAGTGGCAGGAATGGTATCGGACAATGATAGCATTGGTTCCTTGAATTCCTTGAGAATCAATAAGTGATCCGTCTCAATCTGGAGTTTCTAGAAGAGCTTTTGATCCAGGATTATAACTAGATGTTTAGCCTCCTTTGAGAAACCCATTTTTTTACCATGTAGAAAGGTAGATTTTAAATTTAGCTTCTTACTAATAGGAAATGGTACGATGACAGCTTTTTGGGGGTTAATACCCAAGACGCCTACTTTAGGATAGCCTTTAGCAGCCATTACCGAAATCGATTCGCTATTCATATCAGCAGTTATCACTCTACTGCTGAGAAGGGACCTAATACATTTCGTAGGGAAGGGTTTGATGCCCTTTTTTTATTGTGGCTTCATTGATCGCGTCAAAGGTAATGTTGTCAAACGAACCCTCCATAACTACAAAAGCACAGAGAAAGATTTCCACCTCTCGATATCTCTCACATCGGTATGCAAATTGCAGGCAGTGGAGTGCGTTCGCTGTAAGACCTAATATGCCTGTTTAAAACCTCCTCCATCGTTTTCAGGAGCAAGGAGGAGAGGCTGATAGGTCGATAGGATTTTGCTTCCTTAGACGATATTCTCGCCGATTTAGGAATAAAGAACCACCCTAGACTCTCTCCAGTAACCTCGGATTATGGACCAGCGCAAAGCTACCCCGGAGTAAGGGCAGCAGGATTGGTAAGATCTTTTGCAAGCCCCTCTGATGAGAACCTGGGAAGATCTGGTCCTTTCCAGCAGCCTGAGCAAGAACTACCTTCGATGCAGTGTTAGGTTCAAGGCCTGTCTAGGGTCAGCTACTGGATAACCCGGGAAATGAGTCCTCATTAATAGCTTCATGGTATCCCTGGTGGTCTCTATAAAGGATCCATCAGAAATTTTAAGGAGACAATGCCATCTGGGTGATCCTTAGACAAGGCTTTGAGAGACCTTATGCAGACTGGGAGTTTGCCTATAGATATCTTCACAGAAGGTTTTCCATAACCTTCGTTTGCATCTTTTCAACTCTTTGTTATAATCCGTTTTCCGCTTTCTTGTAGAGGTCCCATATGCCCGAGACATTAGCCCAATTAAAAAATTTCCTAACTTCTCTCCTTTGCCTGCAGAGATCATTGTTTCACCACGCAACCAACCCTGCGGTTGCTTCTGCGCGGTTTCGCAGGACAGCTGCATTCAAAGCCTGCCATGATCGTTTCCTGCAAATTGGCTAAGGCAAGGTCGAGATCGGCAGTGACGTGGTTATTACGTATGTGGCTGACACCTAACCCAAGGGATGTGCGATAAGCCTCCCGGTTAGTCTGCCGAGGAACCCTAAAAGCTTTCGAGGATATTGCAGAAGCTGTTAAATCAAACCTTATATGTCTGGGTTGCCATAACTTACTACTAGACATTGCACTATGACATGACAAACGGCATGACCAACCGCTAAAACAAAAAATGATTCCTGAGCTTGAAACTACAAAATAAAGTAAAAAATAAAAAACTCGTTTATCTGGGTTGGGGCCCCAAAAAATTTGTCGTGATAAGATAAGGTTTAAATCTCTGCTCAAAAATTTATAGCATTTAGCGATTTAGACAATTACTCCGCAGTCTGTCTTTCTGAATGAGTACGAGAACCAAAGATTCAAAAGCATGGATCCTCGCTTCCTTCCTCGTCACTCTTCAGACTACTTCTAATCTGTCCTGTCTCCTCCTTTCAAACTTAGCTTAGTAGTATGCGTTGCACCATAACGGGCTACAGAGAATGATTCCAGAGCATATTTTGTCAACAAATCGGCTGCACCATTTATTATGTTTGAACCATATTTCATTTACGAACTTTTTTCATTTGTGACCAGCGCTCTACATAGTTCTGATTCATGGTATAAATGAAGACGAGTAGTGGGCATTGAGCTCAATTTTTAGTTCCATACTTTTTTATTAGTGGTACTGAAACTGGTCTTAATTTTAGTCTGTTTTGTCAGCATAATACAGACTAACCACATATTTTCCAACACTGCACTACTAAATAAAAAATATTATCAATTGCGTTCTTTATTATCTGATAATTTTCAAAGTTAATATCTTTTTAAGCTAAACATCAGGCGTTCACAAAAAGTTTCTTAAAACCTTTACAAGCTACCGATGATATAACAAATATCCTTTTTCAAAAGCCTTTTTCCCAGAGACAGAAGTTATACAACAGCTTTAGCATTTAAACAATTATAAATTGTAAGGAACCTAAAAATAGACTTTCAAGGGTATCAAAGAATGTTTGCCGAAAAGCTTCCCTTTTTAATGGACCCAAACTGGGTAAATAGTAATCCTGTACCTTAAAATCTCTTCAACATTGTTCATTCGAAAAGGGACAGATTTTTATCACAACAGAAGAAAATTTCAATAAATTTCCGGAAAGAAAAATAAAAAAATAAAAAATAAAATAAAATGCAAAGCTACAAAATAAAAATACAAAAGGATTTGCACGAAAATCTCCTTGAGTTTGTATACACTTGAGATTATTTATGTACTAAAAAGTCCGAAAAACTAAAATTTCGAATATCCTTTGGTAAAAGCAGTAAATTTGAGATTTATGTAATTTACATAATGTTCTCATTTCCGGTATCTATAGAAACAAGCCCCAACAGCACAAGGATACAGGAATCGTGCTTAAAGGATCTTTAAGCTTTAGTCAGTCGAGTGTGTACCAGTGCTAATGAAAAGGACGACGAAAAAAAGTGTGACGCGATTGCATGGAAATCCTGCAAGAGGACACCCACAGTCTTAAGCGTGTGACAGGAAGAAAGTGGAGAGAATTCAGGAAGCAGCATCGAGAGTAGTTTATTTTGGGATAATTAGAAAACATCAAAGGACTCCGCCAACTGCGCAAATGTATTCAGGTTGATGCCGAAAATTAAACATCTATAAAACGTAATCAGAATCCATTTCTGGCAGCAAAAACTCAATTCCGACAACTTCTGAGATCCTGGGCCACGTGGAAAATTTCGAGAGAGAGCTGGGAACTTCACAGAGGCACGTAATCTTTACGTGGGGTACACGTCGTTAAAAGGGAAGAAAAAAAGACGACAGCATCAAACAAACAAAGGCCGTGCAGGGCGCTATGAGGGTCTGATCATCAGAATGTATTGAACAACATTAGGGCCGATGCTGACATTCCCTGGAAGCACAAATAACTCAATTACAGGGCGGAAACTTGCGTATCAAGCACGTACCTCAACTCAACTCGGATGGCTCCGAGTCGTGACGGGGCATAGCCCTAGTCCCGACGAGTCCTGAGTCCTGAGTCCTGAGGTGCGGATATAAATTGTCCAGGGGTAATTTATCACGTACAAAAGTAAATCATCGGTAAAATTCGTTTATGGGATAAATTTTGGTCCACATTTTTCTCTGATATGAATTATCAAGTGAACGGGAATTTAACGTATTTTTCAAGCTATAAATCACCCGGCGAAGATTTATTTAACCTTGGAGAGTTTTCGCTTTTAAAAAGTTGCCAAGGGAAGTACCCGGCGCCTTTGGCTGTGACGCGTCCTCTACTCCTCCGGGTAACGTTTTTGTTTGCTTAAGACCAAAGCGACGTGCTATTTCCTGAATATTTTCTTAGCGATTTTCAACTTTCTGTTGTGTGTGCGTGTGAAAAAAAGCAGAAAAAAACAAGGCATCTAATATTTGAATTTTGATAGGGAGAGAACGAGGTGCTGCCAATTTGTGAGCTTGCTGAAACGATATCTAATTGCCTGATGATATCTAATCGATAGGTGTATCGAATCTGGGTGAAATGAAAATATAGAGGCAATAGAATGAATATTGCAAGGGAAAATTGGTTTACTCCACTGCACAGCACGAAATAGAACGTACCCATAGAATAAAAACAGTTTACCTTGGAAGACTTCCTGGACTTAGCAGCCGCTGACAACAACTTCAGCACCGAGCAGAGTTCTCAAAGACGACGAACCGTAGCACACACCAGGAAAGACTAATCTGGCCACTAGTATGGCTTTTGGTTACCCAGTTGGACAGTGAACTGGTTCTAAGCCTAACTACTTTCTAAGTAGGGAGTAGTAGTTCTCAGTTTGATACCTTTCATATGAAGACAGCCCACTACATTTGTACAGCGTTGTCCTACGATGGAGTCAATTGCCCCCTCTGCATTACTTCGAAATACTTCGCGAACTAATTCATTTCGAACTACTTGGAGAACTAATTCATTTTGAAGTACTTCGAGAACTAATTCTTTTTGAACTAACTAGAGAACTAATTCGTTTTGAAGTACTTCGAGAACTAATTCATTTTGAAGTTCTTGGAGAACTAATTCATTTTGAGCTAACTGGAGAACTAATTCGTTTTGAAGTACTTCAAGAACTAATTCATTTTGAAGTTCTTGGGGAACTAATTCATTCTGAAGTTCTTGGTGGACTACTTCATTTTGAACTAACTGGAGAACTAATTCATTTTGAAGTACTTCGAAAACTAATTCATTTTAAAGTTCTTGGAGAACTAATTCATTTTGAACTAACTGGAGAACTAATTCATTTTGAAGTACTTCGAAAACTAATTCATTTTAAAGTTCTTGGAGAACTAATTCATTTTGAACTAACTGGAGAATAAATTCGTTTTGAAGGACTTCGAGAACTAATCCATTTTGAAGTTCTTGGAGAACTAATTCATTTTGAACTAACTGGAGAACTAATTCATTTTGAAGTACTTCGAAAACTAATTCATTTTAAAGTTCTTGGAGAAGTAATTCATTTTGAACTAACAAAACTACTAACTCAAAAACAAATTCTTTAGAAAAATCTTGTGGGCTTACCACTGACATCGTCATTGGAACTAGCTCTTCTTAGGATTACTTTGGAACTAGTGCTGGAACTAGTCAGTTCCCCATTAGTGCTAAAATTATTTCTATTTTCTAAGTAGTCAGTTTATTCCGGCTGGGTATAGATAAGATTCTAAAAACATTAGAAAACGATAAGGTTATCGCCTATGGAGACGACATAGTGATCCTAGTATCAGGAAATTATCTCTCCGCAATCAGCGAGATTATGGTGATAGCTCTTGAAAAGTTAGAGCTATCCGTTAGTACAGGAAAGACAGAATTCATACCTTTCACCACCAAAATAAAAATCCGCGGTTCAGTCTACCTTTGATGTTCATTCTCCTTATTCTTCAGATTTATCACGCTTCGATTATTTGAAAAATCGAGTACAATATCATAATTTCATTCAGATTGCATAAATCGCATTTTCCCAAGTTCAAAATGCCTTTCTATGCTGTTGAATTTTAATAATAAACATTTATTGATTATAAAAACAAGTTTTTCCCAAATTCAACTTTTTACTTCTCGCAAAATTTTTTTATATTTTCAGTTTTCGGTATTTGATTACCACATTTAGAAGAACTAATCCATAAAGTTTTTGTTCAATTGCTTGCAGGACTTTGCCAGAAACTTTAATGAATATTTTCCTGCTCATAAAGTTTCCGAGTGGAGTAGTTTAGCGAATAATGCTATTCATTGCCATTCACTGGTATCCATGCTTTCTGTGCAACCTGTTCAAGAACTTTTCATCTAAAATGTTGCGATTCTTTCATGTGCTTTTACCTTCATATTTTTGTTTAAATAATTTTTTTTGCATTTTTGATTTTTGGGAGATGTTTTTAAAAATGCTCTCTACTCGTTTGTATCTTCTTCTTCTTTGAGTGAGGTATCAGGTACAAAAAGTACTGGGACCTCCAATTGATCTTTTGTTGTACAAGTTTATCTCAATTTTACAGGTTAAAGCAAATTGGATAGGCTCAGCCGTTTGATTAGCGATTTGTCGATCAGGCTTAACTGCTCGAGACATGCAGAGTTAAAATATGAGATCCTGCTTCTTCTTATCGTGGGACAGTGACAGAGAACACGGAGACCAGACTCATAGTCTTCGAAGCGAGCACATCTGAGCATTCACTATAAGTGTAGGGATGTGCGATACTAATATTGATTTCAGAAAAAAAACGATATTTTCGTCCAACAAAATCGGGGTTTTCCGTATCATCAATCGCGGCTTTCTTTTCACCGTCGTCCGACTGAACCAACAATGGTGTGGTATTACAAACTGCGTTTATGTACAGGAGAGCTTCCCAACCAGTGTGCCGCGGCACACTGGTGTGCCGTGAAACATTTGCGATGCGCCGTAAGATAATTGTGGATTTTTTAAAATTTTCTTACAAATTATCTATGAAGTGATAAATATTGTGCGACTAATATTTACATATTACTTTTTTTTTCAATTAAGTATAATAAGTCGAAAATTCAATAAAGTAAAAATTCTAAAAAAGCAAGTAGGCTCTGCAAAAATTATAACGAGTGAATGAATCGTCACATGTCGACATTCTTTTATTTAGTATTCAGTTTATATTTTGTGAACAGTAGTGACCAATAACGTAAGCTCTTGCTTTATAATATTTAAGTTTAAAGAATTTATAAAATATGTGTAGAAATATATTTTGATTTTATACATTATATAGGTATTGCAAAGCATTTTTTTAAAACTTTTTCAAAATTGAAATTATGGATAAATTTTTAAAAAGAAGGGAGAAAGAAACAGTTGTAGATGTGGAACAGATTCCAAAGAAAAAAGGGAAACCAACTCCTAATAGACAATATAACGAAGAATACATAAGATTTGGTTTCGCAAGTGTTGAAATTGCTGGAAGTATTCAACCTCATTGTATTATATGCCGGGAAACATTATCAAATGAAACAATGGTGCCAAGTAAACTTTTGCGACATCTTAAAACTAGACATTCCAATTATGCTGGAAAGAGTGTTGATTTTTTTAAGCGAATGCAAATTGAAAATAAAAAACAAAGTATTTTTATGAATGCAGCAACTACAGTTTCAAGAAGAGCTCCAGAAGCTAGCTACAATGTTGCAAAATTAGTAGCTAAAGCTAAAAAACCGCACATTATAGCTGAATCTTTAATTTTACATAGAAATTGTTCGACATATGTTTGGAGCCAAAGAAGCAAAAGAAATTGAAAAAGTGCCACTTTCAAATAATACAATTAGTAGGCGTATTAACGAAATGTCTATTGACATAGAAACAACGTTAATTAAAAAAATTAAAGATTCAGAAATTTTTTCGATACAGGTTGATGAATCTACAGACAGTAGTAATTGTGCTCTGCTTATGGTATTTGTTCGAATTTGTGAAGAAAAAGAAATGAAAGAACATTATTTATTTTGCAAAGAACTTTCCAATCGAACAACTGGGGAAGAAATATTTAAAGTAATCAACGAGTACTTTGTCAATAAAAATATATCTTGGAAAAATTGCATTAGCTTATGTACAGATGGTGCAGCTGCAATAACAGGAAAGGTTAAAGGCTTGGTGGCTAAAGTTCTCTCTGAAAATGATGAAATTCAAATAACACACTGTTTTATACACAGGGAAGCTCTTATGTCTCAAAGTTTACCAGAAGATCTAAAAGTCACGTTAAACGAAATAGTAAAAATGGTGAACGTGATTAAATCTAGGCCACTTCAATCTCGGCTGTTCTCAATTTTATGCGAAGAAATGGGGTCAGAACATCAGTCTTTACTTTTTCATACTGAAGTGCGCTGGCTGTCAAGGGGAAGAGTATTGTCAAGAGTTTATGAACTTAAAGAGGAATTAAAAACTTTTTTCGTAAATGACACTTTTTACCACAATATTTTGAAAGATAACTTCTGGCTACAAAAACTTGCGTATTTAACTGATATATATGAACATCTTAACGAACTTAATCGTAAAATGCAAGGAAAAAATGAAAATATACTCAGATGCACTGATAAAATAAACGGATTTAAGGCCAAAATTAAGCTGTGAATTAATGAAGTGAAAACTGGTAAAATTTCTATGTTTAATAGGTGTTCTACCTTAAATCTTGATAAGCAAATATTCAAACTTGTGGAGCAGCATCTATATTTACTTGAAGAAAAGCTGCAGCATTATTTTAAATCAAATAGGCTGATTGAATTTGATTGGGTTCGAAATCCTTTTACTTTGGGGTATGAAGAATCTTCGCAAAAGTTATCGATGAAACAAAAAGAAGAATTAATAGATTTAAAAAATGATCGTACACTCGAGCTTCAATTTAAAGACAATATTCCAATATCTCAGTTTTGGTTAATCGCTAAGAAGGAATTCCCAACTATTTCAAAAAAAGCTATTGATATTCTGTTACCATTTGCTACTACCAACATGTGTGAACAAAGCTTTTCATCGATGGTTAGCATTAAAAACATAAAGCGATCGTGTATTAAAAGCCTTGACCAGGAGCTGCGCGTATCCATTTCAAGTATAGAACCTAATATAAGCAAGCTCTGTTCTCAACATCAAGGTCAGATATCACATTAAGTTCTTTAGAAATGTAATATGTCCATATGCCAAAAAAATTAATAAAAATATTTTGTTTTCAAAACTTAACAGAGTTTTTTTCTATAAATATGTAATATTTTTTTTAAGTGTGCCGCTATATTTTTACAAAATTAGTTACCGTGCTCTAGACTGAAAAACTTTGGGAAGCACTGATGTACAGGACCGAGGCAATTAACCGAATGAATTAAAAGTGATTATTTTGTTTTATTAATGAAATATGTTTTTTTTTGTTCTATTTAATTGTCAAATTAATTTAATATATTGTACTCGATTTTTATAAAATGGTTTTATTAACACAATTTTATCGAAAAATCGATTTCACTAAAACGAAAAATCGGTTTTATATTTTGAAAATCGCCCATCACTACAAGTGGTAGTTTCAAGTAATCAAGCCAATTCCAATAATTCTTTGGTCGCGTTACGAAACGGCTCAGAAAAACCTCGCTTGCGTTGACCAAACAAGAAACAGAAACAAAAACTGTTTTTGCCAACAAAAATATCAATGTTTTGTAAAATCGAACAATTTTGAAAACATTTTTGTCGGAGAATAGTATTTTTATAAACGAAACACTACCCCAATCGTGCACCAATAGCCACAAATTTATTACCGTCGATCCGCGTGGATGGGAAACACAAACAAAGGTAACTTGATTGAGAACATTCGGATAATCAATAGGCTATGTCCAAAATTAAGGGGTAGAATGGAACAATTGCCTTCAAGGATTTTTATGCTTTAATATGTTAATTTGGAACCTAAATATGATAAAATCATAAAGTTCCCCTTTTGAGGAGTGCCTTTTTGAGAGTCGACCAAAATTTCTCCTTTTTCAGTTTTTTCAAAATAACTCTAAGACAAAGCAAAATTCGAGACTTTTGCAACAATACTTTTTTGTAGAAAATCAAATTTCCTATTGAAACAGTTTTTTTAAAACTTTTTGTTACCATTTTTAATACTAAAAATAATCGAAAAACAAAAATTATTTTTTTTTATTAATTCGTTCATTATTTTTTTAGCGGCCTTCATGGCATATGCAGGATGCGCCATTTAGACCTTCGGTATATCAACATTGAATAACTCTGACATTTTTTAGCCCATTTCGACAAATGTACACGATTCAGAAACGTCATTCAGTGCCATTTTAGCTATGAGTTAATACACACCGAAAGAACGCGCTGAAATTGTACCGCTTTACATTGAAAGCAGTCGTTCAATTGTGAAAACTGAACGGAAAACTATTGGTAATATTTAGCTTGTGCAATTCTCTAACAGGTGGCTTGTAGGGAATTGGAGACTTTTTTCCGTTCATTTTGGAACGGAATAAATGTTAGACAATTATTCCGGGTTGTATGTTAGGTAATTTTGACAGGATGAATGAAAAACAGCTATTGCCGTCAGTTCGTGGTTTTATATGTGATTTTTAACAGTCAGCTGTTCGCTTTTTCTCAACTGTTAGCTTTTCTCCACGGTATTCTACACGCAATTTTTCCGTGTAGAAATATTTACCAAAAATGCTGAAGGGAATTCCGTGCGAACTCCATACTAGGCTTTACCATAGTGTCAGACAGTTCTCTTAACTGGTTGACGGAATGTCTGTGCGAACCCTTCATTACAGACTCCACATTCAAACACACATTCATACTTCCAACTTTCGAACCCTATAATTGGAGCAGGTATTTAATATATACACTGAAAAATGCCATGGCTGTATATTATAATCGTCAACCATAACAAAATTAAGGTTTCAAGAAGCTCGCAAAATTATTGTCTACGTCTGGCACCGAAAGAATAAAACATTGTCGCTGTAAAAGGTATGATAATTGGAAGTAAGCCGACAAAATAACAACTTCTAAAGCTTCCATCAGTCTATAGAAAACCTATAAAGACTACCTTCAGAGATCAAGCATGACTAAAATCATTGAACTTGAATAATCCATCAATTTCGATGTTGGTTCACTCGACTACTTGCGAACACCCATACAAAGCCCAGTAAATTCGCGTTTTTTTGACACACATACTTTTTTTTTATAAGAACCAAATCAAAAACGGCGACACATAAATCAAAATTTTGTCTAGCAAAGTTTACCAAAGTAATACTTTAGTTCACACCTGCCTGATGGATCACACAAATACATATACAACAAAAAAACTGGGTGTAAATATTATATTTTCGTAAAAAAAAAATTTTGAACACTTTTTTTATTTTTCAAATCACACAAAAAATCGCTTGGAAAGGTATACAAAAATACAAAAAAAAATGGTTGAGTGATACAATTCGATGAAATCCCTCAAGCACCCTCAAAATTGAAAAGAATTTCTCAAATCTTGAAGGGTGGGGGTGTTCTTAATTTTTTTTGTTGCTTTCTTTCTTCTATGTGTTCTTTTTCGTTTTTCGTTTAAAGCTTGTTTTATGCGCGTGCAATGGTATCAAGAAGCTGAAAATGAAGCATTTCGAAATTGAAAATTCGAGATCAATTTTATAATTTGAATACAAAATGAGAGTAGAAATTTGAGCGGGAATTTTTTTTTATATGAACAGTCGCCGGTGGTGATATAATTAAATATCAAAATGTAATAAGAACTTACTCGAATCTCGCCTAAACATTTCTTTGCTACTTTGTAAAGATTTCCTTGTCGTGTCCTTGCTTGTATGAAATGTGTTAAGGTGAAAAAAATATATATATTTATATGTACTTATGTATGTATGTACAGGAGTGAAAGACTTTCTTTTCTTGTTTAATAATAATAAGCTTTTCATAAGCTCATTATTTGTAGGCTCAGGTGGGCCTAGAAGCTTTTTCGGTGAGAGCTTTTATGTAATATTACCTTTGGAGAAAGATTCATAATCACGGCCAGAAGAAAGAATTTCACCTTTTTGGAATTCGTGGAGCCCAAGTCTGGGGACATTCCAAGGCTTTCCTTCCAGTGTTTGAGTAGTGAATGGAGAGCTGTTTTGGATTTCTCCTTATCAGCGCGTTTCGGGAGAGATATAGAGAGGATCCTTGCGGGGATTTGTTTGTAAGTATGTGTATAGAAAAGCGCGAATTCTGAGAACGGTATCCCCAGAACCTGAGAAAACTTTGACCTACACCAAAAAAGCAACAGCCTCCCTGAGAAAAGGCACTCCTACAATATTGAGTCCTGAAAGCTTACACCTTATACTGTTAGGCCAACACACCACGACCGAGTACTGTCCTACATCCCTTGACAGTTTAAGTGGCGATTTCTAGGTGAAAGGACGTGTGTGCAAAGCTCTTCTTTCCGTAGTAAGCTTTAAAACTGCGATTTCTTGTAATCGTTGCGAGTCCTGTGAAATGCGCTCGTTAGTTGCCGCTGGTCGTGTGCATAGGAACATAAAGGATCAGCCTCGGTTGCATAAATGCACGCGAGTGAATATAGTTAAAAACAGCTCCTGTATTTATGATCGCGTTTCTGGCGCCTGTTATGTCCTTGTTATCAAAAAAAATCTATAATCGTGCTGTGGTTTTTTTAGTGTTACAATTGTATCGCCTATTGCCTGCCATAGCAGCTGAGTTCACAGAAACCCCCTACTCCAATATATAAGAGAAGTGTTTATAGGTGTGTTGTATATTTGGTTTTTTGGGGCCCGATATATTTTATTTTTGTTGTGTTTGATGTGAAATTGTTCATTTTCGGGCTCTGGCTATAAGCGCACACGGCTCCTGGTTCCGGAAAGTGAATCCTTGAAGATGTAACATCGTGTTCCCTCCTGGTGCTTTGTGCTCTGGTGTTCATTGTTCTGATCCTCTGAATGTGCTTGAAACGAAAATTGAAGAAAGTGGAAATTATAGCACAATAAGAGAAAACACCTGGTGTTAATTGCATGGCATAATGTTGGAATACAAATGTTGGAATGGATTAATTTTCTACGCTCACCTACTGCTGTTTACATTTCTAGGTAAGTTAAAGCTAGCATTAAGCACCTCTGCCTCGATACCTACACCCACCCACATACAGGATATTGCTATTCTGATGAACAAAAAAAATTTTGGGAGAAGAATTATTGGCTAAGCAACAAACATTTAGCTAAGGCCAGAGAAGCAATGGTTCGTTGGTGATTGGTTGGCAGGTATTCAATAACGCAGCTCTCGTGTAAAGGTAGGTTAGGAGTGATTGATAATGACATCTAATCGATCTTGGCTAGGAGAAGGCGTTTTAGCTGCGCCCAGAGACATATACCTGGTTCTGGTTGATGAGGCTCCTGGGATGGAGCACGAACTTTTGCGGATTTTTCGTGTAGGGCGGCTGCTGATGTGCCATTGTTGTTGTTGCTGTTATTATTATTTTTGCTGTTGGTTACGGCTGACGATGTTGGTTGAATAAAGGGCCTTATCTGCTTTATGTGATTTATTACTTTCGGGAATCTCTGCAATTAATCATAATGCAAAGTTGATTTCGCCCTGTCTGCCCTTCTTCCATTGAATAGAGAGAGCCAGCTCTGATTATCCTCTTTCTGTATGGGCATGCTTTCAATGTTACATACACAATTAATAAGGACTTATTGTCGATGGGAGCTCAAATGAGAAATTATGGTCATTTACGACTTATTGCTAATTTTACAGTTGAATTCATAATAGGGGATAATAGGATAATATACCATATTTTTTTTACTTGTCAAATAGATGTTAAAGATTTTGCAATTATAATGTTTTGTCTGACAGGAACATAATTGGATCTGTAGATCTATGAAAAAATAAATGAATATTGTGATAGATAAGAGATTTAGTAATGGGAGATTTTAAAATCTCCACATATTTAAATATCATAACTACAACACCAGTTGATATTTTTATAGCATTAAGACATGTAATCTTTAACAATAAGAAAAATCCGTTTTTGCACATAAAAATCAACTTAAATAATTCGGTATTGTCAATTTAAAAAAATATGTAAATTGCATATTTAATAATTAAAATGAATGGAATATTATTCGATTCTGTCAGTTTTACGAATTATTATGAATATTTAATTGTCATTTCGCTTCTGTATATTTTAAAAAATAAAATGATATTCGGTGTATTCGGAAATTACATTTACATTTAAGTGACCATTTATTTTTATGTTTTTTTAATAAGTTTTCGTGATAACCTTTGCCGCTAAATTTGGGTTTATTAAGGCAATTTCAATAAGAACCAATTACTTATTTATAAATATTTTTTACAATATGTTTGGTTTAATAAAATTGTTTAATTGGAAATGCAGATCATTTTTTATTTAAGTAAAATATTTTTCGATGGGTATATTTAAGTTCAGATTTTGTTCTTGTAATTTGGCCAGGCCTTTATAAAATTCTCTGTAAGAAGCCATTAATAAATTTAAAGCTCACATTGGAAATGGTTACCCAATTTACTGGCCAGTTTAAGGAGTTTGTCAACTTGTAATTCATCAATATCTGCGTGCCATAGATCATCAAATCATTCACCGTCAATTTTATGTGTCAATGTAATGATGTTAGGAATTTCGGTGGTAGTAGGAAGGACGAGATCTCTGGATTGTATTATTGATATATCTATCTAGTATTAGCCCGTAGAAAACAAAATTTAGTTTTTGGGTGTTCCACTGTCTAAAAAGGAATTAGTAACTATTTAATAATTTCCTGTTAATATATATCTACTGAATAAACCATTGCTTCACCAACAAATGGGAAATAGTTAAACCAGTGAAATTCACGCATCAGACACAAAAGTAAAAAAAGCTTTCTAACCTTTAAATTTTTAGCGCTTGCGGATATGTGAATAGTAATTGCGCCGGTCCAAGAAGTTTTATATTTTTAGTCGTTTTTGCATTTTTCGTCCTTGCAAATGCGAGTACCGAAAGCGGTTTTACCAAGCAGTCCCCCATCTAAGTACTAGCCACGTCGAATGCTGCTTGACCTTCGTTATCGAACGGGAATTGGTCTATTGAGTATGCTAAAAACTAGTTAGTTTTTCAGGGTAAACTAAGTTAAAAAAAATTAAAACTGCTCGAAATAAACCTTTTCACTAGTTCGATCCGCAAACAGAGCTAAAATAATAAATATCTCAGTGAAATTATAGTTTACTGAATTAACCAGTAACATTTTTACTAATTCATTTTTATAGAGCACAACAGGATTGCCAGATGCATTATTTATAATCAGAGTAACGTTAAACTCGAGCCCTTTATCTGCATATTATAGTCTTTCACTTCTGGGAGGAAACATGTGTAGAACCACTTAATAAAGATGTCAGTTGATACCCAGACTTTTTTGTTTGCCATCCAGTAGTCTATTTAAATTGACGCCTTTCATTGTTCTTACACTGATAAAAAAATTGTCTTGATTCCAGCAATTCGATAGTCTTCGTTTCGTTGTCTTGAGTAGAAAAATTTTTCAGTCTTAACATGAGAATGCTGTCTCAGAGTAAGACACTGGAAATTCTTGAGCCAAGCAAAAGTTTTTCTTCGCTCAATACTTATATTTTTCGACCAAGATATTTCTTTCTCGAACTAAGATTGTTTAATTTTTTACTCAAGAAACTATATTCTTAATTCATCGGCCTTTTTTCGTTTACCGGTCTTTCAAGCTCTAAAAATGTATCACAACTATTAAGACCGATTTTAGAACTTGAATTTTTTTCAATTATAATATCATCGGTTTCGTAATTTTTTTTAACTTCAAGTCAACTTTTGTCTTCATCCAAGACAATAAAACCAAGACTATGAGTATTGCTTATCCCGAGACAATTTTGTTTTCGTTATATCCAAAACATGAGTTGCTTGGTTCAAGAAAAAGTGCTTTAAGACAAGAAATTTTTTTTATCAGTGTAGACTTAGGAATATATTTACAAGCAATTGTTTCAACATACGACCTCCAGCGAATCGTTGCATCAAAACGAACTTGGGTAGTTGTGTTAAATCAAACCAAATCGTGTAAAAATAAAAAGTGTTAACCCTTAACTACCGTGACCTTACTTTTGTTACGTAGTGAACGTATAGCGGTCAGATAGACGGACATATTGAAAAATCCTAAAAATTGGTATTTCCTCATTTTAAACGCATAAATGTTATGATTTTGGATAATGAGGGGTTTCCAAAAATAAAAAACAATTCCAAAAATTAACAAAATAGCGAACCCAAAGAAAAACGGCGATTCGAGCCCGGCATTGAAAGTTGAAAAAGCTTGACGGTCTGAGAGACCGGTAACGGTGGTTAAGGGTTAAATCAAATTCCTTTTAAAAAATATTCCAGTAAAAACAAACTTTGGGTGTAATTCAATAATAAAACACATATAAAACACTTTATTAATTACTTAATTGGATTATATGTCTGCTTCTTTGGAATGATAAAATTCATTTTCCAAAATTTCCGATAACATTTTGTCCAATTTCTTTTACCGACTATTTAGACTGTAGAGAGTTACGTCTAGTTAGAATTTTTAAAAATACCAATTTATGAAAACAGATAAATCGGTATCGGTATTTTTGAAGTTTTGAAAATATTCTGTGAAAATTTCAAGTTGAATCAATAATAGTTTTGTAGATAGTTTCTATCACCCATAAATCTACCAATTTTCATAGAAATCGGAACATTGGGGAAGTTTATTATAAATTGTATTTTTTTTTATCATAATTTTAAATATGAAATTTTAAATGAACTTTTAAACTTAATTAAAACTTTTTTCAAAACGTTGTCAAAGTCCGTGACCACTATATTATAAAATCTAGTCAATGGCTTTAATTGTCCACAAATGATAACTAAGAGAATATTTTGAGGGGATGAGCTGCCCAAACCTCTAATTTTAAATAATTTAGTGTTTCATGCGCTGTATGTTAAGTGATACCGTCCTGTTGAAACCTGTTGGTATCTACATCTTCAATTTTATTTTAGAAGTAATGTGTTAACATTGTCCTCTATAGAGCTCCTTTTACAACAACTGCATTACTAACTTTTTGGAGGAAATGACAAATAACAAAACAAAACAAAACATAACAAAAACCACACTACTGTCACTTTTCCGAATACAGGCGTTTTTCCAATATTTATTTTGGATTTTCCTGACCTTATATTCTGCAATTCTGAATGTTTATGTATCCACCAATTTTAAAATGAGCCTGACCTTAGCATTCCCGAGAGCTCCCTATGCTATCCTATTCTCCTTTATCCTTCAAACTAAGCTTACCACTACACATTGCACCATGACCCGAACGACATGACGGACTGGTAATACAAGGGCAGATTCCTAAGCTTAGTTTAAAACACAAAAAAATTTATGAACTTTATTTATTGAAATTCGAAGATCACAATAGAATTTGGAGAAGAATGTGTGTGGACGTAAGTATGTGGTCATTTTTTTTCCTGCACAATATCGCTCGAAATAAAAATAATGTCGTTAAGGGGCGGATCGATGCGTATTAACGACAATATGATCCGAAATAATTTTATAACATTCGGTCAAGCCGTTTTTTGTTTAAACGAGAAAACATCAAAAACAAATAATTTGGAAATTTCTTGAAAAATATACAGCGTTTTTTGGCTAAGATGCTCTATTCACTAGATACTGGATGTTTACGAAAAGCTGTTTGTAACAGTTTTTAATTTAATAGCTCCTAAACTGATTCATCGTAGAGTGACATAGTCAGACTCTTTTTTTAGGTAAAGGTATTCTTTAATTTGGTATAAGGAACAGAAATTTGAGGGACACCGTTAAGGAAATATGTAGGCTCAAAACGAAATATGTAGCCTAAAATAGTTCCATACACAAGAGAGGTCTAGATCGTATACTTTTACAGTTTTAACGGAACTAGTAAAATTTAAACCTACCTGAAAAACACCCTTTATGTAAATAACCCCTCTAATTACTTAATTCCAGGTTAAATTTAATAAGACCAAAAATAACAAATTAATATCAGAAAAAAATTATTTTATTCAAGTTATAGGCTATTAATAAAAAAATTTATTTTTTACCTGTTCTCATTACTGACTACTTATTTTCTATCTGCTTCTAAACCATCCTTTCTGCCACTTGATTTTTGATTTTATCCTTTTTGCATAGATACAAGCAAGCTGCTATGGCATACAAAAGTTCAAAGTTCTCCATAATTAAGTAAAATTCAAGGACTGTAAAAATAAGCACGTCTCACTCAGACTGACTAGAATAGATTGACTGCTCAATCGTGTGAGGCCGTATATTTGGACGAGTCCTTTACCGCATCATTGTTTTCCATTGTTCGGTCGTTGCACTTGAAAAGATGTTACATATCTCTTTGCCTTCGACAGATCAAGTTTCTTCATTAAATTCTCAATAAATTTTGCAGATGGTGCCAACAAGCTGAAAAAATACACATGATATCTTCTTGCGGTTGAAGTAAAGATATCCGTTTGGTTATGAGTTTTCAAATATTCGTTCTTGGATAAACAATCGATCAATAATGACCACTAATGATTTACCATTCCACCACAATAAATCGCAAAGTTTTTAGTTCTAATCTACGGCCAATTTCAAGTGAAAATGTAAAAATTTGGACACCCTTTATTACAGAGTGCTTCCGCCAACCATTAATGAAAACCTTAATAAAGAAAGTGTTCCATTTGAAATATAAATAATTAAAACAACGACACAAACGATTTTTTTATATTTAGTATCTACTTGCCGGAATCTTTGAAGATAAACTTTTGACATTAAAACAACCATCGCTTGATTGAAATTTTTGGACAAATAATATTGATTTTTAAACAATGGCTTAATTTGTTCTTACAGAAAAAACACCGTGTACTTTTTCGGCTGGCGTTGAGTTATCTTCTATAGTATAATTTCACGAAACGAAACTTTCGAAATCCCTAATGTTGTTGCTGCTTTTAACCTAAACACGATTTGCATTTTTCAAGAAGCTTTTGCAGCTACAATTCAATTTTTTGAATTCTTAAAATAAAAATATGCAAGAAAAATAATTTTTTTGTGTCGGAATTTTAAAATATTTAAATATAATTCGATTAAAAACTTGGAAAGCGCATAATGAATGGCTTAACGATTACTGGAAGCACACCGCACAGTATATCGCCATTGAATTATTTCTGCTTAGAAAGTATTACAAAATTTAGCTTTTACATAATAACAAAGAAAAAAGAAACGAGTATCTTGTTTTTCCATAAATCTTCTATATTTTGCTTTAATGTATTAAACATGCACAACGAACGAACGCCAGCCAACTTTTTCGCGGTTTCGAATAATACTATTTTATTGGGTTTTTAAAAAGTTGGCTGGCGAGTACGTTGTATAGTAGCATGATTCTTAGCTGTTCTTCTAAATGTAACAAATTTCATTTGAAACGCTATAGACTGAGCCACACTGAATTCGTTCGTAAATGCAGGTGTTTAATTATTTCATGATATTAACGATTCATCTTGACTAATCCATATCACATCTTTTTGTTATAAATGTGTTTTAAACTATCCCAAAAAATCATCTCCGCGCCCACGAACTTCTAATTTACTTTTTTAAGGTTTTTTTGAGATTTGACTGATTCGCAGGTTTTTAACTGTTTTTCTCACTTTGATATTGTCTTGAACACGTTTCAAATTCTCAAACTGATAAAAAAATTTAAGTAAATTATATTGATTGTATTTTATCAAGTGGATGGGTAATTTATATCTTCAAAATTTTGCTAACAACTTTAACCATTGAGAAATGAAATAGTATAGGTATTGCTAGAGATAATCCAAAAGGAAATTTAAGTCCATTCACTACCTACTGCGAAACATCTCCTAATTAGCACTTTTTGATTCGATTCGATTGATTGCAATTGATCACGAAACACATTTACCAATTGAATTATATAATCTATTTAGATGGTCCTGACGGCATAATTTAACCAAATCACTTCAGATTAGCTTCGAAGTTTCAGAATCGTTGATTTGGGTCAGGTTTAGTTTATTACGGCAAACCTCCGATTTGTTTTATTTCAACAAGAATAACTCTCTGCGATTTCTTTCAACTCATGCGTGATGCATAAGTCTGATACTATAAACATATGTCGAATGTGGTTTCATTATCTTTGGCAAGATTTACCTACACGAAAAACAGATCCTTAGTTCAGTCAAATTAGTATTTTCTGTTCTAAAAAATATATCCTTCATTTTTTTTGGAACCGGCCTATTTTGGTGTTTTAAAAAAAATTTTAAAAGTCGAGAACGATATCACCAAGGCGTAAAAAATTATTCAAGGTCAAAGTTCATAAAATACAGGTTTTTGCGAATACCGCGCTTTCTATAGCTCGGAAGCCAATTAAAGTTATTATGAAAATGAAAGATAATTAAATTCCCCAAAAAAAAAGATATCTTTCATTTTTTACATAAAACGAACAGTTTAGGCAAAAATGCGCTTTAAAGTTTCCGCACAAGGCATATGCATATTAGCCCAGTCATTTTATACATAAACCTGTAAAAAAATCCAAGTGGAGATTTTACAGCGGGATTCTCTTTATTTTGGGATCACAAATATTTTCCCAAAAGTCCATAAAGCCAACTGACCGGGTACTCAAGCTACGGAGGGTCAAAGGTTACGAAAATGAGTTTTTCTTAAATATCTCTTAAATTATCGGTTTTACGTAAATGGCTGAGTAAAATTTGTTCGTGAGATAAACCTGCATAAAAATGTCCTGTCGTGCTGTCTTATCCATTCGTGAAATAAGGCCACAAACAAAATTTGGTTAACAAAATGGGCCACTGGCTAGCCAGCCGCGGCAGCTATTTGAGTGATTTTTTTATATAAATAATCGGAAGATGTACTATCTTCAATAAAACAACATTCATTGGAAAATATTGAACGGTGTAGTTTCAATAACAATTTCAAAAAGAAACCAGCAGATGGCCCACCTTTTATATGCATCAAAAAAGGCTTAATCTTCACGGGCTTGTAATAAGATAGAATTCCCGCGTCCGGGGTCTCATTCATAAAGCTGACACAAGCATACACAACAAATAGATGCATTCATATAGACTAGTGGCGTATGCGTTGCTCCGCAGCTTGTCACCCCAATTCCTCGAAAACCATTGGTTCTACATAAATTTTGTATAAGAAATTTTTATGCAGATTTATCTCACGAACAAAGTTTACCTAGCCAAAATTTACGTAAAACTGATACGAGCTATTTGAGAAAAACTAATTTTCGTGACCTTTGACATTGAAGAATTTTTTGTACCTTGGTGATATCGTTCTCGATTTTTACCATTTCTTTTAAAACACCAAAATAAACCGATTCCAAGAAAAAAAATGAAGGATATATTTTCTTAGATCAGAACCCATTTTTAAGTCTAAAATGACTGGACTACCAGGTGAAAAGTTTTTTCTTGGAATTTCTCTGTCAAAAGTCACCCGACGAAATTGTGTACGCAAAAAAAGTTATTCAAGATTAAATATCGCGGAACTTACTTTTTCTTGAATATCTCGTAATCTGGGGTTATACTAAATTCGGTTTTATGAAAACATATATTATAAAAATCTGCACAAAATGGGTCCAACAGCTTTCGAGATATGAGGTGGAAAAAGCTTAGTCCTTACAATGCAGTCATTTCCGAAAATCCATTGAGGTAGCATGTAAGGGACCTTCTCCATATTGTCCTCTGCAGGCATATTTCATGGGCCACATAGTTATGATGATTATTGGGCATATTCACACGCTGCCATAATTGTGGTGAGTAAAACCGGTTTTATTAAACTCCTAGCAACTCAGACGGGGCGTAAATGAGTGTAGTAAAATTGAATGCTATACAGGAACCTTTAAATGTATTGCAGATGAAATTTACTTGTTAGAGAAAAACAGAGCTAAAGAATGCAAGAGATAGAAGTAACTTTTTATATGTGTGCTAGTTTTCACGCGTTTGGTTTTGCGTGAAAAATGTTTCGTTAAGTTCTTCCGCTCCCTCCCTCTCTCATCTATAAAACCGGTTTTAGGCGCCATGAATGTGCACTGTGTGAATAGGCCCATTTACCACTTTTTTTCTTCTTCTTCATAATCACTTTCACTATTATTGCTATAGCCGGAACTATAATAGAAGTAAAAGAATCCCTGCGTTCCTAGGGTTCTACTACGAAAATGAACGATTGACCATAATAGACGTACTTCACATGCACTAGTTTTCGTTAATTTTCCGTTAAAGGTAATATAACGCCGTCTTCTGGGACTTGGATCCCAGTTGACGGCGTTGTAATGTCAAAGTCTTATATTTGAAGACTCCAATTTCAAAACTGCTTCCTTCCATTTTGAAAAATCACTAACTCACTTCACTGGTTTTTCAAAGATTTCAAGATTTCTTCTGAAAAAAAAATTGTATGGTAATGAAATTTGGTATGGAGTCAGTTTTCCAATAAAGGAAAAGGTATCGAATGAGGTCCGGGCCGTACTTTGTGAAAATCAAGAGAAAATTCGATTGAAAGGATTTCCGACGATTTCCCGGCCGTAACTCGGGAAAAACGTCGAAATTGGAAAAATCTCAAGAGAACAAAAATAAAGATATGAAAATTCTCGACAAAAAAGTCTCTATTAATTTTTTACATAAAGTCAAAGATTTTCTCGGAAAATACCCTAAAGCATCATAATAACGCTAGGTAGTCCGGGGAAATTAGCATTTAAAGGAGACAAAATTCGGAAATGGCTGAAAATTGGTCCACAGATTCCTTGGAACTTTTTAAGAAAACAATTTCGGAATCACAAACAAAAAACATGGCCGCCGGAAATATAGCGGTTTTCCCGTGTTTTCCTTGTATCTCGGTTTCTATGGGTCGTACAACCCGGTACAAAGGCCCTAAATGTTGACAATGAAATTCTCTACAACTTTAGTTCATACAAAGATATTGACCCGATTAACCCTTTCAAAGTTATTCAAGGTCAAAGTTATCAAAAATCACTTTTTGGCTGGGAATTTTACATTATAAGTTAAAAACAGAAAAAATTTGAAAAATTAATTTGTTTTAACATTTTGCAAAAAAAGGCGGATTTTGACTTTTTTCCATGATTTTTGTTGTAAGCGAGTATTCTGAATACGTTCTCTTATAGTTGAGGCCTAAAACTAACATCATATTTGCGTATATGATTTTTTGTGGGAAAAAATCAAACTAAGGAATCACCATTTGTACTATCAACGCGGTTCCAGTGTTCACTGTTTTAGCAACATGAACCCAAGCTTTTGCATGCAAGAAAAAATCACATTTTTTATTAGCTCATAATAAACCACATCCTTCTAGTCCCACCACAAAATGCATACCTTCAAACCATGGATACTCGCTCTTGCAGTTGATGATGATGGCTGGTCAGGTTTGCCCTTATTTCTTTGCCACTGAACAAGCATGTGAAAAAAACCTATCGATGTTTTTTTGGCTTTAGTTCATATGGAACGCAATTTTATAGCTTTTGAACCATTGCCAGCAATTCCCAATATTTCGAGTCGTTCGTTTTGTTCACATTTAATGATTCTGCCAAATATTTATTGGTGTCGCATTGACCTTCGTGATGCAATGCCTCCAGATAAATATGACCACTTTTGATCCTTCTAAATCACTCCTCACAAGGTGAAATCAATGAAGCATGCGGTTTATGGGTTCAAACAGCAATCGAACTCTGCTAGTAAATTACCTTTTGTTGGCACAAAACTCGACATATTCGATGCATTAAAAATACATATATGGTTTGCATTGGGTGGGAATGACATAATACTGATTGTTAAATTGTAATGGCAAGGATTTTATTTTGAAGTTGATTTCAGCTTAAACCGATGCTATCACCATTTCGTGTAATTCATTTAAAATTAATTCTAGTACCTAGTCCAGTATATAAGTGGGCCAAAGTTCATCAAATTATTTTTTGCGTAAGAAACTTAATTACCGTGTAGCTATATGTACATATATCTATGTAGGGTTTTGCACAATTTTAAGTTTGGAACTGCCTTAGTATACTGGGAGTGGATTTCGGTTTTTTTATATGAAAGACTAGCGCCAGAAGCAAAGCCTCTGTGTACGGTCGTCGGTTCCATCTGAAATACACTATTGAACAAACATGTCCATCTGCAGTCGGAAAAATAGTAGAGAAGAGAGTGAAAGTAATGCCAAAACCAATACACGATCTTAAAGGGCCCCATTCACGCTCAGTTTATCGCACAGTTCTGGTTTGCTCAGTTAAATTGTAACGAAATCTGTGCAGTTTTAAGCTTACTCAGTTCATCACACTCATTACACAGTTTTTACACAGTTTTAGTTCAGTTTGGTTCAAGTTCCGATTGGATATGTTCAATGCTCAAAACTGAAATGGACTGAGCGAATACACAGTAGCCACACTCACGCTCATTTTTATCTGCACAGTTCTAGTTTGGGCAGTTCAAAATCTACGGCTCACAGATTTTACACAGTCCATAAATTTGAACTGAACGGTACTCCGGATTTTACACACACGCTCCGATTTAACCGTACAGTTTTGGTTTGCGCCGTTCAAACTATGTTATAAACTGAGCGTCGTCACTAGGCGGACTTAGATCCCACGCGCCGTACGGCCTTAAGCCTCGGCCACGATACGAGCGGCGAGCGGAGTGCGGCCAGCGGCGAGCGGCGTGCGGCTAGCGGTGAGCGGCAGAGCGGCGATTCTGAGTTTTATTTTATATTGTTTATATGGAAAACGCTCGAATTCGGTCACGATACGCGCGGGGAGCGTTGAGAGGTAGAGCGGCAATACTAAAGTGCCGCTCTACTGCCGCTCGCCGCTAATTCGAGACATTAAATTTTTCTGTTGCCGCTCGCCGCTCACTTTTCGCCGCTCGCCGCTCGAATCGTGGCCGAAGCTTTAGACAAAAGCGCGCGTGATCTTTTAATTTTCTGAAAGTCACTGAGAAAAAAATCATTTCTCATTTGAGACGCCGCCCGTACGCGCTTTTGAAAAGCCCATATTGTGTGGACGTTCAATGGACCTTTTTAAGCACAGCCTTTTGTCTGCGCAGTTTTGCCGCACGGCCGTTACCATTGACAAAGTCGTAAAAAAGTCATAAAACTCTATATGAAAAAAAGGCAAAAGCGCGTACGACCCAAGTCCGCGTAGTTTGGATCCACCATTACTCCATGCAATGTAACCGCGACAGAAGCGACTTCATGCAATACAACCGCTAACTTCAGGAGATCGACTTAAAGATGACTTCCTCTCTTTTTATATTTATTGGCGATGTCAGGAGAAAGTACAAGAAGAGAAAGACGAAAGACGGAGTGGATTCGGAGCACGGCGGACCTGTGGGATGATAGTCAGGCACCTTAACCCAAGGCCGGTTTTAATGCGTATTGCAATTGGGCGATACTTAACCGTAATTTTATCATAAACATCAACTTAGTTTATCCTGCATAAAATTCAAGATTAGGGATAATTTAATAACTATGAACTGCATTCGTCATTTGTAAAATTTAGAAATCCAAGACATTTCACATGTAAAATCTGGGAGCTTTTTCCGTAAACCTATAACAACAATGTTGTGGTTTGACATGTGAAAGCTCTTACTTTGCCTGCAAGGAAGCGTTTACAATGTTGAAATGAGGATGGATGCGAAAAAAGGATGAATGTTGTTTTTGTTTAACTATTTTAAAAATGTCAAAGGTTCTCCTTTGATGTTTGTGGGCTAAAAGTGATTGAAACTGGAACTTCTACATTGATAAGGAGGCATAGATTTTTCCAGGGGCTCAGCAACACTTTGAGCAAGTTTCTGCCCTTCAGACTGTACTTTAAATATTATGCTCTGAGAAACTAGAAGTCCAAATTTTTAAAATGTTTATTTTTTTAATTTCACTCACGATTTCGTTCACTAATGAAACTCCTCTTTCCAAAGAACACTTCAAACTTTTTGAGAGTACCTTTCTTTACTTAATTTTTTTTACTCTTGTCCCCAATTGTTTCTGTGCAATTGTTATAGAAATCTTCCTGAGGGCGTAGATACATCCTCCTACATCTTTCGTTTAAATGTAGGAGGTCGACTGATCCTTTTCTTGTTTGCTAACATCCTTTCTCACAAATTAAACAAGTTCAATGATTTGCGCCATTGTGGGATGATTTCCATTCGCCTTCACAGATTTTCCTTCGTTGTTTAATCGAATAATTATTTAACATTTTACTTTTCCCTTTTGTATGCTTTTAAAGTGGGACCAATTTTAATTTCATTTTTAAATCTATCTTCTTAAGGCTATTATAATAAGCACTTTACAGTGGGCTCATATACGTGACGGTACATAATTTTACAAAATCCGTGTAGTACGACAGACTGTACATAGTATTCATGCAAATTGAAGTAGTTCACATGAGTAAAGCTTCTATAACCCTATTAACATTAGTAGGACAGACATAATCTTGAGCTGTTGCAGGAGCTCCCAATCTTATTCACTGGAGTCTATAGGATCCTTTTCTAAATTCTTGTGGATGCCTCTAAGTGTTGGTATTTTGTTGGATTTAAAATATTTATGAATGTGACCATATTTTTGCTTAAAGAGTGCATAAAATAATTATTACATTGATAAATCTGACGGTTAGAAATTTCATATGCAGTAAATTGCTCAGATTGATTTAATTTTTCAGAAGTGTTATGGTGTGACAAAAATAATAAAAAATAAGTGTTAAATTTCACTAATGCCTATTCCGTGGCAATAAATGCGGAGTATCGAAAGGAGTATTCAAACAAAAACTGCATTGAATGCGAAGTAAGTATATCATAGTGTTCTCCGCGAAAAAAGACAAAAACGATATTGATTTTCGCGATATATTGATTCCCAAAGGTGGAAAATTGACTTGTTTAAAAGTTGACTTGACAAAATACTGTTTTAAAATGCAACAGCAGCTGCAACACAACAGCTTAGCCTGGAAGTTATAAACTTTGCCTATAAAAAATATTGTTTCATAAGGAAGATGACGGCGATTTGATAACACCCCAGGACCAGGAAGGCATTTTTACTATACCCTTCTACAGCAGGAAGTGCTCTTAATATGTTGCCACCATTTTAGCAACAAGTGACGACTTAAGTTTAGTTGAGTGGGCATGGTTTCTCAAATATATGACAAGTGTTCATAATAAATTTTTAATTATGTATATCCTGTCGCAAAGACATAATATATGTGTCATAAAAATTACTGTCTTTATTTTTAACGAAAAAAAAACTAGAAAAAATGCCAACCAATAGGCCTGTCTCTGAAATTGTTGAAAAATGCAGCTTAATAGAAAACTCTTTTTAAAAGCTGTAAGCTATTTGATTAACACATTCGCTACGGTTATAGTTGAGCAGGAATTTTGGGGGGCAGTACATTTGTCCCTTACACGACGGTAAATTGTACTGAGGCCTCAATTTCTTGAAATGTCCCACTTCAAAAATAATGTCCTACTACTCTTGGTATGTGTGTGTAAGCCAGAACGATCACCCACCCAAAACCAAACCCACGAATCTCAAGGGATACAGGAACACATTCATTTTAACCCTTTCAGTCCATTTGTTGCATTGATGCAACAATTTTCATATAAATTGGTACCGATAGGTTTAAATAGATCACACCCACCAACATAACACCCACCGTTAAAAAAATCGAACCATACATGTTTTTGGGTCGCTGATCACGAAAATCGGGGTCCACCCCTAAATCGGCTGAAAATTTGTAAATTTTTCTTTTTCAAATTTATGCTTCAAATTCGATTGTATGCGTATTGTCAGGAAAAATAAATTATTTTCAAACCTTAAGAGGTTAAAACTACCCGTCGAATTTCTCCAAAGATAGGGGGGGGGGGAGCAAGAAAATTTATGCAAAGGTTAAACAATCAGTTTTTTGCAAATATCTTTTAAACTCAGTTTTTACAAAGTTTGTACTTTATACGATTATCTACAAAAAAAGATAACACACAGTTTCCCGTACGAATTGCCATTGATGAGATCTCGCCGTTTTAAAGATTGAAAATATTCATATGCCCTCATTTGCAAGTTGTATACATCATCAGACGTATCAAATCCTTCATTGGACTACATGGCTTATATTTTCAGGAGCGATTCCTCGTATTTGAAGAAAAAATGCTCTAAAGATGGGGGCTATTTCCACTATCCACTAAGATACAGGATGTTTACGAAAAACAGAACCTTGAGTGACTCCATTTAGAAGACATGAAAGTTCAAAGCGTCATCTCCGGGTTTAAAAAAAATTTAATCAACCCCGCCCCCACCAAGAGTTGTTTCTGGATCCGCTCCTGGTATCATGGACTAAGTAAACACGCTCATTTCATGGTAGGCAACCTAAAGGAATTCTCCTTTATAGACTTTAAGTGAGCTTTAAGCCCGTTCCAGATCTATTTCCTTTGTATGTATTTGTCCTTTTTAGATTTTGACTAAACCTTCGATGCTGCTTCCAAACAACCCACTGAAAGACAAACAATAACTTGAAGAAATTAGCAATTGTCGGAATATAAAATAAATCACAATGTAAACTCAGCGAAACTTTTCAAATCGACAAAAAGTTTTTTTATATTCATATGCAATGGTTTTCAATCTTATAGAAATAAAGCCCAAACCCATTTTTAACGTTTTCAAAAAAAAAGTGTATTTCCTAAAAGACATTTGTTAACAAACAATAATAATGAATGCTCTTTGGAACTGCTCTTATTTTCCAATAACTTTTTCATTCTTAAAATCTCAGATAAAAATTTCAGTACAAAATATCATTACATAAAAAAATCCTTTAAAACAAAAATGCTTGTCAAATAAAAAAAAATATTACGAGGTAATTAGTTCTCGAGTACGACTCATTGGGCGCTGCAATCGTCCGAAACGTAATTTGTTATTAATTTTAGAACGATGAAAGTAAACCGATTCTTAAAAGTAACGCTCAATAAAAAAATCATACCGGAAAAAATGCGCAATAAACTTTTTATCACAAAGGTAAAGGTAAAATTGCATTCTAAAAAAAATTTGGTATATATCGGTTACCTCAGACTTTAATGTACTTCAGCGCCAGCAGGCTCGATGATAAAAGGATAGAAACAATCGAAAATCTGTTACATGAAACTATTGAAACATTGGGAATCGTTTGCATGCTCTATTGCAACTATCACCAATGGCGAACCAACGTTCAATACAGCACATTCAAGCAAACATGTGTCCTCTTCTGCTGTCACGTCTCGGATAGCACCTTGTAATTGGGGATTTTTTCATCGAAGATTTCTCGTCAGTTGATCCTTTGGGTGCTTGGTAAACAAGGGAGCCACGTGCAGAATGTGGCTACTCAGTACACTCGTAGGCACATGCAATCAGACCGGGTCCGTTTGGGGACACTGAATCCCTGTTTTCGGAATGACAAACTTGGATCTACCAACAACGTGCCTTAACCACTTCAGGTCTTTTTGTAATTTAAATACATTCAGTTGTAGAGTATGAAAATTTTTTATGTGTGCGAACTGAGCTTATAAGAAGCACACTCTTTCCACAAATAGCTCGTCATGCCGAACATGTCATGGTGCTAAGTCTAGTAGTAATTTTAGAACCAAGGATTCATAGAAAAGCGAGACTCGAGGATGTGTTATAGAAGAAGTAGGTGAACCTTCGAACTCTTGAATGTTGTACGAGTTCGGAAATAGTCACCACGGAAGATTTTTCCAGAATCGGGATATGTATTTTATTTTTGAAGGAATAACTGGACTGTTCAATTGTACGATTGTAGGCTGTGCAACTGAGTCTATTCGGCTAGTCTAGAGTTGCCAGCAAAATGGAAATTTTTGTTAGGCCTGCTGAATTCCACCGGGGCTAAGTGTGTTTAAGGTGGAGTAAAAAATCACTCAGTAAGTTCGTAGCCATGACTAATTAAACAAGAACTTTTACGTAAAATTTGTCTTTTCTCATGAACATAGTCTCCTTCGAGTGATACATTTATTACAACCCTTCTCTTACATTTCTATGACTTTCTTATAAAACGGTTTGTCCAACCCTTCAAATAACTCTTCAGTTTCGGCGATGACCTCCTCAATGGAGCCATATTTCTTTCCGCTTTTTGAGATTTGATAACATGTAATAGTCGCTGGGTCCTAAATTTTAAGACATCGTAATTTGAAGTGTAATTCGTGCAATTTTGACATTGTTGCGATCGACTTGTGGCACGGTGCATTGTCTTGGTGAAAGACCACTTTTTTTTCTTCATTCGGGTTCGTTTTTTCGCGATTTCGTCCTACAATCGCACTAACTACGTAATGTTGAATATTGACCCTTTTTCCCTTTAAAGATAGTAGTAGTAGTCCCTTACACGATGCAAATTGTACTGAGGCTTCAGTTTTTTTATATGTCGCGGTTCAAAAATAATGTCCTACTGGTATATGAGCGTGTATCGAGATAAATGAACGGAGGTGTGATTGTAAATTACGTAGTGGAGAGACATTTGTTCCTTCTTTTGCGGCAGTAAAATATCCAATTTGAACTGCGGCGAGGTAAGATTTTAAACACGAACTGGATGGAGAGACATTTCTTACATTTTTCGAGGGAGTGAAATTTTCTACTGAAGAGATAATTCTTATATTTTTCGAGGAAGTGAAACTTTGTACTGGAGAGGCATTTGTTACTTCTTTTGCGCTAGCAAAATTTTCAACTTGAAATTAGGCGAGGTGCGATTGCAAAATATAAATGTACGGCCACGTACAACTAATAAGAAACAGTTTCATAAAAATTGCATTTATACATTTTTTATGTAGGAATCAAATTATAGAATTCCCAACCTTTGGTTGGCCTATTGAAGGAAATCAATAACAATATCAGAATGAATTCCTAATAGGATTCCTACATAAAAACATAAAAAATGTATAAATGCAATTTTTATGAAACTGTGATTAGTTGTACGTGGCCGTATATTTATATTTTGCAATCCCACCTCGCCTAATTTCAAGTTGAAAATTTTGCTAGCGCAAAAGAAGTAACAAATGCCCCTTGCTCTAAGGCAGTGTAATGCATATTAGAATTATACTTGTAAAAATGCTCTTCATTGGTATTTATTTTCTTTCTTTTTTTTAATTTGCTTGTTTTTGTCATTTTGGAATTACAATAACACCTCGCCTCATTTGAAGTATGACATTGTACTGGCTCAAAAGAAAAAAGAGGCACGCCTTACAAACTCATTTTATAATCGTATCCTACCCAACACTAGATAGTAGATTAAAATTATACAAAACGCATCCCAAATTACGAACGCCATAACCTTCGCAGCCGGCTTTTTCGTTTTTGGTCACGGCTTTTTCGGTTGCTGCCCCCTCAGCTGACTGCCGATTTGACTATGAAGTGTAGTGATAGATCCATGGATGAATGGATTTGATGGTCTTCCACAGCGACCACAGCGTTCAGCATCATCAGTGTTTGTGCGGCGCGTTTAAAATCAGTAAACCATCACCTCTACCATTTTCCTGGATGGAGCAGAGTCCGAGTAACACCTGTAAATCCATTGATTTCCTTGAATGGTATTTTTTCCCATTAAAAAGAATGCGAAATGTGACTTGTGAATTACTGGTCGGAATGTCATGAAATTTGGACAAATTTCGTTTGAAGGTTGGTACTATCTAAAACTCATATAGATTTTCCCATATTGGAGCCATCCATATGTAGTATGTAGTATGAAATGCCTAACTTCATCACCAATATGTTTGGCAACTTTAAGCTAAGGCTATTTTGGGTTATAATTAGGTGTGGCAAAATGTAGGCCACTTTCTATAGGAGAATATTGAATCTCTGAAGGAGCATGTCAGTTAAGACCATATCGCACAACTTCAGCGGCTGAAAACATGCGTTTCCAATCAGTGGCGTAGCGTGGGTATCAGCCGCCCGGCGCTGAAGAAAATTTTGCCGCCCTCTTAATAACTTCCCAGTTTATAGGGAAGTTATTGCAATCGGTCACAAAATCGAAATCGTAATTGTCAACGTATTTTCATTTTTCAAGGTCCCAATAGCATTTTAAGTAAAAATTTGAGAAGAAGTATGCGTGTGTGTGCGTACGTATGTGGCCATTTTCTCCTGCACGAACGCAAAAAAAATATCGACTTTGGTTGAGGTGCCGATCGAAGCGTATTATCTGAAATATGATCTGAAAAGATTTTCATAAAATTCAGTTGAGTCATTCTTTTGTTTAAACGAAATAAGTGATTTTTATACCTCCACGATTTCGCGCGAACCAACAATGATACCGACTGGTTCCGGTCGTAGCGTATTACCGAAGTTATAATCTGAAAAGATTTTCATAAAATTCGTTCGAGCGTTTGCTTTGTTTAGACTACGTAAGTGATTTTTCTACCTGCACGATATCGCGCGACCTAAAAATGATATTGACTTCATTGAGTTGCCGATCGACGCGTATTACCGAAGTTATAGTCTGAAAATATTTTCATAAAAATCGGTGGAGCCGTTTTTTTGTTTGAACGAAGTTCGTGATTTTTGTACCTGCCCAATATCGCGCGTACCAAATATGACACCGACTTCGTTGAGGTGCCGATCGGCGCGTATTAACGAAAACATGCTCTGAAAAAAATTACATAACATGCGGTCAAGCCTATTTTTTTGTTTAAATGGAAAGAATTGCGCTAAGGGTCACAGGCACCTTAAATTTATTAGTTTTTGTAATATCTAATAAACTCGTTGGAATGAAACTCGTTCCAAATGAAGTTTTTTTTCTGGATTCAGCAGAGCGATAGGACGCTTTTTTGTCAACTTCCCCTCCTATTGTTTTGGATCGCCTTTCTGAGTTTTTGCAACACCCCACAAAAGCGTGCAGCTGTGATTGTGGTCCCACGGGGCAGGTAATTGATCAACAACACCCCTTTGGAATCTCAAAAGAACGTTTGCCATTTTCCCGAGGATTCCAAAACTTTCACTTTATTTGGTGTCCATAGTGGCCGAAGCCTGACTGTCGGATCGATCGACGCACGGGCATAGACATTTTACAGTACTGCCACTACACGCGAATCCCCTGAGACTCGCAGACTTCTCCCGCCAACGACACAGATTTAAAAAAATAGTGGAACTTACTTTTGAGACGACCCTCGTACAATATTGAACACTATTCTTTATATGATAGAAGTCATTCTAGTTGAATATTAGTCATAAATAATCCAAGCACAAATTAAAATACGGGGAATCCCTGCAAGTCAGTTCAGACGGTTTGCCAGTCGCTGCAATGAGCAAAACGTCATTATTATACATTCATTTAAAGAAAGGGAATTCCCTGATTTCGTCACAGTATAAATAATGAAAAATTCCGTGTTCATTTCGATGGGTCCGAATCGTAGGTGCGACAAAAATAATATTTACAAGATATCTATTATTATCATTTATTGTGAAATTTTGCCGCCCCCTAAAACTGTCGCCCGGGGCGGACCGCCCCTACTACGCTACGCCACTGTTCCAATGGCTCCGCTAGTTCAAGCAGTTGCTTTCCAATTGCTATCTCTTATATTCCACTGGTCACTTTCGATTAGGAGGCCGTCGTCGTCGCAATTGACGAGGTTGATGCTGTTGGATCTCGGATATTTGAGACCAAGCACCGCCTGGCCATGCCTCGGCATATCACCATGTTGTTCATTTGAGTGGGTTTTGGGTTTTTTGTAGAGAAAAAGGCGAAGTCCAAAGTTTACAAATGTTCAGTTTATTGACTGAGTTTCAAAAACAGGCTTCAAAAAATCAAAAAATTAAACTTGAACACAAAAACAAAATTCGAATACAATCAATTACAGAAATATCAAAACCTACATGATTGCCAACTTTGACTCTGTATAAAACAAAAAAACAAAGTGTGAAGTTAGGATAGGGTCAAGGTTGGGATAGGTGTGGTCAGCTGTTAATTGATCAATTCTCAACACACCACCTATCTTACTCTCTTGATGGTTGGCGCAGAAGGCGTGAAGGGCGGTGGGCTGTTATTGTTCTTTTTAAAGTTCTTAAAAATCATTTCCACACGAAATCATTTATACCAAACAAAACATTCAGCCCGCGTGTATGTTTACATTTAAATTCCAAGCAAACAACAATCATATTTGCTAATGGGTTAAAAAACCATAACAAGACGAGATAATGTCAAACTTTTTGTTTATATTTGATCCCATATAATTTTTAAAAGTAGCTACCCTTAAATTTTGAGAATAATACTTGCCATGTCTTTAAAATATAACAACAAAAAACAAAAAAGACTCAAAATTTTATTCATTATAAAAGCAACCCCTAGCGAAATTCAATCTGTTCAAGAATTTCTCGCGAATGTTTATTCTGTTCTACTCTTTTTGTGTCGGGATTATTTTCACAGTAAACACCAAATTCCTGGATCAACCATATTTTTTGTTTTGTTTTTGAGTACACGTAGTAGTAGGCATGTAAAAGTAAGAAAAAGAGAGTTGCGTGTTTTTATTACAAAATTATACGAGCCCTTGACGTAACACAGAAATTGACATATCTTGAGTAACTTGACTCCTTTGTAAGCAGCAGCCAAAATATTTCAAGGCTATCCTCTTTGATCTTAAAAATTTTTTTTTTATTATTAAGTTAACAAGGCTGGTGTGCACCTTCCTTATGTACCCCAAGGTGTTTTATGTGCTGGCAAAGAGGTTTTTTTTATTATTGCCAATTATATTAAATAAGTACATTAAAAATATACATATTACATCACCTAGATGAAAAAAATGAAATTTTAATGTAAATTAATTCGGCACTGATAAAAGTGTTGATTGTAAATATTTTTTTACACAAGATTTTTCGTTTTGAAAAACATCCATTAATGGAATTGTGTTCCTGTTTGTAATATTGTCTAAATCCTTGTATCAATTTAAGTAACTCTTTACATTTGAAAGCGAATGTTAAAGGACGACAAAGAACTTACATCTATTTACTTATATTTTTATTTAAAAAAATTTATAATTGATATATAGTTATAAACTACTGCCCCACAGCAATTGCTTTTACTTTCTGCAAAATCGTTGAGTTAATAATCAACAAAAACCTTTTTTTATGTGTAAAACTAAAGATCGTACAGCTAAGTCTAGTCTTAAATATATTTGGAAGAGAAGCGATAAATCTGCCAACATAAACATGCAGTTTTTTCGACACTGACCCTTATCCAAAACTACCACGAGAGAACCCTGACTTCCACTATCGAGCCGTCTTATCCTCCATAGTTGAATTTTTTATACTACTGGATTCTTTATACATGGTTACACAGCATCTACAGACTAAAGGATAAGTTGACCAACTAACATTCCAGGGGTGAGTGGTTCGATTCCACGCTGTGGCATGGTTCTTTGCCTTTCCATTTGCACCAATTAAATAACATTCTCTTTTTTTTGTTTTCATTCTTTACAACAATTCCCTGCACTTTCCCTGCCATAACCTTTAGCATAATAAGGGAGGAATCTATCTGCTGTTCGAAGATCAATTAGATTGGACCCGAAGAATAAAATCAGGTATTGACGTTGGCAGTTCTTTCCCTGTTCTCTCCACTATATTTCCGACTCTTGCTGTTTAAGATTACATAAGACCTTTTCAACTATAGCCTTTTGCATGAAAAAACCAACCAAATAGTTCATGGTATGTACCACAAATTAATTAAGTTTTAAGGCTGAGCAAGCCCCTCTATCGTTGCCTTGATGCTCCTCATGGACTGATTTACGGCTACTTTAAAAAAATGTGTTACAACTTTTTTTAAATGCGATGTTTAGCGGTACCTATCAGAAAAATTTTGTGCTACATGCACAATAATCATATTCAGAATACGCCTCTCACCCTGTGCAGTACTTGGCCCATGGCGTCGCGTCCTTAACATTTTGTTCCCCCTTGTTCATTGTGTGCGATATATTCTCTGTTTAAATTATCATCCGACCCATCGATCATTTGCGGAGATGACAAACCATAATCTTCAGAGTATTTCCCCAAATTGAAAGAAGAATATCTCGCCTTGATAGCATTTCATTCGCGTTCCTTCGATTATCGAGTCATGTTTTCTGTCTGACACGATAGTCTGATCATTGTGAAAAGTAGGGTAAACGCCTAAGATGATTCTGAATCATCCCGTGAAAGTCCTAAAATCGGATTAACCGCTCAAAGCTTTGAGGTTTGCAATTGGAATGAAAAAAAATGTGTCCACTCGCTTTTCTCCTATCGGATCACGTTTTTCGTCTGAACCAATAGTCGGAACCGAGTGAAGCCTAAAACATGCCAAACAAAATACTGATTAGCCATTTCCAAGATTAGCCCGGACAAGCATGCTTTTTTACATTTCGAAAGGTAGGTTGTTTCTATATACTGGGCCTTATTCTCGTTGTTGAGTGCCGTAGCAGATGTCACTTCGACCCTCAATTGGTATTCTCATTGTCAATCTAAGTGACACTTGCGACTAGATCGACAAACGTCGAATTCTAATTGTCACTAGGTGGAAGTATCAAGTGACGTTTTCCTCGATACCTTTGTAGGTATCGACAGTTCCATTTTTAGCAAAATGGAAGCAGAAAAAATGTAAACAAAAATTCTTTTGAGTGTATATTCCTTTAAAAATTATAGAAAATTAAAATAAATATTTAAAATTTTAATATTTTTAGTGTAAAAATAACAACAAGAAAACAATTCAAAGTGATGGTGAAGTTTATGCTGCAAAATTCGGAATCCGAAACCAAAACGCAAATATACTCGTTTTATTTATTTATTTTTACAAGTTTTTATGATTTTTTCACAACACACATCGCACTGTTAAATATGTCAAACTCATTTTTCAAATGAAAATGTGTTTCATTTCACAACGTTCCTCGTAGCCCCGTCACTCGCCAACGAGAATTCCACATTCAAAGTGGCGTGACACCGCCTAAGAAAAAACTCACTTGGGTGATTCGACAACGAGAATAAGGCTCACTGGCAGGAGCAATAAAATCTTTACATTCAAAATTATTTTTTACTTTTTAGTTAATTTTAAAATAAAAGAGTATTTTTTAGTTTTTTTAAACTATATTTTTTATTTTCTAATTTTAGTATATTATATGTCTTCCGCCATTTTGTAGTGACCGCCATATTAGATTTAAAAAGATGGCGCACCGCTTACCACACTATACTCGTTATACGCTTTCATCTGATACCCATACCGAAGACGTTGTAAAGAAAAAGGTAACCCGCCATTTTGTGTTGGCCACCATTTTGAATTTTGAATGAGCCCACATAGCTAATTGTATTCTACTTTTCTTACCTTTTCATTTGATATCCATGTCGGGGGGTCGGGGAATACAATTGCAAAATTCGGCCGCCATCTTGATTTTTTAAAAAATGGTCAGATTGTATTGCCGCGCTAACCATACATATGTGCAAAATTTGAACTTGATCGGTTATATGGAAGTGCGTAAAAATCAAGTTGCAAAGTTCAAATTTTTGTCTAATCCGATAGTCGAATACGGTAGTCGGCCTGATAATCGGGTCCGATAGTCGGATCCTAGTAATAAAAAAATAGCATAAAACATGCCCAAGAAAATCTTCCAGCGATAGTCCCATCTCAATCGGATTAGCCGTTTCCGAGATTAGCGCGGTCAAACAAACAGACATACAGACATACGGACATACAGACACTCCAATTAAATTTAAGATTCGGCGACGCAATGCCGTTAACCATTCCGAAGATAGAATGGAAGATACGAAGGAGTAGTTTTTAGGCTGGTTGAGAGACCTATCGGTTCTGGCAGTATTATGCTGTCCACTTTCCAGCGCATGCGCTCGTTTATATCCCATCGGCTATCCAGTTCCGTCGAAGCCACCTTTCTACCAATAATACCTTAGTAGGTAAATCGTGACACTTTTTGAGTAAGTTGACCACCCCTGGATGGCTTTAGACATCCACCACAGCCCGCCAAACAACCACCGAACATTAGGTACACTGGGTTGTGTCACCAAAACGGCGCGTGAAAGTGCTAATTGGGTATCCAGTCGCACTGGAGGCAGCCCTACACCGGACTTAACTTGGTCACCCCTGGAGTAGATATAAACAAGATAGTTATAGCGAACAGTGTTTGCTCCCTTACTCTTGGTACTACTAGTCAGTCAGTCTAGAAGTAAACCTAGTTAGAAGGATAGAGCAGGATAGGATAAGGGAGACCTGAGGGATGATAGCGTACACCAAAAGAACAACTGCATGATGTGTGGAGTGAGTGGGGGAGTGAGTTAGTTTTGTGTTGCGGGAGCAGCAATATTGCCGTAAAGGCAGGAAGGCATTGATTTCGGTAGCAAAGTCGGTATGATAATAGAGATAGCATTTTATCGGGGCTGCTACATTTATGTGTAGGTCAATAAATCGATCAAAGAGCAAAATGTGTTATCATTTGATTTTACATCTTGTCCGATTACAGCATTACCCTAATTTTTGAGCCATCAGCCCAGATAAACAAGATTCGTTCCAGGCTAGGTCGAATGTGGAAAGGAAATAACATCTCTTGAATGTTTCTCGCCTCACAATACAATGTACTATTTCGTACTTGTTATTTTTTGAGGTTTAAAAATATATTGTACAAACAAAAATTGAAACCACCATACCACTTTAAGCTTGTAAAATATTTAGTTGACCACTTAGTGGCAAATTTTAGGTCGATCTTAAATTATATGAACTAAACCAGTGAACACTATTCTAAAACAATTTACGATAAAAAAACCTACAATTATCTCAGCTAAAAATAGAAACAATGTTCAAAACTAAAAATAATAAATAAAACCTCCAATCAAAACAAAGGGGATTCCATGTACATACATATAAAGCATGCAAGAAAAAATCAAGTAGTAAAATATGTACAAATAATGGGAAACACGACATGCAAATTCAAACGAGCTTTTTACCTGTTACAAGCCGCACATGCTACCATATAATACCCTTGGCCACTATCTGGGAAAGGATTGTAAAATATACGGAGTAATGCAAGGAGGCGTATACACCACAAGCAGGTAAATACCACGGTAACAAAATATTGACAAGTAGACGTGGTTTTTATAATAAAAATTGTGTTCATGTGCTATTTTACGTTTTCAATATTTTATTATTTTTTTTTTGTAGAAATAGTGGAGGATGAAATTAAAAACCTTCTATTTAAATTTAAAAGTTCAATACGGCGTATAACGTATTATAGATACATATGAATGTTATATGTATATTTTGTGAAAATTTCGCTTTGTATACCTCGGAGGCCATTACAAAAATTAAAGATGACTAAAAGTTCAATAAAAAATATTATATTTATTTTTTTACGTACAATGAACAGTTTGTGAGGTAAATAAACGAATTTGAGTTACATTCATATTTTTAGTACCTTCATGTTAAGATATAAAGTCAGCCGCAGTCTTATTATTATTAACATTGGAATCGGTGGAATCTAATTTATTAATACCGTAACGCTTCTGTGGACCGGTTATCTTCTTCTTCGTAGCGTGTTTCTCTGTGTGTTGGTAATTCTCTAGTCTTTTCAGAAGGCTTGAAAAAAGGCATCTTCTGCGCTGTACAAAGAATAGGAGTTATCATAGCGTGCAGCAATTATCTCGTTACAATTATTCTCTGCTATTATTTATGGATCAGTTCAGTACTATATGGAAATATTAATTTAATGTTTTTATCCTTTAAGGATTTGGCTATTTGCTTAGCTGTGTATGGAACTCCTATTGCCATAATACGCCGATGTGCTCAGGCAAAATAAAATGGCACCACACTCTAGACACATCTTATGCCAGCAATATGGTGGCTTCATCTCAAGAAAATCAACAACTGATTAGATTTCCACATTAAAGCGGACAATGGAAAAATGGGAAGAGTTTCAAAACTCAATCAAACATGATTTATCAGAGCAAAAATCATCTATATTAATAAAAGAAAGTTTCTGTATGCGTGTATGTATGCGTGTATGTGCGATGTGTGCGCTATAGCGGGCGCACCAGTGATCGTAGAGCTTCGAAATTTTGCACGAAGATCCGTGGGGGTCTCCCATGATGCACCTCGAAGCCCGATTTTCTAAATTCAAAATGGCCGCCACAAAATGACCGAAATTAAAAATGGCTACCCAAATTTGCCAATTGTGTTCCGATTTCCATGAAAATCGGTATCTGGGGGTTTTTAAGGTAGTAAATAACGAATGTTTGATCAGAACTTATAAATTCAAAATGGCCGCGCCAATATGGCCGCGCCGACGAATCTGTCAATTGTGGTCCGATTCCAATGCAAATTAGTATCTGGGATTTTTTAAGGTAGCAAATAACGAATTTATGATCAGAATTTTAAATTTAAAATGGCCGCGCCAATATGGCGGACGAATTTTTTCAATTATATTCCGATTGCAATGAATTTGGATATCTAGGGGTTTTTATGGTTGCAAATGACGAATTTATGATCAAAACTTATAAATTCAAAATGGCCGCACCAATATGGCCGTTTAGTTTGCCAATTGTATTCCGATTCCAATGAAAATCGGTATGTGGGTGTTTTTAAGGTAGCAAATAAAGAATTTATGATCAAAACTTATAAATTTTAAATTTCGGGGCCAATATAGGAGACAAATTTTGCGAAAAAGTGTTATGTCCTGGCCAGTATGTAGGTTGTTGAGGAGTTGGGGTATCGAAAAATCTTCACATCCTAGCTCCAAATGAAACAACATTGACCATAGTGTATCCTGGTCATTTCCTCTATTGTCGTGAAGTTTGCCACATTCTGAAATGTAGGAAATTTCTTAAATTATATTAATCCCTGACGATTCCGAGAACGCTCGAGAAGAAATATTTTTTATAGGTAACTCTAAATTTTTATATGGTATCCAATTTTTCCAATTTTTTGTTGTTTTCATTATACTTTTTTCCTACCGCGGACAGTTCACACACAAACTTTTTTTATTTAAAGGCGTTGCAACGCACGCGGGTTTTATGCTAGTCCACAATAAACTAAAGTGATTCTGCAGGTTAGGTGATAACAATGTAAAAATACCTAGAACGCAGTTTAATAGACTCCGAAAACCTATGTACTCTTCAATCTGGCTTGGAGAAAATGATCAGAGATTTGGATGTGACAGGACACGAGGCACAGTCCTCTACAATTCCATCTAAATACTACCTTTACACAGACAACATAGACATCATTGGATGAACATCAAGAGCTGTAAAACAATCTTTAACCCAGATTTACACCCCTATTCAAAATTGTGACTTCATTCATTTGTCACAAAATTTGTAACTCACTGATAGTTTGTGACTATTCTTGTGACTATAAGATGTTTAGGTGTTCTAGTACCTGTCACATTAAAATCACAAAAAATTCACCTCTAATGGTGTATTTATCGTACAGTGTTTTGACATCACAACATAACTCTCGTGAACATAATGTAAAAATATACAGGTACAGGATGTGTTTTATGTTTCAGGTCGATTTTGTTTGTCATTATGAGTTCATATTTGACAGTTGCGGATAGCAGTCGATAACAATTTATTATGGAGCATCCAAAGTTATTAATATATTTTATTTAAATTGTTGTGAACACGGGAAGGATTTTTTTGTTTTTTTATGTGTCAAGTAAGTTTACCCATTCAGGGTGTGATGAATAATTCCGAAAATTTGCTTCGACTGGCGCTCACGATCCATGGATTTGACCGCTCCCGATTTTTTTCCTAAGCACGGGTACTGGAATGTAGGATACAAGGTTACAGATCAACCACAATCTAGAGGCACGGGGAACACATTCGAGAAGAAATTGCAGAAATAACATCAGTAGCCTGTGAGAATGTTATGAAAAATATAGTAAAAAGAGCTCGCATTTGCACTTGACTGACATCATATTTCATAAATAATGCTTAAACATTGTATATGGTGGATTCTTTTTCAAACGGGATAGAAAAAAAAAAGAAGTATCGCTCAAACTTTGGGAATATATTCGGGAACTCGATGTGATATACCTACAAAATTTTTAGCGCGATTGGGAGCGCCGTTTCGGAGTTACAACTGATTCAATATTGAAAAAAAAACCCCATTTTTCAAAAATCACGTATTTCTCATTTATTTATAGCTCTCGGCAAACGCTGACTTTTGGTATGGCCATATAGATTTTTGGTGGAAATTTTCCGTCCTTTCAGATGAAATCACGCAAAAAACAATTGGACGCATTCGCATCCAATTTTTTGGCCTTCTTTCGGTATTTTTAATTTTTTTTCATCCCACCAATCGATTTTTTGACTCCAAAACTACGCGCCACCAAGTTTTCACAGTGGTTCTCTCAAAAATGTGAAAATGGCGGCGTTTCTACCATTTTTCGAATATCACAAAATGTCTTATTTTTCTCCAAAAATCATGGTCTCGTGGTGTACGCAAGACTCTAGACTTTGATTTAGGGCATTTTTACCATTTTTCACCAATGAAAAAGAATCCACCCTATTCAATTAATAAAATGTAATTTATAAAACTGTGTTGCATTTAAAAGTTATTAAAGAAAAACTTCGGCCTGCATAAAAGAAAAATTATTAAAGAAAAAATCATCCTTGTGACCTGCTCTTTTTACAGTCATTTTGATAATCGTTGTGATTGTTTGCAGATTGTCAAAATTGTGACTGTAAAATTAGAATATTAAATTGTCTCAAGGTGAGACTAACCACACACTTGTGATTCCGTTGTGACTTATGACTGCTGTTAGACTACAGGTATGAGTGGGCGGTACGAAAACTGGGCTGCGGATTAATGAAAGTATAACATACGATTTACTAATAACATTGATCCCACAATCACGAATTTGAAGAATTTATATTTTTCACATGCCTTAGAGGTCAATAATACCAGCCGACAGCAGTATGGCAACAGAATATTGTGCAAGATTGGTGCAAAGCCTATTGTAGTCTTTGAAGGCACTTTAAATTTAAGCACCTTACAGATACTCATGCATCCAAAATTTAGGTGCTTATGAAAAATCACTTCTTAGAACAGAAAAGACTCAGAAGAATTGTTGGCTCCTTACATGTCTGAGAACAACTCAGGAACTCCATAATAACGAAATCTATGAACGAGATATAGAAGTCCTGAAGAAAAAAAAGCTCAATAGGCTACGGTGGGCAGGTCATCTAGCTCGTAGGAATGAAGAGGACTTTCTGTGGAAATGTTTTGCGGTAGGATATATGAAACTACTCAACAGTGAAGTAGGCAAAGCCTCACCAGGAAAGAGGGCATAGACTGGGATACCCGAGTTTTGATATAAAATTAGCTTGGAAGCGAACCGATTGAAGGAGCAGTGGTAAGAGGCAGGTTGCAAGCCCTTACTTGTTCGAATATAATCGATCGAAATAATGGGATTTTTCACTGGGCTATACAGCAAAAATGGATATACACATATGTATATTATATATGTATGTAGAGATCTTGGGGGGGATATCCCAAACAAGCACTTTACTGAAAAACAAAACACAATCAGTGCTGGGCAATCAATAGCTTTTGCTTATACCTCAGTCTCTCGAAAACACAGCTTTTGCCTATGCCTCTCTCACTCAAACTCACAAGCAGGATAGGGGGCTCTGGAATTACCGGGAGCTTATGTCACTCCCAAGAGCTGCTATTGCTTATTGCTGTCCTAAATCAAAAAAGGTTAATAAAAACAATAAACCTACAATTTTAGTGGTAGTATGGTAGATGGTACCATAAAAACAGAGGAATCCCAAAATCGCTGTGTCCATGCGCAATGAGTTTCAAGCCCTCACAAGTGAGCAACATCACTCCGTAAATTTAAAAACGATACCACCTTTTATGGTGCGGGCTCTATTTCAAAACTAGTAAGCATATTCTGTCTTGTTACAATATTTTGTAGACCAATGTTACCCATTTATCATTTTAAATTTTTTTCTAAAAATAAATAGCCCAGTTGTCAGAGACTTTGACCTCGCACAAAATGTGATCTCGCTGAAAATTGGAACTTAGGTACTTTTTTGGGTGTAGAAAACGATAAAAAAATCTTTGCTGCTCTAAAGTGTATGCTAAGCTCACAATTTCGAAAACAAATTCGAAAATTTGGTTTTTGCTTTATATATCGAAAAATAAAAAAAAATTCGAAAAACTAATAGCGCCACGTGAAAGAGCGGAAAATTTTACTAAAATCTATATTATAACTAATTTTAAAAAAAATTGTTTTATTATTATAAAAAAATTTTAAAAATAAGAAGCAAATTCGGAAAATCTAAGCGCGCCAAAAAGCTGAATTCAAATTTTCTAGCGAGGCGTTCGGGGAAAAACTGGAGTATTCTTGCCTAAAATGGACGCAAAAATAAAAATAAAAAAAGCATTTTGAAGAGGACACTCGAAGCTTTCTAAGAAAGCCATTAGTTTTTTTTTTCTCATAGAAAAGTTGAACGGAAGTTATAATTTGTAAAATTCTCACTCATGTTTATAAAATTGAAGATATATGTATATTAACAGAGGCGTACAAAAAAAAATCCTTGTACATTTATCATCACTAGACAATTACTTTTGATGTAAAAATAATTAAAAAGATAAACATTGTCTCTGCTTAATAAAATTTATGTTGTAAAATATTCATTTTTCCTTACAGCATTCATTCGGCGCCATTTTTATTTTCCAAAACAGCCGGCACACAAAATATGAAAAAGAAGAAAGACGCGCCCGGGCCGCCGCCAGTCTTTCACTTTTCTCGTTTGGTGCCGGTTGTTTTGTTTCTTATAAAGCTTAGCCAACAGTTGTCCAACCTTTTCGATGTTGGGGGCCACATTTTAGTAGTAGAAAGTGCAAACTTCCTGTTCATTGCAAAAAATTGTGTTTTCATGTCGGATTTATTTCAGAATTAAAAACTTAATCTTGTTACAAATAAAAAAAAGTACTGCGTAAAGTTCACACATTTGAAATTCATTGCGTTTTCATTTGGCCGGGGGCCGCATGCGGCCCGCGGGCTCCGTGTTGGACAACCCTGAGTGTCCTCTTTAAAATGCTTTTTTTATTTTTATTTTTGCGTCCATTCTAGGCAAGAATACTCCAGTTTTTCCCCGAACGCCTCGCTAGAAAATTTGAATTCAGCTTTTTGGCGCGCTTAGATTTTCCGAATTTGCTTCTTATTTTTAAAATTTTTTTATAATAATAAAACAATTTTTTTTAAAATTAGTTATAATATAGATTTTAGTAAAATTTTCCGCTCTTTCACGTGGCGCTATTAGTTTTTCGAATTTTTTTTTATTTTTCGATATATAAAGCAAAAACCAAATTTTCGAATTTGTTTTCGAAATTGTGAGCTTAGCATACACTTTAGAGCAGCAAAGATTTTTTTATCGTTTTCTACACCCAAAAAAGTACCTAAGTTCCAATTTTCAGCGAGATCACATTTTGTGCGAGCTTTCGGTCTAAATTTGGCTATGACGACTGGGCTAAAAATCATTTCAGTGCGATAAGAAAATGCATTTTTTACATGTCATAAATGTAGTACTTAAGAGCTTTTTACACTATATGATTTTGTCACAAGCTTTCGACCATGATTTTGGCCGATATTTTGTCACTGACAAGATTTGTCATATGACAGCTCCGATTCTTGTTTACATTGTTGTGATTTTGTCAGTGACTTAACTACAGAGTCAGAAGACACATAAATTATTTAAAATTAAAATGTACATCGAATCCAGGAATAATATGATTTTATTACACATTATGAATATTTAGTCAGTTTTGAAACTCAAAAAGAAAAAAGAGCGAAAAAACTGAGAAACAAATCTTGTGGCAAAATCATGTGGTGTAAACTGCTCTTTATTTCTAGAAATCACCAGGCACCCGAGAGTTCTGATGTTTGAAACTATTTCACGCGCAAATCAAAATTAACTTGTACATGTCCTTATTAATTATCTCTTAAAAATATATTATTACGATTGGCTACGTATCAAAAAGAGGCTTTTTACAGATCTAAAACAATTATCGTTTAAAAATCTAGTGGACAAATTGAAACAATTTCTCTTATTTTATTGAACTTCTTTTCCTAGATGAAGTGCGAAAGCTCAATTCATAGTTCATTCCCTTTTTGGCATCTTTCCAGCTTTAAACTAAATAAAAATGCCTCTTGAATTTTTTTCAATGTAGAAAGGACATCGATTAAAAAAAGGACTCTAAATTCTTTAGCATCGTCTATGTACATGGCAATTTGGGCGTGTATTTGAAACTTTTTTCGTGTATTTATTTAAATTGCCTAGAAATTTTCACATTCTTTACTATTTAATCTCTATTCGTCCCTAGATCCTTCTTAAACTATACTTCACTTATTTATGCTGTTCAGAATGTAATTCAATCAATTAACTCATGTAAGTTGCAGTACACATTTTATGTTCGGTATTTATTGATTTATCAGTATTTTATGACTTGGCTCATATTGTATAACATACAATAATCTTTTGAAACTTATTTTTATAAAGGCAAAAATCCCTTTTTAATTTGTTCCGCTTTCGATCAACTCAATTCTGAAAATTAATAAAATACTTGAATTGAATTTTTTGAATATTGCTCATGATGACGGATTGATGATTACACAATCGTTTCGCATCTTTTTGGTAATAAAATGGCAGCGATAAGCTCCTTAAAATTTAATTACTTTCCCCCGCAGTACATTGGAAAAATTAATGCCGCCGAAATGTAATATCATAAAATTGATTTCGCATTGTTGATAAACTTTAATTGAAAACACCTCCCCTTTATAAGGGACATTAAAATTCAATTAATCCCCAATTTGAAAGCAATTTTAAATGATGTGAAATTTAATAATGCCGCATGCCAGCCCAGCCGTGAGACGTCAGAAATTATGACAGAAGGAAACTGTTGGGGTGGAATATGAATTAAACTTTTTTTTCCTCAGCTTTCTTTTTACTGCAAGAATTTGCATCTCATAAATTTTAATTGCCTTCCGCTTAACGTGTGCATGATTAAGTGATAAAAGCGGCAGACCTCCGCTGCCATGTGCTGTGTGTTGGTTGTTGGTAGTGCTCCAAGCCTGACAGCATTGAGCATTAATATAGGAAGGACTCGAATTAAATCCCGCTCCGCATGATAAAATACTCTCTCCATGCCGTACTCCGCAAGATCTTATCAGTAGCAGGGCTCTGGTGGAGCGTGGAGGGGATACAGTCGTAGGTGTAATATGGGAATGGCTTAACATCTTGATAACGGGGTATCCCGGTCGGTACTGTCACGCCAACCGCAATGAAAAACAAGGGGAAGATCAGGACAATCGTTAAATCACGGAAAAGGACTGTCCGCATTTTGTCGGCACTGACTAACATTATTCAGGAACGAGGCCATGCAGGATACATGCCGTGGGCACGATTGTTTCGAGAAGGCTTTTTATCGCAAAAGTCGTCCTTTTTAAAGGATTAGTCACTGCCGAGATACTGTTTATTAATTTACTAGAATCTAACAGGATTATCCGAATCGTTGCGTGATGTCTGGGCATGGATTTTCTGAAGGATTTAATTCAATTTAGATTGCCAGGCTTGATACCGGCAATCATTGAGCAATATCCACATTAGATCTGCACATAATTCAGACATCAGGCATCAAGCCGCCTGATTATGCTTTATTAGGGACTTCACACTAAGCGGTTTAGTCGCGTTTATGGCCCCCATCACAAGTCCCCCGGACCCGGAGAATTTATGGGGAATTTGCTGCAGTGTTAATAACCTCATTTCGGGGGCAAACAACTCTTCATAAAAGGAGTAGGGATGACGTGAAAATTATCTATGTCCCTGTACATGACGCAACGACTTTTCGGGGAGATCCTGGGAACTTCTTATAACATCCCTAGATTAGGAGCTTGGGTTAAACGAGACTCTCTTAAATTTTGATCTGCCGCAAAGTACCTACTGCTGATGAAGGAATATTGACAGTGATTCGGGTTAGATCCGCTGACAAAAATACTTGCATGAAGTTTTCCTTCATTATTTTTTTATTTAGAAAATCTGTTTTGGAGACAGAAAGTAATGAAGGTAGACTTTAATAAGTTTTAATAAGTTCTCCTCCTTTAAATGCACGAAAAACATGTAAATCGGAAAACGCGAGGAAAAAAATTAAATGAATGAAAAACGAAAAGTTCTCCCATGCAAGTTGTTGGTTGAAAAGGATTTTTCATGATTATTTTTTTTTGGTACAAGGTTATTTTTGAAGGCGTATAATTGAGGATACGCAGTTTTCTCTGTGGATTTTCGGCAGCCCACGGCTCCTTAGGGAAATCAGCATGAAAAAAAAGAGAAAAATCTGACATACTTTAAATCGACAACGGGTAAAATAAGTGCTATCAGAGAATGTAAATTAAATATTCAACAATGGTTAATGAGTTTTATTCTCATAATTTGCGCGCATAATAAAATGAGAAATACATACATATTATATAAGCAATTTTTAACCATAAGTGACACAACAAAATCCAGTGTTATTGTTAAAAAAATCACTTTTGTTCAAGTATTTAATTTTTTTTTTAAATTTATTAATTGTTTAGTTACTTAACACTTCGAATTAACATTTTAACCTCCACAGTATACTGAGCATCGGAAATTTTGTGTTATTTGTGATTTGCAGTTTAGGTCATAGAAAAACTTTGCCATAGCTGCATTTTACGAATGTAACCATTGTGTTACTTCATGTAGCATATCTAAATGTGGAATAGGCCTACTGGAGAATACCACATAAAAAAACTCACCTAATACTGTAGCCCCGCGGTGGTGTGGAAAGGAGGAGGGATGCTGAAGCTTGACCACGGGTTTTAATAAAAAAACTACTAATGGTAAGAAAAATAAATCAATAGTTCTTTTCTTCAAAAATTCATCATAAATGTTCATAATAACTATTTATCCAAAAAAAAATCAATAGTTTTCGAGATAATCGATAAAACCTTTCAATCCCCGTAGAAAACCTCACCCGCTGAAATTTAGAGTACTCAGCCTGCCAAAATTCAGCTTTTTATGGAACTAACGTATTAATAAAATTAAACTAAGTAATCACATATTTAACAATGATTACAACAACAAAAAAATGTCAATATCCCTGCCAATATTATTATTAAGTTAAAACAGATAAATTACATATCTTCTCCACGATAATTATATTTTGTTCAACCATAAAAGAAAAAAAATACCCAATCCACGCGCAGATGAATGGGACCTGAAATTTTCCTACCTCCCAATCTCAACACACCGGATTTCTCCCATCAGAATCATTCACAATAATCTGCTACCAATTTAGCACTCTGTAGTAGATTTTGATACTACTCCTAGGATAGAGGAACTAAAGTTGTTGATGTCATCATCAGAGTTTTGATGTAGGAGAGAAATTATTTCTTCTGATCCTCGTTGAAGGCACTGGATTTTTACACAATTAAATGATCCCACCGCTGCCACCAAAATTTTGTGGTAAGGGTTTGCTTTATTCCACTGGGACGTGTGCGGTCTAGCTGAACCGGTCCAAATATGTTAGTCCATTTATTATAAGAAAAAACGTCTTTAAATCATAGGTTGGTTGATATGGAAAACAGCTGTTTTTCTGGTAGAGTTTTTCATATCACCCTGTCTTTTTGAAACCCTTTGAGCTATTTTGAAAAATAAGATATCAGTGTACGTAGAATACTCACAACAAAAATAAAAGCCTTAGGATAAAAATTGTCCAGACATTATCGATAGGTAATTATCCAAGCTTTCCAATTTTGCAAAAAAAAATATTAGTTAACTAGGTATTTTATGGAGAAAAAGGTGGTTTTACTTGAAATTTTAGTTAAAAAAACCAAAATTTTGACTTTGATAATTCATTGCTCTGGTAGTTGATAGGATAGAACCTTGACTTGTGCATTTTTAGATAGGTGTAAGTATTCTACGTACACTGATGTCTTATTTTTGAAAATAGCTCATAGGGTTACAAAAATACAGGGTGATATGTAAAACTCTACCAAAAAAACTTCAAAACGCCCTAGCTGCTAAACCATTACGATTTGACCCCCCTCCAATACGATTTTTTGTTCGTCTATCCAAAACATATCCACAGCCAGCCGCTTTGTAAACTTAAGGGTATACACCCTGTATACATATATAGCATAATGGCTGTCGTTAACCAATGTACATCTGATGATACATCCCTAGGGTCCTTGAGATATGTTCCTTACTTCCGCATAAACCTCTGAACAAACTTTCTGGCCTGTCATACGTTTTCGGAGTTTATCCATACTCTTGAAAGCTAACTCATATTTAGTCCATACCATAAAAGGATGATTGCAAAAACGCTTTCAACTACTGGCCAATAGCAATTATTTATATTCTCTTCAAAAGTATGGAGACAATAACCAATAAAAAATCTTATGGGATATATTGGAACCAAACAAACGAAATACGTCTGTCTTTAGAACAAAAGCCTCCATAGCCTTCTGAAGTCTTCTGACCGAGTATAGCACCCTGCTCTGTTGACTAAACTCGTAGCTAGTGGGTTTTCGTACTGGATGGTTTAATTAATGTAGTCATGACCAATTGAATGAATTGGGTAATTCTGGATTGGGGGCGAGAATCGTGTGGTGTTCAACACCTCCTACGGATAATCCACTTCTTAAAATTCTATATATAACATTAAACGAAGCGTTGTATGGCATAGCATATATTCCAAATCAGAGCTCAAACGCAGACTTTGCTGGAAAGATGCAAAAGTAGATTATCAAACTCATTGGTGATGGCGCCGTTTGCTCCCCCATATTGGCATACATATAAAGATACCGTAGGAATGTAGCAGCTTTGGTAACATTGAAATTACCAAAATGATTGCTCCACTGAAATAAAATCTTTCTTACGAGCAGGGTAATATTTTTCCTGCAACACAAGACTAGGCAGCTTGGCTCATTCTATTAATCATGTTATGTTGTTCTTTAAAATACCATGGTCGAAGTAGTCTGAGAAAGATTTAATTGGATTTCTTACTTCTGTGAATTTGGTATATGGAATTGGCAGAAATCGGGTCAATGCCACATCAAAAGAGGATCAAATCCATCCTGGTGTAGCCACTTCACAGGTCTTTCAAGATGTTCGTGGAATACCACTTTTCTTTATTTCGATTTGGACTAGTCATCATGCTCAGAAGGCATTGACCTACCAGGAGGTTCTAAAACATCGATATAAACTTCAGATTCAAACCCTTCGATGTCGGAGTTACCAGATTTAAAATTTTGTAGGGTTACGATGCAAAGTATGTATTTTATATCGTTATCACGGAAACCATTGCAGGTTTGAATTATCGCGTAGAATTAAATACTACAACTTTTTACTTGTAATTTTCAGGACCAAAATACATTGAAAATATTATTTTGATAAAATTCCATTAGGACGTCCATCCACTGTTTCAAGCTTTTGACAGGTCGTTGTCAGATGAGGTTATGTTGCCAGTATAGGTTTTCACAATCCCAAAATTTTGTTCTCCTTTATCTTCTTATTTTGCATGTGTTTTGAATCTTTTTTTAATGAATTTGCCTCTTTACTTGTCCTTTTTTTAGAAAGATTATTATTTATAAATTAGTTATATTGCGAGTGTTTAAATCAATCATCCCTTAAAAAATATCTTGATTAGGAAAATGACAAAAAAAAACGTTTTATTCAAAACATCCGTAATTAATTTCCAATCAACTCTGATGTTTTAACAATTACTGAGGACTAATTGAAATTCATATTTAATAGCGTCCAATTTACAAAAAAATTCTTCAAATGTATATTTAGTAGATTCAAACGGGGCTTTATAAATGTAATTAATTTCTAGAAATATTGGGATAAATCAATGTGCACTAAGGCTACAAAGAGTTCCTCTAAATTTTAACAACTGCTACATAGCTTTTATAGTCGAGTTAAATAAGCATAGAATTTTGTGTTGTAATAAAACAACATTTTGATGGATGTAGATGATAGATCCCTATAAAATTTCAATGTTCACAAAAAGGTTTAAACTCTTGATAAGTTAGAAGAAAGAATAGTTGATTTTTATGTACTCAACAAAGCCACTTTATCCAGCAGGATAACATAAAAACTGGAGTGCATTATACACGGTTGTTGAAAATATCTACAAAAAGTAGTAAAGATAGTAGGTCATCTTTATGATTGGCACCATACTAAAATTCGTAAAGTTTCCGAAGGTGATAGGTGACAGGCTGTGTTTGAACTCTTGGTTGTTGGGGGACTGCAAGGTTGTTCCACGATCGAGTTGTTTTTTGTTTAGGAACGAATTCCTAGTTTGTAGAGTGCCTGAAAAGGGGATGTAGATAGAGAGGAAATGAGTCGAGTGCGCCAAGCATTTTATAAAGCATTGTCGAAATCAGCGTCTCTTGCCGGCTATGATCACGAGACATTGGCCGATAAAGGACCCCGACGCACAGTTGGACGAATTGCCGAAAACGTGGACAAAAGTCTAAATATTGCTAAATTTGGACGAAATTCGGTATTATAAGGTAATCGACTTCGCTGATTACGAATTTGATGTAAAAATTTGAAAATTCAAAATGGCGGATCCAATATGGTGGACCTTATTTTTCAAAATTGCTATTAATAAATTCAAAACTTGTATTTATATTTTTTTGAGTATGCTGAATACGAATTTGATACTTGAATTCGAAAATTTGAAGGGTCCTATTTTACATGCAATAGGTACTATAAAAATTGAAATATTGAGTCATAAGCCGATGTTTTAATTTCTTTCACTATGTATGCCGGTTGAGAATTTTATATAGACATTTGTAATTTTAGAATGGTGGACCAGTAAAACAGACCAAACACTATATAATTCATTCATTCATTAGACAAAATTTTACTGTTGAAGCTGACATATTTTTTTCAATCTTAATCTATATCGCCTAGCCAGCCGTATATTTTTGGGACTGTTCGTCAGATTCTACGCTGAAATCGCCGATTTATATACATATATCCGCCATTTTGAATTTATAAATTTTGACGTCAAATTCATAATCAGCATGCTCAAAACATATAAATACAAATTTTGAACTTATTTCTTCAATTTTTGAAAAATTACGTCCGCCATTTTGAATCTTCAAATTTTGACATGAAATTCGTCGTCGTCGATAACCTAATATCAACAAATTTCGTCCAGATTTAACAATATGAAGAATTTTCTCGCACTTTTACAGACATTACATTAAAATGGAAATATAGCAGCCGTGGCTCCATCTGTGGCTCACTAACAGAGTTGCGGCTAGTAGCTGGATTTTATCTTTTAATCTTGAAGGAAATATAACCTAGCTTATAAAAAAATACTTGACTTAGTGGTATTCCGTGGAACTCATAACTAATCTCTTATAGTCTAAGATACGTAGACGAGCGACCTTCACCGATCGATTAACCGAGTGAATTTTTTTCATGATAAATAATATACTAACAAAAGTAACGCTGATGGGTTGCCTAACGAAATATTTTCAAGGCTATATTTAATAAGCGTATTTTCGTCATTTTCCGCCTTTTTCTCTATTTTGAAGAGAAACTACGCATTTTGGTGAAAATATCAAAAGAGCAAAGTTGTAGAGCATACAATTTTCTACAAATTTTGTCTTCATTGTTTTTTCGAATTCCGCATAGTTTCACCGCTAGCGGCCGTTTTGAACCTTTTTTTTAGATTTTAAGCTAAAATTATGCATTTGTATGAAAAATTAAATGAGATCAAAGTAGTAGTTGCAGTTTTTCAACGGCTTTTCTTTGGACGCTTTGATTTATCAAAAAAAAAGGTGCCAAACGGCCGCCAGCGGCGAAACTATGCCGAAATCGAAAAAACAGTGAAAACAAAATTTGTAGGAAATTTTATGCTCTTTTGATATTTTCACCAAAATGCATAGTTTCTCCTTAAAATAGAGAAAAAGGCGGAAACTGACGAAAAAACCCTTATTAAATATAGCCTTGAACATATTTCGTTAGGCAACCCATTACCGTTACTTTTGTTAGCATATTATTTATCATGAAAAAAATTTCATTCGGTTACTCGATCGGTAAAGGTCGTTGTTCTACGGATCCTGTACTATTAGTATCGACTGAATTTTATAGATTTTTCTGGTTATTATACGTCATTATTGTTTATTTCAGTAACAAATGTTAATACGTCACTTAACAAGTGATATTGGTATTAAGCAGTTACAATTAAGTACATACGTGGAGAAACATCCTCCATTTTCAATATTTGGAATTGGTATTGTCTTTATAATTATATCCACGTTTCAATTCGCACCATGTTTTTATACACAGAGCCGAAGGCGCTACTAATAAACAATGGCCAAGTTCGGCCTGCTGTGCAGCTTCAGGAAAAAACAACTGACCGCCGCACAGTGGTCGAAATCGGCAAAAAGATGGACAAAAGTCGAAAAAACTGAGATAATTGTTTGAAAATAAAGTTATTAAGGTTTTTGGGGTCGCTGATCACGAATTTGTTATTATTTCTTAAAAAAAACAAAATGGCGGCTTCAAAATGGCGACTATCAATATTGTACACAGTACATCTAATAACCTTATAATAATATTATGATTCATTCATTTCGCGAAGCAAAAGTTAATGCACTTATGCAATTTGCGCATAAGCATTTTTTTATATGAAGTAAATGAACTTCCATGTGATCAAATTGTTTTTATGCACTTTTCGCGAAATGAATGAACTTCGCTGCTGACACCTGGGTTCGTTGACAGCGGCATCGACGACGTTATTATGGTTTATTATTGTTTTTATATTGCTTCATTTTAATTACTAAGCAAAATTTGTATATATATAGAATTTATTGAAATAAATATTTTTTAATTGTTGTTCAGAAACTGAAGTGGTTTTGTTTAAAACAACAAATATTGAGCACTATTTTTCAATGAAATTGGGATTGTGTTCTCCAGGTCGCTGATCACGAATTTGGTATTATATTTTATTTTATTGGATATGGTAACAGTTTAGCCGCTAGGGCGTTTTGAAGTTGTTTTTTTTAGAGTTTTACATATAACCCTGTATTTTTGTAACCCTATGACCTATTTTCATGAATAAGGTATCAGTGAGCGCAGAATACTGCCACCTATCAGTGTAAAAATCAAGGTTCTACCCTATCAACTTCCATAGTAATGAGTCATCAAAGTCAAAATTTTTGTTTTTTTTAACTAAAATTTCAACCAAAATCACCCTTTTCTCCATAAAATAGCTAGTTAACTAATTTTTTTTTGCAAAATTGGAAAGGTTAGACAATTTCCTATCAATAATGTCTGGACAATTTTTATGCTACGACCTTTACTTTTGAAGTTATTAGCAAGTTTGATGTTAAAATTGACCTTATTTGGTACTTTTTGGCAAAGCTTAGGTGAAAAGGTACTAAAAAAGTACGAAGTGAGCCAATTTTAGCATTAAAATTGCTTATAACTCCAATACTTATGTTAATTTGACCTCGAAAGTTGATTACCAAAGCTAAAACGGTTCAATTTAAGCTAAGCACTACTTTAATAAGTTAAAAAAAACAAAACATGGATTACGCAGAATTTTGTACAAAAAGTGGAATTAAACAAAAAGGGGCAACTTCGGGCAATAGTTCTTGGAATATGTTTTTGCCAAAAGGCCAATAAACAATATAAGACAAAAATCAGAGCGGCATATAGCGGCACTTCTTTGTAGGTCTATTAATATAAAAAAAAATTTTACTTTTTCGATAAAAAGACAGATCAAGAAATCTTCACCGTGTTAAAAATATATGAACAAATGAGTATTCTTGTTAATATTATTAAATTATACTTACTTTCCTGAGAATAATCCATTTTATAACATTTAAAAATATGCGACACAACACTTCCTATGTATGTTTAAATAATTGGTTGCCGCGGGGATTAGTGATGCTATTTCAAGCAACGCATGCAACGGCCACTTACAGAATGATTTTAAAAGGCAAGAAACGCTATTTGATTGGTTCTATTTGTCTTATACTATCCTAGGTACCCTAATCCATCAAGTTAAAATAAAAAAGTTCCTAAATAAGACTTTAATTTTTCGACTTTTGGCCAGCTTTTTGGCATTTTCGACCACTGTGCGCCGCAAAGCTGGGTATCCCGCACCACGTCAATTTTCGTAGCTGCAGGGAGACGAACGAGAGAGGAACACTTGTAAATGCCCGATTCTAGCCAAAGCATGGCAGCGTGCACAAACACTTACGTTCTGGAAGACTTAAGACAAATCTCCAGGCTAGAGGTATACTGATAAGCTTCCGAAACTACACAGAATGAATCTAGACCTCCCCCACCGCCGATCGAACACCCACTTAATTTTACGTCCACGAGGTTGGGCATAAAAACGGCCCTCACAAACTCTAATTTGGGCTCCGATCGCACTGAAGGCCAACATAAACGAAACCTAACCTAACCTAACCTGAGGTTCGACCCCCGCAGTAACGTGGTTCTTCGTCTTTCCAGCATTCTGCTCACAGTTTAGCTTGTCTTCCCTGCTTGTAAAAAGGTCGATACGCTTACTTTATCACATCATAAAATATATGTAACCTTAAATTGTTCACAGATGGAGTTATGAAATATTTTATCCACACGCTTAGTGTACACAAAACGATAAATTTACATTCCCGAAATTATGATTATTAATGAATATCATTCTTCTTTCTCGAGCGAATTCTTAATCAATAATTTATTAATTATATCCAAACCCCATTAAGCTTTATCTACCAGTTTACCAACCCCAATCATGTTTACATGAAAAAAAAATATTCCCCAAGAATCAAATTAACCAAAAATTCCACTATAATCTAAAAACTCCACTAATTCTGTCGCTTACATGATTATAGCAGCCACCTATCATCATCATTCTCGAAGATAAATTAGCCAAGGAATCTGGAATTAACTCATCGGCCCCGAAAATGTAACATTTTAGGGAAAGTATCCCTGCCGGGAGCGAGCCCCTTGTCCTTCGGGGTAGGCTTGGATTTCGGGAAAGAAGACAAATTCCCTTAATGGACTAAAATGTTCAATGACAATTAATTTATACGAAAAGGCGTTTATGGCACACAATTTTGTTGCCCAGTCGTAACTAGTAAAATTGGAAATCTATTTTCGGGCATTTCCACCCTTATCTAATTACGGCTCGAAACCCCTGTCGAGTTACACAACACCGAAAAAAAGGACAAAATGGTTCCGCTGATACGATTTTTTTCCGCTAGGGTTGTCCTCTGGTTGTGTTTTTTTGCTGCAGGACATAAATAATGGGGGGCGAACTTTGCAAAATGTATGCCTATCAATTAAAAATTACATCCGAGGGGAAAATGAAAATGCATAATTACAATATTAGTGGTATAAAATAAAATGTCATCAATTCGAATTTTACAGTTTTAAAAAATTGTGAAAATATTTCTTTTAATGGCGGCGCGACAGTGAAATTATATATTTTTTTAATTTTAAAATATAATTTTGTAAAATTGATATTAATTATTAATGATATGAATAAAATATTATTTTATGTAGATTCAAATCCATTCGTAGCATGATATGTTGCGCATATATACATTTAATTATCGACAGTTTTTAAAGTATCCGACGTGAGGTCAATAATAATTCACTTTTATATCAAAAATTAATAGCATTCACCCATGGATAATGCGGCATGAAAATTTGATTCGTCTATGCTAGAACCATTTAACTAAATGTGTTATTGAAATTAATTAGATAAATGTTTTTCGGATTTTTATCACGAGATCCGTGAATCTATTTAATATGAAAAATTAAACCGATGCCGGTTGTTATGCGAAAATAATTTATCAAGGATTTGCCTGCGTTCCGGAAATACGGGGTTACGGGAGTAACGATGTCCTTTCTACCAGTGACAATGAAAATTATATTGATCTGATCCTAATGACTTTTAATGGTATGTCGATTAATACAAGATAAGTTTTGTGTGGGTTTCTTTTGAATAATGAATTCAGGTGACGAGTGACGACTATGTACCGTGAATAATGAACTTTGTTTAGATTTTTGACCTTGGGGACCAAGGGTGTAGAAGGATTTTTTTCCAGACACATCAATTAGAACAAATAAAACTTTCGAGGTGATAATGTTACTTTTGGTTTTATTTTATTTGAGATATTTTATGCAGTTCAGATACACTTCATTAGGAAAACTTTCCGGGCAACATATTCATGTCAAGTAAAGCAATAGAGAGTCGAAAAAATTGGGTTTTATTTTATTGATGCCTTTGTTACACAAAGGAAAATAGATGAATTGTGTATTGAGTTTTTTATGAAATAAATTATATGGAAATCTTTAATAAAATATTTGCACTTTTTGAAAATTAAATTTTTTAGGTTAAATGCATATTCACCATATTTACCAACGATAATATTCACTTACAAGTATAGTGGAGAGCACTAAATACAGTAATGTAAAGTGAAATTATTAATGATACTGTGAAACATGGAAAACATATTGTGACGGTATCGTGATTGGTTTGTTAATAGGCAATCTTTAATATTTAGGAATGCTTAAAGAAAATTCAAAAATTCTAAAGAATCTACTTAATCTTAACGCTGTACAATTGCCCACTTGTCATTGGCTAACTATAAAGTAAATAAATAAATTCATGAAAAGAGACCAAATTCGATCTCAGATCTTAAGAGTGTAAAATCATTATTTTGGGCGGTTTCAAAAGAAAATGGACCAATGTTTTTGGCAAAAAAGCGATTATTGTGGACGTTCATAATCCGCTTTGTAGATCTTCCTGTGAGAGTCCATAAAGTTATTTGACTACACTAACTTATCTCACTCCCTTGACTAACTTATTACTTCACACGCAAAATGGTACTCTGGCGACGTTACTCACCTCTCTGCAATGAGTAGTCAGCACTAATTTCTCATATCGATCTTCTGCACCAATACACAAGTCCTAAAAAGCAGCAGCAAACCGGCTGATGGCTCATTGCATCTACCATGCATGAAACCGACTAGGATTTGTGTTTTCAGAGGAAGAAAGCCAACTCTGTCGCACTGTAGAATTGTTTGTGTGCAAATTCGTTTGTCCAGTTTTTGCTCTACGAAGTCTAAAAAGCCGAATAGATGGTCTAATCGAGAGGGTATGAATGCAGTGAAGGCTGAATAACCCGCATATAATGGAATGTTAAATCATACTTGGCCAATAAAAATGTGTGGCCACCAATAAGATTTTCACCTCATCCTCAACCTTCCTTTTATTTCCACGAGGGGAAGGGTGATAAAAAAAGTGAAAATTCCAAGGCCGACTTACTAGCATCTCTCTTCGCCTCGAATTCTTCTCTATCCGAGAACTCGACACCACCACTACAGCCCAAGTAGAACTCAGGATTCTCCAAATGCGCGGGTGCCTCAAACAACTCAACGAATGCACCAATCTCTCCAATTGCCACCTATTCGTAATTACTTTTGTCTTATTCCAAACCATGGAAACAATTATAACCAAACATTAAACGGAAGGAACGTGATGTCTAAAAAAACACAAGTACGAGTATACGAAGTTTCATTGAGTTTGGTTTGTTTGCTCTAGAAATTTGCGCTGCTGATTTAACTCCAAGTTCTTGTTGTCCACTAGTTCTAAAGAACTGGATTGAGCAACGTGCCAGATCTTGTTTTCATGATCGTAAACACATGTTCAACCCGAACAACAAACATATCGAACTCATATCTCATATCTTGGTTGGTTTAGCAGCAATAGTGTTGAATCGAACCCCCCAACATCTTATTTACAATAAAATCTGCATCAAGTTTCATTTCGTTTGACGGTGTGGAGTTCACGGCTATCCATCTCTTAGCATTCTATAGGTAACATTAGCCGAGGATTTAGGATGGAATGACGACATATTCCAAATCGGAAAAGCAGCACCTCACTTCATGAGATTTCTTAATAGATGGGAATTTCTTTTTAGGCAGCCTGGCCTAATATATAAGTTCTATGCTCGCCTCTCCTAACTGCTAGTCGCTTTTCTAGTTTGGGGTCTCGAAAAGGTTTAACATTGTGCACCATTTCTTTGTCCATTAATTCAGTGTTCCATCCGCGTAAATAACACATCTTCTTACTTGAGTTGAACTGGACTTACACGAGGCAGTACATTTGTCCCTGACACCATAGTAAATTGTACTGAGGCCTCAATTTATTGAAATCTTCAAAAATAATGTCCTACTGGTATATTAGCGTGTATCTAGATAAATGATTGTATGATTGTAAATACGAACTCGAGAGACATTTCTTACTTCTTTTGCACTTATTTTTGTACGGGAAAAACATTTCTCACATTTTTTGAGGGAGTGAAATTTTATACTGGAGAGACATTTCTTAAGAGCCCCATTTACATACAGGCCGCCGGCAGACCGTGGCCTTAAGGTTGCTCGCTTTGAGGCCAAGCATAACAACACACTAACCGGCCGCCGCCAGGCTGTGGCCTGCAATCCAGGAAAACTGACAAAAATCTTTATGTGTGTCATTTATCGTCGGTTCCGCCCTGAAGATTTGAACTTCTATCCAGTCTGCAGTTTTCGATGAGGCCGCGAACAATTTTACCCTTGAATTAACAACTTGGTACGCTAAACTGTAGTCTTTGCCTGCGTGTCTGTGGGGAATTATAAGGTCACCTGCAGTCCAGGGCCTGTCAGGCGGTTGCTTCAAGTCCTCATCTCTCTGTCAGACTGAGTAATGTATGGCCTTCATCGGGCCGTGCCTGCCGACCTGGCTTATAACACAATGCCTACCGGCGGCCTGGAAGTGAAGCGGTAGCAAAATTTCCAACTTGAAATAAGGCGAGGTGAGATTGTAAAATATAAATATACATTGTGGAGACATAGCTTTCTTACCTACTCTGAGGTATTTTAATGCATATTAGAATCAAACTCGTAAAAAAAGCTCTTCATTGGTATTTATTTTCTATCTTTTATTTGCTTATTTGTGTCATTTTGGCATTACAATAGGGCCTCGCCTCATTTGAAATATGAAATTATACTGGCTCAAAATAAAAAAGAAGAGGAACCTCTTACAAACTCATTTGATAATCGTGTCCTACCCAAGACTACTTCTAACTGTCGTCTCCCAGCGGAAAATGGAGTGCTGCAACACCCATCTTTGGGCATTCCTTAAAAAGCTTACAGCGCTTCCATTTCCATACCAGTTCCATGTACTTTGTAACATTGCATGTCATTGCAGCTGAGCACACCTTTTTAATGCTCCTTCAAAGGATTTGTGGGAGCCCTACAAAAAGGCTTTTTAAAAGAATATTCATGGAGGCCTGTGGATATATGAATAATCTCCGATATTACAAAGCTTTTATTTTTGTTAATCTTTTGCAATCGCCTTTTCCCGTTTTACCAAAGCGGTCCCCCAACTTAGTATACTAACCACGTCCAATGTTGCTTGTCCTCCGTATCGAACCATAACCGGTCTATGGAGTATGCTAACGTCATCCTTTATAATCACCAAGATACCATTTTCTTCGTTCCATAAAATTTCTGAAAAGTCCAGTAATGCTCCCTTGGGAGCATATTTGGCATTGCTCAAAATTAGCACCCCTGAGCAGCTCTCCCGATTTTTCCCGCTGGGTTTTCTTTACAGCGACTACTTACGCATTCTTTTGCCATCACCTGTACACATAATCAAGGAAGGCATATATCCTGTTCAATCAGCGAAGTCAGTGTTTGTCATGGTAGTATTGGGTGAAAATCATTGAAGTGAGTGATCGCTTTTTGACGTTGCGGTAGTTATTTCACATTTCTCTATTCGATCTGATTACATTTATAATTTTCTATGAATTCCATCAATTTAAAGAATTGAACAACGGTTATCTAAATTTATAAAAAAAGATTAAATTATTATAAAACAATTTATAACCCTCCAAAAATATTAATCGCAAGCTTCTTCTGAAACAATTTTACAATTCTATTTGCTTTATTCGTTAAACAGTTTCTATTTACATAAATTTTTTTGAAAGGAACATAACACAAATTTTAATGGAAATTTTATTTCTACTTCAGGAAGTAGGAAAAAACCATTCTTGGATATTTTGCTGCTCATGACCCACTCAAACTTGGCTGCGAACCAACTTTATACTTAAATGTACAACTTGAAGCCTTTTACTCAAATTATCGTTTCAAATCTAAAATAAATGACGTCGGTAATAAAAAGGAAGTTCCTGTTTGCGTTCTACACTAGTCTTCTACATAATAAATTTAAGACGAGTGCAGTTGCGATCATTTTGTGGAAGTGTGTTTCTGAATAGGGATTTTTTAAGGGTATTTAAAGTATCCTTTCTGAACAGATTTATAAAATGGGTATCATTAAATTTCAGGACTTGGTGAGTAGTTTTTAATCTTAAAAGTATAATAAGAGATAACAAAATTCTAAAGGACACACTTTTAGGAATATAGCTCAAAAATCTGTTTGGATCAAGTTGTTTTAACCATTAGCATACATATAACATTATGTACATATGTTTAAAAGTCTATTTTACGCATGCATCATTTTTTCATTAGATTTTCGCGTCGTGATTATAATTTTGCTAAATATGTTGCAAATGGTGCACAAATGCTGCAATTGCTGCACAATTATTGTGGTTTTGAACTTTATGAAACGAATGTAATTACCCTTTTAAAATACATGGATTCAAAAAATCGATTTCATAATAATGTTTCCATTTCCATCACATTTTGCACAAGTCAAGTGAGTTATGATGTCCAGACCTAAACCACCACTGTATTTAATTCTAGGAATTTAGGTATTTAGGTAATATTACTATATCTAGGTTAGGTGCAATGTAAAAGGTTGGGAATGATATTTTAAATTTTTAATCTAGTTTTGCGTATATTGCCTACAAAATTTATATTTTTATACGCTTCACTTGTAACTATGTAAAAAAATCTTGGAAGTTAAATTTGACCCACGTCACGGTTTCCGATTGGGCTGAAATTTTGCATACACGTTTAGTTTGGATGACAATGCAATCTAACCATTTTGTAAAAAAAATCAAGATGACGGTTCAAAGATGGCGGCCGATTTTGCAATTGGGTTCTACGACGAACCGAGTTGGGTATCAAGTGAAAGTGTATGACAAGTAGAACACAATTAGCAGTGTGGCTCCATTCCAAAATCAAAATGGCGGCCAACACAAAATTCCGGATTACCTTTTTCTTTACAACCCCCTCGCTATGGGTATTAAATGAAAGGGTACGACGAGTACAATACATTAGCCTGTGTGGCGTCATTTTAAATCTAATAGGGCGGCCGCCACACAATAGACATATAATAGACTAAAAAGTAGAAAATAAAAATAAATAGTTTTAAAAATCTAAAAATACGCTATTATTTTAAAATGAACAAAAAAGTAAAAAATAATTTTGAATGTAAAGTCTCGATTGGTCTATTAGTATACGGGAACAGCCTACCTTTAGAAATCAAGCTTAGAATAAAATTAATGAGGTTATTGGTAAAAATTATAAATATAACTTACTTTAATGTAAAAAAGCGTGGGGCGTTAACTAAAAGTTCCAGTATTAATAAAATAAGAATATAGGTAAAGAGCGCCCCACGATTTTTTAGATTTAAGTAAGTTATATTTATAATTTTTACCAATAACCTCATTAATTTTATTCTGAGCTTGATTTCTAAAGCCTAGTGCCCACTATAGAGTTTTTTGCGTAGAGGTAGAGAAAATTCTCGCGTAGAGACGCGTAGAGCAGTGTATACACCCTCTAGAGCTCTACGCATGCGATCTACACCCACTCTACACGAAAGTTTCCTCTACTAAAAAACTCTATAGTGTATACGCAATTTTTTCGTGTTGGTAGAACTCTACATCTGCTCTCCGCTCTATCAAGCTTGTTTGATAGAGTTTTGCTCTCTACAGTATTCATATTCATTTGGGTTTCGACAGCGCTTCGGATTGTTGTTCATCGGCGTGTTAAATAATAAATAAAACCGAAAAATTTGCGAAAAATGGCGTCGGCGCAAAAAAAGCACGTGGGAAAACCGATAGCGGTTTATGGACAAGAGAAAAAACGTTACAATTAATTGACTTGTACAAAAAATATAGCGATTTATGGAATGCTGCAAGTAAATTGTATTGCAATCGGTGAGTTAATTATTTATTTTTTCGCGACTTAATTTATTATCTTTTTTTTCGATTGGTTGTTTCATCGAGTAGCAACCACAAGCCTTCAAATATTTGTCTTTTAACACTTGGTAAATGGCACCACAGACTTCAGGAATTATTCTTCCTATAGTACAAACAGGAATGCGGAAAAGGTACATCAGGGAATGATAACTGTCACCTGCAGAGTAAATGCAGTGCATTCAATTCAAAATTTTTAAATTCCACCCAAAAATATTTATGTACCTGTAGCAAGAAAACGCAAAGTGACTGCCAATCTTTCTCCGGCTGGAATAGATTTTCGCAAGTGTGTGTCTTTCTTTTCAATTATTGGTGCAACCATTTGCAGAACACCTCGAAATTTGAATGCGACATACGCAGAAAATTTTGGTATGCAGATGTATCTTCTTCTGTGAGCTCGTGCAATAATTCTCGATACATTCCAGCGTTTTGTTGCCTTTTCGCAATCCAATATCGCTCCTAACATTTCCTTTTTTTCTTTTTCTATTCTTCGAGCAAAAATAAAACGGCAGCAGCTTGTTTTTGGCGAGAACTCATTTTATTTTTAATTTTTTTTTAATAATTTCTTTTAAATTTTTTACACAATATGTGTACGCACGCACTTCTGAATCACTGGGAAATGAAATGACATGCAAAAGTTGATGGCCCAGTCGCGCGCTCTACCTTACGATTCTTCAGTAGAGAAAAACGCATCTGCAGTGTACACAGTTCATAGAGCGCGTGGTAGAGCTCTAATCAAAATTCCTCTAGAGCAGCTCTACTGTGGGTGGAAGAGTGGTAGAGACGCGCTGTAGTGTACACACTAGAGGTAGAGCTCCACACTCTACTCTCTACACTCTAACGAAAAAAACTCTATAGTGGACACTTGGCTTAAAGGTAGGCTGTTCCCAAATACCAATGGACCAATAGAGACTTTACATTTAAAATTATTTTTTACTTTTTTGTTCATTTTGAAATAATAGCGTATTTTTTAGATTTTTTAAACTATTTATTTTTTAATTTCATAGACCTTACAAAACACAACTATACTGAAATAGACTTCATAAATGGAACCCCGCAGGCAAGGAAATTTCAAGCATTTGTGAAAATGAATAATATAGGCGAAAAATGAAAATTTCACTTATGAAGTTGAATAATTTGGAATAATTAATAAATTTTGTGAAGGAAAGAATAAAAGGAAAACATATAAATTTACTAATTAATTGTAATGATTACGCAACCTGCACTTGAGCGGCTTAATTAAATATAAAAACTCGCACCAATGATATTTGCCATCGACTCATACTAATGCTCAGCTACTTCTGTTCCGCTGTAAATAGAATTCCGGCCTGAAACACGATATTGTTAAGGAAACCTGTACACCTGTGTTTATTGCGGAAATTGAGCAACAATTCCCAAAAATTATCACAAAAATATTTTTTATCGCACGGCAACCTTTTGTTCATCGAAGCAATTTTTTGTTCTTTTTTTTCATATATATATTTTTTTGTCTTTTGATATATGTATTTGTACTGGAAATGTTTATTTATCATAAAAATTGGGAACATATACAAAGTTGAAATATTGTGCGTCATTCATATGTAATGAAGTGATAACCATCAACATGAGTGACTATTAATAGTTGACTATTTTCCTTGCATACCAATCCTCCCCGTCTGTATTGATTTGATAACAATAACAATTGATGTTCGTGCATAAAGAAATTTGAATTAAGGGAGAGACAGCAGCACAAATGGATGGTAATAAAGGTGTTTTGTTTCACGTAATAAAAAAAAGGTCACAATTTAATGGATCGTGTTATTCAGGACATTCCGAATATCAAATTGCTTCCACAAATCATAGGGCTTTTATCGCCGTGATTTTTTTTATAACATGAATTGGCGTTTATTTTATTTGTAATTAGTGACATTCTACTGGTTGGGTTGTGATTGCTTTGTCGATTGGGTTTACAAAAAACGAACTTTTTTCCATTTGAAAAATCAAAGCACTCTTTGCATTATCCGTCTGTTATATGTATAGTTCAGGTGCAATGTCTAATACCCTTGACACACTGCAAAAACGAATAAACATTCTTGCAACTTCATTGGCTTTCAATGATCATTCGTTTAAGTAGTGACACACTGTATTTCTCAATGTTCATTGGAACTGTCAAAATACAAACTAAAATTAAATTAAATTAAATATAAACTGAAAGTGATTACATAGTGATTTATACTTTTAAATTTAATAAAAATTATTAATTGAGGCCCAACAACAGTTATATACAATGGACCGTACTATTTTTTTTTAAAATTCTAAAATTTGAATGACAGTTTAACAGTTTGTATTTCAGTTGGAAATTTTACTGGAACGTTCATTTAAAGTTGTTCGATAATTTCCCAATTTCACTTCCATCTTCATTGAATGAAGTTATTTTTACTTCATTCGATTGAATGATCAATGAAGTTTTTAAATGAACATTGGACATTACACACTGGGCGCAAATGATCATTCATAGCCGTATGATACTTCCATGTCCATTCGATGCTGTAGAGTGTCAAGAATATAAGGCTGGTCTCACACTGCAGCAGATTCGGCCGAATTTTTTACGGCCGTATTTGGCCGAATTTTTTACGCCGTATTCAACCTTAAATTCGGCCGAACTTTAAGGGTTAGGGCTAGCGCGCACGAGCGACATTTGTCTCCGTGACTGTTTCGTCACTGTCGAATTTTGTATGGAGATGCCCCGGTTGTCACGTCGTAACATGCGCGCATCTCGATACATATACACGGACTTGATAAACGGTCACGGAGACAAAAGTCGCCCATGCGCTGGCCCTTAGTTTTCATCTTAAATGCTAGTTGTTTCATCTGAAATGGTCACACATATAAATACATATATCCTAAATAGAATAAAAAGAAGATTAATAAACATTTTTATGGGAGTGCACTTCGGTATCCATTTCGGCCGAATAATCAAACAAATCTGATCGGAGTAAACCTACGGACGTCAACAGCCGAAAACAACGGGTGTAATACGCGAATGGGAATACCAAATAAATTGTTTGAAAAATCCGCCGATTACGGGCGTAAAAAATTCGGCCGAATCGGCTGCAGAGTGAGATCAACCAAAGAAGTAAGCTTAGCTTGAAGGACAGGTTACAGGATACGATAGGTTAAAAAGGTTCTGGAAGGTGCTCCTCACTGCAAACTCGAATGTTTCTAAACACCTAACCCTAAATGTTTAAATCCTTGTAGTCGACTTTTAAACCGTTAGCGGCGTTTTATGAAAGCTAACACCTGAAGTGTTTCACTAGTAAACGTTTCAGCGTGTTTACGTAGAAAAAAAGCTTTCTAAACTCTCCTATTTATAGCGCCTGTGGATATATGAATAAAAAAACTAGCCTTATATTATTGTGCACCTTTTGCATTTGCCTTTATGTCCTTCCAAGCCTGAGAGTCGGTTTTTTTTTCCAACCGGTCCCTCCACTAAGTACTAATGACGTCTAATGCTGCTTGACCTCCGTGATAGAACGATAACTGTTCTATTGAGTATGCTAAAAATGGCACCCTTTGCTGTCATCGACAAAATTGCTTGAAATATGAGCCGCTCGAATTTTTTTGGTGCTATTCTGATAGGATATGATAAAACGTTTAAAGTGTTTATTTCTTGAAAACTCTCAGTGAAAATACTGTATCTTTCATTTTGCTTTTAAAGGCTTCAGACACTGTGCATTCTGGACCAACTTTTTGCTGGCCAAAAACTTGCAACAGGAGTTTTTTGTTTGTCCTTTCAGCCACTCTTAAAATACTGGTCTTGTAACTCAAGTATTACGTTGACCTATGTAATGAACTGGAAACTTTTTGATTGTTGCAAATGCCCGTGGATTTTGTGCTTTTCTAACAACCAGCAAGGGCAGTTTGTGCGTTTCGGTTGCTTTTACGCATGGCATAAATGAAATCTTATCCTTCGATACTTTGGAGCCTGGAGCCCTACCCTCAAACCCAAAATCCAACGTTTTATCTGGTATCGTTTTCCAGTACCAGCCTGATTCATCAGCATTATAGATTTGGTCTGCAGTCAGATCCTTTCCCTTAATAATGACCATAAATTTAGCCTGGAATAGCTTTACAGCTGCTTTATCATTGGACAATTTTTCACCGGTTAGTGTTGGTGTATACCATATATTTTCTTAAAATTGTCTAACCATCCTATACTATCAACAAAGTCTACTCTTCGAAGTCTTTCATAGAAATATTTGGCCTTTTCCATCAGTATTTCACTTGACAAAGGAAAGTTCTTTCTACGTTGCTTGAAAACCAAGTAAATAAAGCATCTTCGAGCTTAGAATTTTCAGGGGTCTTTTCTTGCACCTGACCCTTTTCTGTATTTACGAGTATTACGAATGATCTTATTTTTTCCTCTTGCTTTAAATATCAAAAATAGTGGCCTTTCCAAAATTATACTGTTGTGCACGAATTGTTAACAACATGCCTCTCTTAATCTTACCCAAAATCCCGCACTTTTGTGAAATTGTCAATGTCACGTGTTTTCTCTTCTTCGATAATGAAGCCGTGATTAAAAACGCACACAAATTGTCACATTTGCGACGCGAGCGACAATTAATACTTACAGCACTTAAAACACTGATGGGCAACTGAAAACTTTTGGGAGCCATAAGTATGGTATACGAGCTCCAAATGTTTTTTCACAGCAATCCTATCCTTGCACGAGTCGTTCGGATTATAGTGGTGTTCGGATTAGTTGACTTCGGTGATCGAACAGGGAGGCGCTCCCTTTCGTAAAGAAAGAAGGCAAGAAAGAAGGAAAGTTATCTCGGTAGAAGAGGCCATGGATTGGATTCGAACCAGGGACCTTTGAGATGGTAGTCGGACGCCTTTACCCCTTGGCTGTCAAAATTGGTTTAAGTTTGATATATTAAAATCATCTATTATAAACCTATTTTAAAATCAGTCACAACGCTATCTTGTGTGTGGTGAGTCTATACTTGAGACAATTTGATATTCTCATTTTGCAGTCACAATTTTGACAATCCACAAACAGTCACAAGAACTCTCTAAATTGTGACTCTATAAATCCCAGGTCAGAAGAGTATATAGAACCGGTTTCTAGCACATTTTTCATAATTTTCTCACAGATTCGACACGGCTGAGATGAGAGTTGCTTGGACGTTCACGTACACTCTGTCTCACTAGATCAATATTTTCCGGTGTTCACGTTTGCTACGTTGTCGCCCAGACTTTGCTTTATCTCATTAAATAATTACAAATTCACCATTAGAAGTGAAATATGTGTGATTTTTCTTGTGGCTGAGTCCTTTGTGGAAATGTGGTGACTATAACTCCCAACAAGAAACCTTTCTATCACAAAAAACCCCATTTCCCGGTCAATACACTTCACACAGTTGTACAATTTAAAAAAAAAATAAATCAATCTACTCTCAACACTGTAAATCCCTAGTGTTTTTTATTACGATTAAGATTGTATACAATAAAATCTACAAGTTTGCATCATCAACACCTGATTACCCCTTGTTGAATCCCCTGACTTCACTAACCGATACGATTTACATCCAGCCCCCATTTCAATCCGCCATTAACGCCCCAGATTTTTTTGTTCATTTTACCCCCATCGTACATTAGCAAATTGCACGAACAGAGTTTATCCGATTTTAATGTTGTTTCCCTTTTGTTTTATTTGTTTGTGGAGTTTACCAAAAAAAAAGTTTCAGAGATAAGCTGCAAAGATTTCCGGAGGAGATAAGTTTTTTAATATAGATTTTTTCTTTGTTTAAATGCGCACATTTTGAGAGTAATATAAAACCAAAGTCAAGTGTTTGTTCCCAATTACATTTGAAGGGAAATAGTTGTGCATAAGCATATGTATAGTCGTGGCGTTGTTGGAAACATATATTTTAATATATAAATTGACACTGAAAAAAAGGTGTACTCATCAGACTAATTGTTTCATAGTATTACAGCACCGAATAGAATCTTTATGAAATTTCATTACTAATATTTTTTAAGTTAACACTTAGATTTATCCTTAAAATTTAAAAAAATGGGTCTCCAATTTTTAAATTATTACAATGACCTGATTGCATCAAAAACACTCCTCAGCCATTTAAATTGGTTCATTTAAAAAACCTCTTTATGTTTGCGATGCTGGAATTTTAAGCTGATGCAGTAAGTGAATTAAAAGAGCTTGAAAATATTTTTTTATCAAATAGTGAGACCTACGACATGAAAATTTAGTTATCAGAACAAGAAATTGATTCAATAAGACAAATGGGTTCTTGTAACGAAAGACTCTCCACTAATTACGCCTTTTCACGGCACGTTTTTGATTGAATAACGAATTCCTTCCCAGGCTAGCTGGTGAACGTGAGCGATGATTTAAAGTAATTTTTGGGGTTTTATTTTAGTTATCTTGAGTCTAGCTAGTGGATGACGGTAAAAATATGGTATTACCTTCAAATTCTTTCGGACAGCACCGATTTTAATGAAAATTAATACTTAACCTCCTTTTACCCTCCTCTGCAAACGTTATATTTTCCTGATGAGTGCTTTTTGTTTTTAGGGGGTGAAAAGTATCTCTTTTGACAAAAAATTTAAAAACAATACATTTAAGCAATACTTCGATTAAATCATGTTTAAATGTGTAAAATAAACTTAACTTCACATACTGTAATGTAACTTATGATTAACAGCCCAACAAATATGTATGTGAAGAAAATTAATTTTTTCATACATTTTGTATGGAACGGCTTTTGCGATGATATCTCAGGAATTGGTTGACTGATTTCGATGAATTTTGTTTGTTTTTGTTCGTCTCGGCTTCGAGAAGTTTCCTCGCGCATTGGAAATGTAAGAAAATCACAAATACATATAAAAATCATGTGTCACGATGTTCGTACAGGCTAATCTCCGAAACCGCCCAAGCGATTTGTCGATGCTGTGAGTTTGTAGTCCGGGGAAATTAGCATTTTAAGGAGACAAAATTCCAAAATGGCTGAAAGTTGGTCCACAGCTTCCTTGGGACTTTTTAAGAAAACAATTTCGGAATCACAAAACAAAACATGGCCGTCGGAGATATCACTTTTTGGCAAAAAAAGTCACTCAAAAACTGATTTTTCGAAAAATTTGTTTGATCAGTCAATACGAAACGTTATTGCCTACACAAAAGCCATCTTGTCATTTTTTCGAAAACCTAACCCTTTCGAAGTTATTCAAGGTCAAAGTTTCCAAAAATCACTTTTCGGCCAAAAAAATACCTTGCGTTTTTTTTTTGCTTATTTCCCCGGACTAAAGCGCATTAGTTGAGAACGGCTGGACAGATTTGGCTAATTTTTTTTAAACAGTTCATAATAGTCAAAACAAGGTTTTTAGGGAAAGAATAATTGGAAAAGTTGCCCAAAAATTTTAGAATTGAGGAAAAACAATGGGTGGAGTGAATAAAAACTAAGTGTACACTTAAAGGGAACACTCCTGAGTGGAGTGATTCGTTAAAAGTGAACACTCGATTTAGTGTGAATAAAAATTCTCTCATTCAAATACTATTCACTCACGGGAAATTTTAGTTCACTCATGGGAAATTTTGGGATTAAAGGGAAACGTCATTTGTGTGAAATTAGTAGGCTAGTAAACGTGGATGTATTTAGGAGTTTTACTTTGGGAAAATTTATTTAAGGCTAAATGAGGTTCTGTGGGAAAAATTTACCTTTGCGGGATTTAGTTTGGGCAAAAGGTGGTTTTGTTGCGAGGTCAAGCATTTATCTAATGCTGAGTAGATTAAGATCTTTAAACGGATTGAAAATTGAAAATATAAAACCGGATCGCATGAGAAACTTACCTGCTGCTTTTTAAAATGGATTAATTTAAAAATTTAGTTTGTAATTATAGTTGTGACTAAAAAGTAAAAAATATTTTTTTTCTTTGGCAGTGATAGGTATACATAAGAAAAGTTTCATTGCAAAATAAGAAATTCTAGAACTGAGGCTTATCTTAAAGTTTAATATGTATTAACAATTTTAAAATTATATTCTCGTTTGACTCTAAATGTTTGATCTCTTATCAATGAATTGTGTAAATTTACAGGTTTTCAAATGCATTAATAAAAGTTTGGACATCACAATTGTCTAACTGCAACTCATGCCCAAACTTTTAATAATGCACTTGAAATGCTGTAAATTTACACAATTCATTGATAAGAGTTCAAAGATTTAAAGTCAAACGAGAATATAATTTTAAAATTGTTAATACCCATTAAACTAAATACATCGATGAAAATTATGTGATGTGTTCATATTAATCAGATTTTGCCCTCTTTGATGGACCTGGTTGGTCTAAGACGTCGTCTTCTGAGATGTCAGGAGGGTTTTCAAGTATATCCGAGACGGCCTCCCACAATTCTTCGTCTGGCAGGTCGTCTGTGGACGAGTAGTCCATGCTTAATGCGAGCTCAGGGACGTTGTCACACGAGACTCCCTCGCAGTGAATGCAAACTACAGAGCACTTCAGTCCAGCCTTCCTGCAGCTGCAGGCACTGCTGCAGCCTTTTTTGCAGCTGCATGAGATAAGCTCCAGGAGATGTTGTGGTGCCGCGTCTCTCGTCGGCGCCGCGTCGGGCTGTGACCTTGGGAAATACGCAACCACTTCCAGTCAAAAGGCTCCTTGTCAACTACTAACCACTTCTGGACCTGTAGAAAAAGAAAACGCGTACAAATCTAGTTAAATCACCAGTTTCTTACCAAAGCAATCAAAGAGCAAATGGCATTCAAAGGTTATCTTACCTGGTGATAGGTGCAGTAGCCTATATGGTTTGGTGACAGATAAGGCTAAGGTGAATATGTAGTATTGAAAATGAAATTTTGCTAAAAATCGTGTAACTTGAAAAATTGGCCAAATTTTGAAAAGCTGTATCTCCGAAACCGTTGGTCTTATAAACCCCGTTCTGGACTCAAATTGTTGCAAATTTAACCTACTTCAAAAATGAATATAATAATCTTTGATGAAAAACCAGTCCTTTCTGGTCAAAATCGACAAAAACTGAAAAAAGGCTTAAAATTTCGAGATTTTCTTCATTTTTGACAATGACTTCGTCTGCCGAGGTCGAAAACTTGGATTTAACATTGCCTTTCCATTACAAACAATATATCAAAAAAGCAAAAATACCTGATTTGATGCATGGTTCAATGTTTAATTTGACTGAACTATTAGGTAATTTCCTACAAAAAATATTTTATACGCTGGATTAGGCCTAAAACGCACCTTGTACTCTACCTCGAAAGTGGCGTGGAAAGGAGTACACGATTCATGAGAAACAAAAAATTTAAAACTCGGTAAATCAAAATATCTCCAAAACGGTTACTCTTACAAGAAAAAGTTATAAAATATTTTTTGTAGGAAATTAGCTAAGCTACAAACTTTATTCACATAATTTTTCTATAAAAGTGAGCATTACTGATATATTTTCGAAAAATCGCTTTTGGTGACCTTTGATCCCGCGTTAAATCCTGTCCGAGTGTTAAATCGATGGGGACTCGTGACATTTTCCTTAGAGCAATAATATCAATGTCCATACCAAAATTCAGCTTTCCTGAAATTTTTCCGAAGTAAAATGTCTAATTTCCCTGGACTATATAGTTGTTTTGGTAAATTGGTATTGATAATATTATGTACATAGGTTCCACTTTATTTTATTCTTCTCCCGACGAAATATCTGAAAGTGGAGTCTAAAATTATTCATCAGAAGTAATAATTGAATTCTCCATTTTATTAACGAAAAACATCAAAGAACTTAGAAATCTTTTTATTCACTATAATTTACATAAAATAATTCCACTTTCACGGAAAGTTATGTCTTGTTCAAAGTGCTGTCAGATTTCAGATTCGAATACCTCGGATTTCGAAATTTTACACATGGCAAACGAAGTATAACATCATTATCTTAACCCTAGATTTTGTCTGAGGTAATTTTGGTTAATGTTTCTGGTAATTTCATAATTAAGAGTTACTTTCGTTGGTGTATACGGGCTTTAGTATTTATCTAGATATTTAACATATCTATATAATTTCCGTATATTTCTGTGCTCCAATTACACCCATTTATCAATAGAATTTCACTTAGAGATCTGAAGCAAGCACCAAAAATTAATGCTTTTAAAAATTAAATTTTTCCCTATCTTTTTGCCATGCTTTTTTTAATGGCTACTTTAATTCATTATAAAATGGTAAAAAATTTCCACGAAAATCTTCTTTTCTAAATCTCCAAATTCTTATTTACAAGATAAAAAAAATAATTACATTTACTTTGAAAAATACGTTTCACATTTCTTGGTGGTTTGAGGAGCCACAGCGCACTGCAACCTCTAAAGGTACCAATCTTTTCTACTCACTGTAATCCGGCATTTTACAATTTACATGAAAAGAAAACTTTTTCATATTTCCTCCCATCTTACTCGGAGTTATGCAAACATCAACAACAACATTAATTTCTGCAGTGATTGCACGATGGCATATAGCAAATACCTGTACATAAATTTCCCTACTAAGTAAGAAGAATGAATAACGTGGGTGCTATATTTTGAAAATGCTGTCTGTGGGGAAATTTTTATGGTAGAAAGTAGAAAGGATACGCAATTTGCTTGATAAGGACACGTTTTGCTCATTTAATGATTGAATGCAGTTTCTCAAATTTATTTAAGTATTCGACTCTACAACTAGTTTCCAATCCTTACCTATACCAACTACTAACGTCATGTTTTCAGCAAATGGTTGGTTTACCTCTCTGTTGCATCATATACTATAAATGCTCTCCAAAAAGATTTACCGAACAAGTTGTTCTATTTGCTCATGCAAGCTATATGTTCTGCCCACCCAATCAAAAATTCTTCGAAGGACTTTCTTCGGAATGCTATAAGAACATCGAACATTTTTAGTGTTGCGACCTCCTTAAAAGCCAAAAAATTAAGTAAAAAAGCTTGCGATCACTTCACTATAATCTTGGTCCAAGCATTTGGAGCGAGCGTAAGAAACCAAAAATTGAGTCTGATGGAGACGGCAGGAAAAACAAATATGTTTGATCGGGTTCCAGCTTCTTCCGTAAAACTAAGTTATTAAGGTCGATCTACACATATCCGTGACGGCACGACACCGATGCTTTCCGTGTCAGTGGCTTCCATGATGAATTTGTCACTGACATTTACACAGCACCGCCTTTTCCGTACAGTGCTCAATGTTCAATGGCAACTGTAATTACTTTTTAGTTTTGAAATTTGGACAGTGATCTCAAGTGCATTATGGAATTTAGCATGGAATATATTGCTGCAATAGCATTGCTCTTAGGCAAGGAAGAAAAAAATAAAAAAGACAGTGAGTTCATAACATGTGGACTCTTCGGCAAGTAAAAGGAGAGTTCGTTGATTCACACCAGTCTGTATATATGTAAGGAGGATGAAATACATTTGAGCATTCAAGCAACCCTACATGAAAGCAATCTTTAAATTTCTTACTGATACATGTGTACTTTGTTGGGAAATATTGTTATATTCCGTATAAAAAATCCTACAAAAACATCGCACAAAATAGACTGAAACAAGTTTGAGCGTATTTCAAATAAACTTTACCTAAATTTCTGTTGAATTCTTGCTCGCTGTTTAGAAAACAAAATTGACTCAACTAAAAAAACAAAAACAAAAAGTAACCAAACGACCAAAACCGACCCAACGTTTTTGCAAATTAAAAAAACAACCTGAAAAAAATGACCTTCTAGGTCAACATCAGATTGATCTACCTAGTAGTGGCGTGTTTACCCTAGGGCCATAGGGGCCACGGCCCGGGGCGGTATGTTGAGCGAGGCGCCTTGCGTAATCAGCTTTGGAAGCGTTTAATAATCATTTCTTAATACACTGACAGAAAAATTACACTTTGGGGATTCTGCAAAATTTATACATCTTTTTTTCAGCATCAACGGAACGTACAAAAATTGAGCTAAGCCTGAAAATGTAACTGTGGAAAAATTTTGATATACGCGATGGTCAGCTAGGGGCGATACCTCTGCCTGCCAGCCTTAACAAAAATTGGAACGAAATAATAGCGGTTCCTGAAGCTATAAAAAGTGACGCGAGCCACCAAAAAGCTTATATAGTTTCCAAAATTCTAAAGGTTTCCACGCAGACGTAGAGTTAGCTTCCAGATTCTACGGATCACTTATCACTTTCGAAGAGATCTTATGACTCTTTTGGGCAGGCTGGTAAGAAAAAATGCACAGAAGAATTCAGATGCCATCACAAAAAAAAGAAGAAGAAAAGAAACTATACCATGAGTGTCGTTAGGGAGTATTGTTGAAAGGACCAAAAGGCGACCTTTTGTGACCAAAAGATTAATACCTTCTTCCCTCTATGCTAGCAAGCATTGAACGAGTTCTGGAGGCTAAAATCTTGATATGACGCCGCAACTGACAATTTTGTATTCTTATGCAAAGTGGATGCAATGCCTGATGGGGAAGTTAGAGTTAACCCCATAAAACTCCCAAAATTATGCCATTGATCTTGCGGATGATCTGCAAGAAGAATGTGTTCTTTTAAAACAATTCTTGGCGTTACGTTAAAAAAAGTGTTTAAGGAAAGTCAACCTATCTCTTAAGCACAAGGATTTGTAGGAAGCATTTCCATATACAGAAATAGCACTACGTATCTCAGTAGGTATTGGGTTACTTGAGCCTGGGAAAATTTCTTGTCACCTCAGTGTAGCACTTTCGTTTTCTGTACTAAAAAGGATAAAATATTACCTACGTTTCCGGATAAGCGAAGAGCATTTGACGTTTAAAAACTAAACATTTAATAAATGATTATTCTTTTGTATGAACTAATTTAATGCGCGGCAAATCTTATAGGCCCAGGGCTCCAAATCTTAAAATACGCCACGTTTTACGCTTTGATTTGCAAACTCTGAAGTTAGCTGCACTCACAAGAAAGATGGCGTCTTTATCAAAAACAAATTAGGGAACGTTTTCTTAGGGCACGTTTGTTTTTAATCCACCAGAAAATTCGGTTAGTTTTGTTCGTTTTGTTAATTTTGTTTTTGTTTTTTTAGGAGTAGAAAGTTTTTCCGCCACTTTTAATTCCGTGAGCCCCCAAAACAAAATTTTAGATCCGCGCCTATAGGGGGCCTATTTTTCAGTCCTCAATAATCAATTTCTGCCCCATACTTTTCACGTACTCTACAAACAACTAATTCGTTTCTAAATAAAACAACTCGTCTGTGGAACAATCTCTCACAGTCAGTATTCCCGAACTACTACCATATCCCCTTCCCAACCCTCATAACTCTAAGCCTATTCTATCCCCCGTACGAATATTATATCGGAGACAGACTAGAAACTTAATTCGGATTATGACGCCAAAATGACGTAGACCCATATAAAAGATATGGAAATAAAATGGAGTCTAAGTCATTCTGACGTCATAATCCGGATTCGCATCCTTTGGGCGCCCCTTGCCACCTGGCGCCTAGAGCGGCCGCTCCTCTCGCTCTACCCCAGGCCAGCGCTGCACAACATTATCTTGTTTTGGCTATATCACCAATTATACTCCAATATATTCCACATAAAATAATATTGACTTTACCATCATTAAATTTTCAAATTCTTAAGTCCATGTCCTTATTAACTTCGCTAAATTTCCTTAAACATAATATATCCTTTATCCCAGCTGACTAAATAAAAAACAACCAACTTTTTTTCTCCTACACCAGTATAGAAGCAATCCTACTCAACAAAACAAAAACAGGGTAGCACAAAAAAACACCCTGTTCTATAGTCATTCTCCTTCACAGCTCATTATGTTCATCTAATGGTGATGCAGTGGCACTACACTCAACGTTTTTATTCCTTTTCGTGAAATGTTAAATTCGTAAAAATAGTTTTTTGTTGTTCCATTCCTTTTCTCTCCCAGCAATTCTTTCTGTGTTGGTTCTTTTTTCGCTACAGTAAAAAGGCTTCTGTTTAATGTTGCATAAAGTTTTATGATTTTATGAAAGGGTCAGGTGGAAATGCCTTATACACAATAGCACGCAAGAATCCACTTCTGGACACTTTTTCTATGGGCTAAGAATTCTTTTCAACATTTCTATTTTGTGTCAAAGTAATAAGGAGAGAGAGCCCACCACATCCGATTGTTCCAGAATTCAAGCTGAGTTTGTTTTCAAGTAGAAATTTTCCTTTTGTTTATATATGGATATACGTATGTGTTATATTAATATGTGTATAGGGGTTAGACCCAGGACCCTGTTGTGTTTGTGGGCAGTTTGAGAAGCATGTGTTGTTGTATAGTGATAATTTTCTACACCAGCTCCTTGAATATTTACGACCAATAAAAATGCTGAAGCATGAACAGAAAATCAAGAGAGGAACAGTTGATGTGCCAAGGACATTCCAAATAAGAATTCTCCTTTTTCGTGTCGCCCTTGTTAGTGTTGGGTTGGTTCGTGGGCACATAAAATTTAAGAAGACAGTGCAAATGTAAAAGGAGAAAAATTTGCCAATAATGTTCGTCCGCCTTATTGCGTTTTTACAGCACCATCAGAACGTGAAATCGATGGTATGGAAAATAGCAGCGAAAAAATGTTGTCATTATCAATTTTGTGGGTAGATCTCCTAAAATGAAAGGCGCAAAAGGCAGAAGAGAAGAAAAAAAATGGCAAATTTCCGAACGAATCTCTTTCTAAGTTCTTGGCCCCATCTAATGGCATTATTATACCTTTTGACTTTGAAGCACGCCCTCTTGAAGGCGGTGTGGTGTGGTGATTTGAAAGTAATTTCCGGAACTCACTTTCAATAACTATCAATGGCAATCCGCCCCATACTAAAAAGGGCCGTTGATGGCGTCTGCCTAAGCTGGAAAGTCCTTCCTTTCAATATTTATAAAAGCCTCTCGTTCTAGTAGTGGATTCTCGACGTTTTCATGTAATGCAATAATCTCTGGCTCGACCGCATAAGTGTAGGCAGCAGCAGGGAAATGACTGTGGCTTTGGCGATTTCGTCTGATGTTACAGCGGCAACGAGAGGCTACCTAACCTCAATCTAAACTAAAGAGGACCTCCTAGGGAGGCATAATGATGGCAATCCTCACAATATCCATGTAATGGGTTCGGCAGACATCAATTTTCCAGATCATTTGATTGCTACACTGCAAATATCTTCTACTAGAGATGAGAAACGAGAACGAACGGAACACGTCTGGTAACTTTGAGGAAAGGAAGCGAAAAGGTACTTTGCACTGATTATGAAAGTGGGGCGGAAACTGGGTGTTGGGAGTCTAAATTTACCTTCACTGTTATAAATGGGCTTCCACCAAATGAAATATCGATTTTTGCGAAGTTCGCTTTGTTTGGTTCTCTGCGGGTAAACTAATGAGTTTGCTCTTAGCATTAGAGAAATAGAGAGGAAGGCATTTTCGTGGGCAGAAATTTTAACTCAAATTACCTAATTAACCGTTATTGTAAGAGATTGTTCCTGACTAATAGATAAACAGTAGTGATAGTGATAAGTTTTCGTTTACCTAGTAACGAAGGATCGAGTAAATTATTTCAAACTAATTTAATAAAATTAGATTTTCAAAATAAACGGATTTGTCACGAAAAGGGAATTTTTACGTAAGATATTTTTTCGTCAGTTTTCTTGATAATATATGTAGATTCAGTAGCAAATTTCTTATTATAACCAGAATAAAATGACGATCTACTAGTCAGGAGATTGACACGTTTTCAAAGTTAATTAACATTTAAAACGAACACTCGCCTGTTTACAATGTTAGAGACTATAAATGGCTGCTAAAGATTTTGCCTTTCAAAGAATGCTTGAGTAAATTCGAATGGTTGAGTAAAACGCTTAAACAGTTTTTATAATCATGATTACGACGGCTTTAAGGTTACGGCCTGTAAAAATAGGCCTGTTTACAATCAATTGTAGGGGAAAATTTGTTATTATGCTTTAAAGAATACTAATAAGATCTGTTCAAAAAGTAAGGTGAATTTTCAAATTTCGCGGGCTACATACATTTGTACGTCTAAAATTTGATGCAAATTATTTGATCCATTTTTTCGACAACAAAATATCGCCGAACACGCAAAACGCGTCTAACCTTAACGGCTGCCACAGACAAAGAAAACAATGAATATAGCTGAATATTTTATCATACTTCACGGACATATATACCAACATAACAAAATAAAAAAATCGATAATCGAATTTACGTAGTCCGAGAAATTTGAAAATTCACCTTACTCTTTGAACAGACCTCGTACATGTATTTTTTTTCTATTTTACCTTCGTTGCCTGAACTATAGTTCAGGAGGGATAGCGGAAAAGTTGAATTAAATTTGCCCTGCAATTATTTGACGCTATAATTTGAGAACAATCGAAAACACTTTTTTTTTACTTTTAAGATGCGAAAAAAGTTTTTTTTAAAACAAAAAATAGTACGTAATAGCGCTTAGAAAGGCGAAAAATATGAGATTTGGACAATTGAAATCGGTTAACACAGAGGTTCCAAATCTTTTTCGGTTTGCGGCTCCCTAAATAATCGGATTTTTTCGCGGCTCCCTCAATACATCAGATTTTTGACTTTCTTCAAAAATTGGAAAACTTCCCTTTTTAAAAGCGATTACCCATTTAACAGCGAAATATATTCAGGATCTCGAACAAATCCTGAGCCTTTGTACGGCTGGCCGCACACATACGGTTTCCGTGTTCGGTATCCGAATTCGGTACTCGAACACCCGAATGCAGGCATTTCATACAAATAATTCTACATAGTGCACACGTTCTTAAATTTTCCGTTCGGAAACCATTGCTGATAATCGGTTCGAAAACCAACACGTGCGTTCAGGATGCCAAAAACCGAACGTCTGCGCTAGGCAGTAGGAATTCCGTATTCGGAAGCCGAAGACGGAAACCGTATGTGTGCGGCCAGCCTACTTCCAGAGTCCAGTAATACTTTTACAAATGAGAAGGTCCTCAACTATTGAATTACCATTTAAGAACCGTACGTAACAAATCAAGTGGGCGCCCTTATTATTAACTTCCCACTAGGAAGTTATTTTAATCGGTCCGAAAATCGGATTCGAAATTTTCAATGTATTTACACGTTTCAAGGTCCCAATAGCATTTTAAGCAAAAATTTGAGAAGAAATATGTGTGTGTGTGTACGTACGTATGTGGTCATTTTTTCCTGCACGATTTCGCGCGAACCGAAAAAGATATCGACTTCGTTCAGGTGCCGTTCGAAGCGTGTTTAAGGAAATATGATCTGAAAAGATTTTCATAAAAATTGGTCGAGCCGTTTTTTTGTTTGAACGACTTGAGTGATTTTTGTACCAGCACGATTTCGCGCGAACTAAAAAAGATATCGACTTCGTTAAGGTGCCGTTCGAAGCGTATTAAAGGACATATGAATTGAAAAGATTTTCATAAAAATCGGTCGAGCCGTTTTTTTGTTTGAACGACTTAAGTGATTTTTGTACCGGCACGATTTCGCGAGAACCAAAAAAGATTTCGACTTCCTTAAGGTGCCGTTCGAAGCATGTTAAAGGACATATGATCTGAAAAGATTTTCATAAAAATCGTTCGAGTGGTTTTTTTGTTTGAACGAATACTGGGAAGTTAATCTTGTGGACCGAAAGGGTGCCACATCCCAACTAGTTATCTGTGGCCTCATCGAGTTGCAATCCAAATTCATTTCCTTTTAATTTTTCAATTATGTAATTGTATATTAGGATTCTCCCTCATGTGCTGAATTCTGCGACTAATGGTATTGCCAATCATAATGTTCACTAAATCTACGGCAGCTGGTAGAATGAGCTGCTCTGCGATGGTATGGGCCTTTTTACACTTAGTGCTTGCTCACACGGGTGGTTGCCGCGACCTTTCAACACGAAATTTACTGGTGCGGGGAGCGTTCGGGTGGGAAGGCAGTGCGTCTCGATTTGAAAGCGACTCACGTTCGCCTTTTCTAACCAGCTGACTGTTTTAATTCCATTTTGTATCACCTTACTGTTCCATTTTATTTTCGTTTCACCCGCAGTGGGAGCAGGCGTGTGAAAGGACAGTTTTCAGTTTTGTTTTCGTGAAAAATTTATTTTGTAAAACTTTAGAAGCAGCCATGAATTTATGTCACTTTTATAAAAATCACAAATTTTGTTCCCGTACCGTTTGTTCCACCTGTCATAAAAACCACTGTACACAAAGCGAAACGTGTAAACAAATGTTCGCTTTTTCGTTCGCTTTGTCGCGCCTCAAAGCGACCGGTGTGAACAGCCACTTAGCAACTCTATATGCAACTTTGTATGATGCTAGCAAAGCATTATTTGGGAATGGGAGAATTGGAAATTCCAAGAAAATTGCCGAATTGTTTAATTGAATATTTCGTGGCGCCCTTATGACGGCACCGCGACGCCCGGGGAGCCGCGGCGCACACTTTGGGAATCACTGGGTTAACAGGTTTTTGCAAAAAAAAAATTAACAGCGCGAAATATGGCCATTTTTGACATTTAAATACAGGGACTGAGATAATGGTAAAAACTTGTTTCAGGGCTTGAATTGTGGGAATACAATAAAAATTTCATGAAAAAATTATAATAGCTTTTCGAAATAATCCTAAAAATATAAAAACAGCTGTTTCAAAAAAAAAGTTTGAACAAGGCCCACAATAGTTCTACATGTTTGTTAAGATTGAATTTCTCCTTTTCTAGATGAATTTACATATATTTTCCCTGGGATGTATCGTTTGTCTTCTTCAGAAATCCATAGGTTGTTAATAAATGCAAATTCTTTCCAGTAAATGAAATTAGCTTTATTTCTTTAGTTTAAATATCTTATAACTTTATAATAATTAGAAAAAACTTCATTTTTTAGTTAACTCCATCATAACTTTGCAATACTTTTTAGTTGCGTCAAGTGTAGTTTAAATATTTTATAACTTTATAATAATTCGAAAAAAACTTCTAATTTAAATTAACGGCTTCAATTTTTAAATTTCTTAGTTTTCTTTACGATTTTAAGTTTTAATCCAACTCCGGCCGCCGCGATCTTACGAACCCAACTGAACTTACGTTTTCTTTGGCTTATTCAAGGTACTTGATATTTGCGAGGAATAATGCTGATTAGGATTTTCTGTGCGCGATGCATTCTTATCGCGTGTAATATGATATTTTTTGTTTTCTTGAAATGCTGACGCGGTAAAAGATTTGAATGGAATTCTACGGAAGCTTGTCTGAAATCGTATCTGGCATTTCCTTTGTCTAATTAGTTAAAGTGAAATATATGTATGTATGTATGAATATACATATTGAATTTAAAGTCAGGATTTCCTTTGTTTATTGGATAAAAAAAATGTATATTATATATAATGAAAAGTCAGCATATCCTTTGTCATGAATTAAAAAAAATATGTGAATATTCACACATGTGAAATTTAAAGTATTTTCTTTGTTTAATTAATATTTTGAAATAATAACCCTGCAAACATTTCAATTCGGAAACGAACGCTAAAAGCGAAAGCTTGCTTCGATCTCGGACTCGTTAACGACTCGAAAACGAATTCGAAGGCAATAAAAGCGGAGCAAGAGATCGAATCGCTTTCTCGTGCTGATAACGAATCGCATCCTCGTATCGATAACAAATCGCTTCTGCGCCGAAAATCACTCCGCGGACCAAAACAAGTCAAAAGCTCAAACTTTTCAAACAAATCGTTGAAGAGAAACCAAAGGCTCTCAAAATTTCCTCTCAATAGGACTTCAAATCGGTGAAATGACGTTATGTTGTTAGTGTAATTTGGAGATTTGAAGTCCCATTCAGGGGAAATCAGCTCTCAATATTTTTCTACAGCATGAAGGCTTTGGGAGAAACAAATCACCCAGGAAACCTTTCATTTTGCGTTTTGAATCTTTTTCTCGTACCCTTCGCAAGCATTTTTCGAATCGAGAATGGTCCGAGAAAGCGAGCCTCCGAGAAATTGTTTGCAGGGAATATGTGTATATGTGTCTACATACATATGTATGAACCCTGCAAACATTTCGATTCGGAAACGATTCGAGAAGGATTTGCCAAAAGCGAAAGCTTGCTTCGATCTCGGACTCGATAACGACTCGTAAACGAATTCGAAGGCAATAAAAGCGGCGCAAGAGATCGAATCGCTTTCTCGTGCTGATAACGAATCGCATGCTCGTATCGATAGCAATTCGCTTCTGCGCCGATAATCACTCCGCCGAGCAAAACAAGTCAAAAGCTCAAACTTTCCAAACAAATCGTTGAAGAGAAACCAAAGGCTCTCAAAATTTCCTCTCAATAGGACTTCAAATCGGTGAAATGACGTTATGTTGTTAGTGTAATTTGGAGATTTGAAGTCCCATTCAGGGGAAATCAGCTCTCAATATTTTTCTACAGCATGAAGGCTTTGGGAGAAACAAATCACCCAGGAAACCTTTCATTTTGCGTTTTGAATCTTTTTCTCGTACCCTTCGCAAGCATTTTTCGAATCGAGAATGGTCCGAGAAAGCGAGCCTCCGAGAAATTGTTTGCAGGGAATATGTGTATATGTGTCTACATACATATGTATGAACCCTGCAAACATTTCGATTCGGAAACGATTCGAGAAGGATTTGCCAAAAGCGAAAGCTTGCTTCGATCTCGGACTCGATAACGACTCGTAAACGAATTCGAAGGCAATAAAAGCGGCGCAAGAGATCGAATCGCTTTCTCGTGCTGATAACGAATCGCATGCTCGTATCGATAGCAATTCGCTTCTGCGCCGATAATCACTCCGGCGAGCAAAACAAGTCAAAAGCTCAAACTTTCCAAACAAATCGTTGAAGAGAAACCAAAGGCTCTCAAAATTTCCTCTCAATAGGACTTCAAATCGGTGAAATGACGTTATGTTGTTAGTGTAATTTGGAGATTTGAAGTCCCATTCAGGGGAAATCGGCTCTCAATATTTTTCTACAGCATGAAGGCTTTGGGAGAAACAAATCAACCAGGAAAGCTTTCATTTTGCGTTTTGAATCTTTTTCTCGTACCCTCCGCAAGCATTTTTCGAATCGAGAATGGTCGGATAAAGCGAGCCTCCGAGAAATTGTTTGCAGGGAAATGTTAAGCTTTTTATGTTGAAATTGGTTTTGTTTTACAATATAGGAATAAATTGAGGTTGGGGAACCGGTTCATAACCAGTTATTTTGAAAAGCCTTATTTATTCGCGAGGAGTTGCTCTACAAACCCATTTTCATGAAATGAATGTGAGGTTGGATTTAATACCTTAAAAACTCGTTTGAAAATCACAATTTTTCCAAGTTGCGATTGCTTTTTGCATGGAAAGCTTTTTGATTTTAAGCTTTCCGGTTTTCGAGAATTTTCATAATTTGTTTTTCACCTGTTCTACAAGACTGATTTTATCCAAAATATATTCATATAATTCCTATGATTTTTCTCTTAATTATAGATTTGAAAAAATACGGTTTTTGTTTTTTAGAGAAAGCTCAAAAACCACAAAGCTTTTCACAAAAAAAAATAAATAAGGCTCAATTTTATTGCGACGGATTTTACCCAAAACACATTCATTGAATTCCTACGATTTTTTTCTTAATTATAGCGTCAAAAATCGCAGGGTAAATTTATTTCAACTTTTGAATATTTTCCGCTATCTCTCCTGAACTACTGGTTTTTGAGTCTGACTTAATCCAATTACGCATTTCTGCAAAGATCGGAACAAAAGAATAAATCAAAACTTCCCAACCAAACTCTCCCAAATTTTAACGCGTTATCAAAGAAGTGTGTCGTCGAGCTTTGTGATGATGAAAGACAACACCTTTACTATTACACAATTCGAGTCGTTTTCGTTCAATTGGCTTAAGTTAACCTTCTAGATGTACACAGTAGAGCTGAGAATGACCAACTGGAAGTACCTCATAGTAGGTGATTCATTTCCAGTTCCACCATACACACAGCGTCACCTTTGTCAAGGTACAAAATCAATCCTGACTTCGCCGTGACGGCTCACCATCTCTTATCCAAGGCCTTTGACGATCATTTTAATTCGGTCTGTCATGTTGTTCGCACTTATCTCATGAACAACCCATAAATCGACCTTCTTTTTGTATCCAGATTTGTGGAAGTGAGTTAAATAATAAGTCTGCTGGCTGCTTATGATTATCGTTGCATATTGACGCAGATGAATCCCTATATTCAGCCAAATCCTCAAGTGCTCAATAGCATGTTGTTTAGACCAGGCCATTCCTCATCCTTTACATGAAACAATTTTCTAATCCGTCTAGCTCTCAAGAGTCTCATCACTGAATTGAATTTGATTTCGGCTAACTGATTTTTTTTAAACATAATAGTCCAGGCAACGAATGCTCAAAAAAAGGTATAGAGGGAAATGCTTGGAACACAATTTTTGACTTCGTAACTTTGTTTGGACTAGTTAGGAGGTGAACATATCAAAAGTCCCCGCCCGTACCCCTTGAGCCGGTGGGGAGGGGGGGTTTGAAGGTCCCATTTTTCGGTTTTTCGCTTATATCTCGGAAAGTATGCGTCCTAGCGACATGACCATTACCACAAAATGAAAGCTGATGAAATTTGCTACAATTTTTACTCAGTCAAGTTTTTCAATATCTTGTATAGTTTTCGAGATATCTGCTTTTGAAAGTCTGTAATTTTGGAAAAAAACATTTTTGCCTCACATTTTTTTTCTTTTTGATCGGATAACTCTTCAACAAAGTACCCAAAAAATAAATGCCGGCAAAAGGGTTGTAGGGCATTAAATTCCCTTCAATAATATATATTACTTTACTATTTTATCTATTTTCCTTCAAATGTTAAAGCAATTTCAGTGTTGAGCGTGAAATCTTAAGTTTAGCGACAACTGTGGCCAGGCAACGAAAAGGTATAGAGGGAAATGTTTGGAACACAATTTTTGACTTCGTAACTTTGTTTGGACTAGTTAGGAGGTGAACATATCAAAAGTCCCCGCCCGTAGTCCTTGAGCCGGGTGGGGAGGGGGGGTTTGAAGGTCCCACTTTTCGTTTCTCGCTTATATCTCGTTTGTTTTTCGCTTATATCTCGGAAACTATGCATCCTAGCGATATGACCATTACCACAAAATGAAAGCTGATGAAATTTGCTACAAGTTTTACTCAGTCAAGTTTTTCAATATCTTGTATAGTTTTCGAGATATTTGCTTTTGAAAGTCTGTAATTTTGGAAAAAAAACATTTTTGCCTCACATTTTTTTTCTTTTTGACCGGATAACTCTTCAACGATGCCCCCAAAAAAATAAATGCCGGCAAAAGGGTTGTAGGGCATTAAATTCCCTTCAATAATATATATTACTTTACTATTTGCTATGACCATGTTTGGGTATATATGAGTGCCTATAAGGCATTGGGATAGTTTTATAAAGCACAACCATTAAATGAAAACGAAATTTATTGAGATAGAAAAGTGAAATAACATAAATAAAACATTACAACAAGGCACCATTGAGTCAATTTCTTGCTCTCTTGGGGTGGGAAGGACCTTCCACCACCACAAAATGAAAGCTGATGAAATTTGCTACAATTTTTACTCAGTCAAGTTTTTCAATATCTTGTATAGTTTTCGAGATATCTGCTTTTGAAAGTCTGTAATTTTGGAAAAAAACATTTTTGCCTCACATTTTTTTTCTTTTTGATCGGATAACTCTTCAACAAAGTACCCAAAAAATAAATGCCGGCAAAAGGGTTGTAGGGCATTAAATTCCCTTCAATAATATATATTACTTTACTATTTTATCTATTTTCCTTCAAATGTTAAAGCAATTTCAGTGTTGAGCGTGAAATCTTAAGTTTAGCGACAACTGTGGCCAGGCAACGAAAAGGTATAGAGGGAAATGTTTGGAACACAATTTTTGACTTCGTAACTTTGTTTGGACTAGTTAGGAGGTGAACATATCAAAAGTCCCCGCCCGTAGTCCTTGAGCCGGGTGGGGAGGGGGGGTTTGAAGGTCCCACTTTTCGTTTCTCGCTTATATCTCGTTTGTTTTTCGCTTATATCTCGGAAACTATGCATCCTAGCGATATGACCATTACCACAAAATGAAAGCTGATGAAATTTGCTACAAGTTTTACTCAGTCAAGTTTTTCAATATCTTGTATAGTTTTCGAGATATTTGCTTTTGAAAGTCTGTAATTTTGGAAAAAAAACATTTTTGCCTCACATTTTTTTTCTTTTTGACCGGATAACTCTTCAACGATGCCCCCAAAAAAATAAATGCCGGCAAAAGGGTTGTAGGGCATTAAATTCCCTTCAATAATATATATTACTTTACTATTTGCTATGACCATGTTTGGGTATATATGAGTGCCTATAAGGCATTGGGATAGTTTTATAAAGCACAACCATTAAATGAAAACGAAATTTATTGAGATAGAAAAGTGAAATAACATAAATAAAACATTACAACAAGGCACCATTGAGTCAATTTCTTGCTCTCTTGGGGTGGGAAGGACCTTCATCCTCGTCTTCATTTTCATCTTCGAACCCCTGTAGGGAAACGGTCAGAGGATCCTCCTGTTCTTCCTCATCTTCAGAGTCAATTTGAGGGACCCCATTCAGGCAGTTCCCTTGGCAATTTTGGCATGCTGGAGAACATTTGAGGCTTGCTTTTTTGCAGCTACACTTCGCGCTGGCACAGTCTTTCTTGCATCGGCAGAAAATCATTTTCAGGATATCCTCCGGTGCAGCTGCTAACTCACTGTGCACTGGGACCAGGCAGTTGTTCTCAATCTTCCACCCATACATGTGAGGAGGCAGGTCATTTCCCAGCCACAGCTGAACTTGGTGGAATGTTCGGAGGGAATGCTGTTTTACTGCTCCCTCGGTGGGAGGAAGACAAGAGATATCAGGCTTGATGGTGGCCACAGATTTCAAGAATGCCTTGTACCTGTAGGCATTGAGGGAGACCTCTTTCGCTGGAGCCCCATACCACCTCAAGATGCAGGTTTCACCTGCCTTTTGCACTTGGGCGGTGGTGGAGGAAGGGTCTGAAAAGACCGCTGCTGCTTTCTGGAGCTCTGGCGATTTCAGGTACAATTTCGCAAATGCAACCTTGCTCTTTTGAAATGCGGAAGACGTTGTGTCGCATCCAGTAAAGGCTTTTTTAAGTGAAACTACCCCTTTTTCACTCACTTTAGAGACATCAGGACTCGATGCAGTCACTTCCTCATCACAAACAAAACACTTGCTGCTCATTTTGACGACACAACACTCACGTATATTGTTTTTTGAAGAGGAGTAAATCCAAGGGTCTGGAGCAGAAGTCGTAATAACACACTTGAAAAGTTTGACAACAAACAAAGAGCTGTCTATATTCCTTTTTTTTATTTTTTATTTTTATAATGCTATTTAGTTAAGGTAACGCTTTTAGTGCCGTAAAGCCCAGAGAACTGTCATAACAGTCATAAAAAAATGTTTTTAGAAGGACGGTAAGAAGTAAAAAATAAATAACTGTAGAGTCTTGATTTATGGACCAAAGACTATCAGAAAAAAATATAATATACAGCTCTTCAAAAAACTTTACTTGCCGGCATTTATTTTTTGGGTGCATCGTTGAAGAGTTATCCGATCAAAAAGAAAAAAAATGTGAGGCAAAAATGTTTTTTTTCCAAAATTACAGACTTTCAAAAGCAGATATCTCGAAAACTATACAAGATATTGAAAAACTTGACTGAGTAAAAATTGTAGCAAATTTCATCAGCTTTCATTTTGTGGTAATGGTCATGTCGCTAGGACGCATACTTTCCAAGATATAAGCGAAAAACCGAAAAATGGGACCTTCAAACCCCCCCTCCCCACCGGCTCAAGGGGTACGGGCGGGGACTTTTGATATGTTCACCTCCTAACTAGTCCAAACAAAGTTACGAAGTCAAAAATTGTGTTCCAAGCATTTCCCTCTATACCTTTTCGTTGCCTGGCCTATAAATGATAATAGCCAATTTTTTTTGGACTGACAAAAGATTTGTTTTGATTCTTGGCACATAAAGAAATTCTTCAAGAGTTTTTGAATTTATCGAATTAGGGTTTTGCAAAGTTAATGTTGACGGCTCCTTTCACCTGCATATACAGGGTGTATCCGCTACGTTTACAAAGCGGCCGGCTCTGGACAGGTTTTGGTTAGACGAACAAAAAATCGTACAGGAGGGGGGGGGGGGGAATCGTAACGGTATAGCCGCTACGGCGTTTTGAAGTTGTTTTTTTGGGTTTTACATATCATCCTGTATTTTAGTAACCGTATGACCAAGGGTTTTTCCAAACTGTTTAACAGTAACAGTAAAACAGCTGTTTTTTGGCTAAAATCGAAAAACAGCAAACAGCTGTTTTTATTTTAACAGCCGGACACCTGACAGACAAAACGAACGAAGCGGGTGAGAGAGGATAATGGGGAGGGCGGACAATTTTAATGGACACTTTTGAACAAACATTTTGACAATTCCTGCGTTGTTGTTGCTCTTGTAAAAGCAGCCAAAGGGATATGAGGACGACAACGCCGAGTTATATAATAGTAACCAACGCTAATGCAGAGTTTTTTAAATATAGAATGATCTTTTAATATACATTGTCCAGAGTGGCTCTTATACAACGTGAATGTACCATAATTTTTTTGCTAATGCCGTCAGATGTCCTCCATTCCATCTATAATTGTGCCAAGGAGGGCAAGAAGAAAACAGCAATTCGCGAATTTAAGGCGTTGAATATGTCATTGGACTTTTCTGCTGTCAAGGTAATGTAGCCCTGTAGTGAGGACGCATCGTTGGTGATCGCTGAAATTTTTTTACAACTCACGTTCAAGAAGTTTTCTGACATTAACAGCAACATTACTAATAAGCTCATGCAAATTTTAAAAATTCGTGTAGATGGCCGAATGTACGAGGATGTCGTGAAATTATTGCGAAGCCTCAAGGATCCCACAGCCACTCCATCAAAAACCACACTAATTTTTGCAGGCAATGGTTGAACGATGTAGTTCAACAGTGGCCGAATCCTGATGAAAACGAAAATTTGTCATTATATAATGAATTGGACAATGCTCCTTCAAAAAGATGAATCGTCAGTACAATTCGGAGGATCAGATTTCAAGTGGCTCAAATCGGAATTTTCAATTTTCGAAAATACTGGCCAAGGCACAGAAAATATGTAAAAATTATATAATGCAATTCTTTGTATTAAACCAACATCGACCAATGTTGAACGAGTATTTTTGGTGCGCACTAATTTCAGCACCAAAATGAGATAGCGCTTTTCAGACAAATCACATCATTGGCTAGCGTTCTTGAAATACTATTACAAGAAGTAAAAATGTATAAAAAATAAAATGATATTATAGTCCGCTCAAATTAGGAAAAATTAAAGAAATTTTCCCCACAGCTATGAGACCGGTGCCAAATGAAGGACTTCAGTCGTCTAAACATGATTTTCACAACCCGCAGTTCGAAAAAAGGGTTGTTTTTGAGAAATATACAAATACATGATGGTTTTCGCCTTTTTTTCTATTTTGAGGAGAAACTATGCATTTTGGTGAAAATATCAATAGAGCAAAGTTGTAGGGATTAAAATTACCTACAAATTTTGTCCCCACTGTTTCTTTGAATTCCGTATAGTTTCGCCGCTAGAGGCCGTTTTGCGCCTTTTTAGATTTTGCGCCAAAATTATGATTTTGTCTGAAAAATTAAATGAGATCAAAGGAGTAGTTGCAGTTTTTCAACGGCTTTTCTTTGGTCGCTTTGAATCTGAAAAAGGCGCAAAACGGTCTCTAGCGGCGAAACTATACGGAATTCAAAGAAACAGTGGGGACAAAATTTGTAGGTAATTTTAATCCCTACAACTTTGCTCTATTGATATTTTCACCAAAATGCATAGTTTCTCCTCAAAATAGAAAAAAAGGCGAAAACCATCATGTGTATATTTCTCAAAAACAACCCTTTTTTCGAACTGCGGGTTGTGAAAATCATGTTTAGACAACCCAAATCCTTCATTTGGCACCGGTCTTATAGCTGTGGGGAAAATTTCTGAAAAACAGCGATTTTTTGACTAATTTGAACGGACTATTATATATAAAAAAAACTATTAATTACTTGTAAAATTTGAGAAAATTCGAAAAACAGTAAAAACAGCTGTTTTTTTGAAAATTAAAAACAGTAACAGCTGTTTTTTGAAAACCACTGTTTTTGAAAAACCCTAGTATGACCTATTTTCATGAATAAGGTAGCAGTAAACGCAGAATACTCCCACCTATCTAACACTGTAAAAGTGGAGGTTCTACCCTTCCAGATTTATGAGTCGTTAAAGTCGTTTTCACAAAAATTTCAACTTCAACTACCTTTTTCTCCAAAAAATACGTAGTTAACCAATATTTTTGTGTGGTGTTTTAGTTCCTTTCTCTTGTAAAATTTGGTTTAATCGAAAATTCTCATGGTGCAAGCGTTTTGTTTTTGTTGCGTTCATGGTACTCCACGTTTATTTAAATTTTTAAATTTTCTGAATGGAAAACTCGTCCCTAGATTCCACTTCACATCTGAAGTTTTTTGTAGTTGAGTGGAAGATTGTTTAACACGGTAATATTGATTAATTTGCTTCAAATCCTTTGGGAAAATCGATAGAATGATATCAGGTTTTCCCTTGTCATCGTTTTCACGTCAAGTTTCTCTTTCCAGAATGTTATCTTCTTATCAGCTTCTTTATTCTCAATCTTTCGTTCCTTTAAATTTCCATTAGTGTACTTCCAAAGATTATTTTTCGTGATAAGGGCTCGCATCTGCATCCGTCGTCCATGGCCATAGGTTTCTTTAGCTCGAAGTTCATGGTTGCTACTATGTATGAATTCATTGCTATTTCGGGGTTTTAACTTCGCTTTCTATAAACTCTTAAAGATTTTATTATTTTTATATTAATTAAGATTAATTACTTTTTAATGAATTCAAAATATTAAAGGCCACATTTACATTTCCATAACAAAAGAATGTTAATCCATTGAACTCTAAAAGTTCTAATACCTTCTGTTAGATGGTTCAAATGAAGCGTTGGTGCTGCCCTATGTATCAGCAATAATGATGGGTGAAATACCCTTAGTGAAATATTTGCGCTGTTATTTAAATCCAAAATATGTACTGCTAAAGTCGAACTCCCAAAGCCTAGGCATAGAGGAGTCCATATACCTACGCAAAATTCGCAAGGTTAACAAATCGACTGAATCGAATGTAATTTACCCAAAATCCGCAAAAGGGTGAATCATGCAACCCTTACAACACTGCCAAGCTAATAGCAATCACGCAATGAGAAGCGATCGAAAAGTCTTACTAAAGCTAACAAAGCCGCAGCATTCGTAAATTTTGGTGAAACTGATTTATAGTCCAACAAATAAGCGTGCGAATGCCGTAACAAATTGTAGACAAGCAGGAACTTTCACAGGTTGTAGTTTTCGTTGATAGAAACAAAATGCCCAAAGTTCTCCTATGATTGGGGGTGTGAGTTCCTTTCAAAATGGGGTGGAGGTAGAATGTAGAAACACATAGAGAATATCTAGTATGATTGGGTGTCGAATTGATGGTCCTGATGAAGTACTGAAGGGAGAAGTATGATGTAATAAAATAATTTATGATGATTATGATTTCAAATAAATAATGCGAGAATGGAAATATTATTTGCCGATGATAAAAAAAAATATTTTATTACTGTCTGCGGTCTGTTTGGGCCCACGATATTCTATTCCAATAATCAAAGGAACTTGAAATTTCGTGCATAAGCCCTTGGCAAGAATGGGTACTAAATCAACAAAGTCAAGCAGAAGCAAACTTGATTATATGAATCAATATTAACAACCAACAGTCATAATGGTGATAAACAATTAAAGGTGTTATTGGATAATTATATTCCTAAAAACTGTTGTTAATCTTGAAACCACTCTCGAAGGAGCGATTTACATAGAGAACTTTTGTACGCCATAAAGGCGGCTTCTTTACTTTCAATTACATTCATGTGCTGCCGATTAAATCATCTGTTCTGTTTTCGTATGATCCTGGTAATGCGGATATCGACGGAGTTGACGATTTTATTTCGGAAACCCAGGTTCCAGTCAGTGAATTGGACCCCAGGCAATTGGCCTTCTGTTTTGTGCGATACCTCTCACATCCGTTCAGGATCTTCCAGTTTTTATGGCCTCTGGTAATCAAGTTATCCTCAATGTTGTTTTAGGTCTTCCAACTCGACAGGTTCCTTGCAGACTCCAGTCAAGGGCCTTTTATCTTTTTCGGTGACTTTACCATTGGCCATTGCATGAATTGCGGTTACTATTTCTATGGGGCAGCAGTGGTAATTGGATGTGCATTGTTAAGGTTTTCTTCAGGTTCCTATGAAAATGATATGTTCAGTGAGGCGAAGAAATAATCACTCCATCTTTGGAATTGCTCCTCGTGGCTGCACAGCAGCCTTCCATCCGCATTCTTTAGTTCATGGTTTTTAGTAGGGTGCTTTTCCAAAAGCTGTTTAAAATTCAGGCATGAACATTTATAAATGCATCCGCATCGGCATAAACCATTCCAAACGCGAGTGTTGTTTTACCAAGCAGTCCCCCAGCTAAACACTAACCACTTCCAATGCTGCTTGACCTACGCGATCGAACGAGAACCTTTCTTTTTTTTAAAACATTTTATTTTCATATCTTATATCTAACCTAACATAAATGCAGCTAATGCTTAAAGCTACTTATTCTATCCTATTCTAAACTATCTAACTTACTGGCCCTCAGCAGGCGCTCTAAATTACTCACTATCTTATCTTACTTATGCTTTTCTGCTAAAACTCATATATTTTTACTTTATAAAAAATTATCTTTATTTTTGGCTTACTTCTAAGAAAAATTAGTAAAGAAAAAACTTGGAAACTATATATATATATATTTTTTTTTTATATAATAAAACTTAAACTAACTTAACTTACTTAACCTAAATAGCCTAGCTATCTGGGCAGGGGATAGCAGAAGCAGTGCTGAAGTAGTAAAAAGACTTAAGCGTTTAAAAAATGTCTACAATGTTAATCAAATGGGTGACGTCAAAATAAAACGTTTTAAGCGTTTTGAAATAAAACACTTTCAAAAGCTGAGATTTGCAATGATAAGACGAGAAAAAATATGAGCGACCCATATTTCACCCAATTATGCTAATGCCCGCCAAGGGTACCATTTAGCATATTCAGTAAAGCGCATCTCGTTCTATCAGGGAAGTCAAGGAATATTGGAAGTGGTTTATACTTAGTCGGGAGACCGCTGGGAAAGCCGGCACTCGCGGTTGGATTTTTTTTGTTTTTTTTTCACTTTTTGCAATGATATTATTATGTTTTAATATAATATTGATTAATAGTTCTATCAACATAATTTTTATTATTCATAACCAAAAACACGCTTCAAACGTTTACTAATTAAACACTTAAGTGTTTACTCATTAAACGCCGCTAAGTGTTTAAAATTCGACTACAACAATTTAAACGCTTTAAGAGTTTTGAAACTAAACACTTGAGTTTACAGTGAAGCTTACTACTAGACTGCACCATGAAGTAAACGACATGATTTTTAGTTTGTTTTTGATTTACACGGGTTTACGCCACAAAATCCACGATTTCAGTTTACACGTTTTTCAAAGGAACCTACCTTCATTGTATATCTGCGGATAGTTAGGGGTACGTGATTTTAACGGTAATAAAAAAATAAATAAATAAATTATACAAATCCGCAATATCACCATAAATTTTGTAATCCTCGTTATCCTTCATGTATTCCCGCTCATCCCTGGTAGCACGTAAATATTCTCCTTAATTCTGTGTAAATTAGGCATGCCAGGATTACCTAGAATAAAATTCCTTTTAAAAATTAACCACAAGTCCTAGTTACACACAGTCAGCAAAAAACATATTTATCCTTAGTGAAATTATGTAAATACTGAGCAATTGCGTGCCTACGAAATGCTGGGATTAGAGACGTGCAATTACATAAAGAATTTTAGTATAGGTATATCGTTACCAACTCTATATAACGTCCATGTTATAAAAGTTTTCCTTTTAATGACGCAAATAAGGCAATGGTACCAACATCTCAGTCCATTCACATGCTACTTAACGGGCCGAGCATTAAAGGAAGCTCTCAGTAAAAAAAAAAAAGAAAAAAAAACAGGAGCAAGGAGCAAACCAGGCTACTATATATGCCGCATGAATCTTTAATGTTTTGGGGGTGCCCACATAACTTAGGCCGGGCTTAGCTTTCTTTGGCTGTGCCAGATATGTCCAAATAGTTAATTACATCATTTATTGATAGCATCTTTGTTATTGTGTGATTTAATAGTCATGCATTTGGCTACGTGACTACATGGAAACCAAATAAATATTTGATGTTGCCCGGTTCTAATTAGAACAATTATGTTAATAACTTGCCAAAAAAAAATAAAAAAAAATCGATGCTATCGCGTTCCCAGGTATCCCCAAAAACAGTCAGTCGTCCTGATTGCCGCTGCTACATCCTTGTTATTTATTCTTTCATCAAGTGGTATACTCGAACTGTACTGGAGGAGAAGGGAAAAAAGTAAGAAATCATGCATGATTGCCAGGATATTGATACGAGTATCGGTAGTCTGCAATAAAATTATTCAAGCAAATTAAGGAAAAATAAACTCAATTGATTTTATTACATTCGAAGTAGGTACTCCCATATCCTTGAAATGCTTTTAAACATGAGCTTGTGTGTGCGCGTAGGAAGTCAAGAAACATCCCAATTTATTTTTGTATATTTTGATTGATATTCTCTCTTCTTCTTCCTTTTAAATTTAATTTAATTAATTGATTATTCATTCTTATGTGCTTTCCATACTTTAATACAAAAATTTTCAATAAAACCGATTAATTTTTTTTTGTTTTTTTTTCGCGTTTAATTTACATTAAACAACATTCATGCGAACAGTAATCAATTAGGTTTCAGTTTTTCGAAAGAGAGGAGAAATTAATGAGCCAAAATAGAAGGAAACTTATTTATATTAATTACGCCAGGATGTTTGCTCTAAGGATTAATAATTTATTTGAAATGAAAATGAATAATGTTTGTGAATTAATTAACTGCTTTTACTGTACAAGGGAGTATGTAAATGAAAATTATTACCATTTCCTCAAACAGTAATCGTTCGCTTTTTAAGGATTAAATAAATTGCAATGTTTTTTTTATTAATTTATAAAAAAATAATTTAATTTGCAAATTTGAATAAATTTTTGCTGCCACCTCCGGGAATACTGAAGATTAATTAAATTTTTTTTTGTAAGAACATTCGCTTTTGGATTAACTTTACCAATGGTTTTTCGTAGTTTTTATTTATTTAAGGCCATTTAATCAGATTACACCTGGATAACCAGAATAAATACAAAATATTGATTTTGTTTTTTTGTAAATAGATTCGCTTAAGTTTATAAGAGCAAGCATTATTTTTGGGATATTTTATATGCAACTACCTGGAGCCAGTTGCGCCTCGCTGCACCCATCGAATCGAAATAAACGAAGAAGTTATATCCACGTAAGCTCGAAGTGACTCAGATGGAATATTCAGTTTTGACAAATCAGCTTTGCCATTGGAGCAGAACACTCCAGGTGCTTTTTGAAATTTTAAATCATGACATTATTGCCACAATTTATCCAGTGGACCAATCATAACATTGGTGTGCATGGTAATCGCGCTCTTCTCATTCTCAAAGTAGAAACTCTTGACCTGTCCCCTTAATCTACCAATTGAATAATAGTTCGCGTTACCATAGGGCTAACTTTGTCGTAGGCCGATTGTTGTTCTGCAACTAAAAGTGTTTTCTTACTACGGCAAATGGACGGAGGTCTTCCACATCAAATTGTTATTCTCTCAAGAAATCTAACTCGATCTTTCTGACGCTACCATTCTAAGTTCTTCGTTGTTGATGGCTAGTCATATTTCTTTAATTTTGATCAAAGCTTCATTAAAAATACTATGCGAAAATGAGATAGTATTGTTTCGGCTAACGGTGCGAACGGGATATCACCAATCGCTTTCTCGTACCCAAGACCCCTAAATTCAAAATCTCAGCTCTACAACCGCGATCCGGTCCTGGGCTCTTGCAACTGCTCTCTCCACCGGTCCCGACTCTGAGCCGATGTCATCCAGTTTGGCATCCCTAAGCTCTGGGCGTCCTGGTCTACGCCATCCTTCCAGCGGAAGTTGGGTCTCCCTCGCTTCCCTCTTATCGATTATATATAAATTCCAAATTTCCGCTTCTCCTTACAATCTTTCCAAAAAAACCTAGTTGATAAATTCTGAACCGATTGCTTAGAGAGCTTTAGAACACACTATGTTCAATGTTTTTCCATTTGTAGCTAGAATGTCAAGATGTTCGGATTTTCAAAAGCTTGAACAACCTACGTACAGCTAACCGGGAAATGACACTAAGCCTCACAATTTTGAATTTGTAAGTTTTGATCATAAATTCTTTATTTACTACAATAAAAACTCTCATATAGCGATTGATCAAAAATTCGCTGTTTCCCAGCGGGAAATTGAGTGCTCCAAAGACAATGAAAGAGCACTCCCATGGAGGCATGGAGTGCTCCCTTTCCGCTCCCTCTTCATATATTTTTTAACATTAGATGTCCGCCTAGGCTAGCACTCCTTTTGGGCTCCCATAGCAGCACTCCTGCAACGATTTGGTTGGAGACAAAAAGGAGCATTATAGAGCTTTTTAAATATCTACAGTAGAGCTATTCATGGAGGCCTGATATATGAATAAGCTCCGGTGCCGAAAAGCATTTATTTTTGTTAATTTTTTGTAATTGCCTTTTCCTTTCCAAGCACGAGTGTGGTTTAACCAAAGCAGGGCCCCAACTAAATACTAACCACGTCCACAGCTGCTTGTCCTCCATATCAAACGACTATGCTAATGTCACATTTTATGATCAACAAGATAATCGCCCGTTTTCTTCTTTTTATAAAATTTCTGAAAACTCCAGTAATGCTCCCTCGGGACCATATTCGGGAGCGCTCAAAATTAGCTCCCCAGAGGAGCACTCCCAATTTTTCCCGCTGGGCTGTGACTTTAAAAAGGTACTAGATACCAACTTTCATTGGAATCGGAACAACATTCTTCGGCCATATTGGTGCGGCCATTTGGAATTTCGAAAATCTGGCTTCGAGGTTCATCAGGGGAGACCCCACGGACCTTCATGCAAAAATTCAAAGCTCTGCGATGATTTTCGCCGAAGCTCTCCATGTCAGCTCCATCTAGGAGTGGGTTTAAAAAGTAATAGAATAGCCTATGTTCTTTCTTTTAATGTAAATAGCACATGGTTAAAATTTCATTAAGATCGGTTACACGGTGTAGGAACCTATTTCGTACAGACAAACAATCATTCAGTTTTTATATAGATTAAATATTTTAACTACTTTTACTACGATATGTACATACATATCTGTTGTGTTTTTTGAGGTTTCATATTCTTAATCAATCTATTCAAATATTGGAATTAGCTTTATTAAGAAAACTTAGTTTATTAGGAAGAGTTATGAAGCAGCATATGTAGAGATACGGAATCGGTGGAAAGTACTCGAGAAAATACTCATGAGTAGTATCGAAAGAAAATTACTCAATAACTACTTTTAACTCGTTCAAAAATACTCGATTCCTTGAGAATCGATGAGTACTTGATTTTTGCATTTCAGCGAACTGCCTTATACCCCGGCATCACCGGCCGAACTGCGCAAGCTCGAGCCAATTGGTGGACTGAACTTTAAAATAACCTCAGTTCGCATAATGGATGATACACGGCTCAGCTTATTGATAAACAGAAATGTCAGCTTTTTGGAGGTGATACACGACTCAACGCGTTGCACTTAACACTTTGTATAATACAATGTGATTTTATATGTATGGGTGTGTAATGTGTAGGTATTCCAAATTTTTTTCCGACCCACAACCGCTTGACAGTTACGCATACATAATCATTTTTCATGCAATTTGAGGAAAAATAGAAATCGATTCTATAGTTTCGGTCAACACCGCAAACTTCCCCCTTACTCTTCCCATGACCCACGAACGGCGAAGTGACAGCTCGTGTTGATCAATATGTTGAGCCGTGTATCATCCCCTATACAATTTCCACATATTCAACTGTGGATAAAACTGACCTCAGTTCGCCCAACTGGACTCGAACTGAAGTTAAACGTAAAAGGTCGCTTAAAAGAGAGTAATCAACTGGAAAAATGGAATGCCATTCCAGTGAGCTTTTGCATTTCTGACTTCTGGTGAAAAAGCAACAATAATTTGAAGCACGAACTGAACATGAACTGGACTTTAGCCGGTGAAGCCACTTATGTGGATTGAACTGAACATTATTGGACTGAGGTGGGTGAAGCCGGGGCATTAGCGTATTCATTACTCGATTTTCGGCTGGGACAGATTACAAATTCTTAGCTAACATGGGATATAAATTCAAACCAGTGAGAAATGGAGGGCTGCGGTAGCAATCTTAGAATACGGGTGAGTTCGAAAACGTCAAACTGCGGTAATACTGCAAATCAGATGTCCGGAAACGTCAACGAGTTGCAGAAAGCTTTGCAGCTCAGCAGGTTGAGAGTTCGGAAACGCAGTATAAACGTAGCCCTGCAGCAAAGTTGTGCAGATAGTGCAGTGCACAAAGTGGCGCTGCTTTTGCTGATTGCAAAAAAGTATTCTCAGGTGGACTTTTCAGAGTAGGTTTATTTTGTTATATTCTGAAGTTTTATTATAATTTAAATTTTTTTCGTTGTAAAAACCTAAAAAAGGACTTGTCGGATTTAGAAATAAAATTATTAATTAATATTCGACTAAAACGAAGTCGAGTTTAATAGCCGAAAGAGGAAAAACCCGCGTTATGGGGAGTTGCTTTAAGGGATATAATAATGTTCTTCTAACTTCGTTTTAATTTAAGATTTAACGGATTTTTTTAAATTAGAATTATTAGAGTTACTCATTTCACTTGTACATGCATAATTAAGACTGAAAACAGCTCTCCATTATTTCTTTTAAAATATTGACTGCTGCTTTCCGTATACAATCACGAGTCCAGAAACGTCACATAAAACTTGAAGATGCTTTGACGCTGCATTTACTCGACTCGGACTGAGTTTCCGAATTCACTGCAAGTTGATTTGCAGTATGACCGTATAGCTGCTGCAGTTTTTGACGTTTCCGAACTCGCACTACTCCTTAAAAAGCTTGCAGCGCTCCACTTTCTATACCAGTTCTATATATTTTTTAACTTTTGCCTTCTAATGCTCATTTAAAAGCGTTTTAGAAGCAGTAGAAAAAAGCTTTATGTGAATAAGCTCCGGTGTCGAAAAGCTTTTATTTTTGTTCACCTTTTGCATGGTAAAATAATACAAGGTAGGCTCATAAGGAAAAGCTCTGTTTCCATCTTGAAAAGCTTTTACGCCTGTTATGTTAGAATAGATCTGAGTGACGTCATGGGAAATCTTTTTTCCTTTGTAAGAAAAGATCTGAGTGACGTCACGGGACCCTTAAGAGCTTACCTTGTAATTATTGTACTATGACCTTTTGTAATTGCCTTTCCTTTCGAAATGCGAGTGCTGTTTTGCCAATGTGGCCCCCAACTAAGTATTAACCACGTCCAATGCTGCTTGACCTTCGTAATCGAACGAGAGCTGGTCTATTGAGTATGCTTGGGATTTTCTCTTGTTTAATCTCTCGCTACATTGTTCTTCAGAAAATGTGCTTAAGCATTCAGTACATCACTAATTATTTTCCCCATTATAAAATTTTTAATTCTTTCATTAATATTCTCGCATTAAAAAATTATTCCCTTTTAGTATTGTCTTCCTCTCCGAAATTAATTGCCGCAAAAAGGCGGATCTAATTTTTGTTTTAAACTTTTCACTTAATAAGCCACTTGGGGAAAACTAAAAAAAAAACTAACAATAAACTTTTAAGTTGATATAATTGCAGACTATTGTGGCATGTAGGGTTGTCTGTGCTACGAGTATATTTTATGTACAACCCCAACAAAAACTTTCACCATATCTGAAACTATACGTAGCCTAACAAAAAACATTTTTACCCACACACTATAATAGTGTGGATCGTGATTTTCTACATCTTAGATATAGTTTATAACTATGAGGACGCAGGTTGGGGTTGTCTTGGCATAAATCGATTATTAAGGAATCCCAAACAGATATGCTCCGGGCAGCGCTGAACGAGAAAGTTTCACTTGAAAAACAATGAAAATCATAATTAATTCAGCATAAAAAAATTCTGTTCGCAGAGAAACTTCCTGGTTTTCTTGAGTAAAGTATGCAATGGTGTACTTGTGGGTGCCCTGCAGCTGGTATATTTCTTTACCTTTGGGGAGAATACCGGATACCTGAGGAAAAGTTATGTTTCTGACTATTGTAGCCTAGTTTCAGTTAAATTGGATTACAATTTTGTTGCTTTGTTATTTTTTTTTGAGTGTTATCTTTTAAAACAGTTTCGAAACAAAGAGAGCCATTATGAAAATAATAATAATAATAATTACAGATAAGACTGAAATATGAATTTTTGGGGTTTTTTGGAAGTTTATTCGGAATAATAAATTTTTAGTTCTAGACGAAGTTTTTAACAATAATAAATATAATAAGGTGTATTCTCAGAGAGAATGATCGCCACATTCCGGTTTTTTACACATAAAAAAAAAATATTCTTGATAAGAAGTTTCCAGAAAGCTTCGTTTTAATGAATGTTCGTGAAAAATAATAGTCTAGAAATAGGAAGAAAAGATCTCGTAATTGGCGAAGAAAGGAGCTTTAACATATAAATACAGCAGCAGCGATAGTTAGTGAGTTAGTTTTGGTGAAGGAAAGCGATAACAGTGTTCTAGCTAGACCACGAGCAAAGTCTCTCCAGCCATAAGGATGCCATTAATTTTAAAACCCAAAGAACTTTGATGTTGTGCGTTGAAATTTAGTTAGCAAACCTCAGCTTTGGATTCAGCACACTGAAAAACAGATAGAATAGAGGAAATCAAAACTACTCCACAATTTTCTTGGAAAAACTCAATGTGACTCGATTATTTTCCCAAGCCGAGTCCGTACATAACAAACATTTGACAAATATATGACAAACATTTGACAAACGTTTGACAAATATTTGAATAGTGTTTGTTATGTTTGGAATTTGTGGGATAAGTCAAGTAGCGACTATAAAAATATAATAAAGCGTATAGTACAGTCATTTGGTTCTAAAAAAAGGAATTAGCTGGAAAGTTTTCCGGGAGTTTTGATTTGTAACTTTATAGATTTCGATGTGCTCTTTCCGAATTTCAACGTTGCCACCTCGTAACTTTGCCGCTCATGCGCTGTTTTAGATAGGTGGGAGTATTCTACATACACTGATACCTTACTCATGAAAATAGGACATAGCGTTACAAAAATACAGGGTGTCATGTAAAACTCTAAAAAAAAAAATTCAAAACACCCTAGTGGCTAAACCGTTACGTTCTCCCCCCCCCACACCATACGATTTTTTGTTCGTCCACCCTTAACCTATCCACAGACGGCCGCTTTGTAACTTTTCGTAGTACACCCTGTAGATTTGAGGTAAAATTAAATATGACGGGTTGGCGAGGATGTATAATGGTTTGCGGCGCTCGTACGCCAAAACTATTAACTTTACGAAAAAAAAGGTTGTAACTTAAATTGTAGGAAATTTTCTCTAGTTTCATTTTGTATATAAGTGTTTTTATCCTAAAATAAGTCGGAAAGGAGAAATTGTCGAAGAACTGCTTTCAGGAGCCATTTTTCCAACATGGCGGCGCGAGCGGCAAAGATACGAGGTGGCAAAGTTGAAATTCGGAAAGAGCACATCGAAATCTATAAAATTACAAATTTTCAAAACTCCCGGAAAACTTTCCAGGTAAAACTATCTAATGACTGTACTAGTACTGATTCATTAAAATTAATTGCAAATGACTTTTCAGTTTCCAGGGAGGAGATCAATAGGAGGTTGTGTTGTGACAAGAGGCGCACAGAAAATCTTCCGGAATGGCTGCGAAAGACATTATAGCGGATTAAAAGAAAGAAGATGAAGATGACACTAGCGTTGGGTAGGACACGATTACAAAATGAGTTTGTAAAAGGGACCTCTTTTTTCTTCTAAGCTAGTACAATGTCATACTTCAAATAAGGCGAGGTGCCATGTAATGCCAAAATGACAAAAATAACCAAATAAAAGAAAAAAGGAAATAAATACCAATGAAGAGCTTTCTTCACGAGTTTGATTCTAATATGCATTTAACTGCCTCAGAGTAAGAGTAAGAGAGTAAGAAACCTATGCCTCCACGATATATATTTATATTTTACAATCACACCTCGCCTCATTTCAAATTGGTTATTTTACTGCGCCAAAAGAAGTAAGAGAGAAGAGACCCCCCACTACGTATTAACAGTTCACCGCCCCTCATTTCAAATTGAATTTTACTGCCCAAAAGAAGTAAGAAAGAAGAAATCCTCGTTTCACGTATTTACAATCACACTTCGCCTCGTTTATCTCGATACACGGTCATATAACAGTAAGACATTAATTTTGAACCGGGACATTTCGAAAAAGTGAGGCCTCAGTACTATTTACCAACGTGGAAGGGACAAATGTACTGCCTCCTGTAAATCCGGTTCAACTCTAGATGATACATAAAAATCTATAACAGTGGCTTCTGAAGTGAGAGATCAGGAGGAAAATCCTGTCGAAATTGTGGCAAATGAAGAATTTATTTTTCCTACGGAACAGACACAGGAAATAACAAACATATCGGAGAACATTTTTCTCGCAAAAACTTCTCCAAATGTTTGACGAATGTTTTTCAAACATTTTTTGAACATTGTCAAACATTTGTCAATTCCATAAACAAATGTTTTTTTGCAAATGTTTGTTATGTGCGGACCGCCCTTAAGAAGAATCAGGAGTTTTAATATAGACAGTACTTTTATGGTGTGTCCAAACTCTCTAGATCATTTCATCTCCAGGTGAGTTTCCCCAATACCCGCAGGCGTTGCTGAACGTTACATTACCTGGGGTAGCTATATTGATTCTTGCCTGATAAGCAGATACAAAGTTCTGAGTTGTAATGTTCTGTCTGACTACAGTATGAAGATCCGAAATGAAGTTGGCGCTTCTTAATGTTCAAATCGCCAATAACCTGAAAAGGTGGCGGCCGTCTACCAACAAATGATCTATTATATTTAGTTGCCACTGTTTCCACTAGGTGGCTTCCTTATACTGGTACTCGCAACAACCAACCTTTATGACTCAGACTCGTTGTGCAATGTTATTAGTGTCTCTGGCAAGTTGAAGTATTTGTACCTATTTTTGCGTATGTCAAAAGGATTTCAACATCATATCTAGGGGAGATAATATGTTCTCGTTAACTACTTTCAATAACTCCTTTGTTCATCTGTCTGAGACTATTCTGTAGGGATGTGAACGTTTACGCGGCTCATGCTCTTACATTTTCTGGCACGGAATTTCCATACAGGCGAAGTGTGGATGTTATGGCGTGGGTCGCTTTATAGCCAATAACAATAGATTCCGTAATTTTGCTGACTGTGAAACGTATTCCGAACACTTGTTGTCATGTATGACTTATCAGGTATTCACAATTCACTATTCCATGATAATAGGATCTTTTGGATGACTCCGATGGCAGCATTATACTTAGACAGGTGATCAGATAGACCAAGCGCCATAAAATAAGGGAAGTGAGCGCGCATGTGGAATTGTGATTGAGAGAATAATGGCAATACGTGAAATAATAATGAAATGAAATGAAAAAACAGACTCAAAAAGTTACTAGTTTTTTACAATCGAACGTCTGTTCTTTCATTATTAATATATTTTTGGGGGTCATTTTAAGCAATGGAAAACCTTTAAATAGACTTTTTGTTACTTGTACGTGATAGTACAAGTTTTGAAGAAAATTTTAAGCTCTAGAACGGCACTCTAGAAGAATCGGCACACCAAGAGGAGCGTTTTTAGAAGAACGCCTTTTTTTACAAAAAGTGAAATTTCAAGGAAAGTAATCAATATTTCGCATCAAAAATAAAACTGTTTTTTTCAGATAGCAAGAAGCAATATTTTTGTCAAATAACAAATATCTAAGTTGCGTTAAACAAAAGTAATTAACAAATTTAAAAAAACGTGATTTTTAACAGTTTTTTGTATTTTTCTCTATGTTTTGTGCTCTAACCTATAACTTTATATATGTATATCAATCGAAAGATAATTTGAATACTTACAACTTTATATTTTGATTTTTTTTCGATCCGAACTCAAGTTTCTTTGTTATTCGCAAAAACGGGTTTTTTTTCACTTTCCGGAATTTTTTAGGTTAGGTTCGCCATTCCAAATTCTAGAAAAAAAACGGTATCTTTTTTAGAATTTTTTTTCCTATATAACCATATTTTTTGCTTCCTGATGGCAATTATTAGATGGATTTGTGTAGATTGACTGGACTACTTACAGAACCAGGGGTATAGTCTATTGAAAATGTCTTTGAGAAAGGAACAATTGCGTTCAAGCATTTTTATGGTTTAATATGTTAGCTTGGCACCTAAATATGCTAAAACCACAAAGTGCCCCCCTTTTTTAGGGGTGCGTTTTTGAGCGCCGACCCTTAGTACCCCTTTTTCAGGTTTTTCAAAATAACTCGAAAACAAAGCGAAATTCGAGATTTTTACTAAAATACTTTTTTGTAGAAAATTAAATTTCCCATCGAAATGCGCCTTTTAAATTTTTTTTTTACCATTTGTAATTCAAAGAATAATCGACAAAACTAATTTTTTTCGAAAAATCACGTTTAATTTGGTTATAACTTTTTTTACGGCATCCTGGGTATACATAAATGTTCACAGAAAAGAAAGGTTATGAAAAATTGAAGAAATTGCAGTTTTTAAAATCTCCGTACGACCAACAGTGACCGAGAAATCGCCATTCAAATTTGACCATTTTGAGCCATTTTTTAAATTATTTTCTCTTACACATTTTTTCTTTGTTAAAGCCTGTGTTGTCTATCTCTATATTCCAAATATACACAACATTAAGCAAAAAATATAATGAATTTATATAAGGGTAGGCTAAGAAATTTGTGGTATAAAAAACTAATTCTGTTTTTTGCAATTATTGTCTCGTTTTTGATGAAATCGGTTAAAATAATTTTTATAACGTGTTAAAATCGAAAATCCCCCGAATTAAATAGTGTGAGTCCTACGGCATTAACATTCTTATTCACCCAACATGCATGCCAAGGTTTTTTTAACAGACAATGCTAAACAGGAAGAAATAGGGTTGGCAAGTGAATCCATTGTAGCTTTATTATTTGACCCTAAATCAAACGATACGTGCTTAGTTAAATGTCGCTTACGATCGTTTAAACGATTATCTAAGAATGTAACGTTTACGCTATCGCAGTTACCCCCAACAGCTGATACTGTAAGATTACATGGACAGCGAACATATTTTCAAATCTAACAATGGAAGGGAAATGTATTGAATGCTCTCCAATGGGGTTGGAAGATAACCCAAAATGGATTGATGCCAATTGTAATGACTATGTCGCCTGCACCGCAATCTCTACTACGAAAAATTTCATGTGGATGTTTAAAAGGCTGTCATACTAATTGTAGTTGCAGAAAGTTTGGCATCAAATGCTCCATATTTTGCAAGGAATGTGCAGGCACTGATTGCGAAAATACAAATGTCCCTGAAATGTCCCAAGAAGATGTCGATAAGGATATTGATACTGAAGTTGATATTTCCATCAAAAGAATGAATATTGAAGAATAAACTTTTTTGCGTATCTATGTATGTATATAATGTACTGTTTTTTGTGCCTTCAGGAAAAAATTAGTGTTTTTGGTAAATTACCTTGAAATTGTTGTTTTATTGCACAAAAACAAATTTATTTGCTCAAAAATAAAAAATAAATGTTTAAGAGCAAATAATTTAAAAAATTGCTCAAAATGTTCAACTTTGAATGGCGATTTCTCGGTCAGTGTTGGTCGTACGGAGATTTTAAAAAATGCAATTTCTTCAATTTTTCATAACCTTTCTTTTCTGTGAACATTTATGTATACCCAGGATGCCGTAAAAAAAGTTATAACCAAATTAATAAAAAAAAGAAAAAAACGTGATTTTTCGAAAAAATTTAGTTTTGTTTTTCGATTACTCTTTGAATTACAAATGGTAAAAAAAATTTAAAAGACGCATTTCGATGGGAAATTTAATTTTCTACAAAAAAGTATCTTAGTAAAAATCTCGAATTTCGCTTTGTTTTCGAGTTATTTTGAAAAACCTGAAAAAGGGATACTTAGGGTCGGCGCTCAAAAACGCACCCCTAAAAAAGGGGGGCACTTTGTGGTTTTAGCATATTTAGGTGCCAAGCTAACATATTAAACCATAAAAATCCTTGAACGCAATTGTTCCTTTCTACCCTTTAATTTTGGACATTTTCAATAGCCTAGTAGTAGCGCGTAAGTTGTTTCAATCGACCTTTTCATACAAAAATTATGAATATTTGTTTGAAGAGGTCGATTGAAACAACTTAGGTGCTACCAACCAAGGCAGTTATCGGTATTGCTATAGTAACGTAATGTATTTTCATTAAAAAACATTTGCTATGACGCTCTGTAATCATTGTAAACTTAATTTGAAACTCAAATAAAAGATAATTAATAAAAAACTACTGATTATTTACGCTTTTTATTATGTCCCGCTTTCGACGAAAAACTCCCGTTTTTTTACTCAAAAAGTTTCAAAATCCCGCTTTGGCCGAAAAAAAATGGCAACGCTGACTAGGCTCCAAACAGGAATTCACGCGATGGAGGCACCCAAAAACTTTGTCTGGAACGTTTTGAGTATTAATTCCGATCCGATGCCAAAAATTTCGTACGGGTGACTTTTCTTTAAGAGTTGAACCTATTATTGAGTTTCCATGAGAGTTCAACCAGAGTTGAACCCGAGTTATACGTCATGGAAACAGAATGAGTTAAGAGTTTTCGTTAAAGATTTTCAACTCTGCTCAACTCAACGAAAATAGGTAGGTTGAATTGAGTTCACGCATGCAACTAAAAACGGCACACTAGCAAAGGTACAAAAACTGAAAATGTCGCGCCTTTTTATATTTAATAAATACTTTTAAAGAAAAATCTATAACAAAATTAATTTATGGAAAAAGATAGAGGAAGACAGAAGGCAGGTATGGAAACGCATAGAGTTAATCGTTGAGTTGAAGGGTCATTTCAACTCAACCACAACCCAACTCGACTCCCATGGAAACTCAGTATATATCAGGAAATATATCAATTGTCAATAAAGAGGGTGTCGAATTGTGATCAGGACAAATCCCACATTAACTTCAGCCAGGGGCGGATCCAGCCCTCGAAAAAGGTTGTGGGCACAGCCACCCGAAAATCGGACAAGTGCGAGTCGGAGTATGAACTCGCTCATGATCGATATAGTTCATTCGTACAAAGGAGATGTTTACAAAATATATGACGCCCTGACCAAGATTTTGTACAGTGTATAATTCCACGTGGGCAAACACTAGTAGGTAAATTAATTACCCAGTAAAATGTTAGTTTGTTCGCTCACGAAAATTACAAAAGTAAATGAGTGTTTGTTTACACATCACAATGTCACATTTAGACTCTAAACTACTGAACCGATTTTGATGAAATTTTTGCAGCTTTAATGGATATCAAATTAAATTAAACGCTAGTACACATTTTACATTAAATAATTTTATTTAGGTGCTTACTTAAATTACAAATTCAAGCTTACGTTTCTTTTTTGCGGAAGCGTTGGTAATTTCATCGATATTCAGGTTCACATCTTTGTGTATATTTAGGAGAGCCCGGACAATCTTTCCTGTGCCATTGAGGCACGAAACCAAGATTTTACGCTTCACAGAGTAGAAAACGATCTCCCTGCGGTAGCTACGCTGACCGGGAAAGTTGCCAGTATTTGTAAAAAAATTTTTATGTTAGGGTACAAATCTTGGTCGCTTCAATGAGATAAGCTACCACCTCTGGTATAGCGAAATTGTTTTCACATTCTCTTTTCCATTTGGCCATCCAGAGTCGGTATTCATTTATAACAGTTGATTCATTATCGTTAATGAATAGCCGGTAGGTACATCTGGAAAACTTTTTTAACTGTTTCGATATCGATATTCCAGTCGCTGACACTAACATTTGGTTTAGGTAGAAAAACTCCAAACTGAAACAGGTCGAGTATAGATCGGGCCAAGTCAATAATGCACGCTGCGCGAGCAAATGACTTATTCAGCTACAGACTTCCAATTGCTGAAGAAGTCATTTGCTCGCGCAACGTGCATTATTGACTTGGCCCATCTTTTCAAACTCCGTGACATTTAGCGCATGTTGGGGTAAAAAGCTCTTAAAAAGGTTTAAAAGCTTGAGATAAATTTTCTTCTTTGTATTTTATATATTTGCTACAGAAATAATTTGTAGCAATTTCAATTAAAAAATACGAAATTTGTGTTTTTAATACTTTGATACTAGGATTGTGACGTTTTTCGTCAGGCGCTTGCGCGCTTCTGCCTGGGGAGATTGTGTTGCTTGCGGCTGCGGAGAACTTTCATGTTATGAATGAAAACGCTCATGTATATTTAAAAAAAATTATTCAGGATTGTTTTTAAATTATTTTAAATTTAGAGATCAGAAATATTTCGCCTAATTATAGTAAAATTATACTTATTATGATGAATAGATTTACTTTGTTGAGCTCTACTCAATACATATAAAGATAACTTAACTTTATTCATTCGGCATGCGCGCATCCATAACCTTCTATATTTACAAGCCATAAACAAAAATAGATATTGAGAGAATCGGACTACCAAATTCTCCCAAATTCTCCAAATTACACTAACAACATAACGTGACTGCACCGAGCTGTAGTCCGATTGAGCGGAAATTCGCTCTCAATATTTTCCTTGTTAATGGCTTGTAAATATAGAAGGTTATGGCACATCCCTTCCCAAATTATTTTGTTGAGTTTTTGCTGCATTTGTAGTCTTTTTAAATGAAAAGAGGGGAAATGATAGAACAAAATTTATAAAACTTGGCAACGAGGTGCGCAGAACTGTTCAAATTTTTTGTGTCACGGAGTTTTTTTTTTATGTGGAAGATTAGAGGGAAAGCCCTTTGTACTGTCGACAATCTATTTTCTTCTTTTGGAAACATCTATACTTCCGGAGACAATCTCTGCCCTAAATCATTAATAACGGAATCTAATAAAGGTATGTAAATTGATTTCCGAAAGTACTCTTCTGCCAATTTCATTCTGGCGGAATTCATACATGACAATCTTCACTTCTGAAGGTTCAATTTTACTAGGTCAAAACTTCAACGAAATCCCCATGATTTTGAGTGGCGATTTCAATATTATTTTTTCATCAGATACTAGGTTCGAACTTTGTGGATGAAGGGGAAAGTGAGGATGATGAGAGGTACCACCCCACTTCTCCCTTCATCCACAAAGTTCATGAAGAACGTTCTTGGAAGCGAAGGGTCTAAACAGACCCAATATTGACAAAAGAACCACGACATAAGGAACCTCACGATTTTTAGACCAGTTTCAATCGAAAATATTTCAGTTATCCTAAAACCTTTGCTTCGTTTTTAGGTTTTAATATAAATAGGAAGTCATAAATATTGATATTCTGAAATTGTACTTGTATCAAGTCCCTCGGTAGGCTCGTCACTATACTTCCTGCATCTGTCGTTGGCCCTACTTTTCTGAAACCGTACTATATATCCGACAGACCTCCTATATCAATTGCATATTGCTAGCTGATTAATATTTTAATAATTGTGGCAGTTGTTGGGTAAAAAATTGTACTTCTAAAGTGTGCTCTGAAGCATATTTTTTTATTTTATTAAGGCATAGGATATAATATCATCAGCCTATCAATCTCAATAGACCGTGAAAGTGTGACGTCAAAAGTCTATTAGGGTTGTGGGCATGCACATCGTGCCCACAACGGTGGATCCGCCCTTGACTTCAGCGGATGTAGACTTCAAGCTTGAAATTCATTATGCAACTGCTTTGGCTCAGATTGATTGAAAAGCTTAGTTTGGTGTCAAAACTATCTGTTTGGGTTGCTACACGAATTAAACGAGCAAAATTAAATGGGTACAATTTCCATATCGTCGGGTCAATGCAATAGTCACGAAACTGATTTTTTTTGCTATTTTGAACATTGTGCAAAAATGCGAAAAAAGTCATATTATCTTCTGCCAAAGTTACGGATCTAAATTTTTATGGGAATCTACGGGATTCAATTTGAATTTTTTCAAGTAATAACTAAAAGTTATTTTAATTGTATTATTTTTTCGAATTTTTGTACTATGTTAGTTCAAAATAGCAAAATTTCAGTTTCGTGACTATTGCATTGACACGACGATATGTTCTTCGAATCTTACTTGACCCAAAAGGCACATACATTTGGACCGCTTGGTGACTGACTATTTATAAAAACGTGGTCAGAAAAAGATCCTATATTTACAGTTGGGAAACACTAGAAGTTTGATATGCTCTATTCATGTAGTTAAGTACGTTATGACTGAGTTGCTGAAAGAAAATGATACAGTCAATGTATGCGTGAAGAAAATTACACAAACAATTACAGAGCTGTCTTGGGAGACTTTAACCCCACCCCCATATTCTCCTCACGCAGTACCTGCAATTGGAACTACATCCTTTTCAAGTTGCTGCAAAACTTCCTATATCAAAATGAGTACGCAAATGTTGATAGTGTCCAAATGGCAGTGAGAAACTATCTCGTCTCCAAAAGCGAAAGCTTCTTCTCCAGAGGATTAGAATCTTTCAGAACGTTGGTAAACACTTTTAACTAACGAAGGCAATTATATTTTAGATTAAATTGAAAATAAAAACGCTTGTAGATTATGATCCCACGGAATAGTTGTAGCAAATGTATATTTTCATAATACATACTACATCTTGGTCCACCTACTCCATCTTCGATAATCTACTCTAATATTTGCGATATTTTTTATGTAGCTTTTTTTATAAATATATTAATAACAAAGTTAAGTTTGATCAATAAATAAATTTACGGTTTTCGAGAAAAATAATGGTAAAAAACATTTTTGTTCTATTTTTAATATTTATGAGGGAGTATTACGTAATAAAATTTTTATTTTAAAGCTTCTTATGTATTATGCATGAAATATGATGTTCAAAGTAAATTAGAATATTAAAAATAATTTCAAAATATGTAAAAAACTTGATTTTGAATAAAAATAAAATCATGAAGATAGATTAGAAAAAATTATAACAATCTTTACCATGAACACAAAATTTATTTCTAGACCACATTCTTATTTATAAAAAAAAGGTATTCAAAATTCTCTTTTTAATTTAATCATGGCAACCGCATGTACATGGCAAAATAAATAAGGAGATTACGTGCCCTGAAATAACATTGGTGGGGGGCTTACAACAATAGATAGAGCAAGTCACAAGTTCAAACAAACCTTTTCATCCTTACTGTGTTTGGGTAAATCTGATGTTGAAAACTTGAATATGAGAAATGCTATTTTCTGTCAATATCAATTTATGGAGAAGAAGAGAAATGCTGTTTCCACGGGCCTCACATACAAAACAAAAAAAATTGGGGAAATTTAATGAAATTTCCAGCGAAGAGATTAAAAATATGCTAAGCTCCTTGTTATTTCCCCGTCTAAGAAGAAGTGAACAACGATGGTAGAAAAAAATTGAATATTTCTTGAAAAATTCTTTATCGACTTTTTGTGGAATTTCGTCTTATGCCAATAAGATAACAGGTTTAAAATTTATAATATTAGATATAAAAAGGCAAGTATTGTTTTTTTTGTATTGATTATAAGTACACGTGCAAGGTATAGAGATGACTTGATGACGTAGACAGGGCATTACGCCTTCCTCATCCGCTCCTCGTCATATGGAATGCTTCATTTGACTCCCTTGAGAAAAAATCACTGCTACCCCTCCCCAGTGGAAAAATTTGAGATTTTCGGCGTGGATATGTGAGTAAGAGTCGGTGTCGAAAGCTTTATATTTTTAAACGCGAGTGTGGTTTTACCAATGCGATCCCCAACTGAGTACTAATCACGTCCACTGCTGCTTGACCTCTGCAACTGAATCAGAACCGCTCTATTGAATACTAAAGCTTAAGAGTATTACTTTAAAGCTCTTTAAAAAGTAAGGCAGATGTTTGGATTGCCCCATTTCATTTGTAATGTGGTTGCCTCTTAGGGCCCTTATGATAAACTGACAAGTCATACCTCACTTCATTATGGCTGATTTTTTTGTTTGGTGCACATGAGGAAACTAAGGGGAAACCCCTCTTTCGGCATTCCGCTCATTTGCCACATGCGGCGCATACGCTGAGGATTTCACCCTAGACATAATTTTAACGTGATAGATTTTCGAGCCTATATAGGAGGTAACATCGACTCATTCCAGTACCTCGCTGCAGTAGCACTGAAAGGACCCCTGAAACGTAAATATCAAGTAGCACCAATAGACGCCAAATGAGATCACATCTTCGTCCTGAGACAAATCGTAAAAAAAGCACATACCTCATGTTTATAGAAATAATAGCATATGATTCAGTGGGTAGATCAAAGTATATAAAATAATGAGAGAATTACATATTCTAAAACATGTGACGAAGGCGAACGGTAGAACGGGACGCGGGACGCGGGACGAAAACTGTCTGAAAACTTCATATAAAAAAGGTTAAAACAAGAAACTCTTGTGCTTATTATTTAATTTTTACCTAGACCTTTCAGGAGAAATTTATAAATCGGTCCAAGTATTGGCATATGTCGATAATGGTGATCAGGAAAAGTGAAGTTAGAATAAAATGCACAAAAAACAATGTTAAATTTAACAAGTTTACAGTAAGCTAATAATCGAAATATTGGAAACGCTAACCGACGGAAGCCCTTTACCGGCTGTAAACATCAACAATATCTAATCTAATTGCTCCTTTAATCCCTCATGGGACATAGGGCGGAAACAGTTGCCCTCCAGCGGACTCTGTTTTGCGCGACAGCTCTCAGCTCTGACCAGGATCTCCCGGTTGTTGCGGCCTCTGCTAATAGGGTTCTCCTCCACGTTGTTCTAGGTCTTCCGACTCGACGGGTTCCTTGCGGATTCCAGTCGAGGGCCTGTTTGGCTAGATTCTCGTTTTCGCGTCGCAAGGTGTGGCCAATCCAATTCCATTTCCTTCGCCTGATTTGGTCGTCTATCCTTTCTTGGCCGGCACGGCGCCATAGTTCTTCATTTGAAATTCTATCTTGCCAGCGGATTTTTAGGATACGACGTAGGCATCTGTTGATGAAAACTTGTAGGCGCCCTGTGATGAATTGGGTGACTTTCTCGCAACCGTACAAAAGAACTGCCTTAACCCTAGAATGATAATCATATTGTAATGTACGTAAAAGATAATCATGCGTAAAATTGACGCATAACCTTTTTCTCCAAAAAATACGTAGTTAACCTATATACTTTTTTCCAAAATTAGAAAGCTTGGAGTATTTCCTATGAATAATGTCCGGAAAATTTTTACGGTACGGCATTTACTTTTGAAATTATAAGCAATTTTAAAGCTAAAGTTGGCTCTATTTCGTACTTTTTTAGTACTTTTTCACCTGAGCTTATGTCGAAAATTACCAAATAAGGTCTGTCGGTAACACTTACCTCAGTAACGAGTGCGCCTCACGGTAGCACTAAGCGACAACTGAGATGTCCTAAGCGCATAGCGACGGATTCGCACTATGTAGAAAGAGAGAGCAATATTTCGAATACGCATGCGTCAATTTTACGCAGATTATCTGTCTAGGGTTAACGTTGGAGTTGAACAGCCGCAATTTGGTGTTAATTGAGATCTCCGTCGATCTCCATATGTGAAACAGGCATGCATATGCGCTTCTTGCTTTATTTATTCTGGAACTGACGTCTTCTTCTGTACCGCCGTTTTCGGTAATAATACTACCGAGGTAACAGAATTTATCTACCAGTTCCACGTCACGGTTATTTAGCGCTGTTGGTTCAAGGGTGTTTGCATTTATCCGCATTTCTTTGGTTTTAGTCGGATTTAACCTTAAGCCTGCTGAACTACTTTCTGTTGCCAAATTGTTTAACATGTTTCTGAGGTCCTGGTGTCTGTGGGCCAGCAAACAGATATCATCCGCGTAGTCGAGGTCCTTAAGGCGGTCTAACAATCCCCATTGTATGCCACCTGTTCTAGTATCTAGAGCGCTGACAAGGATGTCGTTTATTACTATAAGAAATAGTAATGGCGAAAGTAGGCATCCTTGCCGTACTCCTGAGCTCACTTCAAAGCTGTCGGAGAGTTTTCCATTGTGAAGAACTCTGCATTTGGAATTGTTGTATAGAGCTTTTATCAATTCTATTATTTTATCCGGCAGTCCACGTTGCCGAAGAGCTCGCCATATAAAGCTCCTATTAACCGAGTCGAACGCGAACATCAACAAGGATAATCCTAATTCGTGATTTTATCATAAGCATCAACCTAGATCATCACGAATAAAATCCGGTAGGCTACACCGAACAAGTTAGTGATATGAAACTCCATGTGTAAAATTTTAAATCCGAGATTTTTGAAACTTTTTGGTCGAATTAAAACAATAATACTGTTATTTGAGGTTTGACATGCACATGGTTTCGTGCGTGATTTTAAAAGCTCTTACTTTGTATCCCAGCGATGCATTCGAGCAAAATATTTTTTGGAGTGAGATCTACGCTAAATTTTGAGTTTTACATTGAAGTAGAAGTAGGTGTGAGCAAGACCGAAAGACGGATTACGGATAAAGGTTGAATTCTAATTGATGTTTACAGCCCTTAGAACCGATCATGAATGGATATATCAGAAGAAATACCAAAATATATTTTGAATCAAACGGCGCGTAATTTGTATTAACAAAACATTTTAGATTTAAACTCATACATAGACGCATTATATTCAAGTTCTACATAAAGATGCTAAGCTCAATGCTATCCTTTAGCCCGATGAAAAGGGGATGCATAAAATCTCCACGGAAGCACGAGCCTGTACACTTATTTTTATCTGCACGCTTGCCTTTCTTGAAAGAGTTGTATCGTCTGGATGCAAACGTCTTCTTCTATAATGGGCCTATAAGATCATAGTCTTAAAAGTATTCACATCTGCGAGACCTTAGCTAGCGGATAATGTGGGTATGGTGGCTAGCAGTACCCATCCGGAAAATTGCGCTTGGGTACAAAACCTACCCGGAATTTGAGAATAACTGAGCTTGTGAAATGAAGAATGCATCTTGTTTCGGCATATATTCGCCCAATCTCACACAATAAAATAAGACGTGCTCCGCTGTGATTCATATAATAGAAGTGCGTGCATTGAAATGCAAACTGACATATAGTTACGTAAACGGAACGCCCGCAACGCAAAAGTTAGTCTTTTTGTTAGATTTTTTGGTTATTAAGCACGCATACACCGCATGCACTGTACGAGCGCATGGATCTGTTTCAAACTTTAGTCTGTATCCGGCCCTCCATTTTCTGCTGTTATCCCTCTTGTTCAACGCTGCTGCCCACACTGGCATTACGTAAAGCTAGACTGAGCCAACTACCCTCGCCATCAGGAGGCGACGGATCGGTTTGGGCAAGCCTTGGGCAGCGCTCTTGCAAATGCTGCGCAAATAGCGGAAGCTTTATCCGCCATCCCCTCCAAGTGTGTTTTAAAATTAAGCCTCTGGTCGATCATCACTCCCAGGTACCTTAAGCCGGCTGTGAGTGAATGATCTGTTCTCATACCTTGATTCTTACTGATACTTGTTTTCCCAGGTTGCTGATCGAGGCGTAGCCTCAACACATCATTATACATTGTGATCCACAGGAGAGGTCCCAGGACACCACATGTTGTTCTGTACACCGTCGCGTCGGCCCATCTTCCGATTCACACCTACACACGACCTACCATCTTTTCTTTTTACGAAAGGTTGTTACCAAATAACAGTTTCAGAGGACAGGGCGTGCTTGACTGACTACCCACCCAGGTCCAACACGATCCGCCGGCACTGTGCGAGACGTGTTTTTAGAAAAAAATACTGTAAGGTTTGAGTCGTGTTGAAGGGGAAAGTCTTTCGGAGAATTGTTGGCTCCTTATGTGAGACTTCACGAGCACTAACCTGACATGGATATGACGCGAAAGCAATCAAGCTAGATCCTCCTCGGAAAGTCTTGAATTGGTTGGATTTATGAGGTGCGACAGCGATGTAGGCTGGATCACCAATGGAAGGATGTCTAGATTAGGCCCCTCATTAATAAGGGTAGCCAAAATGAATGGGTTGCGATGGTTTCCAGGGCTGGAATATGTAAGTAAGAAAAATATTCAACTTTTTTAATTTAAATTTATGTTTAACAGGAATTTTATAATTGAATTAATTTAAATTACAATTAAAAAACAAGTATGTAGCAATATTCATTATTCAAATGAAACTACACCAAAAAATTTGGAATTAAGTATTCAATAATAACTGAACAAAGATTCAGTTAACTTTCAGTTCAGTTAACTGAACAAAGATTCATTAAATTCAAATGCTATTAAATATTTTGAAAAAGACTATAGGTTAACTTCGCAATTACCATCTCTAATTAAATATTTACCACCAGTTTAGATATAAGCATTCAACTCCTATTTAAGTACCAACTAAAACTCCACGTGGTCTGCCAGAATTTGGCCTCTATTCCTAGTATTTATAACCACAATTAATTCAGGCAAAATTTCTAACTCAAAGGATTTTAAACAAAACCAGACACTAATGTCCTTTTACTGCTCACGGGCGAATCATATGCATTGTATATACATATGTATTCTATATACAAGTGGTATGGTACCTAACTCAAGTTGGGCCCAAATTAATTCTCCTCATGTAACATTAATGCAACAAAATATATTTAAGTGAAAGAACATCAAAAATTTAGCCATCGGCATTAGTCCTCATCTCATCTGTAAAAAACTCACTTAATTTTGTAACAAACTGTACCCGGGGAAAAACTGTGCACAGAAATTTAAACTAATTATCCCCTCATGAATGACAAGCGCGGAAAAATATGGTGTGTTAATGGTTGTGGCCTGGTAGTTTTATCATAGCGCAAAAATTTCCTATTCAGGTGCACAGGACTTGACCTGGCGATTTAATTATGTAATGAATCTAATTAATACTCGTATATCACACCAGATTCGTTGGCACGGGAGACGGGGACATTTATCAAAGGTCATTTGGTAGGGATTACGTGAACATCAGTTGTACGGTTTCCAGGTGAATATCTCAATCAGGACAAGAGCTCCTCCAATGAGTGATTATGTTTGGGGAAATATAATATAATTAATATTAATTTGTCGAAAGCATAGTTCTCAGTAATATACCACAATACTGGGGTATGTCTCCCGGCCAGTAAAACCGGCACCAAAACACCAAACACAGCAAGTGCCTATACACAACTGCACTGAGTACGGTTCTAGTGGGTGATTACAAAAGCGCGAAAAAAAAATGTTCTTAAGAATTAGCATAAATAAATTGAAATTGTATTAATTATCCCAGATTTTAATTAAGATAAGGGATAAATGAACAACTGTACTGTAGCAAAATGTGTGGACTGTGGAAGGATATCGGTTTCCCGAATTACACACAGCACAAAAGGCTCCGGGCATAAACGGTTTATCCCTTTGTGCTAGAAAACACCCAGTGACTATCCTCCAGTTAGGTAAAATTTATCAATGGAATCCTTGCGGGCGGAATAATTTGCCTGAATCCTTTTTTCCGTTCGCTGTTTTTCGTCCTTTATTTTCTTTTCCGCTATTTTGTACTTGAAATTTTCCAAGTGGATAAAAATTTCTCCGTTTTCCCTTTTTGCCCAGTATTTTCTCTCTTTTTCTTTATTATTCCACCAAATTTTGCATTACTTTCGCATTATTCTATTCATCTCCGACAAAATTTCCACGCGAATTAAGCTTTTGTGTAAAATTTTTGATGGATTGTTTGGATTCAGTGTACTTGAAAATCTGCCATATTTGCAAATGACTGCTAAGCAGTTTTAGCTCTACACCTTCTTGTCTTGGGCTGAGTTGATGGAAATTCATATTTTATCTTAATTTGTGTATTTAAGGGGAAGGGTCTGTAAATGGGAAGGGATTAATTTTCGAGAGAAATTTACTCTAAACAGGATACAGATCTTTTTAGAATGGGACGACAGTGATGAAAAATTAGTTTTTTTTTCTTTCAATTTGAGGAAAGGGTTTAAGTAACTCTTGGGGTTGCTGTATTGTACAATATGTTTGTGTCAGGTAAACTTTGAATTTTTTTGTTTGGGAATAAGGTATTTAAAAATAAATGAGGCAATGCTCTTAATTGTTCTCTTAGCTCTGATAATTGCTCCAGGATATTGTTGAATAACACTACTGTGACCGTTCTAAGAACTAAATATATTGAGGAAATTGTAGGAAATTTAGTTCATGAGACAAAAATTGGAAAAAAAACCAGAACTACCGAGAGCCCAACGCAAGGCGCACAAGAGCAAAGATGGAAGTTTTCAAGCTAAAAATAAGAACTGCAGATAAGCTGTGCAGAAAGAAGAAGAGAAAATATCTAAGCAGGATTATCCTACAGATACAGTAAGACTTCGGTGAAGGGAGAATTAAACAAGCGTGCAAACGAATACCCCAGATGATCAGCAATAAGTTTCAGCAGAGACGCTAACAGAAGACTTCGAAGAGCTTCAGTAGCTACACACTCTGTACAATTACGTGGATATGCCGATGACGTGAACATTGTACTAAGGTCCTTTTAGCAGCAATAGAAGCTTTTGTCGAATTAAAAGAGGTGGCAAAGGACATGGAACAAAGAAAGAAGGTCAACGAAGAGAGACAAAGGTGATGCAATAGTCCAGAGCCGGAATATTTAGAATGGGAAAAAATATACTATCGACGAACACCACCTAGAAGTAGTCGATAAAACAGTCTACCTTGGGTCCGCAATTACAAAAAGCAATGAAGAAACGGAAGAGGTAACTAGACGAAAGGACTTTTGTGGCCACAAGCAAATATTGCCCTCGACTGTTGTGCCCAGAAAAACGAAATTGTCATTCTACAAAACGGTAATACGACCAGAACTGTTTTATGGTAGTGAGACTTGGACTATGACCCAGGGTATTCCCCGTAACGATTTATTATGCACTCACAGCACGATTCCAGATAAAATAAAATAATGCAGTTCATATCTCCAAATCAAGAGTTAGACCAAGATTTACCAACTCAAATACAAAAGTTTTCAATAAATGCTTATGTTATTGAGAAAGCTGTCATGGCATTTGCTGGACGTGCTATTAAGGAATATGGCTCACCACACCCAAGCAGACCACAAGATCTAGGGAAAATACAATACCTGAAGGAGACTGTTAAGGCTTTGGAAAAATTCATGATTGAAAATGAGGGTACGTACGATGAAATTATAACCAGTGTAGAGACAAACCCAGGAAGACCTTTATTTTTAGACGCTCCAGGTGGCATACCTTGGCGAAAGTATTCTGGAGCACTCAAGCATTGCTTTTGCAGTAGTCGCTTCTGGAATCGCCAACGTATTGCTAAAAGGTGATCGTACTTCACATGGAACTTTGAAGTCTCTTCGAGCTAATACGTGCAGAAAAACTCCTATATGCAACATATCAAAGAAACCAATCTTGTCGAAGTATTAAAAAATACTAAATAATTGTCTGGAATGAAATTACAATGGCCCACAAGGAAGGCGTTGAGGATACAAATATGACTCTATAGGACATTCGCGCCACCAAAAATCTGATGGGTGTGGTGTGGCAGTGCTGTGGGCAGGATATTTTCGCCAAACTCTACCTAGAGGAACCCGAGCTGTTGAAATTAAGCATGTCTGAAAAGATCCGTTTTGTGGTTTTCAATATAAATCCTCAAGCTTACCAAAAATATGAAAGTTTATCTGAAAAACGATGTATCTACCGCACAGTACAATTTTCAGATATATTGATGATAATAGGAAACGGTGATTTTCCATCAACAGATGATAAAATTGTTGTCCAGCACATTATTGACTACCGCCTAGGAAGTGATAGATCACATTTATCCAGCCATTGATCAAGTACAGAATAAGCCTATGGAATGGTTTTCTGAATGGGCGATTATGACTCCAAAAAACGACCAAGCTGCGTTCCTTAATGACATGTTGTTAAAGTCCTTTGACGAGGAAGAGCCATTAACCATCGGGTGGAGTTTTTAAATTCCCTTAAACCAGCGATATTGGCATTGAATACCATAAACTTTGCCGAAGGACAAATCCGTAATGCTGTTTCGGAGTTTAAAACCGAAATTCTGTAGGGGCATTGGACTAGAAGTCAAAGCCCTGCATAAAAATTTAATCGAAGCTAAAGAGCAAAAGTGTTTGAGCCACGCATTCCCCCAATGCCACGCATTCCCCTAATACCCCCCCATTTTTAATTAATATTTCCGAAAGAAGGTACATTAAAACAGAGTCCCGCGTGGACGTAGTCGCGGGTGAAACCTAGAGTTTTTTATATATTTAAATTAAAAATAACTTTGATGTTTTTACATATTGTTGCAATTTATAATTGCTCCCTTGCTTCCAAAAAGGTTGGCCATCCCGCCATATTTGCGCCCGAGTAAAAATGTGTCATACGCATTTGTTCGCTATGCGTGCTAGTTGCGGGCGCCGTGTAGGCTAGTGGGTGCCTGCTGCATGCTAGGTGCAGCGAATCTTATTTTTGCTCGGGAGTATTTCATTATTGACCTTAGAGTTGGTAATTTAGATTAAAATAAACATATCATAAAAATATCATATATAAAAGTTTTGCGCTTTTCTGTTAATTTAAAGTGACACTTCTTGTTGAAAGTCCCTGTACATATTTCATTACACACTGCGTAACAAAAGTTTTACCTCAGGTCAAAAACAGAAAGCATCGAAGGTTTGGTGTACAGCGCAATGTATTTAGTTTCGTAGAATTACGAGTAGCTTTTTAGAATTATTTATGATTTGTTTACCAACTTTCACTAATTGTTCTAAAAATCAGACAGAACATTGTTAAAAAAAGGTTTAAATAGCTGCAACAAAAATTTGACCAGTATCAAACAAACGAGTAAATAAATCGGTTTCATATTTGCAGTAAAAAGCATTTCTCACGTGAAGAAATCAAGCAAATCAAAGCCCTGAATAAAGAGGGTAGTCTTACTGTAAAATCGCTGGTAGTTTGGGTAGAAATCCTGGAGTCAACAATCACTAGTTTAAAAACATCGAAAATTTATGGAAGGAAACCAATACCAGTAGACTAAGGGCCGCAACAGAAGAGTCTACAGTTCTGCACACCAATATTGACACAGACCTGCCATATGCAGTGCAGGAAGGACCGTGTGGCATGGAATTTCACTAGATTTAATTCAAAACTAGCATAATGGTTTAAAAAATAGATTTTATGTTGTAATTGTAAAACTCAATGTACAAAATATATCTAAAAAAGGTCAAACTTTTGTGGCAGCGATGTTCTATCATTTTATTTCCACAAAATTGCCTCGTTTTTGTTTTGCTTCTTATAACTATTGACTATAAAATAAATGCGGGGGCAGGGGATATGGTAGTAGCATAAAGCTTTGTCAGGGCTGTGAGATTCCTACGGACTGCCACATTCCATAGTGAAACATGGTCGTCATCAACAGAGTCCCGATTCATCGGAATTCTAATGCAATGAACAGGCGCCTTATGCAGACGGGGCTCCAACACTGCGTCCATCGGTACAGTCCTAGATATCTGCACCTAGTTTGACCAGCTCCAAGTTACGAAATGCGGCCAGAGAATTATTTGGCTGTAGTAGAAAAGATGTCAGGACATTGATTATTTTAATAATTGGACACAGCACCCTAAAGGGAACGAGGTAGAAAGGGCGAGCGGTTATACCTGTAGGCTGTACCTCATGCAATATATAAATATATTGCAGTGTAAAGAACCACAATTCGCCACTATTGGAATCCTTCACCAAAAACTAATGTAGCAAACATTAAAGCCCTAGACCACGGTACAATAATACAAGGTAGGCACATAAGAAAAAGGTCTGTTTCTATATTGAAAAGCTTTTACGCCTTTAACATTAGAAAAGATCTGAGTGACGTCACGGGAAACCTTTTTTCCTTGTGAGAAAAGATCTGAGTGACGTCACCTTATGAGCTTACCTTGTAATTATTGTACCATGCCCTAGACCTGACTGAGGCTTTGTTTTCTTTCTTTGAAACTGAAAGCTTTCTGCCATGCAAGCTCTTAGGAAAAAAACTTTCCGTCCGACTATAAAAAAAACTCGTCCATTATTCCGACGGCAGTTCTTTACCGGACTCGTTCCGGAGAAGTCACCTACTCCGGTCTTAGAAAGCTGAGGTGTCGAGGTGTAGATCCGACAACTCGTTCTCCCCCAAGGAAATAAGAAATATTATTTTGTAAGAAGGTGTTATTTTCAATAACCCTACACTAACTCAAGCGCCCCTCGCAAAGTTGGATTAGAGAACTACACACCAAACACCATTACTGCAGTTTTAATTTGTGTTTTGAGAAACTAAAAGTGTTTCTGCGAGATTAAATATAATATGACGAAACATTTCGGAACTGCCAGGATTTACCCTAGCCTTGATAACAATTGTTTAGATATTTTTACTAATGACGCAACAATACTTGCAAATATGTGTTTTCTTAACCATGTTAAGTTAATAGAATCCGTGAATAAAATGTTCCTTAAAAATCGGGGAAATGTAATTATTTTTTGTAATAAAACTTCAACCTGGCTTACAAAATAATCACATCGTAAGCTCATCTAACATAGAAACCAACCTAAAAATAACAAATTTTCTGTTCCATTTAATCAGCAATTTTTCAAGATAGCCGAAAACATTCTCCTCTAAAGCCGCAGCAGCTTAATTAGTTCGAATAGCCCAATAAATGTAATAAACTGTGCTCGTTTTAAGCTAAATCCCCTTGTAATAAATCCGAAACGTACTGAAACGTAAATCTACAAACGGCCAATTACTTAATTCAACAAAGATGTTTCGGCCATGTTATAAATTGTACCAAAACAACATTTTGGCCGAACTTTTACAACGTAGCTATTCGTCATTTCACCAAAAAATATTTAATTCAGGTAATTTGAATTTTTTCTCAATAATTTAAACCGAATTTTCTCTTTTTTGGCTTATCGAAATAATATTTGCATTACCTGGAATGGCCACAAATTGTATGTCATAAATTTCACGATAATACGGACCGCAATCACGCATAACCACCCCATAAACATGAGAGAGACCAGGACTATATTTACCAAACAAAAACTAAAAGGGGGCAGGACGGGCATTGAACCCATAAACTGAACAATTTTTTAATGCATACCCAGAGCATTAATAAGCACCGTTACTAGCTAGTTGGGTAGCCATATTTCTTTTTTCAGGTTTATTTTTTCTAGAAGCGACAAATTGTACCTGACTTGCAGGACGAAAAAAAACCGACTCAAGGAAGTTGCATGAAAAGCGAAAAAAAAATCTCACGTAGCTCACCTTTGTGCTGCTTATATTCATTTTTTTTTGCACCCCATCCATTATTTCCCGGGGCGAGGCTGGAGCCTTTTTTCATAGAGGATCGACATCAGCACAAGCAGCCAAAATTGCTAAAAGATGGATTTTTTGAATGCCAATAAGCTTGACAATAAGTTTCCGGCAAAGGCAGCAGGCACATAAAGGCTGCCAATCCTTTTGGGGGGGGGGGCGGAGTGAGAGGGCTCAAAGTGTATTCATGGTTGGCTAAAAAGACACGACGCCAGTGGGGAAGCAATAAACCCAGATTTACGGCCTTTTGCGAAAAGCAGATTTTGAAAGATATCAGCGTAATATTTTCCCGAAAGCTCATTCCTGTTTTAAATGAACGCTGAAAATCAAAAGCGTTTTGAAATTCACATAATTGTGTTCGCAAACAACAAGTTCGAAATGCCTCTTTATACTACTTAAACTTACTAAATCCGTTCATCTCCATTTTTAATTTAGAAAACGCCTGCCGTACGCTTGGCTATATTTTTCAATGACGACATTGGTGAATTGACAGAGAGATAAAAGTTTTGATTTACATATTTAAATTGAATTCCTTTAAAGAGTTTTGTCTTAACGATTTTCAAAACACCAATCAAGGACGAGCTGTGAAACTACAATTTCAACAAATGTCACTCAGATCTTAAAAGCTTTTCAAGATGGATACAGAGCTTTGCCTTATGAGCCTACCTTGTATTATTGTACTAGGGATGTTGCGAATGTTCGCATTCGCATTCGCTTATGCGAATGATTCGCATCATTTTAAACATTCGCATCGACATTCGCATTCGCATCAAGTAATGCGAATGCGAATTTGCGTTGGTCGTGTCGTGTCTCGTGGAAAACAAAATTAAAATACGACAAATTGACAGATCTGACTCTCAAATACCTGAGCGCTCCACCGGCCAGGGCCAGCGTTTCGAATGAGCAACGTATGATTTAAGACTCATTTTACAATATCCAATCATAAAATTGCTGTTTTTTAAATTTTTTAAATGTATTTTAATTTTTTGAAAAAAAAACCCTTAGCTGCAAAATAGCGTCAGAAATGGGAGCGTTTCAAATTCGCTCAAAAAACAGCTAAATTGGTGCAATAGAAACTGAGTCCTTTTTCGACCGAATTTGAAACGCGCCGAGCTTTTCGGGAGTAATGATATTTTGCAACTAAGAGGTTTTTTTCAAAAAAATAAAAACCAAAAAAAAATTAAGAAAGCTCAATTTTATGATAGCATATTATAAAGTGAGTCTTAAAGCATACATAAAAAAATCAGGACCAACATGGGAGCTTTTTTTTTGGTGCTGCAACAAATATAATTTTTTAAAATCACTTAATTGCAAAATCCATTATGCAAAAACTATTTGACCGACAGTGATCGTGTTTTGGATATAATTTAAACATACCTTAAACTACATAATTCCAGAATAACATTGAAAACTAATGGTATTTTCTTTTGTTGGTATAACTTTAAAGTGAGGGTACCATTTTTCGCAGTTTTCGGTATTTTGCAATGCAAAAATTCAAATTTCAAAAATCACACTTACTCTAAGTTCTAGCAACCCCAATAACGAACAAAACATGTCCAACAAACTTTTCGCGTAGAAGCCTTCGTTAAGAAATATTTATCAAGAAAGGTCAAAAAACAGGGAATTTTTCGCGAATTTTTCAGTTTTTGGGCTCCCATAAATTTTCCAGTCGTTTTCATGTTTGCGCACCCCCTATATATTGTTGGGGATGTCATTTCTGACCAATTCCACAAAAAAGTCCGTTACATCACGCCAAAACCACTGGAAATGCTCCAGTGAATCCAGGTGCAAAAGCTTTTCTTAAAGTTTACAGAAAGTTTGAGGGTAGCAAGCTTTCCATTCGAGCAGCAAACGACTTTTGTGTAACTACACTATAGTAGGGGAGCTGGTACTTGAAAAAATCGTGTCGTCCCAACCTTCTGCCGTTTGGTATATAAGCTTTTGAAGTAATTTTAAGCATTTTTTATAATATGACATTTTTGCGGGAAGTGGACCCATTTCGAGTTAGGGGTTTTGGGGGGTAAAAAGGGGGTTAAAATTGAAAAAAAATTCTGCCGCTTCGTATGTAGGTTCTACTAGAGCTAAATAACCGTTAAATACTAGTGGCAGACATTTTTGACCATTTGGACCCTCCCCAAGCCACCCCTAGCTGAAGTTGCCATTTTTCTCCCCACACCCTAGCAAATAGTCAAAAATGTCTGCCACTAGTATTTAACGGTTATTTAGCTCTAGTAGAACCTACATACGCAGCGGCAGAATTTTTTTTCAATTTTAACCCCCTTTTTACCCCCCAAAACCCCTAACTCGAAATGGGTCCACTTCCCGCAAAAATGTCATATTATAAAAAATGCTTAAAATTACTTCAAAAGCTTATATACCAAACGGCAGAAGGTTGGGACGACACGATTTTTTCAAGTGCCAGCTCCCCTACTACTCCTCTTTGTTTACGTTTGTGCCAATTTTTTTTTTCAAATGGGAACACAAAGCTTTTCTCCTGGATGCGCACCTCCTCGTCCAGAATGGTCCTAATAAAATTAATTTAGAATGCTACGGCCATAATTCAACAAGATGAATTTATTTCATGTTTCATAGGAAACCCTTTCCCCAAAAAAAGCTTTTGCTCCAGAGGCATGCATCGTTGTCTATAAAGGCGAATTTAAAAACCATTTTTAAGACATTACTTTTGTGATGAAAAAATGAGTCGATTTTTTTTATTTGTAAGTTTTTCCTCGAAAATAATGGTTACTTGGTTCAAGCTTACTGCTTGAAATATAGTATTGTTTGGGCGAATTTGCCCAACGTGTCAGCTTCACAAAACGGTATTAAAATTCGTGTAGTTTAGAAAGGTCTAAGACGATAAGCCGACAATTAGGAATAAAAAAGGAGCGCTCAATGGGGCATTAATGTCAATCAGTTAGATAATTATTATGCTATATATCGGAACCGAATCCATATCAGTTGCAAGATAATCGCGTTGAAAGTGCTACCCCGTACTAAAGAATACTTGGATCCCGTTAGCTGTTCCCTGAAATATTTAGACATTCGATGGTGATCCCTAATAATACCACTTACCCTATGGCTATATTATAAGAAATTACTTATCCGGCTCTACAATAGGTATCGCATTCAGTCAAATCGCAGCTGCGCCCTCTGCTAATTTCGAACCATTTCCATCTCAAAGCAATGAGTGTTTTTATCTTTACAATGTCTACCTCGGTGTTGCATCGTACAAATCTGATCTCAAAAAGCTTTTCCAGAAGGTTCCGCCTATCATGGTCGGCCAAACATTATTCATTTCATCTTCATTTATGTCGCGATCTGGCCATTGGAGTCAGTAGGTATTAGGATACTTGGGCCTGGGAAATTTTTTTCAAGACCATGACCTTGAAACTAGATCAAAGTCAGCTGTCCCCTGTCAGCTCCTCCTCAAACATGGCTAGAAGATTAAAGTATTTTTTGCTAAGCCCGCAAGTTTCTGATCCATATTACACTCATATCATAAACCAGCTCTTTGGATGTCATTCAATCATTCTTTAAGAGGGCGTCCTAGCGGCCACTGCGACCTATTTTATTTGGTCTATTGTACCAACCTTCCAGGTTTAGCGTTTTGATATAGCCTAAAATTGATTTGGGATTCATATTTTAGGTTGAATAACGCTTTAGTTAATTGTCTACCTGATAGGCTTTATTGTCTACCTGTAGGTAGGTTTTTATTGTCAAAATTTGTTTCGTGGTAAGGATTGTTTTCTATCTAAATACTTTTCTATAACACCTCTTTAAAATTTACTTAGTGAAAACTAACTTTCCACTACTTCGCCCATTCAGTTTCTCGACTGTAAATGAGAGATGCAGATATGACGTGAAAATACTAATTTATTATTAAAGACACCTGTAGGAAGAAAACCAAAAGTTTATTTAAAATTTTAGTAATTTGGTGTTAGTTGGTCTTTGAAATAACGAACAAAACTTTCCGAACCTTTTATATATTCACACTTCAGCAAAGCATAAAGCTATATTGCTTTATCTTTAGTCTTGCACACTTCACCACCTTCAGTGCTAAGATAGAAGATAATAATCACTATTTATCTAAGTAGAAAGTTTGCGGTCTTTCTAAGTATGTACACTCAGCGAAGAATTTCACAGAGTAAAAGTACGATAGAACTTCGGAAGTTGTTAAGTAGTTAGTAACTTTCAACTATTTTTTTGTATATTTTATAGCCAAGAGTCCTAGACATTTCTCCTTTCTAAAGAAAGCATAAATTTCTTCAAAGATCAGAAAGGAGCGAATGAATGTATTTTAATGCTTTATTTCCCAGCAAAAACAAAAAATAAAATAAAAAAAAAAGATCAAAGGGAATGAAGGCTTTTCCCAAAAAGAAAAAACTTTTCATTAGAATGTTTAGCTTGGTCTGCCCCGAAAAGGTAGAGAACGGAAGCCCTTTGCCTCTTGGATTTTGCCAACTCAAATAACAGCTTTTCTACAGGGCGAGCGAGAGATAATCATGGTCTTGGCCATAGCCTTTAAAATTTTAGCACCCGACCGTCATGATTAAAATTGTTTGGTGCACGTTTATGCTTACTCAGGTTTTGAGTTCAATTTCTTAGCCTTGTTCCACAATGGAACCTCAGTATTCCACCAGGATTCAGAAATTTCAGCCCTATTTGGACACTCTTGGCTGATTTCGGTTGGTTTTCAGCTCTGCCTTTTGTCCAAATGATAAAATTTTAGCCTATTGCCTTTGCTCTGGCTTGGCTGCTGCTGGTTGGGTGCCCCTGCCTGATCCCTTTTAACTGTGCCCTTAATTAAATAGGTACCCACTATATATTTTAGCATTCAAATTGGGCTTTTGTGAACCCTTCGCTAATTCCATGATTGATGAGCCTCGGTTTTTCATTTCGGGCCAAAAAAATATAAAATAAAAATATTAATGGAGGGTTGTTGCCTAGTCCCTGGGTCTCTTGAGTAATGGTGAAAAAATGGTAAAATGGGATTTTTCTTCTATTTATTTATTTTTTTTTTCCACAGAGGAAAATCCGTTTTTTTATTGTGTTTACGGGAGTTAACATTTGCTTGAATTTAGAAGATTTCTTTTGTTGGATTTAAAAACGTTTAAATTTGTGATTTGTAAAATTTATGAACGGAAGGGCAACAAGCATTTCGAAAATTTAATTGAGTTTTTTTTCTTTCCCCTTTTTCGAAATGAAATTTACCTAAATTAATGAAATTCCAGTTTCGGTTAAGCTTGTAATGGAATTACCATAATGAAATCTGGAATAAAAATGTTTGAGTTTTAAATCAAAACACAAATGCGAAAAGGATTTTTCTCAAAGAAATGAAACGGTATAAAGCCGGACATTCAGGGTGAATTAATTCGAGGAGAACACAGAAATTGATTAATCAAATTCGATTTAGGAGAACTCTTTGGGTACTAATTTTATTCAATAACATTAAACGTTACCGTGTCTAATAGGAATTTCCAACACACAGGTGGCGCACAAAGTCTAATGGCTTATTCCCATTACGTATAGAACGCACAAAAAATGGGGTTGCAAATAGCGTGTTGTGTAAAATAAAAAATAATTTTAAAGAACACTAAATAAATTTATTTGTACAGGGATTTTGGCATTCTTTTATCTACAAATCTATCTATAGTATAAGTAATTACAAGTTAATAATGTTACACCTATAAATTAGTTAATAACAGACAATCGACTTCAGCGCGTTTCAATACGCCTTTCCGAATATTTTTCCCTTTCTGATAATTAGAAAGAAATAGAAATGTATTCAATTTCTCTTCAGAACATTTGAAGTCCGCAGGAAAGTTTGCCAGAATTAAGAAACTTTCATCTACTTAATTATATGGAGTAGAATCATAGAATACGGCAAGTGAAGAGAAATGTCTAAAGAGCTTCGAAAAGAAGAATAAAGGCGCAAACAGATTGCGGCGGCGGTGACGCGAAAAACTTTAAAAATACACGGGCTTCCATATGTTCTAACACAAACAGGCCTTAAAGAGTTATCATAGACAAAACCGGCCTTGGTAGCTCCCGATTACCATCCCAGAGGTCCGTGATTCGAATCCACTCCTCGTCTTTCTCCAAGCGGGAAATGGAGTGCCGAAATAGCCATGTTTAAGCACTCCTTAAAAAGCTTACAGAATTCCCGTTTCCATACCAGTTCCATGCACCTTTAAACATTGCATGTGATTGCAGGGGAGCATGCCTTTTACTGCTCCTTCAAAAGCGTTGTGGGAGCATTATAAAAAAGCTTTTTAAAAGAATATTCAAGGAGGCCTGTGGATATGTGAATAAAGATGAAGCCCCAATGTACGCTTGGCTTGCTTTGGTGCTTTGCTTTGCTTTGACATATTAAATAAACCAATGCTTTGTTATGAGGCAAAACCAAATGCTCAAGTGACTAAGACACAAGTTCCACATATGAAATATGAAAAGCTCTGAAAAGCTCACCAAATTCAAGCAAGCAAGTGTACATTGGGCTTTCACGTTAAGCGCCGGTGCTGAAAAGCTTTTATTTTTATTCATCTTTTGCAATTGCCTTTTCCTTTTCAAGCGCGAGTGTGGTTTTACCAAAGCGGTTCCCTAACTAAGTATATTAACTACGTTCAATGCTGCTTTTCTTGCGTATCGAACGAGAACCGGCCTATTAAGTGTGCTAATGGCCCCTGTTCTGAAAGTCCAGTTGTGTTTTGTGACAAGTTGTTTGAGTTGAAGAAAGTGACGTTTCAGTCGAATTACGACTTTCATTACAAGGGCCTAGAGTAGAAGTGCTAAGTTGAGCTTAGGCTCCTGTGATGAAAGTCGTTATTCGACTGAAACGTTAATTTTTTCAGTTCAAACGACTTGCCACGAAACACGTTTCGACTTTCAGCACAGGAGCCGATGTCATCATTTATGGTCACCAAGGTAATCTTCAGTTTTCTATAAAATTTCTAAAAATTCCAGCATATCTGGCAGCGCTCAAAATTAGCTCCGCTGAGTAGCGTTCACAAATATTCACTGTTGGTACATTTAAAGCAATAAACCACAAACTTATTAAATTTAATAACCCCAAAAACATGTTAATAAATTTAATAATAAGATGAATAAAAACCCGCTCAATACAAGTATGCTTTAAGTACAAAATTTCCGGTAATCATGATCCGAATCCCTCTATGAAATGATTGTCTTCCTTTCCTTTCCTTTCAGTTTCAATCTCATATTTCAATCATTATTTTCAAGTACAAACTTTTTAACCAGATGAGAGTCGGATGAATTGAAAAAACCACTTCAAAAATAAATGGAGATATGTTGAATGCAAATGGAGGTAGACATCATTACAACCACTTTACTTAAAATTTCATGTAATTACATTTTAAGGTAAATGAACTCGTACATAGCATTCAGGTGTGCATCTAATTACTCATAGCCTATAATCAGTACCCTTCCGTTTTCAGTCCTTACACCACAAGCCCCGCAAACATATATATAAAACCTCATAAATTCATAAAGCAACATACATACATATACATACTACGGCATATACAAAATATTCATAATTAATACTCGAGCAACAGATGTATAATGATAAATTAAGCCGACGAGGAATGAATCCTTACGCTTCGCGCCCCTCTATTCACTGACGTATTTACTTTATCGCGGTTAGTCTTATTTAAAAGTGCTGCCTAAGGAGGGTGTTCATCCCTTAAGCACTGAGACGCCCTTAATTATAAAAGTCAAGAATAGTGTGCTACTACTAGTCAGGGTCGTTTTTTAGGGGGTTACCATTCGTAAGGTATATAATCAAGGAAAAGTGTGGGTTTTTTATAATCGAGTATTTTTTAAAGTCGTATGTGGTAGCAATTATTATGCGGGGGTGGGGGGTTTTTCAGCTTTTTACGTCATAGTTTCTACCCTCATTTATGGCTGAACATAGCGTTACCTAAACTTTTTATATGACTTCAAGGATTTGTGAAACCTGAAGTCAAAGTGAAATTAAAAAAAATTGATTTTAATTCAAAACTCTTAGGTTCTCACTCAATTAAAATGAAATCAGGACAAATTTTATAGATTTTTTTTTGGTGGAACAAAAAGATTTTAAAAAAACACCACGAATACCACAATCGTCTTTTACACTTTAATGGCGCACACCATGATCGTTACTACGGGAAATAGAAGCTACTTTGCGCTACGTAAACACCTCTTTAAAAGACGTTTCACGGACGCCTATAGTTCAACTATACAGAACCCTTATAAGACCAATGCTATTGTATGGATCCGTAACCTGGACATTAAAAAGTAAAGTAAATATGGCAGTTTTCCCGGTAGTGAATTCGGATCTTGCCTGAAATATTTAGGTACCAAATTATATCTCCTACTTTGTACTTCAAAACCTATCCCAAATAATGCGAAGAAATTACCAAATGCTACCAGTTGACCAAATCATCGGGTAAGAAAGGGGTTAAAATTGAAAACAATTTCTGCCGCTGCGTATGTTGGTTCTATTAGGGCTAAATAACCGTTAAATACTACTGGTACACATTTTTGAATATTTGCACCCTCCCCAAGCCACCCTAGCTGAAGTTGCCATTTCATCCCACCCCCCAGGCGCGGATTTAAAGGGGGTTCACGGGGGTCCAAAAAATAACCAAACGACCAAAACCGACCCAACTTTTTTGCAAATTAAAAAAACGACCTTCAAGGTGTCTTTCTCAAGGGAGCAACAACGGCGGGGGCAGGGAGTCCTGAACCCCCTCATATGGATATGGAGCCCAGACCGTCCTCTATTAAGTAGACCCAATATTAAATGAAAGTTTTTCGAACCCATATGAGTGTAAACACCCACTAGCGAATAAAATGTTTTAAATAATTTTTTTGAACAAACATTATACAAAAATTTATAATTATAATTTTAATTTATTTATTGATTTACGAATTTACTAAATTCGTTTTGCTGAGATTGTTCGAAATTTTTGTAAGCGAAACTTTTCATTTTACATCGTACAAGCAAATGTTGTAAAATCCGTAGACTCTTTGAACTCCAATGTTTATGATAACTTACAGAGTAAAGCCAGTCTCTTTAATTTTGATGTTCTTTGGTATTGGTCTGAGACTCCCACGACTATAAATATGGAGTCCATCACCCACGTGGGCATTAATTTACTGGACAAATCATTTTTACTCTTTTTCAGGGTCGTGAACCAGAAAGAGAAAGGGGAGAAAAGAAGAAAGTCACGAAAAAACCACAAGAGCCGTAATAAACATCATCGAGGAAATGCCTTTAACGGAGAGTCAAAGATTACCTTTACCCACAATCTGTGGTATGTTTAAAATGCCCGAGTAAAAATAATTTAGTTGATTAATTTGTTAAAAGTATAAACGCGCCCGCAACTAGCACGGATAGCGAACAAAAGCGCCTGCCACACGATCCCGCTACAGGCACGAAAATCTAAAAATGCGTCTGCTATAGAGGTATGCCCGTCCATGTTACTGATATGAATGTGACCATTCCAAACGCTAGTTTCGTTTTACCAAGCGGTCCCCTAATAGAGTACTAACCATGTCCATTGCTGCTTGACTTACGCAATCGAACGAGAACCGGTCTACTGAAATCGGGGTATTCATGTCACATTTCACTTTGTTCATAGTCTTCGTAGCTCCGTAGTTCGTAGTTCATTTACATACATTTGGAAACTACGAAGCTCCTTTGCAACGACGCAGCTGATAAGCCTCTCAATTTCATTTCGTAGTATCGTAGTTTGTTTTTTGACAGCTGTGTTGTACGAATTACGATCCGGTGGTAATACAATTCAAATTTAAATCAAAACTACAAGACTTTGAACAACTGAAAAATGACAGGAATACCCCTACTGTAGAACATGAGAATTTATAAATTTGGCAATTCTTTTCTAACATTTTTGAAAATCAATTGTATCGCGACTTTTGCCCATGTTCAAACTCACTTGAGATCTAATTTTTTGTTGGACCCCCTTAAACATTTTTAGTTGTGGCACCAATGCTTTTTCTTTATATTTTGATTTGCAAACTCTGAAGTTAGCTGCACTCACAAGAAAGGGCGCGTCTTCATCAAAAACACATTAGGGCACGGTTTCGTAGGGCACGTTTATTTTTAATCCACCAGAAAATTCGGTTAGTTTTGTTAATTTGGTTTTTGTTTTTTTAGGAGTAGAAATTTTTTTCCGGCAATTTTATATCCGTGACCCCCCCCCCGCCCCCCCCCAACTCAAAACTCTAGATCCGCGCCTGCCACCCCCACCCTAGCAAATACTCAGAAATTTCTGCCACTAGTATTTAACGGTTATTTAGCTCTAATAGAATGTACATACGGCCTCCGTGGTCTAAGGTGTAAGGCGCCTGGCTACCATCCCAGAGGTCCGGGGTTCGAATCCCGGCAGCACCACGGTCCTTCGCTTTTCCCACCTTCTTTCTTCCTCCCTCTTTACATTCCTCATTCCTCCTGTCATAGCCTTCCGCTAGCATTGCCCCGATCCACCAGCTCATGTTATCGGTTGGTTGATGGGGTTCAACTCGTTTCAGGAGGCATAACACTCCAGCGAGTTGTTTCTCGTTGCCCCGATGCCAGAGTCGCGATAGAAATGTTTGGGAATAGGTGGCTGTGGCAGTTCCTTACTTCACTTCTCTCTTTCCCTTCATTATCTATCGACTAGAGCTTGCTGTTCGACATTGTACTCTATACGGAAAAAAACTAGATTGTCGACAGCACAAAGGGCTTTCCCTGAGCTCTAGTAGTCTTCCACATAAAAAAAAAGTCATATTATAAAAAATGCTTGAAATTACTTGAAAAGCTTATATATCAAATGACAGAAGGTTGGGACGACCCGATTTTTTCAAGGGCCAGCTCCCCTACTAAATGCGGTGTAAGGTTATCACCTATCAAGTTACCCCCAATCTGGAATTTTATTCGGAGTGACCTAGGTTGATGTTCATGTTAAAACTTCCAATTTAGGGTTACCTTCGTCTATTATATGTATACGGCCCAAATTGTAAATCGACTGAATACGAGGATTTGTGCTCATTTGTAAAAATTATCAGTTCTGTCTTATCTGCGGTGTGCGCGACACGTCGTCTTTTGCTATTGGCTAACCTGCTGAGGATGATTTTTTTTAAGTACGGGTAGGATAAAGTGACTAAAACCATTATGGATCCCGAATTCCGTCATGACATCTTGGATGGCCTCGATGCCAATATTTTTGAAAGCGTCTTCCATGTCCAGAAAGCCTTCCAAGAATTTTTTTTTATTTTACGGAGTATTCTAAGGTAAGCATTACTTTGTACTATCACCACCTACTGGCACCTACTGGTGTCAACTAATTATCCCTTTGCAATATACATGCTGTGTTAAATTCCTTGCACGCAAATGCTTCTCGGTTGTGTTTGGAAATGGATGCAACCAGCTGTGCATCAGATATACATTTTGATCGAGGTGTGCACATTTTAAAGGATTCAGGAAAGACGTATGCGGTAAAGATCGACCACAAACACTGTCACCATCACCACCATCAACGCCGCTCATCACCAAACAACCTGGATCAAAATCCGTAATTTACGCTTTCAACACTTTGAAATTTTTAGCGAGTACTTTACTCGTTTTAGGCATGTATTGTAAAATCTCTTATTTTTACGGAAAGCTATGAAAAAACAAGTCAGATTCAATGACAAACTTGCAATCAAATATATGGCATATCGTAAAGCACGAAAGGGACCGTGCAAAACATTTGCTGTGGATACATTTAGATTTAAAAATATACTCTTACAATTTAGTGTAATAATAAATCCAATTTAAAAAAATAAAATAGCAATGTTCAGTAAGTAACATTCCCAATTCCCAAACATTTCCTAATCCATCTCTTAAACCATGTTAACCGTGGCCATGAAACTGGTCTTGCTTGGAATGGATATAGGTGGCCGTGACGTCGCCCATAATAATAATGATAAGGGTGACCTGACAGGTGACTTTGATGTAATTTCAAGGTCGTCGCCTAGTTTCAGTGCCATGGCCTTGGGGCGGGTGACTTTGATCTAGTTTCAAGGGCGTGGCCTAGTTTCAAGGTCATGACTTTGAAAAAAAATTCTCATGCCCAAGTAACCCAATACCTACTTATGTGGATTAAACTGAATATTATTGAACTGAGGCCGCCAGCAAAAGCAATCCACCGCACTCTGATTGGAATGAATTTATTCTACCTAAATATATGTACGAGTACGTAATGTCCTTTTTAAAATTAGTTTGATATCTTATTTGTTCATTAAGATATCCCAGTTGGGAACAGAATGCATTCAGAATGGATTCAGAATTGATTCCAGTACATTGGAAGTGATTCCACTTTAGATTCAACGACATGTAGATTGTTTTTGCATTGGGATGTCATAGGAGTGAACCAATTCATTCTTCTTTTCGTTCCCTAGAATCGGTTCGGAATTGATTGGAAATTGAATTGATTGGAAATTTTTTTACGCTTAGCAACGAACTGGAAATACTTTCGATTCCCTTCTGCATTCTCCAGAATCAGAAAAGGAATCAATTGGTTACTTCGGAATGCATTCAGAATCACTTTTTCTGGGATGGGTTTTTCTTTTCCTAACTGGGATCTTGCTGATTGGTCTAAAAATGTGTGCCTTGGAAATGCCGTGATCGAAAGCTAAGATATAAGTAAATAAGCGAAATTATTCTCATTTTTTCTTCCACTCCTTGTACTCTTGGATCTGAGCAGCTATAAAACTTGTTTACTCTTTGTTTCTAATTTTCTTTGCTTTACCATTTGCTCTTTATTAATCACGTTACTTTTTTTTTATTCGCAGTTAAAAGGATTTTTTGAAGTAAATCTGATTTTATATCGCGTAATCTTCTTTAATAAAAATCTTTTATGGATTTTCTAGAAAAAATCTATTCAATTTATAAAACATCAAATTTTCAATAACACGTGAAACAATTGTTACGATGGCTACAAATTGCCTCGAGCTGTTAATCAGGGAAATAAATCTGATCACATTTTGTCTATAAGAAATTTTCGAGTGTAATATAGTGAACAATTTTATTCACCAAAGCATTGAGTAGTTTCAGTTCACATCCTTACATAATAATATTTTTACTAAAAATTTTTTTCCAACCATATTTGTTCAGCAGACAGAGTTTGTGCCGGAGTTTACTGGTCCAATGCACAACTCTAACAAAAAGTTTAACAAACTTAAAACTCTTTACTTCGTTTCAGTTTTCTCAAGTTGTGGATCTTATCCTGAAGTTTAACGTCTTCATTCCTGTATAGCATAAGTGTTTTCGTTCATGTCTGGCTGAATATTCATGGATCACTTCCCATATTGCATTTGTGGGTCAGGTTGTTATAAAACTCTTCGCAGGTTACACCATGATGATCACTAGTACCTAATTACACGTAGAATAAATTGGAAGTAAAACCCAATCAACCAGCACATTTCACTTTGTTTAATGTATTCAAGCGATTGCTCTTTATCATCGTGTTCAGCATGGTGTGTTGTGAAAATGTGATATATGTGGGTTGTAAGGGAACCGCCCTTATTTGCTTCACTCCTGGGTTTTATTATCGGTGAATTGCAGGTATTTTAGGTTGTCATAAACAGAGGTGCTATGCTTACAGTTCAGTTTAGTTGTTGAAATTCTTATCGTGTGTACAAACAGAAAATCAGTTCCTGGTGAGTGATGTGAAACTTTTATAATTGAAATTTTTGAAAATTTTATGTGCATGATTCACACCGACAAATATATGCGAAATGTCAACTATTGGGTCACGATGGGATAGTCGTGTTTAGTTTGAATTGCGCCTATTCTTTTCAGACTTGATTTTTCCAGTTCAATATAGAATTTAAATAGAGAGAAAGTGTCTTGTTGATTCTCTTTGGGCAGCTTAGCCAACTCATATCATAGTAGACAACGATGTTTATTTCTCTTTCGTGGCCTCTACACAATATATAGATTTCTCAAATTTTCTTTTAAAACTGCAGAGTGATCAGTAAATCTCCCAATAGAATTTTCGTTTGTGGACGTCGATTGCTTTAAGTTCGTACCGTTTTGGGACTTGATGACATGGCATGATTGAGCTGTAAGCTCCCATAGTTTTGGGGCTATTTTTCCACCTACAGTCTTGTATCTCAGTTTTGTAGGCCGGACTGCATGAGCAAACTCAGCAGTTTGCCTGGTGGTTTGTCGCTTCGTGTTAACTGTTCAAGACGTTCGGCGTTAAACAACGAGATCCTGCTCCACACTCTCGACAGTTAGAGAGAACAGGAAGGTCAAATTGGTGTTTAATTTGGATTGCAAAAGAAGCGGCCGGTCTACGTATAGCTTAAGGTTAAAAGCGCCATACCAAAAACAGAGACCAGACAGACAGAACAGACAGACAGACCAGACAGGCAGACCAGACAGACAGATTAGTCAGACAGACCAGACAGACCAGACAGACCAGGCAGACCAGACAGACCAGGCAGACCAGACAGACCAGACAGACCAGATAGACCAGACAGACCAGACAAGCCAGACAGACCAGACAGACCAGACAGACCAGACAGACCAGAGAGACCAGACAGACCAGACAGACCAGACAGACCAGAAGACAGACCAGACAGACCAGACAGACCAGACAGACCAGACAGACCAGACAGACCAGGCGGACCAGACAGACCAGACAGATCAGGCAGACTAGACAGACCAGACAGACCAGACAGACCAGACAGACCAGACAGACCAGACAGATCAGACAGACTAGACAGACCAGACAGACCAGACAGACCAGACAGACCAGACAGACCAGACAGACCAGACAGACCAGACAGACCAGACAGACCAGACAGACCAGACAGACCAGACAGACCAGACAGACCAGACAGACCAGACAGACCAGACAGACCAGACAGACCAGACAGACCAGACAGACCAGACAGGCCAGACAGACCAGACAGACCAGGCAGACCAGACAGACCAAACAGACCAGATCAGACAGACCAGACAGACCAGACAGACCAGACAGACCAGACAGACCAGACAGACCAGACAGACCAGACAGACCAGACAGACCAGACAGACCAGACAGACCAGACAGACCAGACAGACCAGACAGACCAGACAGACCAGACAGACCAGACAGACCAGACAGACCAGACAGACCAGACAGACCAGACAGACCAGACAGACCAGACAGACCAGACAGACAGGCCAGACAAACATACCAGACCAGACAGACGAGAGAGACAGACCAGACCAGACATACAGACCAGACAGACAGACCAGATCAGACAAACAGACCAGACAGATCAACCTACCTGTCTAGCGATCTATTCATGCGTTGTCTTTATTCTGTTGAAATCGGCATCTGTCGAGGATATTTCTATGCCACTGTTCCATGCGGCTGCCTCTATAAGCAAAACCACATACAGGCATGATGTGTACTTCTGGTGTTAGTATAAATCGAACCCTTTTTTGCATTCTAGAGAGTTGTTTTTGGTGATCCTCACATAAAAGTTTATTAAGCGTTGAACTTCCTCTACAAAATAACATCCACCGGTATCTGGTCCACAGGTTGCCCTATTGCGCGACGGGCAGTTTTTGGAATGTGCTCCATGTTTTCATATTCCTGAACATATCTGTAGATCGGTTCTATTTTATCCATATGATCTTCTAGCAAAATTTTAGGATACATACTCATCTTCAGAAATTACTTTTCTGTCATCTGCTGGTAACGTATAGAAGAAGAAATACCTTTACTTTCAAATGATTATCCCGATTTAATTGATAGGGAATTTAGTTGATACTCTACTTCTTTTACTGTGTTGCCTTTGTTTCCAGTTACTTCAAGCAATTTGGTGGAATTCTTATAACTGCTCATCGTCGCAGCCTGAAGCAAACTAACCTCACTCTTTGAGTATTTATATGATATTTTCGGTTAAAGGGGTGGATATTTCAGTTTAGATCGCACCTAAGGTTCCGGGGCAAAAATACCCGATATAGATCTACTACTTCGAAGTTGAAATACAGACTCAATCCTTCACCTCGAAAGCTCCTACGAGACACAGCGAAGTTCCCAAGCTCAGCCAAGGCACAGGGAAGTTTAAAAGCTCATCCGGCACGAAAGCTTAATCCAGGCATATCTAAGTTCAACTAATCTCTCATAGGCGGCGCTCACTAACACCCAAGACAACATCCACACCCAAGTCAACAACTGATGACATCACTGTGTCAGTAGTCGCATAGCTATACTACTTCTTTCTTATAACTCAAAACCACTCGCCGGCATTTTTTAATTCAACGATAAACAATTCCGCTCGCTCGTCGTTTAGAGAAAACCTGCTTGTTCAATGTAAATAGATACATTGATATTTTAAGTCAAGACAAAACAAAATCCCATCAACTAAATTTGATAATGTCAAGTTGTTTTGTAAATAATTAAATTACAAGTCAAAATTGCGACAAATCATCACGATCACACAAAACATCCAGACGTAACGCGACACCGCGAACTGGTAAGAAAATTCTTGTCTCCAAAGGTAAACTAAGTTTTGCTGATGGAGATTTTTTCTGACAGAAATATTTTCCCTTGAGATGGAGGGGTTTGTGTGATCGCGATGACGATCGTTCTGTACATAAGAAATTTGTGGAAATAAAAGTTAGTTCATTTTTGAATTTTAACAAGAACAGAAGTTTGTTTTACTCAGAAGAATTGATTCAGAAGTTTGCTTCACTGTCAAGTTTACCTCAGTAAAATTGAGGCAGTGTTTACTCTGGTGGCGATACATGCACCGCAATTAGATCATCATCAGTCAAGGTCCAAATACCTTGATTGAATTAAAAGGAGGAAAGGCAAAAGAGCCTTTCCCTAAACCCTGCTGTTCTGCCACATACCGTAAAATTCTTATCGAAAATGCTTACTTTCAATTTCCCACAGTAGACTTTTCAGTTAATTCGCCCGCTCGCATCTTTAATGCTTCTGTTGCATTTCTCACACCTGGTGAGCGAGAAAATCGTCTTGTTATCTAGGTATTTATATTGTATAGAAAAGTTGTCATTCTCATGCAGGGAAAATGTATGTGGATACGATAAAAGTTTGCTGAATTTTAGCTTTGAATTTGAACATAACTTCTCAGGTTTTTCTGGTTTATACCCCGGCTTCACCGGCCGAACTGCGCAAGTTCGAGCAAATTAGTCTGCTGAGCTTCAATTTTTGCCTGATTTCCCATACATTTAAACAGTCAGGAAAAATAAAGTCTGATTTCGCCCAACAGAACATGAAATCAAGCTTGAAAGTAAAAGCTCGCTCAAAAGAGAGTAATCAACTGGAATAGTGGAATGCCATTCCAGGGAGCTTTTGCATTTCTGACTGCTGGCTACAAAGTAACAACAATTTCAGGCACTGAACTCGACTTTAGCCGGTGAAGCCACTTTTGCGGATTGAATTGAACTTGATTAAACTGAGGCTGGTGAACCCGGGGTATTAGCTTGGAATTTAATGCTAAATTTTTGTCTTGACATAACAGTGTGATAAGTGAAAAATTTAACTGGATTATTTGGTTTTATTTATACAACCATAGAAGTCACCTGAAAATTGAAGGGCCTTTAAAAACTTTTAATTATGAATTTAAAATATACTGATCACGTTCACAAAATTTATATTTTTATCGCATACTTTAACCTAGACGTCCTAAACGACTATCTCAAATTACAATTTTTGTGCGACATGATCAACGATGGTATACGACTAGGGTTTCTCAAAACCCGGTCTTTTCGAATCCTTAAAACTGAGAACAGCCGATTCCGATTCCAAGTAAAAACTCACATTTTAATTTACAAAAAATATATATTGTATTAATAGTCCCATAAGTCGAAAAAAAAGCCCTTCGGGAAAAATACCGCACGCGATTTTTTTTACCAGATGATTTTATATATTTTTATGAGCTTAAATTCAAAATGCTAAACTTATAGTGAAGGGAAACACGTTTTATTCTATATCTCAGAAACTATGCATTTTACGATAAAAATTGATATAATATTTTTTGTAGATAAATAAGTGATTTAATTTTCTTGTTTAGATTTTTTTTGTAAAGTCTAAATGTACGGAGATATAGTGCTTCAAACTTCATATATGACGCTCTTTGCACTATATTTTGTTAATGGTTAATTCTACATGAAAAACTCTTTTATAATACTTATAGAACACGCGATTATCTATAATTTTTGTTATAAGCATTTTTTACGTAGGGCTAATATTTCACGAATTACGGCGATTTAAGTGTCGAAAAACGTAAATTCAAAAGTAGTATTTTGCCAATATCTTTTTAATTACGTTTTATTGCAAAACTGATTATAACGCTTTTCATACGCAATTCCATTGCCCAACTTTTTTATTCCGGGAATACTGTGGAAAAGAGTTTGTGCTTATAACTTCAAAAGTAAAGGCCGTATCATGGAAATTGTCCAGACCTTATTCATAGGAAATTTTCGAAGCTTTGGGGGAAAAAAATTAGTTAACTACGTATTTTTTGGAGAAAAAGGTGATTTTTTTTCTATCGAAACTTTCCGAGATAATTGGGTGGCACAGGTGATTTGGGACACCCTGTATAGTTCTACTATTGCCAATAAAATATAAAAAAAAACATAACAAAAAGGTACTAATTACTTTTGCTTGTTTTGAATTGCTAGTTGCTGGTTCCACGGTAAAATAATTCCAAACTTTAGATCTTTTAGTTGTCATAGCTAAGGTCCTATTAATTTTAGAATAGTTTAATTTAAAAGGTATTATTATTTATAGGTACTTGTATGTGATTTTTTTTTAAACCATTTTTTGAATTTGAAAAATTAAACTGAAACTAAAACAATCGAGAATCCTAAAATGTCAATACAATTTTCTTCACCATGACATAATAATAATAATAATAATAATAATAGAGTTTATCCTTCTAGCTCAGAAGGTACACTTCTCAGCTGGGCTGAGAAACGGGCCACGCCTATGTGCAGGGACCGAACCAGCCGAAAGCACCAAAAAAGGTATAAGAAGAGAAAACACCACATAACGAGTATGCGATCGAAAATGCAGGCTCCTTCTCGACCCTCCCCGGCACTCCGGTACCAAGCCGGTCCGGTCCCTGCACACAAACGCGGTCACATTTACCACTGCACAGTGGCTCAGCTAAGACATGCAAACACAAAAAAATGTTAAAAACATATAACGTAAAACAGTAAGAAATGCAATACACAAAGAAGCGTGCAAGAAAAGTGAGTCACGTGAGATTAAAAAGACTTCTTTTAAGGACGTCCTTACTAATGCTCACGCTAAAAACATTGATATTTTTATTCACATTAATGAACATGCGATTAACAGGCTCGAATCTGCCGTAATTCGTGTTAGAGGAGTTGGTGTGTAAGAGAGGTGGCCCTCTCAAATTGTAACCACTCTCTCTAAACGACGCACGGCGACTTAGAAAACCTGAGTCGACCTTTCCATTAAGGAGCTGATGAACAAATACAACATCGGCCACTTCACGACGCCTGGAAAGAGAGCTTAGGTTGAGTAACTTAAGTCGGGATTAATATGGTGGAAGAACTAATGGGTTATCCCAAGGAAGATGATTCAGTGCGAATCGAATGAACCTTCTTTGAACCGACTCAATTTTTCCAGCGTGCGAAGAGTAGTGAGGAGACCAAACCTGGGACCCATACTCGAGTAATGGTCTGACAAGAGATATATAAAGGTGTTTAGTAATCAAGGGGTTATTGAATTCTTTAGACCACCTTTTTATAAAACCCAGGACTAAACTACCTTTAGAAGCAATATAGTTAATGTGAGCGCAAAAATCAAGCTTACTATCAAATCTTATCCCGAGATCTTTAACAAAATGAACACGAGGGACACTCACGTTAGAAAAGGTGTAGTTAAAAATTAAGGGACTACGACTTCTCCCGAAAGTCATGGTTTCGCATTTACTAATATTAAGGACCAGGTTGTTGTTCGCACACCAAGAGTAAAAGGTGTCAAGGTCAGCTTGCAAAAGTTTGCAATCCTCGATACTCTTTATGTGACGGTACAATTTGATGTCATCAGCGTAAATCAAGATTCTACAGTGTCTTAGCAAGGGAACAATATCATCAATTGATATAATAAAGAGCAGTGGACCAAGATGACTTCCTTGAGGAACACCGAATGACGCTTCAATGGTTACTGATTTGGATCCACGAAAAAGAACTTGGTAGGTCCTGTCAGCTAAGTAAGACTGGAACCATACTAGAAGGGCTCGCGGAAAGCCTAACATCCTTAATTTGAGAAGTATAATGGAGTGAGAGAGCTTGTCAAATGCCTTACTAAAATCAGTGTAAACACAATCAGTCTGGCAACCGGAAACGAAGCCCTCGACAGTATGAGAAGTGAACTCAAGAAGATTGGTAGTAGTGGAACGCGCTGCAAGAAAGCCTTGTTGGTTCGTTGATACCAACCTCCTGCAGATAGGCGCGATTGCAGAATAGATAATCGATTCAAAGAGTTTCGGAATGACAGACAGCTTCGCAACTGGTCTATAATTCGATATTTCATTCTTGCTACCACTCTTGTGAATAGGGATTATGAATGAATTCTTCCAGAGAGTAGGGAAGTACCCTTTGTCAACGGATTTTTGAAACAGGGTTTTCAGAGGAGACTGGAGAACCCCTGCACAGGACTTAAGGACAGCAGGAGGAATACCATCGGGGCCAGAGGTGAAATCGTATGGGAGTTCATCAATATGTTTCGCGATATCGTCATTGGAAATTGAAAGGGATACACTATAAGCCTCTCGGTTAGGAATTATATGACGAAAATTATTGTCATTAGGCTGAAAGTCAGAAGGTGAGAAAGATTAACGAAAGAATGAGGCAAACATGTTGCAAATCGCAGGCGACTCACTACTAGACAAGTCCGTGTGCTGCATGGTGTTAGGGTAGTTATCAACCTTTTTCTTAGAGTTGACGAATTTAAAGAAATTTCTAGGGTCAGTAAACACTTTATCGCTCATACAGCTAAGATATTCACGATACAGAGCAGAAGAGAGAGAGAGCGAAATCGGTTGTAGCAATTTATAAATAAATTAAGACTCGGAGTATCCTTTCTCTTTAAATAGGTTTTCCAGAGTCTGTTCTTCTGATTTTTCAAATGCTTGAGCTCATTATTGAACCAAGGTAGAGATGAACTGGGTAATTTTTGAGGCTCATAAGGTACACAAGAAACCAGGGCTTCGTATAGTACGCCATAAAATCGTGCCACGTCGTCATCCAACTCATTTTCAGAAAGTAAACTGTTGAAATTAATCAAGGCAAGCTTAGATGACAGTTCACTAAAATTAGCCTTTTTGAAGTTAAAGGCATGGGATACCACCTCCGGACAAGGATTATTCTCAGAATTTAAGCAATAATTGAGCGAGATAGGAGGATGGTAATTGTCAACAGACGACATGACTATTGGACTGGGTTCAACAGTCATGTTGACTGAGTCCGTAAAAATACAAGATCCAACTGCCTCCCCAACACATTAGTCACCCCACTCATTTGGTTCAAGCCGAGTGAGAATAGGGAATTGAGAAAACACGACTCTTTAAGATTAAGGTTCCCTTCAGGGAGGTAGTTATCGTCATCTTCGACATAAAATCCAAACACCCAGAACCTACCAAGATTTATTTTTTTTCAAATTTTTAAATTTTGAATCAAGTTGTTACCAAAGTTTCTAACAGATGGAACAACTAATTTTATTTTTTGTTATAATCAAGAATATTTATTTTAATAGTGAATTTCATATCGAGCAATCGGGGAATCGGGATTCGGCGAATTTCAGAAACGGATCCCGATTCCGAATATCAGGGGAAAGATTCGCTGAATCCGATTCCGAGTTATTTGGTATGAGAAACCCTATATTCGACATACCCGACATACTAGGTTATTTAACGAATACCCGCATCGCATCGAGAATAGAAGCCTGTCTAAAGATGCTGTATTGTCTTCAATAATCATAGATCGTGCTTCTTCGCTTTAATAAAAAGGAGCCTATAAAAATTGCTATATAGAGGAAGAACAAGAATCTAGGGATGTTCTCTATCTTTAAGAAGTGTTCAGACGAAGAACTTTGCCGGTGCGTGAAATCGAACCACTGACCTCTGGGATGGCAGTCAAGCGCCTTTAATCGTGATCTACGAAAGCATGCCGATTTCAAGAATTCAACTTCTTCAAAACTGATTCAAGTGCTTCTGCTATAAATCCCATTATTCTTGTACCACAATCACTGAGAATGTTTCTAGGGCATGAATTCTAAAATAATCCTTTTTGTTAATTTTTTTACGTTCACTTGAAGGCTCTTGAACAGATTGTATTCCTCTGCATATTAACATCAAGTCTTCACCAAACAAAATTAATTTAACTGTAGCCATAGCATCTTCGAGGACACCACTTAGAGACTTTTCTGGAAAAATTATATTTCCCGGATCCGAAGTTGTCGCTGCCAACCTGAAAATGAATTTTTCCACTGATTATATCACTTGTAATTTAATCAACTTCCATAAGAGACTGCATCGCGCTTGATTGTGTCAGGAGCTTACCAAATTACGAAGGAATGAATTCGTAGACATGCCAGATGCCTAATTGTTTGTCACGTCAAGTTGTCAGTTAAGTTAAGGCGAAGCTGTGATGTTAGGTAGCAATAAAATGACATTAACTTTTGTGAATATATGTATGTGTATATCGGTTCTAGTGTGTTGGTTGCGTTTTGGCATTTCTCCATCTGCAAATGGTTCCTTTATATTGTCTTAACTTTGCACATTTTATTCCTGGCATTTATGCATCATTAATTCTGTGATCTTATCCTTGGCGTTTTCTGTTCTTTTTTTTTTATTATTATTTTCTTAGTATTGTTTTCGCTGGCTTAGTTCCAAATTAGCTAATTCTCACGCTCTTATCGGAAAACTCAAGGGCGTCCTTCTTGGAAAAGAGAGAG